>JARHVA010000365.1:3057500-4542500 GCA_037957365.1 Torreya grandis | reverse complement strand
CTTGTTTTTTGTAATTTTGGTTGTTTTTTTTATATTTTTGGAATGTTAGAAGAGGAAAGATCATTCTATGATGGCATACACTGTATGGTCATAGATATCTCCCCATTGTGAACCTAGTATAATAATATTATAACACTACTGAAGAGAATGTATAGGTTTAATATCTTTCACTATAGTATCACTGATGCTCTACATATGTAAAATAGGACTCTATAGTTATGAAAAAATAAAATTAATAAGAGTAGGAGTTTATGGATCCCATGATTTATTACTATGTGGCTTATTTGGAGTAACCAAAATACAAACATGTTTAAGTGCTCTAGATACTGGAACATGGTGTGTAGTAAATGGGGATTCCATGAAATCTATTGCATGTCTCTAATATAATGGTATCTCAAATACTAGATGCTTATCAAAGGGTATTTCCTATTGCTCACCCTTTTATAGTGAATGGTCCTTAGTAATATTGGTAATTAACTATCTTAGTATAATTTTCTCTTATTTAAGAGGATGCTCATATATAATTATGTAAATTATAATTACTTGATTGGCATGAATGTATTTTATAGACCCATGCATTATAGAAGGTACTTCTCAAATTGTATGTATCCAAAGTCTTATCAATAACATATAAAAGGTGCATGTGGAAGGTATTACTGAAAAGGTGGAAACTACATGTGTAGGACTAAATTGTAAAGGTAGGTTAATCTCACCAAATACCTTATGGGAGGTCCCATCGAATGTTGTAACTAATATAGTAGAATGATGTAAATAATTATGAGTATAACCCAAGTGCATAATAAATGTCATGGTGCAAGCATTCTCACTTTCACCATTATCAATCATAAAAATTTGTATAGGGTGTTATCAAGGTATGCTCAAATTAATAAATAATAAAGATCATATTCATAATCATTAATCTCACTATCATCGAAAGTAAGAGAAATCTTCTAAACTATATGAGGTATATGTAATGTGTAAGTAACAATAATCCATCTATTGGGTGACCATAATATGTTTGAGGAAGACTTATATTATATGTTATTTTCACTTTTGTTTCCTTATTATAATTGTCTTACAAAGGATTGTTAAATATTTTTTATTTTTGGTGATCACTACGTTGTGAACCTGATTCCTTTGGAGGATACTCAAATGTAGGTTTTTGGTAATTAATAAGATCTCTTATCTTGTGTTTTAAGGTAAAATGAGTATTTTTAAAATGCCATGATCCCTGATGATAATAATAGTAAGCATTCACATCATATATTTTGGGTATAGGTCGATTCATATCAACCTTGATAAGATGAGGGAGAGATATAAGTTGACACTCTAGTAACCATAGGAGTAATGAATCTATGGACTCAAGTAAATGGGATAAGTGTCTATTTGGTGTATTGGATAAAATAATTATATTAAGCTACTATGAAACTATGTTAATCATGATGGTTGTTTCCATTTTAAGATCAAGAGGTTTTACCTTATAACTTAGTTTGATTTCAAATTTGGTATTACATGTAGATGAAGTTGGTGTGTTTTGTATAACATGGCATAAGTCATCAAAATATTTTAACTTCTTAAAAATAATGGACTCATGTAAAAGAGAAAGCAAAATTTAATTGAATATGTATTGTAGCTCCTTATCTATCATAAGATTGTTTATTTTAGATAGAATTGTCTTATATCTCAATACATATGCATTGATAGGTTAATGCAACCTTTTCCATCATAAAATGTAAACTTAGGTGCAACAAAACTAGTTGGCAAAGGGTTCAAAGATATCTCAAGTGAAAAAGGTTTATGAAACACATATTGTGAATCAATAGCATTAGGAAACTTTAAATCATTTTTTTAGTGTTTGTAACCTTGTACTCCAAGGTCTTTATAACTTTAATGAGTGTTTGAGATTTAAACCCATTGGGATTTACATTAGTAATTTGAGTAGCCACCAAAGTGGATGTAAACATGGTTTTAATATTAGGCATTGAAACTGATATTTGAGTTGATATAATTGGTAATTCCATGGTAGATGTAGCAATAATGTTTTGGTTTTTAGGAAACAAATTTTTAAACACATAAATTGTGCCCCAATTAGATGAATTTTGTTGTAATGTGTTCAAGGGAACAGATGATTGAACTATTCCTTTTGAAATTTTTGTTTCCAATATAGTTTTAGGATCTCATCAATATCTTTAGGGTTTTAACTAATATTCTCATAAAAAATGAAATTTATTGCACTTGATCAAGGTCTATTTGATCATTTTCATTTGTTTCACAATTTTCATTATTAGAATCTTCTATTATAACCTTATCAGTATGTTTTTCATTATCAACATAGATATCATCATGATCCATAGTATAAGATCCCTAATTGGTTTAAACATATTATATGGTAGGATGGGAAGTTTAATATTTTAAATAGGCACACTTCCCAATCTAGGGCTATGCTTAGGTTGCATGAAAAATAATAGAAATAATAAATTAAAAATTACAACAATCCAAAACCTTAAATGGCTAAGAACCCTAAGAACAATAAAAAATTTCAGTCTTAAGAATCAAGTTCACCAAATGCTTAACCTTAATATGAATCTAAGTGTTTGGAGTTAAGCCTAGATTATTTTAAAAGGGGTATATGTAAATAAAAATGCACAAGGGTGATAATTATATCTACAGTAGGCTAATTGGGTGATAAACTTAGATATAAACATACAGTAAATTTATTAATTGAGAATACGATAAATACAAAAAACAAAAATAAGATATATATGGAAATGAAAAATAATTAAGATACATATCTAGTTTTAATTCTAACATAGTGATGAATCTAGAATAGGAAGGAATGAAATTGGAATATGATTCTAGAATAGTCATCAAATTCTAGATTATATGTTTCTAGATCTTAAAACACTAATGTCAACTTGGTACAATTATATAGATGATATTGTTTGGGTTCAATACAAATGTATTATATATAATACCTACTACAAAAGGATGTGACCACTTGGATGCTTTTGGGTTTGTCTTTGCCTTCACTCTATTGCATTCAAATCTAGGTAATAAACTATCATTTGTCATGAATTTGAAAAACCCTAGTTCTTCATATTTATAGTGATCTAAGGGAAAAATGGGTTAGTGGGAACATATTGTTGAGCTAACCTCATAAACCTATCTATCAATGAGCACTATATAGATAACTAATACTCTGAAGATGGCCTTAGATTGACGTAGTTCTTCCCTACTTTTTGGATTATGTGTGAATCGTAAAATATGTGATAATAAAGTATAATAGTGAATTATCATGTAACTTGTAAAATATATCTCTTGGGCTGCTCCTTCAGTACTTCAGACCTATAGATGGGTTGTTCCTATGACTAGTATGGGAATAGGGAAGCTTTTTTTAGTTGAATGCATGATAGAGTAATTTTGATAAGTTACATTGGTCTCTCTCAATATTTTATATGTGAATAATGAATGATGGTTGATATTGTATTTACATAAATCCCTTTGGATTATTAACTCACATTAAATATATTAGTCCAACCATTAGGATATGTTTCATTTGAAAATTAGATGAATTTTAGGGCACTAGACACTTGTGTTGGGTCAAGAAACTAACACCAATACTAATGTGTATCTCAGACATTAGTGTCTAGGGATAATGAAAGTAGGTATAAGCTTAGATCTTATAGAGGTGGAAGATAAGTACATTTTAAGCATTATGTGCAAGATATAGGGCTTAGGCCATCAACATAAGACTATTTTTACTAAGAGATAGGTCAAGGGGCACAAGATAGAGAAGATGTGATACTTATAGAAGTGGTAAAGGTAAATAAATAAGAATAATAACCAAGTTATGAGTTTTCCAATGTACAAGAATGAGGTGATATATAATCCATAAATATCATCTACACCTTGTTTGGATTTAGAAACAAAAAACTTCAAGATCCATAATTGACTTACCTTTGCCTATTTTTCTTTTTGAAATATGAATGTTGTAGCAATGACAATTTTAATATTTTTACTCTTGACATCATGTTGATAGACACCTTATTCTTCACTTGACAATTCCCTCTTGTTTTTAATTTATAAGCTAAAATATGGATAAATTTGTTTAGTGATGCATTTCCATCCTTGATCATTGTATTTTTTTAATCTTTACCTAGATTATCTTGCCTTAAAATAGCCACTATTTATGTTTCTAATATCATAAGTGCTAGGAAGTATGGTAAATTGTAGTAATTTATGTTGATGCAGTTTTTATGCACACCACAATCAATAAGGTAGCCTCGAACATTTTAAGATCTCAATGGAGGTAAACACCACTCCAAGGCATGATTTTTAGGTATGTGGTCTGAAAAACATGTTGATGGAATAACTGGTAGAGCATGTAGGTTATTGATAAGGTTTTTTGGATGGAGGTGTGGTCTTTTAAAAAGTAGTGAAACTCTATGGGAACTAGATGGATGGCTAGTTTCTAATCTAAAGTGAGTAGTTATCAAAACAAGTTTAAAAAAAGAGGGGAGGGTAAGGTAGAAAATAATATTTTATGTTTTCAAGAATCATCTCTATGGCTGGTTTTTAAATGGACAAGTGATTTCAAAACCTATGCCTATTGTAAGTAGCTATTGCATACTAGTAGTCATACTCACAAGCCTCAGTCAAAGGTTTCCCCTTTTAGAGCAGATGTTGCACATCCTTAATTAGGAGATTATGGCTTGGGCTAATGAGGTATCTGAGATAACTTTTACACACAAAAAAATATATCAAAAGAAAACTCTTCTACACACTTAAGAACATGAATCAATCAACTTAATTGCCAATAATTAATGTAATTTATTAATCCTTCAATAGTTATTACACATCTAAGACTATCATATCAATCAAGACATGAAATAATTCATTATGATTGTTACACACTAAGAATTATTGAATCATACAACCAAAAGAAGATAAGCCTAATTACATAGAAATTGGAGAGAGAACATTCACTGACAATTAAAATTGATGTTGCTCCTACATATTTAATTTTTTTTTTACTCTTCCAACTAGTGGATTAAAATTATTTAAATATTATTGGAGAAGAGGTTGCCTCATCCTCCAAGTCTATACAAAGTAATTACATGTGATAGTCAGAACTTGAGTTCTAACTATGGTCAAAACCATATGAGTCTACTTAAAATTATTGGTTTAATTTAGCCTTTGCAAAATTTATGTAACATGTTCATGTGTATAAATAACCGAAACTTTTACAATTATAGATTGAGCTATATGAAAACTAAAAATATATGCATTATATGACAATACCTCCTATTATAAGTTGTGAGAACAACATGTCATGTAACTTAAGTTAGTCATTTTAAATGGAACTTAGACACATGTCAAGGACAAGTATCCCTTTAAAAATGTCAATACCTCTAATAACCTATTTAATTATGACTAAGTTCCCATTACTATGCATCTAAACAATCTAGTAAAACTCAAGCACTAATAGATCCACATTTTTATTCTATGTGGCAATGCCATGTCATGGTGCCCATTTGATACTCAAAATGTGACAAATTGTCCTTTTAGGACACATGTCACTTCCCCATGTAACCTTAAAACTAGATCAAATTTGATCTTCATATCTGATCTCATGAGATCATGCCATGTGGTAGCCTTCTATTGGATCTAAAACCTTTAAAAAGTATGTCTTAGATTTCACCATTGATCTCAATTTCACAAACCAATCATGCTCCATAAATCTTTCCTCTATGTGATTGGACATTTGTGTGCCACTTGATAGCTCCTCGAGACTCTCTGTGCACCTTACAGTCATATCTCAAATGCTTTTATGATATGTGGTGACTATGTGGGGCTCTTGATGATTCTTTGAAATTTCAATGTTGATCTCAGACTATTGATCCTACTTTCATGGATCAATGTAGTCTATTGATCATTTAAATCCAGGATCAAGTATGAACCATTGATATACTTTGTCAATTTACAAGATATTTCCATATATTGATCCCATGTTCATTCTTGGCATCCTTGACTTGTTGAACCTACTTCTACCCATGGGTCATTAGATCTCTATTAAGTGTTCCTACAATGGTGACACTTGTCATCATCGATCACTTTTAAAAAGCCTTTTTTGATTTGATTTTGATATCACACCATTATATCTTTGGTGCACAAGTTAATGTGCACCATAGATCTAGGTGATTGACTTTTTGACTCCTACTTTACCTACAAGCTTGATAGTTGTCACTTCTAAGTTCATTCCTTAGGATAAAGTTATTGAGCTAAGTTTTTTTAAATATATTAAAGTGATCATGCTCAGATATGTCACTTGGAAGCTCTTTAAGGCTCTTAGCTTATTAACTTATTGACTCTAGGAAAAGTCCACAGACCATTAATCTTCTATCCAAGATCTTGAGATGTTACCACTTGGAACTCTTGGGTTGCTCCATAGGTCTATTGACTTATGAACTTAGATCCACACTGTTAAATGTTCGATGTGTGAATAAATTCACCATTGGTTCTTGATTTAGACTTTTTAACTTTGATCACATGGGTCATTGATATAAATTATGAGATCTAAGATCTTTACACATGGAAGATCCTTGTTATTCCATTCTTACAGGCATAAAATAAAGGACTTAACATTAAAATTTAGACTAAGTTCTTAATTATATGTAACTTGGGGAAGGACCTACACTGTTAGATCTATGATATGCCTCTAAGATGGTGATAATTGTCAAGCTCACACTAATCTTTAGAACATTTTACCTTTTGATCCAGACAAGAGCCCACATATCATTTTATCTTTGACTTAAGCTCTGAGATTATGACAAGTGTCATCTTGTCATTTAACCCATTCCTACAAATAATAAAATATATAAATTAAGGGCTTAGGATGTAATTTTTTAGCTTGAAGTTTTACGTTGTATTAATAAATACATTTAAGACTCCTAGAATAAGGCTTTATGCTAATACAATAAAGTGCTCCCTAGATGTTTTGACCCTGCATAAATTTTGAATCTATTTCAATAAGGACTTAGGCTAAACATTAGACTAAGGTTTTGACATGATTTAAATATAGATTAAATTAATCAAATAATAGACCAAAGACTAAAAATAAAGAGTCAATTTAACATTAAATCATGAAGATCTAACATTGTTTGTTCTAGATGGACTCCATTGATCTTGTAACCTAAAACACCAAGATCTAATGTTAGCAAATAAGATCAAAGTCAAATGAAGATTATGTGATAACAAGACAATTGTAAACTCGATCAACACAAGATATTCAATACTAGTTCTTGATCAAGTTAAATATCTAATTTATGACACAAATTTCCAAAATTTTGAACAAGGGTCCTCATTTTTAGGAATGGGGTGTGTTAGGTACAATAAATGGTGAATCACAGGGGGAATACTCTTGAGTATTCAATAACCCAAAACTTTGGTTATAAATCCTCAAATCAATCATGAAGTGTGTCACAAAAGAATACTTAAATCAAAAATATGAAAGCGACTCATAAGTTAATTCGCATAACATACTTTCCTTCAAAGTTTTTGGATCTTTGTGTGTGAAACATGTAATTCATTTAATCCTTACTATGATGAGTTTTTCAAAGGTTTGATGAAGTTTTAGGTATCATTATAGTATCTCTTAAATCTCATTAAATAAAAGGAAGTTTAGGCATTACACTGCTACCAGCCAGGCATCCATAGCCCTAAAAGAGATACCTTAGGATCCTTTTCTTCTCTTTCCATTATTTTCTCATAATCATTATGTGTGGTAAATTGAACTTATTTCATCATGTGAGCCTCTTGATTTTATTTTGATTTTATTTTACTCTTTTGAACCCATTAATTCTTTTATTCTTCTTTTTTAATTAAATGAAAAGAGAAGAGTTAGAACCCCAATGAGCTGGTATAATTATAAAATAAATCATTACTAGAACATCCCTTCCAACCACATCTATACCAAAAATTATCATTTCCAATAGGTATTTAATATGATAAGTTCATTTGATCCAATAAAATACGAAAACTTTCTAAATTTGTACGAAGTAATTTTAGATCCACTTCAACACACCTAGTGAAAGTATTCAATTCTGACAATATCCAATATGATTCATTATTACATACATTTATCCTAAAGAC
This sequence comes from Torreya grandis, assembly GCA_037957365.1. Lineage (NCBI taxonomy): Eukaryota > Viridiplantae > Streptophyta > Pinopsida > Cupressales > Taxaceae > Torreya > Torreya grandis. The sequence goes on along the minus strand of JARHVA010000365.1, from coordinate 4,534,349 downwards.
TCAAAACACAAAAATATGCCCAATTTGTAAACTAGTCCCAAATTGCCAAAAAAATTATTTTTCCCCTTTCTAAAATCATAAACTCAGTTGGTTTGGATATTTAACTTGGTTATAGTTATAGATAACATAATTTATATTGCCAAAAAAAATAGCTAATCTAAGAAAGCAAGAAACTAATCTAAGAAAGTAAGAAACTAATCTAAGAAATCAGGAAACTAATTTATGAAAGTAGGAAATCTAATCTATGAAAGAAGGAAATATAATCCAATAAATCAAGAAACTAATATAATAAAGTAGGAAACTAATCTATGAAATTAGAAAATCTAATCTAATACTATGTCTACATTCATTTTTCCCTTATCAATTAGTAACATTTGTAGATGGCACAACCTTGAAGTAGATGCCTCCATAATTTATTATGTAGAGAACTCCCTTATTAATAATGTAATAAGAAACTTTAATCCTCAAATATTTCCTTCATTCTCTATTAATTTTCAAGGAACAAGTACATGTATTCAAATAATTTATGACATCATTATACCATTCTCCTTTGGATACTTGAGTTTCAAATATCTCTTTAATGGTGATGCATGGATCAGGTTCAGTCATGAGCTAAATGATGCCTTGACCTCAAATGATTTTTTATATTGAATTATTATGATTTTTCCATCTACTTGCCTCAGTGTTCTAATAATTCATTCTATTTTAGGGTAATCTTGATAGTAAGATTAGGCACAATGGTAATGATTTTATTCCTCAAGATGTAATGTTGAAATTTCTTTACTACTTTGACAAGGGAAAAAATATGTTTGTCAATCATGGAATACCTGAGTTATACATCCTTCAAATTTTTGCTCATGAATGCAATTGGATGCTTGATATCATCTTTCTTTTGTGTTATGATAGAAAAAATTGTATGTTCTGAAGAGAATGAATACAGGTAGAAATATGTCATAAAATGTGCACTAATTAATAATAGAGGATATGATATTACATCTTTAATGTCCTAAAAGGAATTTTAGGCTTCATCCATCCATTCTATTTTTTCATCCTTGTGAAGTTAATATTTTCAAATAATTATTTGAGCTCCTTATTATTATTTGCTGGTGCAATCCTTAAAATTACTTGAATTCTATCTAGATCAATGGTGATCCCATCCTTGGTGATGATGTGTCCCAGGGCCTTGCCTTTAGTGACTCCAAATATACTCTTCTTTGGGTTTAATGAAACATAAAACCTTTTGAATCTCTCAAATATGGGATGGAGGTGGCTTATATGATCATTCATGTTCTTTGAAAATACTGTAAGATCATCCATGTAAATGATTATGAATTTTTATATCAATCCTTTGAATGCATGATCCATGGAGCATTGAAAGGTAACACCCATGTTTATTAGGCTAAATGGTATCTTTTATATGCATAAGTTTTCCACTTCATGGTAAACACAATCTTCATTATATCTTTAGATTGCACTAGTACTTGATTATAGCCTAAAAATCCATCCAAGAAGGCTATCATTTCATAACCACTTACTATCTATATTATCTCATTTAGAGAAGTCAAGGGATAATTATCCTTTTTAGAAGCCTTATTCAGATTCCTAAAATCCACACATAGTCTTATCTAACCATTTTTATTTATTATTGGGACCAAATTGATCACCTAGGTATAATGTCTTACTGGAAAGATGATTTTTAGGCTTAATAACTTTTCCACTTCTCTCTAGATGAGAGGCTCCAGAATAAGATTGATTGGTCTTTAATTTTTCTTGAATGGCTTATGATCTAGCTTCAAGGGGATCATATGAGTAATGACTTATGAGTCATATACTCTCAAATACTCATATTTCCAAGCAATGGCATCCCTATACTGAGTGATTAAGTCCTTCATTCATTGTCTATCTTCTAGGGTGTAGCTAAAATCGATATTGACATATCATGGGCTATTTTCATCTCCTAGATTTTCTCTTTTGAAGTTTGATTCATTGACCTTGGGCTACTTGAGTTGCTAAGTTTGAGGTTTTGTATTAACTTAATTTTACAAAGAGACCAACTTAGTTGGGATTTAGTTTTATTTTAGGTGCAGAATACCTTCCCTATCTGATTCCTCTTGGTAGAGTTTATTAATGTCCTTATCATCAATTATTTGAGACTCAAATTCCCTTGAATTGGTTAAAATCTGAATAATTTATTGGTCATCATCAAAAACTTGGAAATTTTCTAAGTTATTAGGAGTAGAGGGAGAAGGCACCAATTCAATAGATAACCTTTTTACCTTAGATTCTTGAAGGGGCTCCAGATCATCAATGGTAGCAACTAACAAATTGGCAACTTGATTTTGTTCTCTAGGAAGGGATACTATGTTGAAAGCCTTAAAAAATTTAATAGAGTCCCATACTCTATGCTTGTATCTTCTTAAATAAGACAACTTACATTGGTATTTATTTTTGACTTGGTTAACTATGAGCTCTGAATCACCAAATACTGATATCTATTTTATGTTTTTCTTTAGTGTAAATTATAATCCCAAAACTAAATCCTCATACTCAGCTCTATTATTCATGCATAGAAATTGCAATATGTACGTTGCCAATAAATTTTTACCTTGTGTATCAATCATCTCAATTTCCATTCCTGATCCTTACTTGGATCTAGCACCATTAAAGTGTAAAATCCATGGCTATTTAGAGCCTGTAGGTTCTATATTTTGTACTTGATTTTTGATTAGTATAAGTATAAATACCAAGGTTAGGAGACTTATACTTTACCTCTTCATTATTTACATTATATTCCATGATGGAATACTTCATTCTTAGCTCTCTGTCAATTTTGATTTGATTTGTAAATCCTCTCCATGGTAGCCATATATGAGAAAAATCTATATAAAAATACTTGTTGAGTGTTTTGGACTAGTATTTACTTAGAAGAAGATTATAACCTTTAGGTATGTCCACCACCAGGATATCAATGGTCATCTAAATGTGGAGTTTAGATGCTACTTGGATATGACATCCCTCAGTTCACCAACTATAGGCACTACTATCTTGTCTAACTATGAAATTTTCCTCTTTGAAGGGCTAGGCACCAAACCAAGATTTTGACATATGGAAGTAAGCATGATAGTTGTAGATGTTCCATAATAAAATAAATAATTATGAATATTCTTACCAAATTCCCTAATAGTCAGCAAGAAGGGTGGAAATTTTGGCTTGCTCTTGTAGATAAAATTGGTGTTAGATGTTTTTGATTTATCCATAAATGATTTCACTTTCTCCATATGTGTATTCCCTATAATAGACTTATAGATCAGCTCTTTTCATTCAATAATCTAAGCTAACTCATGAAGAGTTATATTTGGTTTGATCTTCTTCATGTCTTTGACAATGTTATATCCTCCCTTGATAGGTTCTTCCTTAGTCTTAGGTTGATCACTCCCTCTTAGAGGAGGTGGATTGTTGTCATCTTTAGGATTAGGTATAATTGTAGTAGTATTTAAATGAGTTGACATTGTGAGTGGTTACCTATTCCTTAGATTGTAGCCACCTTTTTAGAATTTCTAGAAAGTGTGAAATTCATCTATGTTGTCTTCCATCTCATAATCATCTTCACCTAGAAAGGGAAACTCATGAGTTTTAAAGAACATGCTAGTGTTAAAAGGGCTAGGATCTGGATGATGTTTAAGTGGATCATGTATCTAGTCTTTCATAACCACCTCTCTTTGAAATATTTTAAATACTACACAAAATTCAACATAGTGGATCTCACCATGCTCAAAAGTATTATGAATTCTACAATAATTGAGAGGATTTATTTCTACCATGTTGATATATAGAATCTTTTTGGGTTGATATATATTATTCACATGAATGTTGAATGGTTTGTTATATCTCTAGAATCTAGTATTCTAATTACTAGTTGGGCCATTAACATATCCCATCCTTCATTGCATATTTAAAAATTCATTTCTCAACTTTTGAACCATATTTTGAATAGAATCTAGTTATAGCTTTATAGAGTCAATACCTTTTAAAATAGCAATGGGAAGTGTAGCTAGTTGTTGATTCTACTGGTAACTATTATGTGATACATGATTATTCAAGAATATATAGTTTGACTATGTTGTATGAGTTAATGGAGGTAGTGTTTAGAACTAGTTCTGATTGAATGTAGAAACATTTTACTTTACATGTGGTGTCATGTTCAATATCGAGAAGCCATTGTTAACATTAGGTATGTCTAGCATCTAGGGATTGAGCTATCTATCTATGATGATGGACTCTTCATATGCTAATGCCAAATCATTGGCATCAACTACCCTTCTTAGGAACATGATAGTGATGGGGTCTAGGGCATTTTCATACATCTCTAATGCTGATTCAATGTCTAGTTTATACATTGGGGTTAATTAGTTGTACATATTTGGAAACCATGAATTGAAATCTTGGAGAGGTTCATTAGGTTCTCTGTTCATGCTAGTAAAGTGTTGGTATAGCAAACTAGGGTTGGTGACCTATCCAAATTGCATAAGAAAAGTATCTTGACATATATTCTAAGAAGTTATGGATTTCTCTATTAGATTTAAATACCAATCATAGGCAACATACATTAATGTAAAAGGGAATACTCTACATGCAACATCTTCATTGACAACATTCATTAATATCAAAGAAGCTTTGAAATATTTGATATTTTCTTTCATTGTCATTTTTTCTAAAGGAGAAAAGGATGGTAGATACTTCTCAATATTCTTAGGTAAATCATATATGTCTCCTAATATGGAAATAACTGATCCAATTAACCAAGGTGGTTGAGCCATTATTTGATTAACTAATAAAGGGTTCCTTACGAGGAAAGGGTTCCCAGTTAGAGGAGGTGGATTATTATAAATGAGGTTTATTGTTATAGTTATACGTCTCTTATGATATAACAAGGGTGAGACTAGAAAACCAACCTAGGAATTAGATATGGCCACTCTCTTAGGTGACTCTAGTGTAACTCTACACAAAGAATAACTACTATTATGCAAACCATAGTCAATACCAATGAAACTCCTGATGTAATTTTTATGAAAACCATAGTCAATGAGGTATCCTCTAATATTTTAAGATATAAATGGAGATAAACTCAAATCTAGGGCATGAGTTTTAGGTATGTGGTCTGAACAACCTATTGATGGAATATTTGGTAGAGCATACAGGTTGTTGATAAGGTTTTTTGGATGGATGTGTGGTCTCTTAAAGAGTAGTGAATCTTTGTGAATTATATGGATGGTTAGTTGCTTATATAAAGTGAGTAGATATCAAAACAAACTCAAAAAAGGGGGGAGGGTAAGGTATAAAATAAGATTCTATGTTTTTAGGAATCATCTCTCTAGCTAGTTTCTAAATGGACAAGTGATTTTAAAACCTATGCATGTTACAAGCAGCTATTGCACACTAATAGTCAGACATAGTTTAAAAGTCTAAGGGGATACTGATATAGGAAACTAACAAGCATTAATCAAAGGTTTCCCCTTTTAGAGTAGCTATTTCACACCCTTAATCTGGAGATTATAGCTCAGGGTAATGAGGTATCTGAGGTAGATTTTGCATACACAAATAAAACTATATTAAAAGAAAGCACTTCTACACACTTAAGAACATGAATAAATCAACTTAATTTCTAATAATCAATGTAATTTACTAATGATTCAATAGTTATTTCACATATAAGACTAGCATATCAATCAATAAAAGAAAGAATTTATTGCAATTATTTCAAACTAAGAATTATTGAATCATATAACCAAAACAAGATAAGCCTAATTACATAGAAATTGGATAGAGAATAGATTAACACATTTAGTGAAAATCAAAATTGATGTTGCTCCTATATATTAAAATTCTTATGACTCCTCCAACTAGTGGATAATTTTTTTTAAATAGGCTTGGGAAAGTGGTTTCCTCATCTTCCAAGTCCATGCAAAGTCTTTACATGTGATATTCAAAACTTGAGTTCTAACTCTAGTCAAAACCATATGAGTTTACTTATATTTATTAGTTTAAGTTAGTCTTTGTAAAAGTTATGCAACATATGTATGTGTATAAATAAGGGAAACTTTTACAATTATAGCTTGAACTACATGAAAACTACAAATATATGCATTAAATGATAATACTTCCTTTTATAAGTTGTGAGAAAAACTTGTCAGATACTTTAAGTTAGTCATTTAAAATGGAACTCAAACACATATCAATGACAAGTATCCCTTTACAAATGTCAATACCTCCACTAACCTATTTAACTATAACTAACTTCCCACTACTATGCATGTGAACAACCTAGTACAACTCAAGTGCTAAAAGATCCACGTGTTTAGTCTATATGGAAATTCCATGTCATGATGCCTATTTGATACTCAAAATATGACCATTTTGCATTTTAGGACACATGTCATTTCCTCATGCAACTTTGAAACTAGATCAAAGTTGGTCTTCATCTCTAAGCTCATGATATTATGCCATGTGGTAGCCTTCTATTGGTTCTAGGACCTTGGAAAAGTATGTCTCAATTTTCACCATCAATCTCAATTATACAAACCAATAATGTTTTTCCTATCTTGCCTTTATGTGATTGGACATCCATGTGCCACTTGGTAGCTCATCGGTACTATCTATGCACATTACAGTCATAGCTTGAACACTTTTACACCATGTGGTGGTTGTTTTGGGCTCTTTGTGCTTCTTTGAAATGTCAATATTGATCTTAGAACATTGATCCCACTTTCATGGATCAAGGGGGTCCATTTTTCTTTTGAATTAAAGATCAAGCATGAACATTGATTTACTTTGTCAATTATCAATATCTTTCCATCTATCGATCGCATGTTCATTCTCAGCATCCTTAACTTGTTCACCCTACTTTTACCTATGGGTCATTGGATCTCTATTAACTATTCTCATGATGGTGACACTTATCATCATCACTTACTTTTAAAAATCCTTTATAACTTTGATTTTGATCTCACACCATTAGATATTTGGTGTGTGAGTTCACACACATCATAGATCTAAGTGCTTGAATTTTTGACTCCTACTTTACCTATGAGCTTGAAGTTTGTCACTTTCAGGTTCACTCCTTAGGATAAAGTCCTTGAGATAAGTTTTTTTTAAAATATAGTAAAGTTCTTATGCTCGGGTGTGCCACTTGGTAGCTCTATGGGTCTCTTAGCCTATTGATTTATTGGCTCTGGGAAAATCTTGTAGACTATTGATCTGATGTCTAAGCTCCCAAGATATTACCACTTGGCACTCTTAGTTCACTCTACAAGTCTACTAACTTATGAACTGAGATCTACACTGTTATATCTTTGGTGCATGAATAAATGTGCACCATCAGATCTTGTTTTAGAATTTTTGACTTTGACTTTGACTTTGATCACATAGGTCATTGATTTAAATTATAATATTTGAGAATTAGCCACATGGAAGCTCCTTATTAGTCCATTCCTACTAACAAGAAATAAATTACTTAGCATAAAAATTTAGACTAAGGTCTTAATTATATGTAACTTTGGGAAGTACCCACATCATTATATTTATGATCTTCCTTTGAGATGGTGACAAGTGTCAAGCTCATGCTAATCTTTAGAACATTTGACCTTTTAACCCAGGTTAGAGCCCATGTATCATTTGATCTTTAAATTAAGCTTTGATATTGTGACAAGAGTCAGCTTGTCATTTAACCCATTCATGCAAATAATAAAATATATAATTTTAGGGCTTAGGATGTAATTTTTTAGCCTAAAGTTGTATGTTGTATTAACAAATACACTTAAGACTTTTAGAATAGGGATTTAGGCTAATACAATAAAGTAATCCCTAAATGTTTTGACCTTGCATAAATTTTGAATCTATTTCAATAAAGACTTAGGCTAAACATTAGACTAAGGTTTTGACATGATATAAACATAGATCCAATTAATCAAATAAGAGACCAAGGATTAATAATAAAGAGTTAATTTAACATGAAATTATGAAGATTAGACATTGTCTATTCTAGATGTACTCCATTTATCCTGTACCCTAAAACACAAAGATCTAATTTTAGAAAATAAGATTGAATTCAAATGAATATTATGTGCTAACAGGATAAATGTAAACTAGATCAACACAAAATATTCAATACCAGTTCTTGATCAAGTTGAATGTCCAATTTATAACACAAATTTTTAGAATTTTGAATAAGGGTCTTGATTTTTAGGAATGGGGTGTGTTGGGTAAAACACTTTAACAAATGCTCAAAATGATTAAAATATCCAGATGGAAAGAAAATAATAGGTGATATTAATATCTCAAATGCTTAGAATGAGTCTACTTCATCAAGTTTATCCATCTCTTAAATCTTATCTGCTAGTTGATGTTGACACTGTGGATTGCACCCTTGATAAGAGGCTGAGCTCCTATCTTCCACGTGGCAAAATGGAGACTCCCCTATTGTTTTGGGTCTATAAAAACTAAGGGGAGAATCTCTAGATAAGGGCTAGCTCCCTTTGATGCATCTTTGTGGTCCTAGATTTTCTATTGCTAATAATGGGGGGGATGAAAAGGGAGAAGGATTACTAAAAATAGAACCTAAACTAATACGGTGATGCACCAAAAAATGGTTGATCTACTTAGCTTTGGGATACACTTTCCACCAAGAACAAGATGATTATACACTTCATTTGACATGAGAAACTCTTTTGCATTAGTGAGCTAGGGGTTCTCTAGAGATACAGGAAGGAAGAACTACCATAGGTGTTCTAAGACACACTATGGTAGCCTATTCACATGCACCTATAATCTGATGTGGACACTTCTGGCTGACCTGCAAAAGAAGAACTCACAATACAATAGACAAGCTAGAATCATTCAATGAAAACATGAAGGAAAATGACTTAACACAAGATAAATCCATAGACATATGCAAAAGTGCAAGCTCAAATGGAGGAAAAAATGCTTCTTTTTTATTCAAGGTAAATTTTTGTAGAGCTCCACCTTACAAGCTGAGAGATATTTTCTCAAAATGAGGGTTTTTATTATATAGAGAAAGAAAGAGGCTTTTGGCACCTTCTAGAAAAAGCTACCCATGCTACGTTGAATTCATTGGAAAGAGTAAATCCACTCAAGGGTCCATGTTATGGTAGTCCCAAGACTTTACTTTGGCATTTAAATCATATTAAATCTCTCTTCAAAATCATGGGTTTCTTGGTCCTTTGAAAGGCAAGGCCACTCCTCTTTATGAAACTTACGTGACTGTCCACTCATCTTTACTCAAGCAAAGAAAATAGGTCTTGCCTTTACTATTTACACTCTTTGATGACCATTTTGTAAGGACTATTTCAATTGCTAGAATAACTCCTCTACTGATGCTTTCTTTTTACACCTAGGCTGATCTGATTAGTGTTTGTGTTTGGCTCATTGAGCTCCTTTCTCGGTGAGTCACTGAGTTTACTCTTGGATTTTATATTTTCTTGGCTCTTTCTGGCAATCTGAGCTCTCAGGGCTATCTTCTCAGTGGGTCATTGAGTTTGCACACTTGGGTCCATCCTTAAGAAATTTCAAGATCAACGGCTATCTTATCACCATAAAGTTGATGTTTGCGTGCCCATCATCAGAAGTTTGAACCTCCAATGGCTAGTTTTCTTCGTTAAGATTGACGTCTTTGGGCTTGTCATTACCTTGGTCATTTATTTAGCTTTCCAATTCCTTTGAGATTTTGCATTTAATCCTTCCCAAAGGGAAGGTATCCCTTCAATCTTGTAAAAGGTCCCTTCTTAGTCCATCGAGAGTCCCTCACAAGGGCACCTACCCTTTGAGCTCCTTCGATTCTCAATTCCTTCAGACAAAATGTCTGAAGGAATTCCTTTAGACATTTGTTTGAAGGAATTATGACTTTGGATTTTCCCTTGGATTTTCTTTAGATAAAATGTTTGAATAAATCCTTTGTCCTTTGTTTTCTTTGGATTTCCTTCAAACAAAAAATCTAAAGGAATCCTTTACCTTTCACTCTTTGATGAATTTTCTCACTGCCTTCCATGAGGGCCCTTTGGGTCTTGGAATTCCCCTTTGGAACTTCTGATTCGGTCCTTCCTAACCAAACTACCCTCTGAATAAATTCTATTTCTCATTTTTATAACTACTTATGCCATTTCAAGTTTTTCAATTATGACTTTGAACCTTTCAATTGAACCTAAACCCTTTTTTAGAGTTTAATGGTTCAACAGTTTAATAGTTCAATACTCCATGTTCTGTAAGGAGTCATGTTGACTCAATTCCCTTATGAATTTAATGTATCATTGAACCTAAAATTTGAACCTACCGCTTGATCCTACAATAGTTCAATAGTTCAATATTTCAATATTTCTAAGTTCCAAGTTCAAAGCTCCTAGAAAGATCATGTGACTATTGGTCAGTCTGTGTAGTTCATTTCATATCATTGAACCTCGATGTTGAACCACTTTTTCCAATTTTTAGGAAATGTGCCATCAAATTTTGGTCTCTTTCCTTGTGAATTCCTTCAGACAAAATGTCTGAAGAAATCCATTCAGGCACTTTGTCTTTAGAGCTTTGTAAAAGACTTATATCTCTTTGAATTTGACCCATTCCCTTACCAAAAAGGCTTATGCAATTGACTGCCCAAAGTGAAAAAAACCTATGGATCAACCTGAGATGTCTACAAGACTCAAGTCATTTGGTTCTTTACAAAAATAGGCCTATTTAAAAAGGGGGAAAACATAATTGTAGAAAGGTGGATACATCAAATACTAACTACTCAAGATAGTAGGGAAGGAAGGAGACCAACTTTTTGGCCTGTAGGACCCAAAATGGTCAACAAATTGGTGATTCCTAGGGTAACCATGCTTGTTATGCTTAGAATGATTGGTAGCCTCAAATTCAATTGGGCACAGAGTTAGAATGTAGCTTGAAAAGGTTAGCAACAGTGTTTTAAAGACCTATGAAACAACAAAGCTTTACCTCAAACACAAAGGAAAACACACACAATAAAGGCTAAAAAACTACACAGACGTGTGCAATAACACTTAAGGAAAATGAAAAACACACAACTGAAATCAAACTATTATGTATAGATAACTAGGTACATTTGTCTCCCTCCTAGATCAAATGGAAAACTTCTTAAGTCTCCTTCATGGCAAGAAAACTTATGCTACCAAACAAGTGGTTGAATGGAAAGGAGACTCGGTGACTTGCTCTTCTTGTCTGCCACCTTGATTGGCTTGTATTTAAATGAATCAAGGTCAAACATGCTTCCAACATATATGTATTCATCTTGCTCTTGGAATCTTGTCCAATGTTAGTCCTTCATGCTAGTGTGTTTCATCAAGAAATCACTGGTTGTTAGCTTATCACCACAAGCCCCCTGATATGCATTATGGATTGACTTGTCCCCTTATGCTTCATTAAAAACCCTATCAAACTGATCCTCTACTTCATCATGGCTTTCTTGAAGAAGGGTGATTGTTGTGATGTCTAAAATGAGATCACAGACTGATTGCTCATCCCATAGAACATCACCTTCTTATTTAAGGCTCTCTTCTTCAAAGCTTTCCTCAAGATGGATAGGCCTCTCCTTTTCTTTCTCAAAAACTAGATTCTCTAGTTGTTCAAAGACATCCTCATGATTCTCCTCCAACTCGAGTTCTATGGCATGGTCATTTTCTTCATCAAAGCAACAAAGAAGTTCATCAAACAAGGGAGGAGAGAGCTCACCATGATTACTACTGGAACATTCACATGTATGCATGACCTATGTCTTATCCATTGTTGATGATGTCTTCAAAAGGAGCATCCATGATGATTTCTTCCTCATTGTCATCCATGAGAGCTTCTTGATCAGCTACAAATTGGATCGTCTCTTATTCACTTGCCTCTTTCAAAATAGGTTCCTCCTTTATGACTTTAAAAATATCATCTTTAGATTCACCAACCTCTTGAAAGGATAAATTTGAAAGCTTGCAACCCCTTTGCATACTTATTTTAGTCCCAATGCTACCTTCTCCACCCTTAGCTAGCTCATAGCCTCCTTGAAGAAGAGTGTAACCTGCCCCAATGACTTCAAACAAATCATTCAAAACATGATCAAGAATCTATCCATGCTCCTCCATGACATCTTAAAAAGTGATAAAAGAGTCAAATATCATCTCTTCCTCATCAGAGATAGAGGCAAAAGCTTGTGGCTTGTCTTATTATTCATCAAATGGGGTACCTATGGTGATCTCCTCCTCATCTACACTCATGAAGTCTCCCTGATCAGTCATGAACTGAGCATACTCCTATTCACTTGCTTCCTTCAAGATGGATTCCTCAACACAAGGGAAACATTCTTCATTTACCAGGCAAGGAGGTGGAACATAAAGATTGTCAAAATTAGATTGGGAATGGAAAGTAGGGGATCTTTTTGAAAGCTCATGAGAAAATGGGGGTAGACCTTGGGCCAAAATCACTTGATTTTATTTTCTCCACTTGACCAACACTTCATCATTATCAAAATTAGCTTGAGGATTGGTAGAAGGGGTGTCTTTTGGTGTAGAATCCTCTCTAAGGTCTAAAACTTCTATCTCTCTTTTACTAAGCAATCTCACCTTTGCCTCTAGTTTCTCAATTTGTTTAGCTAGATTTTCTTAAAAGAGTCATTCTTGGATCTCATAAGAATCATCATGGAAATGGGGAGTGTATGAAGGTTGATATGGAGTACAAGAAGCTCCTTGAAGAAGGGTGGGAGGGACTTGAGAAGGACTAGCCTTATTTTGTACCTCACACTCTCTGATAATGGATTTCTCCTCCTTGTTGCTCCATGACTCAACTAATTTACTCTAGATCATGATCTTAGGACTAGAAGTCTCCTTTTTGAGTGATGGGGTTGCAATGTGAGAGGGTAGTGAGGGTTTGGATTCCACTTCCCTTGCTACCAACATAGACTAATGCATGTGAAGATTTGGAAATTCAATATACTTATCAAGATTGGCCTTAAACACAAGATTTACTATTTCAAAACTCTCCTCAACATGATTGGGGAAAGGACTTTGATAGGCCTGACTTGGCTCATGATTAGGGGTTGCGTATGGTTGATATGAGACTTGGGGCAGTGGGTATGCAGGTTGATAGACTTGGTAAGGCTACCTCTCATGAATACTCAATTTCTCTTCCAAAGATGCAATCAAACCACTCACATCCATTATCTCATTTTTAAGCCTTTGTCAATTGGCTCTTTCAATAGGAGTCCATTCACTCTTAACTAGATCTAATGCATTTCTCACTTGATGGATGAAATGAGCAGGAATTTCTTGGCCACATCCCCTTCTAGTGGCAAGCTCCACTAAATACTTTTCATATCCCAATAATGCTTGTTTGAAGGTGAAAATGGGATGATTAGCAAAAATATTAGGTTGAGTAGGAGAAGTAACACATTAAGAAGACTGGGCATAAGACTGATATAGCTCATGATAGGGCTAAGACTTGTCATATTGGACCCAATAAGGATCAACACAAGGCTGGTAAGGATCATAGCCATGATGGCTAAGGACTTGCTCAAACTGAGGAGGAAGAGGCAAAGCCTACAATGTTTCACCAACCTGTAAAGGGAAAAACTCATAACTGTATGCATCCTTATTACTTGAGGTGATTCGATGGACAACCTAAGCTTGATCAAAGTTATATGAAGGAAAACAAGGTCCATGCTACTGAGTAATGGGATTATACATATCAAAACATGATTTCTTGATGGCACCAAGACTACTTAACCAGATGATTCAACTCAAAGTCACCATTGGTATTGGTTGAAATGCCTCTAAAGGTTGATTGGTTCAAGAACACACCAAAAATCCTTTAACTCCTTGGAAAAATAGTCCCACCAGGTATGCTAAAAACTATTGGCACTGTGGATTGAACCCTTGATAAGAGGCTAAGCTCCTCTCTTCCATGCAACACAATAGAGACTCCCCTCTTGCTATGGGTATGGCAAAACTGAGGGGAGAATATCTAGATAAGGACTAGCTCCCTTTGATGCATCTCTATGGTCCTAGATTTTCTACTGCTAATAATGGGGGGGATGAAAAGGGAGAAGGATTACTAAAAATAGAACCTAAACTAATATGGTGATGCACCAAAAAATGGTTGATCTACTTATCTTTGACATACACTTTCCACCAAGAATAAGCTAATTATAAACTTCATTTGACACGAGAAAATCTTTTGCATCAGTGAGTTAGGGTTCTTCTAGAGACACAAGGAGGAAGAACTACTAGAGGTGTTCTAAGACACACTATGGCAACTTGTTTACATGTGCCTATACTTTGTTGTGGACACTTATGGCTGACCTGCAAAAGAAGAACTCATAATACACTAGACATGTTAGAATCATTATGTGAAAGCATGAAGGAAAATGACTTAACATAAGACAAAACCATAGACATATGCAAAAGTGCAAGCTCAAATGGAGGTAAAAATGCTTCTTTTCTATTCAAGGTAGATTTTGGTAGATATCTACCTTACAAGCTAAGAGATATTTTCTCAAAATGAGGGTTTTTAATATATAGAGAAAGAAAGAGGCTTTTGGCACCTTCTAGAAAAAGTTGCCCATGCTACGTTAAATACATTGGAAAGAGGAAACCCACTCAAGGAGCCATGTTGTGGTAGTCTTAAGCCTTAAATTTGGTGTTTAAATAATATTAAATGTCTCTTCAAAAGCATGGGTTTTTTGGTCCTTTGAAAGGCAAGGCTGCTCCTCTTTATAAAACTTACATGACTGTTCACTCACCTTTACTCAAGTGAAGAAAATAGGCCACACCTTTATTGTTTGCATTCTCTGATGACCATTTCATAAGGATTGTTTCAAATTCTATAACTCCTTTGTCGATGTTGTATTTTACCACCTGGATTGATTTGATTAGTGTCTGTGCTTGGCTCTTTAGGCTCTTTTCTTGTTGAGTCACTAAGTTTACTCTTGGCTTTTATCTTTTCTTGGATCTTGTATTTTCTTGGCTCTTTCTAGCAATCTAAGCTCTCGAGGCTATCTTATCAATGGATCACTGAGTTTCCATGTGTAGGCTTGTCTTTAAGAAATTTAAAGATCAATGGCTATCTTATCACCATAAAGTTGATGTTCATGTGCCCGTCATCAGACATTTGAACCTCCAATGGCTAGTTTGCTTCGTTAAGATTGATGTCTTCAGGCTTGTCATTACCTTGGTCATTTATTTGGCTTTCCAATTCCTTTGAGCTTTTGCATTTGATCCTTCTCAAAGGGAAGGTGTCCTTTTGGTCTTGTAAAATGTCCCTTCTTAGTCTACTGAGAGTCCCCCATAAGGGCATCTGCCCTTCAGGCTCCTTCGGTTCTCAATTCCTTCAGACAAAAATGTCTAAAGGATTGTACCTTTGGATTTTCCCTTGGATTTTCTTCATGAAAAATGTCTGAAGAAATCCTTTGTCCTTTTCTTTCCATGGATTTCCTTCAAACATAAAATATGAAGGAATCCTTTGCCTTTTGATCTTTGATGAATCTACTAACTGCCTTCTGCGAGGGCCCTTTGGGTCTTGGAATGCACCTTCAAAACTTTTGATTTGGTCCTTCCTGACCAAAGTGCCCTATGAATAAATTCCATTTCCATTTTTGTGAATTGCTTAGTCCATTTCAAGTTTTTCAATTATGACTTTGAACCTTTTGATTGAACCTGAACCCTTTTTTGGAGTTCAACGGTTCAATACTCTACGTTCTACAAGGAGTCGTGTTCACTCAATTCCCTTGTGAATTTAATGTATCATTGAACCTACTATTTGAACCTACCACTTGAACCTACTACTTAAACCTACAATGGTTCAATGCTTCAATATTTCAATATTTCTAAGTTCAAAGTTCAAAGCTCCTAGAAAGATCATGTGATTATTGGTCGGTCTGTGTAGTTCATTTCATATCATTGAATCCTGACGTTGAACCACTTTTTCTAATTTTTAGGAAATGTGCCTTCAAATTTTGGTCTCTTTCCTTGTGAATTTCTTCAGACAAAAATTCCAAAGAAATCCCCTTGGGCACTTTGTCTTTAGAGCTTTGTAAAATACTTATATCTCTTTGAAGTTGGCCCATTCCCTTGCCAAAAAGGCTTGTGCAATTGATTGCCCAAAGTGAAAAAAAACCTGTGGATCAAGCTGAGACATCTATAAGACTCAAGTCATTTGGTTCTTTACAGAAATAGGCCTATTCAAAAATGTGGAAAGCACAATTCCAGAAAGGTGGATGCATCAAAGACTGACTGCTCAAGATAGCAGGGAAGGAAGGAGACCAACTTTTTGGCCTGCAGGACCCAAAATGGTCAACAACTGACTACTTGGATATTTTTTTTTGCATAAAAAATGTTAACATTTAGATTTTCAATAATTAACTCATTAAAAATAGTTATTCTATCACTAGTTTCAATGTCATTAATGTCCTCTTTTAGCCTTTTTCTCAACTGATTAAAGAAACCCAGTAAACAAGACTTATTAAAACTTGTTTAAAATAGTATAAACACCTAAAGCAACTTCTTTTTACCAAATCTCATTGGTCTTATTGTACTCAATGATCAAATTATTCATTTTGGTTTCCTCTCAATCTTGATCTATTTAGCATAACACACCATGGAAGCCACATATGAGAAAAAATTGTTGCGATATATTTGTTCAATGTCTTAGACCAATCTCTACTTAATAAAATACCATACACATCTTGGATATTGACTAGTTGGATATCAATGAACTATCATACCCTTGGATTTGAAGCTAATTGTATGCTAATATGGTTCAACTCGTTAAGAAATTTGACTTTTGATTTGTTCAACTGCACCACCTTCCTATTTAACTTTGCAAGAGTGAATCCTATCTATTAAAAAATTGAGAATGGTATGACATTTCCCAAGATACCTGTATCATTCAAATAGTTATGTACACTCTTTACAAAAATATGAACTATAAGAATACAACAGGGAGTTTCAATTTTTTATTTATAAACAACATGTGCATTAACTACTTTACTAGTTTATTTTCCTTTTATATGTGACAAAGATTTTAATAATATTTATTTATGTTTATACATTTGTAATAACTTAAACATAGATATATTAAAATTATTTTTATTTAAGTCTTCTACAATGTTGTATCCAAGTTTATTTTATTCAAATGACTTATCATCTTGTAGGAGAATAGAGGTGTTCTTAGTATGATAATATGTTGTAGGTGTTGAGAGGTGTTTTGACATGACCAAAAATAGGCTAGGCTTGTTAGTCTCTACCTATCCTAAAAGGAAGAAGATCCCATGAGGAAAATGCTTCCCTAAGGTGTAAATGTACCATGTTTTGGTATGCTATTCTTCATTAAGTTAGCTGATGTGGACTACTCTTTTTAAGGGATCTATTTTACAAATTAAGGTGTAGGTTACTTTTATTAAGACATTCATTAGGGTGATACATAATTTCTTGATAATACCTATAGATTTAAATCTTATATAGAATAAATATTTATTAAACTTGTGGGTAATTTCATAAATTTGGGGGACAAAAAGTGGCCTGCTTGTGGGCATGTTTTTTATGAAATTTCAAAACTTTGAACTTCTATAGATAATTTAAGATATCTATACTCCAAATTTGAAGATGGTCTAAGAACATGAAATGTAGAATTTCAAGTCTAGTTTCCAAAACACTAATTTTTTTTAAAAATAGTTAAGTATAACTAGGTCAAACATCTAAAATTGAATAGTAACTCCTATTTTTTCCATAAAACATAGTAGATAGATGGCCATGTTACTCACCATTTTTTGAGTAGTGTTTTATATTATTTGAAACCCTTTGGGGAAAATTTAGATAAAGTATTATAGTAGGTCACCTATATTTTTTTATGTTGTTTTAATGAATTATTTTTTTATGAATTTTTCAAGTAAATAGATCCTAAAAACTGATAAAAAATGGACAGTTGACCGTGTGACACACCTAACTACCTCAATTTTTTTTGAATGTGTGTAAAATTAGGCCTAGTTGGTTACCATATAAATTATTTTTCACTTAGATCAATGAAAGATAAATTACATGAATATGTATAGTCATGTATGTTTGCAACATATAGTGTCCTAAAAAAGTCATAGTTAAAAATTAACATAGTTTGAAACCTTATATTAGTCCAAAAATTATAAAAATCATATTTTTGGAAATAGAAGATCGTGTTCATCATGACTATATCAAGTTTTTGAATTTTCACATTGAAATTCTTAGTGTATTTGGTAATCAAAGTTTAAATTTTTTGTTTATTTTCACATCTTTTGTAACTCAGTTGTATATTGATAGTCCAAACCTTTGGTTCAAGAATCCAAGCCATTCCCAAGCCAAAAGGCATAAGAATTGAATTAAAATTCAAATACCATGATCGTGTTAACATGATCATATTATTAACTAATTTATTAATGTAATTGTGTTACTTAATAATGTGATTTTATTACGTAATAATGTGACCACATTACATATTCTCAACACCCTAAAACCCGAATAGGAGCCATTAGGCCTAGTAGTCTTAAGATAAAATATTGGTTAATTAAGATTGCTTTTTGGGACCAACATTCTTGTCAAGAATTGATAGGATTAATGATAATTGGAGATTTATTAACCTATGAATTAATTTAATGTTCCTTTGATCCCAATGTGGTGTGTAATTAGGCCCATAGATCCCAAATTGACATTAGATGGATATATTTCCTTAGATGGAGCTTGGTTGGTCCCAATTAAGTATCAAACTAAACTAAATACTTAGGTTTATATAATATGGTGTGAAATTAGAGACCCAATTGACATCATATGGACATAATTCCTTTCTCAAGACTTATTTAACTCCAATTTTGTATTAGATTGAACTAAATATTCAATTAGTTTAAAATGGTGTGCTATCAAAGCCCTGATTGACATTATATTGAAGGAATTCCTTGGACAAAGACCAATTAATCTTAATTATATATTATACTAAATAAAACACTCGATTGGTTAAATATGATGTGAAATTAGGGAAAAATATTCATAGTGGACATTAGATGGACACAATTCCTTACATAGGGTAAAAAATGCCTCGATTGATATTCTAGGTCAAAGTAATTAATTACATAAGACTTGGTTGTCCCCAATTATGTATAGTAATAAAAAAATATCAATTAATTTAAAATGGTGTAATTAGAGCCCCAAATGACATTAGATGGATTTAATTCCTTTCTTGGGGATTGAGTGGCCCCAATTGCATATCATATTAAACATAAATACTCAATTGGTTCAATATGGTGTGCAATCAGGGTTAATGGAACCCAACCAACATTATATGGACATAATTACTTTCATGGGACTCATTTGGCCCCAATTATGTATAATATAAAACCAAATAAATGATTAGTTGGATATAGTTTAAAATTGGGGACAACAAAGTTGTAGTTGACATTAGATGTATTCAGTTACTTGCATGAGCCTTAGTTGGCCATAACTGCATATTCAATTGAACTAAATACTTGATTGATTCAATATGTTATGTATTTGGGACCAATAGAACCCCCTATTGATAGTATAAGGATGAAATTCCTTACACAAGGCTTGTTTTTACTAAATTTCATATCATATTGAACCAAATATTCTTTCAATTGAATTTGGTGCACAATCAAACGCCCAATTATTGTTAGATGGATGCAATTCCGTATAAATGGTTCAATTGGTCCTGATTTCATATTATATTGAAGCAAACACTCAATTATTTGAATAAGGTGTGTAATTAGGACCCTAATTAAAATTATGTTGACACAATTCCTTAGGCAAGCCTTGATTGGCCCCAATTAATGTTTCATCTGGAACTGAATACTTGATTGGTTCCATATGGTATGCAATTGATCTGTAAACTTTAATAAAAAATATGATAATGTAATTTTATTTTTATTTTACAATAAATTAATGGAATAATTTAAAAAATTGACTTAAAAATCATGAATTTAACAAAATAATTAACAACATTCAACAATAATTTGATAACAGAGTTCGGCACGAAGGTCTACGTCTCTGGGTCTAATATCGGTTGATGTATTAGGAAAAAAACTTGAAAAAAATTTACAAAAATCTTCAAATTGAAAAATTAAAAACTACAAATTTCTTCTTTTAAGAAAAAATAATGCTAGTCTCTTTTTGGACTTTTTCGTGATCTTGCCTCTAGCTCCCTTTGCGAGCCACACGAAATCCTTTACTAATGCCTTCTAGCAAACTTTCTTAGCTTCTTCATTTCTAAAACTTTGCTTTGTTTTCAAAAATTGATGATTTATAAAAAACCATGGGTCCCTATTTATACTTGTATAGGGTCATAATAATTAGATTATAATAGTTATATGGAGGTTTTAATTGATAATTCAATCCTTTGGATTCATATCCCAAGTTTTAAACTTAATAATTAAAAACTAAGTTTAAAACATATAATACAATAATTAAGTGGGGAAAATTTAAATCCCACTTTATGGATTATCACCACCTTTTATGATTTATCCCACATTTGTGGGAATGAAATATTTTTTAAGCCTTTAATAGGCTTTTCATATCCCACGAGTATGTGGCTTGGGCCACATAAATCTCCATGAACTTTGAAGTGGATAATGCCAAGGCATTTATTTCGATGGATATGTGGTAAGCTTGGAATTTAATGGGAACTATGTGGAAAGTATGTGGTGCATGTGGCATGAAACTTGGGTTTCACATGGATATTTATGGATGGAACATTCAGTTATGTGTACATGGAAAATGGTAAATTAAATATGGTTTGTTTGGAAAATTTAGGAAATAAAATTAGACCATGGAAAATAATGAATGGTGACAAGCCACATCGTGGCTTGAGGACCTACCATGTGGTCTAATATTGTCATGCCATTTGTTGACCTCTCACAATGCCACTTGTTGACCACTCATTGTACCACTTGTTAACGTCCAACTAATGTTCTATTCAAACCCCAAAATTTTAACTGATTATCGAAGATGAATATTTTGCCTATCAATGATAAAAACCCACTATATTTTTTTATATGAACTGACTGCCATATGTCACTTTCTTATTGGTTCACATTTTTGTCATGTCAACCTGTTGACTAAGTTTGACCACAACTTTGACCGTCCATATCTTTTACATATAGACTCCATTTCATGAATCTTAAATTGTGCCAAAAAGATCATGATGAGATATTAATATTTTAACTATTTTAAAATTGTTCCATAATGTTCAATTTATGTATTTTGACCAACTTTGACTTGATTTGACCAGTTTGACTAGAACTTTGACTGGCTACACAAGGAACATATGAGATCCATTTTATGCATTCCACATACCATTGGAAAGGTCTTAGTAGGCTTTGTGCAATGGCGTAGGTTTTGATCTACTGTATAAATTTTTTTGAATTGACCTTTAGATCAACAATCAGGGCTAGGTAAGCCCTAGTTTCCATTATATATGAATGTAATTCCTTGCACATGGCTCCTTTGGATTGAATTGCATATCAGATTGAAAAAATATTTATTTTTAATATGGTGAGAACTTGGATCCCTAATTGATATCATATGGATGAAATTCCTTACATTGAGGCTTAGTAGGCCCCTGGGATCAATTAAATCCTAATTAACATCCTTTATATATAGCAATAATTAAGTTCATAGGGATAAACTTGGTTAAAATTTCATCACTCATTACCATAATTGACTTCATAGGCTCAATATGTCATGATGTGGGAGATAATTGATCCCAAATTCACATTCTTTACTCATAGATCTAGGTTGAAGGAGCTCAAATTTGCCCCAATCACTATCATGATTATACCTTTTATACCCTAAGCCTTAATTCCTAAAGTATAAACCATAAATATAAACTCTTTAAACCTTGAGCCAATAATTTAGCCCAAATTAACATCATTTAAACTAAGAATTAAGTACACATTACTAAATTTAGACTAAGTCACATGACTGGTTGCCCCATTTAACTAATTTAGTTAATCTTCATGATGACATCCATGATATAATGACAACCCAAAAACACATTATATAGTCACAAATGGGTCTAAGTGATTCAAATTGTCCTTAATTATCATTGTGATTGGCCCTATGTACCCTAAACCATGTATATACATTAAAATCTAAAAGCCGTAAACCATAAACCCTAAACACAATTCCCTAAATTATAAACCATAACCTTTCCATATTTACCAATTTCAATTTTATCCCAATTAACATCCTTTGTATTAATAATTAGGTTTGAACATGGCATAGAGAAATTAGACATTAATATACAGGTCCTTAAACCTAAACCTTATGCCCTAATCCCTAATCCCTAAAACATAAATTATAAGACCTATACCCTAATTCCCACTACATGCCACAAACATACATTCCTTACGATATAACTAATTTTTATCATGAGATGTCATAAAATTCACCTTTTAAACCTAAGGCCAATATATATCCTTTGGAGTACCAATCTAGCTATGCATCTGAAGTAAATTAGGGCTATTTTGAGCCCCTTCAATCTAATTAACCAAAGAGGAAGATCTAGTTTGTTAATTTAATCAAGGAGGCATTTGAGGCCAATTTGAACCCCTTAAATAGCAAGATATGATTTGGGTCAAAATCAAAAGATCAATCTTCTATCATGAATTGATCCAATTAGTCAATTTATGCAATTCCCTATGTAATCTAGGCAAAATTGAGCCCCTAAACCAAATTTATGGCTTAATCAATTATATAACATGTATGTAACATGTACATGGCATAATTGACCCTAATTTTATCATGAATTCAAACATGAATATATAAAGTCATAAATAGGTGAACAAGCATCTCAAATGTTCTTTAATTACCTTAGTGATTAGACCTTATATCTGATATCTTAAACCCTAAACCCTGTACCATTTACATTAAACCATAATCAATAAGCCCTAAACCCTTTAAATTATATACCCTAAACCAATAAATTTATCCCCAATTAACATATTTTATATATAGTAAGAATTAGGTTCATAGGGATGAACTTGGTTAAAATTGCATCACTCATTACCAAAATTGTTTTCATAGGCTCAATCTATGATGATGTGGGGGATAATTGATCTCAAACTCACATTATTTACTCATAAATATATGTTCAAGTCTACTAAATTTTCCCCAATTGCGTACATGATTATACCTTATATACCTTCAAACCTATACCCTAAGCCTTAATCTTTAAAGTTCCTAATCCCTAAACTCTAAACCACAAATATAAATTCTTTAAACCTTAAACCAATCATTTTAGACCAAATTAACATCACTTAAACTAAGAATTAACTTCAAAGGGATTAGTTTAGCCTAAATCACATGACTGGTTACCCCATTTGACTAATTTACTCAATCTGCATGATGACATCTAGGTTATAATGATAACCCAAAAACACATTTTAGAGTCACAAATGGGTCCAACTAATTCAAATTATCCTCAGTTATCTTTACAATTTAACCTATGTACCCTAAACCATATATACATTAAAACCTAAGATCTAAACCATAAACCCTAAAAATTATACCCTAAATTGTAAACCATAAGCTTTCCCTATTTACCAATTAATTTAGTCCCAATTAACATCCTTTGTAGTAAAAATTAGGTTCAAATGGCATAGAGAGATTAGATAAATTATATGTAGGTCCTTAAACCTAAACCCCATGCCCTCATCCCTAATCCATAAAACATAAATTTTAAGCCCTATGCCCTAATGCCCACTACATGTCGTAAACATACATGCCTTAAAATATAATTAATTTTATCATGATGTCATAAATGTATTTTTTAAACCTATGGCCAAAACATAGCATTTGGATTATGAATCTAGTTATGCATCTAAAGTAAATTGGGGCTATTTTGAGCCCCTTCTTGACTATAAAATGTGATTTGAGGGTTGATCAGCTCTAATTTACCCCAATCTCTATCACTATTATACCAAGTATATACCTTAAAACCTATACCACAAGCCCTAATACTTAAAGTTCGTAATCCTTAAACTCTAAACCATAAATATAAACTCTTTAAATGTTAAACCAATCATTTTAACCCAAATTAACATCATTTAGACTAACAATTATCTTTGTGATTGACCTTGTATACCCTAAACCTAAGCCCTAAACACTATAACCTAAATTTTAAACCAAAAACTTTCATTATTTACTAATAAATTTAGTCCCAATTAACATCCTTTGTAGTAAAAATTAGGTTCACACATGCTATAGAGTGATTAGACCTTATATACACCCTTAAATCCAAACCCTACATGCCCTAATCCCTAATCCTTAAACCTTATAACATAAATTATAATCCATAATCCCTAGAACATAAATTTTAATCCCTAATCCATAACCCCTTATCTATATTAAGTATAATATGATCACATTATTTAATAACATTCTCGTATTATTCTTAACATAGTCAACACTCAATTCTCATTGCCAATTACTAACCCCAAAGTTTATATTGATAATAATGTGATCGTGTTATTATATAACATGATCACACTATTATTAATATAAGCTTCTCAATGTATTGGATGGGGCAAAACCTTATACAACACATAACATGATCTTGTTATATAATGTGACCACATTATGATTATTTTAGGATAAGCTCACTTATCAATGACTATTTTTAACCTAAATTGATAATTTTATCCCCACAAACATTCTCTACATAATTTTATAAGATTTAAAGTACTTGCTTACTTGACCCTACCTTTGAAAAGTTGTCAATTATCCCTTCTAATGGGTGTCAGATCATGTTTGAAGAGGAAGAGGAAGATGTTGAAGAACAAAACACCAGAAGATTTAGAATATTTGAGAGAGAAACACAAGTTACAAATGCAAAAACTTTGTGGTAGATAAGGTACAAACCCTAATCCTGATGAACCAAATGCCATGGATAATGAGTCAATTAACAATAATAAATTAAACAATGATGAAATTGACCATAATCAATTGACTAATTTTGAAATTGACCATAATTAAATGAATAGTAATGAAATTGAAAATAATGAATTAGTTAATGTTGGAAGTTCACATTCAAATTTCCAAGTTTTTTATTTTACTAATGATGAGTCTATGTATGATGCTTCACCCCCCATGAATGAATAAAATTTTATGAAAATAAATAATTATGAAATTAACCATCAATAAAATTTCATGGAAATATATAATGAATAATCAATAAAATGTCATACCACCTCTAAATAATGAAAATTAATAATGACTTTGAAACACCCTCTCAACAAATTCCACCATTACCAACATCTCTAAGAATTATGCATATAAATTCAAGTACCTAATTGAAGTTAATGAGAATATTCTAGAACTAATGCATAACAAAATGTCTAATCACCATTCAAGATGACTGGATCAACAAATTTGGGATACTTTCTTTCATAATTTGGAGTATAATAGGCAAAGATGTCAATTATTTGTTTCATTGATAAAATTGATTAAGATAAGACATATATTGTACACATTAAGACTAATAACATCTAAAATAGATGATGAAAACAATTAAATTATTGAAAACCTACATTCTGCATATCATTTGTGTAGTCCCAAAATCATGCACCAAATATTATAATGTTACCCAACATATACTTATAACTTGTGCAGTAAGTGACAAAATAGGGGAAAATGAATGGTTTCAAAAACAAGCTAAACACTTAATATAAATAGAAAAACAATAATGAAAGCAATTGAAAGATGTGAAAGACTTAATGAACCTAATACAAATGAGCTATGGGCATTCTCTGGTAGACTTCCATTAAAGGATAAGGATATAGCTAATACTCTCAAAGAGTTACTTGCTCAATTTTGGAAAGATGATAAAATATTTTTACCTAATGCAAGAGATGTTGTAAAAATAAGAGTTGGTGCTCAAAATCATGAACTGCATCTAAAACATTTATTTGATATGAATCAAATAAAATTGTACTCTAAATTTTTGGAAAAACTTCAACAAATTTCTATTTGTCAAAGATATTTTGAGATGGAAAAACCTTTTTATGTTAAAGTAAATCACGCACGTATCATTTGTTGTTTTATGCAAAAATTTTAATTTTCAATGCATTATGATTTCTATATAAACACATTTATTTCACCATCATTATATAGACATCAAGAGTTAATTATTCATTTGTGCTTATTTAGAATTTGACCTTTCACCATTCTACTTGAGGAGTCTTAGCTTAGGGCTTCTATTTGGAGAAGAATATTATCTTGTAAAAAAGTCTTGAATACTTTGTCATTTATTAATGATCCTTAAAAACCAAAATAAACTCCTTTAAAACACCTTTGTTTAAGGGAGAGACTGAATCTTGATGGGTTTGTCTTTTAGCTAAGTATCTCTAACTTTGATCCTCTCTCTTAGTAGATAGAAGTAGCATAAGTAATGGCTTTTGGACATATTGCTCTCTCAACTCATTAGGGTATTACCTATACATATATTAAATAGGATTCTCTTATGCATGTTTAATTTTATGTTTACTAACCTCATTTTATGCCATAAAATTTGGTGAGCACTAGATTAGACTTTACTTTAATTGTAATTTACTTGTGTAAATATGAAAACATAGGACCTAGTTAGGGTTAGTGCATAGTTTTTCTTGACTGAAGGCTTTAGAATACTCCATAGTGATATTATTATGGTAAAATATCCCTTATCCAGGTTTAGTAGATAAATTTTGGCCATGACCCTAAATATCTAATTTATCAACAATTGGAACTGTAAGTAGGATTTATCTTCTCCGAAATAGGATTGATTTATAGATCAATTGCATTTCCCTTTGCATATATTATGGTGAACCCAACATTAATATAACCCTTGTAAGTTTTATTTAATTCTATAATTTTTATCATTTTATTATATTTTTCCATATTTATAGTATTGTATTGAACCAGTTGATATAGTTCTAACTTTCTATGTGCAAGTTTAACACATAGTCATTTTAAATGACTATGTTTTATATGTGTAAGTCTTCATCAACTATAGGTTACTAGATCAAAAATTTTGACATAGTAATCTTCTCTAGTTATATATTATCATACACTTTCAAATAGGTTGAATCTATCTACTAATTCTTTCTATCAACATACAAGTCAATGAACATTGTTGAATAGGTTGATGTTGTTCCTTATTTTTATTCAACATACAGGGTTTTTCAAAACTTAGTTGAACTAGTTAACCCAATTTTTTAGAATTTGAAAGAAGAAAATAAAGCATTAAAATATAAAAAATTTCAATCTAAATCATATTAAAGGCCACTAAGTTTCTTTTATTTTCTCTCTCTATAATTTTAGTACCTTTTTAAGTTCTATTTTCACAAGTTAGTAGTCTTTAAAACTATAATCCTATAGCTAACTAGGTCGAAATGGTTAACTTAGTAATGTAGTCTACCTTCTATCTCAGAGACATAGTCGATCTATTTAAATTTTTTATTAAAGACCATACTTTTGTAGAATAATAGTGACCCAATTGACTATGTTCTATATTATTTATATATAGTGTTGCCTACACTGACTCTTTACTATTCTTAATTAATAAATTAAAATTTATTTGATAATAATTAATTCACATTTCCTTTTAAATTATTTTCATTCTTAGAGTAACTTGAATAGTCTAAATAGATGGTTTTTCAAATTACCATTTTAGTTACACTATTTTACTCTTATGCATACACTACCAAACCACTTAACATTTATAAAGAATTTAAACATTGTCTTCCAAGGCCTACCTACTTGGATTTCATCACCAAGGAGGAAGTCAAATTGGTTTTATGGTCAAGTATAAATATGTGGTTAATGGTATATATTGACAAATCACCAAACACACTTATCATTAAGGGATTGTGAAATGAGGGGGTAGGCCCCAATACCAAGATAGTACCATTGCCAATACATATCCCTTTATGCCTAAACATCTTGAAACCAACTTTAGACTGCTTTTTAGTTCCCTATTTTAGCCAAATTTTCTACCAAAATAAAATGAAAACTTTATAATAATATAATAAAACTTAGTTTGACTAATTATTTAGCATTTACTTTTCAATTTATTATCTTCTCTTTGATCATTACATGTATTGAAAAACTTGCATTGGCCAACATTGGTGCAAGGTTTTGTGTTATGTGCCTCAATTGGATCAATCACATTGATCCAATTAGTTTTCTATTTGATTTCATTCTTGATTCAAACTATCTTGAAAAAATTTCCCTTATTTTAGAACATTGCCATCTTAGTCAATATAGTCTCTTATATACTATTCCACCTTCCTACCAATAATACATAATCAACCTGCATGACTATGTCTTCATATCTATCTATTTTATCCCATATCCATCAATACACCTTTGACCTATACATATATGTTTTCTTTTTATCCTATCTTTTAGTAGTACCCTATCGACATAGTTAATTTTATACCTATTGGTCGACCATATTCCTTGACTGGCTAACTTTATTCCTTGTATGTTTGAATGTATCCCTAATTCTCCATATTGTAAATTCTATTTATCTCATCAAGAATCATAAAATACCATATCAAAATATTTTTGGACAACTTGAATCCATTTAGACACTATATGGGGTGTTCTTTTCTTCCTTTCTTTACCTCTCAAGATAATCCTCACTCTTGGAGTACTTATTCCCCTCCCTCATCTTTGTATTACAACATGGTTCAAAACATGCCTTAAGATGAAGTAGGCAGATCCAATCCTTTTTATACTTACCAAGACAATTCCCATTTTCAAGCATCTCATCACAATGTGAGGGCAATTAACACAAGTTTATCTAACAACCCCATCATTAATCCACCTCTTAACAACCCTCCCCCTAATACCAATTCAGGGAGTCTTCCTAAAAACATAAACCCACCAATTGATACAAATCATGTTACTACACATATAGTGAAACAAATGATCATAATGCAAACATATAACACCTCCCAAATTGATAAAATATTAAATTTAATAATTATGGATCTAGAAGAAATTTAATGAGAAAAGCATAATATATTGAGCCAAGATAAATAAACACTACATAGGTATTTATCCTGGGAAAACCTCAAAGAGGTAAAAATACCTATCAAATTGATATTTAATATTGAAAAATAATAATAACCTCAATACACCAAATCTTCTTCAGCTCACTCTGTCTCAAATAAATTTTTCATAAATTTGTCTCACACAAGTATTTGTCATACGCAAGAATACTTGAATATTTTTTATGTTTGAGACATATTTTAGAATAGGGGTAAAACCCTATTTATAATTATTCATGAGGGGATGTGACCATTGTAAAAATAATGAGTCCATTCACCCCGATAAATCTAATTAATAAACATTTGATAAATATTAAATAAATATAATAAGTATTTATTTTATCGAAGTTTACACCTTGAGTAAATAAATAATATATTATTATTTATTTAATTATTTACCAATGTAAGCCATGGTTTAATAATAACCACTTAAAAATTAATTATTCTAACACTCCTCCTTAATGTTAAGTGGAGATAAAAGCCATAGTCACCATAAATAAATTATACTATGTGCAAAATTTTAAATATTTAAAAACCTTAATCATACCAAAGGTCACATTTTGAAATAAAAAGAATTATAATCCATAAACTACTCAAAATTAAATTTAGGCTAGCATTATTTTGAGATTACATCTTACTATTTATCATGAATAATCACTAAGCATATTTGAAGCCTTTTATAACATAAGGACCTCCATTACAAATTATGCTTTTAAATATATTGGGGTACACAAGTAAAACTTCCACATGAAG
Source organism: Torreya grandis (assembly GCA_037957365.1). Taxonomy (NCBI): domain Eukaryota; kingdom Viridiplantae; phylum Streptophyta; class Pinopsida; order Cupressales; family Taxaceae; genus Torreya; species Torreya grandis. Next base: position 4,504,474 of record JARHVA010000365.1, on the reverse strand, counting down.
TTTACAATAATTTAAAATGATGAGTATATAAAATAAGAAGAAACACATGGGCATTAGGAAGTGGCATTTTCATACAAATTCCCCCTTAATGGAAACTCTGAGAGGCCTGGCATTACATGAAACTGATAAAACTTGGTAGCATCAAGTAGTTTTGTGAAGATATATGTCACTTGGTAGCATCAAGGATAAAATTATAGATTGATATCACCATTGATGACTTTATCTTAGATGAAATGCACATAAAATTCAATATATTTAGGTTTTTGGTGTTGCACTGAATTTTTTGCTAGAGTTATACAACTTTAGTTATCACAATAAAGGATGGTACTCTAAGAAACATCCAAATGAAGTTATACCAATAACCTTCATAGCCACATGGCTTATTTAATAACTTCTATAACACTTTTGTACTCAGCTTCTATAGAAGAGAGAGAGACAATAAGTTGATTCTTGTTGATCTAAGTGATAACACCTGCACCAAATTTAAACACATATCTAGAAGTAGATTTGTGATCTAAAATATCACCAGCATGGTCAGCATCACAATAACCATAGTATTTAATATTATCAATGGAAGAATAAAATAAACCATAATTAATAGTTCTTTTGATATAATTAAGGATACATTTAACTAATTTTTAATGATCCAAATATGGATACTGCATAAATCTAGAAGCAACACTAATAACATATGAAATATCTAGCCTAGTAATGGTTAAATAAATTAAACTTTCAATAAGTTATCTATACAAATTAGGGTTAAATTTTCACATACAAGTATAGGATCAAGTTTAATACCAACTTCAATAAGAGTAGTGGTATATTTACAATCAAGCATGTTAAAATTAATAAGAAGATTATGTGCATACTGAGATTGTGATACAACAATTAAATTTTTATCTTGAAATATAGGCATTCTTAAAAAAATGATGTAGAGCGCCTAAATTAATTATTTCAAACATTTAACTTAGTTTATCTTTATATTTATGAATTAAACTAGTTAAATCACTAGTAATCAACAAATCATCAACATATAATACAAATAAAATCAAATGATCATTTTAAATTTTAACAAAGAGATCATTATCTGAATAATATCTAGAAAAACCCAATTCTTTGAAAAAGAAGTAATTTTAGAATATGAAGCTCAAAGAGCTTGTTTTAAACCATACAAAGAATTTTTTAACTTGTATACATAATGTTCTCTATTAATATTAGTGAAACCTTTAGGCTTAGTCATATATATTTATTCTTCTAAATCACCATTTAGAAATTCATTTTTGACATCCATTCAGTGGATAACCCAACCAATTAGGGCTACAAGAGCAATAAAAAGTCTAACAGTACTCATTTTTGCTACATGAGTAAAGGTTTCAACATAGTCAATCCTTAGTTTTTGAGTAAAATTGCGAGCAACTAATATATATTTAAACTTGTCAATTTTATCAATTGAATTATATTTAATATTATAAAGCTACCTACAACTAATAATATTTCTTTTAGTTAGAGAAGGGACAAGGTCCCAAGTCTGATTTTTAATTAAGGCATTATGTTCAACTTGCATAACAACATTTTATCTATCATCTTGAGTGGCTTCCTCAAAGGATTGAGGTTCACATTCATACATAGTCATTATAACATGATAAGGATGTTGACTTATAGTTAATTTATTAAGGTTATCAACATTAGAAGATTGAATTAGGGATTCTACCCATTTAGATATTTTAGATTGGATATGAAACTCAAGGGGTTCCTTAAACTCTAAGTTATCTAAAATTGGATCAACATCCTCAAGGTCATCTATTTCATCATAAGAAGAAACATGAGAGTCAAGTTCATCAATAAAATAACACTGAGGAGGATCCACATAGGACTCATAAAAAGATTTTTTTAAATAAAAACATTCTTATTCTCAATGATCTGATGTTTAGAGGCATCATATACTCTTAAACCTTTAGCCTTACCTCCATATCCTACAAAAATTTAATAATAAGAAGTGTGGTCAATATTATTCCTTTTAACTTTAGGGATAAAGATAGAAGTAGGGCTACCAAAAATCTTAAGATGAGCCACACTTGGTTTATTTTTAGTCCACATTTATAAAAGGGTAGAAAGATGTAAGGATTTGGTAAGGACTCTATTCAAAATATAACAATAGTGTTCATGGTTTCAACCCATAAGAACTTAGGAACATTTGTAAATTACAGCATTGTTTTAGCCATTTCTATGATGATGCAGTTTTTCCTTTCAACAATACCATTTTGTTGAGGGGAATATGGAATTGTTAGTTCCATTTGAATTTTGCAACTAATTTAAAAATAATCAAACCTTTATTAACATATTTACCACCATTATCAATTTTTAATCTCTTAATAGACAAATTAGATCCATTTTCAACACAAGTTTTAAATTATTTAAACTTAGAAAAAATATTAGATTTATTTTTAATAAAATAAGAACATATCATTCTAGAATAATCATCAATAAATGTAATAGTATATAATGAACCACTAAGATAAGTAACTTCCAAAGGACTTACAACATCACTATGAATTAATTATAAACGATGTGAATAATTTGCATCATGATTCTTGTGACAGGGGTTAGTATGTTGCTTACCACATAAGCAACCCTCACAAGTTTCATGATGATAGGGGATAGAAAGAATTACAATAAAAATATTATTTATATAAATATCATGTAAACCTATAAAATTAATATGTTCTTATCTTTCATGTCATAACTTAGATTCATTTTTATTATGTGATGAAATAATATAAGAAGGAGATAAGATATATAAGCCATTATTTTAAACATCTTCAACAATCAATGATCTAGATTGATTTCTAATAGACCAAATATATTTAAGAAAATTTATAATAAAATTATCATTATTAAGTTGAGAAAAAGATAGCAAATTATTTTTAAGCTTAGGTACATAAAAAACATCATTAATAACAACATTTGAAAATTTTGCTTTTCCATGTTTAGTTTCTTCTAAAAAAGAATTATTTTTGAAGTAAATTTTTTTAGAGATATCTCTATAATTATACACAATATCAAGTAAGAATGTCATATGGTGTGATGCATCACTATCTAAAATCCATTCAATTTCATTTGAAGTAAATAAAGTAGCATATAAAGCAATAACATTATGATCTTGATTGTTGTTTTGATTAGGGTTTTGATTTTTCTACTTATTTTGATTATATTTCTTCCTTTTGTTATTTTTAGAAGATTGATTTTTAATTTTATCCTTTTTTTTTATAAAAAATTTCCCTTTTATGACCAAATTTACCACATAGATTGTAATTTTTATTGAATTTAGGTGTATGATTTTTATTACCAAATTTCTTGTTCCCATGTTTGGATTTAGAAGAATTAGGGTTAGATTTCTAGTTTTTAGTGTTATTAGAAACATTTCTATGAGTGAGAAGTGCCTGAGTAGCATTATCCTTAGAATCAAAATTTATCATAACTTGCTCTTCTTGAATCAGGAAAGCAGACAAGGTGGTAAGGTTAGGGATATCTTACTCAGTTTGAAATGAAATTTCTAAATTTTTCATGAATATTTAACTGAATGATAAAATAAAACAACTGATCTTGAATCAAATTAAATTTACATCTATGTAACTGAGCTTTAATGTTTTTAATTTTATCTAAAAAAAATAAAACTTTTTCATCACCCTTCATAGGTGTTGTTAGTAATTTAAGGATTAACTTAATGATATTTGAGAGATGAGTGTCCTCGTGTATGAATTCAATAACTTTATAAGATTTGTAAGGATATTCTTGATTACTAATGTGTAGAAAGAATTCATCTTTAACACTTTTTAAGATAATGGACATAGCTTCTTATGATTTCTATTGAAATGCTTTGGTAAGCTCAGGGGTCACATGTCATCCAGACGGGGATTTATCAGTCCCTATGAAAATATTTCATAAATTACGAGATATGATTTCATCTTTAACACAAATTTTCCAAATGTTATAATTATTTCCATTATGAATTTGGGATTTGTCAAAGGAAAAATGAGGTGAATCTATGACTTCCTTTTAAACACGACAGTATCCAAATGTTTAAGAAATAACCTCTTAAGTGTGATTTAAAAAATTATTTATAATTAAAACAAATTAAAATAAATAAATACACACTTTTTTTTCAAATTAAAGCTTGATAAAGAAATAAATTTTCACAAATTTGTGACAAAGCAAGGTGTAGCAAGTGTCACAAAATACACTAAAAATAAGAACGATTTTATGATTTAACCTTTTTAAATGATTTTTTTTGAATTATTTATAAAATAAAGTGAATTTATCATGAAAATATATTTATATATACCATTTATATGCTACATAGGGCAAAAATTTGAAATAAAGTTGCATAATTCTAAGTGTTGAAAAAGTTGCACTCACAATGACCACCTAGGCACAATTATTAAAAAAGGTGTAAAAAAATAATATAAGTATTAAAAAAATGGACCACTCTAATGCATTTATAATGTCCCAAAACCTTAAGATCAACCTATTGGATGACTATACTTGCCTAGGTTTAGACTAGATCAAGTGTCAAAAGAAGGACTATTCGATAGGTCAGAGGGTTTTCACGTGAGAGGGAAGGCATGCAATCTAAGAAATAGAATTCAAATTAAATTAATTTGCAATTAAGTTTGAATAGATTCAACAAGAAGATAAAAAAGAAAAAGGCTAATGATAATTAAACACTAGACTTATCTACTAGACTTATCTTAATCACCAACTTATCTATGAGTGAGTTCAAAGGTTTACATGCAAAATATTATATTTAATTATTTTTATGCAATTTTTTAAAAATAAATATAAATAAATATTTATTTATTGTTTATGTAAATAAAGGTAAAAACAAGTTACCTTTTTTTTAACTTTTTGGTGAAATAATTTAATAAAAGGTAAATAAAATTTATAAAATTAAAAAATAAATTATTTTTTAAATATTTGAAAGAACTTTATACTTCCTTTAATATTTCCTCTAGGTGGAAATGATGCACATTTGGGAGGTGAGAAAAAAACTTGAGGGTTATAGAGGCCTTCTCAAGCCTTCAAATTTTGTAAACCTTCCTGAAATCCTCTCATAATGCCAATAAGATTTCTAGAAAAAAAATTGGTGCCAAAAACATTTTTTTCTAGCCTCCCAAGCTATACAAGTACATTAATGGAGGAGAGAGAAATTTAAATAAGTTGATTTAGAGCTTTTCAGGCCTTGAAAAATTACATGGGTCCTTATCTTTGCAAAACTAAATGAATAAAAATTTTAGAAAGCAATTTGATGCACAGAAACCTGATTTTCAATTTTTTAAAGTGCCCAGGTCATACAATGGCATCCAATTGCCTAGGATTTGAATAATTTGAAATATCAATTTAATATTATATATGCTTGCTGATCAAAATCCTCTCTAGTGGATCTGATACCAAGATAAAATATTAAATGTAATAATTACAAATCGAGAAGAGATTTAATGAGCAAAGCATAATATATAATGAGCCCAAATCAATAAACACTACACAGTTATTTATCCTAGGAAAACCTCAAAGAGATAAAAAACCTAGCAAAGTGATATTTAATATTGATAAACAAGAATAATCCCAATACATCAAATCTTCTTCATCTCACTCTGTTTTAGATAAATTCTTCACAAGTTTGTCTTAGACAAGTATTTGCCATATGCAAGAATAGTTGAATATTTTTTATGTTCGAGATATATTTTACAATAGGGGTAAAACCCTATTTATAATTATTAATGAGGGGATGTGACCATTGTAAAAATAATGGATTCATCCACCCCAATAAATCCAGTTCATAAACATTTGGTAAATATTAAATAACTATAATAAAATTATTTATTTTCTCAAAGTTTACACCTCAAGTAAATAAATAATATATTATTATTAATTTAATTACTTACCAATGTAAGCCAAGAGTTAATAATAACCACTTAGACATTGATTATTCTAACACAAATGATGCAACTACAACATCATTTGATTAATATGGTAATCAACCTCCTATTCTACTCCCTCAAAATAACCAAAACTTTATTCCTCCACCGCTTACAGATGCCATAAGAAATGTCATTCCCCAACATATCATGATTAAAAATATGATTCAAAACATATAAAATTATCCTTAAATCCCTTTTATTATTTCCATTGATATTGGTAACATATCTCCAACTATTAAGTATGATGGGATTAAAGACCCTACATCTCTCATCAAGGCATTTGACAATCTCTATAAAAAGTGGGTCCAAATTAATAGATTCACCATAACTAAAATTATGGATAAATCCTTCTCTATAGATGTATTGAAATGGTAAAACCAACTTCCCCAATGTTTCATATGGAAAGTATAAGATTTAGTCAATCCTTTAGTTAAAGAGTTTCAAGACAATGATCTTCCTAAAAATTACCTTAGCCATTTCATCAATGCTAAGCAATCTCTCACTAAATCAGATCATGATTTTATCAAGTGATGGAAATATTTTTCCCACAATTCTAACCATAACATGATTTATGACAATCTTTTTAAACTCTTTATAACTACTTTAACTCCTTATCTTCAACATAAGGTGTTAACTTTTATCCCTCAAATGCTTAATGAAGCTCATGACCAAGCCAAACATAAATACTTCTTAATGAAATAGTTTGAACCTAATACCAATTTCAACAAAGGGTATTTCCAAACTTATAAAAATTTAATAACTAATAATACTCCTTTGATCAAGCCAAGAATTTCTAAAGCTAACAATCCCCCATCTTCTCACACATAATCGACTATATAACAAATGAAATAATTTTTAGTGCCCTCTAAACCATTTAGTTATCCTAATAATCCTCATAAACGGTATGATCCTAATCAATTTTTTTATTTCCATGCCTACATTAGCCACTCCCATTAAAATTTTATAGGTATTACCAATTTTTTTGTCTCCTATATGCATGGTGATTCATTCAATCACAAATAAATGATTCAACTCTGTCATCAAGAGTACAACACTACTTCTCAAAAATGACAAGCTCCCAAAGATTCTTATTCTAATAACCAAAAATATTTTTCCACATTAATTCGAAACAAACTAACAAGGATGTTTATTCCATTGATACCGACTATGACTATTATTACAATAATTGTCAATATATTAATGTGGCCAAGGTCAATTATCACTGGAAACTAGCTCACAAAGATCTAGTCACTAAACCTAAGAAACCATCTTTGGAAGAACATGTCCCCAAAGATGATAAAACCACTCACCTATATTTGGAAAATAATGGGGAACCATCTCTTTCTTTCAAACCACCAACCAATTCTATTCATTTAAAATCTAATTTACCTTCTAAACTTCACATTGGTTCTTCTTCCAAAACCCATTGGAACTTCTTAGAAGATATCAACACCATTCCTTGTAATATTAATCTTATGGAGTTATTTCATACATCCCCTTATCATCAAAATTTACTTATATAATAATTTCACTAAGTTGAAGAAACATATTTTGTAGAAGAAGAACCACCCCTTCATGATCCTCAACCAACCAACATGCATACCATTAAATCTATTTATCCTTCTTTGAAAACTTTCATATAATTCCTAGAAGAATACATGATTAATGATGATATCCTATTTCACACTGATGATCCACACTTATTAATTAAAATAACCATCAATCCCACCCTCATTTATAAAGTATTAGTAGATGAAGGGTTCAGTATTAATGTGACATCTTTGTGGATCATCTAACAACTTGGATATAATAAATATCATCTCAAGAAAACCCACCTAACATGTTATGGATTTTAAAAAAATAATCAAAATCCACTTGGATGTATTTGGATCATTCTTACAATTGGACCTAGGACTGTTCGAGCTAAAATTATGGTCCTCGATTTACCCCTATCTTAAAACTACTCCTAAGATGATCATGGACTCATAAAATGTGGGATATCACCTCTTCTGATAGCCAATGTATCAAGTTAATTCATAATGTAAAATAGTATAAACATGAATTTGATCCCAACCCTTGGAGTATTCAACTTCCAAATCCTAAATCTCAATATTACATTCCTACTATTCTAACAATCAATAGTGTTCCCTTGATTTTTTCAACATAAATCTAGATTTGTATGTCACTCTTGCTTATTCAAATGATGATGAAACTAATGAATTGAAACATACTTTAAACAATATAAAGCTACCTCCTTACATATTAAATTATTTTCCTCCTTTATTTAACCATGATCGTACCATCCCTCTCATTGATGAGATTACTGATTTACCCCCTCTATATATGCTCAAGAATCCTCTTACTTATAATATTCCTTCACATGAATGACTATGGAGTGGCCAAATTATTTCAATATCCTTTAATAATGTCTCCACTTGAATTTAGTGATCTAATAACTTCCCCTTTCAAAACTCCTTCTGAATCTAAAGTATATACAATTTCTCTAACCTATGAAGATAAATACATCATGGCCCAAGATCAATCACAAGATTTGGATTTTCACATTATTAGAAAAATTTAGCCCAAATAAATGATTTCAATCATGATTTTCATACCATTCCCACTAAATTTTAGTTAACACTTGAAGGTCATGTACCTCCTACTAATTCTCCACTCCTTGACACCCCTTATGTTGTCAAATAAATATTACCTTCTAAACCTCTAGAAATTAATTCATATTTTATACAACCTATATAACCAATCATTACATCCAATTTTTCCCCCATAAATGACACTATTGATAACCAAATCAAATCCAATCAACCTTCTTGATCTACTCCACCTATTCTTGAGATTACACTAGATGCTAAGGCTATAAATTTATGTCAAACACACTCTTAATATGACCACCATGGTAATAATTTTTTTGATCTCAATGTAAATGTTGAGTATTATGGTCTTCTTCCCACTTTTTCTAGAGATGAATCTATTCTTGAATTACTTCATGATCAAGAACCTAAAATACCTTATCAACATCATAAAATTGAGAATTTCAACACAAAATCCCCTTATTTTAAAAACTTCATCATTACATTGATCCTAAAATAAATCCCATTTCATCTCTACCTAACTCACCATATCATTTCCAAGATGGACATGCCATTATTATCAAGAAAAATAATATAATCTAATATGATACCCCATCATGCCCTCAACCAATTATAGTCTCTCATGAAATTACACCAATTGAACATGATAACTTCAGCTTATTCTATTTCTAACTCTATTTTTAGATTTTAGAAGGAAGGAAAGAAACAAATGATGAGGGGTGTCTACTTAGTTAAATATTGAACTTGTTGATGACTAGACAAAGAGAGAGCTCCTTTTTGGTGAGGAAGGACTACCTGTAATAAGAAATCACTAAACCAAATTTTTGGTTAGGTAGATATGAAGGGTGGACTACCTAGCATATGCTAGCTCCAAAAAGTGAAAGCTTCCTTGGAAGGCAATCAATCCACTCCCCTAATGATAAGATGATTTGATAACATAAATAAAATATGATTGTATTCAATATTGACAAGAAATTAAATGCTTATGCCAAATAGGAATAAAATACCTATTCGATAAGATGACTAATTATTGCACGGTGGGTTAATACCATGCCAAAATGGGTCAAGATCTAGATCAAAAAATTTGAATAGGCTCTATAAGCAGATCAAAAGTAGAAGTGGGGTATGGTTGGGTGTGAAAGGGGATAGATATAAAAATCTATTATCTTTTAGGCAGGTGATTGGTGGTAGTTAAGCTGACCGACATCAGTTAGTCTGATCAATGATGGTTAGGTGACTAGCAATGGTTGTTATAACCAATGATGGTTATAAGAATCAACTACAGTTTCTTGGGTAAGTTTTATAGGATATTGAAGTGGATTTGGAGAGGGAATGGAGATAAGTATGGTTATAGTGGGTCAGTAATGGGGTGCAAGTGATCTAATTAAGGTATAAATGTTAATAATGAAAGAAATTGCTAAAATAAGTAAGTGATACTTGTTAGATGCAAAGTGTGTAATAATTGAAATTTGAAGAAAATTGGGTAGCATAATAGTACTTTAGCCTTCAAAAGTCACATAGATAGAGTTTAAATTCACCTTAATACCTTCACAAAGGAAGCAAGAGAGCCTAAATGTAATTTTTTGATCCTTAGTTCTTCCAACAACCCTCATTTTATAGCAAGAAGTTGTTAAATGAGGAGGAAGAAAATTACTAAATTGGTCTGAGATAAATATGCTAATTTGAAGTGATGTTTATCTATAAGGCTCTCATGGAAAATTTTCCATTTTATCATTCTTATCCTATTTGTAACTATAAATTCTTGTGTTATAGGTTTGGGTACCTGATCAATGATGGTCAGGGTATTCATCACCGGTTAGGTTGACCGTTGGCGGTCATACTCCAAGGAAAAAGTAAGTTAAAAGGTTGTTATAATAGGTTTCTTAGGTACATTAGGAAAGTTTCAAAAGTGATTTTAAGGTTAGTTGGCTAGGTAATTATCTAACTTAAGATTGAGAGTAGGTCCAGGGTAGTTTGACATCAAAAAATAGTCAAGGCGATGTTTTTGAGTGTTTATATTTTGCCCCTTTTTGTTGTGTAGCTTTAGGTCAATAAGTTATAGAAAAAAATGAATTGTTGACTGGTCAAGGTCTAAGGTTTGGTTTCCCTAAGTATGGGAGGAGGTATTCCCCCTCAAATTGGGAGTTAGTGAGGGAAAACTAAAAATGGGTCATGGTTTGATAGAAGGTAAATGAGGGTCATGAGGTTGGGATAAAAAGGTTTGGTCATTTAAAATGTGCACAAAATGTGACTAAACATGATAGTCAAAATCATGCAAAGATAAAAGTTTCCAATGTTGATAATAATACATTCAAGTGCTAAAATAAGTGATAAGGTGACTAGTCCCTAGTATTGGTCATAGTTGATTGGGTTACACGTATCAAGTCTCTTAGACAAGGGAAATGTTTACTCAATTACCTAGGGTAGGAAGTAATCTCAAGAAAAAACCCAAATGGTCAGGTCACATATGAGGTGGTATGAAATGCAAAATTTCAACATGGTAAAATTAGTCAAGGTGGTAAAAATGACCAAGGTAAGGTCATCACAAGGCAAGTGAATAGGTGGGTTCTAAAAATGACCAGCATTGAGGTGGGCATGGGAAAATGGGTTGCATGGTTGGTTGGGTAAAGGATGGTTGAGATAACTCCTGATGGACTAGGTAAGAGGATGTTACCTACATATTCCCATGGATGGTGGATCTAACATGAAATTCATGCCTAATGTTTTTTTATTGATGGTTAGGGAGAGGGTAACTCCCAAATAATTCAAAAGGTGGTGAAATAGGTTACCCCACTTTGGTGTGCCACAAGGTCAGTTTTAGGTTGAGATGGGAGAAAAAGCCAAGAACCCCAACCATCGATAGTTAGGGTTAACCATCGATGGTTAGGAAACCATGGATGGTTGGGTAAAAAACCTTAAAACTCAATGTAAAAATAAAAATGGTAAAAGTTTAATTACTATTTAACATATCAATTTTGACATTTTATGAACTAGCTACATGTGGGTTGAAATTAGTCCATGATTACATGGTGCATATTAAGTTGGCAAGATTGAATTGGTTAGTGAGATTGAGTGTGTTATTAAAAATAGATTAGATGGATGTGGGAGGTGGGCATGGTCAGGTAGTTCGACATGGAATTTGATTATTCGATCAAAGATGATTATGAGAATAACTAGATGATCCTTATGGTGTTTGGATTTCTTGAGGAGATCATCCACATAATCCTCCACAATTTTATGGATGAGGTCATGGTAGATATAGGTCATGGCTCATTGATAGGTTGCTCCTTAATTCTTTAAACCAAAGGGCATGACCTGATAGTAGAAGGTTCCCCAAGGGGTAATGAAGGTGGTTTCTATGTTAATTCAAGGGGGCAATCATAATCTGATTATATCCTAAAACCCATCCATGAGAGATAACATCTCATAGATTTTAGTAAGAACAACTAATTGGTCAATGTTGGGTAAAGTAAATTCATCCTTTCGAGGTGTGAGGTTAAGGCCATGGTAATCCACACAAAGGTGAAATCCCCCAATGGTTTTGGTAATGGGAACAATATTAGAGACCCATTATGGATAGTCAATGGGTTGAATGAAGTTAATAGATAAGAGACATTGAAGTTCCTCTTTAACAAGAAGGGCAATGTGAGGATGCATCTTGCAAAGATTTTATTGAACTAGCTTGGCTTTAGGATGGGTAATAATGTTGTGAAAGGTGATAAAAGGGTCAATCTTGGGCATATCCTGATAAGACCACATGAATTCAATGCTACGGTCTTAAAGGAAAGATGGGTATTCTTTTTGTTCTTCAAGGTTCAAAGATTGGCCAAGCTTAATGATGTGAGGGTTATCTTGAGTTCGTAAATTAATATTGATGGTGGATTCAGTGAGCATTGTTTGGTTTTCAGGATGAAGGGATTTGTGAATAGAAGAATCCCTACACCAAGGTAGGCTAGAATGGACTCATCATCCTAGTGTTAGATGGTTTTGATGGTAGAAGAGTCTTTTTTGACTATATTGGGATGGATGAGAGGAAGAACCTTGATTTGGCCACCCTTGTGATAGACTAAAAGACCAAAAATAATAGTGTTAATCAAAAAAATGTTAGGAGGATGATGTCAACATCTTTAGATTTTGATGTTGATAGGGTTGATGGTGAGGGGATGTCCTCATCGATGGGGGTGATGGATTGAGGTGAGTTGGTGGGATCCTTTCGTGAGTTGTACCCAAAGCTAAAAGACACATGAGGTTCTAAGGTTTTAACCATAGCTAATGTATGGGGTCCCTATTCATAATGATCAAGGCCAAACCCTTTCTAGGCACAACAATAGAGATATGCTTAGCAAATGTTGGCTTGTCTAGATAGGAGAAGTTAGAGGTGAATGGTTGGATATGTGAAATAGTAGTAGGGGTGAGAATTGGTTGATCAAGTCCCTCATAAATGAAGTTCATTTGATTATTTGGTAGACCAAAGGGGACAATGATTCCCAAATTAGGGTCATAAGAAGGGTCATATTTAAGGTTCTCATACTCTTATAGAGTAGGGAAATCATCTAAGGTGAGAAGATGGTACTCCCCAAGGGAGAGACATTGGAACATTTGTGCCAAGGGATCCTCAACAAGAATCTAGGAAGAAGAGATAGATGAACTAGTTGAGGCTTCATCATTGGTAATGGTGGAAGTGTTGTGGGTTGTGGTTGGTGGTGTAGAAATATTAGTAGGGTTAGTTGATTATGAGGCTGATGAATGGATAAGAAGAACATCATTAGGCTTATAAGTCATGTTGAAATATGTAAAAGGATTGGGGTTAGCCTTGATATTTATAACTTGCCCTTCATGTTTAAATTTAACACAATGATGTAGAGTAGAGGGGATATGACTCATAGCTTAGATTCAAGGGCATCCAAGTAGAATGTTATATTGGAACTCACCCTATACATATAAAATATTTTAGGAATGGTATGAGGTCCCAAGTGTATATGAATGAAAATTGTCCCCAATTTAGTGGCCATGGTGTCATTAAAGGAGTAAATAACTACTGTGCTTTGGGCCATGATGTTCTTTTTCAGTTGGAGCTGATTAATAACATGGGAAGATATTATATTAATGTTGACACCAACATTGATCATCACCCTTTTGGTGTGGGTGTGATTGATGTATGCAGTGACAAAGAGAGGAGGATAAAATTATTTGGAATGAGCTAGAGGTATCTTAGAATCTTAGAAGGTGATGATAGTGGAATGTTGAAGGGCTTCAACAAAAGATGCAAGAGGTTGACGGTCATCTAGTTGTACCTCTATGGATTGTAGAACCTTTATCATCACCTGATGGTAATGAGGTGAGGTGTTGAATAAATCATAAAGACTTATCTTTAATGGTTCTTGGTGAAGCTGCTTCAACACTATTCATTGAATGGATACAAAAGGGTCAATGGAGGGTACACTTAAGATAGATACCTTAGGTCTTGGTGATGGCATAGGTGAAGATGTTAGTGTTGAGAATTGGTTGGGAGGTTAAGAGTTATAAGGATACATCCATGGAATAGACACATTAGATCTTCCCATACCTCTTTGTTGAGCCTAAGATCAGGTAATCACGTGAATGGTGTGGAAAATAGGACCAGTTGGACTAGGTGGTGGCTTAGGTTCCTCTCCCTCACTTTTAGATGAAAGTGGGGGAGCAAGTGCAAGTTGGGTCCATGTTTGGATTGGTTGGGTTGGTGAAAGTGGGTCATCTAATAACTTATCATCATAATAATATAAGTGGTGAACAAGAGCTTTGAGAGATTTTTAGTTCTTTGTGTCATGTCCTGGTGCCCTATGGTATGCATAGATCAAAGTGTCATTGAACTAGAGGGCTTGTTATTAGATGGGGTGAATATATTAATGGGTGGTAGTTTAATGGAATATGTTTGCAACAACCTATATAAAATAATTGAATAAGATTCATTTAGACGTGTTAGAGGTGTTAAGTTCTGATTATAGAAATAAAAACCTTCATAGTTGTGGGTTTGAATTTAGAAGTGGTAAGTGGTTGAATAACCTTGGTAGATGGTTTGGGTTAGGGTGGCTTGGTTATGACTAGTCTAGAGGTAGATGGTTTTGAGTTAGATGATGAGGGATTAATAATAGGGGGAAGGTGGAAGTGGATACATTAGTTAAGAATGATGAAGGAGTTGATGGCTTGGGGGGTGGAAGTGTAGGAATAGAAAAGAGGGTTAGTTTAATTGAAGATGAATATGTAACTAGGATGGTATAAGGGTGATGTCCTAAAATAGATGGTAAATGGGAAGGAGGTAGCATAGGTCAAGTTTAGGGTAGAGGTTTAGAAAACTCAACCTTTTTGATTATTTTGGTTAGCAATTTCCTTAGCAGATTTGATGGAGTTAAATCTAACTTTAGAGGTGGGTAATAAATACTAGGCATAGGGAGGATTCCCAGATTCTTAATTGGTCTGAAAGAAAATTTTGAGATGACCTAGGTGGAGGTGGGTGATATGGTTCTCCTATGGGTTGGGAGAAAGATGTGTTTGATGAAGGGGTGATAATAAGCTTAAAGGTGGATGCTAATGAGGTAGAGGGCTCAGTTTTAATTTGGTATGGGAGACCAAGATGATGCTAGAAGGTGGATCTATCAAGGTCAAGTTGTGAAGCAAATTCTAGACTTTGCACTAACCTAGAAAAAGGCTTATAAATAGGTTTGGTTCGTTGATCAGTTATTTCAAATTTTAAGCCCTTAGTTGAAAAAGAGGGAATGGTTACTTCATATTTACTTGAGATAGAGGGGTTAAAGATTGTTGATTGGGTAGATGAGACAATCTTTGCTTTTAAGGTGTTTTCAAATGGGGAATAGATTGTTTTTTAATTAGGGATGTAGGTCTGGTCATAATTTCTTCCTTTATTTGGGTGTCTAGTGGAATAGAATATGGTTATACCATTTAGATTGATGGGGTAGAAGAAGATATGGTTAAATAAATGGTTTCCTCCTTTGGTGCTTTAATTAATGAAGGGGTAGGTATGGGTATGGTTTGATTAAGTGAAGGGATGGGGGTTGTTGATTACTCTATTTGGGTATCCAAATAGATAAAAGGTGGACTCTCTTATTTCATAGGTGGAGTGGATGAAGGAATGATCAAAGTAGGGGGCTCATCCACCATACACTCATTAGTGATCATGTTGATAGTGTGTACCTCATGAGATGAAGATGGTTTAAATTAGTTGTCATGGTGATGGGTAGGTGGAGTATCATTAGGGAAAGGCTTATGAAAATATCAAGAGAATGGTTGAGAGGTACATTGGGGTTATCAAATGATAATTCACCATTATCAATCAAGTTTTGGACAAGAATTTTAAATGTATTACATCAATTTATGTCATGTCCTATGACTTGATGGAATGCACAATGGTCATTTTCATTATACCACCTAGGCATAGGGTGAGAGGATTCAAATTGTTGGGGTGGCTTAATAGGTGGGAGTTGTATGACATTATATTTAATAAATTTATCCAACATGGAGGCATATGATTCTCTTATAGGTGTGAATTGTTTAGGGGGAACTTAGTTTTGATTTCAGTTTGGTGGGTAAGAAGGGTTAGAAGGAGTGGTTTGATGTGATTGGTTAATAGATGGAGGTGGTGCAAATTTCAACACAATTGAGTTTATAGAAGCTTTGGCTTTAGGATTGCGTTGGTTGGCTATCTTGGTGGAAGAGGGATCATTGGGTTTGAAGCTAGAATTACAGTTGCATAGCTTTAATTTCCCTTCATCTATGCCCCAATTTTCAATTTTTCATTTCATAGTTAATTCCTCATCAAAGGTTTATAATGTTTTCACTTGAAGGGTGGGAGTAATGTTTTTTTTTCATGCCCTAGAGAAAAGCTCAATGAGTTTTGCTTGGGGTAGTGAAAAGGATAGTTGATTGATGAGACCTTGCCATCATGTAATGAAGTCAGCGATTGATTCATCATCAAACTGTCTAATAGAATAGAGGTTGGATATGGAGACCTTCTTAGATATGTTCACTAAAAAATGTTCTAAGAATATTTGGGCAAGTTGGGAGAATGAATTGATAGAGTGCCTAAGAAGAGCACTATACCAATCCAAGGTGGGTCCTGATAAAGACATGGGGAAGGTTCAGAGGAGGAGGGTGTCATCATATTCAATTATGTAACAAGAATGGTAAAACACCCTCAAATGTTGATGAGGATCATCATTACCCTAAAACATATAGAATTTGGGGATTTCCCATTTAGGAGGATAAGTATGAATTGGAATATATGGGTTAATAGGGTCATTGCAAATTTGGTCATAAGATAAAAGGTTATGGGACCTAGAGATAAATGACTCGAGATGGGTCATCTTGTCCATAAGCATCATAATCAAATCAAGGTGGGGTTGGTTGTTGCATAATTTGACAACAAATTCTACTGAGGTTGGGTTATAACTACGAATTGATATGTGGTAGGAGGTACAAAAGTGGCCACATATTGGTATGTTGTAATTTAAGGTTAGAATAGTGCTCTAAGAAGACTGATAGGCATTGAGGGTTGGGTGGAAGGAAAAATATATCTTTATGGGTTGGGAATATTTTAATAGGGTGTTGCAGAGACTTGTTGAGGAACTGGTAATAGTTGGTTTAGGGGTGCAGTTGGGTTGGTTGATGAGGGTATGGTTTGGGTTGGTAATGCTAAAGTTCCTATGGGTTGTTGATGGGTAGTCCCCTTAGTGCTAATGTGGGGTGGGGGAAGTTTGTGGTATGTGGAGTACCAAGTTTTGAAGGGGGTTAGAAGTGGGTATATTGGTTGAGTTAGAGGGAATGGTGGAAATGGGTGTGGAAGACATCATGGTGATAAAAGGGGCATAAGTGATAAGGGGTAGAGTTGAACCAATGTTAGAGGTATTTCTTGGGGTAATAGGTGTCTTAGTGGTGGTAGTATATGAGCCAATGGTAGAAGATGAAGCTTGGCTAACTGAAGGCTAGGTTGATGTAACACCAACCATGAGGTGGTTTGGCATACCATAAGGTGGATCCATAGGAGGAATCAAAGTAGTTGAGGCATAATAGGTTAAGGTATTAATATAGTGTTGAAAAGCCACCTAGTTATTTTCCAAAAAGGTGGAAAAATTCATATCACCTTTGAGAACTGTTGGAAGCCTGGTAGATGAAGGAGAGTGGTGGGGTAAAGCATGGGGGGATCTGTCAACATCCAAAGTGTAATACATAGATGAATATGAAGAGGAAGATGGTGGTTGGTTGTTTAGATTTATTAGTTATTGTCTAATAAAGACCATGTGAGAAATAAGAAATGGATAGTGGACCTCTCACCTCAAACAATGAGCAAACAAATAAAATTTCAAAGCAAGCAAGACACAAACTAAAAGTGTAATTAATCCTAGGATTCATTTTAAATCACTTTTGGCTTATGCCTTAAATAGTGTGAAAGGGTAAATTGGCTTGCAAGTCAGGTATTAGAAGAGCCGTCTAAGGATGGTTTTGGGTTAAATTTTGGTGATCAAAATAATTTGAACTAGATCAGGTAAGTAGCCTAGTACTTGTGGATTTATCCCTACACTTCACAAACCTGAAGCTGAGCTAGGCTGCTTAGCCAATAGATACCATTTGTCTAGAGTTTATACTCTAGTAGAGAATGGAGTGGGTCCTCCCCTTGTTGATGAAATCCAAGTGGGATTGTCAAGTGGGGTAAGGTGATCCAATGGGTGATAAAATCCCAATGGGCCTTATCTCAAGTTTTGATGTTTATTTTTGTGCAAGTGGTTTGGTAGTGTAACATAGGCGTGCTACGATTAATTCATAATGCTTTTAATTAACTATGTAAGCTAAATTAAGCATACAAACCACGAATGCATTCAATTTTAACCAAGAGAAAGACTTTGTTTTTGTTGGATGAAAATAGAACAACTAGAATGCACCTGATGTAGGATTAAGATGTAACCTAGGCCTAGAATGAATATATATATATATATATATATATATATATATATATATATATATATATATATATATATATATATATATATATATATATATATATATATATATATATATATATATATATATTCATTCTAGGCCTAGGTTACATCTTAATCCTACATCAGGTGCATTCTAGTTGTTCTATTTTCATCCAACAAAAACAAAGTCTTTCTCTTGGTTAAAATTGAATGCATTCGTGGTTTGTATGCTTAATTTAGCTTACATAGTTAATTAAAAGCATTATGAATTAATCGTAGCACACCTATGTTACACTACCAAACCACTTGCACAAAAATAAACATCAAAACTTACTTGAGATAAGGCATATATATATATATATATATATATATATATATATATATATATATATATATATATATATATATATATATATATATATATATGAGTTTTAGAAAAGAAAAGAAAAGAAAAGAAAAGAAATTTATATCTTTTGAATTTTAGAAATGATGAAAATGCAAGAAAATGAATTTTCACTAGTGCAACTATATGACAAAAGGAACTACAAACCTAGAAGGGGTCCCACCGGGCATGCCAGAATGTTTCCTACTATTTCTAACTTTATTCTTAACTTTTAGAAGGAAGGAAAGAAACAAATGATGAGGGATGCCTAGTTAAATATTTTGCTCGTTGATGACCAAATAAAGTGAGAGCTCCTTTTTGACAAGGAAGGACTACCTGAACTAAGATAACACTAAACCAAATTATTGGTTAGGTAGATATGAAGGGTGGACTACCTAGCATATGCTAGCTCTCAGAAGTGAAAATTTCCTTGGAAGATTGTCAATCCACTCCCCTAATGATAAGATGATTTGATAACAAAAAGGAAATGTGCTTGTATTCAATATTGACAAGAAAGTAAATGCTTATGCCAAAGAGGAATAAAATACCTATTTGATACGATGACTAATTATTGTACAAAGGGTCAATACCATGACAAAATGAGTTAAGATCTAGCTCAAAAAATCTGAACAAGCTTTATAGGTAGATCAAAAGCAGAAGTAGGGTATGGTTGGGTGTGAAAGGGGCTAGAGATAACAATATATTATATTCCTAATAGGTGAATGGTGGTGGTTAGGCTAACTAATGTTAGTTAGTCTGACCAACAATGATTAGGTGATTGGTGATAGTTATTATAACTAATGATAGTTATAGGAACTAACTATGATTTCCTAGGTAAGTTTTGTAGGATATTGAAGTGGAGTTGGATAGGGAATGGCAAATGGGAAAAAGACTAAGTATGGCCCTAGTGGGGGAGAAATGGGGTGCAAATGATCTGATTAAGACAAAAAGGTTAATAATGAAAGAAATTGCTAAAACAAGTAGTGATCTAGATGTAAAGATTGTGATAATTAAAATTTGAAGAAAATTGGGTAGCAAGCAGTACTTTAGCCTTGAAAAGTCACATGGATAGAGTTTTGGGTCACCTAAATACCTACACAAAGGAAACAAGATATCCTATCTATAATTTTTTAATCCTTAGTTCTTCTAACAAACCTCATTTAATAACAAGAAGTTGTTAAGTGAGGAAGAAGGAAATTGATAAATTGGTCTAGGATAAAGATACTAATTCAAAGTGATGTTTAGATCTAAGTCTCACATGGGAAAGTTTCCATTTTTATCATGCTTATCCTATTCACAACTAGAAATTCTTGTGTTATAGGTTTTCGGACCCTATCGGTGATAGTCAAGTTAATCGTCACTAGTTAGGTTGATTGACAGCGATCATAATCTAAGGTAAAATTAAGTTAAAAGGTTGTTAAAAGAGTGTCTTAGGTATGTCAAGAAATTTGTTAAATGGATTTTAGGGTTAGTTGGATAGGTAATTATCTAACTTAAGATTAAGTGTAGGTCTAGGGTATCTTGACATTGAAAACTAGTTAAGGTGATGTTTTTGAGTGTCTACATATTCTTTGATAAATATAATGAGACTTTTACTTGGTCCTATGAATACATACTTGATATTGACCCTATCATTATGGTGCATAACATCATCACCTATCTTTATGCTAAACTTGTGTAATAAAAGCAATGGAAATTTCAACCATAAGTTTCTAATTTATGCCATAAAGAAATCATTTAACTTATCATTTCTAAGTTTATAAAGCCTATGGACTATCTATAATGGTTCTTGAACATTATCCCCATTCATAATAAATATACCATGTTCATTCACATTTGTATTGACTTCCATAATCTTAATCTTTCTTATCTCAAGGACAATTTACCTTTACCTTCTATATATTCCATCATCAATTCCAATGCTAATTATGAAATGTTGTCCCTTATGGATGATTTCTTGGGTTATAATCAAATTAACATTACCCGCAAATACCAACATAAGAAAACTTACATCATGGAATGGGGCACCTATTCTTACATTAAAATTTCCTTCACCCTCCAAAATGCTATAAATACCTATCAATAGGTGATGACCCATATTTTTCATGATCTTATCCATAATATTGTTGAAACCTATGTGTATGACCTCATTTCTAAGTATAAAATTCACAAGACTCATCTCTCTAATCTTTCTCTCATTTTTGATCACCTCCTTAAATATAAATTTATACCAAATCCCTATAAATGTGTTTTTGGTGTCACATCTGGAAAACTATTGGGACTCTTAGTTTCTCTTCATGGCATTGAATTTGATACTACCAAGATCAACACTATTATTAACATGCCCATCCCTTGTTACATTATAGATATTTTTAGTTACCTTGGTAAAATTGTGGAAATTAGATGGTTCATCCCCAGAAGGGCTTATCATATCTATTATTTTAATTCTCTTCTCAATAAAGGTAATACCCTAGAATTGATGGATCCTTGTCAAAAATAATTTAACAATATGAAATAATATTTTATTCACCCACCCACTATTCATCCACCTTCTAACAATCATCTATTAATCTTATATACTTATTCCACACCCATATCAGTTGGGATAATACTTTTCCAACATGATAATACTAAAATGGAATATGTCATCTATTATATAAATCATAGCCTCATCAACTATGAGAACATTATTCAAAAGTAGAATGTGATTGCCTCACCATGTATTTTTCTACTAAAAATCTCTAACATTATCTACTTTATCAAACTACTTACATTATCATTTATTTTGATCCACTCTGTCACTTCTTCTCCAAAGCCTTTCTTCCTAGATATAGAATTAGCAAATGGATGGTGCTTATCATGTAATATGATCTCTAAATTATCACACAAAAAGTTATTAAAGTACAAATCATTGTTGATCAACTTGCAATAGCTTTTGTACTAGCTACTAACCACCTTTGAGATAGTCTCCTTGATGATAATATTCTCTCTATTGAAGGTCTTAATCAAGCCATATCTATTCAATATTACTTCCATAAAATCACATTAATATTGAATCAAGTTATCTTGAAGAGTCTTATGTATTACCTGATACTACTAAATGAAAAGTATCTATTAAATAACTTCCTAAAATTACCATCGATTTACATGAAGATACTTGAACCCTTCATTTTGATGGCACCAAATGCCTTCAAGGAGCTAGATAAAGTTGTATCCTCACTATTCCTCTTGGTAAAATTATCCTTTTGGCATTTCACCTTACATTCTATGTCACTAATAACATAATAGAATACAAAGCCTTAATCCTAGGCATTAAATCAACCCTTGATTTATATATCACATATTTGCATACTTTAGGTGATTCCAAACTCATTTGCCACCATCTCAATGGTGATTATAAATGCAAAAGCAAAAATATCATTGATTATCATCAAATAACCACTACGCTTGCCAAAGACTTCACTTATTTTACCATCGAGCCTATTCCTCAAGATCAAAATTATTTTGTTGATTCACTTGTTTCTTCATCATCTCTTTTTCATCTACACCAAGTTCTTAGTGATTCCACTTTTCTTATCCAAATAAGAAATTCTCCATCTTTTATTCAACCACAAGATTCAATCATCTACCACATTAAGGCTATCACCATTAGATAAATCCCATGGTACAAAGACATTTTTCAATTTATTGAACATAAACCTATCCTATAAACATTTATTCCCAGGAAAAACTCAAATTTACAAACAAGATTTCAAGTATGTCTTTTGATATAACATCATTTATTATCACAATGTTAAAGGTAACCTAATATGCTATATTATGAAATAATAAGTTCATCTTATTCTTTAACAAGTACATGGGGCATTTATGTTGGCTACTATAGTAGACATGTTATAGCCCATAAATGCTTATGTGTGGGATAATTTTGTCCCACCCTTGAAAAGGATGCGATTGAATTTGCTAAAATAATTTATCCTTGTCAACTTTACAATGATCTAATTCATTTATCTTCATCCAAGCTTCAAATTGTGGAGTTTCCTTGGCCATTCTCAATGTGGGGATTAGCATTCATAGGAAAATTACCTAGATCTTAGGATGAGTGATCGGTGTCATCATCCCCTTCAATTAATCAACTTTTTGTTGATGTCATATTTAACCAAGGTTGTGTCTAAAGCTATATGCAACAAGAGGAATTATAACAATTTAGTAATTGAATGGAGGTATTTGTTTTTGTTTTTGTTTTTGTTTTTTTTTTGGGGGGGGGGGGGGGCGGGGTTTTAATGTCTTAAGTATTTCGTGGTTAAAACCTTATTGGAATCAAACTATGCAAATCTACCAAAAATAAACACACGTTGTAGAAATGAAATAGATTGATGGAAATAAACACACATTGCAGAAATGAAATTGATTGCTAGAAATAAACACACATTGCAAAAATGAAATAGATTGCTAGAAACAAACACACGTTACAGAAACAAAATAGATTGCTGGAAACAAACACATGTTGTATAAATGAAAATTTAATCTAAAATGCCTGCAGGAAAAAATTTACAACAAATTTAAACTTTAAAGAGTTGGAAGCATTTATAAATTTAACATAGTTACCTATTTACTTTTGTGAATAGAAATATAAATACCAAAAAAAGCGAAGATCCTAGTTCTTTGGAGGAGTGGGCCCTTACTCCACCTAGAACATGATTTGAAAAATTTAATTTGCTTTCAAAATAGAAATGGCTATTTCATTGATAAAATGTTATGTATTAAAAATGTATTAATCTATCCTTTATCTCTCTATTCTTCAATGATTTTCTCTATCTTTTATATTATATAACTCTATCTTCTTTACTAAATTCCTAGGTCTATATATATAGATTCTTTGATGGCTGTAACTATTTCATAGATATGATGGAACTGAATCATGCCCAAAATAGATACTGAATCAAGATGTGGCTGGATGTCCAACTATGTGATAAATGTCTTGATTTTACAAGTTTGGAAAATTAGGAATTTGTTCCTAAATTTTTGGGATCATTGATCTGATAGATCGTTGGCCATTTAAAATAGACCCTCATTAGTTCCATATCTATCTGCAAAAGTTCCAAAGCTTATCTATAGGAGTACCAGAGCTAAATATAGAGTTCTAGAGCTAAGTCCAAAAATGCAACAACTTGAAATAGTATGGTGGAGTTCTGGAACTAACTGTGATGGTTCTGGAATAGATTCTATAGGTTTCATAACTAACTGTGATGATTCTAGAATAGATTCTGTAGGTTCTGAAACTAATCTGAATTGAGTACAATGCTTCCAAAAACATGCAATCTACTTCATATATGTTCTTTAGCTTGATGATGACCTATTTTATTGCAAAAATAGAATTTTCCAACACACTTGTTAGGAATTATAGGTCTTTTAAAACGTTAGAATCACAATCAACAAAAGATGGATAATCACATCCTAACTCATCTCAGATCAAAATAAAAGTTACAAAATGCAATCAAAATTAATATAAAGAGAGAGTAAGATGAGATCATTTATTATAAATTTATTGGGAATATCCTGGCCTCATCACTTCCCCCATACTTACTTGTTTTTAAGTCCCTTTACAAACTTCACTCTTCAAATTTGGCATTGTATATCCTATATTCCATTTGATTGCTTAGATCAAATGGCTAGAATTGAATATCCCAATGCTTTGATTCAGAAGTATTATACCCTGCTCCTACTTTTACTCTTCTTTTCCATTCCTCAAATTGAGTGGGATGTTGAGATTCTCTGCATGTGTCATCCCATAACTACTTGAGTGTTAGATAAGTCAATTTATTCTATGTAAAGACTATTGACACAGAGGTCTGTATTGTACATTTTTCCTCATTCTCCATTAGTTACCTTTTAATTTCTACTAATTCCTCATTCTTGGTTATGAACTGGTTTGTTAATTATGCAAGGAGCATTTCCTTCTATTCTAACTTTATTTTGAGGAAGTTCAATTCCTCATCCTTTTCCTTGATAATGAGTTCTACTCTAGACAAAAATAGAGCCTATTTAATCTGATGGTTTTGTTCTTTTTCTAAAAGTTCTTGGGGAGTTAAGCATTCCTCTATCACCATAGGGGATTTCCCTTTCCTTCTCCAAGATGCCTATTCATCTTTTACATGTGATGCTGCTACAATCTCATCCATTTTTTGGAAAACTGGCTCCTCAAATCTTTCATCTTCTTTTTCCTTTTCTGCTTGGCTTGGTCCAAGAGGATTCATGGCCATGCTACCCAAAATATCAGCAGCTTTAGTTTCTAGCCTTTCTTGTTCTTCCAGCTCCTCTGAACTTTCTTTATACTTTTTATGATGTTTTCTTTCTTGAGGAGCCTCAAAATGTGCAGACATAGGTCTCCTCTTAGAACTTCTTCTAGTTTTTGTCTTTTGCTTAGGCCTAGGTGAACTGTCATTGTTAGAGACAGGTATCAATTCTTTTATAGCTTCAGTAGAAGAAGAAATGGCTTGAGAAGGTATAGTAGGGTCTACAATTTTAACTTTTCTTCCAAATTTTCTTCTTTTTGGTATTTCCTCTTCCCCTAATCTTTTCTTTTCCTTAGCAATGGTATTATTTTTCAAATGAACTAAAGGAGCAGGAGGAGTTGATATTGTTCTTCTAGGAATAACAGGGTTTTGTCTAAATTTGCCAAGAAATTTGTCCCACATTTCTTCCCCATTGTTATTGGAAAGGAAATGGTGTTGGCATACTAAATGCACTAACCCATGATGTCTAATTGTTCTTACACCCCAAAAATACCTCTAGGGCATGATATGGATGGAGTCAAAAAGAAACCCTGGAAGGTTTACTATGTATTCTAGTTTTTCGGCTCCATATCTAAGGTGTATAAGGATTTTTAAGACTTCTTTTCCTACTATCCCAAATTGTCTATCACAGGTTAAATATTTAACTATCCAGAATGCTACTCTGTTAAAGGGTTTAGGCAAGTTGGCCCTCTTAAGTTCTTTGATGATTTTCTTTGTATTATAAATATATTAGGGTTTAGCTTCCCCTTCTTTCAACAGGGTTTCATCCAAGTCTTTTAATGTCCCTTTGACAGGGTTTGGGACATGCATTATTGGTATTCTAGACATCTCACTTATGATATTCATAGCAAAAGGAATGAAAACTTTCCTAATCTTTATCCTTTTTTTCTCTAAATTGATAATAAATTATCTTACCAGTTCATCATTGTATTTGGGAAATTTCCTTAGAAACTCCAGCCATCATGCTTGTTGAAAGATATTTTCTACTTCTTCATCTACAAGGATTTGGGTATCATTGTCTAGTTCTAACTTATTTTTGATTCCCATGATTCATTCTTCTTTGAATCTTTCACAGGTTAGCTAAAAATTTCTTCTCGTATCAATGGAACTGATGATTTTGGTTGTGGAACTAGCAGATTCAGTTGCTGATTTAGCAAATTTAGTTGTGGAATTACTGTACTCAGCTGTGGAACTTATCAATTTTGGATACAAAAATATTATACTCAACTGCAAAACTAGTGGATTCGATTGCTTCAATCATAAAAATGATTCTTTATGATTATCCACCAACTCATTCTATCATCAATATCCTTCTCATGATTTTTCACATTTAACCATGATGTATAATAGATGACTCATCATACTAATCTTTCTAAATTAAGTCTAATCACACATTTAAAATTTCCATTTAACCTTTAACAAGTTAAAAACATAATTACCATCCTTGATGATGTAATCCCTCCATCATGCTGACACATCATCCCTAAAAAATGGTTAGAAAATAGTTAGAATTCAAAAAAGTTTTATTTGAATTAGCCATTTATTTGAGAAGATCAACAACCATCACTGATTTTCAATTGATCTCTGATTTTTTTTTTTGGGAAGAGAATGCCATTTACTAATTTTCATTCTCTTCCCTTTATTCTAGATCTTTTCATCTGATTATTTGATCATTTTAGAAGAACTGGGTTCTTTCATATGATCAAATTCTTTGTTTGCTTCAATCTGCTTCAAGAATTCATCCTTAGTAGGAGGCTTCCTATAAAGTTTTAGCCTATGTCCATTGACCAGGAGTATTCTTCTACTGCCATCAATGGGAAGTAACTAGATAGAACCATTGTCAAATATCTGCTTGATCTGAAAAGGTCCCAACCATCTAGTTCTTAATTTACCTTTGAATTGTTGGTACTTAGAATCAAACAATGCCTAGTCTCCTACTTTGAATTGTCTTTCCTTGATATGTGAATCATGTCATTACTTCCTTTGACCTTGAATTATCTCTATCTGGTAAAGTGCTTCCATTTTGAATTCATCTAATTCATTGAGTTGAAGGATTCACTCTTTTTGAGCTACATCTAATTCAATTCCCACCTTAGCTACTATTCTCAATGTCTGTAGTTTAAACTCAATAGGCAACAAGGGCTTTTTCCCATAGACTAACTCATATGGTAAAAACCTTATTATGGTTTTCCAAGTTGTATTGTAAGCTTAGATAGCTTCAGGTAATCTTTTTACCCAATCTCTTCTTTTAGCTTCAACTATTTTAGTGAGGATGTTTTCTAATTCTCTATTTATTACTTTAAATTGTCCATTTGCTTGCAAGTGATAGGGATATGACTTCTTATGATTGATCTAATAATACATTGTGAAGGCCTAGATCATATTAGACATAAATTTTGGTCCCTGGTCTAAAACTAAGCTTCTTGGTGCTCCAAAATTTACCATACTTATGTGCCAAAGGGAATCAACAACTGCTTCTTCACTGGCATTTGTTAAAGCTTGCACTTCTGCCCATTTTGTTACATAATCAGTACACAAAAGAATGTGCTCTTTTTCTTGTGAAGGAGGATTAAAAGTTCCAAAAAAATCCAATCCCTATCTCTCAAATGGTTCAATCACTACTTGTGGTTGCAGAGGCATTTCATTGGTAATGGTTGGTTGTCCCATCCTTTGACAAGGATCACACCACCAGATATATCTCTTCACATCTTTGTACAAAGATGGCCAATAGTAACTAGTGCCAAGTATCTTGTGAGCTATTCTTTTCACTGAATAGTGTCCTCCACTTGGTTCATCATGACATGCCTGAAGGATGTCAAAAATTTCATCTTCTCTTACACACCTACATAAAACCAAATCAAGACCACATTTAAATAGCATTCCATTTAACTATTTGAATTGTGCATTTTTTTTTTAATTTCTAATTTGTTTTTTAGTGAAAGAAAGAGGAAACTTCCCTATTGCAAGATAATTTTCCATGTCAGCAAACCATGGTGTGTTAGCTAAAATAACAAATAATTGTTCATCTAGAAAGTTATCCTTTACTGGATCCTGCTCCCCTGTACTAGTCAATCTTGACAAGAAATCAGCCACCATATTAGATTTGCCTAGATTATCCACAATGGTAATATCGAATTCTTGTAGAATTAATGACCATCTAATTATTCTACCTCCAACCATTGGTTTATTCATTAAATATTTAATTGCTAAGTGATCTATATGTACAAATATTTTATACCTTGTAATGTGATGTCTAAATTTATTGATTACATAGATCACAGCCAAAAATTCTTTTTCAGTGGTAGTGTAATTTCTTTTAGTGGGAGTAAGATTTTGACTGAGATAGTAAATAACATACATTCTTCCTTCTTCATCTCTCTATCCCAAAAATGCACTAATTGAGGTATTTGAGGCATCAATTTGGATGTGAAAAGGTTTCTCCCAATTAGGTCCTTGCAATATTGGGGTAGTTACTAATTTATCTTTAATTTATTCAAAATCATGTTGACATTGTTCATCCCAAATAAATTCATAGTCCTTGGTAAGCAATTTAAACATGGGGGCAGCAATTTTACTAAAATCCTTGATAAAATGTCTATAGTATCCAGCATGTCCTAATAATTATTTGATATCTATGGGAGTTTGAGGAATAGGCAAGTCTGAAATAATCTTAATTTATTTTTGGTCAACCTAAATTCCTCTTTTTAAAATATGGTGCCCTAATATGATCCCTTCATCAACCATCATCAAACATGTCTCATGACTAAGAGACAAGTGATGTTGTTCACATCTTGTTAATACTCTGTCCAAATTTTTTAAGGCATCATCAAATGTATCTCCATACATAGTAAAGTCATCCATGTATACATCCACACAGTCATTTGTTAGGTATATAAAAATTACTAATACAGCTCTTTGAAAGGTTGTTGGAGCATTACATAGTCCAAATGGCAATACCCTGTAAGTAAAGGTACCACATGGACAAGTAAATATAGTTTTGTCATGATCCTCAGCATCAATTTTGATTTGATTATATCCACTAAATCCATCTAAGAAGGAAAAGTACTATTTACTTGAAAGGTTGTCTAAGAATTGATCTATGAATGGTAAGGGAAAATAATCTCTCATGGTAGCTTTGTTCAGTTCCCTATAGTCAACACAAATTCTCCATTTTCTATTCTTTTTAGGGATAATTACAAGAGGAGACACCCACTGCCTATCTGAGATAGGGTAGATAAAACCTACTTGTAATAGCTTTTCAATTTCTTGTTTGACTATATCCCTTAAGGCTAAATTAATCCTTCTCTAAGGTTTCCTAACTGGTCTAATATTTTCATTATAAATGTGATGGGTGCAAATACTTAGATGAATTCCATTCACATCTCTATATTCCCAAGCAAATGCTTTAGTATGATCATTTAGAACATCAAACAATTTGACTTCTTCATCATTCTTTAACGAGTTATTAATATTCAAAAAAATTCCTGGTTGAATCTCAACATGTTTGGTTCCAAGATATGATGAATTGATTTGTTGAAAGGGTTTCATTAAGGTGTTTAGTGGACAGGCATGTGGTAAAAATATATGATATGTAGCAACATCTTTAAAAGTTATTAGAGGTAGAATGTTGGACAAAGGACAATAGGAAGAGTTATGATACTTATCTTGTTGTAGGTCAAACTCCTCATTATTTCTATTTTCCAAAAATTCTTCACCATCACCTAATATTTGTAACGTTGATGCTACATATCCTTCCTCTCCCCAAGAGAAATCACTTTCCTCCAGGGTGAAGTTATCTTCACTTGCAGAGAATTGGTGTGGTTCCAGAACTAACTATGATGGTTTCAGAACTAACTGTGATGGTTTTGGAACTAACTATGATGGTTTCAAAACTAATCCTGACTGCTCCAATGATGATTGATGTTCATTTAATGAAGGATTAACCATATCATTTATTTCCTGTACATGATCCTATAATGTTATCATAGCCAAAGAAAATATATTTTTCTCATTAATATTAGGATTATCAACCCATAATTTCACTTGATTATCAATAAAAGGTCATGCACATGGATATAATAAAATTTGCTTAGAATTCTTACCATTTGAAATAGTCATATCACCTGACCTGCAATCAATTAAAGCAGCAACTGTAACTAATGATGGTCTCCCCAAAATAATGGGATAACCAAGTGTTTTACCTTTTGGCTGAAACATAAGGAAGTCAATTGGATATTCCCATGATTCCACCATTACTGCCACATCTTCAATAGCTCCTTCTAGTTTTGCTACAGACTGATCTGCCATCTACAATATGGTATTAGTAGGTTGTATGCCTATTAATGGTAATGTTTTCAAAGTGTCCACTGTCATTACATTGATAGCTATGCCCAAATCAATCAAAACATTATGTATATCTTTATTCCCTATAGAAATAGAAATAACAGGGCTTCTAGGATCTCCATATTTAGGTAGTAAGAGTTTTCCTACTAATAAATTAGCAAGTTTCCCGTCTACCTAAATAGTCCTGGGGTACTTCTTTCTTCTAGGTTTTTTAAAACATAATAATTTTATTAACTTGTTTAACTCTAGAATAACCTTAATTACTTATAACAATGGTATTTCAATATTCAATTTTCTTAGTTCCTGTACCAATTCAGATTTCTTAAGTTTTATGGTTTCTTTAAGTCTTTTTGGAAATGGAATTTCAGTAGAATTTATTTTTGGTTCTTTATATTTTTATTGGTCATCTTCCTTAGGTGTAAATATGCTATGGGTTTTAGCTTTTTCTATCATCTCAGTGATTATAATAGGTGGACTGCTAACTATTTTGCCAGATCTAGTTTGAATGTTTTTACAATCCATTGTATTTAAATCAACTAATTTTTCTAGTCATGTTTTGTATACAAGAGTTATTTGTTTATTTCTTGGGTTTGCTACTGGTTGTGATGGCATTTGGGTTTGGACTATGTTTTCAATCTATGGATTTTGTGCTGGAGGTCCCATTATGGCTTGTTGGTTCTGATTTGGATATGTTTTTCCTTACACATAATTGCTAGGGCTCCATCTAGGTTGTGGCCAAGCATAAGGATTTCCTTGACCAGCCCAAGGTTGTTGATGTCCTTGAGTATACCAAGATTGACTTGCCTAATCTTGAGGATGTCATGTGGGTTGAGGGGCTCAAAGTGGTTGTTCTCAACTTTTTGGTACTATTTGAGCTACCCATGGCATCATCTAGGGATTAGGAGTTGGTCTTGGCATAAACTGTCCTTGGTTAGGTTGTCTCTGAATAAAATTTAATTCTTCTATGGTGGATGATGTATTGGTTTGTATGAGCTGATTTTTTATGAGTGAAAGAAGAGAAAAAGCATGAGTATCATGTTCTTTAGATTCACAGACAAAACATACTTATGTTTTATCCAAAGGACATTCCCTTATTGCATGCTTCTTCCTGCATCTAGGACAATACATAACTAATGGTTCAAGTTGGGCATTTGCTTTAGCTTGTAATCCATCCATGGTGGAGGTTAATTGAACTAATATGTCTATTTTAAAGTTTTCCAATTCATCCATCAATTTGTTCATATCTGGATTCAAATTTTTAACCATTTTCCCTTTTCTAGGTCCACCCCTTGTTCTTGAATAGTTTCTAAAAATTGCTATGATTTCATCCATTCTTAATTGAGCAATGTTTCCTCTGCCAATTAAATCAAGGGTTTCCCTAGATTCATCATCCAGACCTTTGAGAAAAATGGTTTTATTTAAATCTTATTGAAGTACAAATCCACATCTTTTACTCACAAAGAGGAATCTATCCAAATAATCTTCCATATTTTCATCTTCTTCCTGTTTGATTTTGAAAAATTCTTCCTTTTAATTTCTTCCTATACAATAATCTTGATATTTGTCTAGAAAGATAGTTTCCATTTGTTCCCAATTGGTAATAGAATTAGATGTTAATCCCATAAATGACCTCATTACTACATCCTTCAAGGTAGATGGAAATAACTTCAGTTTTTTATTATCTATCTTGTAATCATAAGTCTGACATTGTACTTTAAACTCAAACAAAAATTGGTCAGGATCCTCAGATGACATTCCTCTAAATGTGGGCAAGTGTGCAAGTGAAATGTTTCTCATAGTGGTTTCATCATCCTTGATCTAAATGGGATATGTAAATGTTCTCTCAAGTTCTCTTCTAGCTTCTTGTTCTATCTCTCTGGTATTTTCTAATCTCTTCTCCCAATCAATGTGGTATGTGGTCTGTTTTGGGGATGGTGAAAAGTCAGGAGTAGGGGGTTGACTACTCAATTGAGAATCAAAACTTTCCCTCAATGGATCTTGAGAAATAATCCTCCTCCTTAAGGTTTTACTTGGTTTTGGTGACTGATCCAAAAATTCTAAAGATGACAATTTTGCTTCTTGTCTTGTAGGAGATAACGGTGCCTCCAATTCTTGCTCAATGTCCTTTCTTAAACTAGAGGATGATGGAAATTATTGTTTAGATATTTTGGGGATAAATCTACCCTTGGAATCTCATGGTTTACTCATAAATTAGGGAAATTTTATTTAATTAATAAATGAATAATTGTTGCTCTTATTGACACCTAATTAGAAAATTCCAACTAGTGTTCCCCGGAAACGGTGCCAAAAATGATGGGTGTCATCATCCCCTTCATTTAATCAACTTTCTTTTGATTTCATATTTAACTAGGGATGTGTCTAAAGCTATATGCAATAAGAAGAATTGTAGTGATTTAGTAATTGAATGGAGTTTTTTTTTTTTTTTTTTTTGGGGTTTTTTAATGTCTTAAGGATTTCTTGGTTAAAACCTTATTGGAATCAAACTATGGAAATCTACTAGAAATAAACACACATTACAAAAATGAAATAGATTGCTAGAAATAAACACATGTTGTAGAAATAAAATTGATTGCTAGAAACAAACACACATTTCAAAAATGAAATAGATTTCTGGAAACAAACACGTTGTAGAAATGAAATAGATTGATGGAAACAAACACATGTTTTAGAAATGAAAATTTAATCTAAAAATCCTGCAGGAACAAATTTACAATAAATCTTAACTTTAAAGAGTTGGAAGCATTTATAAATTTAACAGAGTTACCTATTTACTTTTATGAATAGAAATATAAATGCCAACAAAAATAAAGATCCTGGTTCTTTAGAGGAGTGGGCACTTGCTCTGCCTAGAACAGGATTTGAACAATTTAATTTGCTTTCAAAATAAAAATGGCTATTTCATTGATAAAATGTTTTTTATTACAAATGTACTAATCTATCCTTTATCTCTCTATTCTTCAATGATTTTCTCTATCTTCTATATTCTATATCTCTATCTTCTTTACTAAATTCTCAGGTCTGTATATATAGATGCTTTGATGGCTATAACTGTTTCATAGATACGATGGAACTAAATTATGCCTAGAATAGATGCTAAATCAAGATGTGGCTGGATGTCTAATTGTGTGATAAATGTCTTGATTCTGTAAGTTTGGAAAATCAGGAATCTATTCTTGATTTAATGGGATCATTGATCTGACAAATCACTGGTTATTTGGAATAGACCCTCATCAGTTCTATATCTAGCCATAAAAGTTTTGAAGCTTATTTTTAGGAGTATCAGAGCTAAATATAGAGTTCCAAAGCTAAGTCTGAAAATGTGATAACTTGAAATAGTATGGTGGAGTTTCAAAACTAACTGTGATGGTTTTGGAATAGATTCTACAAGTTTTAGAACTAACTTTGATGATTCTGGAATAGATTCTGTAGGTTTTGAAACTAATCTGAATTGAGTCCAATGCTTCCAAAAATATGCGATCCACTTCCTATTTGTTCTTTATCCTAATGATGACCTATTTTATTGAAAAACTAGAATTTTCCAACACACTTGTTAGGAATTATAGGTCTTTCAAAATGTTAAAATCACAATAAAAAAAAGATGGATAATCACATCCTAACTCATCTCAGATTAAAATAAAAGTTACAAAATGCAATCAAACTTAATATAAAGAGAGAGTAAGATGATGTCATTTATTATAAATTTATTGGGCATATCCTAGCCTCATCAATGAGCATGTCTTTATTATCATATCCATTAAGTATTTTACCAAATGGGTCATGTCTATGCCCCTTTTTTAAGCATGGGATATATATTTTTTACTTAATCAAATTCCTTTACTTTAACCACTTAGTTAGACTTTCAAGATATGCAAGAAAACTAAAAGCAATAACATGCACCACATGAGAGAGAGAGAGAGAGAGAGAGAGAGAGAGAGAGAGAGAGAGAGAGAGAGAGAGAGAGAGAGAGAGAGAGAGAGAGAGAGAGAGAGAGAATTTTACGTGGAAACCCAAAGTGGAAAAAAACATGGACAATAATCTCAAGTATATAAATGAGCAACAACTCAAGTTTACGATGTTTGCAAGCACCAACTTACAAGAGCACTAACCCCTTTATTAAGCACCAACACAATAATGATTCATGAGCACCAACCCACAGGAGCACTAACCCATCTTATGTATAAAACACCACTATCTCTCAATGTTACTTTCTCAACAAATGATAGAACACTACTATATATCTTCTCTTTTCTCTACTCTCTTATGCTTTTCTCAGCTAGATAAAATCATTCACTTCCATACATTTAACAAATGGCTTCCCAAGCCTCCTTTTATAGCCTTACAAATGACCTTTGTCATTGACCCTTTGAGACCTTTCAATTCACATTAAAAAATGGCTCCAAACTTGTCTTACATGACCCTTTGAATTTCTCAAGGTGACCCTTCATGGTAAAATTCATCCTTTCCCTCTTTTGTCTTTATTTGGTGACTCTTTGAATTCCTCAAGGTGACCCTTCATGGGAAAATGCATCCTTTACCTCTTTCATCTTTACTCGGTGACTCTTTGACTTCTTTATGGGCCCTCTTTTGTCTTTATGTAACCAAAAATATATTTTTTAATATTTAATTAATATTAACACACTTTAGCCAAGATATGAATATTAAAACACCTTTAGACATTAAATGCTATATTACTAGACTTTTGACATCAATGACAACATTTATAACAATCTCCCCTTTTATTATTGATGGCAACCTCAAACTGAAATTGCAACATTCTAAAAACTTGTACTGCACATGCCAACCTAAAATTAAGACCTACACAAACTACAAACTAAACCAACTAAAAACATACAGTAACTCCCCCTTATTATAGCATTCTATTTTCTAAACCTATTCTTGTAATTGATCTTATATTTTCCCCCCTTGACATCAATGGAAAAGAGTTTTTCCTAGAGCTAACAATAAGCTCCCCCTCAACTGACATACAAATTAATCTATCAACTCACCTTCATGACTTTCTTGTCATGCAACACAACCAAGACCCAACAACATCCACAATGCTTCAATTTTTTTGTAAAGTGTCTCTTTGAAGCCTAGAAGAGAAACCCCACACAAAGGGTCCTAGAACAAAATGAACTCAAGAGATGCCCACATCTCCTCTATTACTTCCTTGATCTTCTTACATCTATAAGACTAATTTCTTTCTCTTAGAATCTATTTAGGCATGTCTAACTTCTTTGACTCACTAACCTCAACATCCATGATGTTGTTCATCTTCTCAACTCTTGTATCTATATTATCTTGACAAGAATCATGCTCAATTGTAATAATATATTCTCTTTGGTCTTCAGGTTATTTAGGACTAGTATTCACTATCTTTCCTAATAACGAGAGTTCCACACAATCTTTCCTATCTAGTTATTTATTCACTATAACAAGTAATCTATTCTCACTTTTAGACTCAACTTGATCAACCTTTACTATCTTATATATCTAAACTTGAGTTTGGCCCTTCTCATACCTTCTAGGGGCTTCATATCCTTTGGCATACCTTGAGGATTTCTTTACTCCATTTGGACAAAATTTAGCAATATGGCCAACCTTATGACAACAAAAGCAAACAACATTTCTTATACCTTTTGCTTGAAGATGACTAAAATCTCTCTTTGAATAATTATTTATCCTCAAATAGTCTCTTTCCATATGACCAAGATGATGAAAAATAAAACAATGGCCATGAAAATAATTAGAAAACCTGAAGGCATTGGGTTGCTTGATTGGATTCTTCAATTTGCCTTTAAAACTTGAATCCTTCTCACCTTGGATTGATATTTCATGATTTTTCTCAACTTTGATTATGATCCTCTCATTCTTATCCTTAAAATAACCTAACTCAACCTTCAACTAATTAAACTCTTCTTCTCTTGATTTCAAACTTGAATATGCAACCTCTAGATGATTCTTAAGATCTTGAATAAACATCTTATCTTATTTTGATTCTATAGCCAACTTAGAATCCAAGATACACACATGTTACTTAAGATCCTTGACCACATATTTCAACTATTGATTCTCCTTCTTTAGCTACTTGGCCATCTTGCTTTCCCCAATCTACATTCAAGCTATTAAACTCTTTCAAAAAGAACCTGCTTTGATACCAATTGTTAAGCATGAGATATATATCTTTTACTTAATCAAATTCCTTTACTTTAACCACTTATTCACACATTCAAGATATAAAATAAAATTTAAAGTAATGACATGCACCATATTTTAAGTGAAAACCCAAAGTGGGAAATGTAGACACCTAAATCTAGCCATCGATAACCTCCAATTAGGCTTTTGGCCACTTTCCACCTAAAATGCATAATTTGGCCTAAAAACACTAAAACATGCTAAATGATGTGAAACTAACATATTCAAGTGCCAATTTTGGCTAGGGTATCCCTAAATTGGGAAATGCAATTTATGGGCCAACTAACTTTGATCAAATCATTTTGAGTCAAAATGCCAATTTTGCACCTAGGTGCTCTGGATTGATTTTTCCTATCAAATCTTCTGCACAAGATGCATGCCTTTATTATTTGTTGTTAGTAACAATCTAAATGGGAATACAATTTTAACACATCTGATAGTGATTTCCAATTCTAATCAAGTCAAATTTTGGACCAATAATAAGGCATTCTGATCAATTTGGGTAATTTGTGCACAAAGTGCTTAAACATGCTTAAGAGCTAATTAATCGAAATCAAGGCCTAATCAAAAATTCCATGGAAACTTATTTAACACTTATTTTTAGAAATTAATATTTAATATCTACATCATCAGGTAACCTTATTTCTTAGGAAGACATGCCTAGGCCATAAATGCCATAAATATTAAGATTCATACCCTCCATAACTCATCAATGCCTTCCATGATGCCCTCCATGCCTCTTAATTTCCCTTTTGTCCAATGTCATGATGAGGATAATTAAAAACTTAATTCCAAAAATTGAATTAATCCTTAACCACACATCTCAATCTTGAGATAGATGGTTGAGGTTGATTCTGATCAAATCCAAAAATCTATAAATAGGAGGCCTCACAACATCATTTTTAAGCTATTTTGGTTCAAAGTTATTATGCTCAAATATCTTCAAAAAGCTTAATTTGTGCAAAGTTATAATGCAGGATTGGTTCTAAAATCTTCAAGAAACTAGTGTTACCATGCCAAATTAATTCTAAGCCTATCCAAGCCACAAGCCAAAGGTGCCAAAGAGGGATAGAGGTAGCCAATATTCCATTGCCAAGGACTTCATGAGCATAAGCTGAGTAAACCACCACTACAAAGGCATTTGGAGCATCCAAAGAAGGTGAAAGAATTCTTCTATTTTATTCCTTATTTTTTAGTTGTGTTTGTCAATTGTTTTTGTTAACTAAGCTCTCCCTAGTGTCTAGGCCTAGAGATATTATGTTATTAGTGTGTTTCTTTCATTTTGTTTTCATTTTGGAAATAACACCATACTAGCCATCCTCTCTTGACTCAAATTATTAGATCACATAATGGCATGCCTGGTGGGACAAGATGTATCTCACACTTGAAGGAGATCATTTTGTAACTTTAAAATATTTATTTAAGCCTTAAAAACTCTTTCAAATTGATTTTCCAACTTTATTTTGTCATTTTGTTTGCCACAATTTTTACATAGTAACTGACATCGATAAGATACCAACATCAATTACCTACTTAACTGGCATTAGTTAATAAAACTGACATTGATTATATCTCACTTAGCTAGAGTAACTAATGTTAGTCTTAATAACTAACGTTAGTCACTATGTTTTTCTTAAAACATAGACCCGAGATCTATTTTTCCAAAGTTCATTATTTCAATCAAAAAAGAGCTTCAAAACTAAAGGACATGCTAACAATTTTGTTGTAGGACCAAGCTTGATATTTGTTCAAAACATGTTTAAGTCACCTTTGCATGCTTAAAAATAAATTAGGAACCTTATTTTGGGTGTTTAAAAAATAATTTAGATGTTTTTGGTGAATGTTTTCAAATTTTTCAACTAACACCAAGGGGTCAAATGAACACCACCAAATCTTTCATTTTGGGTTTAAAATTGAACACACTTGTCAATTTTGGTTTTCAGTAGTTGTTTAATAAAAAAATTATTTAGAAAAAAGAGGAATGTTGCATGTATTCTCTTCCATTTGTCCCCTATAGGGAACCCTTAGAATCAAAAGCACCAATCCTATTGCAAATAGCCTAGTCTAAGGCTTAGAAAGAATGTCGCCTAAATCACTCCCCAAAAACTCACCAAAGTTTGGGTAACCTTAAAAATGACCCTAAAGTATTTCTATTAGTATTTTATTTTCATGAAAATTTGGCTTATGAGGGGGAAATGATTACCTCTCATGAGTTATTTAGGGAAGCTTTGACCTAGGGTTTCATCTCCTAGCATTGACTTCACTTACTCTTGAGTTACACATGGGATGTATCTACATTTGGACATTGAACTACACTAAGTGAATAGCAAGATGTAGTGGTTGTAAAAAGGACTAGACCTTTTTACAACTATATAATGCTATGATCACCCAATTTTTGTGCTTGTCTTTTACATCATTTGAAATGAAATTCATTATGTAATTTATTCCCCTAGAAACATTCAAAACTTGATAGTTTAGTTAACCCCACATGCCATACCTTTGCTAGGATTTGGATGGTTATACTTAGATTATTTTGATCATTTTCTCAATTGGTATATTTTTGAGACTAAAACTTATTTATTTGTGTATAAGCCATGTCAAAACCAATTTGTCTATATGTCTCTCATTTGTCTAAAGAGTTGTTATGCTAGATTTTTTACACCACACTTATGCCTTGAAACAATTTTAACTTGTTTGTGTGTGTGCCACTTGAGTTGATGAGGGTAGTGTTATGCTACCCAAATCATGTCAAACCATTTATGCCTTTGAGTCTTTTGAAACATAGCATTGATCACATCATTTGATCATGATTATGCCATTAGGCTACTCAATTTATTTCAAGACTAGTTTACCTTACACCAAAAATTGTTTATTTCAAACCATGGCATGTATACCATTTGGACTTTTGTCTTATGCCATCATGATATCCAATCTTTTCTAGCTTGTTTGGTTAAATCCTAGTTTTCACCATTGAGTTTTCAATTATCCTTATCAATTTTGGATTTAAACATTGATTGATTTCTATTTAGGCCTTAATTCATGGGGTTGATACACAGATCTTTCTCTTTTGGGTTGCATAAATTTGGTTAAATCGATTACCCAAATTTGAAAACTATTGATGGTTTGTTTGTTTAAAACCTATCTTCATCATTATTTACACCTTTATTTGGGAGAAACATAGCCTTTCTCAAATATCATTTTGTCTTATGCCTTATGCCAACTAATCATGTTTATGTTTGATTCCATGTCTTGGGTCTATGTCAAAGTTGTTTCCAAACTTGTTAGATTAAATCAAATCACATCAGCCTTTGTTTCAAGTCTAGATTTTAACACCATTTGGCTAAATGCCCTAGTATATGCCTATTTTTTTAAGCCTAGATTTTGACTCCACATTTGGATAAAGGACCTAGTAACTCAACTTTTCCCTTTCCTAGTTTAGACCTTGTTTGGAACACTTTGACCTAGACCTTTGACATGCTAGTTTTTATTCAGATGCTTAACCTTTTATGTGTATGAAATTTGACGTTAGACATTTGATGTTAGACTATTTTATGCCAAGTCTTAGGACAAATCAATTTGGAGATATAGCTCCACTTTAAGACCATATTGGAGATACATATCCACCCCTTCAACCAAGTTAGACCAAGTTTGAACCATTTGTCCTTTGGATCATTTTTTTAGATTTTGTAGAACTATAAGCCTTTTTGTTTTCAGAGATTTCATAATTTACATGGATATGTCTCACCACACTTATATTGGCATCACTTAAAATCCAAATTATCATGGAATGGCCACAAAAAATGATTTTTATGGCTTTAGTCAAGACTCCAATGATGCCAATATGGTTTGTGAAATAGATTTCTATCTGCCTCTTATTAATCATTCATGGAAGCAAAGTCATGAAACAACTTATGATCCAACTTGAGACCTTGATTGGTATGAATAGGTT
This sequence comes from Torreya grandis, assembly GCA_037957365.1. NCBI lineage: Eukaryota > Viridiplantae > Streptophyta > Pinopsida > Cupressales > Taxaceae > Torreya > Torreya grandis. Next base: position 4,463,736 of record JARHVA010000365.1, on the reverse strand, counting down.
TGTGAAGAGGACTTTGAAGACCCAACTATAGATAATATTGTTTGGGATACATATCCATACTCTCTTTACAATAATCAATATGTGGAACATTATCAAGAACCAACTTATGATCCAACTCAAGATTGGGATGATCTAGTTTATGAGGAAGACCTGGATACTTTTTCTTGTGCAAGAAATCAAGTTTCATAATGTCCTTTTTTATCTAATCATTGGCTACCCCTAACCCTCCTTTAGATTATATGAGCTATCAAGCTCTACAATATCCAAGGAATACCATTATCATAATATGACCTCATCTTTTGGTTTGTGCGAGCAATCAAGCTCCATAATGCCCCTTCATCATACTAAGACCTCATTCTTTGGTTTTTGTGAGAAATAAAGCTCCACAATGCCTCTTCATCAAACCAAGACCTCATCCTTTGGTTTATGAAATAAATCAAGCTCCACAATGTGTCTTCATCATTCTAGGACTTAGTCATTTGGCTTATGTGAGCAATCAAGCCCCATAACACCCTATCATTACCATTTAAGGACTTCATCCTTTGGATAATGTGAGCAATCATGCTCCCCAAAGCCCTACCATTATCCAACCACAAGTTAATCCTCATATATTACCAATCCCAACCAAACCTCAACTGATCCAATCATTTAAAGACCAAGCTATGTTCAAAAATGGTATTTTCTAACTCATTAGAAACCAAGGCTAAGAGAACGAACTAATACAAGATGTTTATATTAAATCAACCATTTGTGATAATTCATCCTATGATGAATTTCCTATTGATCCTAAACTAGTTATCAAAGAGTCTCACTCTGACGAGCCAGTCTTTGCTGAGTCACTTAATGATTATAACTACCTTTTGGAAAATCATTACCTTGACCATGTGCCTATTTTTCAAGATCCTCCTATTGAAAATATAATCTCTAAGGAGTTGTCTCTTGACATTTTTCCCATCCAAGAGGAGTCCCACTCTAGCAAATAAATTTTTGTGGAGCCCATTATGACATCATAGGTTATTACTTGTCCAATACTAAGAATTCAATATGACATCATTGTAATAGAGTACACATCAGATGAAGAATTATAATTATAATTAGGTTTTATTTTTGAACTAACATCAGATTTAACATCAAAATCAAAATCAACATTAGTCTCAACATTGGATTTAGAGTCCCTTGAGTTAGAATCAGATTCAGAAGAAGAATATGTTCATGGCTATTACAATATTAGTTATGCATGCCTCATAGATCAATTTGAATACATTTGTGATCATTCTATAGTTTTTGAGGATGAGTACTTTATCTTTGACACAAGTTATCCTAGTATCTTCTACAAGGATTGTGTAACCTCTCTTCATTTCATTACCATTCCACAGACCATTACCATCAACCAAAATAGCCATATTATTGACATTCCATCTCCCACAAGTGTCGATTGGGATCGACAGAATCACACTTTGTTAAACTGCACCCATGGTGACATAGTAGTTGAATAAGAGCAAGGAGGCTAAGATAACATTCATATAGTAGAAGAACACGCTCCTAGTGAAACCTTTTTAGAGGTGATAGGGGATAATCCAAGCCATAACTCAGCATATTCTAGTGAAAAAAATTTAGAAGCACTAGAAGACAATCAAAGTCAAAATACAATGTTCATTAGTCAAAACTTCTCAAAGGTGCTATGGGATAATCAAGACAACTTCATTGGTGAAAACCTCATTGAGGCACCAATAGCTGAGCACAAAATTTTTTCACTATTGGATGAAGATAAAATCAAAGATCAAATCAAAATATCTTCCAATCTATAGCCTAATCAGATGGTAACTACTCTTAAGATTAAACAACAAAAAAATATGATGGTCTTATTGAGAGAAAAAGTCTTCAGCCCAACCACAACCAAAATTATGTCGAATCCAGCATTAACAACATTACATGTGACTAAAAGTCCTAATATTTATTTATTTCCCCACCATTATACATTCTATTATCATCTACCATTTTATTTCATAAACAAACCTACCATCCATTATTTGTCCTTATTTACCATCCATGGTTTCACTTTCCTTCATAGAGGCTATAAAGATACCTTGTCTTGATGTTTAAAGGAATCAAAATCAATGACCAATGGAGATCACAAAAGCATTCTCTATAACCAAATCTATAGGCCATTCATGATAGATTAGTTATTTTAATGAGGTGTTAGATAGCAATTAACATGATCAAGTATTTTATTTGTATCATTTATTTATTAGGATGTGCATCTCCTCATCATTAGGAACAATAGAATCAAAAAACCATGCCCAGGCCAAAAACATGTACCATATCATTGTCATTGTTACATATCCATTTGCCATTGTCAAATTACCTAGCCATTCACCCCATCACTTAGGGGAAATCCTCTTAACATTTTATCCAATCTATCAAAAACCATCATTATCCATAGCAAGACCATACCATCCTATCATTCCATTCCTATCTAGACCAAAGCCTATTTTTATTCATCCAACCCAATCCTATTCTGATCTTAGCTACTTTGGTTCCTCTTTCACTTTTTGTGAGAGTATTTTGCTAAAGTTTAAATAATCAATCCAATCCATGGTTATAATGATATTCTATGAAATTAGTGTGATAGTAGATTTGGAAAGATATCTATCATCCTATCAAGTTTGTTTATGTGAGCCTGATTATAACCACCTATGGGCAAATCAATATTTCACCAGTCTTGCTACTAATTATAAATAACTATGGGAAAATTAGTATAATTGACCTATGCCATTGTATCTTATTTATAATCACCTATGGGTAAACTAAGGGCAGCACTTATTTATCATTCATTATCACATCACCTCGCCATTAATATTTTCATTTGATTGGTCATTTGCTAGATTTGAGAACTTGTTAGGACCTAGTTGGTTTTTCCCCACATTTTGTGTGGATGTAATTACTATGACTTGAGGTCATTTTGAGACTATTTGGGTCATACTCAATTCATGTTGAGATCCCCTCAATCCCCCTTTCCATATGCTCTTGCCATTTTACAATCAAACTAAACCAAATGCTCTCACCATTTTGTGAGCAGGTATCTTGTCATTCTATACCGAGTTGAGATACCTCAAAATTCCAAAAACAATCATAACATTTCAAAAATCCACAAATATTTCTCCTATCTAAGCCTAGTCAGTTATCCTTGATCTACCTTATTAGGGCATTGTCATTGTTAAGATGCTTTCTTTTGCTTTTATTTTCAAGATTTCTATTTGTCAAGTTTTTTGTTTATTTGATCACTTGCTTGTTTGTTTACTTTCAACACTATTGCCTCAACTTGGTCTATATGTATGCATTACGTGATTCCTTGCACACATTATTCTTGAGTCCATCTATATTCATATGTCAACATTGTCATCATGGTTTTTATCATTGGTACATTATTTCTAAGTGTTTATTAGATCAGGAGTCAATCCTTATACATATTTTGGCCAAGTCTTCATGGTATTCTATCATGAAGACTACCATCACATGCTACAAGGAAACTTAGATTCAAAAAGGTCTAAAATGAATGGAACCACAAAAGTTTCTCTTTGGTACCTTGGAAAATCCTTCCATCCCACCCTTGATCAAATCAACCTAATGACCATTCTAGTTATTTCATTGCTAATCAGGATGAACATCTCATCATTAATAGGTATAATTAAATCATTCACACTAATCAATCTTATTCATCTATTTTGTCACTTTTCACCTACTCATCTTTAATCTATATTCCAGGTTATATCCTTGAGTTATGCTTGATAATCAGCCCTAATTGGGGCATCATCATCTTTAGCAAATTCAAGTCCTCTTAATGATTATAACAGCCTATGGAAAAATCATTATTTTGACTTTTATTCATAATTATAATTACCTTTAGGAAAATCAGCATCCTTTTTACATCAATGCATATAAGAATTTTCATATTTGGATTAATCTCAACCATGGATTAATTCCACCTTTTTTCTTGAGGGATTGTCCATCAACAAATGTGATAGCCATTCCCCTAAGGGGGCATCATCATAGGCTTCCCAAACACCTTTTGGAGCTTTGTTCTTTAACCATCATATTCTTTATGGCATTTAGTCCATATCTCATTATTTGAGAAGACATTGATTTGCCTATGGTTTGCAACATATTCCCAAATAGGGGTAAATTATAGACACGTAAATATAGCCATTGATAACCTCTAATCAGGATTTTGACCAATTTCTACACAAAATGCATAATTTAGCCTAAAAACACTAAAACATGCTAAATAATGTGAAACTAACATATTCAAGTGTTAATTTTGGCCAGAGTATCCCTAAATGGGGCAATGCAATTTATGGGCTAGCTAACTTTGATCAGATCATTCTGAGTCAAAATGCCAATTTTGCACCTAGGTACTCTAGATTGATCTTTCCTATCAAATATTCTACACAAGATGTGTGCATTTTTTATTTTTTGTTGGTAATAATCTAAATGGGAATATGGTTCCAACACATCTAATAGTGATTTCCAATTCCAATCTAGTCAAATTTTAGACCAATAATAAGGCATTCTGATCAATTTGGGTAATTTGTGCACAAAGTGCTTAAACATGCTTAAGATCTAATTAATCCAAATCAAAGCCTAATAAAAAATTCCATGAAAACTTGTTGAATACTTGTTTTTAGAAATGAATATTTAATATATACATCATCATGTGACCTCATTTCTTGGGAAGACATCCCTAGGCCATAAATGCCATAAATATTAGGATTCATGCCCTCCATGCCTCATTAATGCCCTCCATGCCTCTTACTTGCCCTTTATTCCAATGTCATGATGAGGATAATTATAAACTTAATTCCAAAAATTAAATTAATTCTCAACCACACATCTCAATCTTGAGATGGATGGTTGAGGTTGATTCTGATCAAATCCAAAAATATATAAATAGGACGCCTCACAACATCATTTTTAAGCTATTTTGGTGCAAATTTATTATGCTCAAATATCTTCAAAAAGCTTAATTTGTGCAAAGTTATAATGCAATATTATTTCTAAAAGCTTCAAGCAACTAGTGTTACCATGCCAAATTGATTCCAAGCCTAGCCAAGCCATAGGCCCAAGGTGCCAAGGAGAGATGGAGGTATCTAATATTCTATTTCCAAGGACTTCATGAGCATAAGCCAAGCAAGCCACCACTACAAAGGCATTTGGATAATCTAAGGAAAGTTAAGGAATTCTTTTGTTTTATTCCTTACTTTTTAGTTGTGTTTGTTATTTTTTTTTGTTAACTAAGATCTCCTTAGTGTCTAGGCCTAGAGATGTTATGTTATTAGTGTGTTTCTTTCATTTTTTTTTAAATTTTGAAACTAACACCATACTAACCATCCTATCTTGAGTTAAATTCCTAGATCACAATAAAAACCATGGAGAACAATCTCAAGTATATAAATGAACATCAACTTGTAGGAGTACCAACCCCTTTGCTGAGAACAAACACAACAATGATTTGTGGGAACCAACCCACAGGAGCACCAACCCCTCTTATGTATAAAACACCACTATCTCTAAATTTTTCTTTCTCAACAAATTATAGCACACTACTATACATATTCTCTTTTTTATGCTCTCCTTTGCTCTTCTCATCTAGATAAAATCATTCACTTCCATATATTTAACAAATGGCTTCACAAGCCTCTTTTTATAGCCTTCCAAATGACCTTTGGCATTCACCATTTGAGAACTTTCAATTCACATAGAAAATGGTTTCAAAATCATTTTACATGACCCTTTGAATTCCTCAAGGTGACCCTTTAAGGTAAAATGCATCCTTTCCCTTTTTTGTCTTTATTTGGTGAGTTTTCGAATTCCTCAAGGCGACCCTTCATGGGAAAATGCATCCTTTCCCTCTTTTGTCTTTACTTGGTGACTCTTTGACTTACTCATGGGCCCTCTTTTATCCTTATGTAACCAAATATATATTTTTTAACATTTAATTAATATCAACACACTTTACCCAAGATATGAACATTAAAAACACCTTTAGACATTAAATGTTATATTGCTAGACTTTTAACATCAATGATAATATTTTCAACACCTTTTTAATGTGATTGATACCACTATTTCCAAATTCATCGTCAATAAAATCATTTACCACTTTTATGTTCCTCATACTCTCATTTTAGATAATGGTGGTAACTTTAAAAATAAAGATGCCAAACATCTCTATGCTAAATTCAAAATCAATCACAAATTTTCCACACCCTACCATCCTCAATGTAATGGCCAAGCCAAGACCACCAATAAAATTATCCAAAATATAATTCATGAAACCTTCATGGATAGGAATCTTCATCTATATCCTACTATTTGGTTATATTGCACTAGCATATGCACTAATACTAGGGTAATGCCATTTTCTCTAGTCTATGGCTCTAAATCAGTCCTCCCATTAGAAGTTGAGATGACCTCTCTATGTATCCCTCTTCATGGTATCATACTTGTGAATAATTATTTGAATTTTACCTTCATGATCTTGATCTTCTTGATGAATACCATATTTCTGCCCTACAACAAAATTGAAAATATAAGGCCAATATTGCCAAATAACATAATAAAAGAGTTTAAGTTTGCACTTTGAATATTGGTGATCTTGTCCTTAAGATAAATTATACTCATGAAAAAGAAGGTAAATATACCAAAAATGGTGGGTCCCTTACTTATTCAAATACATCCTTGGTCCAAGCACCTATCACCTTCAAACTAATGAAGGCCATATTTTTACGAGCCCAATAATGTGCAATTCCTTAAAAAAGTATTTTTCATAAATCCTCACCTTATTATCATGTTTTATATATGTTATCCTTCTAAATTTTTTTGAAATATATCTATTTTCACTTATATTTACACCCTTTTAGGATATGTCTCATCTCTCCTCATCCAAGTGATAATAGTTTTTGGCACACCTGGTGGGACTCTTAGTCTAAGAGGTTAAAATATTTTTGGTGTTGTCTTTTAACAATCAGCCTTTGGAGGCATCTATTCAAGCATCAATTTTGACTCCAAAGTCATATCAACTAGTCAATTATCCTAGGTTTTCCATTGAAGATTACTGGTAATATTTTTTTCTTTGTGTTCTTGCTTCCCAATGAAGTTTCATGGATAATTTTGGTGTTGAGTACTATTTTACACAAGTTGGTTAGAAATACCAAGCCTATAGCATTCCATATCAGCTTGGTTATGATTCATAACAATAATATGACCATTATCAACCTTGGAATGAAGTGTATCATCCTTATGACCAACCTTCTCAATACCTTGCTCCTACTAGTCAACCTAGTCACTTCTCAAGTCAATCCATTTCCACTTTCAAGAAAACTCACTTGGGATATGAGAAGTATATGTTGGATATTTACACACTAAGGTTACATGTTCAATATACTCCTAGTCATTTCATTCATAAGGTGAGAGATGCATTAGAGCTAGTTAAAAGAGAGTGGGCACCTATTGAGAGATCTGATTGGTAAAGGATCACAAGTGAGATGATAGATGTGAGTGACCTTGTTTTATCCTTAGAGGATAGGCTAAAAATTCATGAGAAGTAGCCTCAAAAAACATATCATCCTTCATTTCCACTTCCCCAATATTTCTATCAGTCCTACTTAACCCCTAGTCATGAGCCCAATCAAGCTTATTAAAGCCATCTTTTTCCCATTAAGCTAGAAGAGAGAGTTGGAAAGAGAAACCTTATTTTTAAAGAAAATCTTGATAGGCAGATTATGTTAGCTAATAGGAAGATACAATAGTCCATATAATTAGCAAAATAAGTGGAATTTAATCCCATATTTCCCTCTCCCATTACATCCCCATCTCAAAGAGAGACTCCATGATATGAAATCCCAAGTTAGAGACAAGGTGGAGAATCCAAGCCTAAGGAGATCCCAAGTTTATTGAACACTTCATCCACTTCTCAAACTAAATCACTACCTTAATAAGAGACTCATAATCCTAACATCCTAAGCTGGAGTAAGGTAGTGGAATCATGGGCAAAGAAATAAGATAAAAGCCTAGACGAGTGTAAAGTTGAGAAAGAGCTTGATCATATGAAAGACTCTCCCACCCTTCCTCAATAGACCTATTATCTTCCATGTCAACCATCTTATAATCCTTATCTTCATGATTATTCCTATCAGTTTCAAGAGAGGATTTTTTAAGAGGACCTAGCCAATTAAATTGAAGAGTTAGAGTCAAGGATGAAATTTGTAAGTCAAGGTGTGATGGAAGGTTTAGACCCAAAAGAAGATCCTATGCCTAAACACACCCCATATAACCTTCCTCAAGAGAGTGATAAAACTCAATCAGATTAAAATGAAGTAATTGTTAAATGGAATGAATAAAACCAAGCTATTTTAGCCTAAGATCTACCTTCCCTTCCTCAAGATCTCCCAAAATAATCTCTTATAATTCATTCTCAATCTGATTGTGAGTTCTATGTTCCAGCTCCACCAAGTATTTCATCTTGTTCTCACCCCATCACCCTTTTCCTTGATGGACCTATGGTATGGGAACCTAAAGAAGAGTATTTTCTTGATAAAAATTTATAACTCTTTCTTGAATAAGACATAACTCCTTGGTAGCCTCATTGGGCTAAGTCACATGATTTCAAGATGCCTAGTCTTGGCATCACCAAGAAGGAGAAGGAGACTAAATATATTGAAGCGCTTGAGAACCAAATTCATGTTATGGTAGTTGGGATACAACTTGAGATCCGTCAATAGGTCATAAATGTTGAATAAGGGGTAGTCTCTTATGTTAAAATTTTTGATTAGGTTGATATGAAAGAATGTTTTCCTTTGCCAAAAAGGAAGAAATAATCATTGGTTCTTCCCTCACTATTCAAGATATCATGGATGGGAAAGAAAAAATTCCTAATTAGACTTGGTATGACTTGTTTGCAATGACTAGAGTAAGTTATACTCCTGTTCAAAGAGGCTATGATCTAATCAAAAATGGAAAAGGAAGCCTTGGAACTCAAGTGAGTATGAAAAGAAAAAATAACCTTTCAGTTTTATCCTTTCAAGAATCATATGCATCAAATGATGATATGTTTGAAATCATAAATATGGGTTATCATCCTCTCAATTATTTAGGAGAAACACATTAGTTGTTGAAGGATATAACAAGCTCCTATTGGCCTCAATCCTATAAAGAATAAGAAACTAATCCTCTTAAATCCATGCCTTCCAAGAAGATACAAGTTGACCATGAGATGAAGAGTGGGTAGTAGTATGAGGTATTTATAAAATTTCAAGAGGATTATATCTACATTAGAGACCTATTTGAGGATGATCTACTAGAAAGTAGATCAAGTGAAGTGCCAAGGAATAGGTCTGATCGATAAAGCATCTAATCTAAGGAGAAACATACTTGGCACTATGACTCAATTCATGAAGAAGAAGATTCAAGAAAATTTCCTTTTGATCCTAGAAAGGAGGTATTCTTATTTTCTAGTTGTGTATATTTGTTTGCTTTCTACTTTTATTAATTGCTTGTGTGTCTTAGTAGTGTGTTTGTTTTGCTTGTGTGTGTCTTTTATTTTGTATGGTTGAGGTAATTAGTGGTATTATCTTGATCAAAGATTGTTCTTAATGGTCAAAGTCCTCATGTTGTGTCTTATAATTCATATGACTCCCTAATCCCAATGGACTGATAATGTTATTGGTCTAGTAGTATAATAGACATACTACCTCTATGAGTCACTAATTTTTTGACCAAATTTGACCCTGTAGGTCAAATTGAGGCCCCTATAGGTAAAATTTTAAGTTTTAGGTCTTTTTATGGTTATAATATTTTGTCATGAAGTATTTTATAGTCCATTTGATGTCATTTAATGCTAGATTATCCTTGGTCTTAGTCATTTTAATCAATATGTCATTTTGAGTCATTTATAAGGCTTTTAAGGGTCATAAATGTAAGTGGTATGGTTTTTAAGGTGTTCAAGTGTCTTTATATCATTTAAAACATCCAAGAGGTTATATTCTCTATCAATAATATTATTCCCATCTGATTCTTATAGGTTATCTAATTGAAGATCAAGAAACCAACTAAAAAGAGGAAGTTTGGCATTTGTATAGCCCATGAGGGAAGCTAACACATGGGATAATGACATGGAATGTATATTCATATTCCTTAGGTTCATCTCCATTATTTACATGTTTTTAAAGTTCCATTTTTTAGCTAAAATCATTCTATTCCTTCTTTGCCTTTATAGACACATAGAAGTGGTTAGTAGGTTTGTGCTTGGTATAGAAAGTTGAAGAGGTTTCAGGTCAAAATATTTTGGGAGGTGGTAGTAAAATCATAAATATAAATTTATATAATAATATTTCCAATATTTTTTAACCACTATTTATGAACCATCCTTTACAAGTTGATTATGTTTTTCTTCTCAATAGTTCCTGTACCTATAGGTTTTTCTCTTGTTTGGATTACTCCATACAATCGAGCTATTAGGATTGATTCCAGAGGATTCTAAATCCCTGATATAATTATATCCATTTTTTTTATCATTTCAATTTTTTTATGGGCTAAGTATCTCATATTTCAAGTGAAGACACTTTTCTGTGTAACAAGTAGGTTTCCACCATTTTCAAGATTCTCATGCTTTGGTAGTGATTATAGGGTGTGGAAATAAGTTAATTACTAGGTTTTAAATGTAATATTAACCCATAACCTTTAAGACTCATTCTCCAAGGCAATGTTCCATGAGGATGCAATCATGAACACCACATAATCAACTCTTTTCTCACTTTTACTTGCAATCATGGTGAAACACATGCATGAAACATGTATGTCATGTTCATAGATTTCTAATTAAGGTTTTAATACCTTGGTTTATCCTTTAGTATCATGATGTATTGAGTTAATATTCCATATGGTGAAATAAAGAGGGATTATGCAGTCATGTGCAACATTTACATATAGTCTACCATTGGAATGTGTACTTACAAGTATTTGAAAGGTTTCAAAACTTAAAATGTGGTGTAAACGATTTCCTCAAGTCCTTTAATATCATAATCCATAATTTTATTCTTTTTAAGGTTAGGAATATGGTCATATATTCAAAATTATCTTCACTTCCTAAACTCACTATCTACCTGCATATAGGTCACACACACCTAGAGGGGTCTCTTTGGTAACGTTATGCTGAGATGAGGAATTTGATGGGTGTTTCAATATTTTAGGATTGATAATATGGAATTTGGATACTTGGTGAAATTATATAACTTATCACAATCATGTATATCATGTACACTACCTAAACTCACATTATTGCCTATGTATGAAAACATCCACCCACAAGTGGTATTAACAGAGCATGAAAGTAATCTTATGGAAGAGTTGAGAAAAGTGGTAACACCATCATTAAATTATTAGTGTGATTTTAACATGATATACCTATTTGAAAGGATGTAATTTTTGAACCATGCTCAAAGGAACAATGCCAGTGTTTAAGCCCTTTGTCCCTAAAACATGAAAATAAAGTTCCCTTATGTTTTGTTGGTATTTTGTAATAAGGTTGCCAATTATTTTGATGAATCCTCATGTGTTTGTATTGAAATAAAAATATAGTACAATTAATCCACAAGGTTTTAGGATTATATGATTAATGGAGGGCGGTCATTACAAAGCCTAAAGTTGCATATTTATGCACTAATTTTAGTCAGTGTCATCAATAGGTCAGAGTTATAAGAGACCCATTCAACTAATGTTGAAATACCAAGGTCTACTATCATGTTTTGTATGGTATTATTTATTGAAGGTGGACCTAATTAACATGAATATCATGATTATGATGTTTATATTTAGTGTTTAAAATCTCAATAACACTTACAGGTGTCCTTTCACAAGAGAAGTCCACCTACAGCTGATTACAAAGTCACATAGTCCATGGTGTGATCTCAAGTGTAGAGAAATAAAAAAATATAGACATTAATTATATAAAATTTATTTATAATACTTAATATGGTTCATATAGACTACTTAACACACGTTACATGGTTTAAAACCACCTACAAGGCCCCACACAATCAACTATAGTTGATTGTGAGGGGTAGAGAGCAAAAAAGTTTGAGTTATTGAGGTGGATATAACATAAATATGATTTTAAATGAGTCATAGAAACATAAAATGATACTATAGGACTATAAGATGGTTTTTATACACTATATCTAAGCCTCAAACATGTATGACCACCTACATGATTCATTGTTGAGGAAGAAATGCATGAAACACAGTCAATACCTTAGGGAATCAACTCAAGCGTATGACTTGAAAGGTTTTATAAAGGGTTGGTAGGTATAATAAAAAAATTTAAATTAAAATTTAAATCCTATGGTTCAATAATATCATGGAAATAAGGGAGGTGAAAGGCTCAAGACAATATCACATAGTCCATTCTGTAAACCCTATACACACTCTGTCTCAATAGGGTTATGTCTTGGGTTTTTAAGGAATTGAATGATCAACGATGTTATCAAGGACTAAAATAATATAAAAAACATGTTTAATACTTTTATAACCTCCAAAAATAATCACCATTATCTGATGAAATAGGGGAGTGCCCTCTATTTTGTCTCAGATAGAGGGCACTCCCTTTATGAGCAAAACCTTGCATTTATAAGAAAAAGTGATGAATGATGGACAAATATTTGTATGGATATGGAAATGAAGTGTGGAAAGTTTTATAACATCCAAAAAAACATGAGAAACACCTCATAAAATGAGGAAACCCAACAAGATGGTCTAGGTTGTTGAGTTTGCAAGTAGGCCTAAGAAGCAAGGTTTACGCCTAGTGTCCAAATGGGAAGGCGTTTTCACTTAAAACTTTAGGTGATAATTATAACTTGTTAAATAATGTTTTTGGGTTAATTTAATAGGTGTTAAAACTTGTTTAATTTATATAAGCCCAATTGGATGGCCTAGAAAATAAGGGTTATAACAGGCCTATTAGGCAAGGATCAAGCCTAGTGCACAAATGAGAAGCCAACTTCAATTATAAAATTAGGAGGGAATTATAATGGATTATATAATTATTTTAGGGTCAATTAAGATGTGTAAAATCCTCAAAAGTGTAGATAAATCATAAGGAGAGCCACTTTTGGATTAGAACCAACTTAGACCTGTAGGAAAGGGAGAAAATAAGATCGATAAGAGAGGTTTGAAATATCATATCTATTTTGATGCTATGCATGGATACTAAATAATTTTGGATGAGATGTATAGGGTCCTAAAAAACATTTTTTTTTCATTGTATTGGAAGTTCAATGTCAAATCTGCATGAACAAACCTTAAGAGGGTAAAACAGGCCTAAACCCTTGTTAAACCCTTACAAGGACATGATTGGAGAAATGAGGATGGGAAGCTGATATAATGGCATATTTTTACCATGAAATTGATTTGATTTTGTACAATACTCTCTCAATCTACTCCCCATGATTTTGGCTTATATGAAGTTGTATGGATGGAGTACAAAACATGGTTTTCTTGACTGTACTGTGCATTGTGTAGGTTCTAAGAACATTCAAGAGATGAAATAAAGTTTTGGAAGAATATATATAATTTTAACAACTCACTATGGTAATTTAATTTCTTGGAAAAAATCCTAAGTGTTCCTATCAGCTACTTCATCTCAGCCAGACAAAATTGGCATATTGAACATAATGGTGAGAAGTGTGAAAGCTTCAAGTGGATGTCCTTTTAAGGTGTAACTAATTAGTCTAAGGCCATGGAGAGTATGTTAAAGTGTCAACCACTCCATACCATTTATTTTCATGTAAAATTTAAGCCAATTTTGAGGCCAAGTGTGAGGGGTGATTGAAAGAGGAGTTTTCTTAGAGTATAGGTAGTGATAGCTCATTTCTATATGATTTCAAATGATCAAGACTAAAAATAATGCACGGATATCATGTATATAACCCTTAACATTAATTCCAATAATTATACCTATCCTTAGTTAGTTTTGGGATGTTTAAATAGGGATAAATCATGAAGGTAATTTTTTGAGCCAAAATGAGAACTTTTATGCCACTTTTCAAGAGTTTCATGACTTGGGGTGACATTTGTGCTTCCTACCCTTACATGGTTCATTTCATATCTTATTATAATTTATATTTAACTCATTTTATCATATTTACAAGTGTCTTTGTGACTTTTTTACTTCTCTCTCTCAAGTTCTATAAGAACTAGCCATTTTGGCCTTTATAACTTATGCTCCACCTAAGTATGGTGAAGCCCTACTCATTTGCATACCATTTTATCAATAAAATTAATAATTTTTACCTCTTTCATGACTATTAATATTTTTTTACTTGGATCATTTATATTTCTTAGTGATAACTATGATTTCCTTAGCATGTTGTCTCATTCTTTCACCTATTTGCAGTTAGAAAGCTTCTTCTTGTAGGTCATGTGAAATGTTCTAGGAAGTGTCAATTTTGAGTGAGTTAGTCTATTCATTAGTTCCATTCAGGCATCTTTTATATTATTATTATCCTAAACATCAATCCATAACTTCATAATTAAATATTGATGTGAGAAGATGCAAATTGGAGAAGTGTATGTCTGGTTAGTCCCTTGTTCTCATGTGTAACAGGTAATTGGTTGGTATTCATCAAATAATTTTTTGTATCACCTCCTTTAACATAGTTTAATTTCAATTTTATCTTTCTCTTTTCCCTCACAATCATATTTTTAGTAGTATTCTACAAGTGCTACATCAAAAGAGCTAGCACTATCTAGAGATTGACCTCATTCTTAGGCTCACCCACAACCTAGAGGTGTTTCAATTGTGCCACTTGGATGAGGAGAGATAATAAATATCATAAAAAGGTGAAAATCCAAGTGTAAAAAATATCTATATGGGAATCACCCTCTACAATAAATTATCCTTTCATAAACCTTACTCCCTTCTTTTTGGTCCTTTGGTTCTCCTTTTCTCATGAGTTGCATTGTAAAACTATGTATAAGACTTGGTCTTACTCATTATTTTGATTTTTAACTCATTATTTCCTTATTTTTATAATTCTTTTTTCACTCTTTTTGGGTTTTTTTTTTTGAGTTGTAGTGTAAGACCATAGATAGGACCTGGTTTTCCGAACAAATACCGTCTTTCCAATTTGCTTTTCACTTGCTTTGTGCACCCTCATGGATTTCTCCTTTATGAGTTGTAGTGTAAGACCATGGATAGGACCAATCCTTCCTCATAAAATCACCATCATTAATTCAATGTTCTTTTTATATAAAATTTTTAATGGTTACAATTTATTGATCCCTTATTCTCAACTTTAGCTTGTATTGTTTTGTATATATGAGTTGCACAAACAAACTATGTTAGCATGTTTTCCTAAACTTCCCTCATTCTTAGGATAAGGAATCACATTTTACTATCATTTTATCCCTTTATCACATTTTTTAATATTTTAAGTAGTTCAAATTGTATCATGTTCCATTCTTATTTCTTTGTTTTCATTTCTATCCACTTTGGATAAAACAAGGTCAAAGTCAAGATAACACTTTTATTTCAATTGAAATAACTAGACTTTTAGACACCATGCTCTCTAAGTTCTCTTTATTAGTAACCAAGTAAAAATTATTCAAAATTAAGTCATATTTAGCACCCATGTTTAGTTTTCCAACTCTGTATAGAGGAGGAATAGAAAAAAACATCAATAAAGTTAAAATCCAAATCATTTAAAAAAAATACAAAGTTACAAAAGACAACATAGTCAAAATCACACCAAAATATGTGATTCATAACACATATCCTATATTTAATCAAAGCACAAAATCAACATTAAACCTCATGATAGAGTTGAGGTTCATTGGGGTATAGTAGGATAGTAGATTGGAATAGGAGAATTAAACAAAATCTATGGTGCTGCATAATTTCTCATGCAAGTACCTAATCTTCAAAATAGATTGACTACTATACAAGAAGTCCTAAGGAATGGAGAACACATTGTGGGAAGGTAGTTTCATTTTAATTTTTATGCATATAGCCTTCATGGGATGATTTACCTACTTCATTTTTTGATCTAAGATTTGTGTGTCTAGGAAAAGTTCTTCAGAGTCCTTAATGTTAAAAGTACTATTGTTTTGACAAACCTAATTTGAGTGTCCTAACTTTGATAAAGAGTTCCTCTACCTTGGTTATTTTCTTCATTATTCCATCCACTCATTTCATTTCCCCCCTTTATATACAAGTTTTATTCTAAATCTATTTTTGCTTATTTTATATTCCCTCTTCTTCACATCTTAAAAACATGCTAGAACTACTTTATTTCATTTTTATCTACCCTTGGAACAAAATAATATGCTTGAGCAACTATGGATTACTTTCTTTACACCATTTCTTTACATTCCAGCATCACTTTGCTTTCTTTTACCATTTATTATTTTTGTAATACCATTTTTTTTAGACATATGAATCCATTTCTACTTTCATGTTATTTTTCAATTGTTAAGTGAAGTTGACTAGGTACTCCTCACTCACCAATGTTGTTTTCACTTTTATGCACCTTTTTCTATTTATGATTGAGTAAGGATTGTTATTGTTCACTAATCAATGTTGTTTTACCATTTTTCTTGACCACCTTTTTTTAAGTAAGGATCATTAATAATTTTTACATTGATGTTCTATTAACATTTTTTGACATGTATCTTTGGTTTGACTTGGTGTGTTTTTATTTCTTTCTTAAGGTTTACTTGTTTGGGTTTTTTGATCTTTAGTAGCCTTGGATTTTTAGTTCCCTGATTTACTCTAAATTTTGACTTGGTTATTTATTCTAATATATCACTTGTCACCCTAGCTTGCCAAATTTATATTTAAGTCTCATCTACATAGCATCAATTATCTTGACTTTCCTATGTTTTTTTTTAATTCTTTAGTTTTGTATCCTTGGGTTTGACAAAATTAGTCTTTGTACCCTCCATGATCAAAACTACAAACACGACAAAAAAACATCCAAAAATAAAGGTAATTCAAGGTATACATACATTAATTTTAATTTTTAGTTATTTCCTTTTTATTTATTTAAATTTTATCTATTTTTTCTTTATAATACTGCATCTTTTTTTAGCCTTAGCATTATTTTTTTTATGTTCTTTTCTCAAAGAACCATACCCTATTGTACATGAGTGACATGTGGTAATATTCAATTGGGATATATGTATACACATAATATTTTATAACTTTATCAATTTTTGATTCCATTTATGTTATAGGAACCTGTCAAATCTCAATCTCTCTAAGTGCATGCCTTAAGGGGTGTACCAAGAAAGGGGTGGGTAGACCATTGGTACTTCACAAGATTATTGTCCCTATAATACCACTTGATATCAATCCAAACATTTCTCTAAGCTTTTCCTCTTATTTTTTACCCCCCCCCCCTCTATTCATATTCTACCTTCATTATCCCTTCCCTATCTTAAAATAATTTTTGATGGTTTACAATACACTATTAACCCCATTGACCCTGTGTTCTAATTAACAAAACTCATTTAGGGTATAGGTCGTCCCTTGGCTAATATAGACTAAGACCTAATTTGATTTTATCAATAATGATATAAATTTAATTGGGTTGACTATATAGGTGAAAGTTGTAGAAAGGAATAGGTTTAGATTCAATTATATAAACACATTCATTTTTCCTTTCTTAGAGAGACAACAAGAGTTAATTATTTATTTACACTTCTTTATAATCTACTCTTCTATTATTCTACTTGAGGAATATTAGCTTAGGGTTTCTATTTAGAGAATAATATTGTCTTGTGGAAAAGTCTACAATATTTTGGCCTTTCTTACTGATCCTTACAAACCACAATAACCTCTTACGAAGCACCTTTATCCAAGGGAGAGATTGAGTCTAGACAGGTTCATATTCAAAGTAAGTATATCTAAATTTGTTCCTCTCTTTTAGTATATATAAGTAATATAAGTAATGGCTTTTGGATATAGTTCTCTCTCCATGAAATATGGTCTTACCTATACATATCTTAAATATTATTCTCTTTTGAATTTTTATTTTTATGTTTAATAACCCCATTTTGTGCCAAAATCTTTAGTGAGCACTAGATTAGACTTCACTTTACTTTTCATTTACTTTTGTGAATATGAAAACATAGGATCTAGTTAGGGTTATTTCATATTTTTTATTGATTTAAGGCTTTGGAACCTTCCTTAGTAATATTATTATGGTAAGAGATCCCTTTGGATAGGTTTAGTAGATCTATTTGGATCATGACCATAAATATCTAATGTATCGATAATCAAAAGTGTAAGTAGGATATATCTTCTCTGAGTTAATATTGATTTATAGATAGTTTCATTTACCTTTGCATACAAAAAGGACACAAAAATTAAAAAATTACAAATTAAATGGACTACCCATTGTGACAAAAACATAGGAAGAGGATAAAGGGATACCATATGACATAAAGGAGAGAGAAAACATAGGAAACATGAGATAATAGGCCATAAAGAGAAGAAATGAAGAGTGAAATTAAAATAAAGAGAATACATAAATACCTTATATAAAAAAATTATCTATTAACACAAAACCTTACTAAAAAATTACAATAATAATCCTTTTACTAAAATTAGGTGTCTAAAACTATATACCCTGGTTTCAATTTTTTAATCGTTTGATAATATAAACAACTATCATATCGTAAAAATTAAAAATACTATTTTTTTTAATAAACAAGGATAAGTATGTCATTTTCCAACCTTTTTTAGTGGATAATCATTTTTATATAAGTTATATTCTAGCATAGCACACACATAACTTATCCTGATATAAATAAAATTTAATAAATTCACTATTGAAAGCAAATACATCAATCACAACATGTATAAAATATAGTTTGACATAACATAACTCATGGATATGATGGGTTCTTAAATTATACTTGAGATGGAGGGGTGGATATAATCCAAGGTGGGTTTATTAAAAAAAATAGGGAAGGGTAAGGCAAATAAGAAGGGAGCCTATAATCTGATTAGAGATTAAACCCTTTCAAGTTGACTCATTATATTAGGCAAAGCATATGAACCAATGTTTCTTATGGGTTAGCTTAAAGTAAAATATAATAAAAACAAAATGAAGAGTATGAGGAAATAATTTAAGTGAGATTCAATGTCCATAATCAAATATGTTGTTAATACTAGACTACTAGGAACATCCTTTGTCATTAACAAGTTGTAAATATTATTTATAACCAAAAAACTGACAAGACTAATAGATTATTCAATATTATCTCTATAAAAAGCATGCACTTGATTTATCATATATATTATCAAATTAATGGAAATAATTCAATGATCATATAAATTTGGAAGAGGAAAATCAAACTCACACAAATTCATAGCATAGTCCTAAAAACTTTATTCATTTATATTAGTTTCCAAACCCCACTTCAAAAAATAATAGATAGAAGACATGTTTCTATAATTATTGGATGGGATCACATCATCCATGAAACTTGTATAAATTCTAAAATAAGACTATCTAGTCATGTAGACAATTCATGCTTTATAATGAATTGTTTATAAAATCCTTATTCTAGCTCTTTCAATTATGCATACGTACACAAATAGCTCAATCCAAAAGATAACTTAAGTTGTCAATCACAAAGTATGAGTGGTACTAGTATTTAAAACTATTTTGGAATTGGATTGAATTTTAGTTGAATCTAGTGGACTTAAAATATTAGAAAAAAGAGATGCTAATGTAGAAAATACTTGCATTGCTATTATGACTGAAGTCCATGAAGGAATGACTATAGTTGAAACTAAAGTTGGTCTTGACTATGCATGTAAATTATTTCCAATAGAAGGTAAATTCACCATCATTGGCCATGCTCTCATGTAGACCATTATATACTTAGGAAATAAAATTTGGTCATAAAAACTTGATCTTGTGAAGATGAATCTCCTGCCTAAGTAGCTAACCATCCTTGTGGCTTTAATTGTTTATATGCAGTCACTCATGTTGTAAAATATAGCTCAATATATTTAAAATCAATGGCATTCATTTTAAATAATATTGGAATTTTATACATCAAATTCTTATGCAAGTTGATCAAGGACTTGAAGGAATTAATTAAAGCTTTTGATTGTTCCACCTTGTCTTTAGTGATTAAAATCAAGTAAATTACCTAGTCTCTACTTCAAAAAACCATGATCTTAACCTTTGATTTTAAATTGTTTGAAATAGTTTTCAACATGATATCAAATAATAGTTTCATTACAACTTACCCTTATGGTTTATATATTTCATGAATGTTCATGTCACCAATAATATGGACTACCTTTTTCTCTTATCTAGTCAATTGTTTAGCTAGATCTTGCAATTGTTTGTGCCACCCCATAAGTTGAGTTCTCTTTCCTATTATAAAATTATGATCCAAAGTAATATCTGGGAGCTGTAGAAAATTATGGTGCTAGTATTACTTATTCCTTACTACCTTTTTAAGAAAATATAATTTAGCATTCAAATTCATCATTGCTTCATAAAATTTCACCACGTTTTTCCATTATGGTTATGATTATCTCCTAGACTGTTAGATAAAACACATTATATCATAGAGGGTTTTATCCAAACTATGAACCTTATCTACTAAGTCCTTTGGGGGATATATTCTACCTTATGCCTCCAATATTTTGTTTGCTTGTTGGATACATTAAAACATATTATTCAACACTCCCCTAGTAGAATTTACCATGGAGATGAGATCTTATTCTATTTCATATTCCTCTCTATTCTTATTTTTCCTCTTCTTTATCAGGGAAAATATTTATTCCTCTCTTATAAACTCTGTAGGTTTGCCAAGAATAGTAATAATATTCATTCTTACTCTTTTGATCTTATTTGATGTTGAATCAAGATTTATAGTTTGTTTGAATTCCTCAATGATCAATAGATGTTTCTTATATAACTAATCTGATTACATATTTTATATCCATGCAAGAGTCACTAATAAATGTTTGAGAAATGTCTAAGTAGTAGTAGATAAAATGGTATGTGGTGGGGGCATAAGGGTGGAAAGATATGAAGGTCTAGATTGTGGAGGTGGAATGAGGATAGAAAGAGATAAATAAGTGGATTGGGGAGGTGTAGAAAGTGAAGGGAAAGGTGGAATGAACAACCTCTCTTTATAGATCTTTTTTTGAGGATATTTCTTAAGGACAATTTGGGAAGATCATGAGACTATTCAATTGAAATAATTATGGATTCTACTTGGGTACCCTAAGTAATAAAACACACAATTAGGTGAGGACATTAGCCTATAAGGATTGTGTGTAAAAAATGGTGTGTGACATAAGGTATTCAAAATGTTGACTAGATACTATAGTGCCTAAGTTAGGTGATTAAATATGATGCAGGTGCATCATGGCATGATCAAGAGAATGTTGGTCATGAAGGAATTTTAGGATTCAAGTTAAGCATTTTTTCCCTCCAAAGGGGGAAATTAAAGTATTTGAAAGATATTAGTCAATTAGAGGGTTCTTTCTCACTTGTCAAAATAATGTAAAAAGTGTAATATTGTGTTGAAGTATAATATGGTCATAAAATTGTATAATCATGTTGCAAAACATCCCTTAAGCTTAAGGCATTAGTGGACCATGATGTACTCGATAATATATTATGTTGTATAGGACTCAAGGAATTATAATGTACAAGTTTTTATTTAAAATATTATTATGTCAAGAGTTATTTAAGGTCTAAAGGCATAATATCCACATTTGAATAAGGCCAAATGTGTGTATGCAATGTTGGAGGAAGACTAGAGTTAGCATGTATTAAGGTTGGCAAGTTATTAAAAATATTCTTAGATACCAAATAACACCAAAAAAATTTAATACTTTATGAAAAAATATAATTAATATTGTATATTTATGAAGGAGCTCCATAATGTTATAAGAATAGAGAGAGAAGGATAAAACTGGGTTGGAGGTAGAGAGAAATAGGTGAAGAAGAAGTGAATACAGGGGTTTTCAAGGGTCTAATGTATGTATATATCAAAGAATGAATATTATGATATGAATTTGAGGTATATTTGATTATTTTCCATGCTTAATGTCTAGTTCATTGTGTGGCTATTATTATTCTTAATCTTGTATTTTAATGCATGTGTGGAATCAAGCCTAAAGAGAGAGAAAACCTATAAATTCTATGATTCAAGCATAAATACATGAATGTTTAAAGACTAAAGGAATAATTTCAAACCAATTTGGTGTATTCATTGGTTATTTAGTGATCCCCATCTTCATCTGATTTAAAACTTGTTGATTTCCATGATTTCCCCATTGTAGCAGGGTTTTAGTACACTATTTTTAAGCAAAATTTATAGTAAATACAAATTTAAGCATGATCAGCCATATTTTCATAAATATAAAAGTTTTAAGAGATAAAAACATAAATTTTTGAGTTTTAATCATGTTTTTAACTCAAAATTTCTCAAGATATGTAATTTTAAGTTCTCTTAGTCTCTACTAAACCCTGCCTAGGTTTCATACAAATTTTACAAAGTTTTTTTTTAAGGTGGTATTAATTTTTTTTTATCATATTTTATTTTTTTTGAGTAATTTTGAGTATCAAAATGTATTTTATAACTAAATTTATTTTTTAAACCTATGTTTAGGCCTTAAAAGGGTTAATTTGAAAGTAATTTGTATTTTCTTAATCTTAAAAGTTGAGTAAAGGTTAAAGATTTTATTATAAACATTATAATTTGAAATTAAATCTTAAAATACCATTTTAAATGTTTACTCAAGTTTAAGTTAGTCTAAAGCCTCATGAACCCATTTTAGGCTTTGTAGTCCTTTTAGTAATTTGATGCCTTTCAGTCTTGAACAAGTAAGATATACCTAAAATTGTCATTTATTTTTGTTAGTGGAGTTTTATTATAGTCATAATAGGTGATAATATCGATCGATTTTTGTAAGTATTGAAAAATCTAAGAAGAGGATTGTAGCCTAAAATCCCTATTTAGACCAAATCTTAAGTTTGGTATGCAAAAAACCTCAATTATTTTGAAAGTGAGTTGTTTCACATTGAAATGGAAATAAATAACCTTTTTAAGTATTAATTAGAGTCATTTAAATTATTAAACCCAAAATTTAATTCTAAATAAAAGAAAGGCCTTGTTTTAGTGTCTTGTATTGAGACAAATATTATTGAGGTAGTCAAGTAACCCTAATTGTGATATTTGTCAAATGAGTTTTTTGGATCTTGACATAGGGATGAAAGATTTATTCAATATAATAATATATGAGGTAATGAATTTACAAAATATCACCCATATAGTTTAGTGTCTTGTCAAAATTTCATGATCTAGTTATTGTTTATTATCAAAGAACCCTAAAGACTAGTTTGGTGTCAGAGCATTAAAAGTTACATAATTTTTGGTATCAAAGATCAAAATATTTGAAAAAAATAGAGATAAAGAGGAATATAAATATTTTTTTGTGCTAAATAAGTTTAAATAAATAGAGAGGATGGGTTTTTAAAGAGAATCCTATGAAGGATAATTGAGGAGAGAGGATAACAAGGTTTGAAAAACAAGATTATGAGAATGGATATTAAGATAAAAGGTGTTAGAAAAGGTCAAAGGAAGAAACCAATAGTATAATAAAGGATGAAATAAATGAATAAAATTTAGGAATGTTTCCAAGCTATAGATAAGGCATAAAGAAGGGCTATTGAATTAGGATACATAAGTAATGAAGAAGAAATTCAGGAGGATGTGATAGTACCAAAAATATAAGAAAGTGCAGAGGAAAGAATCATCAAGACAATAATTAAGTTACATTATATACCTTAGGTATAAATTAATATATATTAAGCTAGTATTAATGTAGATGAAATAGTTGATTGGATTGCAGTTATGTATAATTATTATGAATATGAGGAAATAGAGGCTAAAAAAAGGGTTCTGTTTGTTGGTACAAGAATGAGATGATATGCTTCGTTATGGTGGAATAGAGTTGAGGATGATAGAATAAGAAGAGGTAATCACAATATCACCTCATGGGATGTAATTTTAGATAAATTTAAATCTAATTTATTCCATGGGATTACTACATAGTTGTTTTAAAAACTTCATAATTTGAGATGATAGGAAATGGATGTAAAAATTTATACATAAGAATTCTATAAGTTGTCTATAAGGGTAAGGTACATAGAATATGATGATGATGATAAGGTATTTAGGTATATAAATGTCCTCAATTTGATTATTCAAGATGATATCAACTTATTGACTCCAAGAACAGTTGAAGAGACTTATCAACTTGCACTCAAGGTGGAAGAGAAGCTTTATATAAAACAAATAGATAAAAGTAGATATTTTAGAAGAAAGAGGCAACATGATGAAAGAATTTCCATTAAAATCTATGAAAAAATATAACTCATCCCTATAATCCAAGTACAAATTCTAAGATAAGGTCATCCATACTAAATAATAACATCATTTTTAAGAGGTGATAAATATTTATTTTGGGGATGATGTTTTAGGTGTAATGAATTTTCTTATAGATCTTATGAATGCCCAAGATATATTCATGAGGATCATGAGAATAAAGTTATGAAAGCTAAAGATGATGAAAGTGTAGGGTCACATGAAAAAATTTAAGAAATAAAATATTTGATGATGAAGAGGGAAATATTCAAACCATATAAGGAGATCAAAGAACTAGTAAAAAAGAAGACATTGTTTAGAACCACTTTCAAGACTAGAGGTAAATGTTGTAAAGTTATTGTAGACAATGGGGGTACTAATAATGTTGTATTTTATGAAATGGTTGATAAACTAAGTTTAGAAAATATAACATATCCTACACCTTATATAGTATCATGGTTGCATAAGGAACATCAAGTTCTAGTGAATGAAAAATGCAAGGTAGAAATCAAGATAGGTAGATATCAAGATAATATACTTTTTGATGTGATATCAATGGATGTATGTCATGTTCTATTAGGAAGACCTTGGAAATTTGATATTAAAAAAATTCATTATGGTAAGAACAATACTTATGCTTTTGTGAAAAATGGTAAAAAAACATATTTTTTTGCCTTTGGAAGATGAAAATGTAGTTGTATAAATTAATTCTCAAATGATGTTGATGGGTGAACAGGATTGTTTTCATCAAGATAATAAGGAAGACAATATTAAGAACAAAATGTAACCTAAATCAAGGGAAGGCATTGTAAATAATAAGGTAAACTATTTTATTTCAGATATTTAGTATTTTTTAGATGAATTTATTGATATAATAGAGGATAAATTACCTAATGGGTTGATGGTAGAAGGAGAAAATGTAGTTGACATGTCATGAAGAGAGTTGGTAAAGTTGCCATGCAATGAAATGGAGGAAGAAGGTTTATACATGATAAAAGTATAAAAAGAGAGGTGAAAAAAGTCTTGAATGATAAAAATATGGTCAAAATTCATATGGAAAGCATAAAATAGATTTGAATCCCAAAGTAGAACAATCAAGTTATAAACAACTCATGAAATAAGGAACCCAAATGCAAAAAAAGGTGGGTTTAAGGAATTTGAAAGGAAATGATAGGCATGTAAGATGTAAAATAAATAAATAAATAAATCAAATAAAGTTTTAAGATTTCATGGAATAAGAATTGAATACAAAGATATTACAAGAAACCATTGAGAGAGTTCTCCTATGTCAAGACAAGGGTGAGATGGAAAATTTTCTAGATGAGTTTATTGATTTGGTAGAGAAAGAGGAATTGGTTTTGAAAGGTAATAAGTATTATATGAAGAATTATATGGACATGGAATAAGAATTTGATGTTTATATGGATTGTAAAAAATAAAATATCCTTCAAGAGACCATCTACATGAATTTACAAAATTCCATAAAGGAAACATTGAAAATTGTACCAAAGAAACATGTTGAAGAGTTACAACCAAAAGAGTTTGAAGGGATAGTTATTATAAAATGGAAACAAGAATAGCATGCAAACAATGAATAATAATGAAGGATGCCTCAAGGGAATGATAATATGTTTGTTTTCTTTAACATGTTTGTTTCATGTGCATGTGTAGAGAAGGAGACCAAGCATAGACACAACTGTTGATCAAAATTGCATGTCCACATGTATGAGAAACTAGTTGAACAAGATATATAAGTAAGGAGTGATTTTAGTAATGATGTCAATACCAAATACTTCATGAGAAGTAATTCATGGACAATTTAAATCCCAAGGGTATGATGTAGATGCATCATGGCATGATTAGGATAGTATTGATCACACAAGAATTTTAGGATTCAAGCTAAACATGTTTTCCCTTAAAAGGGAGAAATTCAAATATTTGAATGATCCTAGTGAATTAGAGGGTGTCTCCTCACTTTTAAAAATAATTTAATACGTGTAATATTGCATTGAGGTATAATGTGGTCATATAATTTGTATAAACATGTTTTATAACATCCCTTAAGCTCAAGGAATGAGTGAACCATGGTGTACTCCAAAATATATTATGTTATATAAGAGTAAATGAATGATTATATAAAAGTTGTTAACAATAATATTATAATGTGAAGAGTTATTTAAGGTCTAAAGGCATAATTATCACTTTTGAATAAGGCCATATGTGTTATGTAACACTGGAGGAAGACTAGAGTTAGCATGTACTAAGGTTGGCAAGTTATTGGAGATATTATTTAATACCAAACAAGACCAATCCAATTTAAGAATTAATTAAACAAACTGATTAGCTTGACTATTTATGATGGAACTCCAAAATGTTATAAAAATAGAGAGAGAATGAGAAAATTAGGTTGGAGTTGGAGAAAATAGGTGAAACATAAGTTAATGCAAAGGTTTTCAAGGGTATAATGTATGTATTAATAAAATAATGAATATGATTACACTAATTTGAGGTATCTTTGATTATTTTCCATGCTCAATGTCTAATTCATTGCATGCCTATTGTCATTCTTGATCTTGTATTTGAATGCATGTGTGGAATTAGGCCTAAAGAGAGAGAAAACCTAAAAATTATATGTTTCAAGCATAAATACATGAATGTTAAAAGAATCAAGGAAAATTTTCAACACCATTAGGTGTATGTATGGGTTATTTAGTGATCCCCATATTCTTTTGTTTTAAAACTTGTTGATTTGCATGATTTCCATTTATAATAGGGTTTTGGTACATAGTTTTAATAAAAAATGATAATATCTACAAATCCAAGAATGATCAACCATAGGTTCATAAATATAAAAGTTGGAAGAGATTAAAAAAACATAATTTTTGGCATTGAAATCATGTTTTGAAACCAAAATTTTCTCAAGATATGAAATCTAAGTGCTCTCGGCCTCTATTGAATCCTACCTAGGGTTTCATTAGTAAAATTTGAATATCTTTTTTTATTTGTCCAAATTTTAAAAAATCTTGTATGAAGGTGTAATTTATTATTTTATATCATATTTTATTGGTTTTGAGTCATTTGGAGTGGTAAAACTCATTCTATAGCTGACTATGTTTTCCAGACCTATTTTTAGGCCTAAAAGGTCTAATTTGGAAATAAATTTGCATTTTATTACTCTTAAAAATTAAGTAAAGGTTTTATATTGTTTTATAAAAATTAAAAAGTGAAATTTAATATTAAAATACCATTGGAAAGGTTTTTTTTAAGTTTGAGTTAGTATAAGGCCTGAAGAACCCATTTTAGGCCTTATAGTCTTTTTTAGTCATTTGATGCCTTTCAGTCTTGAACAAGTAAGAGATCCTTAAAAATTTCATTGATTTATGTTATTGGATATGGTGATAGTCCCAATAGGTGATAAGATTGATTAGTTTGGTGTAATTTTTTAAAAATCTGAGAATAAGCTTGTAGCCTAAAGGGCCTATTTAGACCAAATATTAAGTTTGGTATGTAAAGAACCTAAATTCCTTTGAAAGTGAGTCATTTAAAATTGAAATGCACCTAAAAAAACTTTGTAAGTATTAATTATATTCATATAAATTATTAACCCTAAAACATAATGATAAACCAAAGAAAGGCCTTGTTGGAATGTCTTGTCTTGAGATGAATGTTATTGAAGTAGTCAAGTAACCAAAGTTGTGATATTTGTCAAGTAAGTTTTCAGGAACTTAAAATATGGATGTAAGATTTATTACACCTCATATTATATGAGTTAATAAATTTATACAATCTCATCCATAGAATTCAGTGTCTTGTCAAAATTGTATGATCTAGTTACTTTTTATTATTGAAGAACCCCAAAGACTAGTTTTGTGTCAAATCATTAAGAGTTACATCAAAAGAGCTAGATTGTAATTGTAAATAGGTTAGATTATTCATAAATTGATAAATGTAATAATATATTATAGATTCAAAATTATTAAAAGGAATATTACTAGTAAAATAATAATAAATTGTACTACTTATCATACCAGCTAAATTCATCTGAGTTATGGAAACTAGAAGAACTACTATAGAGGTTGGGAAAATAGTTTATTGGGTAAAATATTGAGATTGAGTTTCCAAAGTGACCATAAGTGGGTGCATGAATTCAAATATCACATTATAAACTATTCACTCAACTTATTGAGGTCTAGTTGAGACAACCAACATAATGAAAGTTGATGGATAACCTAAATAAAATAATATGAGCTAAAATTGAGGATAAATGAAAGGGAATATGGAAGGATTAGATTTGAAATTTATTTACTTGATATGGAATAATTCATAGGGGTAATTATAAAGGTACCATATGCCTAAATTATTCATCTAAGGCTTCATGATCACTAAGGATAAAATTCAAGCTAGGGGCATAATGATATACCTATATCCTAAGTTCAAAATCAATATCATTCTAAAGTAAACTTGTTATAAATAAATTATGAAGTACATGAAATGGAATAGAACCATGAGGATAAAGAGACTCAGTATGTGTAATCTAATGGTATTAGAAGATTGAATGGTAATAGGTTAAGTGTATAATTTATTTTGAATGTGTTGTAAGGTAAGTGCTTATTGTTTAATAATGTGTGAGCAAGGATTTTTATTGCACTCATCTTGGTAAAATGATTTTTAGGAATGGTTTTGGTACTTGAAATCATATTTAAAATTTTTTATTATTGATTATTTTTTACTTTTGCATGTTTTGACAAGGTTTTTGAAAATAAATTCAAATTTTATTGATTGTTGAAATAAATGTATAGATAGCAAAGAACTAACAACTAATAAAATTAGAGAGATGGGTTATTTATAGATACAATGATACAATAATGGATCTTCCCTCCATCATTGAAAATATCTCACTTGAAATAATTGTTATAGATCCATACTTGTAGATATAAGGATGGATCTGCCCTCTTATCCATTTCTATGTCTAGGGGTAGACTCCTTAGGTCAAATAATTAACTCATATATCTCAAAAAAAAATTGGGTGGGATAATATCCAAATAAAATGATCTATTTGTGCTTATAGTGGAGGTGTGACACTCTATATATGATGTAATCCTAATGCATTAATTAATTTAAAACAATGGGATGGTGAGTTATTGATTAGGTCTAGGGAAGAGATGTGGGAAAATGTTTTGTGCGATCAGAAATTAAATCAAAGTTCCCTATAATTTTGGGGTTAGTGTTAGTATCTAAGATATTTTTCATGTGAAAGGCTATGGAATGGTACTCTATTGTGCGGGTAACAATGTTTGCATCCTCCTTAGTTTAAATTCCCATAACTCTTATCATGTAGGTTTTTCCTTATGGTCCTAGTTGTGGAAGCACACAAGGATTGAATGTGCCCAAGGAAGAGACCTCATTGTCATGAGTACCAACCAATGGGTTTCGGTTAGCTTTATTACTCTATGAATAGTTTTGGATGTTGAATAATTGATGGTTTGGAAATGGGTTTTGGTAGATGCACAAGTTAATATTCTAAAGTGCTATGGAACTAGATGATTGGGATTGAGGGTTTATATTGGCATTCCCTAGTTAAATGTGTCTAAATGTTTTTCATTAAGTAATTTTTTAATTAATTTATTATATTCCCTATATGCTAGAGTATCATGTATAGTGACTCTATGAAAAATGTAGTAGACATTAAGATCATAGTCATAAGGATTTTGATGTTGGCTATGATAATAAAACCCTTTCTAATTTTTATTATAATAAAATAATTTATTGTGATTAGGGTAAGTGTTTTGGAACTAATTTTTAAATGTCCTTAGTTATGGTTTTTTCATTGGGTGTGATGAGGAGGAGGAAAATTTAATTCAATAAAATGAATGTTAGGTGGAGGGTTTTTATTCCTTTAAAAAATGTTATTATTGTTGGCATTTTTATTAATATTTATCGGCTTAGGTGTATTTTTTAAACCAAATTCACCCTATTATTTTGATTTTTAGTGTTACTATGGTTTCCATTGAGAATATTAGGACCTTGATTTCTGAAATTATTTTGATTAGAGTTTTGTTATGTTAATAACATGATACACTGAGAGGGGGGTCAATCAGTGTATAATAAAACTTTAACTTTCATAAAATAATTTTTCCAAATAAATAATTCACATAATATATAATAATTAATAAACACAATATTTACATAGAAATGACTCTCTTGGGAAAAACCATAAAGTAGAGATACTTTGATCTACCATCTAAATCTAGTCGTAAAATAATAATCCTTACAAAATTTAATAGGCACCAATATCCTTGGAGACACCAATCTCCACTACCAAGTAGTGACTTGGAAAGAGACACCAATATATTTTTTAAAGGCACCAACCTCCACTGAAACAATATTCCACCTTACTAGTATTGCTTCATCAATAAATGAATTTAAATTCAATCTTATCTTCTACTTCTCTACAAAAATATACTTATACTTGAATAATGGAAATAATTATTTCTCATATATTTTCCAATATTATATCCAACTTATATAACATCCAAAGTCTCTTAACAAAGGAGGTATCCCATCCAAGAGGAACCCCTTCACCAAAATATGTCTGCTGACATTTTTGTTGATATTTTTGTTGACGTTTCTATTGACAATTTCATTGATATTTCTATTTAAAATTCATTTAGAAATTCCATTAACATAAATTAAAATTCATTTAACATCAATGATAATATTCCATAAATCTCCCCTTTTTTCATTGATGGAAATCCTATAAAAAAAATAGTACATGAACTCCCTCATGTTTTAGGTATCCTCCTTTTCTCCCCTTTATTTAATTATCCCCATTTTAAATCAATGGAAAAGAGACATAAAACAAAATTGTAATAAATATCACCAAAATATCCATGGAGATAAATAATGCAATGATTAGTTCCCCCTTAATCCATGCTTCTCTTGATGGATTTAATGATTAGATGAAGAATCGATCACTCCCTATTTCTACCTTGAAACTCAAAAGTTTATTTTGGGAGGGGATTCATGAATATATTTGCTATCTATTTCTTTATGTCAATGTAATCCATATTTACTTGTTAATCTTCAACCTATTCTCTCAAGAATCAATACTTGATTAGAATGTGTTTTGTTCTAGAGTGCATAATCAGATTCTTTGAAATGTTTATTTCACTAGTGTTATCACATAGTATTAAGATTAGATGCTCATATTTTATCTTAAAATATTTCAATGTCTACTTCATCCAAAGGACTTGTGTACAAAAATAAACTAATATTAGGTATTCTAATTCAATCATAAATAAAGAAATGAAAGGATAATTTTCTTATCCATGACACTAGATTTTTTCCAAGAAAGAATTCTCCTCCACTTGTACTCTTTTTTCATCAACACTTCCTACCCAATCTACATCTGTGTATGTTTTTAGTTTGAAATATTCATCACTTGGATACCACAAGACATAATGCAAAGTGATTTTTAGATATTTGAATATCATTTTGACTACTTGCACATGTGTTTCTTTTGGGGCTTCTTTAGAACATGCTACCAATCCCATAACTTGCATGATATATGGACTTGATGTCATGTTATATAAGAAGTTTCCAATCATGGATCTATAATGTATCTAATTTTCTTCAAAATATTCATCATATTTACTAAAATTTCATCCTATAACCATGGGTGTGCTAATAGGTGTGCAATCTTCCATTTTGAACTTATTCAACATCTTTTTTATGTACTTGGTTTGGGAGATAAATATTATTTTGTTAGATTGATAAATTTTCAAACCAAGAAATAAATTAAAACTCACCCAACATGGACATTTTAAACTCCTTTTGTATATATTTTTTAAACACTTGGGACATTCGTTCACTACCTCTTCTGAAAATGATATCATCCACGTATACCACAATAATCAACTAATTCTCACCTTTAGTCTTGATATAGAGATTATTATCATCATCTCCCATTTTAAAACATTGTTCTTTTATATATTTATCAAGCCTTTAATATCAATATTTTGGGGCTTTGTTTAGCCCATATAGTGCCTTGTTCAATCTACACACATAGTCCTTATTTTCTGATAGAAGGAAACCTTCTATTTGTTAAATATATACTTCTTCATCTAACTTGCCATTTAGAAAATTAGATCTCATATCCATTTGATAAACTTTGATGTTATTAAAACCAACATATGCCATAAAAATTTTAATGGATTCTAATCTCTCAATAGGGGGAAAGGTTTCTTCAAAATCAATACCTTCCATTTGAGCATAGCTCCTACAAACCAACCTTGATTTATTTCTTATTACTTGAACATATTCATTTAGCTTATTCCTGAACACAATTGATACCAATTACATTCTTGTCTTTTGGTCTAGAATGAGTTCACATGTCTCATTATTTTCAATTTGTATTCCATAGCATCGATCCAATTCTTGTCATTGCATGAAAAAAATTGGGCTCTATTTTGGATAACAATTATAATTTACTTTCTCAGGCGTACTCATAAATATTCTTCTATTTTTTACCCCAGCATCAATATAACTAATAATTTGACTTTCAAAATGATGATTTTGAACAAATTGAGATGGTGCCTTTATATCTTCCCACTCCATTTATTATTTTTTTGTACTTCTTCTTTGAATTTTGGTTCTTCTGAATGATAATTTGTTTATACACTTACTTTATAAGGCCTTATTTCATCCATATTTACACTGGCACTTTCTACGATTGTTTGCACCCTTTTATTATAACATATATAAGATTTACTTTTTGAGGAACATCCAAGAAAAATACCTTTATCATCTCTTGAGCTAAACTTTACCAAGTATTCTTTATCTCTCTTAATGAATCATTTACTCCCAAACACTTTAAATATTTGACTAATGTTGGTATACCCTTACATAACTCATAAGGGGTTTCTTTATTATTTACTTTGATTTGTCCTTTATTCAAAATGTACAGTATAGTTTTAACCACTTCTCTCTAAAACCTATCTGATACCTTAGATTCATTTAATATCATTCTATCCATTTCTTGAATAGTCTGATTCTTTCTTTCTAAAACTCCATTGTTATATGGAGTCCTTACAATTGAGAAATTCTTTTTTATTCCATGTTGCTCACAAAAATCATTAAATTCATTTAAGATGAACTCACCTCCTCAATCTTATCTCAATCACTTGATTTTTAAGTTCATTTCAATTTCAACCAAATCTTTAAACATCTTGAATGCCT
The DNA here is from genome assembly GCA_037957365.1 of Torreya grandis. NCBI lineage: Eukaryota > Viridiplantae > Streptophyta > Pinopsida > Cupressales > Taxaceae > Torreya > Torreya grandis. The sequence continues at coordinate 4,430,034 of JARHVA010000365.1, read as the reverse complement.
CTAATTTTTATTTTAAAAAGGAAACCAATGTCATTATGGAATAATCATCAATGAGCAACATAAAGTAGCTCTCACCTTGTATTCATTGCACTCTTTTAGGTCAACAAAGGTCTATATGAATCAATTCCAATGGCTTGGTGTTTGAGTACTCCTTTGACTTGAAACTCACTCTTGTTTATTTTCCATGTTAATAATACTTAAAAATAATGTTTGATAGTTTTGTAATATTTATCATATATCTTACTACTTGTATAATTATAATTTTCACTAGATTATCAAATTTCATATGACCCATATTTTTATGGAATATCCATATTTCATCAATTTGACTCATGTAACATTTATTTCCCTTAAATTCACTGAGTATGTATAGGTTTTTTTTAATTCTATTTACATATGCAACTAATTTTCCTATGTCTATTTTCCTAATCTCACAACCTTGAGAATAAAATGTGAGATTTTGTCCTTGATCACACATTTAACTGACACTTATAATGTTATGCTTGAATCCTTCAACATACAATACATTTTCAATTATCAAGGCTAAGGGTACCTTTTACATCTATTATCAATATGGAATTATCTCCAAATTTTACCATGCCTTTACTCATTTCTTCAAGGAGAGAAATTTGATCTTGTCCCCAATCATGTGACTTGAGTATACACTATCAATATACCATTGTTTCCCTTTGTTTTATGCATGAAAAGTTGTTTGCATAAGCATAGATTTCTCCTTGTCTTGATTAACTTCCTTTTGTTTTTATTTATAGATTTTTTTAGGTTCTCTTTTCTTTAGCACAAGATCATTCACTTTATTTTTTTATTTTGGGGGTTCTACAACAACACTTCTATAGAACCATGATATATGTCCATAGTTATTATGATTATAACATACAATGTTATTCTCTTTGTAATTAGATAATATGACACATGAGTTAAATTTTCTACTTGAAACTCCATAAGTACTTTTTCCATTGTCCCATACATACCTATTTATTGCATGTATCCTACACTCCATTGTTCTATGCCCAAAATGATTACATGAAAAGAAATAAAAAAATAAATAATGTTGGAACCTAGTCATGTGTGCCTTCTTTGGATGAAATAAATTTATAAATTTGTCCTTGTTATCTTTTGGAGGAGGTTTTTTTTTCTATGGGACTTGATTCTCTTTATTCTTTTAATAGGTTTTTTGAGAACATCTACATAACTTTTTGTCTTTTCATCATTTACCTTCTTTGGTGGCTCTTTGTGATCTTTGTTGACCATCTATTTTTGTATATATCCAAGACCAATATTTATAAATGGTAACCTCTTCCCATTTATGATATCATCTAAGATATTGACATTCTTTTCACATTTGAGGATTTTATTCAGTTTGGTCTGGTTCCTTCCTCAAGGAGATAATATCATATTCTAACCTCTCACAATTGTATTCATTTTTGCTTAATTATATTTGTACCTCCTCTTCAATCCTTTTTTATTATTCAAGTTTAATCTTGAGGTTGATGATAATTTTTTTGTATTAATCAAGGTCTTGGGACATTTTTGCTCTCAAATCACAATCCTCTTTTTCATATTTATGCATCTACAATTTTTTCTTCAAATTTATTTTCTTAAGATTATTGATCTCACTTAAGGCAAAAATAAGTTCTTCTTCAAGATATGCCTCTCTTTCATCTTCAACATCTTCTTCCTCTTATAAGGTGTCTTCACTCTTAGAGGCATAATTTTTTATTTCCATAGCCATGAACAAATTTCCTTTTGTCACTGTCTAATATGCTCTCATCGCTCTCCTCAGCTGAGCTACTATCCTTTTTGGAATAGAGGATTTTCTTGTGCTTACCAAAAATTTTCTTATATTAATTTTTTAATCTTTTATTGTATTGACATTAAATTTCTTTCTTATTCTTTTCCTCATTATTATTTTTTTCATAATCTCTATCATCCTTATGTGGACACTTAGTATAAAAATGTCCTATTTTACCATAATTAAAACATTTGAAAGGTATATTACTTTTTTAATTTCATGATCCTTTCTTAGTATTTATTAAAAAAAGGGACTCATTTTCATCTTGTTCATCACTCTTTTCATCACTTCATTTAGGTTCTTTATTCTTTTCTTTCTTTAAATCTTTAAAAGGTTCTTCCTTCTTAGATGGCTTTTCCTTTTTAGTTATCATTTCATATAATGTGATAATCATGTGTAACTCATCCATTATTAATGAGTCTAAGTCCTTTATTTCTTCAATATCCAAAAATTTTGCATAAAATCTCAAGGGAAGTGTCCTTATCACTTTTTGAATGATCATGGATTCTTCAACCTTTCCATTGAGTCCTCTAATGGTGTTAACAATATCATCCACATGAAAAAGATATGTCGCAACGTTTTCTTCACCTTTCATTTTTAATATCTTAAATTTATTTTCACCCTCATATATGTTCTAAATCTTGTTCCACATTTCCTTTGTTGAATCACATTGTATAATCTTGACAAACTCTAATTATGATAAGCCATACAAAATAGCATTCATGGCTTTGACATTATTCTCACTAGCCTTCTTTTTAACTAGATCCATTATAGATTTGTAGGTGTAACATATCCATTCACCACTATTTTCTAGATATAAAAACCAAGGGCCATTAAATAAGTATGCATCTTTATACTATAAAATGTATAGCTTTTTCCATCGAAAAATGGATCCTTATTTGTTGGAAAACCTTCATGTACATGATGACTAGCCATGTGTTCTCCTGGGATCTACCTTCCAATGGCTAGTGTTGTCACTTGAACTTGAACCCAATGAAGATATGGGACAAAATTATCCTCATTTAAGTGAGATAATGGAACCACCTCAATGCTTTTGGTATCCCTATTAGGAGGTGGTTCTCTAGATTAGGGGCTAGCTCCCCTTGATGCATCACTAAAGCTCATATCCTACTACTAACAGGGATAGGGATAACATGAAAGTAAACCTAGTCTATAGGATGTGATACAACAAAAGATTTACTCTAATCATACCCTTATCATTCACTTAGAACTAAAGACAAGTTGCACATACACTTCATGCAAATGTTAATCTTCCCTCTCACATCAATGCTTCAACATGGGGTCTTGGAGATAGAATAGGCTAGGAAGAAATATAAAATAGGCATTATAAGAAACTCTATTTATTATCCTACTCACTAAACCTAAAATTTAATTTGAAAATTCTTAATGAACTGCAAGAGAGAGATCAAAAACACATAAGGTACTAAGAAGAGTAACATGTGAAGGTAAATAAAACTTACACTTGCACAAGACCAACAACCATCATGTACACTTAGTGAAATATTTGAATGAGGTAAAACACTTGTATTTATTTATTCAAGGCAAAAATTTAGTAGGGATTCACCATACCTAGGTAGAGAGATCTATACAAATGGCCAAGAAATCCTAATTTATAGAACTTGGAAGAAGAGAGAGAGAAGAGAAGTTGAAGAGCCACAAGGACATGTGTCAAAAATGTGAATATCAATTAAAAATGAATGGGGGAGAGGAATTTTGTGAGACATATCATTTCAAGAGTTAAAAATATAATTTTCAATCATCCAAGACCTACAAATAGTCAAGAAACTCCTTTTTTATGCATAGAAAACTGACCCTCATGATTGGCCTTACAAAAATATCCTAACTATATAACTAATCAAGTTTATTTATGAATATGAGTAGGAGGGGTTACTAAAAAACCTTCACATGCATTTGGAAGTATCCTAACCCTTCCTATAATTTTGTCCATGCATGATCATACTTGGTAGTCTCAAAATAGCCCTTTTCCCTTCACCTCTCACATTTTTCACCTTAAAGTTCTTAAAAATTGAAATATGATCCACAAAATAAGTGTAATGACATGTGTAAGGAGTTTTCATACCATCAATTACAATAAGTTTTCCTTAAAAGGCTCTTCAAATGAAGATTTGTCATTTCTTCTAAGTCCTCACTAGTTGGCTCATTGTACTTGATAAAAATAGCAGGTTGGTAGGCACACTTAGGAACTTATAAAATTTTTATAATAACCATGGGGACTTATAACAAGTCCTAATATTCCATCCAAAATTTATTTGGTCTTCTAAAATTTCACCATGCCTACACAACAAAAAAATGGTGAAAATAATCCCTCTTTTGCCCTATTCCATATAGATACATACAATTTGATCCCATGGATCTGATCCTCATGGAGTTTTAAACAAATAATATTCAACACTCATGTTCAAATTAATCCATCTAGATGCACTTTTAGGCTCATTTTCACCATCAGGTCCTAAAGAGCGTTTATAAGGGTTTTGAAGTGGTTTTCATTCTTAACATTCATTCATAGCCATGGCACATTGGAATTATAATAAAATTCCAATTTTGGATTCTCAAGGAACTCATTTAACTTATTTTAATGGCTCAAGGTCCCATGAAAATCTTGGTGGAAGTTTTAAGCACTTGAAGTTGACATTCGATTCATTTTTAACTTCATGGTGGGGTCTAAACATTTTAGGCCAAAACATGGCTTATTGGAGAGTCTACCTACAAAACAATAGTTTTAAAACCTATATTAATATCATAAAAACATTCTCCAATCCCTTTAAAATTTCTCTTGAATTTAAAAATGTAAACTAACCCTTGTTTGGCACCATGTCTAGACCTTGTCAATAGGTCTGCCTGCACCCTTGGCCAAAATTGAGTCTTCAGTAGTTTCATTCTACCTCTAAATTGATTAAAAACTTAATTTTAACCTCCATTAAATTTTTCCAATTCATTTTTTTTATTTCCTAATGCCCAAACTTAAAGTGACCCTTCATTTGAAATTAGGCCTATTCCTTACACACTAGGTATGCATGCAACCCTCCTTGGTTAGAGCATCTTGTTTGGTTACAAACCCTATATCAAGGTTTTATATATTTTTTTAGGTTTTATTAAACTATAAAAACATACATTTGAGAATAATTGACCTTTTTCCATCATTTTACCTCCTTCAACAAGAAAAAAAAGGTGTATGCAAGGGGAAAGTGCCCCCTATCTAAGATAAAACAAGGGGCACTTACCCTATTAGTCTTGCCAATTTGATTTTTGGGGAATATTAATAAACCAAAAATGGTACTATATGCATAAAATTCACCCCAGTATTCCAATTTTTGACCCTCAAAACCTCCAAATTCTAATATTGGTCACTAAAGGGTAGAAAATGCAGGGTAGGTAGGGTACAAGATTGTTTTGCCTTTAAAAAGATAGTCTCCTTTTCTTTGTCTCCTCCTATTGATGTTTATTTGGAGTTTTAGTCCATATATAAACCTTTTTTAAATCACTTTCCAATGTGATTCTCACTATAACCTGCATATTCTCCTTTTTGGCCATACTAGGCCTCATGCTTTGACTGAGATAGGGTCCTTTGGCTGTATTTGGAGTTAGTTTTCCACATGTTCAAGTTTTAAATGTGTCTTAAAGCATGTATAAGATATATTTATATCATTATTTACCTTTATCTATGCCAAATTTCACACATACGTCACCCTTTTAGGCATAAAGGAATCCTACTTCAACCTCATTGCCTATAGTCCCTGTTTGACTAAGTTTATGCATCTCATGCCTACCTGTAGGTACTCTTGAGATTTGGATGATGGTATAAGAACAAAATTAAACATATTTATATGTTTTTAATCTCATTATAGTTTTCATACACCATTTTCTAAGTTCAAACTTCATCTTTTGCACTAATGCACCTTTACTCTCAAGATTAGGCCATGCTCCCTAAGGACTAAGACATGCCCTTAAAACCCTGGTTGTAGGTCATGTTTTGAGCTTGTTTGATGTTTTTATACCTTCTATCCATGTTTATTAGTTAATATCCCCTCATAATTTTTTAATACAATTTTAAAATCCTCCAATCATATCAACTCCATGGATTTGATTTAGAACACCCTTCCTAATTGTCACAGTCACCATGCTCTACCCCTATAGGTTAGTTTTGGCAAGAATTAGGCCTAGATCATGATTTATTTAGTTTTATCTTGAGTCCCTTGATATCATTTCCCATTCATCTAGGCAAAATCCACCAATAAAACCTCATTTTTCACAAGGAGAGCACTACCTTTAACTCACTGTCAACATACCCTTAACTAACTATGTTTTATGGATTTGAGTGGTGCCTGTAGATTAATTGAGATCACTTAGGTCATGTGTTTGAAAAGGACCAACTCAACCCATAGGTATAGTGTACTTATAATATAATTTCACTTAAAACCTTTTATTTCACTACTATTAGCCTAAATGGGACAAAATTTTGTAAAAGCTTGTTGTAGCTTAGTGTTCCCATGCCTTTACAGATAGGGGAGGGTATGTTAGGATGTCAAAACCTCAAAACACACTTCCTTTCTATCATTTTAGCTCAAGAAAGTCATTTGGACTAATTTTGATTGATTAATATTGGTGTCATAGATTAATGTTGTCAAATTGGAATGAAAATCACTTTTTCAACCATACCCTATAGATATCACTGCCATAATTCAGTGAATTTTTGATAACTTTTGAGGATCTCAAACTCCATATTACACTCCTTATTTTGACCTCAAAATTGGAATAGGAAATTTATGTAGATATGGATACAAGGTGGAAGAATCAAGTGTGTTTAAATCTCTCTTTTTCATGACATATATGATCCCAAAGAAGCCTCAATATCTTTGTTTAGTCCCTTTAGGGACATTTAGACCAAAATCACAATCACTTTCTCTTGACCTCTCACAACCTTGTGACCCTTCTCTATAAAGCTTAGACATATATAAATTTCACTCCAAGTACATTTAAATTATAGAGACCATTATGAATGTTGTTTCTTGGTCATGATGATATCCCTCTTGGAAGTCCATATATGTTAATAAAAGGGCTAGAAAGTGGCCAAAAGACACCTTTTTACACATGAGATATAACTAATGACCAATTTATGAATTTTAAACCATTTAAAACATGATATATACCATGTTAGGATAAATTTACACAAAATGGACCTTTGACCAACTTTGACCAAGGTTTGACCTAGTTTGACTTTGGCCATTTCAAGGAGGGTGAGCTTAGACAAGGACTAAGACAAGGCCAAATAAGGTAATAGACAAAAAATGACACCCTATAAGACCTATAAAACATTCTCAAAAAATTTTAAATATTATGGGTTGACCTCATTTGACTAGAAGTCAAATTTGGTCAACAATTTGACAACTCCTAGGGGTAACATGCTTGCCTATGTTAAGGACTAGTAGCCTTATCCTATCCATTGGGAAAGGGAGTCAGAATGCACCTATAAATAGTAGTACCATAACTTTAATTTACTAACAATACATATAATCTTACCTCAAACACACAAAGGGAAAGAACAACACATAAAAGGAAACAATAAAACACAAAAAAATGGCACATTTATGCTACTAAGCACTTAGGGAAAACAAGACACAACAAAAAAGAAATAAATATGTACATTTATATTTTTCATACCTCCCTTCTTAGATAAAAATGGAAATACCTTAGGTCTCCTTCTTCAATGGATGAGTGAGGATGCCAAGCATGCTTCTTCTTGGATGGGGTGTTAGATGACTCTTGCCTTTTCTTTGCTCTTTTATTTTTTACATCATATAATGGAGTCATCTCCCATGTATTCTAAAAGTATTTAAGGTCTTATTTAACCTCAAATAATGCCTCAAACTATTGTCCCTTCATTTTATCATGACAAGTCATAAAATCCATGTATGGGATAGCTTGTTGCAAGTTCATCTCTCCTTGAAGGATTTGATTATCCTTTTCCATTTTCATTATCTCTTATAACTCTTCAAGGATCATTGTATCAAAAAAATTTGTAATACTTTCTTATTTTAATTCTTTATGGAGGTTGGTGGAGGTGGCTACATAGGTGGATGTAGAGACAAGCTCCAAGTCACTTTCAAAGGGCCTATGATCATCATAGATTGCTCTATTATGATCTAGGCTCTCTTCATGATGTTTCTCTTTAAAATGTATTTTATCTCCCTCATCTTGAGCTTGATTGTCTATGAAATTAGTATTTTCCTCCTCCTCATACTCTTGGAACATTTGCATGTAAATCTGCCACATGTCCTCCTTTTGAGACACATCTTCGTGTTTGTCATGGCTAGTCAACTCCAAGAGATTTGTAGGTTCTTTGAGATCTTCAACTTCATTAAATATGCTCTCAAATATTTTCCATAGATCATCATCCTTTTTCTATCCTACATCATGAAAAGGAGAAACAAAAAAGGCCATTTCATCTTCTTCTTTAGAGTCTAAGAGAACTTCCTTCAAGGCATATTTTCCAACATAAGCAGGATCTTCTTTCATATCTTCACACCCTGACCTCTCCTCACCATCATTCCTCCCTTCTCTATCTTCAATACAATATAATATTTCAATCTAATCCTCCCTCCTAGTGACATCAAAATTAGGCACTTCAAAAATAGGGAGCTTGGCCAAAGGGGATTCCCAAGTAGCAATACAATTCTCAACATTGGGAGGGCAAACATGATTAGTTAGAAGGGTTAAAAATATGGGTTCAATAGCTTCTTAAGGAGGGGTGGGAGGTATTTTAATGGTTCCACATTTCTCTTCCCTAACAAATTCTCCACTTAAGCATGATTTTTTCCTTTCTTCATGAGCTACCATCACCTCTTTCCATCTTGGTAAGGTAAGTTTAAGGATGTTTTCATGGGATTGAGAGGCTGATGAAGGGGTGAATGATATGCTTAGGAAACTTGGAGTTTATTTAGGATTTGTACCTTTATTTAAATTTGGACAAGTAGGTTTAGATAATTCACTTTTATCTACCATAATATGTTTCTTCCACATTTGATTTGCCAACTCAATTTCCCTTTCAAGGTGAGCTTCAAAACTCAATCCTTCTTCTTCACAATATCCTCCAAGTGTACCAACCTACTCCATCATTATATTATCCTTACCTTGGATAATTTATTGAATGGGTTTTTGAGAGGATAATGTTTTGGGAATGGACAAATAATTTGGAACACTTTGAGGTTGCCAAGATGGAGTTTGTTCATAAGTTCTCAAGCTTTCTTCTAGATGGAAGATCAAATAACAAATATCAAGCATCTCATTAGAAATACATGGACACCTATCTTTATCTATAGTAATCCATTCCATTTTTATTTTTTCCAAGGCATTACTCACACTCTCAACACAAACACTAGGGGTGACTTGACCACAACCATACCTAGTGTCAAGGTCTAACATGTAGTCTTGATAACCAATTAGAGTCTTTTTGAAACTAGCAATGGAATGGCTTAGAGAGGAGCCAGGTGGGATATATGAAGTACAAAACTGATAAGGCTAGTCATTGACAACATATTCTTGATGAGGATCATGACAAGGTTGGTTGAGAACTTGCTCATAATTAGGAGGAAGGCGTAAATTTTGACATAACTCCTCAACTTCTGTTAAAACAAACTCAAACTCACAATTCTCCATGAATTAATCATAAAAAGAGTATAAAAAAGAAAAAAAGTTTCAATAGGTATACCTAGATTGATCAACACATAGATATGTGCTTGGATTTTCCATTGGTCCTTAGTGAATTGCCTCCAAAAGCTGGTATCTTGAGAAGAACACCAAGACTTCTAAAGGAATGGACCTCCAGTCCCATCAGGCATGCCAAAAACTAATATCACTTGAACTTACACCTAATGAGGATATGGGACAAGCTTATCCTTGTTCAAGTGTGACAATGGAACCACCTCAGGGTTTTGGGTATCCCTATTAGGAGGTGGATCTCTAGATTAGGGGCTAGCTTCCCTTGATGCATCACTAAATCTCATATCCTACTACTAACACTTTAGGGATGAAAGGGATATGGATAACATGGAATTAAACATATTCTATAGGAGATGATACACCAAAATATTTTCTCTACTCATAACCTTATCATGCACTTGGAACTAAGGACAAGTTGCACATACACTTAATCCAAATGTTAATCTTCCCTCTCACATCAATGCTTCAACATGGGGTCTTGGAGATAGCATAGGCTAGGAGGAAATATACAATAGGAATTATAAGGAAATATATTGAGTATCCTAATCACTACACCTACAATTTATATTTACACTTCTTCTTGACCTATAAGAGAGAGATCACAAACACATAAGGTACTAAGGAGAGTAACATGTGAAGGTAAATGAAACTTACACTTGCATAAGACCAATAACCATCATGTACACTTAGTGAAATATTTGAATGAGTTAAAACACTTGTATTTATTTATTTAGGCCAAAAATTTTGTAGGGCTTCACCATACCCAGGTGGAGAGATCCATAAAAATGGCCAAGAAGGCCCAATTTATAGAACTTGGAAGAAGAGAGAGAAAAGAAGTTCAAAAGGAAAAAGGACATGTGTCACTAATGTGAAGATAAGTTACAAATTAATGGGAGAGAGGAATCACCAATATAATTTTATGAGTTAAAAATGTCATTTTCATTCATCCAAGACCTATAAATATTCAAGATACTTGTTTTCTATGCATATAAAATGACCTCTCATGATTGGCCTTACAAAACCATCCTAACTCTAAAATTTATCAAGTTTGATGATTAATATAAGTATTATGGGTTACTAATAAACCCTCACATGTATTTGGGAGGCTATTTACCATTGCTATCAATTTTTCCATGCATGATCATACTTGGCAATCTCAAAATAGCCCTTTTCCCTTCACCTCTCACACTTGTCACCTTCAAGTTATTCAAAATTGAAATATGATCCATAAAATAAAATTAATGACATGTTTAATCAGTTATAATACCATTATTTACAATAAATTGGCCTTAAAAGTCTCCTAAAATGAAGATTTATCATTTCTTTTAAGTCTTCACTAGTTGGCTCATTGGACTGGTTGAAAATAATGAGTTAGTAGGCACACCTAGGAGCTTATAAACTTGATATAATGACCATTGGGACTTATAAAAATTCATAATATCCCTCCAAAAGTGATTTTGTCTTTTGAAAGTTCACCATGCCTACACAACACAAAAAATGGTCAAAATAAGACCTCTTTTACCCTATTCCATACAAGTCCATACAATTTTATCCAATGGATCTGATCCTCATGGAGTTGGAAACAACTTATCTTCAACAATAATGGTCAAATTAATCCATCTAGATGAAATTTTATGCTCATTTTCACCATCAAGTCCTAAAGAGTGTTTACAAGGGTTTTGAAGTGGTTTTCATTCTTATCATTCATTCATAGCCATGGCATATTGGAATTATAATCAAATGCCAATTGTGGATTCTCAAGGACCTATTTTAACTTCATTTAATGTCTCAAGGTCCTATGAAAATCTTGGTGGAAGTTCTAAGCACTTGAAGTTGACATTCGAGCTCATTTTTTTCTTCCTAGTGCAGTCTAAAAATTTTAGGCCAAAACATGGCTTATTGGAGAGTTTACCTGTAAAACAAAACTTTTAAGACCATTTTTTCTATCCTAAAAACATTCTCCAATCCTTTTAAAATCTCATTTAAATCTAGAAATGGAAACTAACCCTTGTTTGGCACCATGTCTAGACCTTGTGAATAGGTCTACCTGGACCCTTGGACAAAATTGAGGCTTTATTAGTTTCCTTATGCCTCCAAATGGATTTAAAAAATCATTTTAACCTCCATGTAAGTGTTCCAAGTCATTTGGGTAATTTCCTAAGGCCCAAACTAAAACTGACTATTCATTTGATATTAGCCCTATTCCTTGCCCACTAGGTATGCATGCAACCCTCCTTAGTTAGAGCATCTTATTTGGTTTCAGACTATCTATCAAGGTTTAATAGATTTTTTTAGGTTTTATAAAACTATAAAAATAATTATTTGATCTTAATTTACCTATATTCCATCATTTGACCTCGTTCAACAAGAAAAAAAAGGTTTATGCAAGGGGAAAAGTGCCCCCTATCTGAGACAAAATAGGGGGCACTTCCCCTATTAGTCTTGCCAATTTTATTGTTCAATAATATTAATAAAAACTCAAGGGTAATATTTACCAAAATTTTACCCATTTATTCCAAGTTTTGACCCTTAAAACCTCCAAATTCCAAGATTGGTCACTAAAGGGCAAAAAATGTAGGGTAGGTAGGGTACAAGTTTGTTTTGCCTTTGAAATGATATTCTCCTTTTCTTTGTCTCCTCATATTAATGTTTATTTATACTTTTTATCAATATATATAAACCTTTTTTCAATCACTTTCCAATGTGACTCTCACTAGAACCTACATATTCTCCTTTTTGGCCAAACTAGGCCTCATGCTTTGACTAAGATAGGGTCCTTTGGCTGTATTTGGAGTTAGTTTGCCACATGTTCAGGTTTGACATGTGTCTTAAATCATGTTTATTATATATTTATATCATTCCTTACCTTTATGTAGGCCAAATTTCACACATAAATTCCCCTTCAGGCACAAAGGAATCTTACTTCAACCTCATTGCCTATAGTCCATGTTTGACTAAGTTTATCCATCTCATGCCTACTTGTAGGTACTATTGAGCTTTGGATGATGGAATAAGAACACAATTAGACCTATTTAAATTTTAATAATCTCATTAAATTTTTCATCCACCATTTTCCAAGGTTAAATTTCATCTTTTACACGAATGCACCTTTACTCTCAAGATTAGTTCATGCTCCTTCAAGACTGAGATAAGCCCTAAAAACCCTAGTTATAGATCATGTTTTGAGATTTTTTTATGATTTTGTAGATTATCTCCATGTTTATTAGGACATATACCCTCCTCATGTTTTAATCCAATTTTAAAATCTTCAAACCATATCAACTCTATTGACTTGATTTAGAACACCCTGCCTGAATGTCACAGTCACCATGCTCTAACCGTGTAGGTTAGTTTTATAAAGAATTAGGCCTAGCTCATTAAGTATTTAGGTTTATATTTAATACCTTGAAATCATTTCCCATTCACCTAGGCCAACTCCATAAATAAAACCTCATTTGGCATAAGGATAACCATACCTTTAACTCACTATCAACATACCCTTAACTATGTTTTATGGATTTGAGTGCTACTTGTAGGTTAATTGAGATCACTTCGGTCATATGCTTGACAAGGACCAACTCCAAATGTAGGTCTAGTGTCCTTATAACATCTACTTTCACTTCAAACCTTCCATTTGACCACTATTATCCCAAATGGGACAATTTTTTTTTAAATCCTACTATAACTTAGTGTTCCTAGGCTTATACAGATAGGGGAGGGTATGTTAGGAGGTCAAAACATCAAAACACACTTCTTCTCTAAAATTTGAGCTTAGGAAAGTCATTTGGACTAGTTTGGATTGATTAATATTGGTGGCATAGCTTAATATTATCAAATTGGAATGAAAATCACTTTTTCAACCATACCCTATAAATATCACTATCATAATTCAGTGAATTTTTGATAACTTTTGAGGATCTCAAACTCCATATTCCACTCCTCATTTTGCCTTCAAAATTAGCATAGGTAATGTATATAGATAGGTATACAAGGTGAAAGTATCAAGGGTGTTTTAATATATCTTTTTCATGACATATATGATCCCAAAGAAGCCTCAAGATCTTTGTTTAGTCCCTTTAGGACATATAGACCAAAAACATTGTCATTTTCTCTTGACCTCTCACAACCTTGTGACCCTTCTCTATCAAGCTTAGACCTCTCTAAAGTGCACTCCAAGTAAATTTAAAGGATTGAAACCATTTTAAAGTTTTTTTTTTGGTCATGATGATGTCCTTATACTCCCCTAGGTGAAGCTTTTGACTATGTGGACTAAGACAACCCCTTAAGGGAGCAAGAAAATGTAAGGCAAAGCCTTACAAGCACCCTAAAAACACTTTTAAACCCTTAAAAAAACATATAAAAAATTAGTATCATCATTAATAAACATTGAATCACTTTTCCCAACATGGACGAACCACTTGCAAAGTAACTGAGATGACTCCAAATGCAAACTAGGCCTCTAGTAAGCATGTACAAGACTAAAAGAGGCTTTCCCAAGTACTTGAAGCTTCCAACACCATAAACATGATAATATCTTTTAAAAAATGTATTATCACCTACAATAGACCAATCCATCAAACCAAAGCAAGAAAACTTGAAACAAAATCAAAAGGAAAACCCCTCATGGTTGAACATGCATAAAAAGTTGCCTAGAGTGTTATCCATTTTTCATAAAAGAGGAGCCACAAAATTTTATGTTATTTATATTAAAATTAAGTTCACTCATATTAAAATCCTCCCCTATAATCACTCTTCCCAAGTCCACCTGTACCTTCCACACCAAATGCTTGAAGTTGACCCTCCTTTGCATGCCAAGAGAAAATGGATAAAAATGAGTTTCAGATGAACTTTTTTACATTATAATTTTAAAAAAAATGTTAAAATTTGTGTGGGTAGTTGAATAGACACTCCAACCACGTTTTTAGCTAAAGATCAGATCATGAAAATTGTACATGTGCCTAAAAGGGCCTAAAAACAAGGAGAAACTTCCATTTTTTATTATAACTGACTCTTGGCTGACATATGACTGCCAAAAAAAATATCCAAACCTCTTTCACATTTAAAATGACCTTGGTGGTAAATTTTCCTTCTTGGAACTCTGTACAAGTTAATAAAGAGGCTAGAAAGTGGCCAAAATACACCTTTTTACACATGAGATATAACTAATGACCAATTTATGACTTGTAAACCATTTGAAACATGATATATAGCATGTTAAGATAAATTGACATAAAATGGACCTTTTACCAACTTTGACCAAAGTTTAAATTTGGCCATTGCAAGGAGGGTGAGCTTAGACAAGGACTAGGACAAGGATAAATAAGGTAATATACCAACAATGACACCCTATAAGACCTATAAAATTTTCTCCAAAAGTTTTAAATAGTATGGGTTGACCTCATTTGAATAGAAGTCAAATTTGGTCAATAATTTCACAACTCCTATGGGTAACATGCTTGCCTATGTTAAGGACTAGTAGCCTTATCCTATCCATTGGGTAAGGGAGTCATAATGCACCTAGAAACAATAGTACCAGACCTTGAATTGACCAACATGAAATAAAATCTTGCCTCAAACACACAAAGGGAAAGAAAAAAACATAAAAGGAGACAAAAAACATAAAACAAGGACATACTGGTGCTACTAAGCACTTAGGGAAAACAAGACACAATAGAAAGGAAACAAATATGTACATTGATCTTGTTCATACCTCCCTTCCTAGATCAAAAGGGAAGTGCCTTAGGTATCCTTCCTCACTAGATGAGTGATGATGCCAAGCATGTTTCTTCTTGGATGGGGTGTTATATGACTCTTACTTTCTCTTTTCTCTTTGATTTTGTACATCATCTAATAGAGTCATCTCCCATTCATTGTAAAAGTAGTTAAGGTCTTCTTGAACCTCAAATCATGCCTCAAACTATTGTCCCTTTATCTTGTCATGATAAGACTAAAAATCCATGTATGAGATAGCTTGTTGCAAGTTCATCTCTCATTAAAGGATCTGATCATTATTTTCCATTGTCATAATCTTCCAACTCTTCAAGGAGAATTGTATTAAAATCATTTGGAAGCATTTCTTGTTGGCATTATTCATGGAAGTTGGTGAAGGTGGATACATAGGTGGATGTAGAGACAAGCTCTAAGTCACTTTCAAAAGGCCTAAGATAATCATAGATTGGTCTATTATGATCTAGGATCTCTTCATGATGTTGCTCTTCAAAATGTATTTTCTCTCCCTCATCTTCAGCTTACTTGTCTAGGACCTTAGTCTTTTCCTCCTCATACTCTTGGAACATTTGCATGTAAATCTACCACATGTCCTCCTTTTGAGACACATCTTCTTGTTTGTCATTGCTAGGCAGCTCCAAGGGATTTGTAGGTTCTTTAAGAGCTTCAAATTCATTACATATGCTCTCAAATATTTTCCATAGATCATCATCATTTGGTTGGCCTGCATGATGAAAAGGAGAAATAAAAAAGGCCATTTTCTCTTCTTTAGAGTCGAAGAGAACTTCCTTCAAGGCATATTTTCCAACACAAGGAGAATCTTCTTTCATATCTTCACACCCTGACCTCTCCTCACCATCATTCTACCCTTCTCCATCTTGAATCTAGTCTAAGATTTTAATCTCATCCTCCCTCGTAGTATCATCAATATCAGGCACTTCAAAAATAGGGAGCTTGGCCAAAGGGGATTCCCAAGTAGTAATACAATTCTCATGATTGGGAGGGAAAACTTGATTAGTTAGAAGGGGTGAAAATATGGGTTCAATAGCTTTTTTAGGAGGGGTGGGAGGGATTTTAATGGTTCCACATTTCTCTTCCCTAAAAACTTTTCCACTTAAGCATGATTTGTTACTTTCTTCATGAGTTGCAATCACCTCTTTCCATATTAGGAAGGTAGGTTTAATGATGTTTTCATGGGATTGAGAGGTTGTTGAAGGGGTGAACGATATGTTTAGGAAACTTGGAGTTTCCTTGGAATTGGTACCTTGATTGCATGTTGGAAAAGTAGGTTTAGATAATTAACTTTCAACTTCCATAACAGATTTCCTCCACATCTGATTTGCTAACTCTATTTCCCTTTCAAGGTGAGCTTAAAAACTCAATCTTTCTTCTTTAAAATATCCTCCAAGTGTGTTGACCTAATCCATCATGATATTCTCCTTCCCTTGGCTACTTTCTTGAATGGGTTTTCAAGAGGAGAATTTTTGGGCAATAGACAAAGAATTTGGGATACTTTTAGGTTGCCAAGATGGAGTTTGTTCATAAGTTCTCAAGATTTCTTATAGATGGAACATCAAACCACAAATATCAAGCATCACATTATAAATACATGGCCAACTAGCTTTCTCTATAGGAATATATTCCCTTTTGATTTATTCCAAGGTATTCCTCACACTATCAACACAAACACTAGGGATGACTTGACCACAACCATACCTAGTGTCAAGGTCTAACATGTAGTCATGATAACTAATGAGAGTCTTTTTGAAACTGGTAATGGAATGGCATGGAGAGGAGCTAGGTGGGATATATGGAGTATAAACTTAATAAGGCTGGTCATTGAAACCATATGCTTGATGGGGATCATGACAAGGTTGGCTGAGAACTTGCTCATAATTATGAGGAAGAAGTAAATCTGGACATAACTCTTCAACTTGTGTTAAAACAAGCTCAAACTCATAATTCTCCATGAATTACCCATGAAAAGAGTATAAAAAAGAAAACAACTTTCAATAGGTATTCCTAGACTACTCAACTAGTAGATATGTACTTGAAGTTGCCATTGGTTCTTTGGATGATGGTATAAAAACATAATTAAACATATTTATATGTTTATAATATCATGATAGGTTTCATCAACTATTTTCCAAGGTCAAACTTCATCTTTTGCACCAATGCACCTTTACTCTCAAGATTAGGCCATGCTCTTTAAGGACTGAGATAGGCCATTAAAACCCTAGTTATAGGTTATGTTTTGAGCTTGTTTTATGGTTTTAGATATTCTCTCCATGTTACTTAGGTCATATACCCTCCTCATGTTTGACTCCAATTGGAAACTAATCAAACCATATCAACTCCATGGACTTGATTTAGAACACCTTGCCTGACTATCACAATCACCATGCTCTGCCCCTGTAGGTTAGTTTTTTCAAGAATTAGGCATAGATAATGATGTATTTAGGTTTCTCTAGAGTCCCTTGAGGTCATTTCCCATTCATCTAGGCCAAATCCACCAATCAAACCTCATTTTTCACAAGGAGAACCCTACCTTTAACTCACTATCAACATACCCTTAAATGACTATGTTTTATGGATTTGAGTGTTGCCTGTAGGTTAATTGAGATCACTTAGGTCATGTGTTTTACAAGTACCAGCTCCACCTATAGGTCTAGTGTCCTTATAACATCTAATTTCACTTCAAACCTTCAATTTGATAACTATTAGCCCAAATGGGACAATTTTTTGTAAAATCATGTTGTAGCTTAATGTTTACAAGCCCATACAGATAGGGGAGGGTATGTTAGGAGGTCAAAACACACTTCATCTCTATCATTTTATCTCAATAAATTCATTTTTACTAGTTTGGATTGATCAAGCTTGGTGGTATAGTGTAATATTGTCAAATTGGAATGCAAATCACTTTTTCAACCATACCCTATAGATATCATTATCATAATTCAATGATTTTTTGACAACTTTTGAGAATCTCAAACTCTTCTTTTTGCCCTAAAAATTGGCATAGGTAATGTATTTAGATAGGGATATAAGTTTAAATAATCAAGGGTGTTTAAATCTCTCTTTGTCATAACATATGTAATCCCAAAAAAGCCTTAGGATCTTTGTTTAGTCCCTTTAGGGATATATAGACCAAAAACATAGTCACTATCTCTTAACCTCTCACAACCTTGTGACCCTTCTCTATCAAGCTTAGACCTCTACAAAGTGCACTCCAAGTAACTTTATAGGATTGAGACCATTTTGTAGGTTATTTCTTAGTCATGATGATGTCAACATACTCTTGTAGGTGAAACTTATGATTGTGTGGATTGAGACAACCCCTTAAGAAAGCAAGAAAATGTAAGGCAAGGCCTTTAAAGCACCCCAAAAATAATTTTCAACCCTTAAAACATAAAAATCATTAGGAACATCATCATAAAAACATTAAATCACTTTTTCCAAAACCACTTGCAAGGCAATTGAGATGACTGTAAATGCAAAATAGGCATTTTTCAAGCATGTACAAGCCTAAAAGAGGCTTTCCCAAGTACTTGAAGCTTTCAACAAAAAAATAATCATGAGAATATATTTAAAAACATTTAGGATCACCTAAAACATACCAATCCATAAAACCAAAGCAAAAAAACCTGAAATAGGTTCAAAAGGAGACTCACTCATGGCTAAACATGCATAAAAAATTGCCTGGAGTGTTAGCCATTGTTCATAAATGAGGAGACACAAAATTTCAATTTCTTACTATGAAAATAAATTGAACTCAAATTAAAATCCACCCCTAGAATCACTTCTCTCAAGTCCACATGTACCTTCCACACCAAGTGCTTGAAGTTGACTCTCCTTTGAATGCTAATAGAAAATGGAGAAAAATGAATTACATATGAATTTTTTTACATTCTCCTTGAAAAAAAAGTGTAAATGGGTTTTGGGAGGTGAAGAGACACTCCAACCATGTTTTTAGTTGAAGATCAGATCATGAAAACCATACAAGTTCCCAAAGGGGCTTAAAACAAGGAGAAACTTCCATTTTCTTACTATAACTAACTCTTGGCTAACACCTTATTGCCCCTGACAATATAATTACCTATTTCACATTGAAAATGACCTTTGTGACAAATTTTCCCTCTTGGAAGTCTATACAAGTTAATAAATAGGATAGAAAGTGGCTAAAAGACCCCTTTTTGCACATGAGATATAACTAATGACCAATTTATGACTTGTAAATCATTTGAAACATGATATAGACTATGTCAAGATAAATTGACACAAAATTGACTTATAACCAATGTTTGACTAGGTTTGACTTTGGCCATTCAAGGAGGGTGAGCTTAGCCAAGGACTACGACAAGGCCAAATAAGGTAAAAGACCAAAAATGACACCCTATAGGACCTATAAAACTTTCTCCAAAAGTTTGAAATAGTATGGGTTTACCTCATTTGAATAGAAGTCAAATTTGGTTAATAATTTGGCAACTCCTATGGGTAATATGCTTGCCTATTTAAGGACTAGTAGCCTTATCTTATCCATTGGGCAAGGGAGTCAAATGCACCTATAAATAATAGTCCCAGATCTTTCATTGACAAACAAGATAGATAATCTTACCTCAAACACATAAAGGGATAGAACAACACACAAAATAAGATGACAAAACATAAAACAAGGGCACATTTGTGCTTCTAAGCACTTAGGGAAAACAAGACACAATAGAAAGGAAACAAATATGTATATTTCTCTTATTCATACCCACCTTCCTAGATCAAAAGTGAAATACCTTAGGTCTCCTTCCTCACTAGATGAGTGAGGATTCCAAGCATGCTTCTTCTTGGATGGGGTGTTACATGACTCTCACCTTCTCTTTGCTCTTAGATTTTGTACATCTTCCAATGGAAACAACTAACCGCCAAGCATGAACTTAGAAAGAGACACAAATCTCTTATTTTTTAGGCACCAAACTCCACTAAAACAATTTTACACATTATTATTGCTTCATCAATG
The DNA here is from genome assembly GCA_037957365.1 of Torreya grandis. Taxonomy (NCBI): domain Eukaryota; kingdom Viridiplantae; phylum Streptophyta; class Pinopsida; order Cupressales; family Taxaceae; genus Torreya; species Torreya grandis. The sequence goes on along the minus strand of JARHVA010000365.1, from coordinate 4,409,731 downwards.
CATTATGGTAAATTCAATATTCTCTTCTTCTCCAAAAAAATCTGCTTATACTTGAATGATGGAAAGAATTATTTCTCATATCTTTTCCAATCTTCTAGCCACCTTATATAACCTAAAAATTCTCTTCAAAAAGGAGGCATCCCATATAAGAGGTACCTATTCACCAAAATATGCGTCCGTTAAAACTTTCATTGACATTTATGTTGATAATTCCATTGATATTTTTGTTGAAAATTCTATTGACATTTTTTTTGACAATTGCATTGATATTTATGTTGTCAATTCTATTGGCAATTCCTTTGACATTAATTACAATTACTTTGATGTTTCCATTGGAAATTATGTTGACATCAATTATAATTCATTTGACATCAATAATAATATTCCAACGTGGTATCCTCCATTATTTTAGTTTGGGATGACTATCTTTCCATTAGTCCCATAGGTTTTATGACCACTATCAATGGCCACTTGATCAATTTTGAGATAAATTTTGAATGTTTCTTCATATGACCAATAGGTTATTTTTTTCATGTCTTATCTCAAATCCTTATTTAGGGAGTGAAAGAAGAGATCACATAGTTCTATTTGGTCCATGTGTATCATGATAGAAGATTAGTATTATACTTTTCACCATCTTGTAATGAAATGGGAGTTTAATTCCTCATGATCTTGATTGATGTGAAATAACCCTTGTAAGTCAATCTTTAGGAGTTTATTCATATTGAAGGCTTTTAAAAAATAATCCATGAGTTAGTGAAAACTATGTATAGACCCCTCAGAGAGGTGATAATACTAATCAAGGGTTATTCCTTCAAGGGTCTTTCGAAAATTTTTATCAATGAACCAATCCGAATGTAAAATTCATCAAATAATAGTAACATATGCCTTGGCATATACATTAGGATCTCATTCTCCCTTGAATTTTAGGGAGGTCATGTAGGGGACATGGTAGAATAACTCCTTGTAAATTTTGATGAAGGGTTTCTTTCAAGTACTCAACATATGTACCCATGTCATTTAAGTATATTAAATGAATAATATAATAATATTGAATGAGTGGGTTTTGATATAGGTGACTTACATAACCACTAGTCTAAAAATAAGGTATTTGGTAGGGTGGTGTGGAGTAGGCCATAAAGTAGTTTTTGAGTTGAGTGGTTTTATAAAAAATATGATAGTAAGGGGGAAGAATGTTGGATGAATATGGGTTAAGTGTTTGTTGGGGATGATTATACATGGGTAACATGTAACTTGGACACATATAAGGTAGTAAATGGTTGGTTTGCGAATGGGTAGCATACGTGGGTGGCATTTCACTTGGAGAGATGTAGGGTGGTAGATTGTTTACCACCTTATTATGTGGAGGAGCATAAGTGTAAACACTTACTATAGTATTACAAGGAGGGAGTTGATAGGATAGGGTAATGTTAGAATTAGGGGGATTGGGTATGTCATGAGTAAGGATCTCCCTTGCATATTTTTTTGATGAATGATTGACAAGAGGTGGGTTAAATGGATATTTTATGTAGCCAACACACCCCCTTTTCTCTAAAATGAGGGACCCTTTTGAAAATTTCACAAACTAGAGCTTCATAATCCATTCTTTTATACCTATAGGTGATTCCTGCTCAAATCCTTAGAATATACACTACCCTGATTTCTTAATCAATAATATTCCTCTTTTAATTTATATAAATAAATAAGAAGTGATTTTTCTTTTTTAATAAATCATGGTGCTAACATTACAAGTTGATTTTATCTTAACTCTCTTAGATTCTAGTTCCCTTCTTGGAGTAACAGACCCATTATCCTCCATGGAAAATTGAGTTATCATAACTAACATGTAGGCTTTAATTTATTGCATTCCTTTTATTTTTATTACTTAGTCATTTTGTGAAATTCATATATCCTAGACAAATGGGAAGGCACCACGTCATCATGAGGCAGAGTGGACAATCCCCCAGACCTATCAGAGATGTCAAAACTCAAGAGAGTCTGGCTAAATGGGAAGCTACCACATCATCATGATAGAGATGTCATAGCTTGAGAGAGCCTAGCTGAATGGAAAACTACCACATCATCATGAGTTAAAAGGGCTGGTCCTATAGACCTGTTAGAGATGTTAGATCCTAAGAGAGCCCAATTGAATATGAAGGTGCCACATCATCATGAGTCAAAAAGGATAGTCCCTTAAAGTTATTAGAGATGTCAAATCTAACTAAACTAAACGGGAAGGAACCACATCATCATGAGTTAGAAAGGCCATTCCCCTAGACCTATCAAATATGTTAGAGTATGGGAGAGCCCAACCAAATGGGAAGTTACCACATCACCTAGTATGTATATGAACTAGTTGCCACTTAAGACCCTAAGAATCTCAAAATGAAGTACATATGATATTTTAAATCCTATCATAACATGCCTTGTGTCCCTTAATGACACATCACCCAACCTAGGGGATTGATATGGTGTATAGATACATGCCTAGGATTTGACTATTAATGGGAAGACAAATGAGCAAATGACATGTGTAAAAGGTAGGAGATAACTGAGAATCCTCTAAGATATGTGATCATGTTCCTACCATGCATTGGTAATTAATAGAATGGTAAGTTAGACCTAATTGGATAATTTTAAAAACATTCCATCACTATTGATATATCCAGCTAGTGATAGAGGATCATGGGTTCCAAATTCAATTCTAGATTTATAAATAAAGGGAGAAAATCCAACCACAAACTCAAATTCAAATTCATATCAAGTGAGTTACCAAATGTCATTAATGTAGGGTGATGTATGCATATACTTATAAAGCCTAATAGAATCCCATTAATAGTTACCATTGATGACTATGAAAAATAGTTAACTCCCTGCTTTCAAAATTACACAAAGATGTTATATCATATGCCTTCTACACTCAAAGTTCCCTAAATTTACTCTCCATCTTACTCCAATGGCTTCTACATCCTCAAACCTAAAGTTTAACCCTAAGTATCGGGATACCACCTTCCCTGCTAGTTTAACTAAGTATAGCTATGCCAATGATATATTTAAAGCAATTGAGTAGGTCCCCAAGGATTTTACTAATGTAGATGAATGGTAGGATGATAATGAGGATGCCCTTATGTCCTATAAGAAGTGTGGGATCCATAAATATGTATATAAACCATATGTGTTTCCTTGTGCTAACTTATTGGGTGAAATACTCCATAAGGTCATTTGTGCGCAAGACATTGCCAATGACTAGGTATGCTTACCCATATCTTAGCACCAAATTATTGATATATATATGAATGCCTTCAAGTTTTACTACTCCCTCTTAGACTTCTCTTTTTCATATAGTGTAGTGTTAGTGTTGGTCTAGATGAGAAACTACCATATCTATGATATCCTCCATGATTGGGCTGAGAACCCTAAATCTAAGTGGGTTAAAAATGAGAATATCAATGCTTACACAGGTCACACCTTTTAGGAGGATATTTGAGTAGGCATGATACTAATTAATCTAATGTTTAAGGACCTATATTTCCACATGTCAATGAGTTATGTGTACCCCTTAGACATACGATCCTATCTCACTCAAACATCCTAAACATAGGAGGCTTGATCAACTTCAAGTTAGTTCATTCCATTATAGATGACCGAGCTAGAGGTGACTTCTACATGATGAGCTACTTGCTAGATGAAATCTATAGGATGTTATTTTTCAAGCCTTTATCCTTTACTATGTGGATTCCTGGTGGCCTAACCATCCACGTGTTATTTTATAAGTTGTATGGCCACTACTTCCACCAAAATGTTTGGGATGTTTGTTATCACTTCTACCTAGTGGTGTACCATGTATTCAATGAAGCTCCAATTACCTTGATCTCAAAGGCAATATGGGACTCTATCAAACCATCAAGGACTACTAACTATATAAGGATAACATGGTGATTTGGATGGTGGTATTTATCTAAGACCCCCTTTGTTTGCCATATTATGTCCATAACTACTTATAATAATAGAAAATCACCTTTTAACTAGTAAATTAGATCTTTGTATTCTATGTATAGCATGAATATAAGGTGTGCCCATAAATCCTAATCACCATATGACACCACATATACAAGAACTTCCTCTTGATATATAGTATGGTGATTGAGTGAGACTCCTTCATCATGGTAAAGTGAAAAATTTAGAAATGGGATCCTAAAGGGGTGATTTTATCCCATTTGGTTCAATACTTAACTCAACATCAACTAAAACCATTAAGCCAAAGATGATGATAGGATCTATTTGAATGCCACTAATGACTAGGAGGTGTTATCCTAGAAAGTATAGAAGAAGAAGAATAAGGGGAAGAAGGCTCAGGAAAGCCCCTTCATAACTCCTCTAGGTCTTTCTTATCCCTTGGAAGACCCAAATATAATATCTTTGATCATCTCCATTTTATCTTCTTTAGGATCTAGCTCTATCTCTAACTCCAATTTCAGTTCCACAAGTATCTATGGCTCCTCATGCTCTACCTCCACCTCCATCTCCACCTCTACCTCCACCTCCACTTTCTCAAGTTTCTCCTCATGCTTCACCACCACCTCATTTAGAAGTGTCAGTAACAATTAGTGACAAATCTAACCCTAGACTACACAATGATAAGTATCCCAAGCATAGTCCACTCAACTACCAACACCATAACCTATGAGATTTGATGTGGTTGATAGTTTGAGAGTGAGCCTAGAATAAGGAACCCATATACATTTCCCTACTCACTCCTCTATCTCTCCCCATTTACCTTCCATCCCTTGTTCCTTCCACCTTCTAACTCCCAATTTTGGGGCCAACTAGTTTATCTTTACCCCCTCCATTTCCCATTGATTCCCTTTCATATTTCACCCAAGTACCTTTGGCCTTAGCCCTTCCAAGTGTCCTTGATTCTTTTTTCCCTTTTTATATTACAATATCACAACCTAGATTCCTCACTGTGCCTCCCTTAGGCATGCATTTTGTATTAGGCTTGACTATAGCCTTTGGAAGCATACCACTTCCATTATGAACCCTAGTGAAATTTGGTCTACAGTGGTTTAACTATGATAGAGTCACTTAGTTTAGTGACCCACACAATTAGTTAATTTTAAACCTAGAGTATTTCCTTTGTTGAATTACCCTTCCCTCTCTTTGTTATTTATTTAATGTAATCAAAATACTCTTTCCCCTTATATTTAGAAATAATAATCCCAACACTCAAATATTCATAACCATCTTTAACTTGTATAAAGTACATTGTATTGAAATTTTAGTGGTAATAGTTCATCTCTTGAAGACTATTCATGTAGACTTAATTTTTGAAATCTAATACTCACAGTCATGTCTTAGGATAATCATTAATCCTAAAATGAAGGATGAATATCTATAGTTTTCCTCACCTTCCTCTTTTTAATGAATGCCCAATCTCATTGGTGTATCATGATAAGGAGTATATTTGAGTGAACAACAATTGGTGTTATAAGGAGGGCCTCAAAATAATTCTTAATTTTTTTTAATTTTAGTTCATTTTATGAATATGTTTGGTTTGGTTTTTTGGTAACAATGTACTAACTATTCTTGATTATGAAGCATCCTAGAGTCTAGTTCACCTGTTACCAAGGCTAGATCCTGTTAAGGTAGGTTGATAATTTCCCCCCTAATTTTCCATATAAAACTTAAGTCCAATTAACTTATACCTATTTTGATTAGTATCAGTTCATCTTTGTAGCCTATCCCAAGTTCATAGCCTAAGATGGCCTGGTTAGTTGGCTCAGCCATTAACATCCTAGGAGTCATCCATGATCTACCTAGGAACCTTGAGAGGCATCTTCCTCAAAATAGTGTGGGATGAACCATAGAGGAACATGTAACATCCTATAATACCACCCTAAGACTCTTGAATGTATAACATGAGGATGTGGCATGCAAGTTGTTCCCTTTTACCTTGATGTATTCTCACTATTATTGGCTCCTAAACCTTTCTAAAGACTCTATATGGATTTTGGACCATTTTAGCTCTACTTTTCTAATCTAATTTGGCCAATCTATATACCCTAATTTATTATACCATTAGTTTCATTATATAAAAAGAGATCCCAATGAGCTCATTATAAATTCTAATGTTAGGTTCTGAAATATGTATAGTCAGGTAACCACGCTTTACCAACCCAATCCTCAACTAACTTTTGAGATGTACAAGAATGCATTAGACCCCTAGATGGCCATGTTCTTGAGAATGGATGTAGCTATAACATACATATCTTAAAAATATGCATGGGTTATCAAATTGGATAGACAACTAAACCCCCAAGGTCACACCATGACCCCCACTCCCAGCATGCTACCACAGACTCCTACATATAAATTATTACCTAGTCTTAACCAAAATGTGTTTACGCCTCAATTTCTCCTAAAACACATAAAATATTATTGAGTCATCCTAATTTAGACCAATAATTAGGTTTTATAAACTTAGGGGCTCTAGATCTGATTCCCCAAACTCAACATCAATTGATATTAGTTATGGATAATAACACCTCGACCATGCCTCAAGAGTATACTAAATTTGAGTTAGATGCCATTTAATATATGGTTAAAAAATCAACAATGACATCTAAGGGATACATAAATAGATGAGTAGTTATAATGCTGAAATTTATAACAATAACTTTACATATCAAATACTAAATAGGAGATACAACCACCCTCACAACCCCCCTAAAACTTCACTCAATATGCTCCCCAAGATCAATATATTTGGGATAACCTTACCATATTGGTGTCAAGTTGATAACATGACAACACACGAGGAGATAATATGCATGGAGTTTAGTTATGCTTTCAATATATTCCAAAAGGAAATGGAAGAATGAGTTAGTCCCCAATCACCCAAAATCTTCCAACTCAAGTAAATCCCTTAATACTACTATAATATTGGAAAGCATGGATTTCCCTAGCTAAGAATAAAATGATCTAGAGAAAGGTATTAGTGAGGTGTAGGAATTTTAAAAGTTCTAAAGGAGTAAATACACCCTTGGGAGTAGCTAGTAATAATAGCCCCTTACTAACTCAATACCCCAAATAATTATGCAACCCCACCAGACCAAAATACTAGGAATTATTCTCTAGCTCCAAGACATCAAGAGCCTAAGATGCCTATGGAAACCCCACCAGTCCAAAGCAAACGGGGTTATAACATTGTTGAGGTTATGAAGAATATCAAGGTTAACATTACCCTTCATGAGCTTGCCCAAATCATAGAGCAATGGGATCTTATATTAAAGACTTTGACTCAAAATATGGCCCCATAGGTCCAACCAAAAGTAAGAGTGACATGAACTAATGTGCTCATTCACAAGAATAAGATGGAGTCTCACCTATTCATTTTAACCATTTGGTTGTTTATAAAGAATCTAAATAACTACTTAGTATATTTTTGAACCTCAACTAATGTGATGCCAACATGTATATATGATAAATTTAGTCTTAGCCACATAAAATTAAACAAGGTAGTAGTCAAATTGAATAAGGTATAGGTGAAAGTGATAGTTGAAATGATAAAAATCCACATCCAATTGGAATTTGAGCCTAGTGGGTTTTATGCAGACCATAGTTGATGAGGTAACCTCTAGAATTTTAGGACCTCAATGGAGGTAAAATCCACTCTAGGGCATGAGTTACAATTATGTCATTTGTTCAACCTATTGATGGAATAGTGGCAAAGCATGTAGGTTGTTGACATGGTTTTTTGGACAAAGGTGTGATTCCTACAAAAGATGGTCTCTTATGCGAGTTGAATGAGTGGTTGGATTCTAATCTAAGGTGGGTATATCCTTATAAAAAACACCAAAGAGATGGCAAAGTAAGGTAGAAAATAAATACCTATGGTCTTTAAAAAATTACTTCTATGGATGGTTTCTAGATAGACTTGTGTTCTCTTAAAACTAATACATGTTTCTAGTAGTAAGTGCACATATGCATAAATAAATAGCTAGGAAGTCTAGGGAAAAAAAAGTATATGAAATTCACTAGTATTAGACAAAGTTTTCTCCATTTAGGATAGATATTGCACACCCTTAAAATGAGATTATGGCTCAGATAAAGTGAACTATCTAAAGTAGTGTCATCACACACTAAGAAAACTATACTAAAATAACACAAATACGCATTCCAAGAATATGATTAAATATTTAACTTGGTTATTATAATCACTATTCACCTATCCTTTACAACTATTTTCACATATGAGATTAGTTATAATAATCAGAACAATCAAGAATCTATCTACAACATTATCACACTAAAATATTAATGAAACAAACATCCATGAAAGATAACTACTAAATATACAGAATTAGGAAGAAAATACTCAAAATATTATGTTTGATGAAAAAAAATGTCTTGGTGCTATATATTCCAATTCCCCCCCTTTGAATGAGGATGATATAGTAATATTTATAGATCTTGGGGAGGGGTCACCTCATCCTCCAAGTCTTTGCATGATGATTACATGAGGTATTTAGAACATGTAGTTATAACTAAAGTCAAAACCAAATGGGAGAGAAAATATAAAGAATTTAATTTACAATAGAATGCAATGTATGCACATTTAAAATAATAATTAAATTATCATAAGAAACAAAAAAAATCATTACAAAACTAAGGTGCATGATGAGCTAGGGTTGTGGTGGTTGGAGTGTTGCATGAGTTTTGGTTAGAGTAGAAGCCAAAGGTGTAGTCCCACTAATATAAAACTATTTATTCTTTGCTTCATTGTCCTTGTAAACCTTTTCTACCATGTTATGCTACTATGTAATGATGTCTAAGTTAAGTAAAGAAGGTTAGTGGAGTCTCTTGGTTTGCTTGAGAAGCTTTGCATGCTCATATTTAGTGAGTTGGAATTTACTCCTAAATATTTCCACTTTAGTCACCTTCCTTCTTAAATTAATTATCTCTATTTTAATTTTTTATATTTTTAAACCCTTAATTCTCCCTTTGAATTTATATGTCACCTCTTAAACAATGTTATCAAAATTGATTCTACTAATTAGTCTCCCTGTAAAATATTTTACCTTGGATAGGTTTAAATCTTTCAAAATTTATAGGATCTATGATTCAAGTGACTAAAAATTTAGGGTCATGGCCACAAATAATTTCAACTATTCTTTTACCTCTTCATACCTAATAACTACCAAATTCAAGGCATTAGATGCCTCACATGTGGTCATTAGGTCTAGGTGTCTACATAGTGAGTTGCCTATATAGGAAACTAACATCTTAAGATTTGTATTATCTTAGGATAGAGAGATAAAAATTTAGCTGTCTAGGTTCATTTGGGGTGCCATCTTGGCCTCCATAAATTATAGAGCCTAAAAGGAGCGGTAGCATTTGGAGTCTACATCCCTCACTTTAGCTTCTATACTTGCAAGCATATGCACAATTTTTTATCATTCCTTCATCTATTCAATTTATGCCTGAATATCTTGCACTTCCTCTTTAATCTCTTGAATATCCAATTTCATTCCTTCATGAATGGATACCACCACATCCTTATGCACTTGAGCTAGGTTTGAGATATTTTCTTCAAATATAGACTCTTCTAGCTACTTATTCTGCTTCTTGGTGAGGGAGAACACTAGCTATCACTCCTCAAAGATGATACTATATCCTTGATCATCTTCAAGTTTCCTCTTTATAACCCTTTAAATGGATCTAGTATGAAGATCAAATAAATTAGTCATAGAAGCGAGCTTAGTTATCTTGTAACTAGGCCTCTGGGAAGCTTGTTGCCTTAGTTTTGTAACCTAGGGTGGGATATTACTGGGTACATCAGAGGTTGTGAGGATAAATTCCTATTCTAACTCACTCTTTTCTCCATATCCATGCTTCTTGGCTGCATTTTTCAAAACATCTAGTAGGGAATGGCATATAACCTTAAACTAGTCCATTCCTCCAATTTGAGGAAGTGGGTAGACTACCACAATGTGTGGCTTTGCTTTCCTTCCCCTACTGGTGCTAGTTGTGGTATTTTCCTCTATATAAGTAGAAGTGGGGAGTGGAGTGGAAAGATATTTGGATTGAACATGTAGTTGGGGTGTGGCCAAAGTGGTTTGTACCCTCCTATTTTCTTTCTTCTTTTTGTGAAGAGCAGCACCAGTAGGCACAAAAAGGGTGGTTGTGGGAAGTGATATAGTGGAAGTTATGGAGGGATAAATGGGGGGAGTGGATGAGGTGGAATGGAATTCCATAGAGGTTATGGACACATAAATAATTAAAATTTAAGGTAAAGACAAAGTAGGGAGGCCCAAAGTACCTTGGAGTAATAGCTCAGTTAGAGGATCATGAAGACTGAGAGCCTTTGCTTTCTCTAACTCTACCTCCTCATCTGATTCCTCTATCCAATCCTGAATAGTGACTTCATCTCCTTTTGATTGTAATCTGGGAGGTGGCATAGGTGACCCTATAGATATTTTCATCATTGGAATACCTATGGGAGGTGGCATAGGTGACCCTTGTTGAAGACATAGGGGCACCACCTTGTTTCCCCAAACCAAAATGATGATAATTTCTAGATATAAGAAGTAATCACCCTTTCCATCAAATATCTTTAAAATGTTTCCCCTAATACATGGCATTAGGGAGCCATAAATGGCCTACCATATCTGAGGGTACACATCCTCATAAATTTTGACCATGTGCCTCTGATAGGCATAGATGTGCATGAATTGGTAATAATCACATATTTGATTCTTGATGTAGTCTATGGCTGGGGACTATAAATGACCTAAGACATTATAACATGTACCCATGACTACATCAACAAATTAAGACATCATATAAAAGTCCCCTATAAGGGTAGGATGTCTATCCTTGTGTAGAATTTGCTCCCTTAGCCTAAATCTAATTATTTTTCCTAAGGCATAATCATTATTATGCATTAACATAATATGAAGCAAAGATACCCAATTCAACTTTATAAAATTAATAGAGGGAATACCATATAATCTATTTAGAAGAGCCATACTTATGTGGATACCCATCCTAAACTTAAAGATAGGTAATGATCCACTCAACTTCTTTCCCTTCCATGCCATGGTTGCATTAGGTAGCAACCGTGATTGTAGTGCTCCCTGGAGTGAGTTCTCTTTATTGAATTACATTAGGGTGTGATTTTCAAAGTAGTTATTTGGTGTAGCAAGAGACAAATATCTTTGAAAATCATCCTCAAAGATGCACGTGACCATTATATTATTGTGAGCATGAAACAAATATATGTCTTGTGATATTTTGCTTGTATAAAATGCATCTTTGAGAAGGTCAATGCAAGGCATGACCTTTGGTTTGGAAGCAATGAAATATAACATTTGATGTTTGAGATCCAATAATTATTTGACAAACAACTTATTCACCAGTGTTGTTTCATCATCTACAAAGAAAGCATCCATTTAATCTATGGTATCCCATAGCTATGAGTATTTTTGATATTGGTTATCAATTATTTCTATGTCAAACATAGTATCTTTGAATTCTATAGGATCCTTAATCGAGAACTTAGAGGGAGGATTAGTTCCCCATGATTACCTATATGAGGATGCCATGGATATATGTTTATGCTTTTCTTTGGTCAATATGATACTTGTTATGTGTACTTGAATAACAATGTGATTGATCTAGCTTTAGCTTACTTATAGTCTATTGTATGTTCTCTCAAAATAAAAACTAGGTCTCTTGGATATCACTAAGAATTGAGGATGTTTTGATCACAAGATAGCTTGAGTGTAAATTATGGCTTAAATATCTATGTATCACCTATGTAATATCTTGTATTAAATATTAGTTCATGCGACATAAATTTGCAATGTTAACTTGGCTCCTTTAAATTCAAATTATTCACCCCAGGTTGGTGGGGGTCTTTAATATTAATAAGAAACACTTTACCTTCATTTTAATAAAAAAATATTACCTTTGAAAATACTTTACCTTTAATGACAAAAAGGCACAATTAAAATTGAAAATATTTAGATAGTCATTAGGGGAACAAGTGTTTGGGTCAAAGCCAATGGATTATTTCTTTTGATGATTTGCTTAGGCTGAAACATCTAGGATAATTTTTTGAGGAAATACTCCACCATGGTGAGGAATCCAAAATACTATTTTTGAAAGCCCAAAACACTATTCCAAAGGGTAGGTTTCATAATTAAGGACATTTTTAGTTTCCTCGAAGGGTATTTTTTATCTAAAGGGTCTACTTTGTAGGGAACTTTGGTCCATGACAAAAGTCCTGAAGTGTCTACTCTAGAATCCCTAAAGGGAATCCTTTAAAATCCAAAGGGGTATTTCCACATGAATAAAGGGCACTTCAAAAGTTTTTAAATGTAGATGCCTTTAGCTTGGAGGATAAAATTCTTTTGGGGATTTTGCATTGGAACAAAATATCTGAAATAGAAGTTCCAAAAAAAAAGGGGATGTAAAGGGCTAGTGACCAAACCGAAGGGTATTTTGTTATAAGTCCAAAGGGTAGGTTTTTGGAAAGCAAAGGGTAGGAATTATTTTGGGTTTTGTGTATGAGAAAAAAGGTCTAAAACAAAAGTTCTGAAGCATAAGGAAAGGTATAAAATGAATTTCTAAAGGAAAGGGAAGGGAATGGAACAAAAGTATCAAAGAAAAGGGATGGATGACACTTCTAAAAAATCTAAGGGGTACTTCCATACACAAAAGGGATAGTTTCAAAACTTGAAGGGTAGATTCAACAAAGTCTGAAGGGTAGGTTATAGGAGTTTTGAAAGAGGTATCCTTTAAATAAATTCCTTTGGTGAAATTCCTTTAGAGGAATTACTTTGAAATAATTCCTTCAGAGATTGTTCATTGGACAAAAGCCCAAAACAAAAGTTCTAAAGGATAAGGAAATACCAAATACATGAAAGAAGGTGGGTCCCCATTTCTTAAGGAAAAAGGGGGGTGTTGGGTGTAACAAATGGTGACTCACAAAGGGAATGATCCTGAGTATTTAAGGACCTATAACTCTATTTTAAAAATCATGAATCAATCTTGAAGTATGCCATGGGAGAATACCTAAATCAAAAATATGAAAGAGACTCCTAAGTAGATTTACATGACATACTTGCTTTCAAATTTACTGCATATGTGTGTGTCAGAACATGAGATTCATGTATCCCTTGCTATGATGATTTATCCTATGGTTTTGAAGTGGTTATAGGTCTCATCCTATTACACATGGAAATTCAAAAAAAGGGAAGCTCGAGCATTGCTCTACTGCCTGCCAGGCATCCATAGCTCTAATAGAGGTACCTTGGGTTCCTTTTCCTCTTACTTCATTATTTACTCTTTTACATGATCATGATGTGTGGCACATTGATATTATTTCATCATATATATATATATATATATATATATATATATGTATATATATATATATGTATATGTATATATATATGTATATATATATATATATATATGTATATATATATATATGTATATGTATATGTATATGTATATGTATATATATATATGTATATATATATATATATATATGTATATATATATATACATATATATATACATTTATATATATAGAGAGAGAGAGAGAGGAGAAATGAAACCCTGGTGAGCTGGTAGAATTTTAGGATAAATCATTACTAAGATGTCCCTGCCATCCAAATATAGACCTAGAATTATCATTTATAGTAGGGGTTTTTAGGTGATGAGTGCATTTTATCCAGTGAAATAAGAAAAAATTATAAATTCACATAAAACACTCTAAGAGACACTTCCACATGTCTAGTAAAGGTATTCAATTATGACATCATTCAAGATAATGCATAATTACTAACCTTTATCCCAAAAACCAAAGAAAATAAGGGATAGACACTATTTTTGAGTCATTCTAAGACTATCACCATTCCCAAGTCTCCCTTTTTACTGATTGTAAGCATCTAAAGGTCTAAATTTTAAATTAGCCATAGAAAAATAAACACAATTCTAGTCATCAAGGAAAACACAAAACAACTACTCTAAGAAAAGGCCAAAATTTAATCTAAGAAATAAAACTAAAAGTAGGAAGACTAGTTTGGAAAGCAAGAAATGTAATCTAGGAAATAAAACTAAATGCAAAAAGACTAGTCTAAAAATCAAAAAATCTAGTCTACTCCTAATCTAAACTTATTTTGACCACCCTTAATTGGTAATATCCATAGATGAAACAACCTTGAAGTAATGCTTCAAAAAATACCCATTTACTAGATATGGTAGCTCATTACCTTGGAGGTCTTTCAGTCATATTGCATTATTACCTATGATTTATATAATCTAATAAGGTCTAATCCATAATGGAGTAAATTTTTCATGTTGTCCTTTCTTTTCATGGGCTTTGTCCCATAGTAGCACCAAGTCTAAAATATTGAATGCTTTGATTTTTTCCATTTTATCAAACCATCATTTGACCAAGTCCTGATTTTTGTTGAATGTCTACAATGCCTCATTCCTAGAATCTTCCATCTCAATTATATCCAACAATATTGACTCTTCTTTATCATAATGTAGTCTTGAATGAAATAATAAGTGCACAACTTTAGTGTGATGGGGAAGATAGGTCCTCATATATACACCAACAAAAAGGGTGAAGCATTAAGAGTTTATTTTTGACTTATCTGATCTACCTAAAGAGCATAATTTAATAAGTTGTTCCATTCCCTAGGCTTGTCTCCTATAGATTTATTGATTACATCGATCAGATTTTTATTCATTGATTTTGATAACCCATTTCCATAGGGGTAATGATTTGAAGCTGGTCTAATGATGATTTGATTATTGAATGCCCACTTAGTAAACTATGTTGATATGAAAGTAGGTCCATTATCATAGACTAGAGAAATAGGTGTGTTAAACTAATTTATTATATGTTCTTCCAAGAAATGAATCACATCCTGTGCCCTATAATGTTTGGTAGCGATAGATTTTGTCCATCTAATATAATATTCTATGGTTGTGAGTAAAAATTTATGGCCAACTACAAAATTTGGATTGACCACACCAATAAAGTCTAAATCCCATTGGGAAAATGGCCTTCTTTCAACCACTAGTTGTAGTGGTATGGCTAGGTGTATTTCTCTTTTATCCAAAGTTTGACATTCATGGTAGGTTTTAACATGTGTGTGAGTATATTTGAAAATTATAGTCCAATAATAGCCTAACCTTAGAATCCTATGAGTTGTGGTGTTTTCTAAAGGATGGCCACTGCCTATCTTTTGATGCAAATTCTCTAGGATCTCTATAGCTTATTTTATAGACACACATCTAAGATAGATTCCTTCATATTTTATTTTATAGAGGACTCCTTTTCCAATCATGTATTGAGAAACCTTAAGCCTCAAAGCTCTTTTCCTTTCTCTATTATACTCTAGAGGGCATGTTCCTATCATTAAATACTAAATCACATCTATATACCATTCACCTTTAGAAACCTGGGCCTAACATACCTCTTCGATGGTGATACAGGGATCTAACACAGGCATGAGTAGTATGATACCCTATCCTCTAATAGTATTTATAGGCTAGATTTATATATCAAACTCTTGGATTTTGGCCATCAATTTATCTTAGTGTTCTCCTAATTCATTTTGTGATAAAGTGAGATTGATAGCAAGGTCAAGTACAATAGTAATTGTCTTATCCCTCAAGATATAATGCCAAAATTTCTTGACTACTTTGATAAGGGTGAATATTTTCTTGTTGATCATAGAGTATCACAGCTCAGCCTCCTTTAAATTGGTTCTCATGAAAGAGATAGGATGTTCTATCTCATTCTTTTTTTGAGTGATGATGGTGGCAATCATATGCTCTGAAGTGAAAGAGTATAGATATAAATCATTTGTAAAGTTAGGATTGACTAAAACTAGAGATTGTGATAAAACATCTTTGATATCTTGAAAGGACATTTTGGCCTTTGGGTTCCACTTTATCTTAGAATGATTTTTAAACATGGCATTCTGATTCTTGACAATTTCTATGAATCCTAAATCCTAAAATGAACTTCCTTATGAAGTTAATTTTCCCAAAGAATGATTTTAGTTCCTTTTTCTATTGGGGGTTGAATCTTTGAAATCACTTACATCTTATTGGGAGCGATAGTGATTCCATCCTTCATGATGATGTGTCCCAATAGTTTACCTTTGGAAACATTAAATATACTCTTTTTTAGGTTTACAGAACACAAAATTTCTTACATCATTCAAATATAGACTATAGGTGAGTTACATGATCTCATTGATTCTTTAAAAATACTATCAAATCATCCATATAGATAATTATGCACTTCCCTATTAACCCTTTGAAAGTATGGTCCATAACAAATTGGAAGGTATCCCTTGCATTGATCAAGCTAAAAGGCAACCTTTTATATGCATACATTCCCCATTTTGTATTAAATGTTGTCTTCATCCAATCTTTGGGTTGTACTAATATTTGATTGTAACCTAAAAATACATCCAAGAAGGAAATCATTTTAGAGCCACTTACTATTTTTATAACTTCATCTAGAGAAGGTAGAGGATAATTTTATTTTCTTGAGGTCTTATTTAGATTCTTGAAATCTATGCAAATTCTAATCTCTCCACTATTCTTCCTCACTAGTACCAAATTAGCCACCCAAGTGGAATGTCAGATCAGAAAAATGATTTTAGCACTTAGTAAATTTTCCACTTCTTTTTGAATGAGAGGTTTGAGGATAGGATTAACCAACATTTATCTCTATCTAAATAGTTTATGATCTGGTTTCAATGGGATAGTATGGGTGATGACTTGTGGATATTATACTTTTAAGTCCTTATATGTCCAAGCAATGGTGTCCCTATATTGAGAAATCAAGTCCTTAATTTGTTGTCTCTCCTTCAAAGTGTAACTTAGATCAATGTTGACATAACATGGGTTATGTTCATCCCCTAAATTCTCTTTCATAAATTTAGATTCATTGACCTTGGGATACCAAAGTTGTTGTTCCCATTGATCCATGTCAAATGGCCACTCCAAAGATAAACTAGTTGGTATTTAGTTTTCCTTGCACTAAAGGATACCTCCTTTATTAGTCTCTTCTTGGTGATTTATATCTCTATCATCTATGAATTGGGACTCAAAATCTTTATAGTTAGTCAATAACTAGATAATTTGCTGGTTATCCTCAAAAATTTGAAAGTTCTCCACATTATTTGAAACATATGGAATAGGCAAAAGTTCAATATAAAAGTACTTTACCTTGAACTCTTACAATGGCTTCAAATTGGTAGTAGTAATAACCAATGAATAAATAACCTAATTTTGCTCTCTAAGGAGTGTTATTATGTTTGAAGCTTCAAATCTCTTAATTAGATCCCATGCCCTATGATTTTACTTCTTTAAATAAGATAGTTTTCATTAGTATGTGTTCCTTATCTAGTGGACTACTAGCTTTGAGTCCCCAAATACCTTAATTTGTTTTACATTATTTTTTAGTGAAAATTGTAGGCCTAAGATTAGATCCTCATAATCTATTGTAGTATTTGTACATGGAAACTATAACCTATAATTAGCTATACACTTCTTTCCCTAAAGGTTTATTATCTCAATTCCCACTTTGGACCCTTGTTTAGACTTAGCTACATCAAAATGCATCATCCAAAACTAGTTTGGTCCTTTATGGTCTATGTTATGCAAAGAACCATGCATGGTAAAATTGTAGATACCTAATGAAGGAGAATCATACTTAACCTCTTCATTCTTGACATTGTATGTTACACCCTTAACCATTGGTGTGTCTAGGGATATATGTGGCTGACTTGTGGCTTACATACATATTTTATATGCTTGTTATATTTCTCTATATTCTTAGATAGGTCTACCTATGGAATAACCATGGTTAAGTAAACTATATATAGGAGGTAGTGGTTAGTCTTTAATCATGATATATTAATTATTTTCATCTTATTGCATTATTTTGGAGGTTGCCTCCTTGAATTGGCTTTGCTATACTATCCATTATTCTACTTTGCTATCGATTATTACTATGTGATCTATCATATCCATTTATTCTATTCGAATTTATGTGAACATCTAAGTAATTTCATTACAAGTGGTATCCAAGTTTCATTTTGGACAAGTTTCCTGTGACATTTTTTTTTAAAATCAAGCGAGGCATAGCTTCGACGAGAAGGAGATAAAAAACATAACTTGAAATCTAGGAAGATTTTTTTTCTATCAGTGTAATATTGCTCAAAAACCTTTTTTGAAATAAAATATTTAGTAAAATAAGGTCTGTAATTTATTTTTCCTCTTGCATAATTGAAATCGTTAGATTCATCTCAGTGACATGATCATAATGGTATATTCTGTCAGTACACTTTTTTATGCTAAAATTTTTACCCTAGTGCATAAAGGTAGTCATTGGATTCATCTTGGTGAGGTGATCATAATGTTATCATCTCATGGTACACTTTTTTTGGGGTAAAAACCCTCATAGGGTTGGTCTATGGCATGTACTTTGACTCAAGGAAGAAAAGGGGCACCAAAAACTCCTAAGACTCCTTCTATTGATGACATGAAATTTGGAACTTTAGATTCGGTGATTTCTTAGCTTCAAACTAACATAAAAAACTTGGTAAGGCATGATGAATTTGTTGTATTTAAAGATGATGTTTTGGGAATGCATGGAGAGATTAATGAGGTTCACACTAAATTGCATCATATCACTATGCAATTGTCTACCCCTGCATCTCAATTTCAACCTAACAACCCTCCACTTTAGCATTCAACTCCTCCTCTTAACACCAAAAACTCTCATACTAGTGTGAAACCAATGTTGCAAAAAGTGGACATATGTAAGTTTGATGGTAAGGATCCTCTCACTTAGATTACCCAAAATTAAAATCTATTTGAGTTGCATCAAACTCCTAGTTCTTAGAAGGTGATAATGGCATCTCTATATCTAGAACCTAAGTATTTCATTTGGTATCACTAGTTGTGTGCTCAAAAGAAAAATAATGGTACTCCTATTACATGATATATTTTCATGGATGAGTTATTAAATCATTATCAGAATAATGTATCTAAAAACTATTTTAGTCAATTAGCCAAACTGCATCAAATAGGATCTATGAAGGATTATATTCATTAGTTTTAGAATCTCTCCTTATGGGTGGAAGACATTACTGAGGTAAATTTGATTGATATTTTTTTGGGTGGCCTCAAAGATAGCATCTAATTCAAGATTCAAATTTTTCACCGAGCATCTATATCAGAAGCTATCCCTAGGGCATGCATGGCAGAAGAAAAAGAGATTGTCAAAAGGAAAACTTTCACTACTAGTCATGATCATACCTTTATAGCACCATCATTTTAGTAACCCACCAAATTGACACAATGACAAATTGAGGAGAATAAAGCTAAAGGGTTGTGTTATTGTTGTGACAATAAATGGAGTAAAGACCGTCATTATGCTAAAAATAAGCTATTTTACATTAAGGGTGCCTATGAGGATGAAGATGATGAAGAGGTAAATGTTGAGGATGAATAAGTTCCTAAGGAGGAATCTGAAGACTCTCAGCCTACTATTTATTGTCATGAAATTTTAGGTATTATTACTCCCCAAACTCTTAAGGTGATAGGTTTCTTTAAGAAACAAAAATTCACTATCTTGATTGATTCTAAGAGCACACACAACTTCATCAATAGTAAGTTGGCTGCTTGTTTGAACTATTTTATTTATCTCGCTCCAAAATTTTAGGTTATGATTATAGATGGTGGTACTGTCAGTTGTTCAAGAAAATGTCATAGTATTAAGTTGGCCATGTGAGACTACTTGATGGATTCTCCTATGTTTTCTATTCACATGGGTGGAGCTGGCATTATTCTAGGAGTACAACGGCTCACCACTTTGGGCACTATTAAGATGAATTTCCAAGAATTATTCATGCACTTTCATTTTAAAGAAAGGACATTTAAGCTAATAAGATTAAAAGATAAATATCTACAACTTGTTAGCTCCCATAAAATGACAAACATTCTCCATAAGGGTGATAAGTATTTGTACCTCAATTATTTTCCATAAAAGTATAGTCAACTCAACCATCTCTAACTCTTGATCTGCAACAAGTGATTGATGGTCATTCAATTATTTTAGTGATATGTCAAAAGGACTTCCATCTAGCTGCACACATGATCATGTTGTCAAAATTATTCTTGGTAATACACCCCCCAATATCAAGTCATAAAAGTATACCTATGCCTAGAAAAGTGAAATTGAAAATATGGTATAGGAGATGTTAGTTGTAAGAATCATTCACCATAGATAGAGTGAATATTCTTCTCCAGTTGCCATGGTGAGAAATAGATTTAACACCTAGAGGATGTGTCCTGACTATAGAGAACTCAACAAGTACACTATCAAAGATAAGTTTCCTATTCCTATCATTGATGATTTTCTAGATGAATTGAATGGTTATTTTTATTTTACCAAGTTAGATCTATGTTATGGGTATCATAAAATCTAGATCCATGATGAAGACATACCCAAAATAGCTTTCAGGACTCATGAGGGCCATTATGAGTTTTTGGTTATGCCTTTTGGTCTAAAAAATGCACCATCTACTTTTTAGAGTTTGATGAATATTGTTTTTAGGCCATTTTTGAGGAAATTTGTTCTATTAACTTTTGATGATATCCTTATTTATAGTAAAAATTGAGAAGACCATTTGCAACATGTGTAACAGGTACTCTCAATTTTGGAACAACATTAGTTGTATGCCAAACCTTCAAAATGTACTTTAAAGGCTTCTACGGTTGAATATTTAGGTCATCTAGTTTCTCATGAAAGAGTGAAAGTGGATCCTAAAAAAATCCAAGCAATGGTGGACTGGCTGATTCCTAAGACACTCAAGTAACTATGGGGATTTTTGGGGCTAATTGGTTACTATCACAGGTTTGTCAAAAATTATGGTAGCATTGCAGCCCCACTCACCTCTTTATTGAATAAAGACTCCTTTTAGTGGACTAATATAGCTACCAAGGCATTTGAACAATTGAAATTGGCTATGTGTACCACTCTTGATTTTTCCAAGACTTTTGTGGTTGAATGTGATGTATCTGGGTATGGTATGGGTGATGTACTCATAAAATAAGGTAGACCATTTGCATTTGAAATTCATCAACTAAAAGGTAAAAATAAGCATAAATCCATCTATGAGAAAGAAATGATGGCTATTTTTCATGTAGTCAAACAATGGAGACCTTATTTTATGGGTCATCATTTTTAGGTAAAGATTTATCATGATAATCTCAAATATTTTTTGGAACAATGGTTGTCATCTAAATAACAATAGAAATGGGTAACTAAGATGTTGGGCTATGATTTTGAAATAGTCTACAAAAAAGGCAAGGATAATGTGGTGGTAGATGCACTATCTAGAAAGGATGAATTAGTTGAGGCATTACTATATGCCATAACCATTTCACAAGTGGATTGGCTAGAAGAAGCATGACCAAAATGGGAAAATGATAGAGTTACCCATGATTTGATTCAAAATATTCAGCAATTTTTAGGTGGATTTGAAAAATTCGCATGGAAGGGTAATGCATTATGTTATAAAGATAGATTATACCTATGTAAGAATTCTATTCTTAAACAAAAAATCCTTCATGAACTTCATACAACTCTATTTGGGGGTCATTCAAGATTTTTGAAAACCTATCACAAAATTAAGAAGGATTTGTTTTGGGAAGGACTAAAGGGGGATGTCTAGAAATATGTGGCTGAATCTATAATCTATCAACAAAACAAAGGTGAAACCGTTAAAAATCCCAATCTTTTATAGCCTTTGTCAATCCCTAGCAAGCATTGGGAAGAGGTATCTATAGATTTCATTACAGGGTTACCAAGATCTGATGGTTAAAATGTTACCATGGTTGTGGATCATCTCAGTAAGTATGCTCATTTTTGTTCTTTATCACAGCCATTTGTTTCTAATACAATAGCTTTTTCTTTTCTCTATACAATTTAGAAATTGCATGGGACCCCTAAGATCATTTTCATTGATAGAGATCCCAGTTTCACTATTAATTTTTGGACTAAGTTATTTGCATGTTTGGGCACCCAATTGGCTCATAGTTCATCTTACCACCCTCAAACTAATGGACAAACTGAGGTAGTCAACAAATATCTAGAAGGATATCTCTGTTATTTTGTTTTTGATAAACAAGATAAATGGGTTTATTGGTTTCCACTTGTTGAATGGTGGTATAATAATTATGTTCATAGTTTTTCTAAAATGTCTCCCTTTGTGGCACTGTATGGATACCATCCTCCATCCATCACTTCAAACTTGAAGGTCCATCCTAAATTCTATGCAATTGAAGAACATATTCACCATCAATAAGAGGTCCTTGCAAGCTTGTGTGAAAATTTAGATATGGCCCAGAATCACATGAAGCAACAAGTAGATCAACATAAAAGTGAGAGGCATTGTGACATTGGTGATTGGGTCTTTGTTCACTTGTAACCATATAATTAGATGTCATTAAAGTAACAAAAAAAAAGATAATAAGCTATCCCCTAAGTATTATGGGCCTTATCTAATCTTTCAAAAAACTGGTAATGTGGCCTACAAGTTAGAGTTTCCTTCATCCACTTGCATGCATCCAATATTTCAAGTATCATGCCTAAAAAAAGCCATTAGACATAGAGTTTCCATTTAAATAGAGTTACCAAAATTGGATGAGGAAGGTATATTTGTTTTTTATCTTAAGGTAATCCTTTACATGCACACTAAGTAGTTTTGGTCTAGAGTGATTATAGAGTACCTGATCAAATGGAAGAATTTACCATGTGAAGATACCACTTGAGAGGATGAAGCATTTATGTAGCAATAACCAGAGTTGCCTCAATGTTGAGGACAACATTGTTTTGAAGTGGAGGGCCATCTTATGCCCTTAACCATTGGTGTGTCTAAGGATATGTGTGGCTGACTTGTGGCTTACATACCTCTTTTATATGCTTGTTAAATTTCTCTATGTTCTTAGATAGGTCAGTCTATGGAATAACCATGGCTAAGTAGACTATATATAGGAGGTAGTGGTTAGTCTTTAATCATGATATATGATTTATTTTTCTCTTATTGAATTATTGTGGAGATTTCCCCCTTGAAGTGGCTTTGCTATACTATCCATTATAATACTTTTATATTGATTATTACTATGTGATCTCTCATATCTATTTATTTTATGTGAATTTATGCAAACATCTAAGTAATTTCATTACATTGTATTCAGTGATGGGATACTTTCTTCTAGGCTCTCTATCAATTCAGATCTGATTTATGACCCCTATCCATGATAACCAAATATGTGAAAAATCTATAAAGAGATATCCATTGAGCCTTTTAGAATAGTCTCTACTTAGTAAAAATTTGTAGCCTTATAGTATGTCCACTACTAGGATATCAATATTCATCTAGACTCTTGGTTCTGATGCTACTTGAATATGCATGTTGTTCATCTCTCCTACAATTGGTACCATGGTTTTATCTAGTTTGGAAATAAATCTCTTTGAAGGACTAAGATTAAGGCCAAGTTTATATATATATATATATATATATATATATATATATATATATATATATATATATATATATATATATATATATATATATATATATATATATATATATATATATATATATATATAAGTAGGCATAATAGTAGTAGATGCCCCAGAATTGACTAAACAATTATGGATGTTCTTACCAAATCTCCAGATGGTCAGCAAGAATGGTAGGACCTTGAGTTTGCTTTTGTAGATGACATTGATATCAATGACTTTTACTTCTTTGTCTTTGTTTGGAGCCACTCTAGTCTTATCCCTAGGCATATTTCCATTGATGGATCTCCATAACAACTCTTTCTATTCTATGAGTTGAGCCAACTCATGAAGTGTGATATTGGCCTTTATTTTCTTCATATATTCCTGATGTTATATTTACCTAATTTGATAAGTTCATCTTTACATAGTAATGAATCACTCCCTTTTGAAATAGGTGGGTTGTTATTTGCCTTAAGATTAGGTAGAACTAATGTGGTATTTGGAAGAGTCGAGGTGGTCAAGGGTTGCATGTTCCTTAGATTATAGTCACACCTATAAAACTACTAGAAAGCATGTACTTCTAAATTATCCTCAGGTTCATTGTCATCCTCTCCTAGGGAAGGAAATTTGTGAGTTTCAAAGAACATGGTTATACTGATAGGCCCCAAATATTAGTGCTATTATGACAAATTGTTCATCTGATCCTACCTGGTCACTTCTCTCTGGAATATATCAAATGCTATATAGAACTCAACATAATCAAGATCACCATGTTAGGGTGTATTTTAGATTCTACACCAATCAAGGAGATCCATTTTAGTGATGTTTATTTTTGGGAATTTACCAAACTGCTTAGCATTATTTGTAGAATGAATGAAGGCCCTTTTATACCTCAGGAAACTATTATTCTGGTTACCCATCTAGGTACTAGCATTACCCAATTTTTGTTGCATGTTCAAAAAGTCATTACTTAATTTCTAAACCATCTTTTGGATAGAGTCCAATTCTACATTTGTAGAATCCATACTTTGTATAATAGTCATAGGAGGAGTAATAGCTTGTTGATCTAGTTGATAACCACTATTTATTACATGAGTGTTCAAGTAGTTGAGATTTAGATATGTCACATGCATTAGTGGGGGCAACACATATAACTTATTTTTATTATAGGCAAGTAAATTTTACTTTACAAATGGTTTTGGATTAAGCACAAGGAATCCATTGTTACTATTATGTATCATGGACATGTGAGGATTGAGTTGTTTATCGATATTGATTACTTCCTCTAATGCTAATGCTAGAGTATTGACTACAACCACTCTTCTCAAGAATATTATAATGATAGGTTCTAAACCATTTTTGTACATCTCCAATGTCAATTCTAGTTGTGGTCTATAGTTCAAGGTCAGCCAATTGTACATCTTCTGCCACCTTCCATTAAACACATGAATCGATTCGTTGGGTTCCCTTTTAATGATTAAGAAGTGTTTGTACACTAACTTTGGATTAGTAACCTATCCAAACTATGCAATAAAAATTACTTGTCACTATGCCCATAAGATTATGGAGTTTTAAGTTAAATTTAAATACCAATCATAAGTTACATCCACCAAAGTAAATGGAAATAACTGATATATAACATCTTCATCCACTACATTCATCAATTTGAGTGTGGCCTTAAATGCCTTAATATTCTCTTCTATTATCCTTGCTCCTAAGGGAGTGAAGGTCTGGTAGGTATTTTTTAAGATTTTGGGGAAGCTCATGTAGATCCCATGGGATGGCAATTATTGATCTAACTAGCCAAGGCTACTATTAGGCCATTGGTTGATTAGTATGAAAAAAAATTCCTTACGAGTGAAGGTTGTCCTAGTGGATGTGGGTTTCTCTAAATTGAATATATTGGTGTGGCTCTAGGACTTCTATGGCTTGATAAGGGTACTAGTAAACTAGCTTGTGAATTAGATCTAGTCACTCTATGAGGTGACTCCAATAAAACTCTATGAAAGGGTTAACCTCTATTATAGGAAGGTTCAAGCACTCCTTCTAGTGCTAGCTTACTATTGATGTGGGTTTTATGTACACCACATTTGACAAGGTAACCTCTAACATTTTAGGACCTCAATGGAGGTAAACTCCACTCTAGGGCATGACTTGCAGGTATGTGGTTTGTTCAACCTATTGATGGAATAGTGGTAAAGAATTCATGGTATTGATAAGGTTTTTAAGATAGAGGTGTGATTCTTACAAAATATGGTCTCCTAGGTGAGTTTAATAGGTGGTTGGCTTCTAATCTAAGGTGGGTAGATCCTTATAACAAACACTAAAGATAGGGCAAGGTAAGGTAGAAAATAAATACCTATGGTCTTTAAATAATTACTTTCATGGATGATTTTTGGATAGACTTGTGTTATCTTAAAACCAATACCTATTGCTAGAAACAAGTGCACACATGTATATAGACATAGATAGGAAGTCTATGGAACAAAAAGTATAGGAAATTTGTTAGTCTTAGATAAAGGTTGCTCTATTCAGGGTAGCTATTTCACACCCTTAAAAGGAGATTATGGCTTGGACAAAGTGAATTATCTAAGGTAGCATCATCACACACTCAAAAAAATATACTAAAATAACAAAATTACGCATTCTAGGAATATGGTTCAATATTTAACTTGGATATTCTAATCTCTATTCACCAATCCTTAACATTGATTTGCACATATGAGATTACTTATAATAATCAAAATAATCAAGAATTTATATGTAACATTAGCACACTAAAAGATTATTGAAACAAACATCCATGAAAGATAACTACTAAATATATAGAATTGGGAAGAAAATACTCAAAATATTGTGCTTGATGACTAGAAATGGCTCACTGCTATATATTATAAAAAAAAAATCCCCCTTTGAATTAGGATGATAGAATAATATTTATAGATATTGGGGAGGGTTCACCTCATCCTCCAAGTCTTTGCATGATGATTGCATGAGGTGTTTAGAACATGTAGTTTTTATTGAAATCAAAATTGAATTGGAGACAAAAATAGAAAGAATTGACTTTACAATAGCATGTAATGTATGCATGTTCAAAATAATAAGTCAATTATCAAAGGAAATAAAAAATTGTTACAAAACTAAGGTGCATGATGAGCTAGGGATGTGGCGACTAGAGGGATGCATGAGTTTTAGTTGGAGTAGAATCTGAAGGTGAAGTCCTACTAATAGAAACATGTTTCTTCTTTTCCTCATTGTCCTTGTAAAACTTTTCTACTATGTCATGCTTATATTGAATGATGTCTAAGTTAAGTAATTAAGGTTGGTGGAGTATCTTGGTTTTCTTGATAAGATTTGCATGCTCATCTTTAGTGAGTTGTATTTAAATCCTAAATATTTCCACTTCAATCACCTTCCTTCTTACTTTAATTAGATTTTATTCAATGTTCTCCACTATTAAACCCTAAATACTCCCTTTGAATTTATCCATCACCTCCTAAATAATGTTATCAAAATTGATTCTACTAGTTAGTCTCCCCATATACTAATTTACCTTGGATAGGTTTAAATCCTTCAAAATTTGTAGGAGTTAGGATTTGAGTGACTAACAATTCAAGATCATGGAATTATCTACTTTCAACCATTATTTAACCTCTTCATTCCTAATACCTACCAAATTCAAGGCATTGGATGCCTCAAATGTGGTCATTAGGTCCAGGTCTCTATCTAATGAGTTACTTGTATAGGAAACTAAAATCTTAAGATTTTTTATTATCTTGGGCCAAAGAGCTACAAAGTTGGTTAGCCAGGATCATTTGGGGTGCCATCTCAGCCTCCATAAATTATATATCCTTTAAGGAGTGGTAGCATTTTGAGGCTACATCCCTCACTTCAGCTTCTATACTTGTAGGCATATACACAATATTTGATTATTCCTTAAACTATTTAATCTATGTTTAAAGCTCATGCACTTCCTTATTAAGCTCTTGATGAGCCAATTATATTCATTCATGAATGGATACCACCACATCCTTGTGTGCTTGAGCCAGGTCTGAGTTATTTTATTTGAAGACAAACTCTCTTGGCTGCTTGTTATACCTCTTAGTGAGGGAAAACATTGGCTATCACTACTCAAAGATTATACTAGCTCCTTGATCATCTTTAATTTTCCTCTTTTTGACCCTTTTAATGGAGCTAGTAAGAGGATCAAACAAAGTATTCATAGAAGGGAACTTATTTATCTTGTAACTAGGCCTCTGGGAAGCCTATTTCCTTAGTTTCACAACCTAGGTTGGGATATTACTAGGTTCATCAGAGGTTATGAGTACAAATTCCCATTATATCTCACTCTCCTCTCCCTATCCCTACTTCTTGGCTACCTTTGTCAAAATTTCTAGTAGGGAAGGCCATATAACCTTAAACCAGTCTACTCTTCTAATTTGAAAAAGTGGGTGGATTACCACAATGTGTGGCTTTGCTTTCCTTCACCTGTTGGTGTTGACTATGGTAGTTTCCTCTATATAAGTAGAAGTGGGGAGTGGAAGGGAATGTTTCATGGATTGAACATGTATCTAGGGTGTGGCCAAATTGGTTTTTACCCTCCCAATTATTTTCTTATTTTTGTGAAGAGCTGTACTAGTAGACATAAAAAGGGTGGTTATGGGAAGTGATGTAGTGAAGTTTGTGGAGGGATCAATGGGGGGGAGTGCATGAGGTGGAGGTAATTTTCATAGAGGATATGGACACATAAACAATGGAAAATATAGGTAAAAATAAATCAAGGAGGCCCAAAGTACCTTAAAGTAGTAACTTAGTTAGAGGATCTTGAAGGCTAAGAGCCTTTGCTTTCTCTAAATCTACTTGCTCATCTAAGTCCTCTATCCAATCCTAAATAGTGACTTAATCTCCTTGTGATTTTAAGATAAGAGGTGGCATAGGTGACCTTGTAGATACTTGAGTCATTAGACTACCTATGGAGGTCCTTTGTTTTCTAACGTAAACTAAGGCAACCTTCCCTTGAGCAGGAGAGCCATGGGAGGAAGGGACTATTGTATAATGAGTAGTGGATACCCCAATTGATGAAATATAAGGCACAATAGGGGTATCCATATATGCTAGAGTGGTGACAACACCCTACCTATCTTCTTCATCTGAGTCCAAACTAATGGGGTCTCCTTTTACTCCTCTTCCCATAATTGATTCCAATATCTCAGGCTCCTGTTTGACTATTTTTAGTTTTAACTCCAAAGCGGGGTCTTGAGAAGAAGAAGCTCCTTGCTCATGAGTTTTTCCACTCCAAAAGTTTGAATGTTTCCACCCTTTAAAAATGGATCTTCTCTTATCTAATTTCTTGGTGGAGATGTTAGGCTCTACTTGGATCATCCTTAAATGATCCTCTTGTAAACTAGCTATTTCAGCCCATTCCAATACTTCCTCACCAGTTATAGGATTAAAAAAACAAAAGTCATGACCATATGACTAGTGATAGTAGGGGATGTTAAGTCCCCAAATATGATCTTGGATACACCCATGAGGGTCCTAATCTTTATGAGGTATTATGGGGAAACTGCATTTCATTTCATAGCAATGTCATCAAGATTTTTCCTTATTATGTATGTTATTTTACCAATGGTGACAAGAATCCCAAAGAATAAGGATTTATTCTATCTTGCCAATTCTTCCTCTATTTTTTTCCACAATTAGAAAGCTATCTCTTTCTCTACTAACTTGTCAGGTATGTTCTTTGGAAGACATAAGGGCACCACCTTATTTCCCCAAACCAAAATGATGATGATGTTTGGATATAGGAAGTAATCACCCTTCGTAGCCAAGATCTTCACAATGTTTCCCCAAATACATGGCATTGGGGAGCCATAGATGGCCTACCATATTTGAGGGTACACATCCTCATAAATTCTGACCATGTGCCTTTGATAGACATAGATGTGCATGGATTGGTAATAGTTGCATATTCAATTATTGATGTAGTCTATGGTTGGGGACCATAAATGACCCAGGTCATTGTAAGATGTGCCCATGACTATGTCAAAAAATTACTACATCATATAAAAGTCCCCTATAAGGGTAGCACATCTATCCTTGTGTAGAATTTTCTCTTTTATCCTAAAGCTAATTATTTCTCCCAATGCATAAACAACATCATGCGTTAACATCATATGAAGCAAAGGAACCCAATCCAAGTTTTAAAAATGAATAGATGGCATACCATATAATCTATTTAAAAGATCCATACCTATGTGGATACCCATCCTAAACTTATTGATTAGTAATGATCCACTTAGCTTCTTTTCCTTTCATTCCATGGTTGCATTAGATAGCAACCATGATTGTAGTGATCCCTAGAGTGAGTTATCTTTATTGAATTATAACAAGGTGTGATTTTTAAAGTAGGTATCTAGTTTAGCAAGAGACAAATATCTTTGAAAATCATCCTCAAAAATGCACATAACCATTGTATCACTATGAGCATGAAACAAATATGTGTCTTTTGATGTTTTGCCTACAAAAAATAAATCTTTGAGAAGGTCGATGTAAGGCATGACCTATGGTTTGGTAGAAATGAAATGTAACCTTTTGTGTTTGAGATCCAAAAATTCTTTGATAACAACTCATTCACTAGTGTTGTTTCATCATCTACAGAGAAAGCATCCACTGAATCTATGACATCCCATAGCTATGATTAGTTCTAATATTAGTTATCGAATATTTTTGCATCAAACATAGTATATTTGAACTCTATAGGATCCTTAATCAAGAACTTAGAGGGAGGATTAGTTCCCTATGATGACCTAGAAGAAGATGCCATGGATATATGTTTGTGTTTTGCTTTGTTCAATATGATACTTGTTGTGTGTACTCATATATCAACATGATTGATCTAGCTTTAACTTAATTATAATCTATTATATGTTCTCTTGGAATAGAAATTAGGACTCTTAGATATCATTAGGAATCAATGATGCTTTAATCACAAGATAGTTTGAGTGCAAATGATGGCTCAAATGGCTATGTATCACCTATATGATATCTTGCATTAAATATCACTTCATACAACATAAATGTGTAACATTAACTTGGCTCCTTTCAATTTAAATTAGTCACCTCAAGTTGGTGGGGGTATTTAATGTTAATAAAAAACACTTTACCTTCATTTGAATGAAAAAATATTACCTTTGAAAACATTTTACCTTAATGAAAAAAAAGGATAGTTAAAATTCAAAATACTCGGATAGTCATTAGGGGAAGAAGCGTTTGGGTCAATGCTGGTGGATCATTTCTTTTGGTGATTTACTTAGGATGAAACATCTAGGATAGTTTTTCCAAGGAAAAACTCCACCATGGTGAGGAATCCAAAACACTAATTTTGAAAGGCCTAAATACTATTCTAAAGTGTAGGTTTCACAATTAAGGACCTTTTCAGTTTCCCTGAAGGGTATTTATTATTTGAAGGGTCTAATTCATAAGGCACTTTGGTCCATGACAAAAGTCCTAATGGGTCTACTCTAGAATCCTCAAAGGGAATCCTTTAGAAATTTAAAGGGGTATTTCCACACTATTAAGGGGCACTTAAAAAGTTCCAAAAGGTATATGCCTTTAGCTTGGAGAGTAAAATTCTTTTATGGATTGTGCATCAAACCAAAATGTCTAAACTAGAAGTTTAAAAAAAAGGGATCTGAAGGGCTAATGACCAGACTGAAGGGTAATTTTTCATAAGTCTGAAGGGTGGGTTTGGGGGAAGTGAAGGGTAGGAATTTTTTCAGTTTTGTGTATTAGATAAAATGTTTGAAACAAAAGTTTTGAAGGATAAGTCAAGGTATATAATGAAAGTTCCAAAGGAAAGCGAAGGGAATTAAACAAAAGTTTTGAATAAAAGGGATAGAGGGCACTTCTAAAAAGTCTGAGGGGTGATTTAATACACAAAAGGGACCTTTTTGAAACATGAATGGTAGCTTCAAAAAAAATTGAAGGGTAGGCTATAGGAGTTTCAAAAGATAAGGTATCATTTGGATAAATTCCTTCGAACTTCAAAAGAATTCCTTTAAAGATTGTTCATTAGATAAAATCCCAAAATGAAAGTTATAAAGGATAAGGCAAGGGTAATTCTAAAATTTTTAAAATTATAAAAAGTACTTTCTAAAAGACTATAAGGGTAGGTTACACAAAGTAGGAAAGATAGGTCTAAGGGGTATGCATGGGGAATAATTATTTGGGATAGAATGACTGAAAGATTTGACTAAGGAGGACAAAGAAGGGACAAAATCTAAAGGGTAAAATACTGAAGGTACTTCATTTCTAATATAAATCTGAAGGGTCCGCTTTGTATGATATCAGTTCATGATGAAGTCCTGAAGGGTTCACTTCAAAAAGCCCTCAATATAAATGACTAAGTCTAAATCCATAAGGATATATGGATATCTAGTGATAGCAACACCATACCATAAGAAATAACAAATTTGAGAAAGGAGGTAGGTCCCCATTTCCTAGGGAAAAAGGGGGGTGTTGGGTGTAACAAGATTTAACACTTTATAGACATTCAAGTGGTTGATATCCTAGAATCTTATGGCATGCTCCTCAGTAAAGATTGGTCTAATACCTGAATGGGTATATGGACATAGATTTTTCCCATTTATGGCTATCATGGAGAGGATTATCCAACCAAATAATAGTAGATAAGGAACCATGCATGAAACATATGATCACTGAGTATAACACCATTAATTAGAAGATAAACCTAGTTTCCTCAAACCTAGGCATCTACATGCTAAGCACCTACACTCAATAAAACCAATCTAGTTATAGCCTAGGTCTATTTGGCATGTGGTATCTTTATGTAGACTAAGATTTATCTAAATAATGTAATGGGGCTAGATTTCTACTTATATATCCCTTAGGGAGTAAAAATCTAGCATCGTATAGGCTAAATTTTCCTTGCATAAATAACTTAGTAGAGTATGCATATCTAATCCTAAAATTACAATTTGCATTGAGACACAAGGCAAATAATCTAAGAGTATTTAATAATTTTTAACTAGTAGTCAACTAGATCAAAACTAAGTTCCAGTGCAAACTATCATACCTCAAAAGGTATAAGCATAGAGCTTAGGACTTAATTAAAAATTTTAATTCATTTAATATCATCTCTATTACCTAGGATAAAAACTAATTAACAGACTCATTAAGTAGCTATGATGAACCTAACCCCTCTAAATGACACTAATCTACAAGAGTTCTCTATGGAACTCATCCCCTGTCCTTATATCCTAGACAACATGACTAACTTCCCTATCTTTGAACACAACCAGTAAATCATCTAGTTCCTCAGCGAAAAGGGGATATTAGATAACCAAATCCTAAATGAAAAGGATAGAGGTAACCTCAAGACTAATTTGGATAAGTATGGGATTATAAACATTCATGGGAACTAGATCCTAAAATGGATGATTTAATTAGAAAAAGACTTTGATTTTTTAAACCCAACCTTTTAGGATAAAAGGCATAAATTTGAAGACTAAAAGTGTCGACTCATTAATTTTAGCCCTATGAAGAAACCTTAGATATTTAATGTGAGTCCAAATTAGATAGACCATAAATTAGAGTAGTTATAGAGGTTAATTTTAAGGAACAAGGATGTGATTTATTTGGCCTATGGATACTTAAGGTCTTCAACTCAAGAGTGAATACTCATACCATCCCCTTAAAACACATCCACAAACCCTTCAAGAAAAGGTAGAGGTTGGTAAACCCAATCCTAGAGCCCTTGATTCATAATAAATTTCACACGTTACTCTCTATGAGGATAATTTTCCAAGTCTACCACTCCACTTGGGTGGCTAACCTAGTCCCAGTATTAAAGAAGAATGGTGAAATTCACCTGTGCATGGACTTTCAAAACTTGAATGGGCCTCAGATAAATATTACCCCTTTCCCTGACTACATAAGGTGATCTAAATGGTGGGTGAGTATCAGATTATTTCCTTCTTGGATGGATTCTTAAGCTATAACTAGGTCCTAGTCAACCTAAGAGACTAATTGAAGATTGCTTTCACCACCAAGTGGGGAATATTCACTTATAAGCATGTGCCTTTTGGTCTAATCAATGTTAGTAAAACCTTTTAAAGGGAAATATAATTCACCTTTGAATACCTGATAATTAATTTCATAATAATATATATGGATGACCTATTTATGTTTTATAAATATACATTAGATCATGTGCACCACTTAGATAGGGTATTTGAAAGATGCAAAAGGTATGGCATCTCCTTAAACCAAAAGACAACATGTTTGATATCATTAAAAGGTAAGATTATTAATCACATTATTAGAAAATAATGTATTTATATCAACCCCAAAAGGGTGGATGTAATTTATAAAATACCTTTATCTAATATTAAGAAGGAGCTAAAATATTTCTTTGGGAAAATCAACTTTGTGCATAATTTTATTTATGGGTTTACTGAAATAGTGAAACCCTTGAATGTAATGTTGAAATAAGATGCTAAAGTGTATTGGCACATAGAATAAAATAAATATTTATAGGATATCAACTATGCAATCATGCAAACCCTATTCCTCATTAGCTCAGAATGTACATAGGATTTCTATTTTTACCCTTTCACTTTAAAGCATGCCATTGCCACCTACCTCACCTAGAGGTTAGAAGTAGAAGAATACCCCATGGATTTTATGAGCACTAATCTTAAAGATGACAGACTTTAGTATTCTTCCTTGGACAAGTTCTCATATTCCATGGTCAAGGAAATGAATAAAATTAGTCATTAATTCCTCCAAAATAATGTACATGTTATTTTCATAGACCTAGCAATAAATAAAATGCTATGAAAATTAGATAGGTGAAAGGAGAGGTTGATGTATGACTAAGTTTCAATAATATGACTTTGAAATCAATCTATCTAAAATAGTTAGGGGACAAGGCCTCACCCAACTAATCATAGAGATAGAACCAAGGATCATTTTATACTAGGTAATCTGATAGAGGGTAAGACACTAAAGCTATGCCTCAGTCATGCACTTTCTAATCTATCAGAATGCACCCCTGGGACTCAACAATACAAAAATACTATCCCTCCAGATGAAGGCCACACTATATTAACAAAAAATGAGTTATCTTCAGAGAAACCACAAAGGAATATACCTCCAATGTATATCAAAATAAGATGCTAAGGAGACAATGGTGAGTTTCCATGAAAAAATGAGAGCCAGTCATCTTGTGGTAAAAACCATGGATTATAAGGTTCTTTAGGTAGGTTACTATTAGCCCATACTATTCAAATATGTTCACGCTCATGTTCATTTTTTCCACTAATTCTAAACCTTTACTAACAGAGAAAATCATGTCATAATGCCACTATAACATGTTATAGAGATTTTATTATTTGCATAATGTGAACTAGATTTAATGGGATTGATTATCCTCAATTCATTATCTAGCCATAAATTCATCCTTAAAGGAATAGATTACTACACTAGATGGTCCAAGATAGTTTTAATGAAAAGGAGCATCATTGACAAAGTCATCAAGTTCTTGGAGAATGCCATAGTCACCCATTTTGGGGTCCCTATTTCTTTGGTATGTGATAATGTCCCCACCTTTCAATCCATGGAATTTATAGAGTAGACCTATGATAATATGATCACACTAAATTTATCCTCAATCACTAGCCACAAGGAAATAGATTGGTAGAATCCACCAATAAAAAATAGATCGATACCATTAAGAAATTAGGTGGACAGAAACCCTTAAAATGACACTCAATGATAAAGTTCACCTTATGGGAAGACCACACCAGGTATAAACAATCCCTCAAAGTATATCATTTCCTTCTCATCTATGGATTGGAGCCAATCCTGTCAGTTACTCTCAAAATGCCAACTTATAAGTTCATGCAGTAATTCATGGAACCAAATGACAAAGTGAATTTTAGAATCCTAGGCTTGATTTAGTTAGAGGAATCCTATGATTAAGCTCTATTAATATTTTTCAAGCATCAAGACACAATTAAGAGGTGGTTTGATAAAAAGGAAAAGCTCAAGACCTTCATAATCTCTTACCTAGTCCTAATTTGGGACAAGACCCATGAGAATAAAGACTAGCATTCAAAATGCAATCCCCTCTAGATTGGTCCATAACAAATTACCAAAATATTGGGCTAGAATTCCTTTTATCTCAAATATCTTGAGGGAAATGACTTACCACTTATAGTAAATTATTGGTAGAAGAATGTGAATCGTAAATTTATACAATATATTTGTCCAATATTCATTAATTATGTACTCATTTTACCATTGTATAGTATATTTTGTCTTATATTCATAACTTGTAATAGGATATAATATGAAAAGACTCCAATTTTGGTGCCAAGTATGAGAAGAAGATGAAAAATCATAGATTGTAAATGTTTATATATATTTTTATTTTTAATATTATGACAGTTCCACTTTTAGTAGAGATCAATAGAGATTATCTAGTTATGGTTACCTATATGATTTCTTGTTATGTTCCTTGCATGTGTTCTCATTTGTAACGTCTAGGTTAATTTCTATCTAAACTATTTTGAATACATTATTTTAGTTTATACAATACTAGTTGTTCTTAATTCCTCAATAATACAAGATATTTAATGATTTTTATGTTTTTATCATCCAAATTCTTATCATTTTATGATAAATTATTCTACACACATGAATTATCTCATAGTTGTCCTCACCCTTAACATGTTATGATGTTTTAAGAACCTCTACTAATAATGGTGTAGTGAGCATGGAACCTCTTTTTGGAGGAAATTATACTAATGTGGTTACTAGGGAAAAGAGATATTGAGATATGGTTGGACCAATGGATATGTAATATAGCATAAGAATAATAAAAAGGGACTAGTATTACATTTTAGAATATCATTTGAGAGAATATTTATGGAGATATTTACAAAATTTTATGGTGTGAGTTGCCTGAATTGCTATCTAATTGGTTATCATCATTGTAATATTATTATTTTAAATTAAGGACAAATTAAACTATAATCTAGACTAAATAAAAGATAGACCAGTTTCATAGATTGTAAACTAACTGGACAAAAACAATAGACTATTGGGTTACTACTATATTATATGAATATATAACTGAGTTTGTCATGCAAGGATAAATATATTTTTAAGTTTTTAAAGACTTGTTAATTAGGGGAATTCAAGGGAAAATTTTATAGTGACTACCTATCCTAGTGAAGATGTTGGTTATGGACAAGGCCATGGTGCCTACTCTATCCAATATGGAGTAGTTAATTCAAACATATGGGGGTGTGTATGATATGACAGTGAATGATGATTAGATAAGTAGATAAGGTTTGAACCTGAAGCCATAATGGATACATGAGGGAATAATATTCAAAATAAGAGTCTATATTTGAATGTGAGCTATGATAAAAAAAATAGATGGAGTAAACAGAAAAATACCTAGGTAGTTACAAATAGAATTAAGAGTAGTAGTAAAATAGATGAAGAATAAGTAAGAATAAGTGATGAACGAGAATGAAGAGATTAATAATAAAGTATGAAGAAAGATGATATGAAATAAAAATATGAATGCTGACAAAAATAAAGAAGTGATGAAGAGCGAGAGGAAGAAGATATGTTCAAAGATGAAGATGAGAATAGTGTAGAGGTAGATTAGTTAGATGATAGATTTAGTGTATAGGTACAAGAATGGTTATTACTAGAATAAATACATGAATTTTTAAGCAAATAATTAGGATAAATCCATATATTAATCACAATTTCAATCTTGGAAAGAGAAGTCATGAGAAATAATCATTCACTAGAAGATTACACATTCACGCATCCTAATTTGTTATATTCCACTAAAAGTTTTTAACTAGAGGGACATGCATATAGTAGTTGGGAAGGTTCATTTTCATAGAAAGTGAATTGATGGGGTATTTAAATTGAAACAACCTTAATTCATAAGGCTTTAAAGGCCATAGG
The DNA here is from genome assembly GCA_037957365.1 of Torreya grandis. Lineage (NCBI taxonomy): Eukaryota > Viridiplantae > Streptophyta > Pinopsida > Cupressales > Taxaceae > Torreya > Torreya grandis. Next base: position 4,372,086 of record JARHVA010000365.1, on the reverse strand, counting down.
ATTCATTGAAACTAATCTAAGAAAAGTAGGAAATACAAAAAAATAGAGTGCACAGACAAACTCTCCTAATGCAAAGGTCAAAATTATTAGTGCATAGGTAGGATCACATAGAAAATATACACCATAGTATAATAGATGTACAACATACATTCTTGACACTAGTTTATAATAATGGTGCTTTAGAAGAAGTTATCAACTTGGGGACATATGATGGGTCTGTGGACCTTGAGTAGTACTTAATAACATGTGAGATGAGATGGAAAGATAAGGGTATTATTGATGAGGCTATAAAGAAGTGAAAATTAATAGGGGCACTAAATGGAATATCCCTTGAATTTATATACCATAGGGATATAACTTAATAAAATCTACAATAAGTTAAGGAGTGGATAATCACAACATTTAAAATAAATAAATGTACAAGTCTGACTATTCAAAACCTAAAGGAGATTAGGTAGAAGTCAATAGAATTAGTTTGTGATTATGAATTTAAATTATTATATGTTATGAATAAGGTGGAGTTTTCCTTATAAGATAAATATAAATTTGTGTGTTTTATCAAAGGACTGTGCTCCAAGATTAGGTTTTCTAAATCACAAACTCAATATGCTACTAAGGAAAATGCTAGAGCTACTACTCTCTGAGTGGAAAAAATTGAATATTATGGGTAAGCTCCCATAATGGGTTCCAAGATTGAAAATACATTTCAAGATTTTATAAATAAGATGGAAAAATATCATGAAGTAGATAAACCTAAGCTAAATTTATGGTGCATAGAGTGTGGGAAAGAAGGACATCACATAAATGATTGTCCTAAAACCAAGATAGAGGTCTATGAAATTTGTAGAGTATTAGGGCATACAAAAATGCAATGTCATCTCCTATAATAGTATGTAAATAGCCTACAGAGTTTGTATTACACTTTTTTTAAATCACACAATCATGATGAAAATAGTTATAGGGCTTTATAAGAACTCAAATAAGATATTAAAAATATTTTTTTCTCCATCTCTATGTATCAAGTGTCCTCAATGAATCAGATGATTCTAGACCCAGAGGTCAATAAGGTTTGTGTGAGCCAAGTAGGTCCACAATAGATTCACAATTTGCCTCAGTACTAGCCTCAAGGTCTATCTGAATGGATCCCTCCTTCACCAGGTTGGACACCACCATCACCATAATACTAGTACTCATCCCCTTGAAATTTGACAATGATGCAACAACATTAAACTGGTTGGACTCCACCATTTACAAAACAACAATTTTAGATTGGAGATAATACCCAAAAACATCAACACTAAAATATAACACATCAATAGGGAGGTTACAGAGGAGGTTATAAATTGAATAGAGGAGGATCTAGGGGTAGGTACAGAGGGGGTTATCAAGGTTACACAAGAAATAATTATCAACATCCTCCTTTGAAATGATACTTATGTGGAGATTATAACCATGTGAAATGCAATTATCCTTTAAATCCTTAAATATAATCTTACTATGTATATTATAGGGTATATAAGTAGTATGAGATAGAAGATTATACTATTTTGGAAAAATAAAGAAAGGAAAAGGCCATCAAGAATTTTAACATGGTGAATGAACATCCTAAGGAGGATGCATTTGTGAATTTTGTTACATGACACCAACACATAGAGAGATGATTGCCTCCTCTTGAAATGCCTCAAGACTATGGAATCTAAAAAACAAAACAAAACAAATAACCATACCTAGCTATAGAAAAGGGGCTAATGTATGAGGCTATGTAGATGTTGACTAATATTCAACACCAAGCCACTACTAAAGGAGATGATTTAGAAAAAAAAACCCAAAAGTATGATTATATTTTGCACATTATGTGCAAGGATGGAGTTGTTACTATACTGACAGATTTATTAAAGCTACTAAATATATTATGCAATGAATACATTTCTCAAAACATTACAAACTTGATATAGAATTTAATGGTGTGTGTGTAGTGAGGGAAATAGAAGACATAAAAACTTGTTTAGTATGTAAAATCAAATAATTCATGGGATGTAGATGCAAGAATAAACATTGAAGTTTCAAGATATGAAATTCTAAATGTTGTTTTTTATTTTGGCATCATGGTTAACATGATCCCTAGGTCTACATGGGAGGTGATTGGATGGCCAGTTCTTAGTTACAACCTAGTGAATTTGAGTTTAGAATAATATGGAAGAGTTGAACCTATTTTATGGTTATAAAAAATTAATATTAAAGTCACAGAACTGAGCCTATGAGGTGACATTGAAGTCATCAATATGAAAAAAGTAACAACTCATTACCCTACACTGATTGGCAAGAAATAGGTATATGATGGTCAAATGATTATAAATAATGTGTAAAAATAGTTAGAGGCACATTAGGGAGATAATATTGTAGGCATTCATTTACATAAGGTGCATAAACCTTACATCATTTAGGTTTAACCAAACTCTCCTTACATTGCACAAGAATCTAGCTAGATGAAGCTAAACTCTGAGGATAACCTAAAAGCTCTTTGCATAATCAAGTGAAATTTCTTGTATGAGCATAATAAACATTAGGTGTAGTATTTTCTCACTCAAAAGTTTAATACATCTAAAAAATGGAAGACTAAACTAGTAGTTACTCATTCATTGGCACCTCAATTTGTCATAGAATATTGTGCATATGTGTTTATTAAATCACCTACTCATTCAAAAATTGATTTTCTCTATCAAATAGATGATCATATGTAGGATTATATAGATCTAACTAAATAATTCACCCTACCTTGGGAAATAAATTCATCTATAATTAGAGACTTAGATACGTATCTACTTAATTAGGCTCATGGTGATCATGAAATTTGACCTATCAAAATGGTATTTACCATGAAAAGACAACTTCCTTCATACTATGTGATCAAGGATATCAATTAATTCATTATATGCTTATAAGTTATAAATATGATCAATTAGTAGGTCAGTGCCTTGAATTACACTTTGAAGGGAAATGTAATGACATGGTAGACAATTCATAGAGATTATCATCTCAATTGGGATGATGCAATCAAACTGATGATTAAAAGATTTTAACTACCATAGGTAATCAGAAGTAATTAGCCTTACTTTTAGGAAGGTTAGTGCCTTGAAATACATATCCAAAAATGTGTTTAGGTTTGGATTAAATAATGTATGTAACCTAAATATTGGGTTCATATCTTTCATTACACACTTTCCCCTCTACCATCAAATTGGTATATGCATCAAGAAAACAAGAGGGAGACAAAACATTGGGCACATATGTAGAGTGACTTCATACTATGCTACTACTACCTAAAATCAAACATTTACTATGTAATAGGTGCATAGAGGATTTAAGAACCATGATGGTGTCTACTATGCAGAAGAATGTAGCCTATGATTTAAATACAGTACTACAAAGATTTAAGTTTCCAAGATGGAAGAACAATCTATTATGCAACCATGCCATCAAATAGAGAATGAAGAGGAGGAAACTAAAGATTGAAATATTGATGGTGATATCAATTTGACTAATTTGTTTGAACCTAAAGATCTAGTAGAACTATTAAAATATCTAATCATAGAACCCACTAAAGAATAAAAGCTATGCAACATATAAATTCTAGAGCAGGAAGGGAAGAGAATGCTACAAGAATATATTATTGAATAAAATCACAAGATTTATTACTAACCTATTAAAAATCATGTGTAAAACATCAAAATAAGGGAGATTCCTAAACTGGCACATATAGGTGACTATTAGAATGAATCCAAAGTTTCAAAAGCTATACAACTCCTATAGGATTATCAACATGTGTTTCCCACAAAATTTTCACAAGTTAGAGAAGTAGGTCCTTCCCTAGGTGAAATACGTATCAAACTCAAGGATTACACATGATCCATCAAGAAAGGGTCATATAATTTGAATCTAAACATGAATTTGAAAGTGAAAGCTGAACTAGATAGAATGTAAAAAGTAGGTATACTATATTCTATAGATAAGGTAGATTGGGTTAGTCCTATGGTTGTCTATCCTAAGAAAATAGGGGAGATCAAAGTATGTGGTGACTATAAAATTTTTAATGATGCATGTATGAATGATCCATTTTAGATTCCTTTCATAGATGAATTTTTGGAATCTATCATAGGTCATGAAGTTTACTCCTACATAGATGGGTTTAATGACTATCATCAAATACCCATCATAGAAGAATATAGAGATAAAACAACTTTTGCCACATAATGGGGACCTTTTATATACAAGGTAATGTTTTTTGGCCTCAAGAATTCACCTTTAGTTTTTTTCTAGAGTAGTGGTAACTACCTTTAAGGATTTTATTCATGACTTTCTAGAAGTATATCTAGATGACTGGTAAGTATTCTCTTTGTTTAAATATCACTTGTCCAAGTTTTGCCTCATGTTATAATATTTTTGATTTATACGCATTTCCCTAAATTTGAAAAAGTGTTTATTTTTTACACCTTTTGGTGTCCTGCTAGGTCATGTGGTGTATAGTGAAGGGATTTTGATAGATCAAGATAAAATTGTAGTCATTATTAGTATGCCCCTACTAGTCAGCTCAATAGAAGTGCAATCCTTTTTTGGCCATAAAAGTTACTATCAAAATTTCATCAAGGGATATACAACCATTTCATCTCATTGGAGTATTTTTTTCACAAAGGTATGAAGTTTGTTTGGACTTCTGAGTATCAAAAAGCTTTTATAAAACTAAAGTATTGATTGGTTACTATGCCTATTCTAATCTTTCAAGATTAGATAAATCCCTTTCATGTTGATATTGATGCTTTTGGTATCACATTTGGTGTTATGATTGCATAGCCAAGAGAGGGTCTACTGGACCACCCCATACATTTTTCAAGTCAAAATTTATCTAACATAGAAAAGAATTACATGAAAACTAATAGGGAAGCATTGGCTATAGTGTTCATACTACATAAATTATGACATTATCTTCTTGAAACACTATTTGAAGTTTTCATACATCATCAAGCTCTATGATACCTAGTCAATAAGCCTATGTTCAGAGGATGAATTTCAATATGGTTGATGTTCTTTTAGTAATTTCAATCTCACATCAATGTCAATCTAGGCCTAGAAAATGTTGGGTTAGATCATCTCAATCGCATCATGAATGGGGAAGAGCAATAATAAATATATTAATATTCTCTTGATTCCAATCTATTTCAAGTTTCTATGATACCTAATATTTTTTAAGCAATTTCTAATTTCTTGGAACAAGGGGTATTCCCTATGCACTATCAAAAAAGAGACAAAAATTAGTTTGTCACCAGAGCCTTACCATATACTATTATAAATGGGCTCTTGTATCATTCAGGGAAGGATGAAGTAATGCATATGGTAGTTATGGAATATGAATGCCTGCATCTCTTACAAGAAGCACACTAAAGGATAAAAGGATCTCATTTTACCAAAGAAGTTACTATGCAAAAACTATTACAGAGTGGATTATGGTGGCCAAATCTTATATATGATACAAATAAAGTAGCATAGCATTTTGACATATGTCAATAAATGGGAAAGCCACACCAAAAGGATGAAATTCCATTGTATCCTTTGCTATTCAAATAACCTTTTGCATAGTGGGGCATTAATTTTGTAGGACATATCAATCCCCTAAATAAACAAAACAATGCTTGGTATATTATCACTGTGACTGATTACTTTACCAAATGGGTTAAATCTATTATGACACCTAGCTATTGGGTGAAGGATGCATAAAATTTCATTTAAAATAATATTATCACATGACTTAGATGCCCTATCAATCTCATCATTAATCGAGGGAGACACTTCTTGAATAATACTATCAAATATATTATTAAAGAATCTATGATTTCATATCATAAAATTACTACATACCATTTGCAAGCTAATGGACAAGTTGAGGCTTATAATAAAGTTTTGGGAAAGATTTTTATGAAGATCTATGATGTCAATAAGGATGATCGGGAAGATTATATTCATGAAATTCTTTGGGCCTATCAAATGCACTATAAGAGGGATATAGATTTAACTCTATTTCAGTTGGTCTATGGGCTTGAAGTAGTAATGCTTATGGAATACTTAGTACCCAATATGTGCATTGCAATAGGATGTAAGAATATCAATGCAAATAATATTGTAATAATGTGAATATGATACTAGGGGATTATGAGTGTCTCATAAACATTCTTCTCAAATTGACTAAGATGGATGAGTATCGATGTAAATCATCTTGGATGTAGGAATTTTATAAATAGATCCATAAAGCATGGTATGATAGGAACCTATGGAATAAGGAATTTCATAAATATCAATTGGTTTTGTTACATGATAATCACTTTAAAGAATTTTTGGGTAAATTATATATCAAGTGGAAAGGGATTTATGTTACACATGAAATATCACAACAAGGAACCATTATTTTGAGAGATCTATAGGGAATCATTTTGATAGGGTAGGTGAATGGCTATAATTTTAAGCCCTATCACCAATAGTCTTAATTTATCTCTTTCTACTAGATATTTATACAGCTAATCCAATTTATACAATGTAAAAAGAAACAAGTTTCTCATTTCTAGTATTTTACTACCATGGATCATTCGTATCTCATCATAAATGTGACAGATACTCAGAAGGAAGCAATTGGCATAAATATTGCACTTTGGTAGACAAAATATAATGATATAGAGTTGTTTGACTATCTTAAAGTGGCATTAAAAAACTCTTCCAACTAGATCTAGTGGATGTTACACAACTACTTTCTCTTGCAACCCCACACTATTTCCATAACACTAACATCGAGCACTTCATTAAAATTCCTACCTTCGGTGATTTGGGTAGATTGTGAAAATATTGCTTGATTTCTATAATGAGGGAAACATTTACATTATCCCTAATACCACCATCATCATAAACACTAAATCAATGGCCAAAGTTTTAGGCATGCACAAGGTAATTCACTTGTTCCTCACAAGTCTAGAACATCACCTATCCTTCAATAATTTATATACATATATGTCTAGGGGTACATAAGAATCCCAATTGAAGATATATAAGATGAAATAGTGTGCATTTTATTTGAGTGCATCACACATCAATTCTAGCATACTACCAAGTCGATGAAGTAAATCCCCAAAGGAGTGGTTGACATTGCACATCACATGATCTAGCATAATGAGTAGTTCAATTAGATTAAGTATATTATACAATACCTACTTAAAAATATCAAAAAATTACACATGACTTCTAGGTAGACCTTTTAGTACTAGTTCTTGATCTTTCTATTATGTTTCACTCAATAGAAGTCCCTTGAGGGAGAGGTGCACTCTGACATTGACTACTGGCTAGCACAACAATTTTGTAATTTAATATAGACACTTGAGTGCAGTGCCCTAGATCATGAGGTAAAGTTCAAGACATGGTGGGAGGAGTGTTTTAAGTTCATTTATACACATCCATGGGTATCATTAGACATCATATAGTACCTAGGATAACATGATATTATCATTTTACTTCTAAAATCCATCTTCATTCACATTCATGAGATACCTAGGTTTCCATTTGGAGTCCTCCCATATTTTTTTAACATGGCCATGGTGCAGGTCAAGGTTTCTAATCAAAAAACATATGAAGTTAGGCATGCCACACCTCTAAAAGACATACCACCTGACATAGTAGTTATTTTAGCATAGACACAACCTCGTATCAACATAAATGAAAGCATAATGTCTTTGTAGAATAACCACCATTACCTTTGCTAAATTTCAAGATTAGGAGTATAGAAACCTGGTTGGATGACCCCAAGGTATCCTATATCATAAGCTCATGTGACCTACCTTAGATGGGAATGGATGAGTAGGAGGTTTACCGAATGATCGTTGAGGATATGATAGGCAAATTTTATGAGGAGGAGGAGAAAGAGTTATTTTGAAAGTTAGTGCACATGGTTAAAGTGTGTACTAAATGACTAGTGTATTAAAAAATAAATAAGAATCCTACTATATAATCATAAAAGGAACACCCAAAAAACAAGGAGGTGGGTGGAACCAAAGACATCAGGTAGTGTAAAATAGTTGGGCCCATGAAACCTACTAACCTAAGTGGTTTAAATCACTATAACCATAATCATATGGAATATAATTTAACAAATGGCATAAGGTAATACAATAATATTCTAATACCCTCCCTTAATGACTAAACCAAAAATAAGATGAATTTTGTCCTTGAATTTTATAAACTTGTCTGAACCAAGTGGTTTGGTCATTATATTAGCTTGTTGCTCTGTAATGGGGTAGTAGAAGAGACTAATGTATTCATTCATAACCAAATATTAGATATAATGATATTGAACCTAAATGAGTTTCTTCCTAACATAGAATACTAGATTCTTCACCATGTTCAGAACATTCTAGTTATCATAGAAAATTAGAGTAGGTTTTGATCATTGAAACTGAAGATCCTCTAATATTTTCTTTATCCACATAGTTTCACAACCTACACTGACCATCACTTTATACTCTATTTCTATTGAATATAATGCCACTATAGTTTTTAGCTTGATATACCAAGAGAAAACTCCATAACTAAGAGTGAATGTGTATCCTATTGTAGATTTTCTTGAATCTACTGATCCTTCCCAATCAGAGTCAAAATATCCTAAAATATCAAAATCTACAGACTTATTATACATTATGTCAAAGTCAAGAGTACCTTTGACATTTATTAATACCCATTTTATATATAACTAATGTACTTCCTATGTTTTATACATGAATCAAGATCGAACACTCACTACAAAACAAATACCCAGTCTAGTGGTAGTGAGGTAAATGAGACTACCCACTAGCTATCGATACATTATTTCTTTGATCAAAGGTGAAGTAGTGTTAGTTGAAATTTTACCTCCAAATTTCATAGGTGTGTGATTTGGATTAAAATCCATCATTCTAAATCTTTACAATAATGATTTGGCATACTTATTCTGTGACATGAATACAACACAATCATCTTGCCAAAACTCAACACCTAAATAGTATTTTATTAGTCCTAAGTATTTCATGTCAAAATTACAATAAATATCAACCTTCATTTTCTAAATGAGACTAAAACTACTCCCAATGATGGTTATATCATCAAAATATATAATGAGAATCAATATATCATCACCAAACACCTTTATATAGAGAGTTGGTTTAGAATTACACCTTTTGAAACCATACTCACTAAGATATAAATTGATTTTCATATACCAAGCTCGAGGAGCCTACTTAAACCCATACAAGGACTTGATCAACCTAAAAATAATATGTTCCTTACCATGAACCTAAAAACCCTATGGATGAATCATGTAAACTTCCTCCTACATATCTCCATTCAATAAATCACTCTTGACATCCATTTGTTGCACCTACCATCCAAAATAAGTAGCAATAGCAACAATCAAACAAAAAGTTACCATCTTTGTAGTAGGATAAAAATTATCTTCATAATCAACCCCTTCCTCTTGTGCATAACCTTTTGCAATAAGTCTAGCTTTTTATTTGTCCAAGGAACCATTTAATTTGCATTTTACCTTTTAAATCCATATACAACCAATAGATTTATTTCCTAGTGGTAACTCCATAAGATCCTAAGTATTGTTTTTCGTCAAGGAATCATATTCCAATTAAATGTTTGATTCCCACTCATGCTTCCATTTGGCCTCTAAAAAATAATTAGGCTCAAATGACTATGAAATAGTAGTTTTTAGAGCAAAATAATCATGCTCACCTCTAATACCAAACTACTTTCTTGATCTCAATCTTCTTCCTTCCACACCTTGTGGAAAGTTTGCCTTATTTAGTGCTTCCATTGTTTAAAAATACCACTTTGGATTCTTTGGTTGTTCTAATATAACCTCAAAATTACCTAAAACAATTCCCTTCATGGAATGTTATTCCACTAATGAACTAGAATCCTAATCAACTTTCACATCACAACTTATAATAGAATCATTAGAACAAAACAATAACTAAATATTTGAAACTATACTAGTTACTATGAAGTATGTCATATATTAATTTACTATGACATATCTATTTACCAAAACTTATTTATTAGAAACATCAAGTAATTTTTAGGAATTTTATTGCTCATTGTACCCAACAAACATGTATGCTTTGATTTTCACATCCAAGTTACTTCTCTTTTGACTAGGAATAACTATAAAATCTACACAACAAAAAATTCTAAAAGAACTTACATCTTGATTTTGACTTGACAAAGCCTCCTCTAGAGTCACATTCTCCAATGATTTTATAGGACTTCTATTGAGAATGTACACCACCATATTCATTTCTTATACCCAATATCTATATGGGACATTTTTTCTTTGGACCATATAACAAGCCATGTCCATCATCATCTTATTTCACCTTTCCACAACTTTATTTTACTACAGAGTGTAAGGGGTAGTGTACTATATTTGTATGCCTTCAATGGTATAAAACTCCTTGAAATATTTTGAGATGAACTCACCCCTAATATCCATTCTAAAATATTTCACTAATCATCTTGCCTATTTTTTAACCATAGATTTCCAAGTAAGTTAGAAAAATAATTAGAATTCTTCAATAAAAAGTATACTCATTTTTTCCTAGAGATATCATCAACCAATAATAGAAAATCATAGGCTCCAGAAGGGGTAGGTGTCTATATTAGACCATGCAAATATACATGTACTAGATCTAATACTCCCTTAGCTATCAAAGCTTTATCAACATCAAATGAATGTCTAACTTCCTTCCCCAACTGACATCCAATACATACATGATGACTATCCCAATAAAAGGAATCCCCTTAACCATATTATTCTTTCTTAATGTATTTAAATAATTGAAATTTAAATGCCCTTACCTTTCATGCCATTTTTCCCTCTATGGATATACACACTTATACAAGCCTTTCTTACCATTCCCAACAACAATAATCTTGTTATCTCTAGTAGTGAATAAAAATTATTTTCTTTGAGATTTTACAACAAAATCAGTTTTTGAAGTGATCTCACTAATTAAAAGTAGTTATTTGTTCATGTCAAGAACATACCTAGAATTCTTAAATGTATATCAAACTACACCATTAAAACTAATCTGAAAATTACCATATAGATTCAAAAAATGAGTTCTACCATCTTCTAAAGATAAAGATTCTATTTTAAACAAAATCCACATACCAATCCTTATGGCATGTATAATGGTGATATTCCCCTAAATCAAAGTACCAATCTCGATTCACCTTTATCTAAATTTTCATGATGAGATTTCCTTCTAGGGTTATCCATATTTTATTGTCTTTTCTTGTAATCTTTCTTAAGATGAATAGGTTTTCTTACAGTAAAAACTCTTCCATTTATATCTCTTATTAGAACCACTTAATTTTGAACATTCTATTAGATAAATAGTAGTTTTACCAAATTGTTTACACTTTCCCTTGATGAAAAATGCACTCTCCATATAAGTAGATGCAGATAACACTATGTACTCCTATTGTCTCTCCTTCTACAATAACAATGTACACAATTTTTCAAATTCCAAAGTCTATGTCTCAAAAATCATGTGCAAGGACTCCAAAAATGACTCAAATAAAGGTGGAAGTTTTTGCATAACTAGAGCAATCAAATATTTCTCATCAACATGATTTTTCATAGCCTTTAATTGATCATTGATGTCCTTGATCTGTAACAAAAACTTAAAAATAAAGACACCTTATTGCATATTAGTGGAAAAAAATAAAATTTTCAAATACAATACCTTACTAGATTCAAAATACTAATATTTAGAAGTAATATTAGTCCTCAAAGCTGATGCATTGGTTGCATTTATAACCTCTAAGATTAAATTATCTACTAATGACAATTTTAACAACACAAGAGCCTCACAATGATGTTTATCATAGTCATCGATATTAGTGTTAGGCCTTTTATCTTTACCAAGAAATATTTATTCAAGATTATGATCTTTACATATCATCAAAACCTTGTGACTCCACAAATTGAAATGTTTACTTGTCAATTTTTATGAATCTGGCAACAAGAGGTGTTGTAAACTAGCCATTTTGACCTAGTTTTTCCAAAAAATGTAAATGCGATAAAAATTTATAATGGATTTACATAAAATTACTTCTACCCACTTATTCAAATAACAAACTAGTCAATACCTCCAATTTTTAGCAAAAAACTCAACACTATTTGGGAGATTTTAAACTTTTTAATCTTTAAAAACACCAAAAAATGGATAAAAACAATTAAATCAGAAGATATACAACTTTGATTTCAAAAATTCTTTTTAAATCAACATCTAAATACAAAACCCAAAATGGTGAAATTTTCAACTAATTTGGCTTTACAGTTATCTCCCAACATAATTAAATGTGTTCCTCTAGGCAAAACTTTAAGTAAAAAATCAATTTCTAAACTTTGAAAAAATAAATTAATTTTTAAAATTTGATTTAAAAAATTCAACTAATTTATTATTGGTGGAATAATACTTAGCATAAAATGATGCATAAAAATTTTAGTCAATTAAAAAAGACCTATGTAAATGGCCATCATACAAATCTTTAGACAATAATTTCAGAGCCAATTCTCAGTAGAATTTGATTTCATCATATCCTACTAGCTTCTCCCAACCAAGAGAATATTAGAAAGCTAATAACCAATTGAAATAGATAGAAAATGAAATTGTGGCCTCCCTTCAAGTGTTATATGGCACCGTACATTATACGACCTGCATGGGAGAGCAAAGAAAAAAATTAAGGCCTAAGAGCCTCTCCTATGGCCTTATTTCTCTCTATCATAGTATTCATATACCTTCTCCACCTTTTATTTGCTTATCAAGCCTTATATCTAGTCATAATGAAAAAATAGATCTTCTCCCTCTCATGTCACTTAATTGGGTGCTTCACTCTCCTCCCTGATGAGTCCATCCTCTCTTGTTCCACATGCTTCCTCCAAAGATTCCTAAACCACAAGCTCTAAGACCATGTTAGAACCATCAAATAGAATAAAATGATATTAACAAGTATACAAAACACTACATAAGAATCCTATTATATAGGCATAAAAGGAACACCCAAAAATTAAGGAGGTGGGTGGAACCAAAAACATCAAGTAACATAAAATAGCCAAGCTCGTGAAACCTACCAACCTAAGTGGTTAAAACCACTATAACCATAAGCATAGGGAATATACCTTAGAAAATAGCCTAAGGTAATACAATAATATGCTAATAAGAAGGTCCCTACAAGTCTTTGGGTAGAACTACCACCATGTCATGCATGCATTATTATTGACACTATGCATGAAGAGGCTGAGCAAATGTAAAGAGTGGAAAAACTCTTTGAGCAATAACCTTCCACCACTTTTGAAGCTATTGATGTATTTGTGCCACTGTGTGAAACTCTACAAGAGCCTCTAGTGCATAGACCCAAAACTCAATGAGAGGCTAAGACTTAACCTACCCTTGAAGAATTCACATTTGGCAAGGCAACCATTGCATAAGAAGTGTAGCCTTCTCCTTCCCAAACTTCACTTCCACCCAAATGCAGGCATGTTACTTTGGGGAGAAAGAAAGAATCTATGTCTAACTTTATTTTCTAGTTGAGTGATTCACCACCCTCAGAATAATCCCCAAAGATTGAAGAGATAATACTAGATCAACCTATCCCTAAAGAGCAAAAGTCTTCATGGGAGAAAATAAATTATGTAGAAGAATGGTGAGTATGAAAAGAAGAAAATAAGCACTAGAAAGAGAAGGCCTAATAGTATCAAGTTGAGTAATCACATCATCAAGTTAAAGAATTTGAGGCCAAGTAGAAGACCCATGACACAAAATATGAATGACAACAAGCTATCAAGGAAGTAAAGAAGTCACAATAAATTTTTGATGTAGTAAAGTAGGCATATGAGGTGCACCATTAGAACATGGACAAAGAATATAAGAATAAATATGTTTCACTCACTGCCAAGGCCAAGGCAGACAAAGATAAGCAACATCAAGATGTAGAGGCATATGTAAATAAATCCCTAAAAGATGCCATCTTTCACAAAAACAAGCCAATAAATATATGAGGAAGAATAAATAAGAATAAGATGAATCCTTGCCTCAAAAACAAGCACAAAAAAGAACAAGTGTGTATAGGCAAGGCAAAGGCTGATTTAGAGGCATAAACATAGGCTAAGGCTAAAAAATACAAGGTTGTTGTGCTTAAAGAATGAAAAAAAGGAAAAAGAGCATACACAAAAGTAGTAATAGGAGGAACATAAAAATAAGAACATTGTAAAAGAGGATCTCAACAAGAAATCAATGAAGGAAGCTAAGAGAAAATAATAAAAAGACATTATGCAAAAAATAATGACTAAATAAGATGCTATGACACAATAAAAATAAGTGCCTAAACAATAATAACTACCAGGTGGATCAGAGTAGCTAGTGCAAGAAGAAGATACATCCATAGGTGTAATAGGTGGGTAGCAACTAGACTTACCTTTGGGAGGAGTCTAGCTATTAGACATTCCAACTATGGGTGCTCAATGCACCACCTTCTCACTTCCACTTGTGACCATGCCATGACCTGATCCTTCAGCTAGTGTGGGAACATTGTCATCATTCTCACCTCAACAAAAATCATCATTAGATATTTCTAGGTTACCATTGAAGTAGTTAGAGGGTGTTATAACATTCTATGAGTCTATTACACTCAAGGTTGCCTCTCTAGAGAAGGAGGTTGATCAATATAAGGATTAGACCATTGAGTTGAAGGCCAAACTACATGAATCTACAAAGTTCATCCAAGATACTTATCCTAATTTGGTCACTCATGTAATTGGGAACCACTATCTAACCAACATAGACTCAAAACACTTATCTATGAGTTAACAAAAGACTGGTGTGTAGCATAGAAATTCCACATAGTAAAAACATTTGGTCAAAATGTTAAGGATGAGTTTGCCTTAATCATCATTATATTGGAAGAATACCAAGGAATGCTTGATGCTACCACACTTCAAGCTCAATACATCATACTCAGTATAATGGATTGGAAACATTAATTATATACCACATTATCTAGTTCCATCATAGACTTTTTGAAATCCACCATAACTAAATCAACCATGGCAAGTAACACTTCATATGGGGAGGAGAAGGATGGAGTAGTCTAGGAATCACTGAATGCCAAAGATAATGTGCATGATAACTTTATGATTTATCAGAGCCAATTATTACATATTTATTTAGCTAGCCTCCAAGATCAATGACATATAGATAAGATAGAGTAGCTGAGTAGAGAGATTAAGATAATGGTTATGAACACCAAGACTACCTTGAGCATAATTGATGATGTAGATCTCAAGAAGATCATCAAATACCATGTTATATTGCACACCCTAATACATGTAATATAAGAAGTGATGTTGGATTGGAATGTATATAGAATAAATTTGACTCCTTTCACCAGCTCAATTGTGTAGATTATCAATACACCTTCCTATAAGCTACCTTTTGAGTTCTATTAGATCATAACATGATGAAAGACTACACAATAATATTGAAAAGACTCTTATGGTCAAACTTAATTTACTTCCATGCCACCACCATCAAGTTAAGTACTATGTAGAGTACAAATTTTGAAAATTTTGTATAATATTTTGTATTAGGAATGACTTAGTAAGATAAGTAGGGATAGGTTGGTTGAAAACTCATAAATAGTGGCCACTTGATTATGATAGCCTACTGAAAACCCACAAAAGGTGATAGGCTGGTAAGTTACTTATTTGAAAACCCAAAGGGGAAGATAAGTAGTGTGTAAGAGGTAAAAACTGGAAATGACACCTTGAGTGATTACTATGAATCTTACTAGTCCAACCATTTATTCAGCTCCTAATAACTTATGTATTATCAAAGATCCTAAGATGTTGTCTCAAGATGAGACAACATTTTAAGTTCATTAAAGTGTTGGTAAAATAACATGGATTGTAAATTTGCACAAGATATTTGTCTAATATTCATGCATTATGTACTCATTTTTTTGTTATATAGTCTATTTTTTCTTATCTTCATGACTTTTAATAGGCTAAAATATGAAGATACTCCACTTCTAGAACCAAATATGAGAATAATATGAACAACCATAGACTAGAAAATTATATATATACTTTTGTTTGTAAGAAGATGAGGGTTCCACTTTTAGTAGAGATTAATAGAGATTATCTGGTTATGGTTACCTATGTGATTTCTTGTTATGTTTTTTGCATGTATTCTTGATTATAATGTGTTGGTTACTTTTTGTCTTAACTATTTTGAATGCATTATTTTAGTTTTATACAATACTGGTTCTTCTTAATTCCTTAATAACATAGAATAATTAATGTTTCTTATATTTCTATCATCCAAATTCTTATCTTTTTACGATAAACTATTATATTTACATGAAGTATCTCATAGTTATCCCATCCTTAGCATGTTATGATGCTTCAAGAACCTCTACTAACATAAATAGGTAGTTCTTGAAGCATTATTTATCGGTTGTCCCCTTCAAATTAATTTTTGACTAATATAAATATGAGGTGGTAGTGTATATATTAGATAGATTTGCTTTAGTTATGTTTGTTTTCATCATGTGTTTGTTTTTATTATGTGAGTTTATTTTTTGTTGTGTTTTTCCACTTTTTACCATTATTTATTTTGCATTTTTCCTCTTATGGCTGACCCTTGTTAGTAACTACTTCAAGTGGTGGGAAAAACTTAGGAAGATTTTTGAGAAGCAAGAAGGCCCATATTGAAGCCTTCAATCTAGGTGATTTCAGGATAGTAATGTAAACCTTTGACATTCTATATTTTAGAAGCCAATTATTCTAAGAGAAATATATAGATTTTATAACATCCTACACCCTAATATAAACACCAAGATGCACTTAAAATAATGATTAAGGAAGATATTATATTATTCAAGTTGATCAAGGATTGGTTGACTATTAATAAATGTATCCTTATCCATTCAGTCTTGGCTTGGTCATGAACCCTTAAGGGATGAGACTAATAAATAATTATATTTTCTTAGGAAGCTTAAAAAACAATAAATAAAACATGCATAATATAAATTTTGAGTCTATCTCAAAATGGTATATAGGCATTCTCCACTGTAGGTTTTCCATCTTGGCTAGCAATAGATCAATGCCATGAATGGGAATAGTGACATATCTGTAGGGGATATGGATGCATGTCATGAAGTAGAGAAATTCCCTACCCATTCCCCCAACCATCAAACCAAAAATTCCCCATAGTAAGATTGATAACCAATCTAGCCTTGATTTCTTGAAGGTAATATAATAATAAATTAGAAAATGAATATCACTTATTACATATGTTGGTGGTTATGTATAGGTGGAAGTTTAGTATGTTACTTGCTATTATGAGGCTTTCATGCCTCATTTTTTCTATGGACAAAAAAGACCCCCTATACAATATTTGTGTTGAATAAGGAAAGGAGAAGAAACTGGTTGAGTTCTAAGTTATTCTAATCATTTTCCTCATGGAAGTCACCATTTTTTGTGGCCAACATGCCCCTATTTCTCTAAAATGGGGGACCTATCTAAAAAAATTTCAAACAAGATCTTTAAAATCCTTTATTTTTTTCTTGATAGTGATGCATGTTTGAATCCTTAGAATATACACCTCCTTAATTTCTTCAAGAAGTAACATGCCTCTTTTAATTTGTCTAATGAACTTAGAATAGTTTATTTTTTTAAATAAATCATAACACTAATGTTGCAAGTTGATTTTCACTTAAATATCCTCAAGTCTACTTTCCTTCTCAAAGTAATAGACCCATTATCCTCCATATAAAATTGAGTTATTTATAAATGATAATTAAGATTTAATGTATCATATTTATTTTATTTTTCTTACTTAGTCATTTTTTGAATTTCATAGAGCTCAATTAAATGGGAAGGTGCCAAATCATCATGAGTTAGAGAGACCAGTCCCTTGAACTTGTTAGAGATGTCATAGCTTGAGAGAGTCTAACTAAATGGGAAGCTACCACATCATCATGAGTCAGAGTGACAAATCCCCTAGATCTATCATAAATGTCAAATCCTGGGAGAGATTGGCTAAATGGGAAGGCACCACATCATCATGAGTCAGATTGGCTAGTCCCCTAGACCTATTAGAGATGTTAGAGCTCAAGATATCCTAGCTAAAAGGGAATATATCATGTCATCATGATTTAAAAAGGCCATTCCCCTTGAACTTATTAGAGATTTTAAATCCCTAGAGATCTTGGATGAATGGGAAGACACCATGTCATCATGAGTTAAAAAGGCTAATATATTGAACCTATCAGAGATGTTAGAGCATGGGAAAACCAAAACAAATGGGAAGGTGACATGTCATCATGAGTTAGAGTGGCTAGTCCCCCAAACCTATTAAATATGTCAAAGCTTAAGAGAGCCTAGTTGAATGGGAATCCACCATGTTGTCATGAGTTAGAAAGACCAATCCCTAGACTTGTCAAAGATGTCAGATCCTAGGAGATATTGGTCAAATTATAAGGTTTCACATCATCATGAGTTTAAAATTATAATCCCTTAGACTTTTTAGAGATGCTAGAGCCTAGGAGAGCCTGGTCAAATGGGAAGGTACCACATCATCATGAGTTAGATAATCTAGTCTCTCAAACCTATTAGAGATGTTAGAGCCCAAGAAATATTGGATGAATGGGAAGATTCCACATCACCTAATATGTGGATGAACTAGTTACCACTTAATATCCCAAAATTTTTAAAATGAATTATGGATGAGATTTACAATCCTATTAGAACATGCCACATGTCCCTAAGTGACACATGACCTAACCTAGAGGATTGATAATATATGGATCCATGCCTAGGTGCCTACCTTAATGGTAATATCAATGACTAGATGACACATGTAAAAGGTATGAGTTAGCTGAGAAACATCCAAGATTTATGACCATGTGCATACCATGAACTGGGTATTAATAAAATGGGAAGATAGACCTAACTAGATAGTTTTAAAAACATCCCATCACCATTTCTATATATGAATAGCTATAGAGGATCATGGGATCAAAATACAATTATAGATTTAAAAATAAATGGAGAAAATATATCCATAAACTCAAATTCAATTTCATAAAAATTGATCTACCAAATACCATCAATTAAGGGGGATGTATGCATGATCTTATAAATCCTAAGAGAAGTCCATTAATGGATACCATTACTAAATATAAAAAATCTCTAACTACCTGATTCCAAAATTCCATAGAGCCCATATATCATGTGCCTTCTACATTCAAATCTCCCTAAATTTCCCCTCCATCTTACTCTAATGGTTTATACATCCCCAAACTTAAAATCTAATCCTAGGTACTAGGGTATCACCCCCACTAGTTTAACTAAGTATAGACACTAAAATGATATATTTAATGTAATTGAGTATATTATAAAGGATTATACTAATGTGTATGACCAATAGGTTGAGTATGAGGATGCCCTTCGGTCCTATAAGAAGTGTGGGCTCCATAAAGTTGTATCCAAACTAGAGGCATTTTCATTCACTGACCTATTGGGTAACATCCTCCATAAGGCCATCTACATGCAAGATTATTTGAATGAATAGGTATGCTCACCTACTTCTCATCACCAAATTTACAATATATTTGGTAACACCTTCAATTCATATTACTCCCTCTTTAAATTTTTTTCTCATACGATGTAGTGACAATGTCGATCTAGATGAGCACCTAACAAATCTATGATGTCCTCCATGACTAGACTGAGAACCCCAACTCTAAGTGGGTTAACAAGAATAATATCAATGATTACATAGCTATCACCTTCCAAGAGGAGGTATAAGTAGGCATGATCTTATTGAATCTTCTATTCAAGGACCTAGATTGTCAACACATCAATGAGATGTGGGTTCCCCTTCTACATGTGATCTTGACTCACTCAGGCATCACAGACATAATAGGTTTGATAAAATTTGAGTTTTTCCATGACATTATAGATTCATAAACTATAGGTGAAATATACATGATTATATACTTGCTATATGAAATTTTTGCGATGATCTCATTAAATCCTTCAACCTTTCTTGTGTGGGTTCCTATTGGCCCAACTATCCATGTGGTATTTTATCATTTTTATATCCACCTATTCCACAAACATGTATAATATTTCTATGATCACATATATCTAGTGTTTTACTATGAATTAAATAAAAATCCAATGCCATATCTCTTAAAGGCAATCTAAGACTCTATGACAACCATCGAGGACTACTAGTTTTAAAAAGATGATGTAGTGATCTAAATCATGGGATTTATATAAGATCCCCTATACTTACCATATTATTTACCTAACCAAATAATAGAATAGGATATCACCTATTAATTAGTGAATGACATATTTGGATTCTATATACAACATCAGTAGAAGGCCTACCCACAACTCTTGATCACCATGCATCACCACATCTACATGAGCTTCCCCTCAATATAGAAGATGGTGATTAGGTGAGACTCCTTCACCCTAGAAAAGTTCAAGATTAAAATTAAGACCCTAAAGGCATGATTAAATCCCATTTAGTGTAATACTTATCTTTTCTCAACAACCATCAAGCTAAATATGATGATGAGCTCTATTTGAATGTTGTTAATGACTAGGAGGTACCATGCCAAAAAGTAACAAAGAAAAAAAATAGAATAAGGCTCAAGTAGGACCCTACACAACTCCTCAATATCATTATTATTATATGAAGGACCCAATTTCAATAGCTTTGGCTATCTCATGGAGAATCTTGTAGGGCATTTGGTCACTTTCTCTTCCCTGGGCTCTAACTCCAACTCTAGATCTAGTTTTGCTTTCACTAGTAGCTCTATCTCCTCATCCTCTAGTTCTACATCCACCCCCACCTCCTCTAGTTGTTCCTCACACTCTTCCTCCACCTATTTTAGTAGTGATAGTAACTAGGATATAGTAGAGCTAACCTCAAACTACTTGACACCAAATAGCCCAAACACATCCTGCTCATCCATTGACACCATAGCCTCTAAGATTTGTTGTAGTTGTTATCTCAAGAATGATCCCAAAAAAAGGAACCCATTTAAGTTACCCCACTCACTCCTCTATCTTCCCCTATTTCCCTTCCACCCCTTGCTCTTATTGTGTTCTAAATCCTAGTTTTTGTGTTAATTAATTAACTATGCCCCCTTTATTTCCCATTGCGTCCTTTCCATCTTTCACCCAAGTAAATTTGGCCTCAGATCTTCTGAGTGTCATTAATTTTTATTTCCCTTATTACACTCCTATCTCACATCATGTAGTCCTCTTGGTGCCTCCCTTAAGCATGCCATTAGTAGTGGGCATGGCTATAGCCTTTAGAATAATACCAATTCTAATAGGGAACCTTCCAATCTCCACTTAATTTAGATTAGATCTTCCCTTAGTGGACTAATTATCCCTAGTGTCCCTTGTCATTTTAGTAAAACCATCCACCATAATATAGAGATATAACCTAAGAAAGAGTCTTAATAAGAAATAGAAAGAGACTCGTACTCTAGGTTCAACCTAAATTCCTTCTTATCCAACTCCACCTCCTTTGTAGGGATCAATGGCTCCTCTAGCCTTACTATCATAATCTCAATGATTAGCTCCTAAAATCTCCCTCTCCCTTACCCAAGGCCCCACTAGCCTTACCTTCAACTAACTTTTCTCTTCCCTATTATTCCATGACCCATTCTTGGGGGAAATTCTACTTCAACTAAACATCACTTAATAATAATGGTGGTCTCAAATGTTCCCATGGGGATCCCCTTTTATTATCCATCCTTTCTCTCACATGTCCCCTCCACATCCAATCCTTTTTTATTTCACTCCTTCCACTTCCTCATCTCCCCTCCACCTCATCCTTTACCCTTCAACACCATTTCAGCCACACCTCATATACCCCCAATAACATGAGGGATGGTTCCATATTTTCAAGTGTTGTATATAGATGTCTAGGGTGACTCAAATGTACAATGGATTTTCAACCATGCCTCTAAGAGAATGAAAATGATGATTACATAGATATTTTTCTAGGAGGAAAACCTAGTGATATGGTAGACCAATCATGATTTATTTCCCCTCACCAAGTTTAGTACTATTAATGGAGAGGGTAAGATGGTTAAGGACCCACTATCCATACTTTAAGCTTCCCATGAAATGTCCAAAAATATCTTTGAGGACATGTAAATCCAATTTTAGACTCTCAAAGCCCAAGTGGAAATCACATTCCTAGTCAAACTAATCAGGTAGGTCAAGGATGCCCTCCTGCTACTTTTCTCAATCCTTAAGAAAGTAATGGATATTCAAGAAGAAACTAATGTAATTATACAATAAACTTAGGCCTACATTACTAAGATCATGGAAATAGATGGGGAGTACTGAAAGCTACAGATGGTGTTTAATAAATGAATGTTCATGGAGTTCAAACTAATGCCAACCTTAGATTTGGGGTTATACCAAACTTATATTGGGAACATGAGAATAAAATTGGAGGAGTGTCTAGCCTTGACCCACATTATAATAGGACCTTTGTAAGAGCGCTAGAAGAAGGTATTGACCTACTTCATAGAGGTCAATATTAATATGTTATTCCACTTTGATGACACTTTAATCGACCAAGGGGAATTTATAGTCCACTTAGGTCAATTCAACCAAGTAATGATGGAGAAAGTGGCTAAGGCAAACTAGGAAAGGGCCTTGGTAGTGCTATAAAAATCAACTCGGTCTATAATGAGCATCAACCAACTCTCTAGAGTCTAATCATGAATAGAATCAACTTTATAGATCTCCCAAAGATTAGAATCTTAGGCTAAAGTGATCTTTAGAGATCCCCCAATGAATTTGGCCAAGATAAATAAATATTTTGACCTCATGGAAGCCATATTAGAAGTTGGGAGTGCCCAGTTGAAGCAGTTAGGAGATGACCCCTCTTAATCACCTTAATGTGTCAACTAGTGGTCCTTATTGATATTTTGTAGGTTTATAAGTTTTTTTTGGTTAAAATTTTAAAATACAATTATAACAATAATGAGTGGCCATCATGGCCCAAGATGGGATTCTCATGTTTTTTGCAGGTGAGCCCCAATCCTTATCTATTTAAATAAGATTTTTATTATATTATAGGGTCAACTAAATTTATCAAAAGTATTATCAAGTTATTAAAAGTATTTCACCTACATTTCCTTCATCATTATAGACTGTAAAAGTAGCCCAAATTGATTATTATAGAAACATTTTACTCTTTTAATGAATACAACCTCTATTTTCTATAAGAGGGTCTCTTTCATATTTCATTTTTCTTTTATCTTCATGTTTTAATGATCATCAGTGTTAGATTAATTGGATTATCATTTGGTAATTTATGTATTTCATGGTTATGATGTGCTTAGTTATTATAATCTATGTGCGAGTTTTTTCATTCCCCTTTTGGTAGTGCTGATAATTTATGTGCCTAATTACATATTTTCATATGGTGTTTATGTGTTTTTGAAAATAATCCTCTAGTAACCATTGTTATTATGAACATGCATTGAAGGCATACTCTCAGTTCTATCAGACTCTTCCCATTGTATTTTTTTGGATGTATAACTTTAGTGAAACTCAATCTAAAGTGATATAACTATGACATAGTCACTTGGTTCAGTGACCCATGCATTAAGTTCATAAAACTAGAGGCTTTATTTTTCTAACTTAGCCTTCCCTATATTTTGTGTTTAGTCAATGGAATTGAAATAATTTTTCCCCTTGTATTTAGAAAGAATAATCCCAACACTCAAATATTCATAACCATCTTTAATTTTTGTGAAGTACATCATATTGAACTTTTAGTGGTAATGGTACATCTCTCGGAGACTATTCATGTAGACTCCATTTTTGAAGTCCAATACATGTAGTTTTACCTTAGGATAATCCTACATTAGTCTTAAAATGTAGGATGAAAGTCCGTAATTATCCCCACCTTCCCCTTTTAAAGGAATACCCAATCTCAAGGGTGTCTCATGATAAGGAACATATTAGAGTCGATAACATATACATTAGTAGTTGGTAAGTTATCACTAGGGTAGGATTGGGAGAGGAATGGCCTTGATTTGAGGGTTTAATGGCTATCCCTTGATTCAGAGAGGCTTGGTTACTCTCTAAATCTCAAAGATAACCCACTAAGGTTAAGATGAGTTCATTTTAGGAAGAAGGAATGGTGGTTATAGTGACCTCTTTGGTAGTAACCATAGGAGGTATGAATTGATGACCACCAATATATTTATTATGGTTAGAGGCCTCTATATTATCTTTTGTTTTTTCCTCATGTGGGTTGGGAATGTTTTTTTTATTGGTAAAATAATTCAAAGGTATTTGTAGTCTACTTAGCCCATCTTCCAAATTATAGATTATATCAATGTATTGATAATATTTTGTTTTAATTTGGGCATCTAGGATTTTTAGGATAATGTATGGTTGGGTTACAATGTGAGTCTTTTTCCCACTTCTATTAATAAAGGACATGTTGTTAGGTTCAAGGTGATTGCTAGCAATTTCTAATTGATATAGTAGCTCATGGATCACTACCCTTAATCTAACTCATGAGTTGGAAGGATGATTTTGATATTGAGATTATAAATTTTATGGAGTGATGTTATTCCAACTATAAAGTTATAATTCACCACCAAGGTTAATACTCATATAATTTTAAAAGTCTATAGTTATCTCAAAAATGTCTTGACTAGACATATTCATGGATTATATAATACTCTTAGGATATGAATGAAAAGTAAAGGTAGAGATAAGAGAGAAAAAAAGGATATGTAAAAGGGTATGCATTTCACATTGTGTTCACAAATTTTTATGCATTCAAATAACACATGATAAATTATGCACTTGAGTTCTTCACATCTAATTGAGATAACCAAACTTCAAACATCAATTTTCATTATCCCTCACCAAGTAAATAAAATTTAAACTGGATATGGACAAGATTTAAACTATGGGTGAAATTAAATAACTAAATCCTAAGATTATAATCTACATCATTTTTAATTTCACTTTATAAAATGAGAGCAAACACTATAGGAAATAGACTAGCACTATAATGATAAAGAGGCTTGGTGAGTGTCATCCAATGGCAGTAAAATATTGAATGGTAATAAGTTAAGTGTATATTTTATTTTGAATGTGTTATAAGGTAAGTTATTTCTATTTTTTCATGTGTGAGAATGGATTTTGTGTTTACACATATTGTCAAGGATTTTGTTTAGGAATGTTTTTGGTGCATGTGCTTGTCTTGGTAAGGTTTTGATTGTTGATTATTTTTGTACTTGTGTGAATTTTGACAAGTTTTTTGAAATTAAATTGAAACTAAATTAATTTTTTAAATGAAAGTATAGAAATAAAATAACTATCAACTATTGAAGTCAAATATATATGCAAAAAGAGAGGTTATTCTCTTTATCCTTTTCTTGAGTTTTTTAGATGCATGCAATACTAAAAATGAAATCTAGCCTAACAAATACAAGTGTTGATTTCAAATTCTTCTAGACACAATATTTTGCATATATGAAATATGAAGGAAACTATTTATTTTCATGTTTTAATATTATGAATGAAACTATAATGTAATTAAGGATTTTTATAACATTCAAATGAAATAAGATCAAATTTAAACCCTAGGTAATCTAACTTTCAAGTATCTATCAATTATTTTAGCCATACTACATAGAAACCAATGTTTGGTGTTAAGAATGACTACTTATTTAACCAAATTATTTTAAATTAATAAATATGAAATCAAAGTTCTCATTTTTATAATTTTATGATATAAAACAATGTTCTTATTTCATGCAAATAAATGAAATCAGGGCCAAGACATTAACTTTCCTTTACCTATGTTTTTATACAAAATTCTAGGTGTATCTATGTTTATTTTCTTATGAATGTAGTATTTTTTAAAACTTAAAATTATTTGTTTTGAAACTTAATTTTTTTCCCCTATAATTTACCTAGTGTTGGATGCAAACTACATGTTTTCAAAAGATCTTAATATGAAATTAGAAATAGTAAATATCTAAGCTACTATTTTTGGTGCAAAAGAGAGGAGACAAAGAAATATTTATTTTATTATATCTATATTTTTTGGAATGAAAATAAATATAATGAATGAGAATAATATAAGATAATATAATCTAATAAATGAATTAAAAAATTGAAATTGAAAATCCCCAACCTAATTAAGGTGAGACTAGCTAAAATCAAAAAATTGTTGTAGTAAAAAGAATTATTCGTAAGTATTTATATCCTTGGTTGATAATTAAAAAAATTATAAATAATTTAAAAAATATTAAAATAAAATAATATAGTAAGAACACAATATTTGAAAATAAGAGAAGTTGTATAGTGGCTGGGCTGATTCATAGATAATGAAGAACTAGTTGTTGATTCATATGAATTCCCCTCTCCAAAAAAACTATGTAGAATGACCATGAAGATTACCAAATAGGTAAAAAATAATTTTTAAAAATTAAATTATGAAATATATGCTTCCATAAATATTTAAATAACCAATCTTCAATGCAAAATTTAGATCCTGATATCAAGCCAAAATTGAGTTACTCATAAAAGAGCAATGGAGCTTGCATGAAGGAGTTGAACTGAGTTAAAATGGGACTTGAAATTTGGATAGACTTAAAATGATTAAAAATATAATATGGATTAAATTTGTCCTATTGTATGTGAACTTAGGATGAATAAAGAAATAACAGTGACATAAATCATGCACAATGCGAATTCTATAAGCTAAAAATAACACATGAATAGGAGGTGATGAAATTGTCACTATCTATAGGTGGAAGTTAGGTAACCACAAAAAAACATGATGGTTTAATAAATATCCATTATGAAATTACTATATAAAATTATTCAAATATCATAAAAATGATGGGTTCATCAGTGATGATTACACAACTATCGTAGTAGAAGTGTCACCAATGGTGTAGTTTGGTAATGGCGAGTGACAGAAGTGTCACAGTTTAGGGTGGTTCTATCACAAAGTAGGAGGTTAAAATACTAAGGTAAAAGAGACTAAAACAAATAAAATTTCAAGGTTTTCTAAGAGATCACTAAGATAATTTCAGAGATGACTGAGTCTAAGCATGTACGTGGAGATCACTACATCATCATTGGATTTGTTGGGAATGTTGCACTATGTAATTTTTGGGTTCATACATATTTACCCCTTGGGATGACACCTTTTCTTGAATTGATGATGATGTGGTATTTAATAGTGGTGTACTAAAGAAAAAATTAGGGTTATAAATGCTTACCTTAGATGGTGCAATGAAGCCAGTCGAGACTTCATGCAACCTACAGACAAAATATGGGAATGAAGTGAAACTTGATAAAAAAAAGTGGAAAATATATTATGTTATAACATTAAGGATAAGAGTACATAAAATTTATGTTTGGGTGATATTATACTACTTGAACAATCTTATTGGGGACTAAGTCTAAGGCTAAATGGTGTGTACCTTCAAAACAAAAAGTAACATACAAACATGTTATATAAAGACATGTCTATTAAAATTTGTTAGTTTTGGACACAAATCACATTAATTAAATTTCATTAGTACCCAAAATTTATAAAACATGAGTTTATAAATTAACTTTTTAAAAATACAAAGTTTATAGATCATAACTACTAGTTCTAAAAGACTATAATTTTTTTCCAAGAATAGAAGTTGTTTATGTAAATTGGGTTTAGGAATTTTTGAGATTTGTGTTGATGGTGATGAAATAGAGATAGAAAATAGAATATTCAATGATCAAAGATAGGAAATGATGAATATAATAGCTATAGGTGGAGTGGGTTAGACCCAAGATAGTTTTCACTACTTTTGTGTTTTTGTGCCAATTTTAACCTTTTGATTAAAAATATGTAAATTTCCATTGAATCTTTTTTTTTTTTTTTTGAGATGTTTAAATCACTTTCCCTCTATGGAGGTTAATTGTATTGAGACATTATCATATAAATTTATAATTATTATGATATATTTATATGGATATTTCATAGTAATTTCCATAATCTTATTGACTTGTAATTCATGTGTTATGGCTTGAATTTACAGGTTTGCTTCTCAGTTTATGCACTCTAGATGACTAGGTGTATGATGATATACCATGTATCCTTATTTTTATGAAAAAATAATTTATAATATGCTTATATATATGGGGGAAAATGTATACAAATGATGTAATGTTGTATAAAATGTATGAAATTATGAATGCACTAATAGTTGTTTTATAGGTGATGACCCATTTGTTTTTTTTACAAAAAATAAGACTTTCAATTTTAAGCAAGGAATGAAAAGGATAATAGGATAAATTTTAGATGATAAATAATGAAAAATATAAATAAAAATATGATATAATCCTTATGATCAAAAGGGAAAATGTATTTCTTTCTATCATTACAAAACACTAACTTTATTGGTTTCATCTAAAGATAACTAGTCCTGATAGAATTGGTAAATGGGATAAAGTTACCTTTGAAAAAATTGGTAAATGGGATAAAGTTATCTTTTTTAGAATTAGAATATATACAAAATTTTCAAATAAATATTTATTTTGACACTCTTTGATTTTATATTAATTCTAAATTTATTTTTTACTTCTCCTTGTGAACCCCTACACTTAGTCTCATGTGACTAGGAAGACACATGTTATCATCACCAAATGATATATGCAGATGAGTAAGGGAGTATATCCCTAATGGTAACCACATTAAACTATTAAGATGTGAGGATTCAACACAAAACATTATTAGAGGGTAAAAGATGTGGAATCTAAATTTTGTATTTAAATAAGCTTTTGATTTAAATGTGTGTCTACTTTTATATTTATAAAGACTTTAATCCAAAATCTTGGACCCATGCAATAGTAAGATGCAAGGGATCATCATCAAAGACCAAGATAGACAAGTAAAGTTTACATATTTTTTATCATGCTAATGTTCTAATTTAGAAGGCACCATAAAAGGAGATTTAACCAAGAAAAAGCTTATAGATTAGACTTTAGGCTAGCATTTTCTAAGTTGTACAAGAAGTAGGGAAACAAGGTGTAATATACTCATAATAACCAAGGAAATAACTAATTTAATGCTTATTTTGAGAATTTTTTATATGGGATAATATGGTAGTGTGAGAATGAAATGATATAATATGATAAATTATGAAAGTTCTATGCTATCTGAATTAAAAACAAAATAATCACCAAGAACACCATCTGATATGCTAGAAAAAATGTAAAAAAAATGGAAACTCACTATAATGAGGGCAATGTGCAATGAAATAAATATATATAGAATTTTTTTATATGTAAAGAGTTCACATATTTAATGAATTCATTTCCCTATAGAGTGTATAATTAATAAACTCTGTTATTGAAAATTTTGATCACTAGGTAAGGGCTTAACCATTTGGGCCTAAACTTTTTACCTTCTCTATTATTATTTTTTAATTCATTTTGCATGTATAAGGACAAGGTCTCTTGCATGAATTGGATGATTATATGTATAATTATGTAATTCATAATACCATTGGTAGAGCATGATTAACTTTGGTTGCTTGACCATGGTATTTGGTTGTAAGAAGGCATGAAATTTTGGGAACTCAAACACCTCCTAATCATGAGCCCTTTTTGATGTGGGAAGAATTCTAAGATAGTCTTTCAATCTATAGGATTGATGATAATACATGAATAATTTTTATTATATTATTTCCTTATTAAATAATGTTTGTAATGGTTTATCGATAAGTATTATATAATTGATTGATTGTACAATAAGAAGAGAATGTATAGATTTAGACCTATGTGGGTAATTGTAGGGATCAATGTTTATTTTGATGATACCTATAATTAAGGTACAAAACCTTCCCTCAAGATTTTGCATGGACAGGGGAGGATGAATGGTTTTTTGGTCTATCCTAAATTATAAACTAAAATCTAAATTACTACTTTCCCCTGCATGATATGGTTTTGGTAGATTATGATGAAGATATGGATCATTAGGGTCTTTTTAGGGTTTGTCCTCATACCCCAAGATTTATATCATGCCAACATGGTTTTTATTTATACTAGGGATAAGTGCTTCTAACCCAAGAGGTGTGTGAGAAATATAGGTTCTAATATTATAAGGATCAAAATGAGGTTGGATTCATTCATATCTTTCAAGGATACTAATAATCTTAATTATAAAATTAGTTGAGACAACTGACATTGTCATATGATTTTATTAACTTTATTTATATATTTTTCATTTGGTGGAAGATTAACAAATTTGATAACCTTATTTAAGATAACTATTTTGTCTGACAGGGGGTCTTTATCTTCTACCAATTATGTGAGCTTTTCCATACCATTGGTAGGAAAGTGATAATCAATATACAACCCTAGTTATTTTTACTTGGATATTTGAAAGACATCAAATGTCTTAAGGTCTCCTTGAGAGATGAAGACTTTAATAAGTGGAGGAACCTTATTTTTTGGAATAGGGTAGAAGGAAATTCCTTCATAATGTGGATTCAAGGTCTACCCAAGGTAATGTTATTATTTGAATCTCTATCAATCACATAAAGTTTTGTCATCATGGTCTTGGGACCTAAGGTGACTATAAGAATGATGGTATCTATTTAGGTAGACTTGAGGATATCATGACTTCACAAAATTTTCATTGGTTTCTTTTTACCTAAGTATTTGAAGAAATGAAAATAGAAATATTTTGATAGTTGATCCATCATCAACCATAGCTCACTTTACGTGATTTTTATCGATCCATACTTGATGGTACAAGGATGGATATTCCCTCTTATCCATTTCTCTATCCTAGGGTAGACTCTTTAGGTTAAATAAGTAACCAAAATATCTTTAATTTCATTTTGGCCAAAACATATCCAAATCAAATGATTGATTTGAGGTTGTGGCAGAGAGTTCCTGAATAGGTCTAGGAAAGAGATGTGGGAAAATGTCTTTATGAGATCAAAAATTAAATCATAGCTACCCATGAGGTTGGGGTTATTTGTGAGTATCTAAGACATTTTTCATGTGAGGGTATATGAGATGATACTCTCTTGTGTGGGTAACAATGTTTACATCCACATCAATTTCAAGTTACACCACTCATATCATGCAAGTTTTTCCTTGTGGTCCTCATTAGGGATCCACATTGGGGTTGATTATGCCTGAGGTAGAAGACTAAGTACTAGTTGGTGGGTGTTTGTTAGCTTGATTACTCTTTGGATGGTTTTGGATGGTGCATTTTTGATGGTCTGGAAATGGGTTTTGTTAGATGCCCAAGTTAATATTATGAGGTGATATGGGATGAATTGATTGGGATTGAGGGTTTGAATTGGAATTCCCTAGGAAAATGTATTTAAAATGTTTTTTGTTGGTCATCAAGGAGTTTTTGAATGAATTTATTGTATTACCTATATGATAGAGTCTCATGTCTAATGATTATGAAAAATGCAGTAGACATTACAATCATAGGATTAAGTATTTCGATGTTGAATATGATAATAAAACATTTATTGATTATTTTTATAATAGAAATATTTATTATGATTAGGGTTTGTGTTTTGTAACTAATTTTAAACTTATCCTTGGTTTTTGTTTTTCCATTAATTATGATGAGGAGGGTGATTGAATTCAACAACATGAATGGTAGGTGGAGGTTTTTTATTCCTTAAGCCCATCTTATTATTGTTTTAATTTTTCATGGGTTGAGGTGGATTATTCTTAACAAAATTCACCCTACTATTTTGATTTGGATTGAATTCAACAACATGAATGGTAGGTGAAGGTTTTTTATTCCTCAATCCCATGTTATTATTGTTAGAATTATTTTAATTGTTCATGGGTTGAGGTGGATTATTGTTAATAAAATTCAGCCTATTTTTTTAATTTGTGGTGGCATTACCATTCCCATTGATAATATTAGGACCTTGATTATTGGAGTTAATTTGGTTAGTGTTTTGATAAACTCAATTATTTTGGTTTGAGATGACTATTTTTCCATTAGTCCCATAGGTTTTGAAACCATTGTCAATGGCCACTTGATCTATTTTGAGAGCACTTTCAAGTGATTATTCATATGACTAATACAAAAAAAATTGTATTACTTCTCATGTATCCTTGTTTAGGGAATGTAATAAGAGATCACATAGTTCCCTTTGGTCTATGTGTGGTATGCTAGAAGATGATTATAATACTTTTCACCTTCTCATAATGAAATGGGCAAATTATTCATTGTAATCTTAGTTGATGTGCAAGAACCATCATATGCAAGTCTTTAAGAGTTTATTTATATCTAAGGATTTGACAAATGCAACCATGAGTTAGTGAAAATAATGTATAGACCCTTCTGGGAAGTGATAATACTAATCAAGGGTCTTTAATAATAATTTTAAAACCACCCCATCCCAATGTAAATGTTATTGAATAGGAGTAGTATATGCCTTGACATGTGCATTAGGATATCCTTCTCCCTTGAATT
Source organism: Torreya grandis (assembly GCA_037957365.1). Classification (NCBI taxonomy): domain Eukaryota; kingdom Viridiplantae; phylum Streptophyta; class Pinopsida; order Cupressales; family Taxaceae; genus Torreya; species Torreya grandis. Next base: position 4,339,408 of record JARHVA010000365.1, on the reverse strand, counting down.
TGGGGAGGTTGAGTAAAGGGAATGGAAGAATAGCTCCTTGTATATTATGATTGAGGGGTTCTTTCAAATACTCAACATATGTCCCATGTCATTTAAATATATTAAAGGTGAGGTAGAATAAGTTTAAATGAGTGGGTTTGGATATGGGTGACATGTTTAACCACTGGTGGTAAAATAAGGTGTTTGTTAGGTTGGTGTGGAGTAGGCCAAAAATTAGTTATCTAGTTGAGTTTTTTTATAGAAAATATGATAATGAGGAATAATGTTAGACAAAGATAGGCTAGGTGTTTTTTGAGATGAGTATTAGTGGGTAACACATAACTTGGAAGCATATAAGGTAGTAGATGGTTAGTTTGTGAAGGTGGAGGATATGTGGGTAGAATGTAACTCAAAGGGACACAGGGTGGTGGATTGTTAACCATTATATTGTGGGGAGGAGTGTAGGTGTAAAAAATTCCCATAAGATAAAAAGGAGGGAGTTGGTAGGATGGAAGAATGTTATAAGTAGGGGGATTAGGAACGTTATGAGTAAGGATGTCCCATGGATATTAGTTTGAAGCATGATTAAAAAGAGGTGAGTTAAATGGATACATCAGCAGTTGGTAATTTTTTTAAAGGGTGGGAATAAGATAGGAATGGTCTTGATTATAGGGGTTATTAGTCATCCCATGATTCAAAGAGGCTTGGTTACACTCTAAATCATGAGTGTGACCCACAAAGGTTGAGATTAGTTCATTATGGGAAGAATAAATGGTGGTTATTGTGACTTATTTGGTAGAAAAAATAAGAGGTATGATTTTATGACCACCAATATATAGGAGCTATTGGTTATTGGTAAATAGATGCAAAGGTGTTTGTAATCTACTTAGCATGTCTTAAAAATTGTATATTTTATCAATTTATTGATCATATTTTGATTTAATTTGGTAATTTCTAAGTTAATGGATGGTTGGGTTACAATGTAATTGTTGGTACCACTTCTACTAATAAATGACATGTTAAGGTTAGGGTGATTACTAGTAGTTTTGGATGTTTATGGTAGTTTGTGGATCACTACCCTTGATCTAGTTTGTGAGTTGGAAGGATGATTTCGTTATTGGGATTCTAAATTTTATGTAAGAGTGATGTTATTCCAACTATGAAGGGAAGTTTCACCACTAGGGTGAATTATCCTATAATTTTCAAAGTTTATAGTCCTCTCAAAAATGTCTTGAATAGAAATATTCACGGATTATATAATACTCTAATTATAAGAATTAAAATAAAAATAAGATAGAAGAGAGAAAATAAGAATATATAAAATTATATGTCTATCACATCGGGTTTACCAATTTGTATCCATGTGAATACCACATGTTAAATTATGCACTGGACTTCTTGAGGTATGGCTAAGATAGTTGAGATAATTGAATATTATGGGTAGCCTAAATTAAATAGGATGAATCTAGACTTGAGAACAAAGGAAAGGGAATATGTAAGGCTTATATTTGAAGGTTATTTACTTGGTGAGGAAGATTGTGGAGGGGTCCTACTAAATAGACAATAATCCTATATTGTTCATCTAAGGCTTCAAGTTAGATAAAGATAAGATTTGAATTATGGGGAAAATGAAATAACTAAATCCTAAGATCAAAATATATATCATTATAAAGTTCACTTGGTTGAATGAAAGTAGACACTCTAGGAAATGGACTATAACTATGAGGATAAATAGGCTCAGTGAGTGTCATCCAATGGTAGTATAAGATTGAATGGTAATAGGTTAAGAATATAGCTTATTTTAAATGTGTTTTAAGCTAAGTTCTTAATATTTTTTAATGTGTGAGAAAATATTTTGATTTCACTCATATTAGAAAGGCTTTTATTTAAAAATGGTTTTGGGGTTTGTGCTCCTCTTGGAAAAGTTTTGATTGCTGATTGTTTTTGTACTTTTACACATTTCAACAAGGTTTTTGCAAATAAATTGAAACTAAATTGATTGTGATTTAATATTTTTGGGAACATTGGGGTATTATTCCTAATTTAGTTAAATTGTATGAGTAGTAAAATCAATAAATAAATAAATAGAAAATAATTAAGCTACTGATTTGTGTAAATTAATTACAATTTGAGTTTTTTTTTAAATAGTAATAAGGAGAAGAAAATAAAATTTAGCTAAAAAATGATTGATCCAACTAAGATAGAAGTTGTAATTTAATATGTAGGATTAAGACACTATCACAAACTAAGATCTAAACTTCATTTTGTGATTGGATAGGAGCATCAAAACTAGATAGTAGTGGCACTGGTGCTATAGTCCACCTCTACCATTGTTGTCTTGAGGACCTAATCTTTTTGGGTTTTGTTTGTTATGTCTATGTGACCTTATCTATGAATCTTCAGTAGTTGGAAGTAAGTATAGCTCCTTGTAGAGTATATTTTTTCTTCAAACCCTATCTTTCTTTGTTCTTTGACCAATTTTGAGTAAGAGGGTGGGTTAGTGTGTGTAATATGAATTAGACGTGCTTTAAACCCCATGTGTGGGTATGTTGCCTACATACCAATACCCTAAAGAGGGATCAAGCCATATGTAGTTTTCCTACTTGATGTGCCTTGTGAAATTATGTATATGAAGATGTAGAATTCTAAACTAGATGTGCTTGAGGTGGCTAGGGACTAGTGTAAGGATTTGAATGAGCTTGTAAGTGTGTTGAATGGCTATATGCAGAGAATAGGGAGGATTTCTTGAGTAGTCTTACTTATATTCTTATTTGCTTAGTGATAATTGCCAACCCCTTCCAAATGATCTTTGAATGCGATTTTATAGGGATCTATTGGTCATGGGTTGAATTTACTCACATTAGACTGACAAGGATAAGGATGGGGAACTAGAATAAATTGACCATTGGGAATAAAAATGAACTTGGATAATAGCACCAAAAGTGAACAAGAGTGGCACTGATGTTATAGTCTAAGTGTGGCACTATTGTCTTGAGTAGATGGGACCTAGGGGGATTGATTTGTCTTGAAAAGAGTAGTCTAGGTGAGCTATGACCAAATATAAAAGGCTAAAAATGACTAGAAATTAGTAAAAATAAGCCTAAGAGGGTAATTAAAGTAAGAAAAAGGTACCTAAGTGTTGGATGTCATTAGCCACACTCAAGTCACCAACTTTTGCATTTTCTATATCTATATTTGCCCCCCTTTAATCTAGTGATGCATCAAAGTAAAATACTAGGATAAAGGAAAAATAGAAAGCATACCTAAACTTACCTATAAGAGTGAAGCTCATGAAGCTATGTGATACTAGGTGTGCATAGAGAGAGCACATTATGAAGTATGAATCTATAATAAAAATAAAGATTAGATCAGTACTTAATAGACATGTTATATCTAAAATAAGAATGTACAAAGCTAGGTGAGAGAGAGAGAGAGAGAGAGAGAGAGAGAGAGAGAGAGAGGAAGGAAGAGAAATGAATGGATACACTTCACTGAGTATGTGAACCAATACAAAACCTATTTTGATGCTAAATAAAGTTGATTAATGTTGGATGATGTTGTACCAAGAGTAATATCATGAACAAAGCTAAGTGGTCAATTTCCTAAGAGTGGCTCAAGAATGCAAAGGCTAGCCTTTAGCTACATTATCACCCACTAAGTGAATATAGGTGGTCTTGCATGTGTTGATAAATTTTTGGAATGTGTTTCCAATCTCTTTGAATAGGTGGATCAAGAATACAAAAGCTATATCATCCTTTAGCTCCATCGTTTCCCCATGAAGTGAATCTATGAATTGATACTGATATAAAATGTATATCATATGAGATGGCTCTTAAATCCCATGAATGTATATTAATATAAAAATTATAGTGTGGATAGTTTAATGTATGCTAGAAACTAGGACACTCTTGACCACTCTAAAAGATGGATATTTGGCTTGTATGAAATCTACTCTGAACTAGTGCACTAGGATTGTATCAAATCCACTCAAGAACTCAAAAAATCATGAACTTTGGAAGTTAGGATTATATGAAATCCAATACAAAATGATGCCAACCACCTAAAAATGTAATAAGGCATGCAACTATCAAGAATGCTTGGGTAATCTTGAACTCAAAAAGAAAAGAAATAAATGTGTCATGCACATTACCCCTAATCACTGGTGTCTAAAACATGGATTCTGATCTACAAGTCATATCAACTACTATACCTAAAATTAGAAGTGAGTGGCATCATGTCATGGATGATTCCCCTTATATTTTTATTCTTTAAGAAAAATTTTACTAAAACTACTAAATCTAGTCTAAACTATAGCTAATAAAACTATAATTAAACTTACATTTCTATCTATTTTTGGAAAATCTAGTTTTTCTATTATTTGGATAGGAGCACCCAAAGTAGACACTAGTGGAACCAGTGATATAGTCCAAGTTGGGTGCTATTATCCATGGCCAATCTAGTAACTTTGTATTTTTGACTATCTGCTTATTTTTTTCTGGCTGGTTTGATGTCTAGTTTCTATTTTGGATGTTTTAAAAACTATTATTTCAACCGTTAGGAGCTCTAAACTCTGTGACAAAACCTTTATTTGTTTCACCATCTTTTGAGGGTAGGAATGAATACCTTATAAGGACTACCCTCAGAAGAAACATCCCTATAACTATGTTATGATGTAAAGATACATGGTATAGCAATGATAATCGACAAGATTGAAATAATGAGTAGGAGATACATAGGATCCACAAGATCAATCTAGGAGAAAGAACCCACAACAAGTAACCTACAAATATAATACCAGAGAATAAAAAAATGTTTTACTCTCACACCTAAAAAATAGGTGATAATCCTGAAAATTCTCTATATTCTCTCATTATTTTCTCATAGATTGTAAATTATATATAATATAAATAGTTTTTTTATGACAAAAAACTATTTGTTGTGATTACAAAATAGAGAAAACAAACTATTTATTTTCAAATACTACAGACAAAAATATTATTGAGACTCTCAACAATAAAACAAATTATCCTAGGTAAATAAGATTAACCCTAGGTAATAAAAAACATACCCTATTATCCCTAGGTAAGCTTAAATATCCATTATTCCAACACCCTCCCTTAAGCAAAACATAGGGAGAATGACAAACAAATATGGGTCCCATCTACTAGGCCTGATAAGGTACCCATGTACAAACCAATCAAATATATGAAAAATAAAGGAAGGACTTCATGGGAAATCCCCCCCAAGGACAACTTCCTTCACCCCAAGAATCACTCGTAATTGAAGATAATGAGGAGAAGCCAAAGGTTTAGTGAAGATGTCTACAATCTGCTCAGCTGTAAGCACAAACTCTAAAGAAATAACTCCATCCTAAATAAGATATCAAATGAAGTGCATGTGAATCTCAATGTGTTTGGTCCACTGATGCTCAATAGGATTGCGTGAAATAGCAATTGCAATTTGGTTGTCACACCAAAGAGTAGTAGGACCCTGTTGTGTGAAGCCAAACTCTCCAAGTAATTGTCGAAGCCAAAGTGTCTCCTGACTAGTTTTGACAGCACCTCAATACTAAACCTCAGTAGAGGACAATGTAATAGCAATCTAATTTTTGCATGCCCAAACAACTGGATCTAAACCAAGTGTGAAAGCAAATCTGAAAATGGACTTGTGAATGTCAACATCACCAGCCCAATTAGAGTCAGTGTATCCAACAAGCTGTGTAGAACTTTGTGGTGTGTAATGTATACCAAAGTGAGTGGTGCCCTAAATGTAGCACAAAATATGCTTGGATGCTTGCCAATGACTCTTATGAGGCTCATGTGAGAATCGAGAGACAAGGTTCACAGCAAATGTGATGTCGGGATGAGTATGAGTTAGGTATAAAAGACTACCTATAAGTTGCCTATACAAAGTTGGATCAACAAGAGGAGTCATACAAGTGGTAAACAACACAACACCTAACTGATATGGAGTGGGGGCAGGCTTACAATCAGCCATGCCAAATTAATGAAGAAGATCTTTTGTATAATTTTTTTGTCCAATAGAGATGCCCTCAGAAGACTAAAAAACTTGAAGACCAAGAAAATAATGTAGAAGTCCTAGATCTATCATATCAAACCTATCTGCCAACTTGTCCTTGATATCATGTATCAATGAATTAGAACTACTAGTGAGGATGAGATCATCAACATATAAAACCAATATGATAATCTCCTCACCTTGCATTAGGATGTATACATTGTGATCTGACTCACAACAAATAAAACTAGAACTCAAAATAAAACTATCCATCTTCTCGTACCAAGCTTTAAGAGCTTGTTTGAGACCATAAACAGAATGATGGAATCTACAAACCAATGATGAGTCCTGTACAAATCTTGGAGGCTGCTCCATATAGATCTCCTCATGGAGATCACCATGCAAGAAGGCACTCTTCACATCCATCTAAAAAACTGACCAAGAATGTGAAGCAACAAGAGAGAGTACAAGTCGAATAGAATCCATCTTAGCTACAGGGGAAAAGGTCTCAGACTAATAAACCCCTTCAACCTATGAAAAACCCTTAGCTATTAATCTAGCTTTTTACTTATCCACTGATCCATCTATAGCATATTTGGTCCTATAGACCCATTTACAGTTTACAAGTTTTCTTCCCTTGGGAAGAGGGACAAATCCCCATTATCATTCTTCATTAATGAAGAATACTCATCATACATTACAACATTCCACTTAGGTATACTAATGGCCTCAGAAAACAACATTAGATCATCTATACAAGCTTGTCCCAAAAGAGCAACACCAGATGTCTGTGAGCAAGTGCGATGAGAATTAGATGGATCACCAATGAAAGAACTAGTTGCCTGTAGAGTGCTCTTTTCCTACTTTGGCAAAGGTTGTGAAGAAGATGGCTTTGGTGGCTAAACAAGTGCAACATCATCATCATCAATAATAGAAAGCAAATCCTCATTATCCTTGGTAGAAGGAGGGGGGAAGAAGAACTAGATGTACACTCTTGTGGAGTGGGTAGCTCATTAACCTGAACATCCAATCGAAACAACATATCATGTGTGATAGGATCAAAAAGATAGTAGGATTTTACATCTTCACAATAGCCAACAAAAATTATTGGTTGGCTTTTCTTCTCCAATGCTTTGCATTTGTCATCAGGAACAAACACCCATGCTTGACTCCCAAAGATGCAAAAATTTGAAATATCAGGCTTGATCCCAGACCAAGCTTCTTCAGGTGTCATATTTTGCACAGCTTTGTGAGGCATACAGTTTTGAATGTATTTTGCACAATTTATAGCTTTAGCCCAATATTGTGGACCCAAATTTTTAGACTGAATCATACAATTTTCCATCTCTTTTAATGTTTGATTTTTCCTCTCTGCTACACCATTTTGTTGAGGAGTGTGTGGTACAGTGAACTGGTGCTGCATCCCATGCTCAATACAAAAATCATGGAAAGCATTACTATCATATTCCCCCCATTTTTAGTTTATATATTATTAAGAGGAAGATATGATTGTCTTTCAACAAAGGCTTTGAAAGCCTTAAAAGTCTCAAAAACTTCACTTTTCAACTTGAGAAAATATACCCAAGTTTTACGAGTGAAATCATCAATGAATGTGAGTGCATATTTGGCCCCTAAAAAAGAATGAGTTGGAAAAGTCATCAAATCACTATGAACCAACCCTAAGGGTGCATTTTCACATGTGGCCTTACCAACTAGAAATGGATCCTGGTGTTGTTTACCAACTAGACAACCAGGACACACCCCATCAATACATGAGACCTTAGGAAGGCCTTTTACAAGATGTTTTGTACTCATTTGTTGCATATATCCATAACTTAAATTCCCTAATCTCTCATGTCACAATTTGTTGAGATTATTACCATGTGTTATAAATGAAGAACCAAAAGACATAAAAGACTCAAACTTATCAAAAGTATAGATTATTGCAGTATGGTCTATTGTACTTGTAGCAACTATCTCACTAGGACCATTACATTCTCTTATTACAACATCATGTGAAGTAAAATCCATAGTTTTACCAGTACAAAAATTACATATTTGATATATAGAGAGAAGATTAGAAGAGATTTGGGGTACAAACAATACATTGTTAAAACATCCATCCTGTTTGTCAACAGTACCTAATCCCAAAACTTTAATTTGTGAGGAGTTACCCATAACAATATGTGATGTACTAAAATCTTTAAGAGAATAAAATAGATCCTTAGAATTTGTGAGATGATGAGAAGCACTTGATTCAAAAATCCACTGATCATGACATGAAGATATGGCCCTAGTTGAAAGTGCTTTCCCTTTTCCTGAAGGAGAAGTAGAAGGAGAAGGAGATGGAATGGAAATTTTGTGTTGTCTGACCACTACCTTGAATGCTTCCATATTATTAAAAAATTTGCTTTCATCATGATTAAGACCATGACTAAAATTACATGGACCAAATGTTTTCTTCTTTTGCTTAAAGGAATTTTTGGTCTTAGTAAATTTAAAATGATGAGGTGTCTGGGTGGTGGACTTTAGAGGGTTATTTGAAGGTGCTTACTTTTTTTTAGACTTAGGTGAAGGTTTTCCTTTAAAATAATTAGAAATTAGAGCATGACTAGGACCAGGTAGAGCATCTAGGGCCATTAATTTTGTTTGTTCCCTAATCAATCTTTCACAAAAAACTTCAAAGGAAGGCCATTTGAATTCATCACCTAATGTATCCATCATGGTATAAAAAGTAGAGGGAAAAAAACTATATTGTCCTTTCAAATTTGAAAAAATCATGAAAATTCACTCCTTATCACTTTTATCCTTTTCACCAACTTTCAACTGTGACTTAATAAATTTGAATTTTGCCAAGAATTCATCTATTGAAGGAAAATCTGATGGAGAGAGAGTACTCAATTCTACATCTAATTGAAAATTTTTAAGGTCATTAACTTTGCCAAATAGGTTTATAAATTTTCCCCATACCTCTTTTGTCATTGTAGCATTTTCAATGTGAAATTGAATATTATCTAAGACGTTGAGGCAAATCAATCCAATAGCCTCATCCTGCTTACAACCATATGCATATTTGTCTTTTTTAGTGGTGAATGCCGCAGGTGTTGTTTCAGAAAAAATTCTCCATAATCCCTTTGATTGAAGGATTTGTTGCATTTTTAGCTTCCAAACATGGTAATTTGTGGAGTTTAGGGGTTCAAACAATTGGGATTCCATTCCCGAAGAAGACGATGACATTGACAAGAACAACCTAGACATTTTTACTCAAAAAAAATCCCTCCTGTTACAATTTAACATCTCCTGATGAAATTTTTTTTGATTTAGCTTATATAAAGGTAAAAAAAATGGCTTTATGCAAAAAAAAAAATGTAGGGGGATTTGACCCCAAGACTTCCTCCCTATCAATTTTTTAACAAAATACCTCTAGCCACTTTAGCAAAGTCAACTTTGTTCATTTAAAGCTAGAGACTTGCTTTTAAACAACTAAAAATTAATAAATTAATAAAAAAAGACAAAAATAACTCACACATGTGGGATTAATGATGAATAATGTTTGGATTTATCAGAAATAATTTTTTATTCCAGTAAGGCATGGTGTTCAGGAAGAATTCTGGTGAGAATTTTATAAATATTTGCCAAGGAAAAAACCTCCAAGAAAATTCAGAATTAGCTCCACAAGATCTGCTCAAAAGACTATATGGCTTGACCCAAATCCATACTTCTCAACTAGAAATGAAATCATGGAATGTCTGATAACTCATACAACTTTCAGATTTTGATTTTTTGTATTATAAGGTGTTCAAAATGGAGGAAATCGTACGGCTATGTTGCAGAACAAAATAGATTTTGAATTCCCTATTGTAATCCCCCAAAACATTGTATGGCCTAATCCAAATCTATATTAATTAATATAAAATGAAAGCTAGCATAGTTATATTTCATGAACAAGTGTTATATTTTATAAAGGACATCTGTACGATCTACCACATCAAAAAATCGTGCAGGTACTGCAATCTACCAAAAAAACTAGTCAGCCAATTTTTATCTGGAAGAGCTGTATAGCTAGCAAGGAATGAAAAAAATAAATTTTTAAAAGATTATTGATTGAATTTTCTATGCCCTTGTACCAAAAAATTCTAGTTTTGGAAATCCGTACGGTCATAAATGATCATAAAGTATAGAAATTTTTTAAAAAAACTTGTAAACAAGAACCAAAATGTGAGAATAATAAATATTTGTAACACATCAATAAAATAATGTTTTTGACTATGTTAATAGATGAAAATGATGAAAAATTTTAGGGAAGAGGTTCTTCAACTATAAATCCATGCTCTGATACCATGAAAGAATGAGCAGGAGATACACAGGATCCACAAGATCAATCCAGGAGAAAGAACCCACAACAAGTAACCTGCAAATACAATACCAGAGAATAAAAAATGTTTTACTCTCACACCTAAAAAATAGGTGATAATCCTAAAAATTATTTGTATTCTCTCATTCATCTCTTGTTATTTTCTCATAGATTGTAAAGTATATATAATACAAATAGTTTGTTTTATGAGAACAAACTATTTGTTGTGATTAGAAAAAAGAGAAAACAAACTATTTGTTTTCAAATCCTACAAACAAAAATATTGTTGAGAGACTTTCAAAAATAAAATGAATTATCCTAGGTAAATAAAATTAACCCTAGGTAATAAATAACTTACCCTATTATCCCTAGGTAAGCTTAAATATTCATTATTCCAACAAAGATATCTCAAGATATAGCATGATTTGTATTGAGATATTGTTATATCAATAAGGGTATGCATAGATATATGTAACAATGTAATAGCATGTGTAATGTATTGAACTAGAAATTAAAATCTAGTTAGTTATTAGTTTTTAGTTGGATGGATGGAGCATGATGTCCATTATGGCATCCAAAAAACAAGATAATGCATGATGTGAATCATGGCATTGTAAACAATAAGAAGTAAATAAGTAACATGCACACAAGAAAAGAATCAAAAATGATACAAGGGTGGCCAAGGGGCCAAGAAAATAAGGGACATGGGCACATATCACTCAAACTAGAAAGCAAGCATACAAGGCATGCTCAAATGCCACATACACATATAATTGAAACAAACAAGGTTGACATGGAAGCCACAATCACATAGAAGATTATATACAAGGGATATTAGAAAATGTCCAAAGGTACATACATGAATAGAAGCAAAGGACATCGATAAATTTCCTAAAGAAATATAGGAGACAAAATAGGAACTAAAAAATGCAAATAATATAGCTACACAAAGCAAGAAAGGAAAGCATGTAATAACTGGAAATACAATCACATATAACTAATCAAAGCAAGAGGGAAAGTATGCAAGACATGTTAGTAAAAGACTAGGTATATGTTAAGAAGTACACAAGTGTTATATACTAGTAAGATGTTGATATAGTAATCTATGTAAGCTAATAAATAATGTGCATCAACATGATAGCTAGAGTGTTTGGTTTAGGAATGACATAACCTAGATGGTGTAGTCATGTAGAAGATGTCCCTAGTGGGTATGTATATCGATGTGTGTCTTGAATGTAGAATTAGGATGCCCCTCGATGGGTAGTTTGAAGCAATCAAAGTGTTGGATGTTGCTGCACACACTCAAGGAAGATCAAGTGAAGCATGGTAATGTAGATAAATCAATAAATATTAGCATAGAACAACAAATGTAAGTCTAGTATTGTAGTATAATTGTAAATCATGGATGATGCATATAATTGAAATATATTTTGTTTTTTTAATTTATTTGCACATTTTTAAATTTTGAAATATTTGAATGTTTTTAGATTTTGAAATTTTTAAATGCTTTTGGATTTTTGATATATTTAAATGTTTTTGGATTTTTGATATATTTGAATGTTTTTGAATTTTTGATATTTGAGCTATGTGTAATCAATCACAAGAAGAATTTGTACAATCAATCATAGGGAAACTATGTACATAAAATACTAAGAAGAAATAATACTAACCGATGAGTCTCATGGGAGACTCCCTATCATGGTGTCATGTATCAAACAAAGTAATCATGTGTGATTATGAAGCATGAGGGAATGACTATGAATATGATTCTAAATATTCAGATTCATTTTTGGTATCTTAGAAATCATAATAACCTATATTGTTCTACTCATCATTATCATATTTATTTTACACTAATGGAATGTTAGTATTGAATTTTCTTGTATCTAGATCTTTTCCTTTGATGTAATATGTCTATGAATGATTTACCTTAGGATGTTAAATAAATTCCAAACTTTGGTGACAAACATTATCAACTACTAGAATAGGAGTATTGATGCCTTGATCATGCTTTCCCAATCCAAAATCAAACTATTGTAGATATTTTTGACCAAACCCATACTAATTTGAAATTTAAACCTCATTTTGGAGAGGTAGATTTATATATTTTTCGTGCTTTACCTATGATTATGTTAGTATTTGTTTCTCTAATTTTGCTTTTTGATCCTTTTGTTATTATGAGTTATGCTTTGGTAACCACATTTGTACTATTTTTGAATTTAACCCTTTGTGAATGTGTTCTTGTGTCACTATGGATTACTTGACTAATTTACCTTGTATAAGGTCCTCATTAGCAATTATTTGTATATGTGTTTTCAATTCCAAACATGAATTTGTGTGATGCCCATGCATTATATGATATGAACAATAATATTTGAATCTTCTCACTAGATTTATAGGAGGTAGTTTGATCAACTTAGATTTAATCATTTCCCTTAGTACCTTAATTGAAATATTATTTCATCTTGGAATGATTTTTGAATCATTAATTCTGGAGTTACTTATGATTTCTTGTTTTGATATGTAATATTGCTTGCAACCAATTGACTAAGTGAAAGTGCATATACATAATTGGCACAAGGATGCCTTTGTATCTTTTGCATTATAATTTAATTCTTTAATGTTGTGATCTTGTCATGTAATATCTGATTCTATGTTTGTAAATCTAAAATTAACTTGCTCATACTAGTGAATTGATCCCTTAGAGTCTCACAAGTGCAAACCCTAGTTGCTTTTAATTGAACCATGTAAGAACATATGTTGAATAGTATTTGAAGATGTTATAGGCATAATGTATGAATTAGGAATAATAGTATAGGTTACCTCAACATTTGGAGGGGTGATAATATGGACCTAGTTAGAGGGAAGGTAGCTATCACCCTCTCGGGGGAGAGGAGGAGAAGGAAATTATTTCTTGTGCATAAAATATAACATTAAAACTTGATAGGTGGTTTTTAGCTTATGTAATGGATCCTATAGGTAGAAACCATGTATGTGGGATAAAATTCATGAAATTGTAGTTATAATTTATATAAAAATATGTTTATAAAGAGCATTCCTCATGAGAGTTAGCAAACAAGGGATAGAGAGTATGGAACTGTGCATTGATGCATAAAGAACTTTGAAATGTGCTATGATATGTCTAATATGTGTAGTAAGACAAACTTGAAAAAAATTCCATATGAGAGATAGAGAGAAAATGGTAGAGAGCATGAAATTTTGCATGAATGCATAAAGAGATTTGACTTGTGACATAATATTTCTAAAATGTTTAGTAAAATAGAGTTGGACATTATTTATCATGAGAGAGAAAGAGTATGCAAAATCAATATTGAAATATTATGAAATTTGAGAAATAAATGTTGTAATATTATCCTTTATTATAAAGAGTAAGCATGAAATGTAAAGAATGAATCTTTGTCCTAACATATGATAAACTTCATCATTCATGTACACAATAGGACCAATGATGGTCTCTTTGTGATTTGAAAGAAATGTAAGAAAGAATTGTAAATAAGTGAGATCCATGTTGTGTAATCTAATTATATATGTAAGGTGATACCGCAAGAAGCAGTGGGACCTAGTGTAGGTAACTAGGGTTTGAAAGATTTTTTTTTTGAAAAATTACTATGAAATTATGAAATTTAAAGTGAATTTCTGAGTGAAATATGCAAGTAAAAAATAGAATTTTATTGGAAAATTTGTGATTTAAGGAGACCTAGAAGATGCCACTAGTGTTTTGAAAAATAAATGTTAATGAAAATTAAAATTAAATCTTTAAATGTGAAGGGATTTTTTGGTTTAAATATGATAGTAAAAATTCATAAAATTATTGGAAAATAACTGGGACCTAGTATGGGAAACTAGGGTTTCAAAGAAAATTATTTTAAAATTACTACAAAATCTTATAATTCAATGCTAATTTTTTATTTTATTATGAAAGTAAAAAAATCATAAAAATATATGGAAAGTATTAGGAAAATTACCCTAGGGTTTTTATCCACAAACGAAGTAAGTCTGGTTCACCAAATGATTTAACAGTTTTGGGAATATTGGGGTATTATTATTAATTTAGTTAAAGGTTATGAGTATTAAAATTAATAAATAAATAGATAATAATTAATCTATTGATTTTAATAAATTAATTTTAATTTGATATTTTTAAAAATAGTAATAAGGAGAAGAAAACAAAACTTAGTTGGAAATTGATTGATCTGACTGAGATAGAGGTTCGAGTTTACTATGCATGACTGAGATACTATCACAAACTATGATCTAAAATTTTTTTTATGATTGAACAAGATTTCTAAAATTAGACAGTAGTGGCACCAGTGCTATAATCCACCTTTTCCACTATTGTCCTGAGGACCTGAGTTTTCTAGGTTTTATTCTCTGTGTCTATATGACCTTGTCTATGAAGTTTCAGTAGTTGAAAGTCTATGTATATCCTTTTAGATTAGATTATATATTCAAACCCTATATTCCTTTGTGATTTGACCAATTTTCAACAAGAGGTGGGTTAGTGTGTATAAGATTCAATAGACATGCTTCACACCCCATGTGTGGGCACACTACCTACATACCAATACTCTGAAGAAGGATCAAGCCATATGTAGTTCTCCCACTTGATGTACCTTTTGAAATTATGGATATGAAGATGTAGATGTTAGACTATATGTGCTTGAAGTGGCTAGAGATTGGTGTAAGGCTTTGAATGAGCTTGTAAGTGTGTTGGTTGGCTGTATGCAGAGAATAGGAAAGATTTCTTGAGTAATATTTCTTGCATTCTTGCTTGCTTAGTGATAATTATAAACCCATTCCAAATTATCTTTCAATGGGGTTTTATAAGGATATATTGGTCATGGGTTGAATGTACTCATATTAGGCCAACAAAGATAAGGATGGGGAACTAGAATAAATTGACTATTGAGGCTAAAAATAGACTTGGATAATAGCACCAAAGGTGGAAAAGAATGGAACCAATGCTATAGTCTAAGTGTGGTGATACTATCTTGAGTAGATGGGACCTGGGGGATTGAGTTGTCTTGGAAAGAGCAATCTAGGTGAGCTGGAACAAAGTCTAAAAGGCTATGGATGATTGGAAATCAGTAAAAATAAGCCCAAGAGGGTCATGAAAGCAAGAAAGAGGTACCTAAGGGTTGGGTTTTATTAGCCATGCTCTAGTTACCAATTTTTTCATTTTATATGATTAAAAATTATTGAAATGAAAGTACATAAATCAAAAAACTAAAAAATACTAAAATTAAAGAGAGAGAGAGAGAGAGAGAGAGAGAGAGAGGTTATTATTTTTATCATTTTCTTACATTTTTTGATACATGAAATACTAAAAATGATAGATAGCCTAACAATGCAAGTGCTCATTTCTAATTCATCTAGATGCAATCTTTTACCTATATTAAATCTAAATTAAATAATTTTAAAAAAAATATTTTGAATAAAACTATAATTCAATTAAGGATTTTTTAACATACTAATGAAACATGATCAAATATAAACCCTAAGGAGTCCAACTTCTAAGTATTTATAAATTATTTTTGTGCATATCGACTAGAAACTAGCATTTGGTGTTCTGAATGACTACTTATTAAAATAAATGATTTGAAATGAAATAAATATGAAATAAAAGTTATAATTTTTTTATTTTATGATATAAATTAATTTTATTATTTCATTAAAATTAATGAAATCAAGTTCAAGACATCAAATTTACTTTACCTAGGTTTTTCTATAGTTTTCTAGGTGTATGTGTGTCTATTTGCTTGTGAGTGTAGGCTTGTTAAGACTGAAAATGATTTTTTTGGAACTTTAAATTATTATTTTTTATTATAATTTACCAAGTATTTAGATGCAAACTACAAGCTTTCAAATTATCCTAGTTGAGAAAGAATTATCCTAATAATAGTAAAGATCTAAGTTATTATTTTTGGTACAAGAGAGAGGAGAGAAAGAAATATTTCTTTTCCTATCTATGCCTTTTTTGTAATGAAATTTAATATAATTAATGACAATAATATAATATAATAAATGAATAAACAAAAGAAAAATTGGAAACCCCTAACCTAATCATGGTGATACCAACTAGAAGGAAAGATTTGTTATAGTTAAAAAACTATCCTTAGGTATCTATCTCATTGATTACTCAATCACAAACCTTGAAAAATATATGAAAAAGGGATGAAAAGAAAATAATACAAGAGGAATATAATATTTCAAAATAAGAGAAATTTTATAGTGGTTGGACTAATTTATAGATAGCAAAAAATTGGTTGTGGATTTATATGAATTCCTTTCTCTAAAAAAACTATTTAGAATGGCCACAAAGATCACTGCAAAATGAAAAAATATTTTTTAAAACTAAAATTAAATAATCTATGTTTCTGTAGATCTTTAAATCACTAATATCAATTAAAAATTTGGATCCCAATATAAATCCAAAATTGACTTACTTGTATAAAATAAATGGAGCTTACATGGAGTTTAACTGAGTTGAGCTAGGAATATAACTTGAGAGGGACTCAAAATGACTGAAAATAGAAGAGGGAGTGAGTTGGTCCTGATTAGAGGTTATCTTAGAATGAATAAATTAATTATGAAAATAAAAATAATGAAATTTATGTGAAAACACAGTATTAGAAGATAAAAGTAACATGTGAATAAGTAGTGATAGAATTACCGCTATTTTTAGGTGGCGGTTACATAACCATTGTAAACTATGATAAGTTATTCACTCTTCATTATTTAAATAATGAATATGATTATGAAACAACTACAAAAATTATGGTTTTGTCAATGATGATTACACAACCACCACAATATAAGTGTCACCAATGGGGTGGTTTTATAATGGAGAGTGGTAGAAGTGTCATAGTTTAGGGAAGTTCTCTCACTAAGTATGTAGTTCAAATACTAAGGCAAAATAGACTCAAATAAATCATTTTTTTGAGGTTTCCCAAGAACAAAATGAAGATAAAAATAGTTATAACATATTAGATAAAATGGAGTCTAAGCATGTATGTGGAGATCACTACATTATCATTGGATTTGTTGGGAATGTCACACCATGAAATTTTTAGGTGCATATATATTTCTCACTCAAGATGATGCCTTGTCAAGAATTAACAAGGATTTGGTCCTAGGTAGTGGTGTACTAAAGGGGAAATGAGTGTTAGAAATACTTACCTTAATTTTATAAATGGTCTAACAAAGGTAACTAAGAATTCATGCAACCTATAGACAAAATATGGGAATCGAGTCCAACTTGATAAAAAAGTGGAAAATATACTATGTAGTCAAATCAAAGATAAGATTAGATACCATTTATGTGTGAGGGGAGATTATACTACTTGAACCATCTAGTTGGGGGACTAAGTATGGGGCTAAGTGGTGTGTAACTTAAAAATTGAAACTAACATACAAACATGCTATGAAAAGATAATATTATTAAAAAAATTAGTTTGGACACAAATTATATATCATCAAAAATGCATCAGATCCACAAATCAATCCTAGCTCAGAGAAGATAGATCATACTTACACTTCTGATTATGGATACATTAGATAATTAGGAACATGACCAATACAGATCTGCTAGATCTAATTAGGGGATATCTTACCATCATAAAATCACTAAGGAGGGTTCTAAATCCTCCAATCAAGCAAAACTATGCAATAACCCTAACTATGTCCTATGTTTTCATATTAATTATACTAATAACAATTAAATCAAATAAATCTAATATAGTACTCACCAGAACTTGTGCCACAAATTTTGGGTAATAAATATAAAAATTAAACATGCATAGAAGACATATACTCACATCAATGTATATAGAATCTTAATGCATGGAATAGAAATGCAAATGCATATCTATCTACTCTTAGAAATTAAAAACAAGGTTAGGAATACTTACCTGTAAATATTAACCATTGACAAGGATAAATTAAATCTAGGATACACAACCTATTAATGAATCTAAAAGACTTATCCACAAGACAAGAACAATATCTCCAAAGAAATTATGAAACTCTAAACTTTCTTCTCAAGTAGAAAGGTGGATAATCAGATGTGCAATAGCTCTTATTTCTTCTTCTCTTCTCTAAATAATGGAAAAATGATTATTTATATATGGTTAAATTTAACCCTAACCCTTTTGATAGTTTTGGTTGATAGGGTTGTCCCAGTCAACCTAGTTTTATTATTGGAAAAAACTCATTAGGTCACAAGTTAGGTTATCCAAGATGAAACCTATACCATTAATAAGTTTTTACAATAGGAGTACTAGGTTAACCCAGTTGACCTAGTCATATAAACTGTCAAAAGAGGTTTTAGGTTAGGAAAAGTGGTCCTAAAGGTGGTAAAATATTGGAGATGTTTTAAAAAGAGAAGGACAAGCTTAGGGGAATGGTTTTTAGGATATAAGTATGTAGATAACAAGTGGAAAAAGGGACAACAATCTTATGAAACACCAGTGGTCTACCCACCCCTTTCTCAATGCACCCCTTAGAGTGTGCACTTAGAGAGATTGAGACTCGATGGGTTCCTTCAAGATAAAAAGTATCAATAATTGATAAAATTTGAAAATATTAGGTGTATACATATGCTTTACTCAAATCTCATCACATGTCACTCAGGTGCAATAGGGGATGGTGCTTCAATAAAGAACATAGTAACACATAATGTTGAGGTTAAAAAAATGTTGTAGTATTTTAAAGCAAAAATATGGAAAATAACTGAAAAATTAAATGTAAGCATACCTTGACTTACCTTTATCACTAGATGGTTGTCTATTATGTTTGTAGTTTTGATTATGGAGGGCATAGAGACTGCTTTCAACAAACCCAAGAATACAAAACTAAAGAACAAAAAAAAATAAAGGAAAGCCAAGATAATGGGTGCTATGTGGATAAGTCATACTTAAAATTTTGGCAAGATGGGGTGATAAGTGCTATGCTAGACTAAATGATCAAGTCAAAATTTAGATTAAATCATGTAACCAAAAAATCCAAGGATACTAAAGACCAAAAAACTCAAATAAGTAAACCTCAAGTAATAAAGGTAAACTCACCAAATCAAACTAAGGATACATGTCAAAAGGATGGTAATCAAACATTAATGTAAAATTAGTAAAAATCCTTTAAAAAATGTGAAAGAAAAAATGGTAAAACAACATTGATGAGTGAGAAGTAACAATCCTTACTCAATCACCAATGGAAAAAAGTTCATAAAAGGGAAAATAACATTGGTGAGTGAGAAGTAACAGGGCAACCCCACTCAATAATGGAAAAAGTATATGAAATTAGAAATGGACTTAGGTGTCTAAAAAAGGGTAGTAAAAAAATGAAAATTGGTAAAAAGAAATCAAGGCACATCTAGAAATATAAATCCATGGTGTAAAGAGAGTAATCCATAGTTGATCAAGCATATTGTTTGTGTTTGAAGGATAGATAAAACTAAAATAAAGTAGTGCTAGCATGTTTTTTAAGATATGAAGAAGAAGTATAGAAGAGGGAAAACAAATTTAGAATCACTCATTCCTATCAAGGGGGAAATTAAATAGGTGGAAGGGAAAATGAAGGAAAAACCAAGGTAGAGGAACTATTTATTGAATTTAATACACTTAAATTAGGTTTGTCAAAATAAGAGGATTATCAACATTAATAACTTTGAAGAACTCTCCTAGCCACACAAGTCATAGGTCAATAGATGTAGTATGTATATCATCCCATGAAGGTTATATGCATGAAAATTAAAATGGACCTACCTTCCCATAACATTTTTCAAATTCCTCATGACCCCTTACAGATTCATCAGTCTACTATGAATATTGGGTACTTACATGAGAAAGTAGATAACACCATAGAGTTTGTTGAATTCTTCTATTCCAATTTACTAACCTACCCCATCCCAATGGACATAAGCTCTATTTTGAGGCTAGGTGTGGATTTTGAGCTTTAATTGGAGATAGGAGATCTACTTGTAATCATGTCTTGGTGTGAATTTGAAATTTGAGATTTGTATGTTTCCTTTTATAAATCATTACCTTTTATTTCAAATGATTTTGACTTCAAAATTTTTGATGGATTTTCTTTATTCTTTATCCATACAGATTTATAAAACCAAACATGGGTGTTAAAGATGACTTTCATTTAAATATTTGGGACTTAGTTTCTAAGAGAGAGAACTCAAAGTGCATGGTGTCTAAGAGTCTTGTAAAGTTAGGTAAAATAAAAGTCTTATATTGACTTTGACCTTGTTTTATCCAATGTGGAGTGAAAGGAAAATAAATCAAGAGGAATGAAACATAAAATAATTTGAATTACTTTAAATACCAAAAAAATGTGACAAAGGGTGAAAAAGGGATTTAATGACATAAAAGTGTGATTCTTTATCACAAGAATGAGGGAAAAGTAGGACAATGTGCTAACATATATTGTTGTGCAAATTTAATCTATCGAAAAAAGCAAAAAATGAAGATGAGAACAAAGGATAAAAAAATCGTAACCATTGAAAAACATATTCTAGAAAAGGAATGAAAAGATGGTGATTTTATGAGGAAGGTCAGGTCATATCCATGGTCTTACACTATAACTCAAAAAATAGAAACCTACGAGGGTGCAAAAAAATATTGGAAAAATAAATGGGATAAGAAAAAGATGGAATTTGTGAGGAAGACCAAGTCCTATCCATGGTCTTATAGTACAACTCATAAACAGAAACCCAAGGGGTGCCAAAAAGTATGTAAAAAGTGAAAAAATAAAAAGGATAAAAGTACATCATGAGGAAGATCGGGTCTGATCCATGGTTTTACAATGCAACTCATGAGAAAAAAGGAAACTAAAAAAATAAAAGGAAGGACTAAGGTTTGTGAATAGAGAGAATTGGTGTAGAATTTGTGACCCATGTAACTATCCTATAAAAATGTTAGATAGATAGCATATAAAAATCATGAAAAAAAGGGAAGGATTAGGAAAAATACTTATTGAGGAATTATGCATTAGTGGGCTCTTTGAAAATATGACCATCATTTGTTTGAAGGTGATAAGTACTTGGACCAAGAATGTATTTAACTAAATAAGGAACCCACCATTTTCTAGCACATTTACCTTCTTTATCATGAGTGTAATCTAATTTAAGGACAATATTACCAACATTAAATGTGTGAACTTTAACTCATTTGTTATGTTATTTGGTAATACGGGCTTTGTAGTATCGATTGTGTTATAATGAAGAAAGATGATGCTCATCAAGAAGATTAAGAGCATGAAGGTGAGCTTCACATAATTATTCATTGGGTATGATACCATGAAGAGATATACAAATAAAGGGAAGATCAAATTCTAATAGAATGACTAATTTAGAACCATAGACTATAGAGAATGGCATAGAACCATAGAATATAGAGAATGGCATTACCCCAGTGGCATTATGTATGCTAGTGCAATAGACCCAAAGATAAGGATAGATATGAAGGTGTCAATCCATGAAGGTTTCATGAATTGTATTTTGAAGAGTTTTATTAAGAATTTTTTTGGTGGCTTTAGCTTAGCCATTACATTGTGTATGATAGGGTGTATAAAATTGATTGATTTTAAATTTAGCATAGATTTATTTGACATCTATATTTTTAAAATTACCACCATTGTCTGAAATGATAGTATGAGGGACACCAAAGTAGAAAATGATTTGATTAAGGATAAATTTAGATATGGTAGTATCGATGACATTAACAAGGAGCATAGACTCAACCCATTTGATAAAGAATTATGTGGTGGTGATGATAAAGAGATGCCCATCTTGAGATCGAGGTAATTTTCCTATGAGATCTAATCCCTACATGGAGAATGGACATGGAGATTCAATAGTTTGAAGCTTGAATAGAGGTGAATGAATGAAATCCTCATTAAGTTTTTAAGGAGTACACTTTTTTATCAAATTTGATGGCATCCTTTTTAAGAATGGGCCAAAAGTATCCCATATATAAGTATTTTTGGGTTGTAGCATGTTCTTTACAGTGGT
This sequence comes from Torreya grandis, assembly GCA_037957365.1. Classification (NCBI taxonomy): domain Eukaryota; kingdom Viridiplantae; phylum Streptophyta; class Pinopsida; order Cupressales; family Taxaceae; genus Torreya; species Torreya grandis. Next base: position 4,317,020 of record JARHVA010000365.1, on the reverse strand, counting down.
TATTGCAAATGCCCCTATGTGTTTATTCAAAGAGAGTAAGAAACTCATATTTTATAACATTGTGGATTAAGGTACCTTAAAAATTGATATAATAAAGGATGTTATATATAAATACATACTTAAAATCTTATCTGAGAATGTGAGTCTTTTTAGAAGATTCTAAGTTGGCAGGATAAGTTTGGTATTCTAGAAATTGAATGATGTCTTTATACCATGGGTTTTTTCAGATGGTGATAAACTAAATGTGGTAGATAAGTTAATTATGTGGTTTAATATACGATGGACATTTTATTATTTGGATAATAAAATTGGGATTGGTAAGAACTTGGTGCAGATGAAAAAGAGATGCTAAGTAAGAAAGGGAATTAACAATAGAATTTTGATCTTGAGGGATAGACTTGAGAGGGAAAGATAAAATATTTGGTGAGAGTAGTTGAAATTTGATGATACGTAATGATATTCTTACTTTTGCATTGATAATCACCATTGACTTGGTGGTAAATGAGTTGGGAATCACCTAAAGCATATGGGTATTAGATATCTAAATCAAGAGCAGCTCTCGTGCCCAAGATTAAAGATTCATACTCTACCGTGTTGTTAGTAATATCAAATATTAAGTGAAAAGCTAAAGGGATGATTTTTCCAAGAGGGATTGTAATAATACAACCTACCCCATCTCCTTGAAGGCATTTATCACCATCAAAATGAAGGGTCCAAGTATCCTTGTGTAAATCAACATTAATTTTAGGAAGTTCTTTGATAACTACTTTTGGTTTAGTAGTATTAGGGAGGATATCATATTCTTAGAGATTAATTGCTTCAATATCAACAATGAATTTATGGAAGTAATATTTAAGATAGATGGCTTGGTTGAGACCTTCAATATAGAGAATATTATCACTGGGAAGACTATCTTGAAGGTGATCGGTAGTAGGCATAAGAGTGACAAAAAGTTGATTAGCGATGATTTTTACTGTGACAACTTTTTGAATAATAATTTTGAGATAAAATTCCATGATAAGGACCATCCTCTTTCCAATTATGTCAATAGGAAGAAATGATTTGGATAGGAAGTGATAAATGGGAATAAAATGAATGATAATGTAAGTGGTCTGATAAAACATACAATGTCAGCTATGAAATATATGGTGATGTAATCATGTTTGAATTTTGTGTAATATTTATGATAATCAATGAGGTCTTGACTAATATAGTAGATGTCATACTCTCTTCCTTTATCATATTTTTTGGAAAGCATTTCCCCAACCGATATGGGTGTGGAAGAAGTATATAAGATCAAAGTTCAATAATTTGAAGGAGGACAAAGAGTAGGTGGGTGAAGCAATGATTATTTCATATTATCAAATGATTTTTGACAAAGATCCATCCATTCTAAAGCATTACCTTTCTTAAGAATAAAATTGATGGAGTGGATGCAATAAGCCATTTTGAGGATGAATCATCTAACTTCCCCAAGTTTATCAAGATAAATGTGAATATTTAGAATGGATCAAGGGATGGGCATGTTGATGATAACATTAATTTTGGTAGGATCAACATTAATTATATGGAGAGAGACTAAGAATCCTAAAAATTTTCCAGATGTGACACCAAAGACACATTTATAAGGATTTAATCTAACTTTGTATTTAAGAAGATAGTTGAAGATGATGTAAAGATTAGAAAGATGGTTCTTGTGACATTTATATTTAATAATGAGGTCATCCACATAGGTTTATACAATTTTGTGGATAATATCATGAAATATATGAGTCATTATTCATTGATAAGTAGTTATGATATTTTGAGTTTGAAGGGAATTTTAACATATTAATAGGTTCCCCATTCTGTGGTTAAAGTGGTCTTATATTGGTCTTCAGGGGCAATGTGAATTTGATTATAACCTGATAAACCATCCATAAGAGATAACATTTCATAACCAATTATCTAATCAACAATGGTATTCATTGAAGATAGAGGGAAATTATCCTTGGGATAAGCAAGATTAAGATTATGGAAATCAATATAAACGTAAATGACCATAGTGACTATTTTTCAAATAGAGACTATGTTAGAAACTCAATCAAAATAGTCCATTAGTTTGATAAAATTAGAATTAAGAAGTTTGATAATTTCTTTGACATAATGTTGAAATTTCCATTTATTTTGATGCACAAGTTTAGCATCAAGATAAGTGATGATATTATGCACCACAATTCTAGGGTCAATACCAGGCATGTCCTCATAAGACTAGGTGAAGATCTCATGATATTTATTAAAAAGGAAGCTAAAGTTATCATGTGTAGTAGGTTAAAGTTTTCATGAAACTATAATTAGTTGACGGCATGATGGAGTACCATATTCAATGTGAGTAGTTTCTTAAATAAGCATAGCATTTCTACCTTGGAAGTGGTATGGTGTAATAGGTAAATAATAAATTAGATTAGCTTTAGGATCGATACTAGTGATCAAGTTAGTGAAATAAATGATTTTGTTTTTTATATTCTAAAGTTTGTGATGTTGCCAAGGAATTTGAGGTTTTTAAGCATGAAGTAATTCGAGAATAGCTTCATCGCTAGGCGAAATAGGAAGAGGAACATAAAACTCAACATCTACTTTAAGATTGATAATTTGATTACCATGGTGATCATATTTAGAATGTATATAACAAACATTTATGGCCTTAGATTCTAATGTAATCTTGGGAGTAGGAGAAGTAGGTAGATCATAAGGGATTTGTGTGTCATTAGTTTCTTTGATGGGGCAATAATCAGATGAAATGATGGGATATGTGGGGGGTAGGGAAGATGAAATGATTTTCAAAGGTTTAGAATATATAATTTTTTCTACCACCAAAGGAGTATTAATAAGTGGAAAATTAATAGGAGGACATGACCATCAAGAGCTAATTCAGAATTCATGGAAATGGTGTGAACATCCCAATTGAAATCATGTATTTGAGCTAAGGTTTTTTGATAATCCTAAACATCCAAGGCTTGAGATTGAGCTTGGGATGGAATGATATTAATTCATCAAATAAGCAAATATACAATAGTATATCACAATGATATGGAAATATAGTAGAAAATATGAATAATAGATAAGCCACTTTGAGGGGAAACCTCCCAAATGCTTTCAATAATAATGAATACTCAAATATGATGATGAATAACTAACCTTACCACTTATATATAGTCTAACAAAGTCATGTTGCACCCACAGGATGACATAATAAGTATATGAATGCATAAATAAATGTAAATTAATATGTAAATTGGTTATGCAAGCTACAAGTTGACTACACATATCCCTAGACATGCTAATGGATAAGGTCATAACATGCCCCTCCCCTTCAAAAAAATGTTGTCCTCAATGTTGAAGCAATCTCAGATGATTTTTCATGAATGATTCATCTTCCCAAGTAGCATCTTCAAAAGGTAGATTCTTCCATTTGATCAGATACTCAATAATCAGTCTAGACCATAGCTACTTAGTGCATGTTTGAAGGACCACTTTAGGATCAAGAATAACCCTCCCTTCCTCATCTAGTTCTAGTAACCTGATTTGAGTTTTAACTCTCTATCCAATGACCTTATTAAGGAAAGATACATGAAATATTAGATGAATGCGAGTGGTTGGAGGAAATTCTAGCTTGTAAGCCACACTACCAATTTTATGTAAGATCTAATAAGGGACATAATACTTGGGAGATAGATTATTATCCTTTTTTTATTGCTTTAAGTACATATTATTATATGGATACAAGTGAAAAAACACCCAATCACTAATTTCAAAATATCTCTCTCCTTTATTGATCTGCCTATTACTTCATGCGATTTTGGGTCAAAGCTAAATTTTCATGCAAACTAGTAAGGACTTCATGTTGATGTTGAAGGTGTTCCTCCACTTCACATACCTTTGGGTGGGTCTTCAAGGTTTAAGTGAGGGATGGAGGATGGTATCCATACAATTACATAAAAGGATACATTTTGAATGAACTATGGACTAAACTATTATACCACCATTTAGCCAAGGGAAACCATTAAACCCATTTATCTTGTTTATCTGACACAAAATAATGAAGGTACCCTTCTAGACACTTATTTACTACCTCAGTTTGTCCATCATATTGAGGATGATAAGATGATCTTTGAGCCAATTGGGTTCCTTAACATGTAAATAATTATATCCAAAAATTACTAATGAATATGGGATCTCGATCACTAATAATAATATTGGGAGTATCATGCAATTTTTGAACTATATTGAGGAAGGTAGAAGTTATTATACTAGCCACCAATGGTTGAGATAAATAAAAAAATGAGCATACTTTATGATTCTATCCATAATAACCATGACAACATTTCTACCTTTAGATCATGGTAACCTAGTAATGAAATCCATAGATACCTCTTCCCATCATTGACTAGGGATGGCTAAGGGCTATAAAAGACCTAGGGTTTTAATAGTTTCACCTTTATTTTGCTATCATACCATACATTCAGCCACATACTTTTGTACATCCCCCTTGAGTCCTTTATAAAAAAAAATCCTTCTTGAATCTATGATAGGTTTTTAAAAACCCTGAGTGACCACCAAGTGGAGATGCATAAAGTTATTGAAGGATTTTATATTTGAGAAGAGAATTCTGACATAGATAAAATCTATCTTTGAACCATAATGCATTCCCCTTCCATGTAAACTTTTCAATTCCATCAGAACCCTGCTGTAGATTCTGAATAAATGCATGGGAAATATTGTCATTCTCCCATTCTTCACTTGCTTCCTTGAGCCAATCTACCTACCAAATGGTCATGGTATATAACAATGCCTAAATTAGTTTATCTCACCTAGATAGTGCATCGACCACCACATTTTATTTTCCTTTCTTGTAGACTATTTCATAATCAAAACCTAACATTTTTGTCACCCATTTTTGTTTTTTTGTAGTGGATAATTATTGTTCCAAAAAATATTTAAGGCTATCATGATTAGTCTTTACCTAAAAGTGATGACCCAATAGATAAGGTCTCCATTATTTGAATTCATGTATAATATCCATCATCTCTTTCTCATAGATGGGTTTGAACTGATTTTTACCCTTTAGTTGATGAATTTCAAAGGAAATGGATGTACCCTATTACATGAGTATTGTACCCATACCATATCTATATGTATCACTTTCAACCATAAAAGTTTTAGAAAAATCTAGATTAGCCATATTGGGGTGGTGCACAAAGCCATTTTCAATTGTTTAAATGCCTTGGTAGCTATATCAGTCCATTAGGAGTATTTATTCAACAAGAAAGTGAGCAATGTTACAATACTACCATAGTGTTTGGCAAACCTATGATAATAACTAGTTATCTCCATAAATTCCTTTAGTTTCTTAAGTGTCTTGGTAATCTGCCACTCCATTATGGATTAGTTTTATTAGGATCAAATTTTACTCTCTCATGTGATACAATATGACCCAAATATTCCACTTCCATAACTTTGAAAACCTGTTTAGATGGTTTAACATACAACTAATGTTTCTCAAGAATTGAGAGTACCTATTTCACATGATGCAAGTGGTCTTCTCAATTTTGGATATAAATAAGGATGCCATCAAAAACCACCAGTACAAACTTTCTCAAAAATGGCCTAAAAACCATATTCATCAAACTTTGGAATGTGGATGGTGTATTGGTGAGACCAAAAGGCATGACCAAAAATTCATAATGGCTTTCATGAGTATGGAAGGCTATTTTAGGAATGTCCTCATCATGGATCTAGATTTGATGACACCTAGAGCAAAGATCTAATTTGGTAAAATAAACAAAACCATGTAATCATGTAACAAATCATCAATTACAATAATAGGAAACATATATTTGATAGTGAACTTGTTGAGATCTCTATAATCTAGGCACATCATCCAAGTTTCATCCTTCTTTCATACCATGACTACTAGAGAAAAATATTCACTTTGGATATGGTAAATGGTACCTACCTCCAACAACTCTTGTACCATTTTTCAATTTCACTCTTTTGGGCATAAATGTGTGTGTGTGTGTGTGTGTGTGTGTGTGTGTGTGTGTGTGTGTGTGTGTGTGTGTGTGTGTGTGTGTGTGTGTGTGTGTGTGTGTGTGTGAGTGTGTGTGTGTGTGTGTGTGTGTGGGTGTGTGGGTGTGTGTGTGTGTGTGTGTGTGTGTGTTTTGATTTTGGGTGGCATACTTCTAGGAATGAGTCTAATGGCATGATCATGAGTAAAAATAGGAGGAAGACCTTTTGACATAGGTCTAAAAATAATTGAATACTCATCCAATATTTGTTGTAACTTAGGATGGGTAGACTCAATTTTTTTAACATTAATGGAAAACAAGCATGCCACAAATCCTTTAGCACCTTTTTTCAGCATTTTGGTCATTTGGTGTGAACTAACCATTTGTGGAGATTAAAATCTTAATCCCCATAGTTTCATTAACTTTCCTTCAAAATAAAAATGCATGAATAGTTCATGGAAATTCATCTCAATAGTACCCAATATAATGAGCCATTGTACACCCAAAAAAATGTCAGTCCTACCCATAGGAATAGAAAACATAGGAGAATATATCAAATAGTCCCCCATTGTTAACTTAATACTATGGAATTTTCTGGAATAATTAACTATACCACCATCTACAATCATGACTTGAAATTATGGGGCTAGGTAGATGAAATAATTCAAATGAGCAGCCAACTTACTATTGATGAAATTATGTGTACTACCTGAGTCAATCAACACTATGACCTTCTATTTCTTAATGAAACTCACCACCTTAAGAGTTTGAGGAGTATAAATACCTACAATGGAATGTTAAGAGATTGTAGGTTAAGAATATACAGCTTCATCTTTGGGTCCTTCAAAACCCTCAATAGATGCCTCTTCATCTTCTTCATCCTTGCCATACCCTTCAATGTAAAATAATTTATTTTTAACACATTGATGACCTTTGCTCCATTTTCTATCATAACCATAACACAACCCTTTGGCACACTTCTCATTTTTTTGTGGTGTCAATCTAGTAGGTTGAGGTTGTGATGGATTTGGGAAGGTGCATTCTTAACTAGTGGTGAAAGGATGGCATTTGATCATCTCTTTTTCTTCTACCAAAAATTCCTTTGGGATAGATTAAAATATAGTTATGGGGTTAAACATATGAACCTCCAATTGAATACTATCTTTTAGTCTACCTAGAAAAAGGTCAGTCAAATTTACCTCATTGATATCCTCCAAACGTAAGGATAGATTTTGAAATTGATGAATATAAACCTTCATTGTTCCTATTTATTTTATTTTGTCTAATTGGTTAAAGTAGTTTTTAGAAACATTATTCTAAGAATGAGACATCAATTCGTCAAAGAATACTGACCATGTAACAAGAGCATCAATCTTCTTCTTTTGAGAACAAAACTAATGATACCAAATGAATGGCTCAGGTTCTAGATATAGAGATGCCACACCCACCTTTTGAGATCTAGGATTTTGGTGTAAATCAAATAAATCTTCAATTTGAGTGATCCAAGTGAGTATATTCTTACCATCAAAATTGTGTAATTTTACTTTTGGTAACATCAATTTTACCCCATATTAGTAGTATTAGTATTAAGAGGAGGAAGACCAGAAAGAAAAATTGGAGGGTTTTTGAGTGGTAAGTGATATGAAATGGTATCCAATTATGTTGTGATTTTATGTAACTGATTGTTCATGCCATTAAGCCCCCTTGCATTGTTGATATTTGAGTTTGGACTTGCACATCCTTCTACATTAGGCCATGTATATTTGATTGGATTTGAGAAATTATATTAGATGATTTAAAATCCATGTCATCCCCTAAAGTATTTTTAGGGGTGTCTTTCCCTTTCCCCCATCCATGGGTGTTATGACTAGCCATACAAAGGCTTGATGGTGAACCTTATTTTACCCCGTTTACCCAACTTTGACCACTAATGTTTTTAAATATTTAGGCCTCAAATCATAAATATCAAATAATAGACCCAAACTAATTTTTTTCAAGGTTTCCAAAAATATAAATAAATTTGAAAAATTATACAAATTGTGAGCTATGGAGCAAATTTATTAAAAACCCTAAAATGGAGATAAATTTTTAAATACAAATCAAAATGAGAATAAATTTTAATTAAAAATTACTTTAATTATTTCTCAAATCCAATAAAAAAAATTTAAATAAATTTGTACCCGTTTACAAGATATATCCAAATTTCAAGATCTAGGGTTTTTTACCTGATTATGGCCCAAATCGATGCTTTGATACCACTTAGAATGATATTAATTCACCAAACAAGAAAATATAAAGTATTATATCATAATGATATGTAAATATATTAGAAAGTTTGAATAATAAATAAGCCACTTTGAGGTGGAAACCTCCCAAATGCTTTCAATAGAATGAATACTCAAATATGATGGTGAATAACTAACCATACCTCCTATATATAGTCTAAAAAGGCCATGTTCCACCCATAAGATGACCTAATAATTATATTAATGCATAAATAAATGTAAAATAATATTCAAAAGGGTTATGCAATCCATAATTTGACTACACATATCCCTAGACATGCCAACAGTTAAGGGCGTAGCATGGGCCCTGATGTAGTTATCATCATAAGTTGGATAAATGGTACATGTTTGATACTTAGGGGGAGTTTCAGAAGGTGAAATTCCAATGTTACTAAACTTATGTGGATACATGATGAGAGGGTCTTGAAATAAATTAGCCACTTCATAATCATTGCATGTGAATGCATCTTCTAGTAAATAAGATTCCTAAGCATTACATGGAGGAAGAAAATCAAAGATCTCATCAATGAGAGGTATAGTGTGATCACAAGGTCATAAAAAGGGAGGAATCCACTTTTAGATATAAGGAGGTATCTTAGCAGTGTTTTAAGTATGTTGTAGGTCATTAGGTTCATCATCATGTAAATCAAAAAGAGTGACTTGTAAGTCTGGATTGATGTTGATGAACTCAAGTAAGGGAACATTATTGATGGTATGAATGGTATAGATGTCATATTGAAATTTTGGATGAGGAATTTGGATACTCCAAGGGTTGGGATTAGCTTCATGATTATAGTATTTGATATTATGTAATAATTTGATGTATTGGCTACCAGAAGAAGCAATGGCCCTCATCTTATGAGTCCAAGGGAAACATAGGAGTATGTTATAAGATAAGGGAAAATCAAGAAACATAAGTTTAGTTCAAACAATCTTGGGTCTGATTTTTAGTGGAATCCAAATACAACCAAGTGGATTTTCATTATTTTTATCAAATCTATGATAGGTAAGGTCTGTTTACTTGAGATGATCCTTATTTTAGCCAAGTTGTTAGATGAACCATGAAGATGTCACATTAGTACCAGACCCTTCACCATCTAAAAATTTATGGATAAGGATAGTATTAATGGCTATTTTAATGAATAGTGATGGATCATTGACACAAAAAAGGATCTAATTATTAATCATGTCCTCTTCAAGAAATTCAATGGATAATTTAGAATAAGGACAAACAATTTCAATGGTATTCATGTTTTTAGGTTAAGGCTCCATAGGTGGTGGTTCTTCATCTATATAATATGGATCTTTAATTTATTTTAATTGTTGCATAAGAAACTTGTGATGATAATGGGAAGTATGAAATAAATCCATAAGTGAAATCTTTCAAGGCATGGAGTTAAGTTCTTAGATAAAATTCTAATAGGATTTAGAAGAAGGACTAGTGTGAGTTTTAGAAGGTAAGGTAAATTTTGAAGGAATAGAATTTATTGGGAATTCATAAGGAGGAGATGGATAGGATTTTGAAGCTAAATGAGTCGTGGTAGTATCTTTGAGAAGTTGTTATTTTAAAGATGGTTTCTTAGGTTTTGTGATAGGATTTTTGTGAGTTGTTTTGCAATGATAATTGAACTTATATGTGTTAATATATTGAAAAATTTTGTAATATTGATCATATTTAGCATCAATGATACAAACATCCTTGGTATTTTATTGATTATTAACTAGAGAAAAAGTTATTTGGTTATTAGAATAATAAGATTTGGAAGCTTTCCATTTTTGAGAACTGGTGTTATACTCTTGATGATGAATGTTGATCATGGCTTCATGATTGAAGGAATCACCAAGCATGTAGGTGACAAAAAATTTAGTAAGCCCTATACTAGTTTTATGGGAGTGACCAATGTTGGCATGGAACCAACAAAAATGGTTAGGGTCATAGAATTTAGGAGGATTATTAGGATAAGTAAAGGTTTTAGAGGGTGGTATGTGAGAAGATGGGGGAATGTCATCTTTTTCAACTCCTAGTTTGGTTTGAGGAGTATTTTTAGTGATGAAATTGGTATAAGTTTGAAAATATCCTTTAAGGAATTTGGGATTAGGATCAAATTGCTTCATGAAGAAGTCTTGAAGTTTAGCTTGGTCAAGAGCTTTGTTAAGTATTTGAGGAGAAAAAGTTTGAACCTTATATTGAAGTGAAGGAGTTAGTTTAGTTATAAAGAGTTTAAACAAGTTGTCACCAATCATATTATGGTTGGCTTTATGGGTTAGATATTTTCATCATTTGATAAAACCATGAGTTGATTCGATGGAAGATTGCTTAGCATTGATGAAATGGCTAAGGTATTTTTTGGGAAGATCATTATGTTGAAACTCTTTAACTAAAGGATTAACTAAATATTCAAGTTGTCAAATATAATGTTAGGGAAGTTGGTTGTACCATTTTAATAAATATCCAATAAAATTTTTAACTAGAAGTTTAGTTGTGGTGAAATTATTAGTTTGGATCCACTCTTTATAAATATTACCAAAGGATTTGAGAAAGGATGTAGGGTCTTTAGGCCCATCATACTTGATATTTAGAGATATATTGACAATATTAATGGCCATGATTAAAGGATATAAAAGAACATTTTGGATATTTTGAAGTATTTTGTTATTCATAATAGGTTGAGGAATATCATTTCCTAATACATCTATAAGAGGTGGAGGAATAAAATTTGGATTGGTTTAAGGATTGAGATAAAGGTTAATTATCCATATTGATCAAATGACATTGTAATTGCATCATTTGAGAGCTGTTAGAAGTTTTAATTATGTTTATTTGTTTTATGAATTGTGTAAGAAGTTGAGTCATATAAATTGGTGGGTTCGTGTTTGTAGGAGAACTCCTTAAATTGGTATTAGGGGGAAGGTTATTGGAAGGTGGATTATTAGTGGGATTTTTGGATATACTTGTGTCAATTACTCCCACATTATGTTGAAAATATTGAAGATGAAAATTATCTTGATAGGTAAAAAAAGGATCAGATCCACCTACTTCATATTGAGGTGTGATTTGAACCATGTTATAATCCATAAATTAAGGAGAAAGAGACATGCTCCAAGAGTGAGGGTTCTCTTGGAAGGAAAAGAGAGGGAGAAATTAATATCCCATATAGTGTCTAAATGGATTCAGGTTGTCTAAGAGGATTCTAATAGGGGACTTCATGATGATTTGGGAAAATGAACAAAATGATATGGAAAGAGAAATAAATAACTTATTTGGATAGATAAGACAATAATAAGAGTACATAGTCAATTGGGTAGACCTATTTCTACAAACTAGGAAAAAGACAATTTGATAAGGATATTGAGTCAACTAGGTTGACGTAGTAATATAATTGACTATTAAAAGGGATACAAAGTTGATCAGGTCAACTTAGTACTACAAGAAGGAAGAAAAATAGTTTGTAAGAGACTGTGTCGAGAAGAATGATAGTGTATTGAAAATAGGGAAAGATTTTTCAATATTTTTTGAAATAATAAATAAAATAAAACACACAAGCAATGGGATAAATGAGAATGATCCAATTGGAACACAACACAAGAAATTACACCAACACTAGATAATGCATGTTTTTGTAATACAACATATAATGATCAAAGAGAAAGAAGTCAACTAAAAATCAAATGATAACTAAGTGGTCATCCTGAATGTTGTTAGATTATTATAAAGTGTTATTTTTAGTGTGATAGGGAAGTTGGATGAAATTAGGGAACTAACAAGCAATCTATGGATGGTTTTAGGATGTTTAGGATAAAAGGGATCTGTGTTGGCAATGGTACTAGCTTGGTATTGGGGTCTACCCCCTCACTTCACAATATTGCAGTGATAAGGGTGTCAGGTGCTTTGCCAATATATATCAGTACCATGTGTTTATACTTAGCCATAAAACCAAGTTGGCTTCCCCCTTGGTGATGAAATACAAGTAGGTAGGCCTTTGGTATACAAATATTTAAATGTATTTTGAAATTGTGTGATTTGGTAGTGTGTGTAATAAAAATCAGAATAGTGCAACTAAATGATATATTGAAAAACCACCTAGTTAGATCATGTGAGCTACTCTAAGAATGTAAATATCTAAAAAATTAAAATGTCAATTAATTACTAGCATATAGTTGTTAATTTCCTAATTTAAGCATAGTACAAAGTCAATTCAGATGACAATGTATGCAAAAAATATAGAACAAACTCAATAGGGTCACTACTATACTACAAAAGCAAGAGTCTTTAAGAACTAAATCATCCAAGTTGACCTAATATTTCAAACAAAAGATAGAATACAAAACTAGGTCGACCAGGTCAACCTAGTTTGTTGTATGATTGTAGTTTTAAAGACTACAAACTTTACAAAATAGAATTATAAGGAAGAACTAAATTGAAAGAGAGAGAAATAAAGGAACTTTGGTGGGTTGAGATGCTGAGGTCTATGAAATTTTTGTTGAAGTTCCTTGAATATTGATTTCAAGTTTTGCCAACTATGTTGACTAAGTCACTCTAGTTCTACAATTCCCTATTTATTGAAGCCTATTAAGATGACTATATTTGCTTGGTCGACCTAATTTGTTATCTGAAAGTTGATTATGATTCTAAATCAACTTGAATGACCTAGTTTGTTATTCTAAAGTTGAAATAAGAGGTTAAATCAACCTATTAAACATAGTCTTCTATATTTAAGTGAATAAGAGTATTGTTTTGACCTATTCAATCCATTAACCTATATCTGATGAAGACCTACATAGAAAGAACAAAATGATTTTGATGTGATTGTGTATTAAACTTGTGCACACAAGTTAGAAACTATACCATCTTGGTTGACCTAGTATCACAAATATAGAAAACTAATAAATAAAATAATAGAAATGTAAAATGTGAAATAAAACCTACAAGAGTTAGATTCACATTAGATTCACTAGAATGTATGTAATTAGAAATGCATCTCATCCATACATTAATCCTAGTTCAGAGAAGATATATCCTACTTACACATTCAATTGGGGATACATTAGATAATCAGGAACATGACCAATATAGATCCACTGGACCTAATTAGGGTATCTATTACCACAATAAGATCACTAGGGAGGGTTTTAAATCCTCCAGTCAAGCACAACTATGCAATAACCCTAACTAACTCCTATTTTTTCATATTCATTATACTAATAACAAGTAAAGCAAATAAATCTAATATAGTTCTCACCAAATCTTGTGGTATAAGTTGGGGGTAATACACATAAAAATTACACATGTATATAAGACATATACTCACATAAATTTATATGAAATCCTAATGAATGGAAGAGAAGTGAAACTACATATTTATCTACTCTTAAAAAGGAGGAACAAAGTTATAAATACTTACCTTTGAAGATGAACCTTCCATTCCTCAATATCTCCCATGGATAAGGTGATTTGTAAGAGGTTTTTATGGTATGTAAGGATGAGAAAGATGAATTATCTCTAGGATACACAACCTATCAATGCATCCATAAGACTTATCCACAAGACAAGATCTATATATCCAAATAAAGTATGAAACCTTAAGCTTACTTTTCTAGTAGAATGGTAGATAAGCAGATGCACAATATCTCTTCTTATTTTATTCTCTAAATAATGGTGAAATTATTATGTATATATAGGTAGATTTAACCATAAACCCTTTCAAAAGTTTTTACTGACACGATTGACCTAGTTGACATAGTATCGTTATTGACAAAAACTCACTATATCATGGGCTAGGTCGACCTAGAGTTAACCTGGACCCTAAATAATTTTTATCAATAAGAATAAAAGATTGATCCAATTGACCTAGTAATTTAAAATATTAAAAGAGGTTTGAGGTTAAGAAAATGGGTATTGAAAGTGGTAAAATACTAGAGGAGTGTGCAAAAGAGAAGGACAAACTTAGGGGAATTTTTTTTAGGATACAAGTGTGTAGACAAAAACTAGAAAAAGGGACAACAATCTTGTGAAGCACCAATGGTCTACCCACCCTTTTCCCAATTTACCCTTTAGGGTGTGCACTCAGAGAGATTGAGACTCTATGGGTTCCTATAGGATATAAAGCATCAATAATTTATAAAAGTTGAAAATATTATGTGTATACACAAATCACATTAATTTAGCCACAAAAATATCTAAAATCTATGAAACATGATTTTAGAAAGGAACTTGTTGAAAATAGAAAGTTTTTATAGATCATAATAGCTATTTCAAAAGACTATAAAAACATGACAAGAATAGAAGTCATTTATGCAATCTAGGTTTAGGAATTTTTGAGCTTTGGATTGATGGTGATGAAATCAATCAAATAGACTAATTTATGAGCATAGAGAGGATATGGAAAATATACCATCTAGAGGTGGAATGGGTTAGGATAAGGTTAATTATCATAAATTTTGTGTTTTTTCACCAATTTTAACCTTTTGACTAATAATATGTAAATTTCCATTGAATCTAGATTTTGTTTTGGAGATGTTTTACTCAGTTTCCCTCTATGGAGGTGAATTGTAATGAAACATGGCTATACAAACTCAAAATTTATTGTGATATATGATATGGAGATATTATTTTTTATCTTATTGACTTGTATTTCATGTGTTATGGATTGAATTTATAGGTTTTATTATGAGTTTATGCACTTTATATGACTAGGCATGTGTGTATGTATCCGTATGTTTTATATAAACTATTATGGAATATGATTACATATGTGAGAAGAAAATGTATGAAAATGATGTAATAGTATATAACATGCATGGATTTTTTAATGTTTTAACATTTTTTTTTTAGGTGATGACCCATTTATTTTGTATACACAACATATGACTTTCAATTTGAAGCAAGGAAGGAAAAGGAGAATAAGATAACAGTGAGATGATAAATAATAAAAACCATAAATCAAATTTTTGTTGGAAAAAGGAAGACAATATATTCATTAAAATCAAAGGGAAAAATGTCCTTTTTTTAGACTCATATAACATTAATTTATTGGTTTCATATAGAGATAAATATTTATGATAGAATTGGTAAATAGGATAAAGTTACATTTTTGACATAGGCATATAGACAAGATTTTTTAATAAATTTATATTTGGACACTCTTTGATTTGATATTAGTTTTACACTTATCTTTTAAATTTTATTGGGACCCCATACACTTGGTATCATGTGACTAGAGGACATATGGGCTCATCATCAAAGACTAGATGTAGGCGAGTAATGGTATCTCTCCCTAATGTTAACCCCATGCAACCATAAGATGTGAGTGTTCAACACAAAATTTTATAAAAGGGAAAGAGATGTGGAAATTTAATTTTGTATTTTCCTAATATTTTTATTTTCATATAAGAGGCTACTTTTCTATTTACGTGGCTTTTACTCCAAAATTTTAGCACCATACAAGTATTAAGATGAAAAGGCTCATCATTGAAGACCAAGATAGGCAAGTAAATTTTACCTATTTTTTAGCATGCTAATGGTCTATTTTAGAAGTCATCATAAGAGGAGACTCTGCCATGGGAAAGTTTTTAGATTAAACTATAGGCTAGTATTTTCTAAGTTGTGTGAGATGTAGGGAAAATATGTATACTCTACTGGTAAGAACTAAGTAAGAAACCAATGTAATGTTGATTTTCAAAATAAAATCTTTGAGATAATAGGGTAGTGTGAGAATGGAATTAGATGATATGCTACAGTCTAAACATTGTATGGTATATGAATTAGTAACTAAATAATCACTAATAACACCATATGATATGCTAGATAAAAAGTGTAAGGAAATGGCAATAGAATGCAATGAGGGAAATGTGGAATACAAAAACTAGATATAAAAATGTTTTAGGTGCAAAGATTTCATATAATATTCAAAATCATTACCCTCTATAGTGAATAATCAATAAGTCATGTTATTTAAATCTCTGATCACTAGATAAGGGCCTAACTAGTTGGGTTTGAACTTTTGACCTTTTCCTTGCTTTTTATCAATTCGACTATTAAGTGTAAGGACAAGGTATCCCACATGAATTGGGTGATAACATGTATAATTATGGAGTTCATAATACCATTGGTGTGGAATGATTATCTTTGGTTTATTGATCATGATATTTGGTTGTAATAAGACATGCACTTCTAAGAACTCAAACACGTGCTTCTCATGAACACTCTTTGGTGTGGGAAGCATTATGTAGTAATCTAAAATTCCAGTTAAGTGAAATGAGTGTTAACTAAGACCACCCATACCTAGCTTATCCATAGACCTATCTTAGGACCTATTTAGACACTTATCCAACTTTCATGTAGGGATTACACATCCCTAAACATCTCAAAATTAGTCTCAAACCCTCCCTTATGCATCCAAGCCCATAGTGCCTCATGTTCTACCATCTAGACATTAGTACCATACCTATAACACTAACATCCCATGTTAGTGTCCCAGTTTAGTGATATTGTAATTTTCCCCCTTTTTAGTCCCAATATATATATTTTAAATTCCAAACACCTAAGTTTGACTTATACCTATTTAAAACTAGATTGATATATATATATATATACATGTATTTTATACCTTTATTTAATAGATGAAACTTAGATGAAAATACACATAAACAAGCTTTAAAAAATTATGCATAATCAAGATTATCGATCTTTATCCTACTATACATCAACATACATTCATATACATCCATGATAATCTTAGAATATATAGATTTATAGTCTCAAACCTCACTCAAAGAACTCAACCTAGAATTTATACTAGTTTCAATTGCACTTACACCAACACTTAGGTGGGGATAACTACATCAATCTTGATCCCTCCTTAAATTAATAGTATGTATGAAAATATCATCATAGTGTAGTGTTGAGGATGTCCAACGTACCCAACTATCATCACACTTTTTTTACTTGTGATAATCAAATATCCTATCAATATAGAGGTCTAAGGTTTGCATATAAAATCAGTCAAAATAGTCATAGATAGTGAATTAGGTTTTGTTAGTATAATAAAATGATTAACAAATGTAAGACATAGCTTCCCAAATAAGTAAAAATTACTTTTTTCATAGAGGACATTAGTGCCAAAAGTGGACACTAGTGCCACAACACTACTATCCAAAGTATAGTGCTATTTTCTAAGAGGGTTTCTTACACCTTGATCCTATTTGTGACACTCAGACCAACTCCTACCAATTTTTATCTTCCACATCCTTTGCCTCAAGTAATTTCTAACTAATTACTTATTTGTCATTCATTTCTATTTTTATAAATATTATATTAGGTCAATTATTACACAAATCAATGGTTGTATTTATTGAAAATTTTATACCATGCTTTATTCTACTCAAAACCTTTAACAAACTAGGTTTTAAACTCCATAACCCTTAAAATTTTAATCATTTGGTGGACTTGACTTACTTTGAACACTACTCAAACCCTAGCCTTATGTTCTTTTAGGGTTTGTATCCTTTTATTTTCTATACACATATATTAGTTCCAAAATTTCATATTTGTTTTAATATTTCATTTTTGTAGTATTTCATAGATTAAATCTATATAAAGGTTTAAAATATACAACTATTTGTTTTCATACCTCCTAACCTATAATGGCAAAATTTGACAACTGATTTGATGAGATTGATAAGATACAATTGCAAAGATTTCTCTCTAAACATACAAATAGTCAAGATGATCTCATTCATATTATTTAATAAGATCTTCAAAAATCCAATAAGATCAAAGATGACTATCCCAATGGTAGATAGAAAATTCCAAGACATAATCAAACAAGATTTACTACCAACATTACATGAAGTTATATTATTCAAGAAGTTTCCAACATTCACAATTTTTTTTCTAACTATTACTACTCTAGACTTAGATTATGAAATTTTTTTCTCCCATAAATATTTGTATCACATGTTCATGCATAATTTAATTTATAGATTTACTATTTTAGACCTTATTGTGTCTTTATGCTTCTACATCTACTTGAGGGCATTTGCATATACCATTGTTCTATGACTCTATGCCACTTCTTTTCATTGTATGTAAGCTTTAGACATTTGACCATGTCCTTGTGTGTGCCTTTTTTATTGTATATGATCATATTTTAACATGTCATTTCATATTTATCTATGATAACTTTCTTACTCTTTATATATAAGGACATTTGAACATGTCCTTATATGTATTGTTTTCTTAGATATAGTGACTGCCCATGTACCTTGTATTGTGGTTCCTTAGCCTAATGTGTGTGCCTAATGTTATTTGTATATATAATTTCATGTATGCATCATGTCCATGACACTTTTCTCTTTTTCTTTAAACACTCTAATTTTAGATTCCATGAGGGACTTCATTGATGCAGGAACATCAAGTCAAGAAACACTATCTAAGTTATTTGTCAATGTGGAGGTAAAAATATGGTCAAATTATGGAGTAAATAATTTTAAGTGACCTTATTAGGTCCAATTATGTCCTTTTATTCCATTTGGAGTCTCTAGGAATCATATGGGTCAGTTTTAAGGGGGGTTAGAGTTTTCTTCCAAAACTAGACATTTGAAAATTCAAATATTATGAGTCTTAGAGGGTAGTATGCATGTGTTGAAGATTTTAGGTGATAAAAGTAGGTTTTTAAGGTCCATAAAAGTCATATTAAATGGATATTAGTACATTTCATGCTTAGTACTTAAATTAAGTCATTTGAGTTAATGAAAGATCACCCTTTATACATTGAATTAGTTATGGAGAGTAAGTTAATGTAACTACTTTGAAAATCCTATATTGAAAAAGGATAATATTTTAAGTGTTTTATTAAGTTATATGGAATATATTAGAGAGAGGAGGTATCCAAAAATAATGAGTAGGGTTTTAAAGTGTATGCATGTAAATACTCCTCATGAAGAATGAAAAAGTACAGATTTTGAGTTGCAACTAGAATGTTGTTTGTCTTCAAGTATAAAGGAACTTATCTATTGTAGTATTTCACCCTTTATATATGATTATATTATTATTGTAATGATATAACACCATGTAAATATTTGAGATTGTATGTATCCATGTGTATCTGTAGGATTGGAAGAGGACTATAGTCAATAAGAGGAAGTTTGAGTATTTGTTTTAGTTCATTGTAATCAAGATCTTTATTATGTTATGTTACCTAACTATCTTAGAATAAATATAGACCTCTCTATGACTATGAAATTACTTCACTATGAATGAGACTTAGGAAGCAACCCCTATTCATATTTAAGTCAGGATAAGGTATGTAAACTATGTCAATATTTTCAAGAATACATAAGATGGATATATATATATATATGAAAGTTTTTCCTTTTGGTTGATATAGGTTGTTTTTATACATTTAATTCCTAAATGAAGGTGTTTCACCCTGTTGAGAGGAGCAAACCAATATGGTTATAGGCAGACCCTGTTACAAACACAAGAGACCTTATTTTTAGAAGACTATGAAGGATTATGAATTTGGATAGGAAAATACTATGATATCCCTAAGTTATTTTTGTAAATAATATATGATAAACATCTGGTAAGAAAATTAGAATATAACTTTGCAATAACAATCAACTTTTAGATAATATTGTACTCTTTATACTCTGTGTTGGGAAACCCTATTTTGTGTGCTTAATGTTAATAGTCATAAGAAGAATGTAAGGTGGATCAGTCCATAATTTTGTAGACAATACAATTATATGTTAAATTTTTTAAACACCAATTTAAAACCTTGAGTAAAAATAATGACTTGCTAAGCAAACATGGACCCTTGCATTTCTATCACAGTCAAGATAGTCATACTCAGTACACAGTCCTATGAAAAGTAAGAATTTTTATTAAAAAAATGGGTTGGTGTTAATTATAATAGTTTTTATGAGTTTTAATATGTGTAAATAAGGTATTGGTAGGTATTAAATTCCTTAATAAGTGATAATGGAACTCATAAATGCAGGTACCCTATTGTCATAGTCTTGAAGGGGATAAAAGAACCTATATTACAATGTTTATAAGAGTAAAAAAAGGTTAAGTAGGTAATTATCTTATTTAAATAATTGAGGGAGGTAAAATTAGATCTATAAAAGTTAGAATGAGTTTTTGAAACAACTTTGAACTCAAGATATTGCATTACTTGTACCCTCAGTCTTGTGTAGGCCTAATAAACCATAAAATTAGGGTTTAGCATGTAAAATGAGAATCCACCACTAAAATATCATGAAATTTTATAATATTGTTATAAAAAACATGCCTCAATTTAATCAAGTGGTTTTGACCTGAAAAGGTATGGATGTGTATGATTTTCAAGAATATGTCCTATCACTAAGTCAAGGAAAGGCTTAATAGAGTAAGGATGATGAAGAAAGAGCATATTTATTTAAATAAAAAGTTTAATAAATTAATTATTAATTTTAGGAAGATAAATGGGTGTCCAAATATATCATTATTTTGAATTGGTTATTTGTACAATAACCATACCTAGGAGCTTTGTCAATTTGGAGGGCTAATTGAGGGTACATTAAAGAAGGAAGTACCATGTGTCTTGAGATTTGTGTGTAAAGGGAGATGTAGGAATTTTAGGTTTGAAAAGGGTATTATAAATGTGACCAATTTTTGTATAATATTTTTTAATTACTCCTAACATGGAGAAATGTTAAAAAAAGGCTACAAGCCTTGTGAGGAGCAAGCAGGGTTTGTATGTAGAATTGAAAGGTTAGGTGAATTTTAGGGATAAAAAAAAACTTTTGAAAATTTAATATGACTATTTAATACCATTTATAACATAATACTAAGTTATTGAGACAATTCTTTTTTTGGTCCTTGAGACCAAAAGGGTGAAAACCTAGTACAAGCATTAAAGCAAGAATCAAAAGAGGAGTGTATAGTATAAAATATTTAATGAATATGTTTGTCCTAAATGAGGTATAATTATTTATTTTTTAAGGTTTTAATGAAATAGTTAATTATTTTAAAATATTCCTAAGACTATATATAAGTAATTGAAGGATTGAGCTAGACATGGCATGTTGAATGACCAACCATCATCATCAAAGAGAATAATTACTTAATGAACCTAATTATGATGAATTCTCTCAATAGTTATGAATTATTTTGGTATCAAAGTAAGGCAATGTATGCTTGGGTAACATTGTGTTTTTATTTCTTTATGATTTGTTGATTTGAGTTAAATGCATAATGTTATAAGGTATGCATGAGAATTAACCTTATAGGGTGTTGAGGGAGAAGAGGAGGTTATAGGTTTGATCCATTGAGGTAAAAATAAAGGAATACAATATTTATAAAGAGAATATAATTATATCCCCAAAGTCTTTTAAAAAGGACAAGAAGCTAGTTAAGGGTGGACTACAAAAGAAAGGTTGAAAAGAGAGAATTTAAGTTCTAAGAAAGAAGAGGGAAGATAAAAGACTCCAAAAGAGAGTCAAGAAGGTCAATAAGAGATCTTAGAGATATGAATCAATAAGAGGAAATTCCCAAAATATGTCTAAGAGGCAATTTTGATAGGCTTGCCAAGAGAAAGGTCTAAATAGGCCTATAGAATAAAGAAGAATGAAGGAGATGGATATAGAAAGATAAATAGAAGGCATAAGAAGAGAATTTGGGCAAGGTATATAGAGAATAGATATCATGTTAAAACTCATAAGAGAATAATAAAGCTAATGGATGGGCTGAAATATGAGAAAAAGAGTGAAGTGGCCATTAGAGTCACTTGTGAGAAGAAAAAGGCACAAGAAAGGTGTCTTGAAGAATGAGAAGAAGAAAGAGGGAGCAGCCCAAAGAGGCATGAGAAGAGAGATGTTTCCAAGTGAGAAATAATAAAGAGAGGTTGAGAAGAAGTTTCTCAATAAAGATAACAAGAAAGAGAGAAAATTTCTAAGAAGAGCACATGAAGATGGAAACAAGAGGAGATAGAAGATGTATATGCCAAGGACATTCAAAGAGACTATATGGTCCCTAGTTTTATATACTAACATTGGTTTTGATTTGTTGTTTTTAGGTATGAACACAAATATGGTGAAGGCCAAGCATTAGGCCTAAAATTGGATTAATAATGGGCTAATAATGACACCCATCAACTGGAAATAATATGACATAAAAAAATCTCTTGAAGTTAAGATGATGAAGATTGAAGGCATATCACATGATGAAAATGAAGAAGAAGATAAATATTATGATGCATTACCATGCATAGTATCTAAAATTAAATAAATGGTTCATAAATAATACAAGGTCACCTATCAAAAATTGAAGGTCACCCATAAATACATAAAGAAAGAGACAAGCTTGCAGTAATTTTCATTGGAGGTAAATGAATGCCTAAATATTGATTTTGATTGCATGAATGAAGAAGGAAAATATAATATGTTAGTTGAGAGTAATAATTATATATTTCATCCCTCAAAAGGTGAACAAGGGCATGTATATGTATGGCCTAAGTGTCTAAAACAAATAGGTGATAGGAAGAAAGAGGAGAACCTAAAACAAGAGGTCAAACAAGGTAAGAGTATAGTTGGAGACAAGCACAAGTATGGAACCAAAGCACAAAATTCAAATCATATCAAGTTGGAAATATATATGACCAATGCATGAGGCATGAGAGTGATGAAAATAGAGGAAAATGGCAGCCCAAGAAGATACAAGATAGAAAATGGGTATTAAAAAGAAAGAAAAGAGCACAAGAAGATCACAATGTAAGTGTACTCCAAGAAAGCATGAAGATTGAACAATTTTACAAGCCTACAAATAAAGAAATAAAGGTAGAGAAAGTAAATAAATTCAAAGAGATGAAGGTATAGCCATATGAGTGAATAGAATATGAGTATTCAGAAAATTTGTTTTCAAGTGTTGTATATGATTATTCATGTGAATTTGATTCCAATTATGAAGATTTATTGTACATGGACACAATGGCATTGATGAATGAGTGTCTAGTAAAAAAATTTGAGTAAGAATCACCTCAAGGTATGATTAATAATAATGGTATGCAACATGAGGAGGTTGATATGACTCTCACAAATGAGGGAGTCTAAGGAGAAGACAAAGAACAAGCTGCCCAAGACAATGAAGAACAAAGAGAACCAAGGTATGATGAGGATTTGGAAAACATCGATGCACTAAAGTTTCAAGAAGAGATGAGAATTTTTTAAGATATATTTAGACCATCCAAGGGGATAAAATAAGATTAATTAAATCAAGAAGAATTCAATGAAAGGATAGATAAGGAGAAATAAAGAAAAGTACCAAAATTTGTGCACACAAAGATACAAGCAAGCAAATGAAGTATGAAGAATCAAAAAAGGTAATATATTCATTTGGGAAAGATAATTTTTAGTTTAAATGTATTAAACATGTATATGTGAGACCAAGTATTGTTCAAGTCATGATGTACTATGATGAGGATGAAAAGAACAAGAAGTTGATCTTGCATAGTGATTAAGATGAGAGGGAAGAGCATCCAAAAGTGAAGAAGTTTGAATAAGAGGTAGTAAAATATAGTATATATGAGAAAATTAAAAATTTTGAGATGTTTTAGAGGTCATTATATCCTAAGTAAGGAGATGTTATCATGAATAATGAGAGGAAATCATAAAACAAGTAAGCCACAAGTGAGATTGATGAGAAAATAAGCCATGAAGCAAGCATGAGGAAGATAAATACACAAAATTTTATTTCATTTTAGTATGAGAAGATTCAAGATGACTTGAAAAATATGGAATATTCAGCAGTACAAAGCTACATTAATGGGAATACTTCGTGGAGTTGGAATATGCATAAACAAGAAAGCTAGACAAAACCAAGAAGAGGATAAGCAAGAGTTTGGCAAGGAAAAAGTAATTAGACAAGATGAAGATCATTAAAGCACGTATAAAATACCCTCAAAAGATAAATTCGAAAGAAATAAATTTGGAAGCTCAATTTTCCTCCCTCCTGGGGATTATTATATAGGAACATCAAGTCAAGAAATACTATTTTTTATTTATCAATGTGGAGGTCTAAATCTAGTAAAATTATGGTTTAAATGAGTTTAATTGATCTAATTAGGTCTATTTATGTCCTTGGAGTCCATTTGGAGTCTCTAAGAATCATAGGGGTCAATTTTGAGAGGGTTTGGAGTTTTCCCTCCAAAACTAGACATTTGAAAATTCAAATATTATGAGTCTTAGAGGGTAGTATGCATGTGTTAAAGAGATTAGGTGAGAAAATTAAGTTTTTAAGGTTCATACAAGCTATAAGAAAGGTATATTATTAAATTTCATGTTTAGTACTTAAATTAAGTCATTTGAGTTAATGAAATATTTCCCTTTGTATATTGGATTAGTTATGGAGAGTAAGTTAATGTAACTACTTTGAAAATCCTATGTTGAAAAAGGATATTCTACGTGTGTGAGGAATTTCTATGGCATAGAGTAGAGAGAGTATGTCTCCAAGAAGAAGGAGCAAGGTTTTAAAGTGTATTCATGTAAATAATCCTCATGGAGAATGATAAATTATAGGTTTTAAGTTGCAACTGGAATGTTGTTTATCTTCAAGTATAAAGGAACTTATTGTATTATTTCACCCTTTTTAGATGATTATCTGATTATTTTAATGATGTAAGGCCATGTTAATCCTTTGAGATTGTATGCAGCCCTTTGTATCTATAAGATTTAAAGAGGACTACAATCAATAAGAGGAAGTTTGAGTATTTACTTTTGTTGATTGTAATCAATATCTTTATTGTGTCATGTTACCTAACTATGTTATAATTCATATATAACTCTCTATGAATATGCAAGTACTTCACTATGAATGAGACTTAGGAAGGAATCCCTATTCATATTTAATTCAGGGTAAGGTATGTAAACTATGTCAATGTTTTCAAGAATAAATTAGATGGTTATATATATATATATATATATATATATATATATATATATATATATATATGAAAGTTTTTTTTGTTGGTTGATATAATTTGTTAGACATTCAATGCCTAAATGAAGGTGGTTCACCCTATTGAGAGGATCAAACCAATATGGTTGTAGGTAGACCTTGGTATAAACACAAGAGACCCTATTTTTAGAAGATTTGAAGGATTATGAAATTGTATAAAGAAAAAACTATGAAATCCTTGAGTTATTATTGAAAAAAAATATATAAGAAAGATCTAGTAAGTAAATTAGAATATAACTTTTCAATGGCAATCAACTTTTAGACAATATTGTACTCTATATACTCTATGTTGGGAAACCCTATTTTGTGTGCTTAATGTTAAGATTCACAAGAAGAGTGAAAGGTGGATTGGTTCAAAGTTGTGTATACAATGAAATGATATGTTAAATGTGGTTTATAAACACCAATTCAAAACCTTGAGGAAAACTAGTGACTTGCTAAACAAACATAGGCCCTTGCATTTCTATCACAGTCAAGATAGTCATACTCAGTACACAGTCCTATGGCAAGGAAGATTTTTTATTGAAAAAAGGTGTTTATATAAATTATAATACTTTTTATGAGTTTAAATAATTTTAAATAAGGTAGTGTCAGGTATTAAAGTCCTTAATAAGTGCCAAAAGAACTCATAAATATAGGTACCTATTGTCATAGTCTTGAAGGGGATAAAAGAACTTGTATTACAATGTTTAGAAGAGTAAAAAAAGGATAAAGAGGTAAATATATTATTTAAATAGTTGATGGAGGTAAAAATATACCTATTAAAATTTTAATTACTATTTAAAATAACTTTAAACTCAATATATTTCATTATTTGTACCCTCGACCCTGTGCAGGGCTAGTAAACCCTAGAATTGGGGTTTAGCATGTAAAAATAGATTCCATCATTAAAATATCATTAAATTTTATAATATTGTTCTAAAAAAATTGAATCAACTTAATAAATTGGTTTGGACCTAAAAAGGTATGAATGTGTATGGTTTTCAACACTATGTCCTATCATTAGGTCTAGGAAGGGCTTAGTAGAGTAAGGTTAATGAAGAAAGAGCACATTTTTTGGAATAAGAAGGGTAATAAATGAATTATCAAGATAAATGAGCTAAATGGGTGTCCAAATATATCATCATTTTGAATTATTTATCCATATAATAACCATACCTAAGAGCTTTGTCAATTTGGAGGGCTAATTGAAGGGTGCATTAAAGAAGTACCTTATGTCTTGGGAGTTGTGTGTAAAGGGATATGTATAAATTATAGGGTCCAAAATGGTAATAGAAAATTTTACCAATTTATATATAAATTTTTTCAATTACTCCCAACAAGGAGAAATGTTTAAAAAAAGGCTATAAGCCTTGTGAGGAGAAAGTAGGGTTTGTATGGAGAATTGAAAGGATAGGTTAATTCTAGGGATTAGAAAAGAGTTATGTAGATGTAATATGACTATTTAATACCATTAATAACATAATATTGAGTTCTTGAGACCTAGTTCATTTTTTTTCCTTGAGACCAAAAGGGTGGAAACCTAGTACAAGCATTAAAGCAAGAATCAAAAGAGTGTATAGTACATAATAGTTAATGAATATGGATGTCCTCAAAAAGGTATAATTATTTATGTTTTAAGGTTTTAATTCAATAGGGACTTATTTTAAAATATTCCTAATCCTATATATAATCAATTGAAGGATTGAGCTAGACATGACATGTTGAATGACCAACCATCATCATCAAAGAGACTAGTTAGTTAATGAACTAGATTATGATGACTTATCTCAATATCTCTACATATAAATAATTTTGGTATCAAATTATGGTAAGATATGTTTTGGTAACATTGTGTTTTTATTTATTTGTGATTTGTTTATTTGAGTTAAATGCATAAGGCCATGAGGTATGCATGAGAAGTAACCTTGCAGGGTGTTGAGGGAGAAGAGGAGGTCATAGGTCTCATCCATTGAGGTTAGTATAAATAAAAATAAGATTTATTAGAGATAAAATATAAAATATCCAAAGTCCTATGAGAAAGGACAAGAATTTAGTCAAGAAAAGGCTAGAAAAGATAGAGAGGAAAAGAGAGCATTGAAGCTCCAAGAGAGAAGAGGAAGATAGAAGACTCCAAAATAAATTCAAGAGAGTTAAGAAGAGATCCAAATTGAGGACTCAAAAGAGATGAAAGGCCCAAAATAGGTATAAAATTCAATATTGATAGACTTGTTAAATAAAGGTTTAAATAGGCGAAGAAAGCACAGAAGAATGGAGGAGATGGACATAGAAAAAGAAGTGGAAGACATAAAAATAGAATTAGGAAAATGTATTAAGAGAATAAAGCTCATGATGAAGCTCATAAGAGAACAATAAATTCAATGGACTATTTGTAATATGAGGAAGAGATTGAAGTGGCCACTAGAGTCACTTATGAGAAGAAGAAGGCACAAGAAAGGTGTCTTAAAGAATGAGAAAAAGAAAGAGAGAGCAGCCCAAAGAGACATGAGAAGAGAGAATTTGATAAGAGAGAAAAAAGATAGAGATATTTATAATATATTTCTCATTTAGGATAAAAATAAGGAGAAATAAGTGCCAAGAAGAGCACATGAGGATGAATAAAAGAGAAGATGGATAATGCCTATATCAAGGACATTCAAAGAGACTATATGGTCTATAATTTTGTATTCTAACATTGTTTTTGATTTTTTGTTCATAGTTATGAACATAAATGTGGTGAATTCCAATCATTAGGCCTCAAAGTGAATGAATAATGTGATAATAATGACACCCATATATTGGCAAGAAGATGAAAAAGACAAATAATCTCTTGAAGAAGATAAGATGATGAATATTGAAGGCATATCACATGATGAAAATGAAGAAGAGAAATATTATGATGCATTGCCATGCATAGCACCTGAAACTAAATAAATGGTACACAAATAAGATAAGAAGGTCACCCAAGAAAAATTAAAGGTCACCCATAAATACACAAATAAATAGAAAAGCTTATAGTAGTTTCTATTGGAGGTAAATGAATGCCTCAATATTGATTTTGATTTCATGAATGAAGAAGTAAAAGCTAATATGCAGGTTGAGAGTAAGAATGATATATTTCAGCCCTAAAAATGTGAACAAGGGCATGGATATGTATGGCCTAAGTGGATGAAACAAATAATTATAGGAAGAAAGAGGAGAACCTAAAACAAGAGGTTGAAAAAGGAAAGAGTATAGGTGGAAAATAAGCAATAGTGTGGAAGCAAAGCACAAAATGAAAAGCACATCAAGTTGTTAAGATAGATGACCAAGGAATGAGGCATGAGAGTGATGCAAAGAGAGGAAAGTGGCATCCCAAGAAGATACAAGATATAAAATGGGTAGAAAAAATCATAATAAGATCATAATTCAAGTGTGATCTAATAAATCATGAAGATTGAAAAAGTTGACAAACCTAAAAATCAAAAAAAAAAGGTAGAGAAAGTCAATAAAGTCAAAGAGATGAAGGTGTAGACATATGAATTCATATAATATGAGTATTCACAAAATTTGTTTTCAAGTGTTGTATATGATGATGCATGTGAATTTGATTCCAATGATGAAGATTTCTTGTACATGGACACAATGGCATTAATGAATGAGTGTGTAGTAAATCATGTTGAGGAAGAAGCACCTCAAAGAGTGATTAATAATAATGGTATGCAACATGAGGAATCTGATATGAATCTCATAAATGAGGGAGTCCAAGGAGAAGACAAAGATCAAGATGTTTTAGAAATGGAGAACAAAGAGAACCAAGGTATAATGAGGATTTGGAAAACATGGATGCACTAAATTTTCAAGAAGAGATGAGAATATTGGAAGAGATACTTAGAACATCCAAGTTTATAAAATAATATTGATTATCTAAAGAATAATTCAAGGAAAGGATAGATAAGGATTAGTCTTGAGAATCACCAAAATTTGTGCACATAAAGATGCAAGCAAGAAAATGAAGCATGAAGAAGAAAACAAGGTAAGATATTCATTTGGGAAAGATAATGTTTAGTTTACATTTATTAAACATGGATATGGGATACCAAGGATTGGTCAAGTCATGATGTAATATGATGAAGATGAAAATACCAAGAAGTTTATATTGCATAGTGAGCAAGATGAGAGGGAAGAACATCCAAAAGTGAAGAAGTTTGAAGAAGAGGCAACAAAATAAAGTGTACATGATAAAATAACAAAGTTTGAGATGTGTGAGAGGTCACTAGATCCTAAGTAAGGAGATGATAGCATGAACATGGAGTATAAATCACAAAACAAACAACCCACAAGTGAGGTTGATGAGAAAATAAGCCATAAAGTTGATTGTAGATTAGTATGAGAAGATTCAAGATGATAAGGAAAATGTGGAATATGAAACAAGTACAAATATATAGTAGTGAGAATACTTCATGGAGTTGAAAGATGCATGGATAAGGAATTTAGACAAGACCAAGAAGAGGATAAGCAAGAGTTTGGCAAGGAAAAAGGAACTAGAGAAGATGAACAACAGTCAAGAAAGTCTAAAAGACACTCAAAAGGTAAATTGGAAAGCAATAAAAAATGTTGAAGCTCATGTTTTTCTCCCTCCTGGGGAGTATGATGCAGGTGCATCAAGTCAAGAAATACTATTTTTTTTATTTGTTAATGTGGAGGTCAAAGTATGGGGTTAGTGAGTTTAAGTGACCTTTTTAGGTCCATTTAGGTCCTTAGAGTCTATTTGGATTCTCTAGGAATCATAGGGGTCAGTTTTGAGGGGGTTTGGAGTTTTTCTTCCAAAACTAGACATTTGAAAATTCAAATATTGTGAGTCTTAGAGGGTAGTATGCATGTGTTGAAGATGTTATGTGATCAAAGTAAGTTTTTAAGGTCCATACAAGTCATAATAAATGGATATTATTAAATTTCATTCTTATTACTTAAATTAAGTCATTTGAGTTAATGAAATATCACCCTTTGTAAGTTGGATTACTTATGGAGAGTAAGGCAATGCAACTACTTTGAAAATACTATGTTGAAAAAGGATAAGATTGTACATGTGTGACAAATATATATGGCATATATTAGAGAGAGGAGGTATCCAAGAAGAAGGAGAAAGGTTTGAAAGTATATGCATGTAAATACTCCTCATGGATAATGATAAAGTACAAATTTTGAGTTGTAACTAGAATGTTGTTTGTCTTAAAGTATAAAGGAACTTATTTCTTGTAGTATTTCACCCTTTTTAGGTGATTATTTGATTTTTGGAATGATGGAAGGCCATGTTAAGCCTTTGAGATTGTATGCATCCCTATGTATTTGTAGGATTGGAAGAGAATTAAAGTCAATAAGAGGAAGTTTGAGTATTTGATTTAGTTTATTGTAATCAAGATCTTTATTGTGCCATGTTACCTAAATATTTTATAATTAATATAGACCTCTCTATGAATATGAAATTTATTCACTATGAATGTGACTTAGTAATGAAACCCTACTCATATTTAAGTCAGGGTAAGGTATGTAAACTATGTCAATGTTTTCAAGAATACATAAGATGCATGTGTGTGTGTGTGTGTGTGTGTGTGTGTGTGTGTGTGTGTGTGTGTGTGTGTGTGTGTGTGTGTGTGTGTGTGTGTGTGTGTGTGTGTGTGTGTGTGTGTGTGTGTGTGTGTGTGTGTGTGTGTGTGTGTGTGTGTGTGTGCGTGCGTGCGTGCGTGTGTGTGTGTGTGTGTGTGTGTGTGTGTGTGTGTGTGTGTGTGTGTGTGTGTGTGTGAGAGAGAGAGAGAGAGAGAGAGAGAGAGAGAGAGAGAGAGAGAGAGAGAGAGAGAGAGAGAGAGTGTGTGTGTGTGTGTGTGTGAGTGTGAGTGTGTGTGTGTGTGCATTTCATTTTGGTTTATATAAGTTGTTTTTATAAATGCAATGCCTAAATGAAGGGGGTTCACCCTATTGAGAGGAACAAACCAATATGGTTGTCTATTACAAACACAAGACACCCTATTTTTGGAATATTGTCAAGGATTATTAATTTGGATAAGGAAAAGACTATGATATCCCTAAGTTCTTGTTTTAAACAATATAGGAGAAAAATCTAGTAAGAAAATGAGAATATAACTTTGCAATGGCAATCAACTTTTAGATAATATTGTACTCTATATACTCTGTGTTGGGTAACCCTATTTTGTGTGCTTAATGTTAAGATTAATAGGAAGATTGCAAGGTGGATTGGGACATAATTATGTATACAAGCCAATTATATGTTAAATTTGGTAAACACCAATTCAAAACATTAAGGAAAACTAATGACTTGTTAAACAAACACAAACCCTTGAATTTTTGTCACAGTCAAGATAGTCATACTTAGTATATAGTCCTATGAAAAGTAAGCATTTTTATTGAACAAAGTGGTTGGTGTTAATGTTAAGATTCATAGGAAGAATGAAAGGGGGACTAGGCCATAGTTGTGTAGACAAGGTAATTATGTGTTAAAGGTGGTAAACACCAATTCAAAACCTTGAGGCAAACTAATGACTTGTTAAACAAACACAGACCCTTGCATTTTTGTCATAGTCAAGATAATCATATTTAGTACATAGTCCTATGAAAAGTAATAATTTTTATCTATTAATTATAATAGTTGTTATGATTTTTAATAGGTGTAAAGAAGGTAATCACAGGTATTAAAGTCCTTAATAAGTGCCAAAGGAATTCATAAATGTAGGTACCATATTGTCACAATATTGAAGCGAATAAAAGACCCTGTATTACAATGTTTAGAATAATAAACAAAGGCTAAAGAGATAAATCTCTTAATAAAATAGTTGAGGGAGTTCAAAATATACCTAGTAAAGTTGTAATGAGTGTTTGAAACAACTTTGAACTCAAAATATTACATTATTTGTACCCTTGGCCCTTTGTATGCTTATTAAACCCTAGAATTAGGGTTTAACATGTAAAAAGAGATTCCAATATTAAAATATCATGAATTTTTGAAATGTTGTTTTACCATACATGACTCAAGTGAATCAAGTTGTTTAGACCTAAAAAGGTATGGATGGGTATGGTTTTCAAGACTATGTCCTATCACTAGGTCTAGGAATGGCTTGGTAGAGTAAGGCTAATGAAGAAAGAGTAAATTTATTTAAATAATAAGGGTAATAAATGAATGATTAAGTTGAGAAAGCTAAATGGTTGTCCAAATAATCATCATTTTTAATTGGTTGTTTGTACAATTACCAAACTTAGGATCTTTTTGAATTTGGAGGGATAATTAAAGGGTGCATTAAAAAAGGAAGTACTTTACATCTTGGGAGTTGTGTGTAAAGTGAGATGTATGAATTTTATGGTCCAAAATGGTACTATAAAATGTGACCATTTATGGATAAGAGTTTTCAACTACTCCCAACATGGAGAAATGTTAAAAAAGGCTACAAGCCTTGTGAGGCGTAAGTAGGGTTTGTATGTAGAATTGAAAGGTCAAGGGAATTCCAGGGATCAAAAAAGATTTTTGTAGATGGAATATGACTAGTTAATACCATTGATAACATAAGACTAAGTTATTGAGACCTAGTTCTTGTTTTGGTCCTTGAGACCAAAAGGGTAGAAACTTAATACAAGCATTAAAGCAAGAATCAAAAGAGGACTGTATAGTAAAAAATAGTTAATGAATATGGATGTCCTCAATGAGGTCTAATGCTTGATATTTGAAGGCTTTAATGGAACATGGATTTATGTTTAAATATTTCAAAGCATATACACAATAAATTGAAGGATTGAGTTAGACATGGCATGTTGAATGAAAAACCATCATCATCAAAGAGACTAATTAGTTAATGAACCAAATTATGATGACTTATCTCAATAGCTCTACATCACTCATGCATCTCTCCTTCTTCCATAGGTTCCTTGATGGACATCATGTCCCATCTCCCTAGGTATTTATTTAGTTTATTACTTATATTTGTTGTCCATACACATGATTACATTGTCATATCTATCTTCATAGCCTTTTGAATGCTAGATCTAACATACATCATACATTACCAACTTATGCTTAGATTATCTTAAATTATAACATCATGTATACACATTATATTGGTTTATTATTTATTATCATATATTTTTAGGATAACACATATCATGTAAATATTTTTCTTTTGAGGATAATTATTCCATAGGTTCAACAACCTCCTTCAAAATAAGGGTAATTTAAAGAGGTTTATAACAAATACCATGTCATATAAATGCATTAAAATTTCATTTCCAACACACACGCATAGAATACAGAGCTTAGTTTCAAGAAAACATAGTGTAAAATAGTCAGATGGAGATCAAAGTTGGGTTAGTGGGAAAATAGAATAGTTGGACACTAGCAATGAAAGTATAAATTAACATTGTATTGATACTATCTAAAATATGGTGATAATATCTAGTAGCCCAATAAATAAGAAAATATAGATTTTCCAAAAAACTATAGTAGGTATAGTCCACATTTGCACATAATCAATTACAAATTATCATTTTTTTCTTGGTTTTTCACAAAATAAAACCAATTTTCTTAAACTTGGGGCATCATGCATGTCATGATCAATATTGTTTCAATTTTAGATACTCAGATATAGATTATTAAAACTTAATCTATAATTCATATGCATACATATCAAATTTGGAGGTAGGTACATGGCACATTATTTATGTATACTAACTTTTTAACTAGTTGATAAAATGGAATAGATAACTCCATGCCATTCTCTAAATTCTTAATTAAGACACTATTTACACTAGTTTATACCATATTTTATACCTTATTCTATCTATGATTATTTTAATTATCGATTAGTCCCTGAACTATATACCTGAGTGCCTAAGAGGCCCCTAAAATGATTTTATTTTTAGATTTTATAAGTGGTTATAGAGGCATCATATACATTTTTAGTATAGTCACACATCTTTAGTTAAATTACACAATTTGTCTATAAATGAATCTACTACACATGGGTAGGCAATGGATTCATAGTCTACTTGAGTTCTTGAACCACATACATAAGAGGGTTGTACAACCCATTAGTCCAAACCAAGATATTCACAAGTTATAATCCATCGAATAGGGGTGAGAAATGAGAAATGATGGATTCAAGGCCTAATTAATTTCTTCATCCACCCACACATGGGTATTGAGTAAGCCATTTAACTTAGTTCAAGTTATTCATTGATTGATCACTAGCTACACTCACATAGGATGTCACTTGGTTTATGTATTGGTTCACATACCTAGTTAGGTGTATTCATTCCTTTCCTCTCTCTTATCTCTTTAATTAGTTTTGTATTTTCTTTTGATATATATTAAGTAAGGACTGATCTACTCAAATTTTGATTATACAACATGCAATGGAGCATGTTTCACATACTTAGATTCAAATTCATGGGCTTCACCTCTTATGTAAGTATAGGTACATTTTTTCCTTTATCCTTGCTATTTTACTTTGATATATTTCTATAATACAAGGGGGAAATGTAGTCATCTAAAATTTCACTTGAGTGCAATGAGTGTTGTTTAAGACCACCCATCCTGAGCTTATCTATAGACCTATCTTAAAATACTATTCAGACACTTATCTAAATTTTGTGTGGGCTTTACAGATCTCTAGACATATCAAAATTAGTTTCAGACCCCCCCTTAGGCATCTAAGCCCTCGATGCCTCAGATTATACCACTTATAAATTAGTGCCATAATTTGGACACTAGCACCCCATCTTAGTGTCCCAGTTCAATACTATAATCCTTATCCCTCTTTTTATCCCTAACAGATACATTTTCAATTTCTAAGACACCTAGAGTCAACCTAGACCTATTTCAAACCCCAAATAAGCAACAGATCAATAGATATACATGAATTTTATCACTTTATTCATTGGATGGAAATTAAATGTAAATACACATAAATAAACTAAGAATAATTTATGCACAATCAAGGTTATTTATCCCTATTCTACCTACTTCAACATACAGTCATCTACATCTATCCTAAGCTTAGAATACATAGATTTCTAGTCTCAAGCCTCACTCAAAACACTCAAACTAGAATTCATACTAGAATCACTTGTAGTTTCACTTGAAACAACACTTAGTTTGGGATAACTACATCGATTTTGATCCCTCATTAGCTTATTTTTATGTAGGAGACTCTCATCATAGTGGGGTGTTGAAGATGTCCATCCTACCCAGTTAACATCACACTTTTGACACTTGTCCCAATATAATATCTAAGAACATGTAGGTCTAGGGTTTGCATATAAATTCAATTAAAATAGGTCATAGATAATGAATCAGGGTTTATTTGTGTAAGAACAAGTGTATCAGACTCTGGCATAGCTTCTCCTAAAAATACATATTAATTCTTACACATAGGATAATAACACCAAAAGTGGAAACTAATGACATAACACTAATATCCAAGGTATAGTTATTTTTTATATGAGGGTTTCTAAAGCTTGTATCTTGTTTATGACACTTAGATCAGTTCCTATAAATAAATTTAGCTTTTATATACTTCATCTCAAGTAGTTCTAGCTAAGTATTTTTATGTGTCATTCATTTCTATTTTTAGAAATATCAAATCAAGTCAATTCTTACACAAATTAATGGTTGTATTTTTTACATATTTTATACCTTGATTTAATATACTCAAAAAATTTAATAACCTAAGGCTTAAAGTCCATAATCTTTAAAATTTAAAACAAATTCTAAGATAGTCTTTCCATCTATAGGACTGATGATAAGACATGATCAATTTTTATTTTTCTATTTCTTGGTTAAATAATGTTTATAATGGGTTATATATAAGTGTTCTATAATTGATTACTTCTATATGGGAAGAGGATATATAACTTTAGCAATATATGGTGATTTTAGGGATTGATTTTTACTTCGATGGTTCTTATCATTAAGGTATAAATCCTTCCCTCAAGTGTTGGCATGGTCAAGGGAGGATGAATGGCTTCTTTTTCTATCCTAAAATATAAACTAAAATATAAAGTACTACTTTCCCTATGCGATAGGGTGTTGGAAGATTAAGATGAAGATATGGATCATCATGCTCTTTTGGGAATTTTTCCTCATGATCGAAGATTTCTATCATGCCAGAATGGTGTTTATTCATACTATGTTTAAGAGATTATAACCTGAGAGTTATGTGAGGACTATAAGTTATGATTTTATAGGGATAAAAATGAGTTTATATTGGTTCATCTCTTTTAAGGATGATAATAATATAAATTATAGACTTGGTTGATATGGATAAGACTATCATGAGAGTTTATTCACTTATTATTTACATTCTTTCAACTTCATTTTATTTATATTTTTCATTTGATGGAAGCTTAGGAACTTTTGTACCCCTATTTAAGACAAATAATTTGGTTGTTGAGGGGTCTATATATTAAACTAATTATGGGGCCGTTTCCACACAATTTATGGGAAAGTGATAATAAATATGCAACCTTAGATTTTTGTACATGTCTTTTTGAATGACATTAAATGACTTAGGGTTTGCTTAGATATGAAGGCTTTTTATGAGTGGATTAACCTAATTTATTAGAATAAGGTATAATGGATTAATTTCATCCTTTGGATCTAATTTCTATCCTAGATCATATTTTAATTTGTATACTCAATCAATCACATAAAATTCTATCAACACGGTCTTGGGAACCAAAGTGACTGGAAGAATGAAGGTACCTATTGAGGTAGACTTGAGGCTATCATAACCTCACAAAATGTTCATAGTAGTAGAGAAATTAGTTTATCCATACATAATTTTTTAAATAAATAAAAAAGGGACTACTTATATATATTCCATCATCAACTATATCTCACATTACATATTTTTTATAGATCCATACTTATAGATATAAGGTTGGATTTATCCTCTTATCCATTTCTACATACGAGGGGTTGAATCCTTAGGTCAAAGAAGTAACCAATGACTCTTGATTTTTTTCTAAGTGGGAACATATCTAAATCAATATGATTTATTGGAGATTGTCATGGATGCATGACATTGGCTAGATGTCCCAATCCTAAGGCATTAAGTAATGTTGAATGATGGGATAGAGAGTTCTTGAGAAGTTTTAGGAAATAGATGTCGTAAAATGTATTTATGAGATTTTAAATTAAATCATAGGTCCCCATGAGTTTTTTATTTATGTTAGTATCCAATAAATTTTTCATGTGATGGGTTATGGGATGATACTCTCTCATGTGGGTAACAATGTTTTCATCCTCCTTAGTTTCAAGTTCCACAACTCCTATCATGCAAGTTTTTCATCATGGTCCTATTTGGGTAACCACATCAAGGTTGATTGTTCTTGAGGTAGAGGCCTTGATGTCATGATTAATAAATGGTGGGGGTTGTATAGTTTGATTAGACTATTGATGGTTTAATATGGTGCACTATTGATGGTTTAAAGATGGGTTTTAGTAGATTCCCAAGTGAATATTTTGAGGTGATATGGGATGAGTTGATTAGGATTTATGGTTTACATTGGCATTCCCTATTAACATGTTTGTAATTTCTTTTATTTGGTCCTCATGTAATTTTTAAGTGAATTTATTGTATTCCTTATAGGCTATAGTATCATGTCCAATGAATCTATGAAAAACATAGAAGATATTAGGATCATAGTCTCAAGGATTTTGATGTTGGCCATACTAATCAAACATTTAATAGTTATTATTATAATAAAATAATTTATTATAATTATGGTTAATGTTTTATAATTTATTTATAAATTGTCCTTGGTTATTATTTTGACATTGTGTGTAAATATGAGGAGGATTGAAGTCAACATGAATGATAGGTGGATGGTTTTGATTCCTCAAACCCAAGTTATTATTTTTGGCATTGTTATTATTAGTAATAGGTTGAAGTGGATTATTTTTAACTAAATTCACCATTTTATTTTAATTTGTGGTGGCATTAAGGTTCTAATTGATAATCTTAGGAACTTGATTACCAGAGTTATTTTAGATAGAGTTTTGATAGTTTTTATTATTTTGGTTTGGGATAAATATCTTGCCATTATTCTCATAGGTTCTATATCCACTATCAATGACCACTTCATCTATTATGACATCAATTTTGAGTTCTTTTTCATATGATTGCTAGGGTAATTTTTGCACATCTTCTCTAGTATCTTTATTTAAGGACTACAAGAAGAGATCAAATAGTTCCATTTGGTCCATGTCACCATCTTATAATGAAATGGGAAACTAATTTTTTGTGATCTTAATTGATGTGTAAGAACTCTCATATGTGATTCTTTAATATTTTATTCATATTGAAAGCTTTGACAAACTTAGCCATGTGTTGGCAAAAAGAATGTGTAAACTCCTCAAGGAGGTGATAATACCAATCAAGGGTTATTCCTTCAAGGATATTTGAGAAATTTTTTACGACCATACCATTCTAAGGTAAAAATTAATTAAAAATAGTAGCATACACATTGGAATGTGTATTAGATCTCCTTCTCCATTAAATTTGTGGAGTTTAGGTAGGTGACGTGGTGGAAAAATTGTTTATATATTGTGATCGAGGGGTTATTTAAAGTACTTAACATTTGTCCCCATATAATTTAAGTATATTAAAGGTATAAAATAATAATATTGAATGACTAGGTTTATATATGAGTGACTCATATAACCACTAGTGGTAAAAGATGGTGTTTGGTAGGGTGGTGTGGAGTAGGCCATAAAGTAGTTATCCAGTTGAGTGGTTTTAGAGAACATATGATAGTAAGGAGGAAGAATATTAAATGAAGATGGGATAATTTTTGTTGGGGATGAGTATACATGGGTGTATACACACACTATTTTTAAAATTGATCAATTAATGATGTTTTTTCTTGCAGGAACCCATTGAGTCTCAATCTCTCTGAGTGCATGCCTTAAAAGGTGTACTAAGAAATGGATGGAAATACCATTGGTGATTTATAAGATTTTTTTCCTTATACCACCACTTAAAACCAACACAAGTCCATCCTATACATTTACCTAATATTTGACACCTTCCTTACATGCTCCTCTAATTAATTAACCACTTGAAATAGCCCCTACCTAAGTCAAACATATTTTTACCACCATATGACGACAATCAATTGGGATGGCTTAGTTATGAGGATTGAGCACATTACAGGACTAAGTCAACCAAGATGACTTAGTCCAAAACCTAATTCCTCTATTTTCTAACTTATTAGGTTGATTAGGCTGACATAGAAGGGTGTATGGTTAGATCTAGCTATATAAACACATCCTTAACCTCATTTCTAATAGAGATAATCATTCATTTATGTTTCTTTATGATCTCATTTTCTACCATTATATTTGAGGAGTCATTGCTTATGGTTTCATACTTCTTTGGAGAAGAATCATCTCTTGTGTAAATGTCTTGGATGAATAAGAGAAGTCTTATATCCTAAATCTGACTTATCTTTGTGATCCTTATGAAGCACAACATCTTATTTCAAAAATAACATTGGGCAAGGGAGAGATTGAACCTCAATGGGTTTTTCTTCAAGGTAAGTATTCCTAACTCTTAATCCTATATTTTCATAGATAGAATTGTATAATTAATGGCTTATGAATGTATTTATCTCTCTTTGCTCAGGATTAACTCTATATTGATTTGAGTAAAGTTTTACTTTACATGTTTATTGTTTATGTTTACTATCCCTCATTTGTTCCACAAGCTTTGGTGAACACTAGATTATATCTACTTTACTTTGTTACAAACCATAATACCTAACTAGGGTTATTGTGTGGTATTACTTGATTAGAGGCTTTGGAACCCTCTCTAGTAATATTATATGGTAAGAGACCCCGTATTTAGGTCTAGTACATCCATATTATTCATGACCTTGATTATTTAAATATACCAAAAATTAGAATGGCTAGTTTGATTTATCTTCTCTAAGCTAGGATTGATTCATATATCAACTTCACTTTATTTTATATACATTCTAGTGAACCTAACATGAAACTAACCATTGCAAGTTTTATTTCATGCTTTCATTTATTTTCATTTCTTATATATTTCATTTTTATATTACTAGATCAACTCTAATGACTCAGTCTAACATTCTATGTGCATTTTTTAATACACAATTTATATGATCAAATTTGGTTGGATTTGTTTAAGATATCTTGAATTACAAGCAACTAGATTGGTCTGATTGACTCATTTTGATTTTTTGCATATAGGTCTTCAAACTCAATCAACCCAGTTCACTCTGTTAGTAGGTTAAAAATATTTATCTATATTACATAGTATAAATACAATAATTTAAAATTATTAAATCATCAATTTAATTATAACCAACTTATTAATTCATTTTCTTCATTTCAATCGTGTTGTTCACAATTTTTAGTTATATAAAATTGTAACCCTACAGTAGACTAAGTCGATTAGATCAAATTAGTTTTATAGTTGCTTCTTGCTTAGGAAACTCAGTTGACTTATTCAAATGTATTTATTTATCCTATTATTAAATATATATAATCAATCAAATTGATTATGTTTTTTACTATTTGTATACTCAGTCAACCTAATAGACCTAGTACTCTTCAATTAAAAGGAATTAACTCACATTGGTAGTAATTAATTCATCTTTCATTTTACTTCTTGATTTCTTAGAGTAGCATACATAGTATAACTATGGAAGTTTAATTTATTAGTTTAGTCACATTTCTTATTTTTTATTCACACTCTACCAAATCATAAAATATAAAAAAGCATTAAACAATTCTACCAATGTTTACCTACTTGGATTTCATCCCCAAAGAGGAAGCTGAATTAATTTTTTCACTAAGTATAAATATGTGGTTGATGGTATATGCTCACAAAGAACATGACACCCTTATCACTATGATATTTTGAATTGAAGGGGTAGGCCCCAATACCAAGCCAATACCATAAACAATACAAATACCTTTCATGGTTAATAATCTAAAACAAGATTTAGTTCACCTCTTTCTAGTTTTTTTCTAAAGCCAAATGCCCTATTACATTTATGTTTAAAAAGATATAATTTAAAACATTTAGGAATGTATGTATATATTATCATATATATTTTCAACATTTTTTATTTCTCTTTATTAATAGTATTTTATATTTCAAAAATTGTATTGGCTATCATTGGTACAAGTTTTGTGTTATGTGTCAAAACTAGATTGACTAGGTAGATAGTTTCTTGTGTATTTATTTTAATTTATCTACCAATTAACAATAGATCATCTAGAGTCATAACTATAAAAACATGTATTTATCCTCAAAACAATATTGACCTCCTTAATTTTGTCTTTTATAATTTCCTTTTATTATAACATAATTGACCCACTTGACTATGTCTCT
Source organism: Torreya grandis (assembly GCA_037957365.1). Taxonomy (NCBI): domain Eukaryota; kingdom Viridiplantae; phylum Streptophyta; class Pinopsida; order Cupressales; family Taxaceae; genus Torreya; species Torreya grandis. Next base: position 4,275,301 of record JARHVA010000365.1, on the reverse strand, counting down.
TATAGTTTTCTTTCCACATAACATAGTCATTCTCTCTGACCCAGTCTCTCATAAACTAGTCTTCAGTACACCTTCACATAACAAAATAATTTTATTCAACACAATCTATTATAGGATATCCATTTTATTTAACTTCAAAACACATTTGACCTATCCACCTATGTGTTTTACCAAAAAAATTCTAGTCAACTTTCACAAAGAACATAGTCAACACATTTGATTATGCCCCTTCCTAGATATTATGTTGGTCTTCCTTTCAATCTCAATTAACGGTTTGACCTTATACCACATGGCTGATTTATTTTTATATTGAAATATTATTTGGCCAATTCTATACCTCTTGGATATTTTAGTTCTTTGCCTTGAAATCCTACTTAGTTGATTCAATTCAGTCTTGGGCTAACTTGGTTCCAATATTTCATCTTTTCTCATTAGTGTTAACACTCCAAACTATACCCTAAAAGGAGCTTATTTGGTCCTACCTCCAAGTTTGGGGTAACATGGGATTAGCTTAAGGCTATGGGTGACCTATAGTTAGGCTAAACTTATAGTTTAAGGGCTAGCTCCCTTGATATATCTATTTAGGCTCATCACCTATGCTACTAACTTATTGGGGTGAAAAGGGAGAGAGAAACATGAAATAAACCTAACTTAATGAGGTGATGTACCAAAATAACTAGGTAATCTACATGATTACCATGCACTTATATAATGCATCAAGGCTGATTAGACCACTCAACTTTAATTGAAGCTCCCTTTACATCAATATTTCAGCATATAGGTCTTAGGAGATGCATGAACTAGGATAGATAGTCCAAAGGTAAAATATATCAACACTAATGGCATGTATTCATCTCTGGTTCATTACATAACCTATCATGACACTTCATGTGACCTCCAAAGAGTTATTATGCCTACAAGGAGGTAAGTGTAAGAAGACAAATAAAAGGGAGTCACAATGTTTCCACTATCACTCATTCACCATCACAAGTATACACTAAGCAAAAACTTAAATAATTATTAATCAACCCATTATGCATGCAAAAGGTAGAAAATAAGTGTTTACTAGGGCAAGGCTTTAGCCATACTCCATCAAATATTTCCTTCTAAGCCAAAAGAGGTAGATTTTATAGATTAAGAGAGAGGAGAAAAGAAGAGGTATGTTGGAAAGAGATAAGGACACATTTAACTCATTATGAGGTAGTTACCATAAGTAAATAGGAGTGTAAATAGTTTTAGTAACTCTCCAACATGTATCACTCCATTCATCATGAACCCAAAAAGAGTAGCATAGAAGAGACATCACTACACTTGAATGATTTAGTGTCTCATTAACACATTTTGAAACTATCTTCTTGATTTCTTAGGGATGAAAAGTTTCCTTCTTGGTAAAAATTATCTCCTTGATGGAAGTTACAAGGAAGAAATGTGTTATAAATAGGCCTCCATGGAGCATTTAGTAGTCTGCCTCCTTAAATACCAATATGACTTGAAAAAATGTCCCATACTTAATTATGGATATTAAATGGGAATTCCCAATTTCTTAAGGTATTATACAAGCTTCATGATATAAATTTACTCCATATTATCCCTCCATGCCAAGAAAGGACCTCTTATTTGATCAAGTAGGCCTATTAGGAAATTAGGCCTAATTTCTTAGTGTTAGGTGATTGGTTAACCATGATATCTATATATAAACTTAAAAAATGGATAATTTATTTTAATTTATGTATAATAAATCATTTTACATCTTTATGTGTGCCCTTTCAATAGTGTACACCATGCAACTTTGCCCAACTAGGTGACTAGGTCATGTTTCTCTAGCATTTACAGACTGGCCATTTGGTGAAGAATTTTAGGAGAATTTAAAAGAGGATCTGAGAGTGTTTTGTAATATGAAAGGATGAAATACACCTCATAATTCCTTCATTAATTACCTTTAACTATTCAACTCACTTAGAACCCTATTTCTACCTTAAAAACCTACAAAATTATAGTTTATGATGAATCTATATAGTATTTCATATAACCAATGGCATGTATGGGACTTTTTCAAAGTTTAATATGATTTTTAGGTCCTTTTAGGACCATTTTAATTCATTTGAGTACAAATTTCCCAATATTTCCGCCATCAGGTTGTTTTGACTAGTTTAGGTAGGTTTAGACATGTCTGACTTCTTACCAATTATTCATAGCCCTGGGGGATTAAAATGAAAAAAAAATTCAAATAACATGGATTATATAACCCCATTAAAACTTACCTATATTATGAGGATTCCATGCATCTACTTTTTACATTTATAATGTAGAGAAAGTGCCTCTTGGGTTGAAAAATTACATTTTGGGGGGTCGATGGAGAGAAAGAGGTTGTAGAAGAGTAAAATGTGTTTAGTTTGACCTATAATAATTTCAAGGGGTATTTAATAACCCAATATTTATTTTCCATGTTTTTTTCCCTTGATCACTCCTCGAAGGGTCTACACATTTCCCATTCCTCTGGCTAGGGTTCTTGAGTCATTATGTTAGTCTGACCCTAGGGGTCCAATTCCTAGTCTTTATCTAAATTTTTTGAGTTTAAACCTACATATTTAATTTATTTAATTTTCATCCTCCATATTTTTTCATTTCCAAACCTTAAACACTTCCCAAACATGCATAAGTCTCCAATTTCTATGCACATGCATGTTTAGGCCTAGTAGGCCTGTTTAGGCCATTAGGCTCTTATTACCCTCAAAGTAATAGGATAATAAATAAATGATTTTAAATATTAAAAAAATATTAAGGAGGATTATTTTTAACCTTTTAATTCACCTTTATGCAAGGTTCAAACTTGCTTTAACTCTTCTTGGGCACTCTGCATAGAGGTGGTATCTAGGTTTGTCTGAGTTGTGAGCATGAACTCTATCCTTAATAGAATTTTATATTATTATTAATAGTTTTACATGAGTAATATAAGAATTATTATATTCATATACCTTTTGATTCACCTCTATCCTCATTCTATACCCTAAACATGCAAAATTCTTATATTTTCATACCTAGGCCTATTTAAGTCATTAGACTCTTGTTGTTTCCAAAAAATAAACTATTTAAATGGGAAACATTGATTACATGAATAAAAAAAATTATATACATTGTTTTGAAATTTATAAAAAATCTACTTGCATTGATTGCTTGTATCTTCACTCCTCTACTCAAGACCCTGCCTACTTGTTTAGGCTTAATGGTCTTATTAGCCTGTCAAAGATCTTCCTTAATTCAAGGGATAAAAGTGTTCAATATGGGTTGAGAGCCTTAAAATATAAGTTATATATCATGTTTCTATTATATCAGTACCCACTTCTATTTAGGGTTCAACATGTACCTTCTTTCTTAAAGGATCTACCTGCATATAGGTGTCCTATGTCCCCTGACTGTGTATGAAAGGTGAGTCTCATTTTGTTGAATGTTTTTGATGTTAATGGAGTATATATAATTATTATAACCTAGTATAAATTTATCTTCTCCTATATAAAATCTTCTCTAAATCTCCTAGTTCATCAAGCACGGCCTGATCAACCACTTTAGTCCTAACCTTGTTCGCAATCCACTAAGTGCTTATAAGCCCATTGCTATGATGATCAAAACTTGATAAATGACCTATATTATTTCATCTTCATTTTTATGATTTTTATTAGGCTTTGAAGAGGTTTCTTGTCTCTAAACTTATCTTGTCTCTCCAAACCCCAAATTTGCCTATTGGGTTGATTTGAGCCTTACTAAGCTATTTGTATATGGTTGAGTATAGGTTTTACTTATTATAGTGCCCCTAATAAATTAAATTAAGTATTTTGTGATAATTTATTCAATTCATAATGTATAAACATAATTAAGATGGATCAATATCCATTTTTCTCTTGTAAACCACAACTCCTAGGGCACTAAAAAACACTCTTAGATTACACAAGGTACTTAGGTCTCTTAAATAGGTTTTTTCAACCTATCTTGATGTTTCTTTTTCCTTCCACAGTACCTTAATAATATAAGACTTATCATAGGGTCAAAATTCCCTATTTATCCCTCACATAGGCAATCTCATGTCATGGTTATCGCATAACACTCTTGAGGGATTTTATGCACTTTAGAAGGAACATATTAAACCTCCAAACAACTTTCATAATTGTAATTAAACTCAAATGATGCTAAATATAAAATTAACATGGGTACTATTATAAGGTGTGAGGAATCATTAATATAATTATTCTACATATATCTTTAGTTAAGATTAAAACCTAATTGATCTTTGAAAACATTCTTGCAAGTCCTAAGGAGGATTGAAGATTCACTGATTAAATTCAGGTCATAATGACAACTCAAAAAGTATGTGAATTCACACAAAAAACTATTATATCGTGCCCTAAATCTTTAATTCTCATAAATATTACCTAAAACATCATGAAATATCTCATTAGATTTTTTAAAACCTTAAACACTATGTTGGAAAGCTTCAAGTAGGTTTGTACACTTATTGGTTTGATCTAAATCACTTGACTACATGTGAAACTATGAGTAATGACCATTTTTTGGGTTTTGGATACATATAATAATTTTAAAATATATTATTTAGAGCCTCAATTAGGTTTTAAATATGTTTGAGACCCAACTAACACTTTTTAGCCATTGGAGACCCTAAGATCTCAAGAATCCTACTATTGTCAAACTGTAAACTTCCTAAACTAATGATTTCTTACCTCCTAGTGGCTCACACATATAAATTGGGTCTTAAAAATAGTGTATAATGTTTTGTATACTCCTAATAATCCTTTCAACCTTATATTTCTCTTTCATAATGTTTAGTTAATGAGAAAATGAATCAAAGAATAATGCTTAGATGTCCCAACTTTCTTAGTGATTGTTCATAAAGAAGGGGAAGGAAATCTAAGAATAAATTCCAAAATATGGAAGAAAACTAATGTCCCATACTCTAACCAAAATATTAGACCCTCATATTCTCTCTCCTACCTCATTGTTCATAAACTTGACTAGCTCTACAAAGCTACCAAAGAGCTCGATGGGGGAAGGGGTTAATTTTTTCACCTATTTTGACTTAAACATCCCTTTAAATCGTAGATATAGTATTATGAGACATAAATGGATTCATACACATTCCTAAATAGGATATTGATCTGACACACCTATACGAACAAATTGAAAACTCTCTCTTTCTACCATTGAAACTATTTGATCTACCTAAAGACTGATTGAAATGAAATGCCAAGTGCTTCTAAAGCTTGGATATATTTTTACAGACCTACAATGATGTTTTAATCTCTCTCATCTACCTTAAACTCATCATTTTCTCATAAAACCTACTTTATATGTTATAATATTGGTAATAAACCACCTTGAGAGTGGAATTCAATATTATAAGTTGATTTTCTACCTTTCTAGGGATGGTACAAACTAGAGGGAAATTAATTTAACCTTGAAACCTATTTACATATTCAAAAAAGAACCCTTAGACCACTTAAAATACTTTTACCAACTTGACTATACTATAAATGACCATAAGGTGATAATGTCAATAATAGCATTTACCTTAATCTCATCAAAACAACCTTAATCAATGCTAAAACAAGATTGAAAAGACCATTTTGAGGATTTTACAAGGCATTTTATGACAATACACAAACTCAAAGGACATGAAAACTGAAGTTTTGAATTAAAGGGGTTAAAATTTGGCCTAGGAGGCCAAATTTTCAACATTCTTAGTGACTCTTAGGGGTTTACCAGCCTGATGGTCAAGATAGCCAACTATCTTAAGATAACATGACCTAAAATTACTAATTTGACTAAATTGATAGTCAAAACATTATCTTATGAAACCCTTTAGGATTTTAATAACTTTCACCACACACAAGGACACCAAAGGGAAAAAACACCTAAATATCTAAAAAAGAAACAAGATAAGATGCTTTTGTTGACAACACTTTTTGGAAACCAAAAAAATAAGAAGGAAACTAGATATGTACAACTGACCTAAACAAGCCTTTCTCCTCCTAGATCAAAGGGGAAACTTCTTAGATCATCATTTTCTCATGAGTTTGGATTGCCATATGTTGAGTCAAGTGTAATCATGTACTCTTTATGGAGTAAGAACCTCCACTTATGTTCTAATGTATTGATGTAATGTTGGAATACTTGGGTAGTAACCATACCTTCTTAGTTTATTACCTTATTCATGGGTTGGCTATGTGAACCAAGGATAAAGTCATATTCATCAAAAATCTAGTTGATTGGTGTAAAAACACCATATTTTCCCTATTAGTAGATTCTCATTAGCTAGACATGTCAACTTTAAGTAGACCACTATGTTTTAGAACTCCATCATGTTGACCAGCTGTTATCTAAAAAGGATCAGGTATAGTCAGGCATTCCTTTTGAATCCTATGATTAGGTTCATCTTAATATATTCCATCATTGATTGAAACCTCAATCTATGTTTGAATTGGATTTTCAAGGATAATCCTTTACTCACCTTGGAAGGTACTATTTTCCAATATTTTAGCCTACATACAAAACCTTGCCTAGATGGATCAGTATTCTAGAATTCCTAGTATAGAGTAAGAAGTTGAGTAGAGTTTTATTCGAGAAGTATGTCTAGAAATAGATCTAAATTGGCAATTAAAAATATCCAATAGGTTTCCATGGTTTTCATGGCATTAAGGGAACATAAAGTAATTTTTATCAAAGTCTCATCAGTTCATCAGAGCTTTGAAGGGAGAAAAATTACTTACACAAGCCTAGAGAACCCAAACCATCTTGACATGTCATGTAGGAATAAACAGGGCAGCCTAGTTATGCATTTGATAATTGTACTTAGGAGGTCAACCAATGTTGAATAATTTCATGAACATGATGTTCTTTATGCCATGAATACCCTCTACAAATTGTATATCTTGATGAGTTGTCTATCTCAATATATAAGCCTTTAAAGTTGAATTACCAGAGTGGGATGTGTATGAGGACATCAAGTTAAAACCATGGGAAATAGCTATTTGAATTCAAAAGATTCAAAGGATCTTGAGAATAAATGTAGAGTCAACATGTGTCAAAAGCTCACTTGAATAGATTATAGATCAATGATATGTAGATAAAATCTCAAATTAGTGGGCCCAAGTAGATATAATGGTGTACATTTAATCATGTAATTAGATATCAGTGATGAGCATCAAGTCAATAAGTCATATCCTAAGGATAAACATGAGGTTGACAAGTAGCATGATCATGGTGAATCAAAATATTAATAGTGTGCATTTGATCAAGCTAAAGAAGATCTATGGCATGTGTTCAACTATGTAAAGTAGATTGGTAGTGCACATAAGGTCAAGAAGTCAATGAACTCAAATTGAATGTGAGGATGCCATGTGGTTTAAAATTAGTGACAAGACAAAGGATGACTACAACATTAATAAAAAACATGTGGATATGACAAGTTTCACAATCTATAAAGTTGGATCAAGATCAATGGAAAATGAAGAAATTCAAATCTCGGAGACTTCAAATGGAGGTCAAATATGATCTTGGTAAATCTAGAATATGTATTTCAAATAGACCACCATTAAACCTTAGCCAGGACCTTTAGTCAAATATTTAGAACATATAAGGTCCATTTTCTAGGGTTGTATTATTGTTATATGACTATGATCATTTTTCTTTAAATAAGATCCTTACATATAATTAGTTCTTAGATTCTAAAATGTTTAGAGGCAAAATAGGTTTATTTAAACCTAATATAGTTTAAGAATGAGGCCATGCAGCCTGGTAGGATTTTCATTGATATGATGACTATAGGAAAACCAATAAATGTGATTGGTTTTCATCTATAGTAAGACCTTTGCTCAGCTATTAAATTAGGGGTGGATGTGTGACTATGGATAAGTGTCTCATCCTTCAACATAGTTATATCCTTAACAAATAGGTACCTAAAACCACTTAAAATAGATATATTCATGGCTCTATCAGATCAAGAGATATGAGGATTTTGTCCTTATAATGTAGCCAAGTGGAAGATGGCGTAGAGTTCTAAAAATGAGATTTGATGGTTGGAGAATGTATTTGGATCATTTAATATATTTTTAGAGGCTTTCCCTTCATGGTAGGATAATGACTCATCATCCTTAGCAATTTCTTATCTTCTAGTATGTTTCTCAACCAATGAGAAATCTTAAGGGCTCTTGGGACAAATTAAAGTTATTATGCTAGTGATGGATTAGTTTTGATAGGATTAAAATGTGGTTGAACATTCATTGAATATTAGTGGCAGGTCATTTATTTCTATATGATGGCATGTTCCTTCTCTCTCTTCTCCCTTTATCTATATCTCCTATTTTTTCCCTTATTATAATGTTCACTCTCTCTCTCTAATTTTAAATATATTCTTCGATTTTTGGAAATAAGAGCAAGAGACTCTCATTTGATAAGGCTAGACCCTATAAAATTTTGTATGAAAGACCTATTAAAGCAATAAAGACTTTATTTACCTATCTCTTGCCTCTAAACTATATTTAGCAAGATTGTGCATGATGGCATTATGAAGAGAATCTTCCATGTCTATTGTCCTCCTTTCTTGCCTATATTAAGGTGTTTTCAAGTTAGTTGTAGATTTGGAATTGTGTTCTTTCTACCATTAATGTAAGCTTTATGTGAGTCTTATAATTCCTCTTTGCTTCCTTAATTATTTTGTGAACTTATTTCATGAAATACTTATGTAATTATCTATATTTTTGAGATTATGTGAGCTATTACTGGCTTATGCTTATTTAGTGTATATTTTATACTTATTTGAGTTCTCATTTAAATTTAGTGCATCACCTTTTTAGCTTTCTTAGTAACCCTTTACCCCCTCTCTAACCATTTTCCAAGCAAAAACATTAGTATAGGTGACCCATCAAGAGGAAGCCAGCCTTTTTTAGATGTTCAACCCTACCATAGGATACCCACAACCTAGGGTTGTTCCCATTGTGTAACTTAGCTGGGGAGAGCCTGAAGAACCCTTCTCAAGGGTAAAAACTAATGCTACAATATTTTCTAGCATGCCCAATGGGACCTAATTTTCAAAGAATATATATCAATCTTGGTGTTGGTTTGGTCAATTTGTAGTAGTTATAGATTTTAAACAATAGCATCTGGAAACTCCAAAATCAACACTCAACATTATGGTACTGATAGTAGCCATATTTCATTCCAAAGGTGACTACAAGATCAGCTTCTAGAGGTATTCCTTTTGAATTTGTTGAATTACCTTTGAACTTAGTGAAAATTTTAACATTTGCTAATACACATCCATATAAAGGAATCTTTCCTCCTAGAACAATTTCAAGGTCTACTCCCTCTAGAATATCTTTGTTGTATCCTTTCATTGCCATGGCAGCCCCTAGATATTTCCCTTGTATGGATTTCAATGCCCAGAGCCCTTTAGACCTCAAATAGTATGATCTTATTCTAGTACTAGTCTTAAAATTGTCCCTTATTTTATAAGAGACCAATCTACTACCCCTTTTGAACACCTTAGAGATAGCTAAATTCTATAATATTCATGACATAACTGAGGAAAATGTGGGTATTAGGTTGTTGTATATCTCTTTCAAGGTTAAATCCTTAAACTAGCATAACCTTATTATCAATTCTATAACATCATGGGATCAATTAGGTGATGCATTATGTAATATATTTTAAGAGAAAAGTGACCATTTGTCACTTGCAACATAGCAAACCACAATCAAGAGGGCCCCTCATGAGTTTTTGAAATATTTTAAAAGACATGGGACAGGATCATAGTTTCTATTAGTCCTACTCTAAACTTTTCTTTCATTTACTACCTAAAAGCCCTCAATAGTGATATAGCAGTAATGATTCAATATATGGGAGGGAACACTCTACCAAATGCTTATGAGGTGGAAATCAGAGCAAAAAATTGTCTAGTACAAGATGGAAAGCTTACATGTAGACCACCAATGCCTTTATTTCTTAAGATTTAACCACCTTTTATCATCATTACTCCCCTTGATAGTACTCCCCCTATGCCAACACTTATTACCATACCTATGCCTATTATGCCCTTAACCTTTGGTGTGTCTAGGGATATGTGTGGCTGACTTGTGGTGTACATACCTATTTTATATTCTTATTACATTTCTATATGTTCTTAGTTAGGTTATCTTATAGAATAACCATGGTTAAGTAGACTAGATATAGGAGGTAGTGGTTAGTATTTGATCATCATATTGATTGTTTTGCTCTTCTTGCATTATTGTGAAGGTTTTCCCCTCGAAGTGGCTCTTATATATTATCTAGTATTCTACTTTATTGTCAATTATTATTGTGTGATCTCTTATCTTTTCTTATTTTGTACCATCTCTTGGTACACTTTTTTCAAGAGGAAAAACCTCCTAAGGTTTGTACATGGTGGGTCCTACTACTCAGGGAAAAAAAGGGGAAATAAATTCCTAAGACTCCTTTTAGGGATGACAATGGAATTTAGAACTTTAGATTCATTTATTTCTCAACTTGAGGTTGACATAAAGAGCTTAGTGAAGAAAGATGAATTTATTGTAGTTTAAATTGATGTTTTAGAGATGAATGGAGAGATTAATATGGTGCACACTCAATTGCATCAGATCACTACAAAATTGGTTACTATTTCATCTCAGTTATAACCAAATAACTCTCCTCTTCATCATTCAGGTCCTCCTCCTCTCAACACTAACAACTCCAATTCTAGTTTGAAATCAATGTTAACAAAAGTAGACATGCATAAGTTTTATGGTAAGGATCCTCTTAGTTATATTACTTAAATTGATAATTTATTTAATTTTCACCAAAATCATAATTCTTAAAAGGTGATAATGGCATCTCTATATATCGAACCTGAGCAGCTCATTTGTAATTGTTGGTTGTGTGCTCAAAATAAAAATAATGGTGCTCCATTACATGGTCATTTTTCACTAATGAGTTTTTGGCTCATTATCAGAATAATGTCTCTAAGAACTACTTCATCTAGTTATCCAAATTGTATCAAATAAGAACTATGAAGGATTATATTCATCAATTTTAGAATCTATCCTTACAAATGGAAGACATCACTGAGAAAAAATTGACTAGATATTGTTTTGGGTGAACTCAAAGAGAGCATCAAATTAGAAGTTTTAATGTTTAACCCATCATTTGTATTAGAAATTATCCTAAGGGCACACATGGTATAAGAAAAAGAGATTCCATTTTCACTAGCAATTTTTGGACTAAATTATTTGCATGTTTGGGCACCAAGTTGGCTCATAGTTCATCCTATCATCCTCAATCAAATGGACAAACTAAGGTAGTCAACAAATTTCTAGAAGGATATCTCTATTGTTTTATTTTTGATAAATAGGATAAATGGGTTCATTAGTTTCCACTTGCTAAATGGTGGTATAATATTTCTATTCATAGTTCTTCCAAAATGTCCCCCTTTATGGTCTTGTATGTATACCACCCTCCATACATCACTTCAACCTTGAAGGTCCATCCTAAGGTTTATGCCATTGAAAAACATATTCACCATCAACAAGAGGTCCTTGCATGTTTGCATGAAAATTTAGCCATGGCTCAGAATCACATGAAGCAGTAGGTAGATCAACATAGGATTGAGAGTCATTTTGACATTAGTGGTTGGGTCTTTCTTCACTTGTATCCATATAAGTAGATGTCCTTGAAGCAACAAAAAAAGGATAACAAGTTGTCTCCTAAATATTATGGGCCTTATAAGATCTTATATAAAAATGGTAGTGTGTCTTACAAGTTAGATTTTCCTTCATCCACTCACATACATCTAGTATTTCATGTAGCATGCCTAAAGAAAGTCATTGGACACATAGTTGCTACTCAAATTGAGTTACCATAATTGGATGAGGAAGGGAGAGTTATTCTTTATCCTGAGGTGATCCTTCAGATGTGTACTAAGCATCTGTGGTCTAGAGTGATTAAGGAGTACCTGATCAAATGGAAGAATCTTCCATGTGAAGATTCTACCTAGGAGGATGAATCCTTTATGTAATAACATCCAAGGTTGATTTAATATTGAGGACAATGTTATTTTGAATGAGAGGGGAGTGTTGTACCCTTAACCTTTGGCTAAGTACAATATATATAGGAGGTAGTGGTTAGTCTTTGATCAACATATTAAGTATTCTAATCTTATTTCATTATTGTGGATGTTTCCCCCTTTAAGTGGCTCCATTATTCTACTCTACTTTCAATTATTTTTGTGTGATCTCTTATCTTTGCTTATTATGTGTGATATATAATTATTCTATGTGGACATCTAAGTAATTTCATTATAACTCCAAAGCAAGAAAAGTATTCCACTAGTTAATCTAGTGATTCCCAAGAAAACAAGAATTTCTAAGAGCTTAAGAGCATGTTTTAGTCCTTTGGGAATGAATTGGTGAATATAAAGAGGTAGCAATCCCAATTCAATAGGCTTTATCAAGATTCATATCAGCCTTAATAGTAGTGTTCTAAAGCAAATATTGCACCCTATAAATGAAATTTCCAAGGATAAAGCTAGAAACAAGTCCAAGGATAAGGGTAGACTAATTATGTTAGGAAAAATAATTATAATCCAAATATAACAAGTACCTCTACTATATTGGTCCCTATGCAAAACAACATTTCTTAATAATTTTAGGGTACCATGCTTTTGAATCAGTATTTTGGCCAATCCATTATCCCTAACACTAAGTTCAATCAATCTTTCAATGAGCAATGGCATCAAGGTTCTAGTTATGGATACAACCAAGCTCTTATGGCTCAAAATGTAGAGGTGCCTATGATGACAAAACTAGAAGAGCCTCAACAGGGCTAAGGGTCTAATGAAGGACCAAACCAATTAGATGTTACCATGGTTAATAATGATCAAGAATAATGCTATGGACTTAATTAGCATGCTAGTTATAGCCAAGCATACATTATGATGGTAGCTAATACAAGGTTCAAAATAAGGAATATGGATGATAACCAGGAAGTAGTCAAAGAGATCCCTACCCTTACTCCTTTACTATCAAAGATAAAAGAACCTACTAATTTTCCAAAGGTTTTAACAGCTCCAAATAATCAAAATCAAGGTAATATCTTTGTGCCAAAAAATTCACAAGTTTAAAGTACAATGATGGTTCCCAAATCACAAGCAAAATTTGGTGGATTATCCATCAATATTATGGAATAAATGAAAAAAATCCAATGTGAGTATACTAATGTGGGACATGATATCTATGCCTGGTAACATGGATATCCTTCAAGAAGGATTGTCAATGATCAATGTTTTTTAGAAGCCACCAATCAATAAAAATGTAATCCTCACTAATGCAACTAAAGATCCTAATCAAGGACAATCAAATAAGGTGGTTAATCCTCATCCTCCTACATTTTTATAATCATTGGTGACTCCTTGGTACATATTGCATGGTAGATAGTGGAGATAATACTATAGTGATTACAAAATCAATTGTAGATCAACTTGGATTAAAGTATAAACCCCAATCTTAGGGAGTCTACAGCTTGATGGATCTTCCACCAAACCATTTGGCATCATTAGAGGCCTCAAATTGACCCTAGATGCTTATCATATTGTCTTAGTAGCTCAATATGTGTTGATTCTAGATGTGCCTCCTCATTTTTCTCTATGCTTATCTATAGGCTTCATATCAAAGATTAGAGGTTATCTAGAAGTAGAATGGTCCTACATGGCTTTCAAAACAAGGTATGGGGCCAAGGTATCCATCAAAGTTGGACCTGTTGCACAATTTCACATAGAACCCTATGGGCTTGATATATCAAACATCAATTACACCATTCTTGATGAAGATGAACACCTTGTTGGTCAAGATATAAACACTCATCGTGAGAAGATACCTGATATGTTCTTGGATGAATTATGGAGTGACAACTAGTTAATTAACCCCCTATCAGATATTGAAGAAAGGGACATGGGTGTATAATACTTGCATGAGGAGAATGAATTCATGCCATCCCTCATTAGACCTTAAGAATATGCTATTGGTTTGTGTAAATTATTATTTTATGGTTAAAAGATAAAGCATGGGTAAGGTGCAGGTGTAATGCTAGTATCTCCCTCAAATAATAAGTATTTCTCTTCTTAAAAGTTCTAATTTAGTTTCCCTTATAATGCAGTTGAGTATGAGGGTTTTATCCATGGCCTTTACTGGGATACTAATAAAGGAATCAAGTATTTTCAAGCATATGGGGATAATAAGATAATAGTGCATCAGGCTAGAGGCCAAAATATCACCAAGAATCCCTTAATTAAATCCTATAAGCATAGAGTGTGGGATATCCTTGAGGATTTTAAAGCCTTCAACACCCAAATAGTGTCAAAGAACCAAAACCAACATGTTGATAGGTTGGTAGTTGTGAGAGCTCAATTTGACTTCCTAAATGAATTGAAAAGATCTAAAGTGCAGCCACATCTTAAATTGGTAGTCAGACCATTAGTACCAAACAATGAAACTCATTGGTAGGTCTTTGATAATGACAAGCAAATTGCTTATTTATTACAATAGGAAGTAGAGTTTTCCTCATTTAACCAATATAAGTTTCAACATCATTATGAAGAGAAAATTATTCAAATAAGCTATAATAAGCTTTCTAAAGGGTTGGTCACCCTTGAAGGATTTTTTGATGAGGGAGATCATATGAGGAAAGACAAGGCAATAATGTCAACCAATTAAGAGAATTATGAAAGAGTCCTTATCTTTAAAGACAATATTCTCAAGCTTGTAAAGGTAAGCACTAAGGCTGAAAGGCATAACTTTGTTGAGATTTTTAGAGAATATGTAGACATATTTTCTTGGGAGTACAGTGATCTAAGAGGTTTTGATCCCAAGTTATTCCAACACACTATAGAATTAGAGGCTAATGCCAAGCCTATCAGGTAGAAGCAAAATCCCATCAACCCCAAAATTGAATAGATTATGAAAAAATAACTAACCAAGTTGATTGAATCTAAGATCATCTTTCCCATCAAGCACTCCTTATAGGTATCCAACCTAGTTTCTATAAGGAAGAAGAATGGGGAGATCAAATTGTGTGTTAAAGGATTTGAATAGGGTCTCCTTGAAGATTGTTACCCCCTACCATCCATGTAATAACTCCTTCAGATAGTTTCTAGTTTATAATGCTTCTCCCTTTTATATGGGTACTCAAGATATAACCAGGGGATGGTAAGATAAGAATATCAATACAATAATACCTTCACCATAAAGTACGACATATATTCTTATCAAAATATGCCTTTTGACTTATCAAATTCTAGGGCCACTTTTCAAAAATCAATTGACATGGATTTTCAAGTCTTGTTAAATCAAATGGTGTTGGTGTACTTGGATGACATTATAGCTTTCTCCAAGAAGGCTAGTGAACACTTAGATCACTTGAGATTGATCTTTTAAAGGTGTAGAGAATATGGGATCTCTTTGAATCCTAAGAAATGTGTGTTTGTTATCCATGAGAGAAAACTATTGAGACACATTATCTCAAAATAGGGATTGGTAATTGATCCTAATAAAATAAGTGCCATCTTTTCATTATCCTTACCCAATCATAAGAAGGGACTCTAGATATTCCTTGGGAAAATAAAATTTGTGAGAAGGTTTATACCTAGTTTTTCCAACTTGGTCAAACCCATCATTAACATATTGAAAGAGAACCAAGTGTTCACTTGGTCAAATGAAAGTAAAGTAGCATTTATGGCTATTAAAAAATCCATTTCCCAAGCCCCCTCACTCATGAATCTTGATTTCTCAATGTATTTCATATTGTATACCTTTTCCATTATTGAAAATATAGTAGTTATGCTGATGCAAAAGAATGGTGAAGGACTTGAGCAGCCAATCGCTTTTCTTAGTTAAGGGCTTGAAAGATATGAGGTAAGGTACACTTTGGTAGAAAATAAAGTTATTATAACTTTGATAAGCCTTAAAAAGATCAAACCAATTCTCTCCAATAGCAAGATTAATATTATGGTGTCTCATTTTGGACTAAGGGATTTCTCGCTTAATAAATACTTAAATGAGAAGAAGGTTGGCTAGATTACCAAGGTCATGGAGTATGACATGGAGATTAAAGTCACTAAACTAGTGAGAGGAAAAGGATTATGTGATCATATGATTTATGACCTTCATGAAGATAAATATTTTGTCTTGGTTACACAAGATAACTCACAAATAGATACACCTCCACCTCACACTAGTTACTCCAAGAGATGACACATTTATTGATAATAAATGAGTGTCCTCAAGGTATAAATAGGATAAATAGAAGGCATTTTAGAGTTCATTCCATAACTTATGCATTGGTTGATGGATTTATATTCAGAAGAGACTAAAATAGAGTGATTCTTAGGTGCATTGATGATATTCAAGTGACAAGGCTCTTAGAACAATTCCATGATGGGCCTAAAAAGGGCCATTTTTCTCCAAGGACTAAAACAACAAAGGTGATGAGAGATGCTTATTATTGGCCCAAGATTTTAAAGGATGCATATGCATGGGTCATAAGGTGCCAAGGTGTGCTCTCTTTATAGGTAAACAAAGATTGGAAGCCCTTCCTCTCAACCCAATTTAAGTGGAACAACCCTTCATATAGTGGGGTTTAGATTTCATAGGAATGATCAATCCACCTTTCAGTGGAGGACACAAATTGGTGATCACTACTACTAACTACTTCACCATGTGGGCATAATTAATTGCCCTTACATAATCTAATGAAATAACAATATTGGACTTCTATGATAGCCTAGTGACTAGGTTTGGTGTACCATCCATAATAATTTTAAATAATGCTTTAGCATTTGTTGGCATGAGAAAAATTTAGTGGGAATTTAAGCTAGGCATATACCTTATTACATCCTTTAATTACTATCCCCAAGGTAATGGAATTGGAGAGTCAACAAACAAGAACATGATAAGGATTATCAAGAGGACTATAGAAGAGAACTAGAGAGTATGGCATACAAAGCTAAGGATAGCCTTATGGGTTGATTGAGTGACTCCCAAAGTTGCCATTAGAAATTAACCATATGTTCTTGTATATGGGAGAGAAGCCAAATTTCCCATTTATCTTGAAATATCTACCTTAGAGTTATCCCATCAACTTGAGTTGATGGAGAGTGAACCTATGAACATGAGGATGAAAAAGCTCGTGGAACTTGAAGAAGCTAGGGACCTTGAAATGAAGACACTTGATCCACATCAAGCTCAAGTCAAGAAAGACTTTCACAAAAGATCCATAACAAGGGAATTAAAATAAGGGGATCTATTCCTTAAATGGGATTCAAATAAGGATAAGCTAGGAACCCATTACAATTTTGATAGCTTCTAAAGTGGACCTTATTTTATCCATAGATGAAAAAAACATAATGATTTTTAGCTTGCCCACTTGGATGGAGAGGTATTACCCATCCCGGTCAATGGAATTCATTTAAATCCTTATTATTAACAATATTTTTCATCCATTGTATAATATTATACATATTATAGTAGATTTCATGTTTTCCTCTAAGTGCCTTATGCACATTTATTTTCAATTGTGTTTTTCACTCCCATAAGTGATTTGGGCACAATGTTCTTTTTGTTACTTTTATCCTTATTATTCAATATTTTTTTTTGGAAAGGGGCAGCCTTGTATCATTTTCATGATTAGTCGAGAAGGAAAGACTTGAGACTCCATGCCCAATGGATAGTTTAAGGCTACTAGTCTCTTGCATAGAAGGCATGCAATCCCAGGATGTTTCTATAAATATTGGTCAATATTTTGGCCTACATACAAAACCTTGACTAGATGGATCAATATTATAGAATCCCTAGTATTGAGTAAGAAGTTTAGCAGAGTTTTGGTTGAGAAGCAAGTCTAGAAATAGATCTAGAATTTGTAGTAAAAAGATCAAGCAAGTTTCATGGTTTTCATGGCATTCAAAGAGCATGAATTAGTTTTTATCAAGGTATCATTAGTTTTTTAGAGATTTTAAGGGAGAAAAATGACTTACACAATCCTAGAGAAGCTAGACCATCTTAACACATCATGTAGGAATGAACATGTTATCTTGGTTATGCATTTGATAAGTGTACTTAAGAGATCGATAAAGGTTGAAAATTTTCATGAAAATTATGTTATTTTTGCTATGAATACCCTCTAAATTTTTTTTATCTTGATGATTTGTCTATCTCAAGATATAAGCCTTCAAATTTAAACTAGCAGAGTGGGACATGTGTGGGGAAATCAAGTTAAAACCATGAAAAATAGTTGTTTGAATTAAAAATCTTCAAAGGATCTTGAGAATGAATGTGAAGCTCATAAATGTCAAAATATCACTTGAGTAGATCATATATCAATGACACATGAATAAAATATTGAGTTAGTGGGCCCAAGCAAATCTAACAATGTGTATTTAATCATGCAGTTAGAGATCAATGACGAGCATCAAGTTAATAAGTCAGTGGATCCTAAGGATAAACACAAGGCTAACAAGTGGCATGATCATGGTAAATAAAAGAAGAAATGGTGTATGTTTGATCAAGCTTAGGAATATCAATGGAATGCATTCAAATATGCAAAGAAGATCAATAGTGCACATAAGGTCAAGAAGTCAATGAACTTATATTGAATAAAAGGATGCCATATGGTGTAAAATCAGTGGCAAGATGAAGGTTGACTATAGGATTCATAAAAAACACATGGAGATGAAAAGTGTCATAATCTATAAACTTGGATCAAGATTAATGGTAGATGAATAAAATCAAAGCTAGGAAACTTCAAATGGAGATCAAATACAATCTAGGTAAATAAAAAATAGGTATTTCAAAGGGACTGCCATTAAAGCTCAATCAAGACCTCTGGTTGAAGATTTAGAACATACAAGGTCCATTTTCTAGGGTTGAAATATTGTTACATTAATATAATCATTTTTGTTTAAATAATATCCATGCATATAATGATTTCTTAGCTTTTACAAGGTTCAGAGGCAAGATAGGTTTTTTTAAACCTAATATAGTTCAAGAATGAGGCCATGTATCATGGTAGGCTTTTCATTGATATGATGGCTATAAGAAGACCAATAAATGGGATTGGTTTTCATCTATAGTAAGACCTATGCTCAGATATTGAAGTAGGGGTAGAGTTGTGATTATGGAGAAGTGTCTCATCAATCAACATATATATATCCTCAACAAAGAGGTACCTACAACTACTAAAAATAGAGATAGCCATGGCTCTGTCAAATAAAGAGATGTGATGAATTTATCCTAATAATGAAGCCAAGTAGAAGATGGTGTAGAGTTACAAGAAGGAAATATTGTGGTTGGAGAATGTATTTGGAGCATTTAATAAATTTTCATAGGATTTCCCATCATGGTAGGATCATGACTCATCATCCTCAGTAATTTCTTATCTTCTAGTATGTTTCTCAATGAATAAGAAATCTTAAAGGCTATTAAAAACATGAAATTTATTTTTTTGGTGATGGATTAGTCTTGATAAAATCAAAATGTGGTCGATCATTCATTAAATATTAGTATAAGCTCCTTTATTTCTCCATGATGGTGTTTTTGTTCTCTCTCTTCTCCATTTCTTTATATCTCCTATTTTTTCCCCCATTATAATGTTCTATTCCTCTATCTGATTTTAGATAGATTCTTTGATTTATAGAAAGAAGATTAAGAGACTTTCATTTGATAAGGCCAGACCCTATCAAAATTTGTGTGAAAAACCTATTGAATCAATAAATACATTCTTTACCTATCTCTTGCCTCTAAACTGGATTTAGCAAGCTTGTGCATGATGGCATTGTGAAGGAGAATTTTTCATGTCTATTGTCCTTATTTCTTGCCTAGTTTAAGGTATTTTCAAGTTATTTTTAGGTATGGAATTTTTTTATTTATACCATTAATGTAATCTTGGTGTAGTCTTAAAATTCCTCTTTGATTCCTTAATTTCTTGGTGAACCTAGTTCATGAAATACTTATGTAATTAGCTAGATTTTTGAGATTGTGTGAGTTATTACTTATTATGTTTCTTCAGTGTATATTTCATACTTGTGTGAGTTCTCATTTAAATTTGGTGCATCACCTTTTTATATTTCTTAGTAACCCTTTACCCCATATATAACCCTTTTCTAAGTAGAAACATTAGTATAGGTGATCCATTAAGAGGAAGCTAGCCTTTTTCAGAGGTTCAACCCTATCATAGGATACCCACAGCCTGGGGTTGTTCCCATTGTGTAGCTTAGTTTGGGAGATCTTGAATAACCCTCTATAAGGGTAAAAACTAATGTTACAATAGGTAGCATAGTCATCATACCTTGATGGCCTTTTAAATTAAACTTCTTAAAACTAAACCTTACACTCTTACTTAGCAACTTTACCTTGTTTTTCTTGGGGTATTTATTTACCAATATCTTCAGACTCCTTAACCATGTTCAAGGAGGACTACATCATGTTATTATGACTTTGGATCAAATCTTGAGGCTCATAAATACTAGCTACCATAGTGTTATCCTTATGACTCTTCTTGAGCTCTTCACCATGTTCATTATTGATGTAGAGCATGTAAAAATAAAACATCTTTAACCTTGTTTCTTAATCCAACTACCTTTGACAATGGTTCTTAAGTTAATTCTTCACTTAGTGATTTACAAATTCACCTTGTTTCTTTTGATTTGAATTAATTAGATCTAGTTTATCAAGGGTTTCATTACCCTATTTGTCCTTTTATTAACTGTCATACATTCCCCAAGTCTATATTCAACTCTTTTCTAAACTCAACTCACACCATTCAATCTACTTTGCTTGCTTTCTCAGTCCTTATAGTCCTATTTTTGGGCTTTTTATGACTTGTACAGTCTATATGGATGACAAATGGAAAACAATCAACTATTATAAATACCCTTTTCCCTCCTTAAGCCTTCTACCAATTTTCATGTCCCAACACCTCCTTTTGATTAGTCTTTAAGCCTTCTTTTGATTTATGTTTTCCTCAATTAGGTCTCTTAGGGTTATTTACACAAATAGTTACTCATTTACATAAACATAAATATGTTCTCACAAAACAAACATTAAAATATCTTTAAGCACCTTATTACTAAACCTTTCACCAAATTTCATCTTATTTTTATGGTAGAATCTCTCAATACCCACTAAACCCTAGGTTAGGGCTTTTCTTGTGTTAATCTGAGCCAAGAATACTTGAAAATAAACTATAGATTTTTAAATGAGTTTCAAGAACCTAGAATAGGTTCATTAGCATTTTATGGACCCTATACAAGTTTGTCAACTAGTATCAGGTGTTTTATAATCCTCTGTCTACCCTTTCTAACTCAAGATGTTCTTGATTGTGTCCAAAAAGCACTATGTATAGGACTGTGTCACAGATTTAATCTCCTATTGTGTCTTTTTCTAAACAAAGGTATTTTAACATCACTCAAATAGTTTAAAATCACTACCAATACATTTTATACCATTAATAACTCAATCCTAAGATAGGTCCTTGTCAAAATTTCATACACAGTCCTTTAAGTCATTTTCATCTCAAGAAATAGGGTTTAAACTAAAGATATATGTGTCTAGGAAGATTTCTTGTTATTTATAGATATAAAAACTTCTGACTAGAGTATATATACAATTGACAACAAAAAAGTTGTATATTAGTTGAAACCATAATACATAGTTAAGTTCATACCTCTCCATTCAAAATAGTTAGCACACTGTCTTAGTCATAAAGAACAATTTAGGAACAGGGTTCTGTGTGTGATACATCTAAGCACTAGATGTATTTTTTGTCAAAACTCATTATACCATCTATATTATAAATTACAGTTTGTATAAGCAGTTCAGATAAATACCTAAATAGGGTATATAACTTTCCTTCAAGAACATGGTTTCTTTTTTATCTATTCCTTTGAGTTAACTCTCAGACATGCATTAACCTTTCAACAAACCTAGAAAAAAAATCCATTTTCATTCTTTTCAACAACACATCACATGCAATTTGATATAACCACAATGACCTTCACAACTGAGGTATGTATTATTCTTTAACAATAGAGTTTTTACACACATTTCATATTATTCATAAAAACCTATTTTATTACATTCCTCAATCCTAATATTCAAATGGAATCATCTCTAACCTTATAAAACTAACTCTTTATACTCCTACTAATGTGCATAACTAAATCTTAGAGTTATTCCCATGTAGAAGCTATATGAAAATTACATACCTTTTCTCATGTTTTAACAATATAAACACCATATGACCATGCCCCATAAACCAAAGCACCTATTAATGGATTTTTCATATTATTAGTCCTATTATACACATTTTGAACATATTTTACACCTTGGTCAACCTCATACAAACCTATATCACTCCTAATACCACATTAGGCCCTAATTCACTTATGAGACATCTAAAATAACAACTTAAGAAAAAAATAATTAATTAACTTGGGGTCATCCTGGGATGCCCTTACATCATACTACCAAGTCGAGGAATATTTTCCAGATGTATGGAATGATGAACTTGGTATGTGTTACTACCTACATGAATTAAACTCCTCTTTAATTTTTATACCTCCAATTTCCTCTCATAGAGGTTTACATGATATTGGGCACCACATATAGGCCTCTCTACTTCACCTTCATATCTACACATGAAACAATAGTGTTAAACAAAACACATCTAATACTTTTTCCTCCTTGCCATACAAGTGTACTCTAATATTTATCTTTTTCAATCTGATCCACATTCTTCTTCACTCCATTATCAACCACTACTAAAAATATTCAATCCTCTTCCTTCACCAATACTCCTTGTGCTACCCATTCTATCTCATGCACTACTTGTTCTTGTCTTTTTCTTACCTCATACTCATATAAATGCTTAGTTTGATATTGTACCTCAACTTCTTCATGATTGATCTCTATCTCTTGTACTTACATAGGATATATATTCATCTTCACTATCATTTTTTCATGATTTATTTCATGGGGCTTCTATATATTTTCCATCTCTTAGGCATCCTTCTCTTGTTCATCGTTCTCTTTCAAACATTCAACCATACATTCTTTTGCTACCTGCTTTTTACCTATAATTTTTTCAAAAATCAACATATTAGAAATAATATTTTAATCCTTCATGGATTCCTCATGGGCTGTCTCTTTCTTATAAAATTTATACTCTATCTTATTTACTTGTTTTTTGTTCATTCCAAACCATCTCCTTTCCATCTAAGCTACTATGTCAAAATCCATCGTGTTGTCTTCTCTCTCTCATGGACTTAGCTACCAAGATTTCATTCTTGTGTTATCTCACTCTTCACTTTATTTTATTCCTTTGGTACCTTGACCAATACTAAACCTTCCATAGCTTGATTCCAACACTACCTCATCATCATAAGTATTTCATCCTTTCTTCCCTCTTCACCTTTCAAGGGTAGTAGTACATATACCTCTTAAATCTACTTAACACCATATGTATTTGCCTTCCAATCATGTATTACATGTCTATCATACTACCATGGCCTCCATAGAAACACATAACACATGTCTATAGGCATAATATCACATAATACACTATCTTTATATTCACCTATCTAAAACTCAACCCAACTCTATTCACTTATCAGTATATGATGTCCTCTTTGAAGCCATGTAATTGTGTATGGCTCTGGATGTGTCATCCTCTTCAACATAAAATTCTAAACCATCTCTAATTAATCAATGTTATTATTAATACCACCATCAATAACTAAATGTAATACCTTACCATGGGCTTTACATCTGCTTCTAAACAAGCTCCTCTTTTGGATTAGTTGCTTAATTTGTTTTTATTGCATTAGGACTCTCATGAGCAATGAATCATTATTTTCATGTCCTCTCTCCTCATTCATCTCTCTCACTCACTATTATTTCATACTTATACTAACATTCATTAGACACTCTACTTCCTTGTATCTTTCTCTTTATCAATTCCAACATTACTCCTAAAATATCTCTTTTGGTCCTTGTCTCATTAGACCTTCATTTCTCCTAATTATATCAACTAACAATGGCCTAATCTCTCTTTCATGGTGTTATCCCATGACTTCTTTAACTACTACATGCTCATGTGGTCTCTCTTGTACCACCTCTTCATTTTCTCTCTCTTCTATTATTACTTATAAAGGTTCACTTTGCTACCTATCTTCTCCTTCTCTTTCTCTAAGAAAATTCTCTATGGCCTCCATTCTCATCATTAATGGAAAAGTCAAATGTTTTACCTATTCTACAATCAACTTGACCATATCATCATCTTCTTTTCTTTCTCTCTCCATGGAGCACTATCTTTGATCACCTATCTTGTAATTTACTTCACATCACATTGTTAATCCTTTCCACATTTCACAAAATCTTTCCATAAGATTTGATACCAAAATGATGTAGAGTATGTAAAAATAAAATATCTTTAACCTTGTTTCTTAATCCAACTACCTTTGACAATAGTTTTTAAGTTAATTCTTCACTTAGTGATTTACAAATTCACCTTGGTTCTTGTGATTTCAATTACTTAGATCTATTTTATTAGGGGTTTCATTACCCTATTTGTCCTTTCATCAAATCTCATACATTCCCAAAGTCTCTATTCAACTCTTTTCTAAACTCAACTCACACCTTTCAATCTGCTTTGTCTGCTTTATCAGTCCTTATAGTCCTATTTTTGGGATTTTTATGACTTGTACAGTCTCTATGGATGACAAATGGAAAACCATCAACTATTCCAAATACCATTTTCCCTCCTTAATCATTCTACCAATTTTCATGTCCCAACACTTCCTTTTGATCAATCTTTAATCCTTCTTTTGATTTTTTTTTCCCTAATTAGGTTTTTTAGGGTTCTTTACACAAATAGTTACTCATTTCCATACACATAAATATGTTATCACAAAATAAACCTTAAAATATCTTTAAAACCCTTTTTATTGAACTTTTCACCAAATTTCATCTTAGTTGTATGGTAGAATCTCTCGATAACCACTAAACCCTCAGTTAGGGTTTTTCATGTCTCAGTCTGACCTAAGAGCACTTGAAAATCCACTATGGACATTGAAATGAGTTTGAAGAACCCAAAATAGGTTCATTATCATTGTATAAACCCCATACAAGTTTGTCAACCAGCAATAGGTGTTTCAAAATCCACTATCTACCCTTTATAACTCAAGATGTTCTTGATTGTGTCCAATAAGCACTATGTATAGGACTGTGTCACAGATTTAATCTCCTATTGTGTTCATTGGCTAAAAAAAGGGATTATAATAGAATTAAAAGGATTAAAAATAACTAACAATACATTTTATACCATTAATATCTTGATCCTAACATATCTCCTTATCAAAAGTAAATACATATTCCTTTAAACCATTGTTCATCTCAGGAAATAGTGTTTGAACTAAAGATATATGTGTCTAGGAAGCTTTCTTGTTATTTATAGATCTAAAAACATATGATTAGAGTATATAAACTTAAAAATAACAACAAAAAATTGTATATTAGTTGAAACCACAATACACAATTAAGTTCATACCTTTCCATTCAAAATAGTTAACACAATGTCTCAATCATAAAGAACAATTTAGGAATAGGGTTCTATGTGTGATACATCTAAGCACCAGATGTATTTTTTGTGATTATTTGAAAACTTAACATCAAAACCACATTCAAAAATCTTTGAAAAACATTGACATCACTTGTTAAAATTCATTATACCATCTATATTATAAATTACAATCTGTATAAGCAATTTAGATAAATACCTAAATAGGGTCCATAACTTTCCTTCAAGAACATGTTTTCTCCTTTCTCTATTCCTTTGAGTTAACTCTCAAACATGCATTAACCTTTAAAAAAACTTTGAAAACAAATCCATTTTCATTCTTTTCAACAACACATCACATGTAATTTGTTATAACCACAATGACCTTCACAACTGAGGTCTGTATTCTTCTTTAACAACAAATTTTTTACACACATTTCATCTTCTTCATAAAAACCTATTTTATTACATTTTCCATTCCTATTATTTGAATACAATCATCTCTAACTTATAAAACTGACTCTCTATAATCATACTAACATGCATAACTAAATATTGGAACTATTCCCATGTAGAAGCTATATGAAAATTACATACCTTTTCTCATGTTTAAACAATATAAACACCATATGACCATGCTCCATATACTAAATCACCTATTAAGGGTTTTTAAATAGTATTAGGCCTCTTAGACACCTTTTAAACATTTTTTACACCTTAGTCAACCTCAAACAATGCATGAGCATCCCTTTACAAGGCTAAGAAGATTCAAATTTTTAAATAGTGCATTTTGGAGGGAAACTCCATAATTCAAATTTTATGCAACTTGTACAAACCTATATCACTCCTAAGACCACATTAGGCCCTAATTCACATATGAGACATCTAAAATACTAGATTAATACAAAAAATAAATCAACTTGGGGTCATCATGGGATAACCCTACATCAATTATCCATGTTGACAATTTTATCATTCTATTGATGAGGTGGATATGTATCATTTAGATTTGAGTAAAATGTCTCTAAATATTCCCAAATTTTGATTTATTTATTTTCAATAAAAAATACATGAACCCCATTATCACTCTTACCATTTCCTTATGGACTAGCATGCTACTCAAATGCTTTTAATTCCCTCACAGGGCCATAATAAGGTTGATGTTATGCTACAAATTGATCCTCATCATCACTTGAAGTGATCTTAGATTCCTCAATTATGTGTTCTTGAGGTATGATTTCATTATTTTCTCTTAGATGAGGGGATTTTTGTGTTTATTCTATTTCAAATTCATGCCATTTTGACTACTCCTCATCACCCAACTCCCCTTTATGCTCAAACTCTTATCTATTGGAGTGAGTAGGAGTACCAATAATGATATCCTCATCATAATTACTTGAAGTATCCTCTTCTATATTTTATTAAAATTACTTATATATTAAACATATTCAATCTATTGAAGGAATTTCATCTGATCTATATTCTTTATCAAGTTCCTTCTTATGTCTAGATGTTCCAACTCTGTCTTCAATTCATAAGGTTTATATTCACAACAGAAGAGGATGAGAGGGAGAGAAGCTTCATGGGATTTCTTGATAATTGATAAAGTGTTCTTCCAATTTATAACCTTAAAATAATTAGTTTGATCATGATGTTGTTAAATATATGGATAAAAGCAAATATTTGAAGACACTATATTCTCCCTTTCCCACTCCTCAATTTCTTTGCCACACCTAGGTGCATCTTAATTCTCATGAATGACTGAAGTATGAAGGGATAATAGAGAAATTAAAACACTTAAAATATTTATTGAGATAGCCTCAATAAATTCATATTCATTTTGATGCTTCTTATCTACTCTCCAAACCATAGGTCCTCC
Organism: Torreya grandis; assembly: GCA_037957365.1. NCBI lineage: Eukaryota > Viridiplantae > Streptophyta > Pinopsida > Cupressales > Taxaceae > Torreya > Torreya grandis. The sequence continues at coordinate 4,247,766 of JARHVA010000365.1, read as the reverse complement.
CTCAAATAAGGAGATGATGGGAGGGCAAGAATGGCTAACTGGTGGAATAGGAATATAGGGTTCCATGGGTTTTCTTGAGTAAGTTTTGGGGGTGAAGATTTATTCTTCTAAATTTTAATATTCCTATTATTTTCACTCATAACTTACCTCTCTCCTTGAATTCTTAAGCATTCGTGGATAAATTGGGATTGAGGAGGAGCTGAGGGGTCTTTAAAGCTTGGAAATTTTTTTATCATGATTTCTATAAACTTCCTCTCTTCCTGGTTTAGGTTTGGTATGTAAGGAGTAGTCCAAGGATATTAGCATGGGGTAGTAGGAGGTGAAAAATCATAATATTGTTTGTATTGAGATTCTTATTATTTCAAGGCTTATATCTCATTATCAATAATTTGATTCATATTCTTTAACTCCTCCAACTCACCAAATAAATTATGTGTATATTGAAAGGGTGGTTGGGGAGGGAAGGGGGAAGAATACTCCTAGTATGAAGGCTAATCATGGAATTAATATGGTTCAAAAATAGGGTAGTAATGCCCATGAGGTTGTTAAAGTATGTGGTTGGGTTTCCAAGGAGGCTGGTAAGGGGTACCATAGGGTTGGTGTGAGATACCATATTGTTGATAGGGTTCATTATAGGGTTGATGGGGCTCATAATAAGGTTAGTACAAATCATGATAGGGAAGATAGGGAGGTGTAGAGTATATGTTCCCTTAATAACCAAAAATTACACATCATTAAATAAGAGAAGGATAAAATTTATTACCAATAATAAATTATTATTACCCTTAGATGAAGATCTTTTTAATGACCCTTGGCATGAGATCTTAACTAAAAATTTGCTTCTTCAAATGGGATCACTAAATAATGATGGAATGTTCTCCAAAATTATTAAATATAGTCCCATAGAGCATGATATAACTATTAACACTCCAAACTACACCCTAGGAGGAGGTTTTTTAGGACTACCTCCAAGTTTGGGAAAATAATGGATTAGCCCAAGGCTATGGGTGACCTATAATTGGGCTAAACCTCTATTTTACAGGATATCTCCCTATTTATATATATTTAGGCTCATCACCTATGATACTAACTTTTTAGGGCAAAAAGGGAAACAAAAACATGAAATAAACCTAACCTAATGAGGTGATGTACTAGAATAACCTACTAACTTGCTTACCATGCATTTATAGAATGAATCAAGGTTGATAAGAACACTCAAATTCAATTTAAGCTCCCTTCACATAAATATTTTAACATATATGTCTTAGTATATGCTTTAAATATGATATATAATCCAAAGGTGAACTAAATAAACACTAATGGCATGTATTCATCTTTGATTCATCACATAACCTACCATGACACTTCATATGACCTGTAAAGAGTTATAATTCTTGCAAGGAGTTAAGAGTGAGATGACAAATGAAATGGAGTCACAATGATACAAATATCACTCATGAACCATCATAAGTATACACTAATAAAAATCATAAATAAGTATGAATCAGATTATCATTCATTTAAAAGGCAGAAAATAAGTGTTTAGTAGGGCAGGGCTTCACCATACTCCACCAAGGATTTCTTTCTAAGCCAAAAGAGGAAAATTTTAGAGTAAGAGAGAGGATAAGAGAATATGTATGTTGGAGAGAGTTAAGGACACATTTCACTAATTATGAGGTAATTACAATAAGGAAATAAGAGTGTAAAAAGTCATAGTAACTCTCCAACATGCATCAGTCCAACCATCATGGTCCTCAAAAGAGTGGCGTAGAAGAGACCTCACTGCACTTGAATGCTTTAGTGGCTCATTAACCCATTTCTAAACTATTTTCTTGATTTATTATGGATTAAAAGTGTCTTTATTGGTTAATATTCTCTCCTTGATGGTAGTTACAAGGCAAAAATGTGTTATAAATAGGCCTTATAGGGCATTTAGCAGTCCACCTCCTTCTTGCATACCAATATGACTTAGAAAATTACCCCATCCTTCATGATGGATAGGAAATGGGTATTATAACCTACTTTATTTAGTTACACAAGCTTCATGATGTACATTTATTCCGTAGCATCCCTCCACAACAAGAAATCACCTTCTCTTGTTTGATTAAGTAAGTCTAATAGGCAATTGGGCCTAGTTTCTTAGTGTTATGTGCTTGGTTGACCATGAGACCTAAATAAAACATTTATAAATGGATAATTGATTCTTATTCAAGTATAATAAATAATTTTACATCTTTAATTGTGCCTTTCCAATAGTGCACGTCATACAACTTTGCCCATCTAGGTGACTAGGTCACCTTTCACTAGCACTTGCAGACGAGCCATTTGGTGATGACTTATAGGGGAATTTATAGGAGGATATAAGAGTGTTTTATTATATTAAAATATGAAATACACCTCATACTTCCATAATCAATTAATTTTAACTATTTAACTTGCTTAGAACCCTATTTCCTCCCTAAAACTCTACAAATGTATAATTTTTGACAAATCCATACACTATTATGTACAACCAATGGCATGGATGGGAAATATTCAGAGTGAAATACAAATTTTAGGTGTTTTTATGACCATTTTAATTTATTTTAGTATAAATTTCCCAATATTTCCTCCATCAGGTTGTTTTGATTAGTTTAGGTAGGTTTAGACATGTCTGACTTCTTAACAATTTTTTATATCCCTAAGGGATTAAACTAAAAAATAAATTCCAATATCATTAGTTATAAAAACCACTTCAACCTTCCCTAGCTATTGAGTATCCCGTGCATCTGATCCATATAGTTCTAATGTATAGAAAGTGCCTTTTTGGTTGAAAAACTTGCATTCTGGAGGGTCGATGGAGAGAAAGAGGTTGAATAAGATTAAAAAATGTTTAGTTTGACCTTTAATGATTAATATGGGTCTATAAAAACCCAGTAAACATTTTTTTATGATTTTTTTCCCTGATCAATCCTCTAAGGGTTTGTAGACCTCCCATTCTTCTAGCTAGGGTTCTTGGGTTATTATGTTAGTCTCACCCTCTGGGTTTAAATCTTGGTCTTTCTCTATCTTTTCTAAGTCTAAAACTCTATATTTACTTTATGGAATTATCATCCTCAATATTTTGGTGTTTCCTAACCTAAAAAAAATCCCAAATGTGCATAAGTATCCAATTTATATGCAAATGTGTGTTTAGGCTTATTTAGGCTATTTAGGCCATTATGCTCTTATTTCCTTCAAAGGAATAGGGTACTCAATTAATGTTGATAAATTTTAAGAAACAAGTCATGAGGCTTGTTTTTACCCTTGTACTTCACCTTTATGCAGGTTTCAAACTTGATTTAACTCTTTTTAGGCATTCTACCTAGAGGTGGCAACTAAGTCTATCTGTGTTGTGAGCATGAACTCCATCTTTGATAGAATTTGAGATTGTTATGAATATATTCACATGAATGATACAACTATTATTATATTCAAAAACATTATAAGTCTCCTCTATTCTCATATTATCCCCTAAATATGCAAAATCCTTACATTTTCATACCTAGGCAACATACCTATTTAGGCCTAATATGTCTATTTAATCCATTAGGCTCTTGTTGTTTCTAAGGAATAAACTATTTCAGTGGGAAACATTAAGTAAATTTATAAAAAAAAGTGTGAAACATTATTTTCACCTTTATACCCCACCTCATTGCATTGCTTCCTTATATCTTCACTCCTCTACTCAAGACCATGCATGTTTGTTTAGGCCTAATAATCTAGTTAGCCTATCAATGATATTCCTTTATTAAAGGGATAAAAGTGTTAAATTTTGGATGAGAGCCTTGAAATAAAATTCAAATATCCTATTTATATTCTCTCAGCAACTACTTATATGTAGGGTTTAATATTTACCTTCTTTCTTAAAGAACCTACCTACTTGTAGGTGTTTTATGTCCCCTAACTATGTATGATAGGTGAGTCTCCTTTTGTTGAAGGTTTCTAAGTTTAATGTATTATATCTAATTATTATTACCTGGTATAAATTTCTCTCCTTATCTATACAATCTTATCTAATTCTCTTAGTTCATCAAACATGGCTTGATCAACCACTTTAGTCCTCACCTTGTTTATAGTCCACTAAGTGCCTACAATCCCATTGTTATGATGATCAAATATTGAATAGTGACCTATATTATTTCATATTAGTTTATCTAAGTGGGATTAGGATTTTACTAGGTTTATTGTATCTAAACTAATCTTGTCTCTCCAAACCCCAAATTTTTCTACTAGACTACCTTGAGCTTTACTTAGCTACCTATGTATGGCTAGGTGCAGGTTTGCCTTCTTAGAGTGCCCATGAGACCTTAATTCAAGTATGTTGTGGGAATTTATTAAATTTATAATGGATAACCATTATTATGAGGGATCAATCTCCATTGGTATCTTGGAAACCATAATTCTTAGGGCACTAAAAATCTATCATAGATTCCACAAGGTAGTTAGGTCTCTTAAATAGGTATGTTTAACTTGTTTTGATGTTTATTTCGACTTCCACATTACCTTAATTATCTCAAACTTATAATAGGGTACACATACCTTATTTATCCCTCACATAAGAAATATAATGACATGCTTATGTCATAACACTCTTGAGGGATTTTATGCACGTTACAAGGAACATATTGAACCTCCAAAAAACTTCCATCTTTGTAATGAAACTCAGATGATGTTGAAGATACAAGTAACATGGCTACTCTTATAAGGTTTGAGGACTCATTAATAAATTTATTATACATATATATTTAGTTAGGCTTGACTCCTAGTTGATCTTTGAACATGTGCTTGCAAGTCTTAAAGGAGGACTAAAGATTCACCGATTGAATTCAAGTTATAATGGCAACTATAAAAGTATGCAAATTCCCACCAAAACATATTCTATCATTCCCTAAATATTTAATTCTCATGTCTACTACCTAAAACCTCATGAAATATCTCATTATATTTTTCAAAACCTTGGAACACTACTTTGGAAACCTTCAGCTAGGTCTATAGACTCATTAGTTTGATCTAGACCCCTTGACTGCATGTGTAACTATGAGTAATGACCATTCGCTATGTTTTATATCCATATAATCATTTAAAAATCTATGTTGTAGATACTCAATGGGTTTTTAAATATTTTTCAAACCCAACCAACACTTTTCAACCATTAGAGACCCTCAGATCTCAATAATCTTGTTGTTATCAACTTGCAGACTGCCTAAACTAAAAATTTCCTACCTCATGGTCGCTCACACATGTGAAGTGGGTCTTAAAAATGGTGTAAAATGTTTTGAAAACTCCTAATAATCCTTAAAACCTTTTATTCCTCTTTAATCATTCTCAAAGAAGTAAAAAATAAATCAAATTGGTACCCTACTTAGATAGAGAAGACACTATGAGCCCTTCACCTTCTTACTAATTACTCATAAAGGAAAGGAAGGAAATTTGAGAATAAATGACATGAGATGGAATCTAGCTAAGGTCCCCTCATCTACCCAAAATTTTATACCCTCATATTCTCTCTCCTATCTATACCATTTACAAACCTAGCTAGATCTACAAAGCTACCAAATAGCTTAATGGGGGAAGGGGGTCAAATTTTGACCTTTTTGACTTGAAACTCCCTCCAATGCATGTATCTAAGCCTAGGAGACATAAAGGGGTCTATACACATGCTTTAATAGGATCTTGATCTAACATACCTATACGAAGCAATTGAAAACTCTCTCTTTCTATAATGGAAATTATTTAATTTGCCTTAATACTGATTGGGATGAGATGTCAGGTGCCTATGAAGCTTGGAGATGTTGGTACAGAGCTATAATGATGTTTTCATCTCTCATGTCTTTTATACACTTTCCTTTTTTCATAAAACCTCCTTTATATGTTATAAGATGGGTAGTAAAGCACCTTGGGAGTGGAATTAAATATTATAAGTTAATTTTCCACCTTTCTAGGGATAGTACAGACTAGAGGGGATTTAATTTGACCTTGACACCTCTTGAAATGTTCCAACAAGACCCCTTTGACCAACTTGACTATACTATAAATGACCATAACCTGATAAGGTCAAGAATATAATTTACTTTAATATCATCAAAACAACCTTAATCAATGCTAAAAGGGATTGAAAAGACAATTTTGAGGATTTTACAAGGTGTTTGATGACCATGTATAAGCTTAAAGGACATGACAATTGAAGTTTTGAATTGCAGGGGCTAAAATTTGGCCTAAGAGGCTAAATTGTCAACACTTATTCTTATATACTTATTCTAATCATCATGAAATCCCCTATTAGAATATTTTTAGACAATCTTAATCCATTTAGATGATACATGTGTATTTTTTCCTTCCTTCCTTAAGTACCCAAGAATATGCTCACTCTTGGTAAAATTTCTCTCATCCTTCATCTCTACAATATAATATGGTTCAAATTATTCATAATTATGATGTAGATATAATTTATCCTTTTATCTCTTCTCAAGACACTTCTCTCTCTAAACTACATTATTACACGGTAGGGGAAATTGACACAATCTTAATCAATAACCTTATAGGAAATCCTTTTAACACCAACAATCCTTCACCTAACAATCCTCCACCCAAAAACCCATCCCCTAAATACCAATAAAAGGAACACTCCTCCTAAGAACCCTAAAAATACACCTTTAAACACTAATAATCCAAATCCACCAATTGACACCACTCAAATTATTTCAAAAATAGTTCAACAAATGAATATTATGCAAACATCCAATACTTATTAAATGATGTAAATGCAACATCACTTATTAAACATTACTAATCAACCTCCTATTCTTCTACCTCAAAATTAAAAAAAAAATTATCCCACATCCTCTTAGATATGCCATAATAAATATCATTCCCCAACCCCTTATGCATAACAATACACTTCAAAATAATCAAAATGAACCTTTAGTTGCCTTCATTATTTCTATTGATATTTAAAATATCTCTCCAACTATTAAATATGATAGGACTAAAGACCTTAGATCTTTTCTTAAAGTATTTGGTAATATCTACAAAAGAGTGGATTCAAAAACATACCTTTGCTACCATAAAACTTCTAGTCAAAACATTTACAAGAGATGTATTAGAATGGTATGATCAACTCCCTCAACATTTCATATGGCAATTAGAGGATTTAGTTAATCCTCTAGTAAAAAAAATTCAACATAATGATCTTCTTGAAAATTGTCTTGGTAATTTAATCAATGCTAGAAAATCCCTTTATTAATTAGCTCATTACTTCATTAAAATATTTAAATATTTGGCTAAAAGTACAATCATAAAATGACTAATGATAACTTATTTAAATTCTTTATAACCACCTTAACACCTTCTCTTCAATATAAGGTTTGAACTACCCCCCCCCCTCCCCTAACTTTGTTAGCATATTATTATAAATACCTTAGTTTTATGACTAAGGTATATTAACAATTCATTGGTTATAGTGGTTTTAACCACTTGGGTAAATATGTTATTTAGTTTGATGGGACTAGCTATTGTTTTCTATTTGATAATTACTATTACACCTACCTCCTATATTCTTGGGTGGTTATTTTGGGCCTATTTAATAAGATCCTCATGTATTTTTCAATACATTGGATAATTTATTTCATCATCTCTTTTGATAAATGTAATATGGTATTAGATCTTGAAGTGTAGGAAGCTTGAGAGGGAGCCTATGGAGAAAGAGAGGAAAAACTTATCAAGGAGGAACATGAAGCACCTATTGGAGAGATGTGAGAGAATAAAATCATTTTTTTTGTGATCAAATGGAAATCCAAACAAGCATATAAAAGGAAAAGATATATTAAGATTAATATAGAGGGAGAGGAAGTCAAAGGAGAGGCTCAAAGACCTAATTTATTTTTTCCCTGCCCCCATATGTTGCACGACACTAGAAGGCAACATAGGAGAATAGAAATTTATTTGTTGATTTTTTCTCATGTTTCTTATTTTTTCAATTTTATTTTAGTTTGAATAAGCTTCCTAGAACTGATAGCATTCAATTTGGCTGAGAATTGCATCCAAAATCAGCCTTGCAAGTTTTACAGGCAGACCATTTCTTTGCAAATGCATAGGTGTTTTTATATTGGTGGATTTATTTCATTAAAATCTTTATACTAAGTTTTAATTCAACCAATTAGAGATAAGGTGCATTTCGTTTAAATTAAAAATTGGAAAAAATATTTTATTTTTTAAACTTTTGGAAAATTGATTTTTTCATAAATATTTTCCTAGAGGAACAAAATTAATTGTGTTGGGATCAAATCGTAAAGCCAATTTACCTCAAAACTTCACCATTTTCTAGTTTTCTTATCTAGATATTGATGGAGAAGGAATTTTTGAAATTAGAGTTGTAGATATCCTGATTTAATTATTTTTGTCCATTTTTGGTGTTTTTAAAGATGGAAATTTTAAAATTTCCAAAATGGTGTTGAGTTTTTTGTTAAAAACTAGAGGTATAGTCCAGATTATGATTTGAGCTCGTGGGTAGGAGGAATTTTTTGTAAAGTCATATTTTTTCCAATACATTTATTTTTTTGTAAAAACTAGGTTAAAATGGCTAGTTTATAACACCTCTTGTTGCCAGATTCATAAAAATTAATAGGCAAGAATTTTAATTTTTGGAGTCACAAGGTTTTGATGATATGCAAATATTAGAATCTTGATAAAATATTGCTTGATAAAGAGTAAAATCATGACACTAATATTGATGACTATGATAAATATCATTGAGAGGCTCTTATGTTGTTAAATTTGTCAGTAGCAGATAATCTGATCTCAAAGGTTAGAATTATGACCAATGCATCAACCCTATGGACTAATCTTACTTCTAAACATCAAGCTTCTGAAGCTAGTAGGATATTGTATTAGAAGAATTTGTTGTTTTCTAGTAAGATGCATGAAGGTGGCTATGCTTTTTAGTTTTTTTATAGACCAAAGACACTATTAATCATTTAAAGGCTATGCAAAAGCCTATTAATGATCAATATTTGATTTCTCTAGTTATGTAGAATGTTACACCTTTATTTAATTCATTTGTGGAGTCTTTGTACATGATTTTTGAGACATAGACTTTGGACTTTGAAAATTTGTCCACATTGTTATTACAAAAGGAGAGATAGTTGGAGTAAGTAGTTTTGTCTACATCTAATTCTACATATAGTGCATTCTTCATCAAGGTAAAGGGTAAGTAGTTTAATAAAGATTACATTATTATATAGAACCTTCTCAATTAAGTGGTTACAATAATATATCTAAGTAGAAATGTTTTTATAGTAAGCAACCTAGTCACCTTAAGAAAGATTGTAGGAAAAGACTATAGACACTATAATTGTGTTAATCACTTGCATGATTACCTAGGTCACATTACCCCTTGGCACCTTTCTTATTTAATTGTCTAACCTATGTCTTTACCCTTTAGGCACATCTAATTTATTTAATTATTTAATTAAATTGGTTAAATCTCCTTTGGCCACCTCACCCTATGACTAGTTCTCACCCTCTGACTCACCCTAGGACCTAATCATTCTATCCTAACCACCTAGGACTTATTCTTCACCCATCATAACTCCATAAATACCTAACCACCTCTTGACCTCATGTTGTGACCATTTTCCAATGGGAAAACCTATTTGTTGAAGTAAGAAGTGGGATAAAAGGCTAAATTTAGCATGTTTTACCTTGTCTTGGGAACTAACATCGGTTATCCCTCAACTAATGCTAGTGGGCCTACCAACATCGCTTACTTAGGCATACTTACAAATTGGACATAGGTTCATAAAATGATTGATTCACATAGATATTTCATTATCAGAGCATTCTAGCATCACTATTGACATTCAGGCTTATTGTCACTGCATGAATTATTCTAGATTAGGAATTGAGAAACTACATAGTGTTTTGAGCACCATGGACTAGAATCATATGTGTTGCCTTGTCTATTCAGGCACCAGTTCATTAAGCCTCATCGAAGCCATCTATTTGGCATATTTTTTCACCCATCTAACCTAGCTAAGTACATTTTGGTGTTTTTTCATGTTTTAAATAGTCATTTTATATTGGTTTTACAAATATATTATTTAATTGCTTATAAAACCTAAGCTTCCTCTATGGAGGAGTTGTAACACTCCCCCACCTCCATCTCTCTACCTCATCATATCAACCTCTACCTTACCCTTCCTAAGTCTTACTTAGCCTCTCATGACTCCTCACAACCTCTCTACTAGACCACAACTCCTTTTTTCTTCCTAGAAAAGCCTTCCATAACCCCACCAATATCATTGCCCCAACCAATATCAGTTACCTAGACCAACATCAATAATCCAAACTGACACTGATCACTTAACCAATGTTGGTCACTATGTTTTTATACTAGCAACCCCAAAACCTCCCCAATAACCTCACCAAAGCATAATTCCACTACCCAACCTACATTGCATTTTTTCACTGACACATTTAGACCTGTAGCATGGTAAATATTATTCTAACCCTCTCTCTCTCTTTTCATTTATGTTTGTTTTAAACTCTATTTATAAATAGCAGACTGTCATCCTAGGTAAGTGTTATGCTTCTTGGAACAAGCGCGTAGCTTGGTAGCCTGCACATATCTCTGCTAACAATAATTTTATTTAGTGTTTTCTTATACATAAGTGTCTTCCTCCATAGCCAAGGAGGATTTCTCACAACATTTGGAATGGTGCACATCATTTTGGGTACTTAATCACTTATCCCTAACCTTCATACTTCTATTTCTTCTTTTTAGAATAGATAGCAAAAATTGATAGAAACATTTTGGCACACTAGATGGGACCCTAGAGTTTATCTTGGATTCATTCTTTGATTTTAAACTGACATTCATATAGGTGCATCAATATTAAAGTTTTCATTATTGCATTCTCTCCTTTTGTTTTCCATAAAATCAATATATCACACCTTTCATTTTCAGCTTAAGGGAATGAACTAAACTTTCTCTTCTCTCTCACCTCTTCTTCTATTGATTCTAAATGAAATCATTATCTTATTTAAAGCTAAAAATAACCTTTTTTTTGCTTACCTCATTGCATGTGCATCAAATTAGTGAAATTCATACTCTTTCCCTTTTCTCATTATTTTACATCCAAAGAAAACACTTCAGTTTTTGGGTTTAAAACTTACTGCATCATTCATCAACTTGTTGCATATTAGTTAGACATAGAACTAATTAGATAGTTAATGAATTGTAACACACTTTCTCACACACCTCTGAATCACATATCAAATTACACATTTCAAACATTTCCCAAATCCTTAGGTGGGATTTACCTCGATTTCATCATCAGGTAAATGAAGCTAGTTTGGTGTTCTAGCCAAACTAAACACAAGTCACAGATTTGGGCCTCCCATACCTAACGGTAAATTAGGGACTCCCTATCCAAAACTCCTAAAACCATCTCTAGATGGATTCTAGGACCTTCATTATCCAACTTCCTCTTCATATAATCTAGTTAAGGCATAAGCCACCAAGAGACTAAAAATAATTCTTAAGAATTAATGTCAGTTGGCTATATGATATTTTGAGTTGGTAACGACATTTTGTATAAAAATCATGTCTTCTAAACCTTTTATAATTGTTAACCTCTGGCTATAGTCACCCTGAGTGTTGTCTATTGAGACACAAGCCTATTTTATTCACTGTTATATTTGGATTTCATGTTTGGGTTGCTTAAATAGTGAATTTTTTGCCTTTATGGGTTACACAGTAACCAACCTCAGTCAAGCTACTAGCATTAGTAGCTTGAGTATCCCATGGACCCTAGTCATATTATTGACATCAGCATCCTTCCTACATACCAACCTTATTTAGCTAATTGATATCAATCTCTATGGATTTTTTTGATTTTTTTGTCTCCCTCAAATAACCAGCTAAAATTGCCTTCCTATTTTAATCAAACTTGGGTTTGTCTAATTTCCTATCATAGATATAGGGTTTGTTAAACTTTTCTACCCTTTTCCATGGTCTTGGTGAAAAATAAATCAAAGCTTCTTATTAATCACACAAGTCATCAATCCCTTCTACCTTCACCTTCTCTTTTTATTCCTTCCATAAAGCATGATCCTAGTATGGAAGGTTCTCCTGGCTATGTCAGTTCTAGTCAGCCACCCATCATGCTTGAGGGTGATCAAGATTTCACTCAACTCCTTGATCATAACACTAAATCCCTCTAGCATTACCTTGTCATGATTTAGACATGTAACTCTTATGGCGATCTAATTTATGGTATGCCCATTTCCTTTATGGAGACATCATCAATTGTTTCCACCATTCCCCCTATGGTTACTCAAACTACCACTTTGATGAGTAACCCAACCATATCTAATGATCAAATTTTGGTTTCTCCAATTGTACAATCAAACCCACCTTTTGTTAGGGTTTCCTTAACCTCACAACCATAAACCACTCAACTAAGTTAGACCCCATTTCAGAACTTGGTTGTGTCAATCCTAACTACTCTTACATTGACTAATATAAAATTAACCACATATCCCTTAGCTAGTGTCACCATAACCCAACCCATGATGGCAGTGCTTAGCCAAGGTTTTGTTATGAATCTTATGGGTCAAGCCCCTTTCTCCTTGACCCCTCAACCTATGATTTATTACCCGTATGTCTCATCTACCTAGCCATAACAACATATGTCATACATTGTTTTAGGCTCTCTGTAGGCCCCCTATGTCTTAGGGAGTGCCTCTCAAACCAATCCCCCTTTGGATCTAATCAATATGCTGATGGATAATATGTCTAGCTTAGAGACATCTATTTTGGGTTCAAAGAACATTCTTTCATATGAACAAATTTGTAATGATCCCATCCATCCTTATCGTAATTAGTGGGAGCTTCTTAAGTTCACTCACTTTCAAAGCAAGTAAGACCCACAATATCACTTATGAGCATTCAACCATGCTTGTTACCTCATAGAACATGATGATGTATTGTTGCTTCATACTTTTCCCATGTCCCTTATAGGTGATATTATAGATTGGTATAGCTCTATTGGCTGGCATGCCTTATTTTCCTTCACCCAGCTTACTAAACTATTTTTAGATCATTTCTCGATCAATATCTCTAAAAAGGTCTCAATCACAGACCTTTAATCTATTCAACAATTCTAGGATGAGTCTATAGTTGATTTAGTTGCTCATTAGAGAGGTCTTATTAATCAACTCTCCTTCCCATTACCCTAGCCTAAGCTGGTTAAACTCTTTTCAAGAGCATGTGCCAAGCACATCTCCTTGACCCTCTGAGTTCAAACCTTTCACACATTCGATGAAGCCTTCACAATGGTGTGAAAGCTTGAGATTTGGGTTGTAGATGAAGACCAAGTCAAGGTACGCAATAAAATGCAAATTCTAAGCCTAATGACTCCTCTTCCAATAAATATTCCTCTTCCAACCAAAAGTCTAAAGGCTCAGTGAATGTGGTAGTTGTTAAGTTGGCATCTTCCACAAAGGTAAATCAATCCAAGCCTTCAACTTCTCAAAACCCAATGAAGCAATTCCAAAAATGGTATAAATGTAGAGAATACACTCTAATTGGGGAGTCATACACCTCTATGTTGGATAAGCTACTAAGGCAAGGATTTATAACCCTTCCTTAGGTCAAACCCCCCATATAGTTTGATATATCCCATAATATACCCACATGGTACAAGGAAGACCAATTTTATGGTTATCATCAAGTGAAAGGCCATGATGATAAAAACTATAAGACCCTTAAGAATATTTTTTAGAACATGCTCAATAAGGGTGATCTAGTTTTGGATAACCCTAATGCACCAAGTAACCAAAAATTGGATGTCTTTAGGAAGCCATTTCCTGAGCACTCCTCTTCTTATAACAATGTTTAGACAATGATTAAGCGTACACATGACCATAGCATCCACACTATTGATGTGGTCTTTGCCTCGATGTCATTCCAGCCCACTCTACCTTCTCCTCTTACCCAAGTAAAATATTTTTCCATACCTATCCTTCTCCCTCAGGTAGAGGAACATATTTTGCCTCTTTCACTTCCATGAGAAGAGGTCCCTTCTCTACCTATCCTTCTTCTATGCAAAGAGCCTATTGTGCCCATTCCCCTTATGCACATTTTTCCTATTCTTATAGCACCTTAAAAACATTTATTACCCTCTCCTTAACCACATGTTAAGGGGGGTATCATACCTTTTCTCTTCCCCCTCGAGGAACCTTCTTCACTTGCTTCTCCTCCACCAATGGAAGGTAGTGCCCCATCCACTCCTCTTTCACATGTAGAGGAGCCTTTTTTGTCTACTCCCACAATAGTCAAGGGATTGATTGTGCATGCTCATCTTGAGCCTATTTTTCCACTTATATTACCCATGGAAGAGCACACTTTGTTGGTCCCTTATCCACACATTTAGGGGATAATTATCCTATACTGTATCTACTTGAGGATCCAACATTGCCAGTGCCTCCCCTACCATCAAAAGATCATGTATATTCTCTTACCTCAGTTAAGGAGGACCCCATTATGGTTCTCACCCATATTTGGCCTAAGATGGTTGCTACCAATAATGTCTCTATTTTGAAATCACCTGAGTCTTCTATAGAAGTGACAGTAAGGACTGCACCAATGTTATCAAAACCCTTCTCATGGTTGGTAGGAAATCTTAGTTTTTTAAACTCTAAGAAGTTATATCATTTGAAATTTTGTGTTTAGCTCAAAGCTCCTTTCCCTACACAACAAAATTCATCCTTGACTGTTAACCTTTTTATAACCATTTACCCCAAGGTGTTTGACAAGGTTTGAGCTCCTTCTCCTCCACCAAAGGATGATCAAACCCCAACATCAGAACCTTCACCATCTCAAGCATCCACCACACTAAAGCAAATCAGATCTTTAGTAATTTCCCTGATGTCCCATCTAACTCATCCACAAGTAAAGTTAGATTTGAACCTTCCTATGTTTAGGAATAATTTCAAGCTTACTAAGCCTCATCGATCCAATGCACCTCCAACTTTTCCTTTCATCTTGGGGTCATACCCCTCAACTTTTATTAGATCACACCATATCTTATGGAACTAAAAGGCAAAGTTGTTAGTGCTCTTGCCTCTACCTAACAAGGGTCCCTCAACCTCTAACATCTTGACACCTATTACTAAAAAGGTGTCAATGAAACTTGTGGTCACGCCTTCACCTAAAAAGGCACCACATAAAACCCCTCCAACACCTCCTAAACAAAAGAAGTTATCGACCCTAGTTGTAACACCAAAAGCAAGCCTATTCAAAGGCTCTCATGCCTCTTTTTTGCATCAATTATTGTAATTATCTCACATAACCCTTCCCCTAATTAATCCTTATCAGCCTCTCAGACTAAAACCTTCTTGGTTTGATGACACTAGGTTTGTTTATATCATCGATCACCTAAACATGATATGGAGAGCTACAAATCTCTCATGACTATCATCCAGTAACACTTTGGTATAGACACTCTTTTCAAAGAGACCCTCATAAATTTCCCTGTCACTTTAAAAGTTTCACCCATGACTTCTCATGCTTCCTCACATAAAATTGAACCTAAAGATACATGCAAGAGTCCATCACCTTCACCACTGGTATTCCAAATTAACTCAATTCATGTGGCCACTCGATCATAGACTCAAAAAGATAAAGGCAAGGCAAAGGTTACAACACCTTAGGCTCATCCATTTTTTAAGGATGCTCACCCTCAAAAACCTAAGATTTATATCTTGGGTGCCACATATCCAACATCTTTAGAGGTGTTGCAGGACTCCATGATCAAGCAACTGCATCAAACACCTATGAATATGTCCTTATATGAGATAATCCAAAGCTCATCTTAGAATCATTAGGCCTTGATTAAGTCCCTTTAAGTAGTTGAGCTTCAGCCTGATGATCCCCAACCTCTTTTTAATTTTGTAGGCTCCCTCAATACTATAGCCCCAGTTTCATTTAGTGATTCTAAGATTCCCACTCATCACCCTAATGATTAGGACCCTACTCTTTTCATCATAGCATATATCAACCAAACTCATTTCAAGAGAGTCATGGTTGATGGGTGTTCCATTATTAACATCATCTCCATGCATTCATACAATCAATTGGAGTTCCCTAATCACTATATGTTAAAATCAGATGTGGTTCTTTGATCCTTCAATGATACCATGGCTACCCTAGCTGGCATGGTCGTACTTCATATTTATGTTGTTCCTTACATTATTCCTAAGCTCTTCTATGTTTTTAAGGGAGAGTTTTAATACAACATCCTACTTGGATGTCCATGGATATGAGCCATGACTTATGTGCCCTTGATTTTACACTGTTGTGTTAAATTTGAGTATGAGAGTCAAGTGCACATCATCCTAACCAATCCTCCTCTATTTAATACATGTAACATGAATTATATGCCCAATGACATCCTTATACCATTAAAAACATCTCATTCTCCTGTTGTTTATAAGGCTTTAAGAAGCTCAGAGATCTTTATGACTCAGATTCTTGAGAAAGATCCTATGTATGATGCCTTTAATCACCTCACTCTTGATTAATATCATCTCCTCATGATAGATATGTTCCATCCTCCACAAGAGTATGGAATATTACATATGCATCCTAAGTATGATCCCTACATTAGGATGTTCATACCATATGGTCCTCCAAATCTTTGTAAAAATCTATCATAAGGGGGGATTGATAGCACTCCCACCATGGGAAATCCTCTCTCTTCTACCCAACTCTTCACATGCAACTTCTCCTTCCTATGTAAACCTAGCTTTGTTAACACTTATCTATATAGGTGTGCCTAAAAAGGGTTTAGTTTGGACCAGTATGAGCAAGGAGGTCATAAACCCATCAATTACCCCAAAAACAAAACCATTAAGAATTCCAAGAAGTGGTATGGTGTGGGTTTTGAAGAGTCATCCAAGCTCGCTAAGGTTCCTCACATTTCAATCATTGAGGAGCCTTTGCCTCTTATACCTTTACCTATCCCCCCACCTTCTCCCATAGATTCAGAGGTATCTATCCTTCCTAGTTTTTTTCATAAACACTGATCACTTGGGACCCTTAACCTATCAACATGGTGGGGAAACAAGGTCCCTTCCTCTCCTTCATCCTAACATGATCAATGATGACTCCTTGATAATCAACATTGTCTAATTTCAGGATGATGATTCCATTCTTACCTACATGGGAGCTAAAAGATCCTATATTTAGAATTCATTCCCCTTTGAGATGTAAAATATGCTAAATGAATCAACCATTGATATCAATATATAGTCTCTAGATAACCCTGACATTCTTAAAATTGGCCAATCTTTAGATTTTATTAAACAAAAGGATTATGCCACTTTCCTTGACAATTGTAGTAAAGCTTTTACTTGTTCATACAATGGTATTCTTGGCATAGACCCTATGATCATAACCCATAATAATGTCACTAATCATGAAGCTAAACCTATTCATCAAAAACTTCACAAGATGCATCCTTACATTTCCCTTCTCATCAAAGAGGAGCTTTAACACCTTTTATCCATCAACTTCATTCAACCCATTCATTATCTACAATAGGTCTTTAACATCATCCCTATCACTAAACCCATAGGGGTACTTCATCTTTACACTAATTTTCACAATCTAAATCTTGTGTACCCAAAAGAAGATTTCCCTCTACCTAACATCGACCAGTTGGTAGATCTTACAGCCAGCCATGAGATGCTTTCTCTCATGGATAGATTCTCTAGTTACAATAAAATCTTGACTGATCCTGAAGACCAACATAAAACCACTTTCATTATACCATGGGGGGACCTTTTGTCATCACGTTATGCCCTTCAAATTAAAAAATGTTGGGGCTAATTAACAGCATGCAATGAGCTACATTTTTCATGACCTCTTTCACACCATCATGGAAGACTACACAGATGATTTACTAGACAAATCTAAGAATCACTAAGACCATTTAGTGATCCTTGAGATCATCTTCAAGCATATTCTATGCTATAATGTTCATCTTAACCCAAAGAAGTGCATTTTTGGCATCCTCTATGGTAAGCTACTAGGCTTTATCATTTCTCTCTATGGTATTGAGGTTGATCTTGATAAGTTTTGAGCCATTCTATAAATGCCTCCACCTAAAAACCTCAAGCAACTTTATATTTTGTAAGGAAAATTGTAGTCCATTCAATGTTTTATCTCCCATTTATCAAATAGATGTTAACCATTTCATCACCTTCTTAAAAATAATGTCTTCTTTGAGTGGAGTGAGGAGTGTCAAAAATCATTCAATGACCTCAAAGGTTATCTTCTTTCCCCACTGATCATCATTCCACCTAAGAAGGATCAACTATTCTATTTATATATTTTAGCAATATATCACTCCAATGGTGTTATGATTATGCATAAGGATGACAACCACAAGAAGCAAGCTATCTAATAAATAAGTTGAATGCTTATAGACTCTAAAACTTAGTACACTCACACTAAGAAAATTTATCTTTCTTTAGTCTTCATGGCTTATAATATTCAACACTATCTCCTTAATCACAAGACCTATGTCATCACCAACATTGATCCCCTCAAATATATGCACTCCAAGACCTATCAAAACTAGTGCATGGCTCATTCACTTATACTTCTTGTTGAGTTTGATTTGGATTTCATTCATCAAAAATCAATCAAGGGGAAAATGATTTCATACCAGTTAGTTGATGCTTCTCTTCCCAACATGCAACTTTCTAATATCGAATTTCTCGATGAACCCATCACCACACTCTCCACTAATGACACCACCTGTCAAATGATGTTATTTTTTTATGGGTCCAAGTTTAAAATTGGAGGGGGTGCAAGGGTCATCCTTTTTCCTCTCAATGGTGAACCCATGCCTTTATCTTTTAAACTAGATTTTGAGTGCACCAATAAAATGGTATAATATGAGGCCTTAGTTCTCAGGCTTTAGATAGTTCTTTTCTTGGGGGTACAAGTCCATCACATCTATGGAGACTCCCAGCTTGTGGTGAATCAAGTCAATGTCTCTTATCAATGTAAGAATGACATCCTATAGTGGTACAAACACCATGTAGACACACTATTGGCCTCTTTCGACCATTATCTCTTACAAACTATTTCTCGTTTGACAAACAATTTTTTTTATACCATGGCCTCTCTTGCCTCGCACATTCCCTCTTCATCATCTTTTTTGAAGATTTACATTATTATCCATCATCTGACATATCCCTCTTACATTTTAGCAAACATCCTTTTTTTTGGTAATGTATACACCAATTCTCATGATGTTTAGTACAAATAGCTAGTGGACTATCTCACTTATGGTATTGTCCCCTATGATCTTTCTAGAAGTGGGTGGTGTGATTTTGTTAAAATTACTATTCATTACACCATGTTGGGGGGGTTTCTCTATAATCAAGGCTTCGATGGCATCCTTCTTTGTTGTCTAACTAGTGATAAAGTCCCTTATGCCATCAAGTAAGTCCATGATAGAATTTATGATGGACACTTTAGTGAAAATGTGATTGCTAAATGCATTCTTCAACTTGGCTATTATTGACCAACCCTTAACCAAGATTGTTGTGATTACATTCAGTATTGTGTCAAATGCCAACAACACGTGAATATTCCTCATATATAAAGTCATGATTTGTAAGTGGCTCAAGATTTACGGCCCTTATTTTAATGGGGTTTAGATCTTATCAGTGAGATTAACCCACATTTATCTCTCCATCATCACTCTATCATCACTATGATAGAATATTAAACTAAGTGGGTGGAAGCAATACCCCTTGTCTCCATAAAAGTTGACAAAATTGTTGACTTTATCAATCATCACATTATTTACCATTATGGTATTCCACATAAGTTAATTATATATAATGATAAGTCCCTTAAGAATAAATCTATCTAGAGGCTCTATGATGCCTTTGGAATCAAACAAAGCTTCTCATCTCCCTATCATCCACAAGTAAATGGGCAAGCAGAAGCTTCTAAAAAATCTTTGACCAAAATTCTCATGAAAGTAGTTAGTGACTCTAGTAGGGATTGGCACATGCATAATCCCTTCACTCTATGGGCCTATCACACTAACA
This sequence comes from Torreya grandis, assembly GCA_037957365.1. Taxonomy (NCBI): domain Eukaryota; kingdom Viridiplantae; phylum Streptophyta; class Pinopsida; order Cupressales; family Taxaceae; genus Torreya; species Torreya grandis. The sequence goes on along the minus strand of JARHVA010000365.1, from coordinate 4,227,609 downwards.
TTCAAACCCTTATGGGTGTTATGCCTTTTTCTTTGGTTTATGGAACTAAGGTTGTCTTGCCTCTTGAGGTATAGATTCCTTCTCTTCACATATCCTTACATGATATCCTCTCTAATGATGATTTTTACCAAGAATGCTTGGCCCAACTTGAGTTTCTCTATGAGCATCAACTTGTGCTCTAAACAATCTTCAAATGTATCAAGAGCACATCAAGTACACCTATAATAAGCATCTAAAAGAGCAAGATTTCAATATTAGAGATCTCATCTTGAAGGAGAATCAACATGTGACTAACATGGAGAAAAGAAAAAAGGGCAAGTTTTCTCATAATTAAATTGGACCATATATCATAACTCACAAATATGGATCAGGGACTTATCTCTTGTCCTCTCTCGAAGGCAAGACAGAACCTAAGCCTTTAAATGTGTTGCATTTATAACCATTCTTTTGATAATCAAGTGTCATGTCACTTCATGTCCTTCTTGATCTCATCCCTTGAGAAAAACTTCTTCTATTTTACACACCTTCCTTTCACTCTTTTCCCTCTCACACTTTTGTCAATCTTCGAAGTATGGTGGTTTTGTTCTCATAAAAGGACACCCTTAAGCCTTTATAGCCATGTCCATGACTAAAGTCCAAAAAAAAAACTTGGGGCATAAATCAAATTCATTATCTCTCAAGTCACTATAAAAAATGTAGAATTATCCCTTGAAGGATAGCTACATAGCATATTACTACTACTATGAATGTATATTGCTCCCTTAAAGGACAACTACATAACATATTACTACTATAATAAATAGATTGGTCCCTTAAAGGATAGCTATGAAAAGATAAACCATATAAATCATAGACCACTCCCTCAAAGGATGTATATGTTAAATTTATTATAGAAATCATATATTTATAATCTTCTCATATCGATCAGCTTCACATGACCTTAAGAAATAATAAACATCTCATACATAGACTTCCCACATTGATCAGTCTAAAAAGAAGACTTATGGCATGAACTTGCCTATGAAATCTCTCAAGTTACCTACAAAAATGGCATATCATCTCACTAGAAGGTTTTGAATACCCATTTTCTCATTATACCCTATTCCCCCATCTCTCTTACCTATTAAACACAAACAAAGGACTTAGAGATTGCTTGTCATGAAGTGAACCAATCGCTTATCCAATGAAAATATGGTTGATAGTGTAGCACATGAAAAGGGCTTATGTTTGTACACTTCCCCATACTACCTTATGGTCCTCATCAATGAAATAACATCATGCCTTTCATCTTAACCATCTTGTTCACCTATTAGTTTCTCCTTTTAGGCATTTTATCTTGAGGTGAAAACCTGCTTGTCTTCAATTCTTTGGTATAAGTTTTGATCACTAAAATTAAAACTATATGTATTATATCAACTAAATTTATTATCATAAGCAAGCATCACAGTAATTATTTTTGATAATCAACCTAACCATACTACCAATCCATATTTGGATAGTTCATTTAATACAAATGCCAATTTGTGTTATGTGAATTATAATTAACATTTTCATCAATAGTTTCTATGAATACCAATACACATGTAATCTATATCATCATTCATTTTAAATCATACACCATTACATATATGTAAAATAATAAAATGAAAAACCAACATAGTACATTTTATGCATACACCATCACATATATGGAAAAATGCTAAGATGTATCTAAACATTCAATTTTGCATGTACCATCACAAATATGGGAAATTATCTAATAACCTACTAGTATGTAAACATAATCATAACCACAACTATAACATCTAACATCTCACATCATAATAGCATGGCATCAATAAACAACATCTATAATACCATCATTATCATATAAATCAAAATCATGTGATAACAATGGTGTTATCTCATATATGTTCAATATCAAAGTATTCATCAATGCTACATCAATATATATGTCTCTCTATCTCAAAAATATACATCTCACATGTTAGCTAGTACACCTATCAAAGCCACTATAAATCTACTACCATCCATGTCTGGTAATGCATAAATAGTCACTCCAATCATGAGCATGATTACAAGTCTATGTTCATCATCATCAGCCTCATATAGGGGCTCATATGTGAAGCTAATAAAGTGGTACTATATCTCCCTATAATTCTCTCCAAATAATGTGCCCATGAGCACATCATGCTCATCTTGACTACATGCATATAAGTTATCACCATGTATCGATAGCCTCAATATTTGATATACATCCTCTTGTAAGACAGTTATCTCTCCTATGGGAAGATAGAAGGTGTTGGTGTCTATATCCCATTTCTCTATCAATGCTACCATCATGTTAAAATCCCTAAATCAAGAAAATAGTTTAGAAATGGGTTAATGAGCCACTAAAGCATTCAAGTGCAGTGAGGTCTCTTCTACGCCACTCTTTTGAGGACCATGATGGTTGGACTGATGCATGTTGGAGAGTTACTATGACTTTTTACACTCTTATTTCCTTATTGTAATTACCTCATAATTAGTGAAATGTGTCCTCAAAAGAGTGGCGTAGAAGAGACCTCACTGCACTTGAATGCTTTAGTGGCTCATTAACCCATTTCTAAACTATTTTCTTGATTTATTATGGATTAAAAGTGTCTTTATTGGTTAATATTCTCTCCTTGATGGTAGTTACAAGGCAAAAATGTGTTATAAATAGGCCTTATAGGGCATTTAGCAGTCCACCTCCTTCTTGCATACCAATATGACTTAGAAAATTACCCCATCCTTCATGATGGATAGGAAATGGGTATTATAACCTACTTTATTTAGTTACACAAGCTTCATGATGTACATTTATTCCGTAGCATCCCTCCACAACAAGAAATCACCTTCTCTTGTTTGATTAAGTAAGTCTAATAGGCAATTGGGCCTAGTTTCTTAGTGTTATGTGCTTGGTTGACCATGAGACCTAAATAAAACATTTATAAATGGATAATTGATTCTTATTCAAGTATAATAAATAATTTTACATCTTTAATTGTGCCTTTCCAATAGTGCACGTCATACAACTTTGCCCATCTAGGTGACTAGGTCACCTTTCACTAGCACTTGCAGACGAGCCATTTGGTGATGACTTATAGGGGAATTTATAGGAGGATATAAGAGTGTTTTATTATATTAAAATATGAAATACACCTCATACTTCCATAATCAATTAATTTTAACTATTTAACTTGCTTAGAACCCTATTTCCTCCCTAAAACTCTACAAATGTATAATTTTTGACAAATCCATACACTATTATGTACAACCAATGGCATGGATGGGAAATATTCAGAGTGAAATACAAATTTTAGGTGTTTTTATGACCATTTTAATTTATTTTAGTATAAATTTCCCAATATTTCCTCCATCAGGTTGTTTTGATTAGTTTAGGTAGGTTTAGACATGTCTGACTTCTTAACAATTTTTTATATCCCTAAGGGATTAAACTAAAAAATAAATTCCAATATCATTAGTTATAAAAACCACTTCAACCTTCCCTAGCTATTGAGTATCCCGTGCATCTGATCCATATAGTTCTAATGTATAGAAAGTGCCTTTTTGGTTGAAAAACTTGCATTCTGGAGGGTCGATGGAGAGAAAGAGGTTGAATAAGATTAAAAAATGTTTAGTTTGACCTTTAATGATTAATATGGGTCTATAAAAACCCAGTAAACATTTTTTTATGATTTTTTTCCCTGATCAATCCTCTAAGGGTTTGTAGACCTCCCATTCTTCTAGCTAGGGTTCTTGGGTTATTATGTTAGTCTCACCCTCTGGGTTTAAATCTTGGTCTTTCTCTATCTTTTCTAAGTCTAAAACTCTATATTTACTTTATGGAATTATCATCCTCAATATTTTGGTGTTTCCTAACCTAAAAAAAATCCCAAATGTGCATAAGTATCCAATTTATATGCAAATGTGTGTTTAGGCTTATTTAGGCTATTTAGGCCATTATGCTCTTATTTCCTTCAAAGGAATAGGGTACTCAATTAATGTTGATAAATTTTAAGAAACAAGTCATGAGGCTTGTTTTTACCCTTGTACTTCACCTTTATGCAGGTTTCAAACTTGATTTAACTCTTTTTAGGCATTCTACCTAGAGGTGGCAACTAAGTCTATCTGTGTTGTGAGCATGAACTCCATCTTTGATAGAATTTGAGATTGTTATGAATATATTCACATGAATGATACAACTATTATTATATTCAAAAACATTATAAGTCTCCTCTATTCTCATATTATCCCCTAAATATGCAAAATCCTTACATTTTCATACCTAGGCAACATACCTATTTAGGCCTAATATGTCTATTTAATCCATTAGGCTCTTGTTGTTTCTAAGGAATAAACTATTTCAGTGGGAAACATTAAGTAAATTTATAAAAAAAAGTGTGAAACATTATTTTCACCTTTATACCCCACCTCATTGCATTGCTTCCTTATATCTTCACTCCTCTACTCAAGACCATGCATGTTTGTTTAGGCCTAATAATCTAGTTAGCCTATCAATGATATTCCTTTATTAAAGGGATAAAAGTGTTAAATTTTGGATGAGAGCCTTGAAATAAAATTCAAATATCCTATTTATATTCTCTCAGCAACTACTTATATGTAGGGTTTAATATTTACCTTCTTTCTTAAAGAACCTACCTACTTGTAGGTGTTTTATGTCCCCTAACTATGTATGATAGGTGAGTCTCCTTTTGTTGAAGGTTTCTAAGTTTAATGTATTATATCTAATTATTATTACCTGGTATAAATTTCTCTCCTTATCTATACAATCTTATCTAATTCTCTTAGTTCATCAAACATGGCTTGATCAACCACTTTAGTCCTCACCTTGTTTATAGTCCACTAAGTGCCTACAATCCCATTGTTATGATGATCAAATATTGAATAGTGACCTATATTATTTCATATTAGTTTATCTAAGTGGGATTAGGATTTTACTAGGTTTATTGTATCTAAACTAATCTTGTCTCTCCAAACCCCAAATTTTTCTACTAGACTACCTTGAGCTTTACTTAGCTACCTATGTATGGCTAGGTGCAGGTTTGCCTTCTTAGAGTGCCCATGAGACCTTAATTCAAGTATGTTGTGGGAATTTATTAAATTTATAATGGATAACCATTATTATGAGGGATCAATCTCCATTGGTATCTTGGAAACCATAATTCTTAGGGCACTAAAAATCTATCATAGATTCCACAAGGTAGTTAGGTCTCTTAAATAGGTATGTTTAACTTGTTTTGATGTTTATTTCGACTTCCACATTACCTTAATTATCTCAAACTTATAATAGGGTACACATACCTTATTTATCCCTCACATAAGAAATATAATGACATGCTTATGTCATAACACTCTTGAGGGATTTTATGCACGTTACAAGGAACATATTGAACCTCCAAAAAACTTCCATCTTTGTAATGAAACTCAGATGATGTTGAAGATACAAGTAACATGGCTACTCTTATAAGGTTTGAGGACTCATTAATAAATTTATTATACATATATATTTAGTTAGGCTTGACTCCTAGTTGATCTTTGAACATGTGCTTGCAAGTCTTAAAGGAGGACTAAAGATTCACCGATTGAATTCAAGTTATAATGGCAACTATAAAAGTATGCAAATTCCCACCAAAACATATTCTATCATTCCCTAAATATTTAATTCTCATGTCTACTACCTAAAACCTCATGAAATATCTCATTATATTTTTCAAAACCTTGGAACACTACTTTGGAAACCTTCAGCTAGGTCTATAGACTCATTAGTTTGATCTAGACCCCTTGACTGCATGTGTAACTATGAGTAATGACCATTCGCTATGTTTTATATCCATATAATCATTTAAAAATCTATGTTGTAGATACTCAATGGGTTTTTAAATATTTTTCAAACCCAACCAACACTTTTCAACCATTAGAGACCCTCAGATCTCAATAATCTTGTTGTTATCAACTTGCAGACTGCCTAAACTAAAAATTTCCTACCTCATGGTCGCTCACACATGTGAAGTGGGTCTTAAAAATGGTGTAAAATGTTTTGAAAACTCCTAATAATCCTTAAAACCTTTTATTCCTCTTTAATCATTCTCAAAGAAGTAAAAAATAAATCAAATTGGTACCCTACTTAGATAGAGAAGACACTATGAGCCCTTCACCTTCTTACTAATTACTCATAAAGGAAAGGAAGGAAATTTGAGAATAAATGACATGAGATGGAATCTAGCTAAGGTCCCCTCATCTACCCAAAATTTTATACCCTCATATTCTCTCTCCTATCTATACCATTTACAAACCTAGCTAGATCTACAAAGCTACCAAATAGCTTAATGGGGGAAGGGGGTCAAATTTTGACCTTTTTGACTTGAAACTCCCTCCAATGCATGTATCTAAGCCTAGGAGACATAAAGGGGTCTATACACATGCTTTAATAGGATCTTGATCTAACATACCTATACGAAGCAATTGAAAACTCTCTCTTTCTATAATGGAAATTATTTAATTTGCCTTAATACTGATTGGGATGAGATGTCAGGTGCCTATGAAGCTTGGAGATGTTGGTACAGAGCTATAATGATGTTTTCATCTCTCATGTCTTTTATACACTTTCCTTTTTTCATAAAACCTCCTTTATATGTTATAAGATGGGTAGTAAAGCACCTTGGGAGTGGAATTAAATATTATAAGTTAATTTTCCACCTTTCTAGGGATAGTACAGACTAGAGGGGATTTAATTTGACCTTGACACCTCTTGAAATGTTCCAACAAGACCCCTTTGACCAACTTGACTATACTATAAATGACCATAACCTGATAAGGTCAAGAATATAATTTACTTTAATATCATCAAAACAACCTTAATCAATGCTAAAAGGGATTGAAAAGACAATTTTGAGGATTTTACAAGGTGTTTGATGACCATGTATAAGCTTAAAGGACATGACAATTGAAGTTTTGAATTGCAGGGGCTAAAATTTGGCCTAAGAGGCTAAATTGTCAACACTTATTCTTATATACTTATTCTAATCATCATGAAATCCCCTATTAGAATATTTTTAGACAATCTTAATCCATTTAGATGATACATGTGTATTTTTTCCTTCCTTCCTTAAGTACCCAAGAATATGCTCACTCTTGGTAAAATTTCTCTCATCCTTCATCTCTACAATATAATATGGTTCAAATTATTCATAATTATGATGTAGATATAATTTATCCTTTTATCTCTTCTCAAGACACTTCTCTCTCTAAACTACATTATTACACGGTAGGGGAAATTGACACAATCTTAATCAATAACCTTATAGGAAATCCTTTTAACACCAACAATCCTTCACCTAACAATCCTCCACCCAAAAACCCATCCCCTAAATACCAATAAAAGGAACACTCCTCCTAAGAACCCTAAAAATACACCTTTAAACACTAATAATCCAAATCCACCAATTGACACCACTCAAATTATTTCAAAAATAGTTCAACAAATGAATATTATGCAAACATCCAATACTTATTAAATGATGTAAATGCAACATCACTTATTAAACATTACTAATCAACCTCCTATTCTTCTACCTCAAAATTAAAAAAAAAATTATCCCACATCCTCTTAGATATGCCATAATAAATATCATTCCCCAACCCCTTATGCATAACAATACACTTCAAAATAATCAAAATGAACCTTTAGTTGCCTTCATTATTTCTATTGATATTTAAAATATCTCTCCAACTATTAAATATGATAGGACTAAAGACCTTAGATCTTTTCTTAAAGTATTTGGTAATATCTACAAAAGAGTGGATTCAAAAACATACCTTTGCTACCATAAAACTTCTAGTCAAAACATTTACAAGAGATGTATTAGAATGGTATGATCAACTCCCTCAACATTTCATATGGCAATTAGAGGATTTAGTTAATCCTCTAGTAAAAAAAATTCAACATAATGATCTTCTTGAAAATTGTCTTGGTAATTTAATCAATGCTAGAAAATCCCTTTATTAATTAGCTCATTACTTCATTAAAATATTTAAATATTTGGCTAAAAGTACAATCATAAAATGACTAATGATAACTTATTTAAATTCTTTATAACCACCTTAACACCTTCTCTTCAATATAAGGTTTGAACTACCCCCCCCCCTCCCCTAACTTTGTTAGCATATTATTATAAATACCTTAGTTTTATGACTAAGGTATATTAACAATTCATTGGTTATAGTGGTTTTAACCACTTGGGTAAATATGTTATTTAGTTTGATGGGACTAGCTATTGTTTTCTATTTGATAATTACTATTACACCTACCTCCTATATTCTTGGGTGGTTATTTTGGGCCTATTTAATAAGATCCTCATGTATTTTTCAATACATTGGATAATTTATTTCATCATCTCTTTTGATAAATGTAATATGGTATTAGATCTTGAAGTGTAGGAAGCTTGAGAGGGAGCCTATGGAGAAAGAGAGGAAAAACTTATCAAGGAGGAACATGAAGCACCTATTGGAGAGATGTGAGAGAATAAAATCATTTTTTTTGTGATCAAATGGAAATCCAAACAAGCATATAAAAGGAAAAGATATATTAAGATTAATATAGAGGGAGAGGAAGTCAAAGGAGAGGCTCAAAGACCTAATTTATTTTTTCCCTGCCCCCATATGTTGCACGACACTAGAAGGCAACATAGGAGAATAGAAATTTATTTGTTGATTTTTTCTCATGTTTCTTATTTTTTCAATTTTATTTTAGTTTGAATAAGCTTCCTAGAACTGATAGCATTCAATTTGGCTGAGAATTGCATCCAAAATCAGCCTTGCAAGTTTTACAGGCAGACCATTTCTTTGCAAATGCATAGGTGTTTTTATATTGGTGGATTTATTTCATTAAAATCTTTATACTAAGTTTTAATTCAACCAATTAGAGATAAGGTGCATTTCGTTTAAATTAAAAATTGGAAAAAATATTTTATTTTTTAAACTTTTGGAAAATTGATTTTTTCATAAATATTTTCCTAGAGGAACAAAATTAATTGTGTTGGGATCAAATCGTAAAGCCAATTTACCTCAAAACTTCACCATTTTCTAGTTTTCTTATCTAGATATTGATGGAGAAGGAATTTTTGAAATTAGAGTTGTAGATATCCTGATTTAATTATTTTTGTCCATTTTTGGTGTTTTTAAAGATGGAAATTTTAAAATTTCCAAAATGGTGTTGAGTTTTTTGTTAAAAACTAGAGGTATAGTCCAGATTATGATTTGAGCTCGTGGGTAGGAGGAATTTTTTGTAAAGTCATATTTTTTCCAATACATTTATTTTTTTGTAAAAACTAGGTTAAAATGGCTAGTTTATAACACCTCTTGTTGCCAGATTCATAAAAATTAATAGGCAAGAATTTTAATTTTTGGAGTCACAAGGTTTTGATGATATGCAAATATTAGAATCTTGATAAAATATTGCTTGATAAAGAGTAAAATCATGACACTAATATTGATGACTATGATAAATATCATTGAGAGGCTCTTATGTTGTTAAATTTGTCAGTAGCAGATAATCTGATCTCAAAGGTTAGAATTATGACCAATGCATCAACCCTATGGACTAATCTTACTTCTAAACATCAAGCTTCTGAAGCTAGTAGGATATTGTATTAGAAGAATTTGTTGTTTTCTAGTAAGATGCATGAAGGTGGCTATGCTTTTTAGTTTTTTTATAGACCAAAGACACTATTAATCATTTAAAGGCTATGCAAAAGCCTATTAATGATCAATATTTGATTTCTCTAGTTATGTAGAATGTTACACCTTTATTTAATTCATTTGTGGAGTCTTTGTACATGATTTTTGAGACATAGACTTTGGACTTTGAAAATTTGTCCACATTGTTATTACAAAAGGAGAGATAGTTGGAGTAAGTAGTTTTGTCTACATCTAATTCTACATATAGTGCATTCTTCATCAAGGTAAAGGGTAAGTAGTTTAATAAAGATTACATTATTATATAGAACCTTCTCAATTAAGTGGTTACAATAATATATCTAAGTAGAAATGTTTTTATAGTAAGCAACCTAGTCACCTTAAGAAAGATTGTAGGAAAAGACTATAGACACTATAATTGTGTTAATCACTTGCATGATTACCTAGGTCACATTACCCCTTGGCACCTTTCTTATTTAATTGTCTAACCTATGTCTTTACCCTTTAGGCACATCTAATTTATTTAATTATTTAATTAAATTGGTTAAATCTCCTTTGGCCACCTCACCCTATGACTAGTTCTCACCCTCTGACTCACCCTAGGACCTAATCATTCTATCCTAACCACCTAGGACTTATTCTTCACCCATCATAACTCCATAAATACCTAACCACCTCTTGACCTCATGTTGTGACCATTTTCCAATGGGAAAACCTATTTGTTGAAGTAAGAAGTGGGATAAAAGGCTAAATTTAGCATGTTTTACCTTGTCTTGGGAACTAACATCGGTTATCCCTCAACTAATGCTAGTGGGCCTACCAACATCGCTTACTTAGGCATACTTACAAATTGGACATAGGTTCATAAAATGATTGATTCACATAGATATTTCATTATCAGAGCATTCTAGCATCACTATTGACATTCAGGCTTATTGTCACTGCATGAATTATTCTAGATTAGGAATTGAGAAACTACATAGTGTTTTGAGCACCATGGACTAGAATCATATGTGTTGCCTTGTCTATTCAGGCACCAGTTCATTAAGCCTCATCGAAGCCATCTATTTGGCATATTTTTTCACCCATCTAACCTAGCTAAGTACATTTTGGTGTTTTTTCATGTTTTAAATAGTCATTTTATATTGGTTTTACAAATATATTATTTAATTGCTTATAAAACCTAAGCTTCCTCTATGGAGGAGTTGTAACACTCCCCCACCTCCATCTCTCTACCTCATCATATCAACCTCTACCTTACCCTTCCTAAGTCTTACTTAGCCTCTCATGACTCCTCACAACCTCTCTACTAGACCACAACTCCTTTTTTCTTCCTAGAAAAGCCTTCCATAACCCCACCAATATCATTGCCCCAACCAATATCAGTTACCTAGACCAACATCAATAATCCAAACTGACACTGATCACTTAACCAATGTTGGTCACTATGTTTTTATACTAGCAACCCCAAAACCTCCCCAATAACCTCACCAAAGCATAATTCCACTACCCAACCTACATTGCATTTTTTCACTGACACATTTAGACCTGTAGCATGGTAAATATTATTCTAACCCTCTCTCTCTCTTTTCATTTATGTTTGTTTTAAACTCTATTTATAAATAGCAGACTGTCATCCTAGGTAAGTGTTATGCTTCTTGGAACAAGCGCGTAGCTTGGTAGCCTGCACATATCTCTGCTAACAATAATTTTATTTAGTGTTTTCTTATACATAAGTGTCTTCCTCCATAGCCAAGGAGGATTTCTCACAACATTTGGAATGGTGCACATCATTTTGGGTACTTAATCACTTATCCCTAACCTTCATACTTCTATTTCTTCTTTTTAGAATAGATAGCAAAAATTGATAGAAACATTTTGGCACACTAGATGGGACCCTAGAGTTTATCTTGGATTCATTCTTTGATTTTAAACTGACATTCATATAGGTGCATCAATATTAAAGTTTTCATTATTGCATTCTCTCCTTTTGTTTTCCATAAAATCAATATATCACACCTTTCATTTTCAGCTTAAGGGAATGAACTAAACTTTCTCTTCTCTCTCACCTCTTCTTCTATTGATTCTAAATGAAATCATTATCTTATTTAAAGCTAAAAATAACCTTTTTTTTGCTTACCTCATTGCATGTGCATCAAATTAGTGAAATTCATACTCTTTCCCTTTTCTCATTATTTTACATCCAAAGAAAACACTTCAGTTTTTGGGTTTAAAACTTACTGCATCATTCATCAACTTGTTGCATATTAGTTAGACATAGAACTAATTAGATAGTTAATGAATTGTAACACACTTTCTCACACACCTCTGAATCACATATCAAATTACACATTTCAAACATTTCCCAAATCCTTAGGTGGGATTTACCTCGATTTCATCATCAGGTAAATGAAGCTAGTTTGGTGTTCTAGCCAAACTAAACACAAGTCACAGATTTGGGCCTCCCATACCTAACGGTAAATTAGGGACTCCCTATCCAAAACTCCTAAAACCATCTCTAGATGGATTCTAGGACCTTCATTATCCAACTTCCTCTTCATATAATCTAGTTAAGGCATAAGCCACCAAGAGACTAAAAATAATTCTTAAGAATTAATGTCAGTTGGCTATATGATATTTTGAGTTGGTAACGACATTTTGTATAAAAATCATGTCTTCTAAACCTTTTATAATTGTTAACCTCTGGCTATAGTCACCCTGAGTGTTGTCTATTGAGACACAAGCCTATTTTATTCACTGTTATATTTGGATTTCATGTTTGGGTTGCTTAAATAGTGAATTTTTTGCCTTTATGGGTTACACAGTAACCAACCTCAGTCAAGCTACTAGCATTAGTAGCTTGAGTATCCCATGGACCCTAGTCATATTATTGACATCAGCATCCTTCCTACATACCAACCTTATTTAGCTAATTGATATCAATCTCTATGGATTTTTTTGATTTTTTTGTCTCCCTCAAATAACCAGCTAAAATTGCCTTCCTATTTTAATCAAACTTGGGTTTGTCTAATTTCCTATCATAGATATAGGGTTTGTTAAACTTTTCTACCCTTTTCCATGGTCTTGGTGAAAAATAAATCAAAGCTTCTTATTAATCACACAAGTCATCAATCCCTTCTACCTTCACCTTCTCTTTTTATTCCTTCCATAAAGCATGATCCTAGTATGGAAGGTTCTCCTGGCTATGTCAGTTCTAGTCAGCCACCCATCATGCTTGAGGGTGATCAAGATTTCACTCAACTCCTTGATCATAACACTAAATCCCTCTAGCATTACCTTGTCATGATTTAGACATGTAACTCTTATGGCGATCTAATTTATGGTATGCCCATTTCCTTTATGGAGACATCATCAATTGTTTCCACCATTCCCCCTATGGTTACTCAAACTACCACTTTGATGAGTAACCCAACCATATCTAATGATCAAATTTTGGTTTCTCCAATTGTACAATCAAACCCACCTTTTGTTAGGGTTTCCTTAACCTCACAACCATAAACCACTCAACTAAGTTAGACCCCATTTCAGAACTTGGTTGTGTCAATCCTAACTACTCTTACATTGACTAATATAAAATTAACCACATATCCCTTAGCTAGTGTCACCATAACCCAACCCATGATGGCAGTGCTTAGCCAAGGTTTTGTTATGAATCTTATGGGTCAAGCCCCTTTCTCCTTGACCCCTCAACCTATGATTTATTACCCGTATGTCTCATCTACCTAGCCATAACAACATATGTCATACATTGTTTTAGGCTCTCTGTAGGCCCCCTATGTCTTAGGGAGTGCCTCTCAAACCAATCCCCCTTTGGATCTAATCAATATGCTGATGGATAATATGTCTAGCTTAGAGACATCTATTTTGGGTTCAAAGAACATTCTTTCATATGAACAAATTTGTAATGATCCCATCCATCCTTATCGTAATTAGTGGGAGCTTCTTAAGTTCACTCACTTTCAAAGCAAGTAAGACCCACAATATCACTTATGAGCATTCAACCATGCTTGTTACCTCATAGAACATGATGATGTATTGTTGCTTCATACTTTTCCCATGTCCCTTATAGGTGATATTATAGATTGGTATAGCTCTATTGGCTGGCATGCCTTATTTTCCTTCACCCAGCTTACTAAACTATTTTTAGATCATTTCTCGATCAATATCTCTAAAAAGGTCTCAATCACAGACCTTTAATCTATTCAACAATTCTAGGATGAGTCTATAGTTGATTTAGTTGCTCATTAGAGAGGTCTTATTAATCAACTCTCCTTCCCATTACCCTAGCCTAAGCTGGTTAAACTCTTTTCAAGAGCATGTGCCAAGCACATCTCCTTGACCCTCTGAGTTCAAACCTTTCACACATTCGATGAAGCCTTCACAATGGTGTGAAAGCTTGAGATTTGGGTTGTAGATGAAGACCAAGTCAAGGTACGCAATAAAATGCAAATTCTAAGCCTAATGACTCCTCTTCCAATAAATATTCCTCTTCCAACCAAAAGTCTAAAGGCTCAGTGAATGTGGTAGTTGTTAAGTTGGCATCTTCCACAAAGGTAAATCAATCCAAGCCTTCAACTTCTCAAAACCCAATGAAGCAATTCCAAAAATGGTATAAATGTAGAGAATACACTCTAATTGGGGAGTCATACACCTCTATGTTGGATAAGCTACTAAGGCAAGGATTTATAACCCTTCCTTAGGTCAAACCCCCCATATAGTTTGATATATCCCATAATATACCCACATGGTACAAGGAAGACCAATTTTATGGTTATCATCAAGTGAAAGGCCATGATGATAAAAACTATAAGACCCTTAAGAATATTTTTTAGAACATGCTCAATAAGGGTGATCTAGTTTTGGATAACCCTAATGCACCAAGTAACCAAAAATTGGATGTCTTTAGGAAGCCATTTCCTGAGCACTCCTCTTCTTATAACAATGTTTAGACAATGATTAAGCGTACACATGACCATAGCATCCACACTATTGATGTGGTCTTTGCCTCGATGTCATTCCAGCCCACTCTACCTTCTCCTCTTACCCAAGTAAAATATTTTTCCATACCTATCCTTCTCCCTCAGGTAGAGGAACATATTTTGCCTCTTTCACTTCCATGAGAAGAGGTCCCTTCTCTACCTATCCTTCTTCTATGCAAAGAGCCTATTGTGCCCATTCCCCTTATGCACATTTTTCCTATTCTTATAGCACCTTAAAAACATTTATTACCCTCTCCTTAACCACATGTTAAGGGGGGTATCATACCTTTTCTCTTCCCCCTCGAGGAACCTTCTTCACTTGCTTCTCCTCCACCAATGGAAGGTAGTGCCCCATCCACTCCTCTTTCACATGTAGAGGAGCCTTTTTTGTCTACTCCCACAATAGTCAAGGGATTGATTGTGCATGCTCATCTTGAGCCTATTTTTCCACTTATATTACCCATGGAAGAGCACACTTTGTTGGTCCCTTATCCACACATTTAGGGGATAATTATCCTATACTGTATCTACTTGAGGATCCAACATTGCCAGTGCCTCCCCTACCATCAAAAGATCATGTATATTCTCTTACCTCAGTTAAGGAGGACCCCATTATGGTTCTCACCCATATTTGGCCTAAGATGGTTGCTACCAATAATGTCTCTATTTTGAAATCACCTGAGTCTTCTATAGAAGTGACAGTAAGGACTGCACCAATGTTATCAAAACCCTTCTCATGGTTGGTAGGAAATCTTAGTTTTTTAAACTCTAAGAAGTTATATCATTTGAAATTTTGTGTTTAGCTCAAAGCTCCTTTCCCTACACAACAAAATTCATCCTTGACTGTTAACCTTTTTATAACCATTTACCCCAAGGTGTTTGACAAGGTTTGAGCTCCTTCTCCTCCACCAAAGGATGATCAAACCCCAACATCAGAACCTTCACCATCTCAAGCATCCACCACACTAAAGCAAATCAGATCTTTAGTAATTTCCCTGATGTCCCATCTAACTCATCCACAAGTAAAGTTAGATTTGAACCTTCCTATGTTTAGGAATAATTTCAAGCTTACTAAGCCTCATCGATCCAATGCACCTCCAACTTTTCCTTTCATCTTGGGGTCATACCCCTCAACTTTTATTAGATCACACCATATCTTATGGAACTAAAAGGCAAAGTTGTTAGTGCTCTTGCCTCTACCTAACAAGGGTCCCTCAACCTCTAACATCTTGACACCTATTACTAAAAAGGTGTCAATGAAACTTGTGGTCACGCCTTCACCTAAAAAGGCACCACATAAAACCCCTCCAACACCTCCTAAACAAAAGAAGTTATCGACCCTAGTTGTAACACCAAAAGCAAGCCTATTCAAAGGCTCTCATGCCTCTTTTTTGCATCAATTATTGTAATTATCTCACATAACCCTTCCCCTAATTAATCCTTATCAGCCTCTCAGACTAAAACCTTCTTGGTTTGATGACACTAGGTTTGTTTATATCATCGATCACCTAAACATGATATGGAGAGCTACAAATCTCTCATGACTATCATCCAGTAACACTTTGGTATAGACACTCTTTTCAAAGAGACCCTCATAAATTTCCCTGTCACTTTAAAAGTTTCACCCATGACTTCTCATGCTTCCTCACATAAAATTGAACCTAAAGATACATGCAAGAGTCCATCACCTTCACCACTGGTATTCCAAATTAACTCAATTCATGTGGCCACTCGATCATAGACTCAAAAAGATAAAGGCAAGGCAAAGGTTACAACACCTTAGGCTCATCCATTTTTTAAGGATGCTCACCCTCAAAAACCTAAGATTTATATCTTGGGTGCCACATATCCAACATCTTTAGAGGTGTTGCAGGACTCCATGATCAAGCAACTGCATCAAACACCTATGAATATGTCCTTATATGAGATAATCCAAAGCTCATCTTAGAATCATTAGGCCTTGATTAAGTCCCTTTAAGTAGTTGAGCTTCAGCCTGATGATCCCCAACCTCTTTTTAATTTTGTAGGCTCCCTCAATACTATAGCCCCAGTTTCATTTAGTGATTCTAAGATTCCCACTCATCACCCTAATGATTAGGACCCTACTCTTTTCATCATAGCATATATCAACCAAACTCATTTCAAGAGAGTCATGGTTGATGGGTGTTCCATTATTAACATCATCTCCATGCATTCATACAATCAATTGGAGTTCCCTAATCACTATATGTTAAAATCAGATGTGGTTCTTTGATCCTTCAATGATACCATGGCTACCCTAGCTGGCATGGTCGTACTTCATATTTATGTTGTTCCTTACATTATTCCTAAGCTCTTCTATGTTTTTAAGGGAGAGTTTTAATACAACATCCTACTTGGATGTCCATGGATATGAGCCATGACTTATGTGCCCTTGATTTTACACTGTTGTGTTAAATTTGAGTATGAGAGTCAAGTGCACATCATCCTAACCAATCCTCCTCTATTTAATACATGTAACATGAATTATATGCCCAATGACATCCTTATACCATTAAAAACATCTCATTCTCCTGTTGTTTATAAGGCTTTAAGAAGCTCAGAGATCTTTATGACTCAGATTCTTGAGAAAGATCCTATGTATGATGCCTTTAATCACCTCACTCTTGATTAATATCATCTCCTCATGATAGATATGTTCCATCCTCCACAAGAGTATGGAATATTACATATGCATCCTAAGTATGATCCCTACATTAGGATGTTCATACCATATGGTCCTCCAAATCTTTGTAAAAATCTATCATAAGGGGGGATTGATAGCACTCCCACCATGGGAAATCCTCTCTCTTCTACCCAACTCTTCACATGCAACTTCTCCTTCCTATGTAAACCTAGCTTTGTTAACACTTATCTATATAGGTGTGCCTAAAAAGGGTTTAGTTTGGACCAGTATGAGCAAGGAGGTCATAAACCCATCAATTACCCCAAAAACAAAACCATTAAGAATTCCAAGAAGTGGTATGGTGTGGGTTTTGAAGAGTCATCCAAGCTCGCTAAGGTTCCTCACATTTCAATCATTGAGGAGCCTTTGCCTCTTATACCTTTACCTATCCCCCCACCTTCTCCCATAGATTCAGAGGTATCTATCCTTCCTAGTTTTTTTCATAAACACTGATCACTTGGGACCCTTAACCTATCAACATGGTGGGGAAACAAGGTCCCTTCCTCTCCTTCATCCTAACATGATCAATGATGACTCCTTGATAATCAACATTGTCTAATTTCAGGATGATGATTCCATTCTTACCTACATGGGAGCTAAAAGATCCTATATTTAGAATTCATTCCCCTTTGAGATGTAAAATATGCTAAATGAATCAACCATTGATATCAATATATAGTCTCTAGATAACCCTGACATTCTTAAAATTGGCCAATCTTTAGATTTTATTAAACAAAAGGATTATGCCACTTTCCTTGACAATTGTAGTAAAGCTTTTACTTGTTCATACAATGGTATTCTTGGCATAGACCCTATGATCATAACCCATAATAATGTCACTAATCATGAAGCTAAACCTATTCATCAAAAACTTCACAAGATGCATCCTTACATTTCCCTTCTCATCAAAGAGGAGCTTTAACACCTTTTATCCATCAACTTCATTCAACCCATTCATTATCTACAATAGGTCTTTAACATCATCCCTATCACTAAACCCATAGGGGTACTTCATCTTTACACTAATTTTCACAATCTAAATCTTGTGTACCCAAAAGAAGATTTCCCTCTACCTAACATCGACCAGTTGGTAGATCTTACAGCCAGCCATGAGATGCTTTCTCTCATGGATAGATTCTCTAGTTACAATAAAATCTTGACTGATCCTGAAGACCAACATAAAACCACTTTCATTATACCATGGGGGGACCTTTTGTCATCACGTTATGCCCTTCAAATTAAAAAATGTTGGGGCTAATTAACAGCATGCAATGAGCTACATTTTTCATGACCTCTTTCACACCATCATGGAAGACTACACAGATGATTTACTAGACAAATCTAAGAATCACTAAGACCATTTAGTGATCCTTGAGATCATCTTCAAGCATATTCTATGCTATAATGTTCATCTTAACCCAAAGAAGTGCATTTTTGGCATCCTCTATGGTAAGCTACTAGGCTTTATCATTTCTCTCTATGGTATTGAGGTTGATCTTGATAAGTTTTGAGCCATTCTATAAATGCCTCCACCTAAAAACCTCAAGCAACTTTATATTTTGTAAGGAAAATTGTAGTCCATTCAATGTTTTATCTCCCATTTATCAAATAGATGTTAACCATTTCATCACCTTCTTAAAAATAATGTCTTCTTTGAGTGGAGTGAGGAGTGTCAAAAATCATTCAATGACCTCAAAGGTTATCTTCTTTCCCCACTGATCATCATTCCACCTAAGAAGGATCAACTATTCTATTTATATATTTTAGCAATATATCACTCCAATGGTGTTATGATTATGCATAAGGATGACAACCACAAGAAGCAAGCTATCTAATAAATAAGTTGAATGCTTATAGACTCTAAAACTTAGTACACTCACACTAAGAAAATTTATCTTTCTTTAGTCTTCATGGCTTATAATATTCAACACTATCTCCTTAATCACAAGACCTATGTCATCACCAACATTGATCCCCTCAAATATATGCACTCCAAGACCTATCAAAACTAGTGCATGGCTCATTCACTTATACTTCTTGTTGAGTTTGATTTGGATTTCATTCATCAAAAATCAATCAAGGGGAAAATGATTTCATACCAGTTAGTTGATGCTTCTCTTCCCAACATGCAACTTTCTAATATCGAATTTCTCGATGAACCCATCACCACACTCTCCACTAATGACACCACCTGTCAAATGATGTTATTTTTTTATGGGTCCAAGTTTAAAATTGGAGGGGGTGCAAGGGTCATCCTTTTTCCTCTCAATGGTGAACCCATGCCTTTATCTTTTAAACTAGATTTTGAGTGCACCAATAAAATGGTATAATATGAGGCCTTAGTTCTCAGGCTTTAGATAGTTCTTTTCTTGGGGGTACAAGTCCATCACATCTATGGAGACTCCCAGCTTGTGGTGAATCAAGTCAATGTCTCTTATCAATGTAAGAATGACATCCTATAGTGGTACAAACACCATGTAGACACACTATTGGCCTCTTTCGACCATTATCTCTTACAAACTATTTCTCGTTTGACAAACAATTTTTTTTATACCATGGCCTCTCTTGCCTCGCACATTCCCTCTTCATCATCTTTTTTGAAGATTTACATTATTATCCATCATCTGACATATCCCTCTTACATTTTAGCAAACATCCTTTTTTTTGGTAATGTATACACCAATTCTCATGATGTTTAGTACAAATAGCTAGTGGACTATCTCACTTATGGTATTGTCCCCTATGATCTTTCTAGAAGTGGGTGGTGTGATTTTGTTAAAATTACTATTCATTACACCATGTTGGGGGGGTTTCTCTATAATCAAGGCTTCGATGGCATCCTTCTTTGTTGTCTAACTAGTGATAAAGTCCCTTATGCCATCAAGTAAGTCCATGATAGAATTTATGATGGACACTTTAGTGAAAATGTGATTGCTAAATGCATTCTTCAACTTGGCTATTATTGACCAACCCTTAACCAAGATTGTTGTGATTACATTCAGTATTGTGTCAAATGCCAACAACACGTGAATATTCCTCATATATAAAGTCATGATTTGTAAGTGGCTCAAGATTTACGGCCCTTATTTTAATGGGGTTTAGATCTTATCAGTGAGATTAACCCACATTTATCTCTCCATCATCACTCTATCATCACTATGATAGAATATTAAACTAAGTGGGTGGAAGCAATACCCCTTGTCTCCATAAAAGTTGACAAAATTGTTGACTTTATCAATCATCACATTATTTACCATTATGGTATTCCACATAAGTTAATTATATATAATGATAAGTCCCTTAAGAATAAATCTATCTAGAGGCTCTATGATGCCTTTGGAATCAAACAAAGCTTCTCATCTCCCTATCATCCACAAGTAAATGGGCAAGCAGAAGCTTCTAAAAAATCTTTGACCAAAATTCTCATGAAAGTAGTTAGTGACTCTAGTAGGGATTGGCACATGCATAATCCCTTCACTCTATGGGCCTATCACACTAACATTCAAACCCTTATGGGTGTTATGCCTTTTTCTTTGGTTTATGGAACTAAGGTTGTCTTGCCTCTTGAGGTATAGATTCCTTCTCTTCACATATCCTTACATGATATCCTCTCTAATGATGATTTTTACCAAGAATGCTTGGCCCAGCTTGAGTTTCTCTATGAGCATCAACTTGTGCTCTAAACAATCTTCAAATGTATCAAGAGCACATCAAGTACACCTATAATAAGCATCTAAAAGAGCAAGATTTCAATATTAGAGATCTCATCTTGAAGGAGAATCAACATGTGACTAACATGGAGAAAAGAAAAAAGGGCAAGTTTTCTCATAATTAAATTGGACCATATATCATAACTCACAAATATGGATCAGGGACTTATCTCTTGTCCTCTCTCGAAGGCAAGACAGAACCTAAGCCTTTAAATGTGTTGCATTTATAACCATTCTTTTGATAATCAAGTGTCATGTCACTTCATGTCCTTCTTGATCTCATCCCTTGAGAAAAACTTCTTCTATTTTACACACCTTCCTTTCACTCTTTTCCCTCTCACACTTTTGTCAATCTTCGAAGTATGGTGGTTTTGTTCTCATAAAAGGACACCCTTAAGCCTTTATAGCCATGTCCATGACTAAAGTCCAAAAAAAAAACTTGGGGCATAAATCAAATTCATTATCTCTCAAGTCACTATAAAAAATGTAGAATTATCCCTTGAAGGATAGCTACATAGCATATTACTACTACTATGAATGTATATTGCTCCCTTAAAGGACAACTACATAACATATTACTACTATAATAAATAGATTGGTCCCTTAAAGGATAGCTATGAAAAGATAAACCATATAAATCATAGACCACTCCCTCAAAGGATGTATATGTTAAATTTATTATAGAAATCATATATTTATAATCTTCTCATATCGATCAGCTTCACATGACCTTAAGAAATAATAAACATCTCATACATAGACTTCCCACATTGATCAGTCTAAAAAGAAGACTTATGGCATGAACTTGCCTATGAAATCTCTCAAGTTACCTACAAAAATGGCATATCATCTCACTAGAAGGTTTTGAATACCCATTTTCTCATTATACCCTATTCCCCCATCTCTCTTACCTATTAAACACAAACAAAGGACTTAGAGATTGCTTGTCATGAAGTGAACCAATCGCTTATCCAATGAAAATATGGTTGATAGTGTAGCACATGAAAAGGGCTTATGTTTGTACACTTCCCCATACTACCTTATGGTCCTCATCAATGAAATAACATCATGCCTTTCATCTTAACCATCTTGTTCACCTATTAGTTTCTCCTTTTAGGCATTTTATCTTGAGGTGAAAACCTGCTTGTCTTCAATTCTTTGGTATAAGTTTTGATCACTAAAATTAAAACTATATGTATTATATCAACTAAATTTATTATCATAAGCAAGCATCACAGTAATTATTTTTGATAATCAACCTAACCATACTACCAATCCATATTTGGATAGTTCATTTAATACAAATGCCAATTTGTGTTATGTGAATTATAATTAACATTTTCATCAATAGTTTCTATGAATACCAATACACATGTAATCTATATCATCATTCATTTTAAATCATACACCATTACATATATGTAAAATAATAAAATGAAAAACCAACATAGTACATTTTATGCATACACCATCACATATATGGAAAAATGCTAAGATGTATCTAAACATTCAATTTTGCATGTACCATCACAAATATGGGAAATTATCTAATAACCTACTAGTATGTAAACATAATCATAACCACAACTATAACATCTAACATCTCACATCATAATAGCATGGCATCAATAAACAACATCTATAATACCATCATTATCATATAAATCAAAATCATGTGATAACAATGGTGTTATCTCATATATGTTCAATATCAAAGTATTCATCAATGCTACATCAATATATATGTCTCTCTATCTCAAAAATATACATCTCACATGTTAGCTAGTACACCTATCAAAGCCACTATAAATCTACTACCATCCATGTCTGGTAATGCATAAATAGTCACTCCAATCATGAGCATGATTACAAGTCTATGTTCATCATCATCAGCCTCATATAGGGGCTCATATGTGAAGCTAATAAAGTGGTACTATATCTCCCTATAATTCTCTCCAAATAATGTGCCCATGAGCACATCATGCTCATCTTGACTACATGCATATAAGTTATCACCATGTATCGATAGCCTCAATATTTGATATACATCCTCTTGTAAGACAGTTATCTCTCCTATGGGAAGATAGAAGGTGTTGGTGTCTATATCCCATTTCTCTATCAATGCTACCATCATGTTAAAATCCCTCACAAATCAATTGTATCTCTGAAAGCCTCTTAGGCCAACTGTAGTGATAAGCTCCCACTCACTGGGAGTCACATCCATTTGTATCCTTGATAGAAAATTTGAGAGTTGATCTTGAAGTGTGAGATCTTATCTCACCTATAACCATAAATTTTTACATCATTAAAACTAAGAACTATTCATCTCAACCAACCCTCCCTCTAACCTAGTTTCCCCTTTATGAAAACTACATCAACCTGAGACCCTTCATAGGGTTATGTGGGTAGCACTCAGTTAACATAAGGTCTCTTGAGGTTAGATCAGCCATTTTCACCTAGTGACTAACACCTAACTAGTTTCTTTATGAACCTAACCTTTTATTTCACTATGAATGATCATAAACCCTCTAGTTCCCAACTTATGGTGTTTAGGATCTAACCTTTATTCCCTAGGTTACCTAGTTACCTCTTAAATGACCCTTTATAATCCCTCCTTACTTTTTCAAAGATCAACATTAGTCATTAATTGATTTATATTATCCCCTAGACCAAGCCCAATCTTCTATAGATTAACTAATGTTGATTAAAGCTATTGACATCGATGATTGGTTTGACCCTAGAGCCAAACCATTGAAACCCCCCATGCCCCTCTCCTACCCTTAGCCCTCCTCAACCTACCCAAATCTCCCCAATTTCACTTTCTAACCTATAACTACTCTTTTCCCCCCTCCTCCCTAACTTTTTTTGCCCCTATTTCAAAATTTTGAAAAATCATAATTAAATTACAAATTAGGTGTATAGTGGTCCTACCTCATTTACTCGATGATGATGGGTTGGGATGGCAGGCATTGGGGTAGCCACTCTAATAATGGGGTCTCCAATCATAGGTGCAACCATCTCAATAGAAAATTCACTCATGTGGACCAATGGTGTCCTAAAAGTGCTCACCTCACTCCACTCTCTCTCAAGCACTATATAACTCTTCTCCACCACTCAAACCTCACCACCTAGCTAACACACCACATGAAAGTGATGTTTTCACACACAAAACTCTAGAGCTCAGTGTTGGAAATCAAAAATTAATAAATGAGCTTTAAGGTGGATGCCAAACCTTTTTTGTTAGGTTTGGTTAGCCATTGATGTTGGCATATTTATACCCTAGGTAGCTGATGTTGGTTGATACCCATCGACATCATTTTGATAGCCAATGATGGTTATGCCATCAGCATCAGTCACCTCACCATCGTCAGTCAACCTTATCTAGGGAAACCATTTTCTAATAATCCCTACCTCAAAATTTTATCTTAACTAAGAGCATGTGACCCTTTCATAATCTAAAATGGACTACATTAAGGGCAATTGGAGATCATGCATATATCCCAATCATGATAGCTAACCATGGGGTTCCCTAACATCTCTTCCAACCATGATAAATAAATTAAAGATCACGTATATCTCCCCAACTAAACACACCCAATGTGATGACATTATTATTATCACTAAGCTAGATATCACTATGATTGCTTTGAAGTTGTATTTTTCATAGGTATTGCAGATCATGAGCCTAACTAGTCCCTATTACCTATAACCATTTTATGTCTTCCAAGAGCAATTCCATTTTCAAATACATGGGACACATCGACCATTGGAGATGCACCTTTGATATTTTTAACCCAATCATCTATCACTTATCTATGTTGTGGACTGGTTATTTCTATTTGCATCCTCTTGACTTGTTGACCATTTAACCAACTTTGTCATGAAGTAGTGTGTGCACGTGTCGTATTATCATCACATTTCTACTTCCCACCTAACTTTACATGCCTATTTTCTTTAAAAATGATCACCAATTATGGTTTTACCATTGTCAGTCTCTATTTTGAGGGGGGATACCTCATGCCATATTTGGGATAATAAACCTTTTTTTGTCTCATAGCTTATACATACAAGTTACAAGGCAAAAAAGGGGAAAATGTAGACACTAGAATTATGTTAATCCCTTACATGATTACCTAGGTCACATTACCTCCTTGTCCAATTCTTATTTAATTACCTAACCTATGTCTTTACCCTTTAGGCACATCTAATTAATTTAATTATTTAATTAAATTGGTTAAATCTTCTTTGACCACCTCACCTAGCCACCTCACCCTATGACCAATTCTCACCCTCTTATTCACTCTAGGACCTGGTCATTTTATCCTAACCACATAAGACCTATTCTTCCCCCCTCATAACTAATTAACTACCTAACCCCTTCTTAACCTCATGTTATGACCATTTTTCAATGGGAAAACCCATTTGTCAAAGTAAGAAGTGGGCTAAAAGGCTAAATTTAGCTCATTTTACCTAGTCTTGGGAGTCAACATCGATTATCCCTCAATTGACACTAGTGGGCCCACTGATGTCAGTTACTTAGGCTTGATTCCAAATTGGCCATAGGGTCAAAAAAATGATTGATTTACATAGAGCTTTCATTATCAAAGCATTCTAGCATCACTATCAACATCTAAACTTATTTTCACTCTACATGAATTGTTCCAAATTAGGAATTTAGAAATTGTATAGTGTTTTGAGCACTATGAACTAGAAGTATATGATTTTCCCCATATATTCACTCACTATTTCATCAAGCCTCATTAGAGCCATCTATCTAACATAATTATTCACTTATCTAACCTAACTAAGTACATTTTGGTATTTTTGCATGTTTTAAATAGTTGTTTTATATTGGTTTTATAAATATACTATTCAACTAGTTACAAAAACTTGAGCTTCCTTTATGGAGGATTTATAACACTCCCCCACCTCTATCTCTCTACCTCATCATATCAACCTCTGCCTTGCCCTTCCTGAGTATTACTCACCCCCTCACGACTCCTCATGACCCCTCTACCATACCAAAACTCCTTTTCCTTTCTTGAAAAATCCTTCCATAACCCCACCAATATCATTACCCCAATTGATATCAGTTATCTAGACTGACATCAATGACCTAAACTAATACTAGTCACTTAACTAATGTCAATCACTATGTTTTTATACCAGTAACCCTAAAACCTCCCCAACAACCTCACCAAATCATAACTCCACTACCCAACCTACATTACATTTTTTCACTAACACATTTAGACCTATAGCATGGTAAACAATATTCTAACCCTCTCTCTCTCTCTCTCTCTCTCTCTCTCTCTCTCTCTCTCTCTCTCTCTCTCTCTCTCTCTCTCTCTCTCTCTCTCTCTCTCTCTCTCTCTCTCTCTCTCTCTCTCTCTCTCTTCATTTATGTTTGTTTTAAACTCTATTTCTAAATAGTATATTGTCATCTCAAGAAAGTGTTACACTTCCTAAATAATCATGTAGCTTGGAAGCCCACACATATCTCCATTAATAGCAATCTTTTTTAGTGTTTTATTATACATAGATGTCTTCCTCCATAGCCAAAGAGGAGTTCTCATAATGTCTAGAATGGTACACATCATTCTGGGTACTTAATCACTTATCCCTAACCTTCATACTTCTATTTCTTCCTTTTAGAATAGATAGCAAAAATTGATAGAAACATTTTGGCATGCCTGGTTATCATGCTAAAATATGACATGATAACTCCCAGAAAGAAATCTCATCATGTGAATATAGTTGAAAGTGAAGGAGATGAAACATATCCTAATTTTTCATTCATGGAATCTAGTGGTAAATCTAAGGTAGATCGATTTTGTTACTTTGATTCAAGGGCATCTCACCATTATACATGCCATAAGGACTAGTATGTGGATTTTGTTGAAAATAATAGTAGTAATGAATTTATATATTTATGAGAAGGTATAACTTGCTTTATGAAAGGGTATGGTAATGTTAAGATCATTTTTAATGGTACTATTTGATATAGATTTCATAATGTTAGGTGTGTACCTGATATGAATAAAAATCTACTTTTAACTAGTGAGATTACTACAAAATATTATTTTTTTATTAATTTTTAAGGACAACAATGTTTAGTCTCTACCAAAGATAACAAGATTATTGCATTTGGGATTGATGAGAAAGGCTTGTATAAGATCATAGATCCACAGATTGTAAAGGAAAATGTACTTATAGTGGTTGATAGCACAAGTTCACTATGGCATGAAAGGTATGGGCATTTTAATTTCTAGTAATTGAATACATTGAGCAAGAGTAAGATGGTTAAAGGGATTCCTTATATTTAATATAGTCATCGTGTAGGTATTGGATGTTATTTATGGAAGCAAGTTAGACATTCATTTGATGTTCACAAATCTTAGAAATCTAAGGGAGTATTGGATCTAGTTCATGCATATTTGCATGGTTCAATGTAGACACCTACTCCTACTGAATCCAATTATTTTATGTTATCGGTCAATGATTTCTATAGGAAAAACTAGGTATACTTTCTAGTCATGAAATCCAATTGATTTTCCAACTTCACATCTTGGAAAACTATGACCAGTGAAATATCTTTGAATGGATACTAGGGGTGAGTTCACCTCAAAACAATTCAGGTATTTTTGTGACACTAAAGGCATACACAAATAGTATACTACCCCTTAAACTATGCAATAAAATAGAGTTATGGAAAGGAGGAATAGGATGGTGATAGACATGGATCGCTATATGGTTTAAAGTATAAATGTCTCATATAAGTATTAGGAATAAGTAGTGAATATATTAGTGTATATCCTCAATATAAGTCTTAATAAATCATTGGGGAATATGACCCCAGAGGAGGCTTGGTCAGGTCAACGTCTAGATGTAAGTGATTTTAGAATTTTTGGTTGTGTATCTTTTACAATTATTCCTAGTCAAAGGAGAAGTAAATCAGATGCAAAGAGAAAAACATACATGTTTGTTACATATAGTGAGTATTCCAAGGCCTAAAGATTACTTGATATTTTCACTAAAAAAGTTGTGGTAAATAGATATGACATAGTAAATTAATAGATTCCATACTTCATAGTAACTAGTACAATTTCAAATATTGAGTCATTATTTCCTTATAATGATTCTTTTATAGGTTTTGATGCGAAAGTTGAGTAGGATTATAGTTCATCAATGGAATCACATTCTAGGGAGGGAATTTATGTAGGTCACTTTTAGGTTCCATCATAACAACTAAAGAAGCCAAAGTGGTACTTTTCCATAATGGATGCACTAAAAGAGGGAGACTTACCACAATGTATGGAAGGAAGAAGATTGAGATTAGGAAACCATCTTGGTAATAGAGGTTAGCATATTAATTTTTATTTAAAAAATATAATTTCATAATAATTTTAGCCTAATTATTTTTTAGAGGCCAAAGATAAGCCTTAGTGGAAATCAAACATGTAATTGGAATATGATTCCTTGATAAAAACAAGACTTGGAAGCTAACAAAGCATCTATCTACCAAGAAATAAATCCATTGGTTGTAAATGGATTTATAAGGTAGATGGCTCCCTATGTTATACACAAGAGGAAGGGGTTGACTATGAAGAGACTTTTTCTCTTACTACTAAGATGGTAACTTTTCATTTTATTGTTGTTATTGATGATCAGTTTGGATGGTAGGTACACCAAATAGATGTTAAGAGTGCCCTATTGAATGGTGATCTATAGGAAGAGGTCTACATGTCACAGCCATAAGGGTTTCAAGTACTTGGTAAGTAACATCTTGTCTTTAGGTTGATTAAGTCCTTTTATGATCTTAAATAGGCTCTTCAAGCCTTGTATATGAAAATAGATTCTTACCTTAGGGAGTTTGGTTTCAAAAGGTAAAATTCCAAACAAACTATTTATGTAAATTTTTCTAGTGATTATATCTTGATTCTCATTATGTATGTTTAAGATATATTCATCACTAAATTATTGTTAATCTTATTTATTATATGAACATTGATATGTGTTGTACTTTTAAAATGATAGAGCTAGGACTACTAAAACATTGTTTAGGTGTATATTTTTGGCAAGGTAATTCTGTTATATTCATGTCACAAAATACGTATGCCAAATCATTTATTGAAAGGTTTATAATTATGGATTATAATCCAAATAAAACACCTATGGAATTTATATTTAAAATTTCATTAGACACTACTTCACCACTAGTCAATAAAATAGTGTATTGATAGCTAGTGGGTAGTCTCATATATATCACTACCACTAGACCAGATTTTTTTTACAGTAAGTTTTATATATAACTTCATGTTTAAACCATAGTAAGTACATTATTTATATAAAAAATGGGTATTAATAAATGTCAAAGGTACTCTTGACTTTGTCATACCATATAATAAGTATGTAGATTTTGATTTTTTAGGATATTATGATTATGATTCGGCAAGATTAGTAGATTCAGTAAAATATACAATAGGGTATGTATTCACTCTTGGTTTAAGAGTTTTATCATGATAGAGAAAACTTCAAACTATATTGTCATTATATTTGATAGAAGTTGAGTAAAAATTATGGTCAATTTAGGGTGTGAAACTATGTGGATAAATAAAATCTTGGAGGATCTTCAACTTGAGTCATCAAAGTTTAATCCATTTTTTTGTGACAACCAAAGTGTTATAAAGATGGTGAATAATATATTATTCTATGCTAAGGCCAAACACATTGAGATTCACCATCATTACATATAAAATTTGGTTAAAAATGAAGACATCAATCTCTTTTATTGCCCCACTATAGAGCAATCGGTTGATATAATAACCAAACCCCTTAGTTCAAACAAATTCATAAAATTTAGGGATAAACTTGGTCTTTTTCTTAGTTGAGTCATTAAGGGAGAGTTTTATCATATTATTATAAATATCTTAGGTTTATGACTAAGGTATACTACCTATGCATTGGTTATAGTGGTTTTAACCACTTGGGTAAATAGGTTAGGTTATTTGATGTGCCTAGTTAGTGTTCACTACCTAATGATTGTTGTTTCACCAACCTCCTATATTCTCAGGTGGTTCTTTTGTGCCTATTTAATAAGATCCTAATTTATTTTTCATTACACTGGTTAATTTATTTTTTCATCTCTTTTGTTAAATATAATAAAATCTAAATGGTTCAATTGATTATGTTAAAAGATAAGGCTTTCTTATGAATCAATTTGAGCCAAATCATAAATCCATCAAGGGATATTTCCAAAATTCCACTAATATGATTACTAGAAATCCTCTTCAAACAAAAATAGGAGTAGTCAAAGTGGAAAATATCCTTCCTTCCCATGCATAACTAATAGTCCAATAAATTAATAAATTATTATATCCCTCTAAACCTTTCACCTATAATAATGTTTCATCTTCATGGTATGACCCTAACTAATTTTGTTGGTTCCATATAGATGTGGGTCATTCTCACAAAACATGTCATGGGATTCTTAAATTCACTACTTATTTTATGTGAGGAGCTACATTTGACCATGATACTATGATAAAATTACCTCATTATGACTATTTTAAATCCTCTTACAATAAATAATTTACCAAACCTTCATCATCAAACCTCAAAACACTTTCTCTATTTATAACAACCACATTCAAATGAAGATATATGTTCAATTGATGTTGATTATGATTAATTTTATACCAATTCTAAATATATGAATACAAACAAAGTCAATAATAGATGTAAACCTTCTCACAAAGATTTGGTCACTAAACCTAAAAAACCATCAACTGAAGAACAACTACTTAAAGACACCACAACTAATGGACCTTTTAAATCAAATAATAAAAAAATACCACAACCAAAATTGCACCTTACTTCTCTTATTCCATTTTATGTGTGTTTTATGAACACCATATAAGGTTAAACTAAGTAACCTCTAACATTTTGGGATATCTATGGAATAAGGTTCCACTCTAGGGCACAAGTTGTAGGTATGTAGTTAAAACAACTAGGTGATGGAATAACAGGTTAGCTTGTGGGTTGTTTAACCAGGTTTTGTAGATGGATGCATGTAATCTAATATAAATTAATCACTAGGTGAGTTGGATGGATGGATAATTATTCTAAGGTGGGTATATCTCAAATAAACTTAAAAAAGGAGAAATAAGGGTAAGGAATAAAAGAAGGCTCTATGTTCCTAAAATGTCACATCTAGAACTATTTATTTGGTGGGCAAGTATCTCCAAGACCAATGTTTATTATTTGTAGTTATTTCACACTCATAAATAATCATGGTTAGAATTTTGAGATAAAAAATATAGGATAATCAATTATCTCAATTGAAGGTTTCTCTCCTTAGGGTTAAATTTATTGGTATTATACATTCCTAATAAGGCATTTAGCCACTTAGATTTGATGAGCCCTTTAAAGGTAGATAATGCAATGGTAAAAGAATCAAAAGTGGTAATTAGATTATTAGAGGTGGGGAAAATTAAAATAAGGCCATTAGAGAGTAATTACATGGAATGAAAGTGGAAAATTTGGAAAATGTATATTAGAATCAATTGATAATGACATTAGAGAAGAAAGGCCTAGGGAAGTAGTGAATAGAACACCTTTACCAAATTGATCACCACTGAGGGGTGATTTTTCTTCTATTCCTTACAATCTCAAGACCTTGTCTTGATATAAATCTTCATTATCCACCTCTTGACTTAGCTCACCTTAAACTGAAGGTTGTGCCTCTCCACTTATTACCTCTATGGATGGGGTCTAAGGTATCTCCCCCCTTGGTTTCCTTTCATAGCACAGTGTTATTTTCTTAGCTTATAGAGTATACACATATTGGGTAAGAGGGGGGAGAGTAATACTAGATGTTATGGATGTTGAATCCACCATAATATGTGTCATTTATTCCTCATCAAAAAAATATAGGCAAATGATCTCCCTCTCTTCCCTACTTGTGTTGTCATTTTATTGTGTTATCTCCTCTAATAATTATTTTTAAACTCTCCTTAGTTTAATAGTAGATGATTGAACTAGATTATTATATTATTATTATTCTTGTGTAGAATCTCATATCTCTTCTATCTCTTGATCTTGTTCATGTTCTCTAGTAGTTTATGTTTCCCTTACCAACTACTCTTACTCTTGTTCAGTTGTCATTATAATATATGGCTATTAGGGATATTGACATTGGTCTATAGGTTGTTAGTAAGTCATGCCACTTCATAATTCAAAGGATATCCATCCCCCTAGTGGTGGTATCATGAATTTATCTTGACTGAGTGTAAGGGAAGGGTCATCTTGTATCACCCTCAATAAGTGTTCACTTAAGCTCGTAGTTTCAACAATTTTATTTATTTCCTCATCATCTTTGCCATTAAAGAATAGGAATTCATGGTCAAATGGCTCATGTTTATATGGGATGTCAAGGCTATGAATATTTTATTATATTCTCACATTTGCATCCAAATATCTATGGGGTAGAGTAGCCAATGTAGAATCCCTCCTTGTATTCTGAGCTTACCTAAAATATCTCCTAAATGTATATTGCATCCTCCCAATAGTGATATGTGAGTTGTGTAAAGTTATTTTCTTATTCTTTATCAAATATTCATCTATACCATTCCATATTTTGAAAAAAATATCTTGGTTAACAACTTTTTAGGGAAAAACTTGGGGAGCTGAAGAGGGTCTACCCTATGACTAACAACCATTATAATTGTATAATCAGGGTAGAACTAATAGTCATCCAAATTCATAATTTTTTTGGAAATACTAATTTAAATCCTAGCTATAGGGTGGCCATTAATTTCCATCCAAACTTGAGGATAGAGGTACTCTATAATTTTGGTAATGACACTTACATATACATATATGTGAATGAAAGAATAAAAGTCACATATTCTATTATTGATAAAATTAGGATTGGGACTCCATAGAACCCCATTATGCCTATAAATTATTCTCATGACTACATCTAAAAGGTATGACATCATATATAAATTTACCCCTTGGGGACTCTTATCCTTGTACATAATGTGTTTATACAAGCAGGCATTGATGACCTCTCCCAATGCATAGGTGTATTTTGAAGTAATGAGTAGGTCCATTAGAGGTACACATTATAGATGAAATAAGTGGATGATCAAGTGGATAAATATTTAGTTCAATAATTACATGCCTATATGAATCCCATCTTGAATTAGCTGATAGGGATGGGATTCTTGGTATGTTCTTTGATAGTGAAAGTCTCACCTAGGAGAAGCCACTTCCCTAATGCTTGCTACACATTATTGTTTTTATTCTAAGTGACTAGAGTGTGTAAATATAATGTAACATATATAATAGAGAGACATAAATACATAATAAATGCATTTATAGAGATGTAGCAATAATTATGTTTTTATCAACATAGTACAGATAGTCACAGTTTATAATTCTACCTTTGAAGAATAGGCCTTGTATCAAGTTGATGCATGATATGAATTCTAATTTGGAGGCTACATAGTAAAGTTCCTATAATTTGAATGGGAATAGGTAAAATATAAGTTGTTTCTCCTTAGCTGATATGTCCTCCTCTAATACAAATGAATCAACTTTCTCTATGACCTCCCATAGAGCTGAGTAATTGGCGTGGAGGTTGTTGAACATAGATATGTCAAAAAATGTGTCTAAGTATTTAGCGGATTCCTTGGTAGAAAACCTAGATGGTGTTTAAGTCCCCTTTGTATGACGTAAATGAATATTCCATTATTGTTGATGGATGTTGGTGTGAATCAATCTTTCAAAAATGGTGGCCTAAAAACTAAATTATATGAATTGTATGTTGTTTTAGACACAACTAGGGCTTTTGAGATTGTAGAAGGTTATGTGCACTTGAGATATTAAAAATCAATTGAGATGAAATTTATTCTAGGATTGATGTTATATATTTCTACATTCATTTAAGTTCATGCACCATTAATTTCAAATATCTAATATTTCATCACCTTCATTAAATTAGAACTTGACCACCTAGTCCAAATGGTAATGCCATGTATGATTCTTTCTCATTTGAGGTGACATGGTGTTGATTTTTTTATTTTGAAACTTGTCACTATATGTTTTAGTTTGGGGGGTCAAGATTTACCTTCAAGCCTAATGGTATGATATTATGAGCCTAGTATTCCATGTGAAATTACCTAAAGAGTAAATTTCTCTTCAAAAGATTCATTCAAAAACATTTCTATGAAATTTATCAAGTGAATAGTTCCTGAAGCATAAGTACTCTTTAGAGAGATTATCCTTAGAGAATAAGTTGTCATAGATAAATTATCAAAATAAAAACATTTTAAATGAAAGATTCTAAAGAGAAAGTATCTGAGGAGAATAATCCTTTCTAATCCTAAAGTTTTCAAAGTAAATTTATCGACTAAGAAGTGTTGAAGAGAAATTATTCAAAGAAAATTTGCCAATCAAAAATTTACCAGCCAAAATAAATGATCCAAAGAGAATGTTGGCAAAGACTAAGTTATTGATCAGAACAAAATGATCTGAAGAGAAAGTTTTTAAAGACTAATTTACTGAATACTAATTTTTTGACCAAAACAAATTTCTCAACCAAATAGTTTTGAAAGACCAAAAGTATCTGAACAAAAACCATTCCAAATAAAAGAACCTAAATACGTAAATATGCATACCTACCAAACATAGCAATTATTCTTAAATTTCCATTAATAGATTAACTTCAATAAGTCCTTTCAAATGGAAAATTGGTGCACCAAAACCTTATTCTATGTCCAAAATATCAAGCTTCTAAAGATAATAAGAACCAAAAATAAATACATACACACCCAAATAATATATAAGTCCTCCAAAAACAAAGGGGGTCCCCACTTTTCAAATTAAAATTTAAGGTGGGGTGTGTTGAATACAAGAAATGGTGACTCACAAGGCTGAATACTCCTCATTTTTAAAGAACCCAAAATCCATGATTTTCCAATCCCAATATCAACCATGAACCTTACTAAAATAAATTATTAAATAAAAAATGAAAAATAGACTCTTAATAATTCCATACAACATACTAACTTCACTTATAACTTAGACCTATGTGCGGGAAAGTAATATTCTTTATTTCTTGTCAAAGGGTTTTAAGCAAAGATAGGGTATGGGTTTTAGGTTTCATTATGATTGGGTATTAGGTGCATAAACATTAGGGAGTTAAGGGATTTCTCTAATACCATTAAGGCATCCATAGCCCCAAAAGGGATACCTTTGATCACCTTTTCTCTCTTTCTTCATATTTTCCATGATGCATGATACATTGATCTTATTTCATCATGTAGGCTTATAATCCTCTTTAGTTATATTTTGGATTTTTGGAGTATGAATTTTATTTTTATCATATTTTTTTTCTTAATGAAAGAGGGAAGAAGGTGACCACCATGATATGGTCTTAGTAAATTTTGGTTAATCAAAATGTTCATGTCAAATTTTACCCATATCAATGATTATTACCTCAAATAAGAATTAGAATTTTATGCACATTTGAACCAAGGGGATAAGGAGAGATTTCTAAATTTCCACATAACTATGGGAGAATATTTTACATACCTAATGGAATCATTAGCTTTGGGACATAGTCATGGATAACTCTCTCATTACTTACATGGATTAAGAATTCTGAACTATAGGATACAAAACCCACCTATTTGAGTTGGATCCAAAACACTCAAACTATAATTTTATTATAATAGGATTGATCAACTTATATTTTCATGAAATAAAAATAAAACTACTCTATAAATAAGAAAAAATACCCAAAGCAAACACACATAACTAAGCAAAGTAAACTATTAAAAGAAAAAGTGGATAATCTAAGAAACAAGAACTATCCTAATGAAAGAAAATGACTAAAATAAGGAAGATAACTAATAAATAAAATTTAACCTACTCCTACCTATACCATAATTTATATTATTACTCAGATACCTCTATAAATAGATTAACCTTGAAGTAATGCTTCAAAAATTATACATTGACTAGATATGTCAAATCATTAACTTGGAGATCTTTCAAATAGAATGCATTATTACCCAAGATCTTGGAGATATCATAAGGTCTTATCCATATTGGGTTAAATTTTCCATGCATTCCTTTTTTCTTATGGGCTTTATTTTAAAGTATTACTAGATCAAAAATATTAAATGCTTTAATTTTCACTCTCTTATCGAACCATATCTTGACCATGTCTTGATGTTTGCTAAAGTTTTTATAATGCTTCATTCTTAGAGTATGATATCCATCAATATGGACTTTGTCTTGTTGTTGGGATCTATTTATTCTTTCCTAAATTAATATATTAGAATACTAGTTATTTCTCATAAACTAGTAGATATGGTAAGGATATAATGGCTTATTTATACTGAGTCATGTCTACCCAGAGTGCATATTTTAGTAAGAGATGCAACTCCATGGGATTATTTGTGGTTAACTTATTGATATCATCTATGAGGTTCTTATTCATTGAATCAACCAATATATTCCCTTGTGGATAGTGATTAGAGGATGATCTGATTTTAATATGATTATGATGGGGCCATTCAGTAAACTTAGTTGATTGAAATGCTAGGCTATTATCACAAACCAAAAGAATAAGTGTGTTGAGCCTAGTTATGATATTATCTTCAAGAAACTAATCACATCTTAGGATATTGAGTTCTTGGTGTTTTTTGCCTCAGTCCTTCTAGTGCAATAATTTATAGTAATGAGCACAAACTTGTGCCCAGCTAAATAATTTAGGTTTATGACACCAATGAAATCCAAGTCCTATTAGGAGAATGATTTTACTTCAATCATAGGTTGTAGAGGCATAAATACATGTACACCTCTTCTTACCAGGACCTGGTATTCATTACATGTACTCACATGTAAGTGAGCATCTTTAAATACCATTGGCAAATAATAACCCATTCTATGTATTTTATGGGATATAATATTATTGGACAAATGGTTACTACCAATATTTTGATGAATGTTTTCTAGGATCTATTGAGCTTCTTCACATAAAATGCATCTTAAATAGATGTCTTCATAGTTCTTCCTATACAAGATTCATTTTTTGATCATATAATGAGTACCTTTGATCCTTAACGATATCTTTTTCTCTCTCTTGAGTAGTTGGGGGCATGTTCTAATGAGTAAGAACTAAATGATACCTAAATACTAATCCTCTTGGGAAACCTGTGTTTGGTATAACTATTTGACGGTGATGTGTGGGTCTAGTATAATCATCAAATAAATAATGCCTTATCCTCTAATGATACTGGTAGGTTTAATTTCAATGTCAAACTCTTACAATTTTTCCACACATTTGCCTTTATGCTCTACCAATTTCTTTTGTCCCACCATGAGCTTGACAATAAGATCCGGTACCATGGTGATGGTCTTATTCTAGAGGATGTACTGACTAAAATTATTAATTAATTTGATGAGAGTGAGATTTTATTGTCAATAAAGTAGTATCTAAGATCTGTATCCTTCAATTTGGTACTCATAAAAGTGATAGGTTGATCACTTTCTTCTCTTTTCTACGTAGGCATAATAGCAATGATATGTTCTAAAGTAAATGAGTAAAATAAAAATTCTATTGAAATATGGGAGTACTAGCATTAGGGCCTATTAAATAGCCTTTTTTATGTCTTATAAAGACTTCTTAGCTTCAGGTGTCTACTCCAATTTGGCATCTTTCTTGAGAATTACATTCAGGGGCTTGCCAATCTCTACAAATTTTGATATAAATTTCCTTAAAAAATTAATATTCTAAAAGGACTTGAGCTCCTTTTTACTATTTGGGTACATTATTTTTGAAATCCCCTAAATCTTGTTTGGGTCAATGGTGATCCCATATTTTGATGTGGTTTTTATGCACACCTCACAAAGTTTAAATGAAATAACCTCTAACATTTTTGGATCTATATGGAATAGGGTTATACTCAAGGGCATGAGTTGTAGGTATATAGTTAAAACAATCAGATGATGGAATAGTAGGTTGAGCCTATGGGTTGTTTTACCATGCTTTGTGGATGGATGCATGGAATCTAATAAAAAGGTAATCAGTAGGCATGTTGGATGGGTGGAGAATTATTATATGGTTGGTAGATCTCAAAGAAAATAAAAAAGGAAAGAAGGGTAAGGCAAAAAGGAATATTCTATGTTCTTGAAAGATAATTTTTAAGGTTATTTCTTTGGTGGACAAGTATCTCCAAAACCACTGATTTCTATTTGTATCTTTTGCACACTCATAAATAAGCATGATTATCAGTCTAGGATAAAATAATATATGATTATTAATGATATAAATTCAAGGTTACTCTTTTAGGGTTGTTATTTCACACCCTTTTATAAGAGATTAAAGTTCATACCAAGAAGTTGTCTAGGGCTCACACCTAGAAGACTATATTTAAAGATATACCTCTACACACATGATTATTAATTCAACTTTTACTAGCTTCTTGAATCAATGAAATTTTTCAATCCTCAATTTATAATACACATCTAAGATTAATATTCATTAATTGAAACATTTAGATTCATTCATAGCATTAGCATAGTTCAAAATTATTTAATTAATACAGACAAAAAAAGATGAAATTCATTAACATAGAGAGGGAAGAAGAAAGAACAAACATAGTTGCATGAAAATAAATTTAATGATATCTTCTTATATATTCATAAAAAAAAATTGACCCTTTGAAACTAGGGTTATACATGTATATAAATAACTTGGGGAAGGGGTCGCCTCATCTTCCAGTTTAGAAAACTTTTGATTACATCTTAAATGACTAGATCATAAGTCCTAGTTACAAGTCATAACTTATAGATACTTATAACATGAAATGTGTGAATGTTAGCCAAAATTATTTAGTTAATTACAACATGGATGTAACTAAAACTTAATTGTTCATTCGTAACCATTACATGCAAAATTTTACAAAAATAGACTTTATTTTAAGGCTAAATCAGCTCTTGCTTAATATTTCTCAAAATTGTTGTTGTAACTACCATTATGCATGTGTTTGAGGATGTGGTGACTAGAGTTGTACTTGGTGATGCACTCAATGATTGAATTGTAGTTACTATTACAATTAAACTATGAGGCAGCATTGATGTAGCTATTGAACTAGAAGGGGATGTAGTTTATGTAATGTTGTTATTGGCATTGTAGGTGGGGTCTAAAGAGTAGAACTAGTAGGTGGAACTAATGTTTATTTATTATTTGCATACAACTCTTGGTAATACTTTTATGATTTAGCATGTTGTGCATGAATTAAGTTCATGTCAAGAAGATGAGGCCTAGTCACCTTACCTATTTATTCTATCATCTTAGTAGCTCTATCTTGGTGGCTCGAAAGCTAACCTAGAATACTTCTACCTTTATTACCTTTATCCTTGTTGTGACTAACTTAGATTCAATATCCTCTAAGATCAGTCCTTGTAAACTCTATTTGAATCCACATAAGACTTTTTGAATTATCTGATAAAAATTGGCTCAACCTACTAGCTTCCTTATATTATCTTGAAATCTATTCAATTCAAGGTCAATCAAAATTTTCTCTGCTTAATTTTCTTGTTTGTACAACTTATTTATTAGATATTTATAAGATGACACCCAATCTCAAGCCTCCTATTTTATGATGAGAGCTAAATTTAATGCATTATCTACCTCTAGAGGGGTCATCGAGTCTAGGTAGATGAATGCCTTATTAGGGGTGTACAATACCAAGAAATTCAATTTATTCTTGTATTATATAAGAAGATTAAATAATTTAGGTTATTTAATTTACATGTGGAGCCAAATCACTTCTCAAAGAATGAATTGAATCAAAAAATTCATATATCCCAAGTTTTGCATTTTACACATCTTGTTCTATACTAGGGGGAACTTGTATCACCTATTACTTCTCTTTGATAATTTCTAACTCTTCTTTTATCTATTATCTAGCCAACTCCATTCCTTCATGTATATCTATAACTACCTTAGTATGGGTCTCCATATAGGACTTGAAGTCCTCAATATATGAGGACTGACCCTTCTTCCTATTCTACCTCTTTAAAATGTAATAAACTTCTTCCCTTTCCTCTAAAATAAAACCTCTTCTAGAATTTTAATTAATTTTTCTCTTCTTTACCCTTTGGATTGACATTGTATCTTTGTCAAATAATGAGCTTACCATGGGAAGATCAATCATCTTCACATTATGCTTCTTAGAGGCCAAATATCCTAACTCCTTGACCCAGTCTGGAAGAGTGAGATTTAAGGGATCTGGTGGTTGAGCCTGTACTTTTTCATGATCCTCAACTTCAAGCTCAAGTTATAAAGAGGGTTTGGGAATTTAGGGCCAAATTATTTTAGACTAGTCTATGTTCCTAAATTATGGCATTGGGTGTGTAGACACTAGTTTTATACACCTTTGTGTGTCAACGTGGTGCATCATCATGTTTATCCTTCATCTCTAACATAATGTCCCCATTTTTAACTATTTGAAATAATTACCCATTTACCTTTACCACATGAGTTAATTAAGTTAATTACTATAGTCAAATAGTTATTAACCCTATTTTACTACCCCTAACCATACAATCATAAAAACAAATAAAAAATAAAAACCCTCCCAACCTCCTAATAAACATATCTCATGGTTCAAACAACCTAAAAAATTAGATGTTGGTTAAACCTATCTTTACCCCATAAACAACCCTTTGAATGGCCTAAAGATCACCTCTAACCATTTTGGTCAAATCAAAGTTGATTCTCCATGATCGATGTCAATCAGCCCAAAACAGCATCAATCCATAAATATTTAATGAGCCTCCTCAACTTGAAAGACATGCAGAATGCTTTTTGGACTTTGAACCTCTACTATATTTGTTTCCTATAACCTGCATATGGATATTTTCAACACTTTGCCACCTTTTGGAACCTTTATTCATGCAACTATCAAGGGATTTCAAAGGTTTTTTAGCATACTTTTATAGTCTTCTTTATTTTCATGTTTTTAATCCTTTCAAGGTTAGTATTTTATGTTAATTCATTAATATTTAAATATTTATATCTTCTACACCTCTTGTCAACATTTCCATTTAGTTTTCATCATTTTATCAATTTTACAAGTCGTTATTATCACATATTTGTATAGTTTAGCATTTTTACTCAGAATTGATGCTGATCCATCTGAATTAATGTTAATCTTATAGGATCATCATCAATCCCTACTAAACTATTAAAATAGCCTTGAATTCTATTTTCATAACATTCATAGTACTAAAAACCTATTAAATCTTACATGTTTTTTTCTAAAAATATGTCTTTCACATGTAGATGACTTTGCCTAGATTAGTGCATGATATTTTTAGCATATTTGATCTCCCCATTGTCCCACAACATTTATTCACTGATCAAAGTGACATTGTATTTGAATTAGGTCTTTGTATTATGGTTTTCACACCTAATTATGAAATCATTAATGAACAACTAGCTATAATTCAAGAGGATGTTGATATAACTACTAAATTTTGGGATGATTACTTTGATCACCTTAATTTTGTTATAGATTAGATATCTTTTTTTTATCTATTTGCATCCTATCCTTATATATCTTTATAATTTCATGTTTATTTATAAACTTGAGTGTTAAACATGGGATGACATCCACCTAAGGAAGTAGATCGCTTCTTGGGATTGGTTTCTTACCAGGTAGCCCATTAATCATTTTTTTGTGAGGTGGTGTGATTTGTATGTCATTCCTCCCCATCCAAAGAATATTTCCCACAAGCTTGATCAATGGTGCACAACCGATCTCCATCTTTAGTTAATCTTTAAAACCCTCAATTACTATATTTTTAATAGCTAACTAGATCACATTGAAAAAAGTGAAAAAAATACTAAAACATTATAGCATGCTCAGTGGGACCCAAGTCTCATCTTTTGTTTTAAAATTCAAAATTATTGAATTTGCTCTCTTTCCCTTTCTTTGTGTGAATTCATCCAAAGAACATCAAGTTTTCATTTTATTTCCTTTTTAAGGTTAAAATAAATTGCATTAATTTTTGTATACTTAAGTAATTCACATAGAATAATCTAAGTGGTGAATTCATCATAGTCATCACTCTTTCACATACAAACTAAATCATAGTCACAATAAACTCATATAAATACTTGACATAAGGAAACCAATGGGGATTTCATCACCTCATGGCAACCTTCTTCTTGATGATCCCACTTGGATTTCACCACCAAGGGGAAGACCAACTCAGTTCTCTAGCTGAGTATAAAATAATCTAGTATAATCTCTAGATTATTGTTATATTTTGGCTAAGCACCAGCAATGGATGTGGGATTATGATGTGAGGGGAACAATCCCCAAGTATCAAGCCACATACCGATACCAATACAAATTTCCTTTGAGTGCAAAAAAAAAAGCCCAAAACTATCCTTAGATTACCATTTCTTAGGACCCTCATTATCCTTTTTTCTTTATTTATTTTCACATCTCAAAATTAAAAAGAGATAAAAACTTTTTTGGATGACTTTAGTTTGTGCATCTTTC
Source organism: Torreya grandis (assembly GCA_037957365.1). NCBI lineage: Eukaryota > Viridiplantae > Streptophyta > Pinopsida > Cupressales > Taxaceae > Torreya > Torreya grandis. The sequence continues at coordinate 4,184,861 of JARHVA010000365.1, read as the reverse complement.
ATCAACGATTAAAAGTGAGATAATTCAAAAAGAAATTATTGTTTTATTTTTGCTTTTCTTTTCCATCTCATGGTTTTGACTAGGAAACAATCAAAGAAAGAATCCAAAGTGGGTGTCACGTCCTCTCCTATGAAACATACACCTAGCTCCTCCTCTACCCCTGAGTCCTTTAAAAATCCTATGTTCACACACTTTTATTTTCAAGGAGATCCTTCCTTTATGGAAATATTAGAAAATAACCCTATTGCTCTCAATTACTACCTTAGTAATCAAGAAATACACATTCCTCCTTCCCCCCATACCCAAGATTTTTTATATTTATATGGGATGCCTTTCAAGGGAACTAAGAAAATTTAAGGATTTACCATGACCATGGTATCCTTTTCTACTGGTTCTCTTTCATCTAGCTCTAATACTTAGATGATGCAACCTTTAGAAAGCCAACCACCTATAGTATCTACCAATTCTCCAACCCCAATTACTCAAGTTCAAAGTGCTTATACCACTCAGCCTATATCCACTATTCCTCCCCAAATGTTAGTAGTATCAATCCCTATAAGTCTCCCACCTATCAAAATGAGTCTAGCATACAGTTCACATTACAACATACATAACAAATCCCTCCAACATAATAAATACATCCAATGTAACCTCCCCAATAATATGTCTATGTGGCTACTCAATATATGGCCCCATTTTAGTCATTGGGGATCACTTATTTCTAATATTCCACATCAAAATATTCCATTATAGGTTCGACAGTAGGTGGCAGCATCCCAACCCATTATGTCCACTGTAGTTGGATAGCCTTCCTCATAACCCCTATCTACTCTTTATCAAGGTTTCTTAGGGAATGTAGCTTAGAATAACCCCAAAATAGACCTTATAAACATCTTTATGAATAGGATGTCTAATTTGGAAGCCTCCACCTTTAGACATAATACTATGCCCATATATGAGCAAATTTGTAAGGAACCTATCCACCCATTTATTCCTATTTGTTCGTATCCCTCATAATGGGAACTTCCAAAGTTTACTAAGTCTTAGAAAAAATAAAATCCCTAGCAACATCTCAAATCCTTTCAACATGAATGTTATCTTATAGCACATGACGATGCATTACTACTTAGGACATTTCCCAGATCGCTACCAAAATCTGCATTAGATTGGTACAGCTCCATCCCTCAGCATTTACTCTTGTCCTTTAGGCAATTGGCCTAAATTTTATTAGAGAACTTCTTGATCAACATTTATTGAAATGTATCATAGATTTATATTCCATTAGATAATTTTAAGATGAATCCATATCAAACTTTGTAGCTCATTAGCATATCTTGATCAATAAGTTAACCTTTTCCTTGCCACAACTTGAATTAATTAAATTGTTTTCATGCTCTTGTACAAAACATATCTCATCCATGTTACAAATTCAAACCTTTAAAACTTTTGACAAAGCCTTTACCATGGCACATAAACTCAAAATTTGGGGCATTTAAGAGAGAAAAATTAAGTTACATAATAAAAACTTCAAACCTAACCCCTCAAAAAAATCAATAACAATAATTCTAAACCATAAGGGGCAACAAATTTTATTATTCTAAAAACTTATTCCCCTCCAACACCCAATCAATCAGGACTATCCAATTCTCAAACACAACCACCTAGGGGCCTCATTCATTTTCCCCCTAAGAAATATACCCCTTTAGGAGAACCTTACACTTCTATATTGGAAAAACTCTTACAAGAAATTATTATTAAGCTCCCTTCGATTAGACTAGTCAATGATACGTATCCTAAACCCACTTGATATAAAGAGGATGAATTTTTTACCTATCATAGGGTAATAATACATGACATAGAATGATGCCAATCATTTAAATGATTGGTACAAGACCTCATCGATAAGGGGGACCTTTATTTGGACAATCCAAATGCTCCTCCCAATCAATCTTTAAATATTTTCAATCAGCCATTTATAAACCATCCATCTACATCAAACACGATCCAAACTAACCCTAGAGAAACACATAATCAAGCTACACATATGATTGATATAATCTATGACCAATTATTTCCTAAAGAAACTCTAGATTAATTGCTAGTCTTTGGATCTCCTCATGCGAGATGATTTCAATGTAAGTCAACCTAAAATTATCAAGACAACTCCCAAAACCTCTATAGAGTTCCCATATATCATTATATGGGATCATTCAAATGATCCATCCCCTTTCATCTTCCCAAACTAAATCTCCTAAAAAATAAAATAATACCCCTCTTTGGGATGTCAAAGATAAACATCTTAGTACTTCTAGAGTCAAACATTCCACCCATTTGGTCTCTGGTGAACCTCTTCATGGTATGCACCTAGATCACAATATAATGGGATCCTATCAATTCACTCAAAACTAACACCCTTTTAAATCATCTTCTATCACAATACCTCCTTACCCCAAAACTACTAAAGGAAAGGGTAAAGATCCTATCATTGATAGTTAAGATAATTATATTGGTATTCCATCAAATAAAGCCTTAGCCCATCCTCAAGTTAAATTCAATATTTTTTAGATGTCAAAAGACAAAAACCTTTTATTCTCAACACATGAAAGAGTAAAGTTCCAACCCCTTTTATATCATCTATGTCATCGATTTTAGGTCCTCATCTGTCTCCTAAAGTGATTGTCCCTATCATAAGTTCTTCCATTCAAACACATGGGAAAATGCAAAGCCTCCCTCCATTATTAAACACACCTCCATCCTAATATCCACTATCTTCTACTAAAGGACCATTAGATAAATTTAAATAAAAAGTGCCTAAGGTCATCCCTACCATAAGAGCTAAACATCAAAACTAGACAATCAATACTTTGTAAAGAGACATTGCACAACCTATTATAAGACCACAAAGTGACCCTTTTAAAGGATCTTACACTGTAAACTTAAAAAAATTGTTGGATACATCCCTCATAACACTACCACCTATATAGCCCATCAATCTTCACCCCCAAAGACCTGCTTGGTATAGGAATTAAGAAATATGTGCATATCACAAAGTACCTAGACATGATATAAAAAAATTTAATATCCAATAGCTAATCCAGGATGATGATCTATTAATTGATGATCTAAATGATAAAAATCCTAAGAAAAAAGTCACCATCCCAAATATTCCACCTATCCATAATCCTACTAGTCCTATAAGTGATAAAGAGTCAGTGGCTTCTTCAGACCCTCCATTATTACACATCAATGTTGTTCATGTAGCTAACTACTCTCAAAATTAGAATCCTAATAAATCCAAAGTTTTAATTAAAAGTGCCTCTTCCCATAATACACCTAAACCATCTAGATAAAAACCTAAAGTCTCTATTACAAGAACTACCCTCGCCAAAGCTAAAGAGTTGGTATAGATCTCCATATTAAAATAACTCCACCAAACACTTGTAAACATGTCATTATATATACTTATTAAAAAATATCCACACCATCAACAAGCAATGATAGAATCACTCCAAGATATTAAGGTCTGGCCAGATGAGCCTCAACCATTTTTAGCATTTATAAGGGCCCTCCAAATGGTGTCAGCTATTAGTTTCACTAATTTTTAGGTCATTCCTTTATCACCTAAAGACCAAGATCCCATACTTTTCATCATAGCTCAAATAAATCAAACTCAAATTAAAATATTTATGATTGATAATGGGGCCAATATCAATATTATTTCTTCACACTCTTTCAAATAGTTACATCTACCAAAAACAATCATTTCCCAATCCCCAACAATTCTCCACACATTCAATGACATGGTACCACCCACATTAGGAATGGTTTTCCTTCCCATTTGTGTAGGTCCTCGCACCCTCCATGAACTCGTTTATGTCATACAAGGGACATTCCAATATAACATTTTATTAGGATGTCCATGGATTCATGTGATGCAATGTATGCCCTCCACCATCCATTGATGTATTAAGTTTGAACATGAACTCTAGGTCCACATCATCCCTACTAATCCCCATCCCTTCAAATCATGCAACTACAATTTTTGACCAAGTGATGTCATAATACCCTCACCTAACATAATCCCATCTTCATCCTCTAATCAAGCCTTAACTAGCATGACTATTCCCACTTCAAAATTACTAGCTCATGAGTCTATTAATTCTATTATGTAGCATCTTTCAATGGGGGAATACCAGATATTGACCCTCAACACATTACCTACTCCTAGGGAATATGACCATCTAGACAAACAACCCATGTATCTACCCAACCTAGGTGAGCTCATCCTATTTGGGCCACCATTCTTATGCACCCACTTGATATATGGTGAAATTGATCAAACCACCCTAGGACCTAACAATGACACCCATGCTAAACCCTTTACATCCATTTTCTCATTTCTCAATAAACCCCAATTCGCACAAACTTACCTTTATCATTGTGCCTGGAAGGGCTTCGACATGGGTAGATATGAGCAAGGTCCTCATGACATTGCATTAGGATATTTTTAAAAACCACATGAAAAACATGGCTTAAGATTTAAAAAGTATTCTAAATCCTCTCCTGGACCCATTCTTCTAACATTTTTGGAAGAATAAGAGAAATCTTCATCATCTAATACCTCTTTCTCGACCAGTGACACTGTATCCATCCTTTCTAACTTTTTTTTAGTCAATTCAATCTCTATAGAACCCTTCATATTTCACCATGGTGGTGATACCTAGATTATCCCTTTAATATATCCTAAGTTAATAGGACATAATATTCTAAACAACCCTATTCTTCAGTTTCAGGATGATGAGTCAATCTTGACTCATTTAGGTGCTAAAAACTCTTATCTACAAAATTATCTTCCATCTGAAACATCTATCTTATTAAATTAATCCATTACTAATATTAATATCAGGTCTCATAAAACCCTAAGGATTTTTAAAGTTATAAAATCCTTAAATCCTTAGGAAAACCAAAATTTTACCACTTTTTTATTAGACCATAGTGAGGAATTTTCTTGGTCTTATAGAGATATGCCTAGTATTGACCCCGTAATAGTTATCCATAATATCATCACCTTTCCTAATGCTAAGATGGTAAAACAAAAGCTATGTAAAATGAATCATGTCACACTCCTAGTAAAATAGGAACTATAGCACCTCTTATCTTCTAACTTTATTAAACCCATTGATTATCCTTAATAGATGTCCAACATCATTATAGTCACTAAGCCTACAAGGGGACTTCACATTTGTACTGACTTTCATGATTTAAATCGTGCTTGTCCAAAATATGATTTCCCTCTCCCTAACATCAACCAAATGGTGGTCCTAATAGCTAGCCATGAAATGTTATCCCTTATGGATGGTTTTTTTGGTTACAATAAAATTCTTAGCATACCAAAAGATTAATATAAAAATGCATTTATTACTCCCTGGGGGACCTTCTACTACTGTGTTATGCCCTTTGGCCTAAAAATTGTAGGAGCCACCCATAAATGGGCCATGAATTATATATTTCATGACATAATCCAAAAAATTGTCAAAGACTATGTAGATGATCTCCTTAGGAAGTCAAAATTCCACAAGGATCACTTATCCATACTTAAGGTTATCTTTGATCATTTGCTCTAGTATCATGTGCATCTAAATCCAAAAAAGTGCATTTTTAGTGTCTTGATGGGTAAACTCATAAGCTTCATTATTTCTATTCAATGAATGGAAGTGGATCCCACTAAAATCAAGGCCATTATAGAAATGCCTCCTCTATCAAACCTTAAGTAGTTACATAGTTTACAAGGTAAACTTTAGTCTATCCATCATTTTATATCCTAGCTCTCTGATCGGTGTCAACGTTTCTTCCATTTATTAAAGAAGGTTAGTCACTTTGTATGGGATTCTAATTATCAAGAAGCCTTTAATGCACTCAAAGACTATCTTTTATCACCTCCAATCCTCACTCCACTGAAGGAGGGGAAACCTTTCTTCCTTTATATCTCAATTACTGACCATGCTTTAAGTGCTATGCTTGCCCATCGAGATGAGCATCACAAAGAACAGGTTGTTTATTATATGTCATACCCTCATAGAATACAAAACACATTATTTGCATACTAAAAAACTATGCCTAGCATTTGTCCTTGTAGCCTATAAGATTTTTCATTACGTATGTAACCATAAGACAATACGTAATTATGATTACTGACCCCCTTAAGTTCATGCATTCTAAGCCTTATGAAAATCAATGAATGACCTGATGGATCATGCTTCTAGATGAGTTTGATATAGAATTTCTCTATCAAAAGTCTGCTAAAGGATAGATTATTATTTATCAATTGTTTGAAGCACCTCTTAGTGATAATCAACCAATGAATTGTGAATTTCTTGATGAATCTATCACATCCACTTCCTAGTTAGTCTCAGAATATCAAATGACTCTATTCTTTGATGGGTCCAAATGTGAATGAAGAGGTGGTTTAAGAATTATACTAATCCTTTCTCAATGTATTCCCATGCCTTTATCTTTTACATTAGACTTTGATTACACCAATAACATGGTTGAATATGAAGCATTGATTATAGGCCTCCAAACTGCCCTTGCACTAGAAGTTAGATCCCTTAATATCTATGGTGATTCTCAGCTAGTGGTCAATCAAATTAATGGTATATATCAATTCAAGAATGATATCCTTAAAATATATAAGACCATAGCCAATCATCTCTTATCTACTTTTGAATGTTACACCATCCAAACTACTCTTAGATCAACTAACAAGTTTGTTGATACTATGGCATATATTTCCTCTTTTATCCCATCCTCATCTTAGGAGTCCAAGATATTTGTTCTTATCCATCAAGTCAACCAACTTTCCTACACAAGAACTAATCTTCTATATATCAATAATATCAATAAAAACCTAGAGGAGCCATAGTATGCACAAATATTTACTTATTTGTCTATAGGACTATCTTCTCCCCATCTATCCAAAGGTGTTATACATGTCTTTCAACAAAAATTTGCCCGTTATACTATATTGGGGGGTATTCTCTATAAACATGGTTTTGATGACATTCTTCTTCATTGTCTCCAAAATCATGAATCTACCTTAGCTATCTAGGAAGTACATAATGGGTCATATGGTCGACACTTTAGTGGTCATGTAATCTCTAAAAAAATCTTATCTCTAGGCTATTATTGACCCACTCTAAATCAAGATTAATGCACATACATTAAGAGATGTGTAAAATGTCATCAGTATGTAAACTTATCCCATTTCCCTAGTAAATCCTTGCAAGTAACAAGATACTTCTAGACATTCTCCTAATGGGGGCTTGATCTTATAGGGCAAATCAACCCTAAGTCCTCTTAACATCACAACTTCATCAATATTGCTATAGAATACTTCACCAAGTGAATGGAAGTTATGCCACTTATCTCGACCAAGTTATAAAATATTATGGAGTTTATCCACCATAACATTATTTTTTGTTTTGGAATTCTATATAAAATAATAACAGATAATAAAAAATCTTTCAAGAATAAGAAAGTCAAGGCACTATGTAACTCATTTAAAATCAAATTAAGTTTCTCTTCACCTTACTATCCTCAGGCCATTGGTCAAGCAAAATCATCTAATAAAACCCTAGTCAAAATCCTAACTAAAGTCATTAATGAAGTTGGGAAGGATTGGCATCTTTGTATCCCTTTCTCCTTGTGGGCATATCGAACTAGTTTTCAAACCCCTATGGGTACTACTCTTTTTTCCCTAATCTATGATACAAAAGTTATACTTCCTTTGGAAGTACAAATTCCCTCTCTTCATGTCTCCATTAAATACATAATTTACAATGAATATTTTCATTAGGATCATTTATCCTAGCTTGAATTCTTAGATGATTATCATATGATAGCCCTCGATCACCTTTGTATATATCAATAACAACTAAAACAAGCATATAATAAACATGTAAGAGAATGATAATTTAGCATTGGAGACCTTGTGCTTAAATAAAATCAACATGTCACTAATATGAAATGAAGTAAAAGGGGAAAATTTTCTCCTAATTGGCTTACACCATACATCATAAACCATCAATACAGATCCAGGGCATATCGTTTGGCTTCTCTTAATGGTAAACCAAAATGAGAACCTCTTAATGCAGTGCATATACTCCTTTCTATAGTTAATAGATCTTGGATCATCTTGCTTAGATTATCTTAAATATTATAATATCCTCCTATCCTAAAATACCAAATAATGATATGAGAGTTATGTGGTTATTTAGTAGTCACCATAATTTTGACCTTGAATATGAATACCCTGAATCTATTCATAGCATTCTCTCATAGATACATTTCACCTATAATAGGAGAAGCCTTAGATCATTATTTCCCTTATTTTTTTAAAGGTCGTTAATTTTCCAAGATAACACAATCACCTCATGTAATAAACTCATGGAAACTATCCTAAGGTATCTTTTTATGCCAATTTGCATTACTATCTTTGGGATCCAAAATCAAGTAGTGAAAATCAAAAGTATCAAAATGGGCTATATAAATAGACTCATCCCTTAAAGGATAGTTGTAATCAAATATAAAAGTAAATAATAGACTGATCCCTTGAAGGATAGTTGTGTAAAAACATCTGACTGTATACCACTCCCTTGAAGGATCGCTATCAAACAAAAAACTTCTCATATTGATTAGTTTGAAAATTATGCTACTTAAAAGCCTTAAAAAGCAACAAAAAAATAAAATAAATTGTCAAAATCAATATCCCAATAAATCTTCCCATATCGATTAGCTTTCTAATTGTAGGCTTCCCGTATTGATCAGTCTACCCATTGGCATAAAAATGATCCTTGAAAGATAAATCCTAATTTTGAAATATGGTGTGAAGAAGGTTATCTCTAAATAAATCCATCCCCCATCCCACCAAAATCATATAATCTTAATAAATGACAAAGGTTGAAGCTCTAGCTAACCTAGGTTATGTCAAAATATATTATCATCTAGCTAAGGATGCATAGGCCATGTGTGTGAGAGATTCTCTTTTTGGTTATGGTCCAAGTCAATGCCATGTAAATCCATAATATATAATCACTAAAACCCATAAAATCACAACCATTAAACATTAAAATCTATCTTCATAATCCATTTATTAAAAACATATCTCATGATATAACAGCCATAATCCATAACATGTAAAATCCATAACCATTAATCCATAAACATCCACAACATATATAATAACAATTATCAAAATTAAAATACATAACATCTAATCTATAATCCATTGCATCACATCATCAATAAAAACATAACATATCCATAACCATCAATAAATCCATTAAAAAAAACACATGATCCATCCATAAAAATAAACAATGTTTATATATATATATATATATATATATATATCAATTGTCTATACAAATGTCATAACATAAATAAGATGGGGCTCTCAACCCATACAATACAATCTACTCAGTAAAATCAATCTTGCTCAGATGAATGCTATCACCTCCTTCATCATCTCCTCCTCAACTCGCTACACTCCCACTACTAGTAGACCCCCCAGTATTCCTTTATGATCCACTATGGCTAGCCACATATGAATTAAATCACACTACATCTGGTAGCCATATTTATAATATCCACTCATAATATGACATCTCTGTAAGCAAATCCCTATACCTCTAGAGTGGTACCATATCTATAGGAATAGCACTAGATCTTACAATATCTAGAGCTGGTCTCTCTACCAAAGTAGACCTCATCTGATCTAGATCTGTTCAATACCTATCCCATTCTTGTATGGCATGGTCACACTAACCTCTCATGTTATCTAGATCACCTTGTAAAGTATCATGGGCTGTTTGTGCCTCATGTACCTTGGCATAGAATGTATCCCTCTCCACAATAATTGTAGTTATATCTATATGCTCATATGTGGGGGCATCCTATAGGGGTACATCCTCCATGTGTGCATTAGGGTCATCTTATTCCTCCATGTGTACATCTAGGGCATCTTGCTTAACCTCCCTCATCTCCTTAATAACCACCTCCTACTAAGGTCTCACTACTCTATCCTATCTCCTCCTCATCTCTGCTATAAACCATGTTGCATAATCATCTATATAAATAATATCATCTAGGTCAGTAGCCATAGGCTCTTCTTATGGTCCCATCAAGACCACTATAGTATTTGGAGTAGGTCAGTTAAGCTCTAATCATCCCACCTATAAGTGCATGGAGCTAATGGTATATCTTTTAGCAACCCAAACTGACGATGGACCCTATTAAAATAAAATAGCTCAATGTGCTCCAGTCATCATCCATATACCCATATCTCTTAGGAAACATCCCTTGTCTCCACATCTAAACTAGGACATGCTAATAAGTGTACATGTGGCCTCCTAATAATGTATCCTATCTGTAATTCACTAAAAACATATCTATAGTATACTAGATCATGTAGTACCCTATCTGTGTATGAAACCACTAGGTCTTCCTTCTACCAAAGGAATCCAACACTATAAACCATGTCTTTGAAACCAATCCATGGGGTCCTTATGGGTAAAATCACATGAATATGCTCATATGCCTAGTAATGTAAAACAAAAGTGATATTGAGTCATGATCTATGCTCAATGTACTAGCCCCACAACTCCCTATATATCTACCCCAATAGTGTGGGCACCCAATAAAAAATAGTCCTAAACTCCACCATGTCTACTATGACACCAGTGAAACTCTATGGTAGTCACCCTCCCATAGAATTAGGTAGCACTTAGTAGGTCAGTACTAGAATTATCATCATTAGCACTAGTCTCTCCACAAAGTCCTGGTCATATAATGGTTGGAATGAAAACCCCCCAGTAATGAATCTCATGTCTAATTCATCCTCACCATATAATCATGCCACTATCATTGCTCACCCAGTCTCATCAATAGTATAAATAGGGGCTCCTTAGATCAGCACTCATAAAATTTGATGGATGTCTTCTATGCTGGTGGTCATCTCATTAGTTAGTAGCTAAAACATGTTAGTGGTATGATCCCATCACGCTAGTAAAGCCACCATCATACCAATATCCTAATGGATCTAGCAATAATGGTGGATCCCTCCAAATCCAAGAGCATCTAGATGGGGCCTAGTCCTCATCACCCATGAACTCTCATAACTACATCAATAGTGGTAGGATCCTATCCCTCATTGTTGATAGCTCTTATGCCTATCAAAAACTTCTTTTTGGTTAATCAAGATTCTAACTTTCCTAATTTTTATTGATCTTATAAGGATCGATGCCAATTTACCCAATTGACATTGATCCCTTTAGATCATGGTCAATCCACATGGGGAACATCAATCCATATAGATCAATGTTGATTCCCTCCCACTAAAAATATTTCCCCTAGGCTGTACATTCTTTAAAAAAAATCACAAACTCCCTCCCCACCCATAAATTTTTCAAACCACAAAAATCTCCTACATAACAAAAACAAACACAAATTTTTTAATAAAAAAATAACCCAATAACTAAAATCATAAATTTTACTACAAGTGCATTTGGCCTACCTCATAGTGAAGTCATCATCATCATCCACTCCTACTCACCTCTATTGTCTCTCACATAAGCTTGAAAGGTAGAAAAACATCAAATTTTGCTCTCAAAAAATTATTCACATTGATAGCTAAATGAGCCTTATGCCACGTCAGATGCTTATTTATAGCCTTTCCTACGATCGCCGTCAATTACTCCAATCGATGTCAATCACCTAAATAAATATTTATCCCTTACAAATCAATGTGGATTATCTTGGCTTGTTTGAAATTTTTGAAATTATAAACCATTTCACATGCTCCTAGTCTAGATCCCAAGCCCCATCTTATTCCCTTTGCCATAGCTATCCCATTTTGATGTCATATTACCCTTTAGATTTGAGGATTTTGACCCTTTGTTAGTTCCCAAATCTCCTTAAGGGATAATATTTTTTTTGGCATATTTACATTGTAAGATCATGAGGGTATCTTTTTTCTTGAGAAAATTCATCTATAGGTAATGTATACACCATTCACACACCAGATGTGATGGTCTACCATTCCTATCTTTTGTTCTCTTGCTAGCCTTTTATTAAGCCTACCTATTTTAGCTTTGGCATTTTGTTACTTGATTAGGTCTTTAGGGTATTACTACTTAAATCACTTTTTATCCTGTTAAGTGTAACCTTGTAAATTCCTTTATCCATCCCCACTTTTGTTTGTCCATTACTATCTTCCACTTATCCATTTCCACTCATCCACATTTGTTTTTACCTTCCATCTTTTTCAAACCTATCATTTGTTCCATCTCACTTCTTAGTGCTTGGTTTGAGGGGGGATACCTCCTCACAATAAACTAGGGACATTAGGCACCTTATAGTTTTTGTCTCATGTCACACTATTGCATACCGCTCCACAAAAAGAGGAAAATGTAGATGCTAGTTTTATACACCCTTGTGTATTAACATGGCGCATTGTCACATTTATCCTTCATCTCTAACATAATGGCCCTATTCATAATTATTTAAAATAATTACCCATTTACCTTTACCACATGAGTTAATTAAGTTAATTACTATAGTAAAATAGTAATTAACCCTATTTTACTATCCCTTACCATAAAATCATAAAAACAAATAAAAACAAAAACCCTCCCAACCTCGTAACAAACCCATCTTGTGGCTTAAACAACCTAAGAAATTAAAAGTTGATTAAACCTATCTTTACCCCATAAATAACCCTTTTTAATGGCCTAAAGATCACCTCCACCCATTTTGGGTAAATCAACATCAATTCTCTATGATCAATACAAATAAGCCCAAAATGACATCAATCCATAAATATATAATGAGCCTCCTTGGCTCGAGAGACACACACAACTCTTTTTGGACTTTGAACCTCTACTAGATTTTTTTCCTAAAACCTATGTATGGACATTTTCAACACTTTACCACCTTGTGGAACCTTTGTTCATGCAACTATCAAGGGATTTCAAAGGTTTTTTAGCATACTTTTATAGTCTTCTTTATTTACATGTTTTTAAGCCATTCAAGGTTAGTATTTTACATCAATTCATTCATATTTAAATCTTGTTGCCTGTTACATAGTTATGTCAACATTTTCATTTTATTTTCATCATTTTATCAATTTTACAATTCATTATTATTGCATGTTTTTATAGTTTAGCATTTTTACTCAAAATTGACATCGATCCATCTAAATAGACATCGATCTTGCAAGATCATCATCGATCCTTAGTAAACTATTAAAAAAACCTTGAAGTCTATTTTCATAACATTCATAGTCATAAAAACCTATTAAATCCTACATGCTATTTTCTAAAAATATGTCTTTCACATGTAAATTACTCTACCTAGATTAACACATGATATTGTTAGCATATTTGATCTCCCCATTGTCCCACAACTTTTATTCACTGATCATAGTGACATTGCATTTAAATTAGGTATTTATACTATGGTTTTCACACCTAATTAGGAAATCATTAATGAATAATTGGATATAATTCAAGAGGACGTTGATATAGCTACTAAATTTTGGGATGATTACTTTGATAGCCTTAATCTTATTGTATATTAGACATCTTTGTTGCTATCTATTTGAATCCTATCCTTATATATCTTTATAATTTCATGTTTATCTATAAACTTGAGTGTTAAACATGGGTTGACATTCACCTAAGGAAGTAGATTGCTTCTTGGGATTGGTTTTGTACTAGGCAGCCCATTCATCTTTCTATTAATCATTTTTTTATGAGTTAGTGTGATTTGTAGGTCATTCCTCCCCAGCCAAAGGGAGTTCCCACAAGCTTAATCAATTATTCACAAAAAATCTCCATCTCCAAGTAATATTTAACACCTTACATTTACTTTATTTTTAGTATCTAATTAGATCACATTGAAAAAAGTGAAAAAATACTAAAATAGGGTGCACAACATAGACTGGTTATTTTCTTAGGGCCCTCTTGGTTGTGACTATTTTTGTGGTTGAGATTGGTGTTGAAGAAGGTAGAGGTGAACCCAATTAGGTAGAATAAAAAACAATTGGTTAATGGGTTGGCTGATGGATGGGATGGAAGGAACAATGGTTGAAGGGATGGAAACCAAAGGAATAATAACTAAATAAGTGGAGGCTAAATAAGGTGAAGTGATAATAGGTAGAGTAGTGGTTGGGTGCATAAAAAGGAGACAAGTAGAAAGTGATTTCACTTGAATGAAAGTTGAAATAATTATATCAAGGATGGTATATATAATAGGTAATGATATTAAAGGGAGAATTCCTAAGGGGGTGGTGAAAAGAGTGCCCTTACTAGATGAATTGATGGTGAGAGGCACATTTCCTTTTAGTGCTTACAATCTTAAGACCTTGGCTTAATGTAATTCCTCCTCATCCACTTCTTGTATTGACTTTCCTTCTATTGAAGGATGTACCTCCTTGAACGCTTTCATAGATGGGGTCTGATGTCTAACCCCCTTTGGTTTCCTCTAATAACATCATGGTATTCTCCCAACTTGTGGAGTAGTCACCTATTGGGGAAGAGGAGTGATAGTCATGCTAGATATTAGGGATGTTGAATCCATCATTTATTATTCATCAAAATAATCCAAGAAAATTATCCCCATCTCTTCCCTTATTTTTATGTCTTTTCCTTGAGTTGTCTCCTTTGTTATCTCCTACTTAACCTCCCTCAGTTTAATAGTTGATAGTTGAAGTAGAGGAGTTTTTTCCACTCCCCCTTATGTAGGAGTTATCATCTCTTCTAGATATTAAATTTATTCATGTTTTTAAGCATTTAATACTTCATCTACCAAATATTATTACCCCTATTATTGATCCTAAGACATGATTGAAATTTGGGGATCTTTTTGCTAGTATTTTGGTTATTGATATGACCATTTTCTCTAAAAGTTAGAGGGTCTCCATCTTCCTAGTTGTGGGATCCTAAACTTTACTTAGTTGAGTGTGAGGGAGGGATTTTCTTGTATTACCCTCAATAGGTCTTCACTCAAGTTTGTTATCACTACTCTCTATTTCACTTCCTCATTATCCTTTGCATTTATAAAATGGAAGTCATGATCAAATAGATCATGTTTATATGAGAGGCCAAGGGCGTGGATCTTATACTAGACTTACCCATGTAGGTCCCAATCCCTATGGGGTAGAGTGGATAATGCATATGCTTTCCTCATATTTAGAACTTCCATAAATTTCCTCTTGATGGTGTACTACATCCTCCCAATAGTGATATGGGATCTATGTAAGGTATCTTTCTTATTCTTTATAATCTCCTCATCTATACCATTCTATATCTGGAAGGCAAAATCTTGTTTAGCTAGCTTGTGTTAAGAATAAACATAGAAAGCTAAAAATGATGCATATTTTGGATAACAACCATGATGACAATGTAGTCAAGTTATATCTAATAATTTCCCACACTGCTAAATGTTTTTATAATGTTTGTCAAAATCCTAGCCAAAGATTGGTCATGTATGGCCATCTAGATCTGAGGGTATAGGCCCTCTATAATTATGGTGATGTTCTTAACATATGAGTATAATATGTGAATTAAATATTAATAGTCATATATTTGATTCCTTATAACATCTAGGTTGGGACTCCATAGAAGTCCATTATACCTATACACTATTCTCATGACTGCATCTAATAGGTAAGGCATCACATAAAAGTTTCCTCCATGTGGTATCCTATTTATATGTAGAATTTGTTCTTTTAGGTAGGTGCTAATTAATTCCCCCAATGTGTAGGTGTGCTCTAAATTAATGATTAGGTCTAGTATGGTACCCATTCTAGATGAAGAGGACACGCTCATGGCCAAAAAATTGGTTCAATAGTGTCATGTCTATGTAAATCCCCATCCTAAATTAAGTGATTGGATAGGATTATTAATATGTTCCTTTACTATAAATGTCTCCCTTAGGATAATCCATCTTGTTAATGCTCACTCCACATTGTTTGCCTTCTTCTAGGTGATCATGGTGTCTAATTCAAATGCAACATCTAAGATAGGGAGATTCAAATACCTCTTAATTCTTCCTTAGATATGTATGTGATGACTATGTTATTATCAATGTAGTAGAGGTAACCACCATCTATAATTATACCCTTCAATAATAGGGCTTGTAATAAGTATATACATGGCATGACCTCTAACTTAGTAGTTATGTAGTGAAGGGCCTATCATTTAAATGGGAACAAGTCCTTTAAAAGTTATTTTTCCTCAATTGAGATGTCTTCTTCCAAATTAAATGAATCCACATTCTCTATAACCTCCAATAACATCAAATAATTAGGATAAAGGCCATCAAACAAAGTTTCATCAAAACTAGTCTCCAAGTATTTAGTAGAGTCATTGATGGAAATCTTAGAGGGTGTTGAGGGTCCCTTGTATGATCTAGATGAAGACACCATAAATATTTAATGTATTTTGGTACGCTTCAAGTTTTAGAAAATGGTAGGCACTAAACTTAATTATGTGAGTTTCATATCATATTGGTCATAGCTATGGATTTTAATATTACATAAGGCTTAGGTTTACATGAGTTATTGAAAATTGAATGAGATGAACTTTGTTGGGGGATTGATGTTATAGCTTTCTACATTCATTTCTATTTTGTGTTACACTAATCACCAATGCCTACGAGCTCATCACCTTCATATAATTTGAAATTGAGTACCCATTTCTAGTGTACATGCCATATAGGATGCTTTGTCATTCAGGTTGATATGTTGTTTCCTTTCCCTTTTGACATTTTTAATTATATGGTTGAATCAAACTTTGTATAAGGACCTAAAAGACCATAAAAATCCAAATTCTCTTCATAATTTTTCTCTAAAATAATATATCTAAACATTGTCAAAGGAATAAGACAAAAGACATGGTCTAAGAAATAGGTTTCATTTTGATAGGGCATTATGTGCATAGACATTGGAGAGCTCAGGCATTGTTCTACTCGTAGCTAGGTGTCCATAACCCAGATAGAGATACCTTTGATCACCTCTTCTCTTTTTCCACATATTTTCCATGATACATTGATCTTATTTAATAATGTAGGATTTGAATCCTCCTTAATTTTATTTTGGACTTTTGGATTATACCTTTTATTTTTAAATCTTTTATCTCTTTTTTTACTTTATGAAAGAAAGAGGGAAGATGGTGACCACCATGATCTAGTCTTAGTAAATTTTTGGTTTGATTAAAATATCCCTGTCAACTTTTACTTATGTCCATGGTTATTAATTTAAATAAATATTAGCACTTTATGTGCATTTGACCCAAGGGGATAAGGAAAGATTTTTAAATTTGCAAAAAACTATGGGAGCATCTTTCATGTACCTAATGGAAGAATTATCCTTAGGACATGGTAATTTCTAACTCTCTCATTGCTTACCTAGATTAAGAATTCTAAACTATAGTATGTAACACCCATTGATTTTATTTGGATCCAAAACACCTCAGATTATTGTTTAATTATACTAGGATTGATCAACTTAGACTATAAAGAAATAAAAAGAAAAAACTACCCTAGAAAGCAAGAAAACTATTGAAAATAAAAATCTAATCTAGAAAACACAATCTAATCTAATAAAATAAAATGATTGAAAGTATGAAACTAACTAATAAATAAAATCTAACATATTCCTACCTCAATCAAAGCATTTGTTATTACTTAGAGACTTTCTAGATGGGGCAACCATGAAGTAATGCTTCAAAAACTGCCTGTTAATTGGATATATAAAATTATTACCTTAAATATATTTTAATAAAAATGTATTATTACCCAATATATTAGAGATATGAGATGGTCATATCCACATCAAGGTAAACTTGTCATGCATTCCCTTTTTCTCATAGGTTTTGCTCCATAGCAACACCAAGTTAGAGATCCTAAATTAATTGAATTTTTCTCTCTTATCAAACCATATCTTGACCATATCTTGATGTTTGCTTAAGTTTTGCAATGATTTATTCCTATATTATTCCATTTTGATGATATCTAGCAATCAAGACTATGTTTTGTCATTAGGATCCATGTATTCTTGCATAAACTAATATGTTGTCAACTTTAACATGATTGAGAATACTAATTGTTTCTCATAAACTAGTAGATATGGAAAGAATTTAAGGTCCTATTTATACCTAGTATGGTCTTCCTTGAGTGCATATTTCAATAAGAGATGTCACTCCTTAGGTTTATCTATAGATGACTTATTGATAATGTCTATGAGATTATTATTTGTTGACTCAGCTAATTTATTCCCTTATAGGTAGTGATTAGAGGATGATCTAATTGTAATCTTATTATCATGGGCCCAATCAATGAACTTAGCTAATTGAATTTTTGACCCTTTTTCATAAACTAAAGAGATAGGCATGCCAAACATGGTGGTGATATATTTTTTGAGAAAAATGATAACATCCTAACCTCTTGAGTTCTTAGTGGATGCTACCTCAATCCATCTATTGTAATAATTTGTAGTAATGATAAAAACTTCATGCCCAACTAAATAAGTTTGGTTTAAAACACTAATGAAATCCAAACCCCATTGGGAAAATGACCTACGTTCAATTACAAGCTATATTAGAATTGTTTTATGTACATCTCTTTTTTCTAAAACTTGGAATTTATGGTATGTCCTCACGTGGAAGTGAGCATCCTTAAAGACTATTGGATAATAATAACCCATTCTACATATTTTATGGGCCATAATATATCTATATGTATGGCCAATACCAATGTTTTGATGCATATTTTCTAATATTTCTTGATCTTCTCTAATCAATATACATCTTAAATAGATGACTTCATAATTCTTCCTATAGAGGACTCATTTCTTGATCATATATTGACCAAACTTGAGTCTTAAAGATATCTTTTACTCTCTCTTGATTTCATGGGAGCATGTTCTAATGAGTAAGAACTGAATAATACCTAAATACTAATCTTTTTGGGAAAACTTATGTTTAGAAAACCTCTTTGATAGTGATGCATGAGTCTATTTTAGTCATCAATTAAATGATTCCTTATCCTATGATGATCTTGATAGGTTTAATTGCAATATATAACTCCTATAACTTCACCATCAATTTACCTCTACACTTCCCCAATTCATTTTATCCCAACGTAAGCTTGACAACATGGTCTAGTTCTATTGTGATGGTCTTATTCTAGAGGATGTAGTGCCTAAAATTCTTAACTACCTTGATGAGATTGAATATTTTCTTGTCAATTAGGAGTTATTTAAGATCTATATATTTCAAGTTAGTACTCATGAGCATGATAGGATTCTCACTTTCTTCCATTTTCTATGTATGTACAATAATAGTATGCTCTAAGGTTAATGAGTACAAGAAAAATTCCTTAGTGAAATCTAGGATTACTATCACTAGGGCTTGTGAAATAACCTTCTTTATGTCTTGGAAGGACTTATTATCTTTAGGTGTCCACTCCACTTTGGAATTCTACTTGAGCATTGTGTTTAGCGGCCTAACAATCTCTGTAAATCTTGATATAAATTTTCTTACAATATTTATCTTCCCAAAAAAATAATTTAGCTCCTTTTTCTATTTGGAAACATTATTTTTGAAATCCTTTGGATTTGCAATAACCATATTTAGTGATAATGTGAACTAAAATCTTGGCTTTTATAATATCAAATATACTCTTCTTGGGGTTAAGTGATACACTAAACTTCCTAAATGTTTCAAAAATGGACTTAATGTGCTTTATGTGATCAACTCTATTTTTAGATAAAATAGTGATATAATCCATGTATATGATTATGCACTTTCCTATCCGTCCCTAGAATGTATGATACATTGCTCTCTGAAAAGTATCTCCAATGTTGATCATCACAAATGACATTTACTTGTATACATATGTTCCTTATTACATAGTAAATGTTGTTTTCATCCTATCCTTTGATTAGACCATTACTTGATTATAACCTAAAAATCCATATAAAAAAAGACATCATTTCAGTCCCACTCACAATTTATATTACCTCATATAAATAAGGTAAAGAATAATTGTCCTTCTCCAAATATTTATTTAGATTTATAAAGTCAGCACATAGTCTGATTTCACCATTCTTTTTCTTGACTAGAACTAGATTGGCCACCCAAGTTTAATGCTATCACTATACTATCACTTATCAACTTCTATACTTCTTTCTGTATCAATGGTTCTAAGATAGGATTAATCAGCCTTTGCCTTTGCCTAAATGGTTTATGATTAGTCTTGAGTGGAATCATATGGGTGACGACCTTAGGGTTAAATATCCTTAAGTCATCAGAGGTCCATGCAATTACATATTTATACCTAATAATCAATAAGCCAATATTGACAAAGTGCGCATCCCTCTCATTACCTATATTTTCCAAGATAAATTTGGATTCATTTATCTGGAGCTACCTCTATGATTATGTTTGATGATTTGTATCAAATGTCCTTTCCAAGGTGACCATTACCAATGGGAAATGATTTGTGTTTAGTTGGATAACACCTTATTCATCCAATTCTTCATTTTACCTAAGGTTTATTTCCTCATCATAAATTATTTGAGATTCAAACTATCTTGAATTTGTTAAAAATTGGATAATCTATTGGTCATCATAAAACACTTGAAAATTTTCAACACTATCTCATACTAAATGATAAGGTACCAATTCAATGGAGGAATTCTAGACTTTCAACTCTTATAAGAGTGTTAAATTTACTATAGAAGTGACTAGTGAATTAGTGGCTTCATTTTGTTCTCTCAAGATAGCTACTATATTGAATGCTTCAAATGATTCAATTAGATTCCATGATATATGCTTGTATTTCTTTAAATATGACAATTTACATTGATAATCACTTCTGAACCTGTTAATCACCAGTTTAGAGTCTCCATATACCAACAGTTCTTTAACATTATTCGTAAAGGCAAACAATAGTCCCAAAATTATGGCCTCATATTCTTCTCTATTGTTGTTGCATGGGAATTGGATCCTATATTCTACCAGTATTGTCTTCCTTTGTAGATCAACCAATGCAATATGAATGATTGATCCTTGTTTGGATCTTACACCATAGAAACGAAGGGTTGATAATTGGGAAGGGCCTTGAATTTATTCTAGCACTTCATGTTTCATGGTAAATGTATAAATTCTAAGGTTAGGAGATTTATAACTTACCTCTTCATTAGCAGTATTGTAATCTATAATAAGATGCTTCATCTTTGGCTCTTTATCAATCTTGATATAGTTGGAAATGCCTCTCCAAGATAGTCAACTATGAAAAAAATCCATGGAAAGATATCCATTTAACATTTTTGACCAATCTCTGCTAAATAATAGCCCATACCCTTCAAGAATATCCACTACCAAGATGTTGATAGTCATCTATAGTTTAGATTTTGAGGCAACCTAAATTCTCACATCATTAAGCTCTCCCAATACAAGCACTACTATTTATCTAACTATGACATAATTCTCTTGGATGGATTTGGTGTTAAACCAAGTTTCTGACAAATGGATCTCAACATTACTATTTTCGAAGCTCCAAAATTTACTAGATAATTATGTATATTCTTACCAAATGTTTGAATGGTCAACAAGAAAGGGGGAACCTCATGCTTAATTTTGTATATGACATTCATGTTAGTTTTCTTGGACTTTTCTACAATAGACTTGCCTGTGATGGACTTCCACAAGAGCTCCTTTTTCTTTGCGATATATGATAGCTCATGAAGATTGATATTTTCCTTAATTTTATGTAATTCCTTAACAATATTATATCCTCCTTTATTATGTTCCTCCCTATGATGAGGTTGATCATTCCATTTAGGTGGAGGATGATTATTATTAGCTTTGGGGTTTGGAGGGATAATTATATTATTGAGAGTAGAAGTAGTACGAGGTTTGTTCCTCAAGTTATAATTATTTTTGTTTTAATGCTTGAACTTCATTATAATTATCCTCTATAATATTGTCATATTTATTAGGGAAAGAAGACTCTATCTAAACTTGAAGGGATAGATTCATGAGGGAGATATGGAGGATTCATCATTTAATCTTGTCTAATAATTTCTTTTTGGAATAATTTGAAGGCTTTACAAAACTCTATATAGTCCAATTATTCATTTTGTGATGTGTTGTGAACCCTACATAAATTGGGAAAATCTATCTCCATGATATTGATTTATGGTAGCTTATTAGAATGTTGTTGTTCTGAATTATTGGTGGGCATGTTGAAAGTCTTGTTGTATCTTGGAAATCTATAATTATGGTTATGGTTCTAATTAGTGGTATTACCCATCCTCTTCTTCATATCTAAGAAATCATTGCTTAGCTTTTGGACTATTATTTATATAGAATCCAATTCAAATTTATTGGAGTTAGAACCCTAAGTTATTGTTACATTGGTGTGATCCTAATGTTTATTATGATGGTAGCCATTAATTTATATCTAATTGTTCAAGAAATCATAATTTTGATTCATTTTTTATTATGTCATAAGAGGTAGAGTATACAAATGATTTTGATTGAGTGTGGGGGCATTCTAATTAGCATGTGTAATTGTATTCAAAGATGGGATTCCATTTTTGAATGCTTGAACTCTTAAATTTTGAGGACTAAGTTGTGGATTGAGTTTTTTGTCAATGTTAATAGCTTCTTGGATTATCAAAGCTAAGGTATTAGTAGTGGAAGCTCTTCATAAGAACACTATAGTAATATAATCTAGGGTATTTTTATATATATCAAGCATTAGATTCATTTCTAACTTATATGTGGCATTCAATCAAGTGTATATATTTTGGAATCTTGCATTGAAGGCCCAGATTGACTTGTTAGGTTCCATTTTCATGCTAGTAAAGAAATGATATATCAAGCTTGGATTAGTTACTTGACCAAATTGTATCAGGAATGTATTTTGACACTCATTCTATGAGGTGATGGAATTTTATTTAAAATTAAGATACCAATCATAGGAACAATATTTTAGAGTAAATGGAAAAATCTTGCATGCAATATCCTCATGGATGACATTTATTAACCTTATAGTAACCTTGAAAGATTTGATATGTTCTTCTAGCATCCTCCCATTTGAGGGGGAGAAGGTAGGCAAATAATTTTATGGATTCTTTGGTAGATCATGTTGATCCCTAGGGATGGTGATTGTGTATTTGATTAACCAAGGTTGAGCCATAGGAAGATTGATAAGTGGGATGTTTCTTATAGGAGAAGGTGTCTTGGCTTAGTGTATCTTGAGGATGACAAGTATGGGCCTAGGCCTCCTAGGACTTGATAATGGTGAAACCAAAAGTCTATCTTGGTATTTGGACCTTTTTAATCTCTCAGGTGTCTCATGTATAAGTCTATGCAATGACTACCCTCCATTTATTGGGAAAACACACAAGTGGTCCTTCTTTCCAGTGCTAACTTATTTTCTATTGATGTGGATTTTATGCACACCTTAAAAAGTTTAAATGAAGTAGCTTCTAAAATTTTGGGATCTATATGGAATAGAGTTCCACTCTGAGGCATGAGTTATAGGTATGCAATTAAAATAACTAGGTGATGGAATAACAGGTTGATAATATAGGTTGTTTAACCAAGTTTTCTAGATGGATGCATGGAATTTAATAAAAAGGTAATCACTAGGCAAGTTGGATTGGTAGAGAATTATTCTATGGTGGTTAGATCTCAAATAAACTCAAAATGAAAGAAGCATAAGGTATAAAATAAGGTTTGGTTTCTTTGAACTATAATTTATAAGGTTGTTTCTTTGGTGGACAAGTATCTCCAAAACTAATGCTTGTTGTTTACAGCTTTTTCACACTCACAAACAAGTACATTTATCAGTTAGGATAACAAATATAGGATGATTATTAATCTCAACTAAAGATTATTGTTTTAGGGTTATTGTTACACAACCTCGTATAATAAATTATAGTTTATACCAAGAAGTTGTCTAGGGTATGTCAATGTGGGTTTTATGCACACCTTAGAGAGTTTTAAATGAAGTAACCTCTAACATTTTTGGATCTCTATGAAATTGGGTTCCACTCTGGGGCATAAGTTGTAGGTATGTGATTAAAACAACTAGGTGTTGGAATAATAAGCTAAGCCTATGGGTTTTTTAAACTAGTTTTTTTGGATGGATGCATGAAAGGGTAAATCACTATATGGGTTGGATGAGTGGAGAACTAGTATATAGTGGGTATATCTCAAAGAAACTTAAAAAAGAAGGAAGGGTAAGGCAAAAAATAAGGTTTTGTGTCTTTGAAAATTAATTTATAAGATTGTTTATTTATGGACAAGTATCTCAATAACTAGTGTTTGTTTTTTATAACTTTTGCATACTCATGAACAAACATGGTTAGCACTCTAAGATAGTAGATATAGGATGCTTTATAACATCCCCATTTGGATTTACTAGAATAACGTAATAATATATTTTTTTAATTATATTGCACATCTTCTTTCATTAAATTAAATCACAAGAATATAATTAGTGATCTTAGTATACATACTAAGTATCTTAAACATAAAGTAAACATTTAACATTCAATAGTTACTAATCACTAACATTACATGAAATAAAACATAACTGAAATTAGAAATAAATTACATAAAATCCATCCATGGATGATATAATAATACAACCACTACTATCAATGTATATGAATAATTAATTACATGTTCATCTGTAATAATTTTTTAATAAATAAAAAATAAGATAAAAGGCTCCACAGAGCACAAATCACTCAAATTCCAATATCTCTGATAATCTCAAGTGTAGTCTCCATATAAGTAATATTGTGGGGAGGGATAGCATCATCTAAGCACTTTTCCACACCAACCACAGACCATCAATCCCCTATAAAATCCTCCAAATAGGGAATGGCCCTCCCTTCATGTATGGGTAGATAGTGATGGTGTGAGAATCCAAAGAGATAAGCTAGTACCTATGTGCTGTAATATTTTTATTACATTATGTGTATCATAAATAAAAATACATTCTAACATGATATTGCACAAACATTTAAATCATACATAAGAAATGATAATGTATAACTAAATATTAATTTGGCTAAAGTTTTCAAATAGTTATTGATGTCTAGGATTAGTCAAATTCATACACACCACTTGATCAAATTACCTTCATCTAGCATTGGTAATACTAAGTAAGCTAGTGAAGTCCATCTCACTACTTAGTTAGTATCAACAATGTGAGATTTGGTTAATATTAATATAACCAACATATTTATACAGATTATTTATATTAGCAGGTATTAAAACATGCCATAATATAGGGATAATTATTATGCATAAATTCAGTCCATCAAACATATGAATGAATCTTTTCTATTTTATTTAGCACATACATAATAAGCATAACAAGTAAAATTTTAATACCAAATGGGTACAATATATACTTAGATTTCATGTTTTAATTTCCATAAGTAAATTTAATTATAGTATAATCAATAATATGATAATATATTGTATATATTACTCAATTTATAAATAGCAGCTATCATTATTTAAAATATTGATCAACTAATAAACAAAAGCATATTATTTCATTTATGTAACCTATTATGCTTTTATGAGGCTTAATGCATATAACTATAGTACCAAATCCCTCGGGAATCTATGACTAGAAGATATAATTATAGGCATGCATCCTAATGCATAAATATAAGCTATAAATGTATATGAGTACCCATGTTCTCATATAGATGTATTTCATATATTTGTGCACTAGTACATATTATATATTATATGTACTACATTCACATACCCAAACACTATATTAATTCTATATAAGAATATTAATATATTCATTTATATTTTTCTAAAGAAGAGCTTCATATGATTTCAACATCCATTCACAAAAGATCCAGCATAAGATATTAATGATCCCAAATTATTAATAAAAAAAAAACCTATAGTCAATAGACTATCAAATAATTATTATACTCTTCCTACTTACTATAGGTTTTTATAACTATTAAGTAAACCAATTGATATCCATTATATATGCATGGTTTCCTTTGATATTTGGACCACACTATAATCTATGTATTAGTTTTATTATCTATCATAAATATTACTATAAACTCAACTCTGTCAACTTATTATATACAAAAACTCTTTTGTTTTTAAATTACATTCATAGTTTTCTAAAAAGAGTTTGAACCTTATACTCTAATAAAATTAGCAACCACAATCGCTTATCTGTATAATATGTATGATGATCCCCTGAATATTTTAATAAATACTCCCAAGGTTATATAGTTAACTTAAAACACAAATTTTTCTACTAAACATAGATAAATTTAATTACTTATCCTATCCATTCCATTTTTTCTCTCAACCCAAGTTTAACTGGTAAACATAGACATAGTTTTCATTCTAAATATATAATTTTATACACTCATCCCAACATATATTTCTTCACTGATTCAATGGTAATTGAACACATAGTTCATATATATTTTATTTATTTGATTAAAGTATATAATTAGTTTATATTTATATAGTCTTATGGTTTTGTGTTCTAAGTATTCAAACAATTTTTAAATTACATTCATAGTTTTATAAATAGAGTTTGAACCTTATACTCTAATAAAATTAACAACCACGGTCATTTATCTATATAATATGTATGATGATCACCTAAATATTTTAATAAATATTCCCAAGGTTATACAGTTGACTCAAAGCATAGATTTCTATACTAAACATAGATAAATTTAATCACTTGCCCTATCCATTCCATCTTTTCTCTCAACCCAAGTTTAAATAATAAACATAGAATTAGTTTTCATTCTAAATATATATGTTTATACACTCAACCCAACATATATTTCTTTACTAATTGAATGGTAATTTAACACATAGTTCATATATTTTTTCTTTGTTTGATTAAAATATATACTCATTTCATATCTATATAGTCTTATGGTTTCATATGCACAATTTTCTAAAAAGAGTTCAAAGCTTATACTCCAATCAAATTAACAACCGCAATCACTTATCTATTTAAGATGTATGATGATCTCATAAATATTTTAATAAATATTCCTAAGGTTATACAGTCAGCTTAAAATGCATATTTTTGTAATGAACATAGATAAATTTAATCACTTACCCTATACATTTTGTGTTTTCCCTCAACCCAAGTTTAACTAATAAAAACAGACTTAGTTTTCATTATAAATATACAAGTGTATAGACTCAGCTAACCATATATTTATTCACTGATTGAATGGTAAATAAACACACTATTTATATATATTTTCCTTGCTTGATTAAAATATATAATTAGTTTATATCTATATAGTCTTACGGTTTTGTGTGTTAAGTATTCACACAGTCTATATATATATATATATATATATATATATATATATATATATATATATATATATACACACACCTAGATTCATATTCCAAGAATACACAGTCCACATATAAATATATCTACTCACAGATTCAAATGAGAAATAATCTCAATTCTTATATATATATATATATATAGTTTCATTATTTTAACTGTCAAAAACACACAACTAACATTTACACATGCTAACCAAATCAGAAACATCATACATATATATATATATATATATATATATATATATATATAATAACTAAATTAGCAATCTTAATATATATACTAACCAAAGTGACAGTATAAAAATTTCCATTTTAACCTGTTCAAACGTATTTTTGACTCAGACATTCTTTATATAATATACTCATGAACTATAAATTATATATATATACATACACACACACACACATATACCCAGTAGATCAATTTACATCTATCTGAGTGTGTGTGTGTATGTGTAGAGAGAGAGAGGCGCACACCCACATAAATACATATATCCTATTGAGCATATGTATATCTATACATTGCAAAACTATCCACTGAGGGTTCTATCTTGAGATAGGGAATTACTTAGTCAAAGCAAACTAAACCCATTTAACCCTAATGGCCTCATACACATGTTAGGGTGTGGAGCTAAAAGCTTCACCTAAGGCAAAAAAGGAGGTTTTCGGAGCTTGATAGTCGCCAGCGTCGACAGGCCAAAACCGACGTCAGTCAGGGGAAGCACAGAAGGAAACCGGCATCGGTAGGAGATCGGCCGGCGTCGGTCACCTCCAGTCAGGCAGGGACCGACGTCGGTCACCTGTGGCGGTCAGAACTACTATTGATGAACAGTCAGTTAAGTGAATGCATAGTTTGCATGATAAAGACTAGTTCGAGTCTTTGAGCCGCTTGTCTAAAGTATTATGTGCATGAGATCTATATAATAGACTCATGGGCTATATTGTTAAGTGTAGAACTTGTAGAACCCAAGTGTGGAGCTTGGAGAGTTCTTCCCATGGTGGAATCAAGTAGGATTCCCCATGTATGTAAGATCAGGTTTGATATGTAGGGTGTTGCAGGATCATGGAGGAGATCTACATGTGATAAGTAAGATCAGGTTGGTCTGCAGGGATGTGTGTATGCGAGGGTCAGAACAGGATCAGTGGGGGAGCAAGATCAAGGTGACAGAAATACATTAGGATCAGGATCATGGTGAGATCTACTTGGAGTACCGGTTCGTACTCGGTTGTACTAGATGTACAATGAGGTGAAAAATAGATTGTGTTAGTTGTTAGTTGTGACCTATGAGAGAAGATTACTCAGGTGGGAAGATTACTGGGAGCCCTTAAGGAGGAAGCCTCACAGAGGTGGAAGAAGAGTGTGATCTCTTTATTGTAATTTCCTTTGTAATGAGTTGAATAGAATTGTGTGTTGCCTCTCATATTCTGTGTGTTTTCTCATTGATAGTTATTTGTTCTTCTGGGTATTTCTGCATGTTTAAGTTGCTTATACATTGGTAATCATGTGTGCTCTTAAATCTGACAAGTTATGTCAGAACTTTGGGAAACTTTGGTCCTGTCAAATGGTATCAGAGCGAGATTGGACGTTCTCAGAGCGAGCTTGACTAACAAGTGGTTTAGATCTGTTAAGTGTTGTTGATTATAGGTTACTCACAGGGGTTGTTGTTTGAGTGGGAGTATAGCAAGGTAGAAGAATGAATAAATTTAGGCACAGGATTAACACCATAAGGAGTGTGGTGGGTTGCCTTCAAGTGGGAGCTTGAAAAGGAATACAAGCCAGGATGTAGATTAGATAGAGTACTGGTATGGGTACAGGTGCAGCTATTTATCTCCAAGTGGGAGATTATTAGGGTGTGGAGCTAAAAGCTTCACCTAAGGCAAACATGGAGGTTTTTGGAGCTTGATAGTTGCCGGCGTTGGCAGGCCAAAACTGACGTCGGTCAGGGGAAGCACAGAAGGAAATCGGCATCGGCAGGAGATCGGCCGGCATCGGTCACCTCCAGTTAGACAGGGACCGACGTCGATCACCTGTGGTGGTCAGAACTGATGTTGATGAACAGTCATTTAAGTGAACACGTAGTTTTCATGATAAAGACCAGTTCGAGTCTTTGAGCCACTTGTCTAAATTAGTGTGTGCATGAGATCTATATAATAGACTCATAGGCTATATTGTTAAGTGTATAAATTATAGAACCCCAAGTGTGGAGCTTAGAGAGTTCTTCCCATGGTGGAATTAAGTAGGATTCCCCATGTATGTAAGATCAGGTTTGATATGCAGGGTGTGTTAGGATCATGGAGGAGATCTACATGTGATAAGTAAGATCAGGTTGGTTTGCAGGGATGTGTGTATGCGAGGGTCAGAACAGGATCGGTGGGGGAGCAAGATCAAGGTGATAGCAATACATTAGGAGCAAGATCATGGTGAGATCTACTTAGAGTACTGGTTCATACTTGGTTGTACTGGACATACAATGAGGTGAACAACAGCTTGTGTTAGTTGTTAGTTGTGACCTATGAGAGAATATTACTCAGGTGGGAAGATTACTGGGAGCCCTTGAGGAGGAAGCCTCACAGAGGTGGAAGAAGAGTGTGATCTCTTTATTGTAATTTCATTTGTAATGAGTTGAATACAATTGTGTGTTGCCTCTCATATTTAGTGTGTTTTCTCATTGATAGTTATTTGTTCTTCTGGGTATTTCTGCATGTTTAAGTTGCTTATACATTGGTAATCATGTGTGCTCTTAAATCTATCAAGTTGTGTCATAACTTTGGGAAACTTTGGTCCTGTCAACACATGCAAATTTAGTTGGAAATCATAGGATTTTAGAAGATATTGGCTTAGTTTTGTGGATAGTCAAGCCATCCATAGGGCTAAGCTTGAATCCTAATTTAATGCAAATCATTTTCTAAACCCTAAGAACCCAAAACTATACACATAATTATTTAATCAAAAAGGAAAGTAATGTCATCACTAACCTCTTTATTACTTCCAAATTTACAAGTATATGAACTAGAATCTCTGTCTGTCACTTTTTTTCTTCTCTTCTTCTCTTCATCCCCTTAGTCTCTTATCCCACTACCTTCTTATCATCCATTTTACTATCCATATTTTCCATTTAATACTTCATGTAATTGTTAGCTCTCTACATGTAATTTTTTATGCATAATCCCTATTATCCTTCAAACTTAGCTAATCTCATAGTTAACTTCCAATGACTATTCCTTAAAATCCCTAATTTCTCTCAAATTTTCCCCTACTTCCTTAATCATTATTTTTGTTAAAAATCTATGCATGACCTTTTTATGTTATAACCCCATGTATCCCATTCAAAAAATCCATCTTTAACATTATTAACAAAGATAACTAACACTTCTAACATTAACTTAGTCTATGCATGCAAATTATGACTAGATTTATTCTTTACGATATAATGCTATCATGTTGCTAACTTAGTAATGATAAAAACATCATGATTTTAATAGTAACTAGATTAATATATAAATTCTATTGTATTGGTTTTCCAAAATGGTAAATCAGATGTCTATTAAACCATTCACAATAGTATTATAACAACATAATCATTGTGATATTACTATGTTATATATACTCCCTGTGTTGATTTTTATCTTCATATATCAAGTCATATATTTATATTCCTAGATATCATATTATAACAAGATAATTTTTTAAAATGTTTCAAAGACATTATGGTTAGTCTATATACCATAATAACCTGATACTATTCATATAGATTTATGTCCCTATAAATATTAATGATAGTAACTATAATAACATAACATAATCATACTACAACATTTTACATTAAACCTACATAGAATATCCACAATTCAATCACACATGATTTATTTCACATACAAGTATTAGACTAAACTAACACACATATATACAATTATCTAAATGCAGATAATGTAAATAAAATACTAATGCTAATAATTTAAACAATGTATATAACATATACTATCTAATATGGTATGTGCATGGGTTCTATCCATTCCTCTATCATCCCCCAACACCTCCATTTATGCCATCCTCTCTGATGATGCTCTCCCTCTATCATGCTCTGAGGGATGTAACCCTCCTAAATACAACTCATGAACAAAGGTAGTTATCCTGTAACATCATGATATGTATCATAAAATAGTGTAGTAACAACTAATTTAACATGATCATAAGGTAAATAATTCACAATATAGCTAACTCATAGCAATGTAATCATGAAATCAAGTAACATACAATTATCCCATAACCACAAATGATTTACAACTTACGTAAAAAGTAATTAATCAATTTAACAACCATAATAATTCATGGATAATTAGGTAAATTAGCTTAATGAGAAATTAGGATGTGACATGCTTAATGGTATCAACTGAATGTCTCTCTTCTTAGGGGTGTTATTACACATCCTTGTATAAGAGATTATAGTTTAGACTAATAATTTATCTAGGGTAGTTATGGCTCACACCTAGAAGACTATATCAAATGATATACTTCTACACACCTTGGATTATCAATTCAATTTATACTAGCTACTTAAATTAATGAAATTTATCAATTATTAATAGATATAGCACATCTAAGACTAATACTCATTAATAAAACAATCAAATTCATCAATAGCATTGGCACACATCAGAATTATTAAATCAATAAAGATAAATAAACTTCAAATTTATTAACACGGAGAAAGAAGAAAGAACAAACACAATTACATGACAATAAATTTCTTGATTTCTTCCTATATATTCATCCAAAACTTTGACCCTTTAAAAAGAGGGTTTTACATGTATATAAATAACTTGAGGAAGGTGTCACCTCATCTTCCAATTTTAGAACACTTTGATCACATCTTAATATACTATATGATAATTCTTAGTTACATCCTCTTAACTCATATATACTTTATTCATGCAACATGTGCATATTGACAAAAATGATTTAATTAATTATAATATAGACATAACTAGGACTTAACTATTCATTTATAACCACTACATGCAAATTTTTATAAAAATAGCCTTTGAGATAAATTGGCTCTTGCTTAATGTTTCTCAAAATTATTATTGGAAGTGTAGTTGTGCTTGTGCTTGATGACATGGTAACTTGAGTTTTACTCAATGATGCACTCATTTATTGAGCTAGAGTTACCATTAGAGCTGAAATGTGATGTGGAATTGATGTAGTTGTTATTGTTGGTAATGTAGGTGGAGTCTATGGAGCAGAATGGGAAAGTGGTGTTTGTGTTGATTTCTTCTTGGCATCCAACTCTTGATAATATTTATACACCTTATCAAGTTATGTGAAAATTAAACTCGTGTACAAAATATGTGGCCTAGTCAGCCTACCTATTTGTTCCATAAATCTAGTGTGTTCTATCTTGGTGGATCTAAATCCAATGCAAAATACTTCTACTTTTGTTGTCCTTTTCCTAGTTGCACTTAATTTGGATTCAATGTCCTCTAACCTTAGTCCTTTTATAATATATTTGAATCCATTAGAGGCTTGTTGAAAAATTTGATCAAATTTAACTCAATTTACTAGCTTCCCTCTATTATCCTAGATTATTGTCAATTTAAGCTCAGTCAAAATTTTCTCTATTTTCTTACCTTAATTGACCAACTTGTTTACTAGATATTCAGAAGATGACACCCAATCCTGAGCTTCTTATGTTCTTATTAAATTTATATTCAAAGCATTTGAGGCCTCCATAGGGGTAATTATGTCTAAGTAATTAAATACCTTATTAGATGTGTAAAATACCAATAAATTTAGCTTATTCTCTCCTCTATGAGAATCTTGAACAATCTAGTTATGGAATTTACATGGGGAACCAAATCAACTCTCAAAGAATGAATTGAATCCAAAATACCTTACAACATGAGTGTGGAATTCTACACATCTTATTTTATACCTTGGGGACTTGAATTACATGTTGTTTCTCTCTGAGAGTTTCTAGCTCCTCTTCAAGCTCTTGTTTAACCATCTCCATTCCCTCATGTATGGCTAGGATTGAATTAGTATGGGTCTCCATTTAGGACTTGAGGTCCTTTATATATGGGGATTGACACTTCTTCCTATTCTATCTCTTTGAAAGGGAATAAACCTATTCTCTTTCATCCATGATCAAAATTATACTTGAATTATCCTCAATATTCTTCTTTATGAATTGTTGAATACATGTTATATCCTTGTCAAATAATGAGCTCACCATTAGAAGTTCAGTGATCTTCAGACTAGCCCTCTTAGAGGTTGAAGCTCTTAACTCCTTAGCCCAATCTAGAAGAGTTAGCTTCAAAGGATATGAGGGTTGAGCCTCCACTTTCACATGCTCTTTAGGCTTAGGCTTATTTTTGGTCATTGATGGCTAAATTATTTTTGACCAGTCTATGTTTCTAAATTATGGTATTAGGTGCAAAAAATAGACTCGTTACTTTCTTTGGGCCCTCTTGGTTATCATTATTGTGATTATGGAGACTAGTATTAAATAAGGCAAAGGTGAACCAAATTGGGTAGAATAAGCATCAATCAGAGTGATGGATTAGTTGATGGATAGAATAGAAAGGGATATGGTTGAAGAATAGAAACTATAGTAGTGGAGGGTGAAGTAGGTGAAGTGGCACTAGGTACATTAGCATATGGGTGCATACAAAGGAGATCGATAAAAAGTGATTTAAAATTAATGAATATGGAAAAAATTAGTGCAGGGATGGTAGAAACTATGGGTAATGACATCAAAGGAAATGAGCCTAAGGGGGATGTGAGAAGAGGACCCTTTATTTATGACTCACTAGTGAGAGGTGTCTTGGCTTTTAGTGCTTGTAGGATTGATAACTTGGCCTATTATAATTCCTCTTCATCCACATATTATGTTGTCTTGACTTTGAATGATGTTTTTACCTCCTTTAGTTCTTATGTGGGTGTGGACTAAGGTCTATCCCCCTTTGGCTTCCTCTGATAGCATCTTATTACTCTCCTAGTTTGTGTAGTTATTGTATGTTGGGGAAGAAAAGGGGGAATCATGCATGATGTTTGTCCTCATGAAGCTATTGTTTCCTCTTCATTGGAGGAATCCAATAAAATGATCCCAAGTTATTCCCTTTATGTTATTTGCTTAACTTCAGTCAGCTCTTTTTCCAACTCTTGCTTACCTTTTTTAATTCAATAGTTAATGCTTGAATTGGAAGAATTTATTCCTCTTCTACTTTTGAAAAGGTAGGAACTTCTTCTAATTCTTTTTGTTCATCATGTACTCTAATAAGTGATGCCTCACCTATAAATTATTCTTGTTCCTATGGTTGGTCTTGAGTTATGAGTGGACCTTCGGGATCTTGTCCCTCTCCTTATGGTTTTTGAGATGGCCTACCAATCTAGAAGTCAAAAGATCTCCATCCTCCTGGTGGTGGGATCTTGAATTTTTCCTCACTGACTATGAGAGAGGGTTTAGCTTATATTACCCTCAATATTTCCTCACTTAGGCCCATAGTCATATTTCTTTCTTTTACCTCTTCATCATCTTAGGCATTCATAAATAAAAAAGCATGATCAAATGGTTTATGTTTATGAGTGAGGTCAAGGGTGTGAATCTTATTTTGAACTTTACCATGAGGGTCCCAATCTCTATGGAGGATAGTGGTAAATGCATATGCTTTCCTATCATTTTCAAATTCCTTAAATTATCTTTATATGGTGTATTACATCCTCCCAATAGTGATGTGGGAGCCATGGAAAATAACCTTATTATTCTTTGTTAATTATTCATCAATACCATTCCATATATAGTATGTAATCTCTTATTCAAAGATTTTATTCATAAAAAACTTAGGGAACTAAAGAGAATCCACCTTGTGGCCAGTAACCATGATAACAATGTAGTCAGGGTAGATCAAGTAGTCTTTTATTCATAAAAAACTTAGGGAACTAAAGAGAATCCACCTTGTGGCCAGTAACCATGATAACAATGTAGTCAGGGTAGATCAAGTAGTCTCCCACATTATTGATAAGTACTCTGGCAATGCTGGGTGAAATTCTAGACAAAGGTTGATCATGGATGGCCATCCAAACCTGAGCATAGATATCCTCAACAATCTTAACTATGTTCCTGATATATGATTATATGTGTACAAAAGAGTAATAATCTAGAATTTAGTTCTTGATAATTTATGGGTTTGGATCCTATAGGACTCCATTGTGGTTGTATATTGTCCTTATTATTGAATCTAATAGATAGGACATCATATAGAATTTTACCCTTTGTGGCCTCCTATCTTTGTGAAGGTTTTGTTCCTAGAGGTGACCATTGATTACTTCCCCCAATGCTTAGGTGCACTCTAAGGTACTTATTAGTCTAGTAGGGAAACCCATTCTAAATGTATAAAGTGGATGCTTGCATGTCCAAAGAGTCAATTTAATAGTGTCATGCCAACACAGATCCCCATTCTAAATTAGGTGATAGTAATAGAATTCTTGACATATTCCTTTATGATGAATGTTTCTCTGGGGAGAAGTCATCTTGCTAGTGCTCATTCTACATTATTATCCTTCTTATAGGTAATAACAATATGTAAATCAAATGTAATATATAGAATAGGTAGACTCAAATACTTGTTGAATGCATCCCCTAGGATATCTTTTATGTTTGTGTTATTTTCAATGTAATAGAGGTATTTGTAGACACTATAAAATTGCACATGATGGTTCTAGATGTCTAATTAACCCCTAGACCACCTCAAAACCCCATAAGGACTCTTCTAAAACCTTACAACCATAAACCTTGAGTCAAGTTAACTAACTAACTTACCCTAATTAACCTTGACTAAACTCAACATTACCCTCGACCACTGATAGTCACCCTAACCATCAATGGTTAGGCCTAACCATCGATGATAGTCCTTTAACCACCTAAATAGTCAACTTTAGTCAACTCTAGCTTGATTTTTTATATTTATCTTATCTAATTTATGTGCAAACTGACACATGCAAAAACTAAATTTAAACTACTTGTTGAAAACCTTGTTAACCTATTGTTTCATCTCTCCTTCTTTCCTATAAAAGGAGAGGAGGAGGAGATGAAATGGATCCATCATCGATCGATCATCATCTGCATCTAGAATCAAAGAAAACTAATAAACCAGCAAGTATGATAGATATCCAAAGTACTGCTAGCCATTAGCCAATAGCCAAGTATCATTACTCTACCAAAATTACTCTAGACTCCATCAATTAGTTTTTAACCAACCACCTCGACCCTTATTTAGATCAACAACCAACAAGCTAAGTATTTATTTTTGCCAACTAGTTACTTTGTTTCTATTTTACAACCAACCCATCCCAAACCCACTTTCTAAAATTTCATTATGCAACCTTGTCAGACCAATTTATTAAACTAGACCAAAACCATAGTAACCATTGATGATCACCTTGACTATCGATGGTCTATCCATAACCATTGATGGTTGCCAAACTATTGGTCACCCTAATCACTAATGATCACCCCAACCACTGATGGTCACTGTTTGATAAACAAATAGAAAGATATTTTCACCTACTAAACCTCAACCAAATCCAAATTTTGGATCCCCTACCTGATCACAAAGCCTCACCCTATTTTCTAGGCAATGACTGATTCATTTAGCACTAATATCAATTTGATTATTTCTATAATTAGCCAAATTCACTATTCATTTAAAAACATTTCTTGTATTTCGTTTTAGTATCTTCTATTGTTTATGCGAGTACTTTATGTTTCCACTTTTAAAACTTTATTGTCTAAAAGTTTGGATTGATAACCTCGAAAGAAGATCATGCTTCTTGGATCTAGTTTTCTAGGAAATCCATCATAATATCTAACTAATCAACCATTTATTTAGTGTTTTATTATATGTAGGTCATTCCTCATAAGCCAAAAAGGAGTATCTACAACCATCTAGATCAATTTGTGCACAACATACTAGGTTCTACTAATCATACCCTTGTCAATTTTCTTTTTTCTTTCTTCCAAAAAATATAATAAAAATTTATTTGAAACATTTTGGCATGCTCGATGGGACCCTTGAGTCTTTTCTTGGGTTCATAGTTTCATCTCGATGATTCTTCTTGTCTTTCACTCATACAATGAAATTAAAATTTCATTTTGGGTTTAACATTGATTGCATCCATTATTTGCTTGCTTATTTTAGCTCACATGGCTTAATTAATCAAGTGAATTAATCATAGTTTCACCCTTAACAAACACACAAGAGAAAACCATTTGCACTTAATCAAGCATTAAAATTTTGACATAAGGCCCAACTAGGATTTCATCACCTAACGGTCACCTTTCCTAGCCATCTTACTTGGATTTCATCACCAAGGGGATAACCAACTCAACTCTTTGGTTGATTATAATCTATGGCAATCATTATATCTTAGCTAAACACCTAACACCCTTATCGTTGTGGTGTGTGAAGTGAGGGGGTAGGCCCCAATATGAATCCACGTACTGATTTCTAATATAGGTCCCTTTGAGAGCCTAAACACAACTTGAAACCAATCATAGACTTATTTTATAGTACCCACTCTACAAGCCAATTTTAGTCACATAATTCTTTAAACTTAAGGCATAAGCCAAAAGAAAGACTAAAAATAACATTAGCATTTTATGTGTTTAAGTGTGTGTTTCATTTCCTTGACTTTTTATTGTATTCTCTTTATTTGAGTTGTGAGATTGCTTGTATCTTCCTCCTTTCCTCATCTACATGGTTTTAAGCAGGCAATAACTAAAACACCAAGAAAATCAATACCCACCTCCTACTCATCCATCTTCCTCTTTCCCCTCATCCATAGAGTAAATCTCAGATGCAAATATTTTTCCTCATCCTTCTGGGAGTCCTACCATCCCTCAAATGGTTTCCCAAGGTGATGCAAATTTCACCACCTTTTGAGATAACAACCCCATATTCCTCTATCATTAACTTCACCATATCCCATTGTACCCCTACTTCAGTTCCACTTATTAACTATACCTATGGAATTCCATCCCACCTTATGGGTGATGAATCTTTTTCCACCATCTCAACCCAACCTTTAATCACCTATGCATCATCCTCTACCAATAACCCTATCAATACCACCATCCAAAACTAACCCACTCAACCAAGCAACACCCAAACACCTTTTTTCCCAACTAACAACCCTCCTAGTTTATGAGTAACCCAACCTTTGAGAGCTAATACTTCCCTTACCATAGGAGTACCCTCTACTAGCATCACCACCATTCCTCTCATTTCTAACCTACCTACCTCCACCCCATTACAAATCTTGGTGATTCCCATACCTTCTACCCTTCCACCCATTAGTACCAAAGTTACCACCTACCCTCTATATACTAACCTAACCATGCCTCCTACCTAACCTACATTAATTTATCAATAGGTACCCATTATACCAAACATGA
Organism: Torreya grandis; assembly: GCA_037957365.1. Classification (NCBI taxonomy): domain Eukaryota; kingdom Viridiplantae; phylum Streptophyta; class Pinopsida; order Cupressales; family Taxaceae; genus Torreya; species Torreya grandis. The sequence continues at coordinate 4,145,938 of JARHVA010000365.1, read as the reverse complement.
GCTACATCCCCAACCCATAAGGGTATGTACATGTACCTTCCACCCAACCACCTATCTCCACATATTCATATATGGTATCATCCCAACCACCCATATCCACATACCAACATGTGGTAGCCCCTCTCAACCCCCCCCTCCCCACAAACTATATATATATTACACCTACCCAAACCAATCATAACCTACCTTACAATTATGGGGGTGCATAACCCCAAACTGACCTTGTCAAAATATTAATGGACAAAATGACTACTTTGGAGTCATCCATTTCTATAACTCATAATATTTTGTCATATGAACAAATTTGTAATGAACCAATTCACACATTTGTCCTCATTCAACCAAATCGTCCACAATGGGAACTTTCTAAGTTTTCAAATTTCAAAGTAAGGAAGACTATCAACAACACCTAAGAGAATTTAGACACTCATGATATTTTATTACCTATGATGATGCTCTCCTTATTCATACCTTCCCCATGTCTTTGTCTGGTCTATCACTAGATTGGTATAGTGCTCTAAAATATCACTCTCTCTTTTCTTTCACCCAATTGGATCAAACTTTATTAGATCACTTTTCTATAAACATCTCCAAGAAGGTTTCCATCACTAATCTATACTCCATATAATAGTTTGATGATGAGTCTATTGCTAACTTCATGGCCCATTGGAGAAATATGATAAACCAACTCTATTTCTATCTACCCCAACCTAAGTTTATTGAACTCTTTGTTTTGTCTTATACCAAACACATCTCCTCTACTTTATGGTTTAAAATCTTCAAGACCTTTTATGAGGATTTTACCATGGCACAAAAACTAGAAAATAGAGCCATCAATGAGGGAAAACTAAAATTGAGAAATAAGAATTTTACCATCAAATCAAATGAGGCTTCCTCCTCTAAACCCAATAAATAAACTAACACAAACTCCAAAAATAAGGGAACCATGAATGTGATTATCCTTAATACCACCCCTTTTCCCATTGTTAACCAATCTAACTCTTCCAACTCCTCTAATTAGAACACTAAGAATCCAAACTGTAATACCTAGAATCAATTTACTCCATTTGGAGAGTCATATGCTTTGGTCTTGGAGAAATTATTAAAGTATAATATCATAAATCTTCCCTCAATCAAACCTCTACATTAATTATATTCCTCTCATCCTATACCAGTTTGGTACAAGGAGAATGAATTGTGAGCATTCCATCAAGTCATTGGGCATGATGTTAGTAGGTGTAATACCTTCAAGAATAGTGTCTAAACTATCATTAATAAGGGGTAACTTATGTTGGAAAAACCCAATGTACCTAAAACCAATAAATTTAAATCATTAGATAACCATTTCCCAACTATTCTCCTTCTACCAATAGTGAAAATAAAATAGAATCCTCGCATGCTCACAAGGCCCATATTATCAATATGGTTCATGGTGAACCTACTGCTGAGAAGACAAACCAAATCACCTCTTCCCCTACTCAACTTATTGAGGTAGTGGATTCACCAACCTCTCCTTTAATATGCACATTAGAGGAGGAAACCATTCCCACTTTATCATTTTCCTCAATCATATAATAATCCACTCTTCCTTTAGTGATCACTCCTAAGGAAGAAACCACTTTACCTATACCTCCCATCAAGGAGTTACCTTCCTAGATATTGGAACCTTTTGATTAGGAAAAGTATGAGGTAATCATTCCTCCCTTTTGACCCTTGGGTTTATCCTTTGAATCCACTATCGAGGGATTTAGACCTACCTATAAACCTTTCTCTAGACTAGTTAAAAACTTAGAATTCATATCCGACCCTAACCTAGATTAGGCCACCTTTTGGTAATAGCTTGGGCTCCTATATAGAAAAAAATAGGATTTTTATTTATCAAAATAACCTACCCTTTCCAATATCAAATCCACTATCACCAAAACCCAACCATCAGACACCTCTACCCATCAAACTATAGCAGCACCATCAAAACCAAACTCACCCAAAGGCACTAAATCACATTCTACCATTCTAACCAAACCCACTAAGAACCTTAGAATATATCCTACTCATAACATTACTCACCCATCATTAAATTTGGATTTAAACCCACAAAACCTATCAAAAAAATCCCAATTTAAGCCAACAAAGAAGGTAAAACCACATAAAATCCCAAAAACCAAAACTCTACCTCCCCTCTCCACTTTACCCTCTATTTTGGGGCCTCATTCCTCTACCTTAATTGGGAAACCAAATAACCCTATCAAAACCCAACCACCACTCTTATTTATGCCATCACTCTTTCTTTCATCCACACCTATTTTCATTGAACCCCCCATAAACATACTTCCTATCCCCCAAACATACACCCCAAAATCTTCTAACACCAAACTATCAACCTCTATACCAAAACTAAAACCATCCACCAAGAACACTCATTTACCCAAAAACTCTACCACCAAGACCACTCCTAAAAGGGATTCCACCTTAACTACCAAACCTAAGACCTCCACAACTTTGCCACTATTTTATGAATCTTACTCAACCATCTTAGAGAGGCTATTGCAAGCATCTTGCCTAACCTTGCCACATATCAGACCATTTGACCCACATAGTTTTAAACCATTTTGGTATAATGATAGATTAGTGTGTTTATACCATAATATACTTGGGCATGATACTGAGAATTATAAGTCTCTCTAAGTATTAGACCATCAACTATATCATTAAGATGACTTATTATCAAATGATCCTCTTATGATCCTGATACCAATCCAAGAACCAACAACCATCAACAAAAATCTACCTATTCCTCCACTCTCACCTCAAAGTCAAGAGGAACCAAAGTAATCCTCTATCTTGACTCCTCCCCCAATCCATACCATCCATGTGGTCACATGATCAATAACCCAACTAAAGGATAATGTAAATATAAAGGTGTACATTCCATGGACATATCCTTCTTCCACCACCCAACCACCTAGCCAATAGCAAGCACATTTACCTTCAACCAAACCAAAAGTGTCCATCTTGGGACCCTCTCACTCCAATCCATCTAAATCAATTTAATGAGTAGTTATAAAATAGCTTCACCAAACACTGATGAAGATGAATTTGTATGAACTAATCAATACCTCATCCCATCACCCCTAAGTGATGATAGAGGCTCTACAATCTATAGAGGTCTAACTAGAAGACCCAAAACCTTTAGAATCCTTTGTTAGAGCTCTCCAAGATTCCAACCTTGTTACCTTCAAAGATTCAAAAATACCTTCCATCCATTTAGATGACCCAGATCCTCCCCTCTTCATTGCCATGTACATCAACCAAACCCACATCAAGAAGGTTACGATTGATGATGGAGCTAGTATCAACATTATCTCCTCCCATGCATATAACCAACTCAAATTACCCAAGAATATTATGTCAAAAACTTCTATGGTCCTCTGATCATTCAATAATACCATGGCCACTACTTTATGAATTTTTATCCTTCATATTCACCTAGGACCCCACACTCTTCTTGAGTTATTCTATGTAGTAGAAGGAGAGTTCAAGTACGACATCTTGTTGGGATGTCCTTGGATTCATTCCATGGGTTGTGTGCCATCTACCCTACACTAGTGCATCAAATTTGATCATGAAGGTCAAGTTTTTACCATAAAAGCTAACCTGAGTCCTTTCACATCATGCAACATGATGTACCAACCCAATGACATTCTCCTTCCTCCATCCAATAAGCCTTCATCAATAAAAGACAAATCCCTATATCCCTCTACCATTGAATCCTCCACTAGTTAATTTATTCCCTCCACTAAAATACCCACAATGGACCCTTTGGAATTAACCTTCTAGTGTCTTTGATTGGAGGAGTATCACCTTTTGACCCTTGATGCTTTCCCTACTCCCCAAGAGTATGGGAAACTGAACCACCAACCTAGTTATGACCTTAATATTGGAACTATTGTTCCTTTTGGGCCCTCCTCTTTTCAAACCAATTTTATCTATGGGGGACTTGATAAACCCCTTAAAACTTATACCACCTCTTTTTCACCTTAGTAATTCACATTTAGCTTCTCCTATCTAGACAAACTAGACTTTGCCTAGACATACCTTTATAGGTGTGCTTGGAAAGGATTTGGTCTAGGTCAGTATGAACATCATCCACATGAATTTATTCCAATCAAAACCTAAAAACCTCACAAAAATTATGGCCTTAGTTTCATGCCATCTAAACACCAAACCAACCCGCCTCCCATTACCATCATTGATGAGGAGATCCCATCCTCACTACCCACACCACCATCAATAGTTGAGGATTCCAACATCACCCCCCTAACTTGTTTTTTCATCACCATGATTAGCCTCAAACCCTTGACTTATCAAAAGTATGAGGTGATCATAAACATTCCTCTAACCCATCTTGAGATGATAAGAGATGACTATCCTACCATTAATACCATTTGATGTCAATATGATAATTCCATTCTCATTTATTTTGGTTCAAAAGATTCCTTTATCCACAAATATCTTCCTCCTAAGACCTCAACCATGTTGAATTAATCCATCATGGATATCAACTTGGGCACTCTAGATAACCCACATATTATCAAAATTGACCAATCACTAAATTCTAAGGAGCTTCAAGACTTCCCCTCCTTACTTTAAGACCATAGCATAGCATTTGCATGGTCTTAAAATGACATTCTATGAATCAATCACTCCATCACTACCCATAACATAGTCACCAACCATGATCCCAAACCCGTTTAGTAAAAAAAATTATGAATGCACCCTCACGTATCCCTTCTCATCAAAGAAGGGATTCAATGTCTTATATTTGTCAATTTAATTCAAATCATTGACTATCCCCAATGGGTTTCAAATGTCGTACCTATCACCAAATCCATAAGGGAACTTTTCATTTGTGTAGAATTTTATGAACTTAACCTTGCTTTCCCAAAGGATGACTTTCCTCTACTAGGCATTGACCAACTAGTTGATCTTACAACTAGCCATGAGATTTTATCTCTTATGGATGGATTCTAGGGATACAACTAGATCCTAATTACCACTGAAGATCAACATAAAACTATCTTCATCACCCCATGGGGAAATTTTTAACTTTTTGACTAAAAAATGTTAGTGTAACCTAGTAACATGTTATGCCCTACATCCTTTATGACCTTATTCACAAAATCATAAAATACTATGTTGATGGCCTTCTTGGAAAATCCAAATGTCATAAAGATCATTTGGTCATTCTTAAGATTATCTTTGAGTAACTCATCCATTACCATATCTACCTTAACCCTAAGAAGTGTATTTTTACAGTTTTGTTAGGGATTCTCCTTGGTTTTATCATCTCCCTTTGAATAATTGAAGTCAATCCTACCAAAATCAAAGTAATCCTTGATATGCCCCCTCCTACCCACATCAAGTAACTCCATAGCTTGTATATGAAGATCCAATCCATTCATAACTTTATCTCTCAGCTCTCATATTAGTGTCAACCTTTTCACCACCTTTTGAAGAAGGATGTATCTTTTAAGTGGAATAAAAACTATTAAAAGGCCTTTTATTTGCTTAAAAGGTACCTTTTATCTCTACCTATCATCATTCCTCCCAATTAAGATCAACATTTTTACCTTTATATCTCTACCACCAATCACTCCTTAGGGGCAATGTTGGCTCATTAGGATGAATAGTATAAAGAGCAATCCATCTACTACATTAGCCACACATTTGTAGAGTACGAGACTTAGTACACCCATATAGAGAAAATTTAACTATATTTTGTCTTCGTGTCCACCAAACTTCACCACTACCTTCTCAACCACAAGACATATATCATAACCAATACCGAACCACTCAAGTATATGCACTCCAAACCATACCAAAACCAACATATGGCTAAGTGGCTAATGCTTCTAGCTGAGTTTGACCTTGATTTCCTCTAGAAGAATTCAATTAAAGGGAAATTAATTGACAACCAATTGGATTATGCACCATTAGTAGACAATCAACCTCTTCCTCTTGAGTTTCTTGATGAGTCCATTGTAACCCTCTCTTAGGTAGACTTCACCTATATGTGACCATGTTATTTCATGGATCAAAGTATTACCATGGTGGGGGATTTGAGATCATCCTTATTCCCCTTCAACTTGAACCTATTTCTTTATCTTTAAATCTAGATTTTGAATGTATCAGTAATATGGCCAAGTATGAGGCTCTAGTGATAGGTCTCTAAATTGCATTAGCCTTGGGAGTCAAAATGATCAACATCTTTGATGACTCCAAACTTGTGGTCAACTAAATAAATGGCTCTTACTAGTGTAATAATGATGTTTTAAAATAGTAAAATTAATTAGCTAACATACTCTTAGAATCATTTAAACACTACTATATCCCAACCACTTCATGATCTATAAACAAGCTTTCCAATACAATGGCTTCCCTCACTTCTTAGATCTCATCTACACCCTATAACTCTAAGCTATCTATCATTATCCACTAAATTACCTAGCTTTCTTATGTCAAATTAGAATCTCCTGCCATCTTTAATGTGGAGGAGACACAACTTGACCTTTGGTATTAGTAGAACTTTGAATATCTCAACCTTGTCATCATTCTTTTTGGTCTTTCTAGGAATGATCAAATAGCATTTGTCTAGAGTACCTCACATTATACCATACTAGGGGGAATTATTTATAAATGTGTCTTTGATTGTCTCCTCTTTTGTTGCCTTTGCAGTCATGTAGCCTCTCATTCTATTAGAGAAATACATGATGGGATCTATGGAGGGCACATTAGTATCTTATCCATCACTAAACATATCCTTCACCTTGGATATTATTGGCCTACCCTCAACCAAGATTGTTGTAATTATGTAAAAAAGTGCATCAAATGTCAAAAACATACTAATTTACATCATGCACCTAGCCATAGTCTTCACGTAATCATATATTTTTGGCCCTTCTCATAATGGGGTTGGGACCTTATTGGAGAAATTAACCCCCACTCTTAATGGTGACATAATTATAATTAAATATTTCACCAAATGTGTAGAGGTTATTCCTCTCATCTCCATAAAATCTAAAAATATTATCAACTTTATCAACCATCACATCATCTATCATTTTGGTGTTCCTCATAAAATTATCACCAATGATGGAAAATCCTTCAAGAATAAACAATTCCAAGGTATTTTTGATGTATTCGATATCAAGTTAAGTTTCTCATCTCACTATAATCCATAAGTAAATGGATAGGTGGAAGCCTCTAAAAAAACTCTCAATAACATGCTAACTAAAATGGTTAATGCATCTAGCCAAGATTGGCCTTTACACATCCTCTTTACCTTATGGGCCTATCATACTAGCATTTAAACCTCTATGGGTGTTACTCCTTTCTCTTGATTTTTTGGAGTAGAGGTTGTCTTGCCTCTTGAAGTCCAAATTCCCTCTCTTTGCATATCCTTGCAAGATCTTATCTTTAAAAGTGATTATCATTAAGAACATTTATCCCAACTTGAGATACTTGATGAGTGTCATTTATTAGAACTCACCAATATTTGTGTTTATCAAGAACGCATCAAACACACTTATAAAAAACACCTTAAAGTATGAGAATTTAATATTAGAGACCTCATCCTCAAAGAAAATCAACATGTCACCAATGTGGAGAAAAGAAAGCGAGGTAAGTTTACTTTCAATTGGCTTGGACCTTATATCATAACTCACAAGTATGGATCAAGATCTTATCAATTATCCTCACTTGAAGGGAACCTATAACCTAAGCCCCTTAATGCTTCACATCTATGTCCTTTCTTTTTCTAAAAAAGGATCAAACTCACCTCTTGTCAAACTTAAGCTCATCCTTTATTTTCAAACCATATTCATCTCCTTATTTTAGTAACAACTGATTAAAATTGAATCATGTGATTATCTATCACAACTATAGCCTAATATTGAACAATAGGTACCAAAGTTATACCCATAAAATGATTCTCATGGTACTTTCCACCCCCTTCATAGGATGGATTCCCATGGTCATTATCACCTAAACCTCTTTTATACCTAATCAACCTTATTGTGCTTTTAGTTTTGCCTTTATAAAATGTAACCCTTTAATGCTATATAAGTAAGTCCATGATATCAAAATCAAACATCAAAATAAAAATCAAAATAACCCATATGGGTCACTCTCTAGAATTTTTAGACTGCTCCCTCGAAGGATAGCTACACAAACATATCAAAAATTCTCAATATAAGGTAAACTGCTCCCTTGAAGGATAGCTATCAAAAGCCTTAAACAAATCACACAAAACTTAGACCACTCCCTTTAAGGATGGCTGAGTAAAGAATTTTTCATAGCATAGCAATTATTTTTTGGAAGCTTTCTGCATCGATCAGCTTCCCCCAACCCTCCCAAGCAATAAAAAAATAGCAAAATACCCATTATTAGACATCATGACTAAAAAACTAATTTTGGAAGCCATAATCAGATCTCATCAAGAGACTTCCCACATCGATTAGTCTACACCTTATATGACATAGACTTGTTTATATTGGCTCTTTGGTTACCTATAGAGGAGGCAAGCTAGTCTCCCAAGAAGGTTCCATTTTCATCTCCCTCCCCTTTACATACTCTATAAGTAAGGGATTTTGAGCTTACTTGACATTATGTGATCAAGACACCTTTTTTGACCAACTAACACAAGTTAATGTAAAACATCCAAAGGGCTTATGTTCCTTAAGCCAATCTAAATTTAGTTTGTTTTAGCCCTTTTCAAATAATAATCATCGTGCCTCCTTATTATCTCATATTGTTAATACATTCACTTAAACATTTGTCTCTAGTTTGTCTTCTCTTTCTCACATCTAGTCTCATTATCTAACTTACCTTATGTACTTTACCTTAATATACACATAATGACCATAATCATAACCACATCACATTATATCATCATCACTAACATAACCACTACCTATATAAACAAATCAACTATCACCATTGCATTATCATAATCACATATACCATATCCAACACATGTCTAAATATAAATGAGGAAGCATATACTCATTAAATTTTAGCATGAACAGCATGATCATAACCACTTCATAACATCATTAACATCCTACCATTTATCACATTCATACAACCATGATCCATAATCCATAACCATAACAATAATCACATCATAGCCTTGTCCACCTAAGCATAACTAGTAACCATAACCATGATCATATCAATATCTTAAACATAATCATCTCAAAACATGAAATCAAATGATCACATCCATAAAACAAAATCATCAAATTATCATCACATAATCATATTAGGATCATCATAGTCATCCATAACCATCACATCATAATCACATCAATAAAATTAATCCATATCAAACATCATCATGAACATAAATTAAAGAGACATATCATCACATGCCTAGCTAGGTGAGTCCACTTCAACATCTCATAAGTATAATCATATCAACTGACATCATCAATAATCAACATGAACATCATAACCATGAACCACAAACCATAAACAAAGGATCACATCTATATCTCATAAATAATCATCATAGTGTATACAAAATATACATAACTCTCAATAAAATTTACATCTCGCTACATCAGCTCATAAGACAATATCAAAATCATCTAATACATCAAAATATAATGTCTCATCATAAATATATGATCCTTGGACACCACTACCTCCTAGAACCTGCCCTCTTATACCTACCTATCTACCTACAAATGTGGTCCACTAACCTTGTGTCACCATGCTATCACCACCCATAATCTTGTCTCTATATTCACCCCATCAAGGCTCATCTGGTAGGTTCCTAAAGATGAAGGATTCATAGTATCATAGATCCTCCATAGACTCTACATATCTTTACATTGAGATAGTCCATGTTGGTCTCATAACTATTGGTACCCCACCTCCTACCTACTAGAGAGAATCTCTCCTACATCACCAAGGCTAAATGAGACCTATCTTGATCTCTGTCCCTTCTAAAAGTAACCACCTAACCTTGTGCTACTATTAGGGATGGTTCTACTACCACTAAGGATGCTTATGCTATAGCCATCACTACTCATTCTTGATCCCTCTTAATGGTCACTACCTCTACATCTAGGGTAACCCCATGCACCTAAGAATGCTCACCATATCCTCTAGCATTGACATCTATATCCTATCAGACACCATCATCACAACCAAAATTGGTTATGGCATAGTGTGCCTAGTACTATATAGGATATATGCATGTCACACATGCATCATCCACATCTATCTTCATAAGAAACTCCTCATTATCAATAGAATCATAGACTAGTTGTGGATCAAGTGTTAGAACTTAGAAACTCTAGTTTAGACCAACACACAAGTCTTTTATCTCTTTTGATCAAATATCATAACCTAGATCAGTTCAAGGTTGAAACAAGCCTCAAATATGCAAAATTCAAATTCTCATGTCAAAGCATAAACATGTTGTGTGTGTGTTTTGATTCCACTTATAATTTTTCATGAGACTTCAGGGAACAACATCTAGGTTCATACCTTTTGACCATTACATCTGACTTTGAGCATATTTAGATATTCATTAATAATGTTTACTCTTAGTTCAAGGAAGGCTTGGGCATTTATCTGCTACTAGCCAGGCATCCATATCCCTAATAGAGATGCCTTTGGATCCACTCATGGCCTTGTTGTACTATCATCTAGGTGTCTATATCCCTGATGGAGATTTCTTGAATCACTTTTGACTTTGTATCTTTTGAGTTAGCAATAAGTCCTCTTTTGTTTATTTTTTTGTGTAGGTATTTTAACAAAGGTTGGGAACCAAGATATCCAAGTTTAAAGGATTTTCTCAAATGTTTTAACTTTAGGATAATCGCCTATAGTTAAAACCTTGATCTCAGACAAGGATGTGTTTTAAGTGTAAGCATGCATATGCCTTAACCTTTTGAACTCTCCTTCCACATACATGATTCTTCTCACAAAAGATCTTTGGTCTCAAGTAATGTTTTGGATTCTTATGAGGTAACTGACTTCTATGTGAGTCTTGGGAAAGTCTCTAGATTAAAACATTATGCTATAATATAGCCTTAGGTTCTCTTATGTAAGGTTCATGCCCTCGTTTTGAAATACTATAATTTTAAGCAATCAAGGGAGATTTTGAGCAAGAACAGTCCACAAGACTTTATTGAAACAAAAGAGCACAAACAAAATAGGAAGCAAGCACACAACATAAAGTAAACAAATATAGATAAGTAAGGCATGAAAGTAAACAAATATAAACAAAAAAATAGGAAAATAAAGCAAGGAAAGAAACTAACTATCCTACCTACTCTAACCTTAAAAAATCTTACAGATTTTATTCCATGAAGACCCCTAGTGGAGTAGTAGAAAATTAGTGTTTGATATATTTCCCATTGGTGGGAAATGTGAATTATACTCCTTGAAGGTCTTTTAGCTTAAAGGTATTGTTGCCTAATATTTATATAATTTGGTATGGGCTAATCTACAAGGGTGTAAACTTACCATGCTTGCCTTTAGGTTTTGATACCTTATCTCAAAGGAGTACTAGGTCTTCTTATTTGGACACCTTCACTTTGGACCTCTTATCAAACCATATTTTCATAGTTTTTTTATGTCTACTAAAGTCTAAAAATTCCTTTTCTCTAGCATCCTCCATTTGGATGATGTCTAACAACCTAAAAGTGGCTAGCTCTTGGCTTTATTCCATGTATTTTTGCATGAATGTGAACATGGGTAACTTGAGGGTAATGGGAATGATAGGTCCCTGAACATACACCAAAAATAATGGTGAATCCTTGAGTTCTTGCTTGATCCTTATCTTATCAGCCCATAATGCATACTTAAATAGTTTTTGCCATGTTCTGGCTTTATCCATAGTAGACTTCTTGATGGTTTTCATAAGGTTCTTATTAGTAGATTCAGAGACTTCATTTCCTTGAGGATAATGATTGGATATGAATTTTAAAGAGATGTCATTATCATAAGCTCATTCAGTCATTTATATGGATATAAATGTAGATCCATTGTCACAAAGTAAGGAAATTGGGGTTTCAAATCTAGTGCAAATATTTTCTTCCAAGAAGTTGATTACCTCCTCTATCCTAAATTATTTGGTGGCTATAGCTTCAGTCCACCTTGTGTAATAATCTATAGAAACTAGGACATACTTATGGCCTTTAGAGGAATTGGGATTAATTACCCCCACAAAGTCTAACCCCCACTATGAAAAAGGTTTGTCTACCATCACTGGTCACAAAGGCATGTTTACTTTTGGTTTTTTTATGCTAAATATTTGACATGAGTGACACTCCCTCACATGCTTATGAGCATCCTAGAAAATGGTAGGCCAATAGTACCCAGCCTTGAGAATCTTGTTATCTATGGTTTTCCCTGAATGGTGTCCACTACCTAACTTTTCATGAAAAGTGGACATGATTTGAGAAGTCTCTTCTTTAAAAACACACCTTAAGTAGATCCCTTCAAATTTCTTCCTATATAGGACTCCATCTTTGATGAGATAATGGGTTGATTTAAGCTTTAAGGCTCTCTTCTATTCTTTGGTGAGTCCTGGAGGATAACTATCATTGATAAGGAGGTGGATTAGAGAGTCATACCATTTATTGGGCTAGAAGTTTTTTTGATCAACTTACATGACATGAAGTTTTAGTTTGGAGTTGGTAATCATCTATATTAGGCCTTGACATTTCACCAATTTGGCAATCTTCATTTCTATATCATACTCTTGTAGGACTAACATCCACTTGCCCCTTCATTCTCAAAGCTCATTCTAACTCAACATAATCTTTTTGGTTGGGTCTGGTAAGATGGCATGCACCTTATTTCTAAGAATGTAATGTCTAAATTTTTTTACTACCTTCACTGGTGCATAAGCTTTCTTATCAACCATGGGATAGTTTACTTAAGTCATTTTGAAATTGGTACTCATGAAAGCTATAGGGTAGTCATTTTCATTAACCTTATGAGTCAATACTATATCCATGGTGTTGTCAGAAGTAAATGAATATAGGTAAAAGTCTTTTGAGAAGTCAAGAATTATCAAGACTAGGGCTTGACTGATTGCCTTCTTGATGTCAGTAAATTTTTTCTTAGATCCTTCATCCCAAGAGATTTTAGCATATTTTTTAAGCATATAATTCAAGGGTTTGACAATCTCAGCAAAGCCTAAGACGAAATTCCTTTCAAAGTTGATATTTCCAAAGAATGACTTTAGTTCTTTTTAGCTATTAGGTAGCTCAATCTTGGAAATGGCTTCCACTCTCTTAGGATCTATGGAGATCCCTTCTTTGGTGATGATATACCCCCATAGTTTTCATTTAGTAACATAAAATATGCTCTTCTTGGGGTTCAGGGATATTTCATACCTCCTACACCTTTCAAATACTTGTTGTAGGTGCATGAAATGACCTTCTCTATTCTTGGAAAACACTATTAGATCATCTATGTAAATTATGATGCATTTGCCTATTGGACCTTGGAAATCATGGTCCATGGCTCTCTAAAAGGTTTCCCCTACATTAATTTGTCCAAATGGCATTCTTTTGTAATCATATATTCCCCATTTAGTGGTGAAGGTTGTCTTTAGTCTATCTTCTTTGGCAATAAGCACTTGGTTATATCTATAAAATCCATCTAGAAATGACATCATGGAAGATCTTGAAACAACTTAGATGACTTGGTCTAGAGAAGGCAAGGGGTAATTGTCTTTTTTAGAGGCTTTATTCAAATTTCTAAAGTCCATACACAATCTAATTTCTCCATTATTATTTTTGACTAGGACCAAGTTAGCAACCCAAGTGGAATGCCTAATAGAAAAGACAATCCTTACATCTAGTAGTTTCTTGACCTCCTTAAAGATCATGGGTTCCAAGATAGGGTTGATAGGTCTTTACTTCTACCTAAAGGGTTTGCAATTTTCCTTGAGGGGTATGGTTTGAATAATAACCCTTGGGTCAAATATTTTTAGATCTTCATATGACCAGGCAATTACACCCTTATATTTTGTAAGTAGCTCCCTAGCCTTTCTATTTTCCATTTCAGTACAATCCTTTCTTATGTTCACTTTTTGGGACTAATCATGTGGGCCAAGATTTATTTCATGATAGTCCTTACAACTTATTTTGGGTACCTTAGGTGTTTCATTAATCTTTTCATGATCAAACAACCTTTTCGATGAGATCATCCCTTTAGGTATATTATTGTCATTTAGTCAAATGATTTTACCATTAAGATCCCTTTTAGGATAAATTTCATCAGCTTCATCAATGATGTGAGCTTCAAAGGCCCCAAAATTAGTCAAGAAATCTAGAATTTGTTAATCATCATTGAAGACTTGAGAATGATTCACATTGTTCAGGACTAAGGGGTATGGTACTAGCTCAATGTTGAAGTTGGGGGAATCATGATTGGGCATGAGATTAGCTGCAATAGAGGCAATCATATCAGTAGCTTTGTTTTCTTCCCTAGGGATAGACATGCTATTAAAAGAATCAAAATATTCTACCAAGTCCCAAACTCTAAACTTATACTTCTTAAGGTAAGATAGCTTTCATTAGTACTTGCTCCTTAATTGATTAACCACAAGTTTATAATCTCTGTACACAAGGATTTTCTTGACCTTATGCTTAATAGTAAGCTACAACCCTAGGATGAGAGTTTCATATTTATCCAACTAATTAGTGCATGGGAATTACAATCTATAAGATGCGTGATATTATTTTTCTATAGGGTCTATCAATATAATACCAGCTCATAATCCTGATTTGCATCTAACACCATCCACATATAGTCTCCATAAGCTAGGCATTAGAGGAGAGATCTTGAAACCATGTTCTTTTATAGCTTCCAAAATGAATATTATTAGATCAAAATCTAAGAAGTTCACATTTTCATTGACAACATTATACTCTGTTATCATCTGTTTCATCTTTATCTCTCTTTCCACCCTTATTTGATTTGGAACACCCTTCAAAGGTAACCATAAGTGGGAGAAATTAGTATACATGTATCCATCCAAGGCCTTAGTCCATTCTATACTAAGGAGCAACCCATAAGCACTAGGGATAACCACCACTTATATGTCTATGAATTATTGAACTCTTGGTTCACTAACCAATTACATATGTACATTCAATAATTCCCCAATGACTTTAACTTTTGAATTGTCTAATTGTGTGACCACCTGATTAGACTTGATTGGGGTCAACCCAAGTTGTTCACATATCCCTACAAGAATGACGTTGGTTGAGGCTTCAGAATCTAAAAGGCAATTATGGACATTTTTTCCAAATATCCTAACTATGAGTAGGAATGGTGGAGACTTTATCGTAGTTACTTACATAGTAACATTTGCACTATAACTTCTTGGAGGCTTCCTAAGTTTCTTGGACAATGATTCCAAGAGTAAGTCTCTTTATTATATAATCTAGGTTAGCTCATATAGAGTGATTTTGGATTTGATCTTCTTTATGTCCTCCATAATGTTGTAACTAGTCTTGCTTGAAGGTTCAGCAATAGGTTCAGAAGAACTACCCTTAGGTGGTTCAAGATCACTCCTTAATGTAGTGTCTAGAGGAGTCCCATAATTATTAGGGGGAGTTGAATTAGTTAATGGTTGTTTTTATTCTCTATTTCTTAGAGGGTAGGTTTTCAATAATTTTTGGAATGCTTGAATCTATTCAGGAATATTTTTGGGCCCATTATCCTCTTAGAAAAGGAATTGGAATGTTTATACCATGTGCACTTGGTCAGATGGCTTGGACCTAGAGGACTTGTAGTAGTATCTTTGTTTGGAACCACTTAAAATGTTTCAAGTTCTTCTTGGAAATATTTAAAATCTTTTCAAAACTCAATGCAATCAATCTCACCATGTTTAGATGTGGCATGTACTCTACAATAGTTTGGTAAGGTGATATTAGTGAGATTAATATCCATGCTCTTCTTGCTAGAAGAAGGCTTACTAGCTTTGTTGTTGTACAATATATCATTCTAAAATATATTTCTAGGCATGTTGAACTTTTATAAGGTGAAGTTCCTTCAAGAGTTATCATTAGCATTGCCAACTTGTTTTTGTAGTTGTAATAAATTTGTGTTGAGCTTTTGGACCATATTTAATATAGATTCATTATCATTCTTGGGGATTTTAGAGCTTTAGACTTGGCTATTTTTAGTGTTATTGACTGGCACTAAAGCCTTTTGGTCACTGGTGTGAGATATAGTAGTAGCTTGATGACTTGAGAAACCTAGGTTTCAAATAGGAGCATCATGGCTAGCAGGTAATACATTTAGAGTAGGGAGTTGGTGTAAGGCTGAAACATTTTGGTTATTGTTTGGGGAAAAGTTCCATACAAGCATATGGGGGTTAATGTTTGGAATAGAATAAGCCATCTACCCTTAGGGTTACATTTCGTCACTAATAACCACTGCTTCAAAATAAGCATGGGCTAATGTGTTGATAGCTGGGAGGGCCTTTTTTAGAAACATAGAAGTCATAGGATCCACTGCATTTTTGTAAACTTATAAAGCTAAAGCCTCATTAGGTTTGTATGGATCCATGGTTTGACTAAACATCTTTTGGAGCCTAGCATTGAAGCATCTAATAAGTTCACTTACATCCCTCTTAATGGTTGTGAATTGGTGATAAATGATGTAGGGGCTTATGATCTTTCCAATTTGATCAATAAATATAGTGTCAAAGTTATTCCATGAGGTAATGAAATTGTTAAGAAAATTGAGGAACCATTCATATGTATCATCCTTGAATGTAAATGGAAATAACCTACATGCTAAATCTTCATGGATAACATTTAAAAATATTAAAGCATCCCTGAAGATTTAGCATGTTCTTCCATAGTTGGACTAAATATTGGCAAGTACATTTCAAGATTACATGGTAAGTCATGAACTACACTTGGTACATTAATGGGGGAACTTCCAAGCCATGCCATATCTATATGAATATTTAATGAAGGAACCCCTTTTAAGGGTGAAGATGGTAGAGAGTTGGAATGCCTATGCCTTCCTCTATCTTTCCTAGTTATTATGTGGTTTTCTAGCTTGAGTAAGGGTTATCTAGTCTCTAAATGTCATCTGGTCCTGATCCTTGGCAATTCCATCTTGAAGATTAAGGATTCTATTTGAAATACGGTGTGTCAAGTTATATTTTGTAAAAAAAAACATTCAACCTGCACACTAAACCTATTTTGTAAATATTTATTCATAAAGGGACAAAGGACACTAATCTTTGACTAAGAAAGCTCAAAGATGTGTTGAATTATGTAAAGATGACCATTCTTTACCACCTATGACTTAAATAAACTTAAGATTCATAAATAATTATCAATCTTCAACCAAAATAATATATCCTAAACTCAAATACTATGAATCCTTAAAACTTGAAGCTATATTTACAAGAATTTAACCATTTCTTTAAAGAGAATTAAGGTATTTACCTTATAAAGCACAAAGATAGGTGGGAAACCATTTAAAGATCAAATATATTTGCATTTAGAGTGAATAATCACTCATAAGGGTTAATAATCCTTCAAACTTAATGTAATAAATATCATAATTAATCAAATGGCCCTCTTTCTATCACCAATAGACCACTTCCTCCTGTTGATGCTTCTATCTCACAGGTGCTCTTAGTGTTGATTAACACTTCTCATTTTAGGATCTAGAGGATCTAAGACATGAGTTGTAGTTTTTGACAATTTGGGGTGTTTATGGTGTAATAAAAGCAGAGTGTGAGAGCTATCCACAATATTTGTTTAATTTGGTGGTTAGGAGCCACCAGGGCCTTGTATATTTAAAGCTTTGTGATATTTATGATTCATAAACTAAACTAAGTGGATATTAACAATGATCTTAAAATAAAGTGATATTTTATAAATAAAATATAAAAAATGAGGGTAAGTTAGAAAACAAAACATGATCGTAGGCTTCCATCTTAAATATCATGACAAGGTTCTAATTGGTTTGAGCATACATGAACCAATTTATGATGTAAACTAGTATGAACCTAGATTCCATCATAAACTAGGTAATCATCAAAATAAGTATAGAAATCACAAGTAAGAACTATATTTACTTTAAATAATTTACTATCATAACATGAATAGCATGAGTATATCCAAATCTAGAGCAAATGAAATGAAGTATACCTAAGATCTTTTAGATAATTTACCATAGCACAAAATAAAAACCTTATGATATAAAATTTAGCTCAAAATGAAAATAACCATCCAAATCTAAGACATTAACATGAAATTGAGAGATAGCATTATCTTTTACCATAATATTCAATATTTTTAGAATTCCTTAGTTGTATTAAAATGCTTTCTTGTATATAATTTCTCAGAGTCCCTCCTCTTAAAAAATGGTAACTCTTACCTATTTATAGATAATCTACGTAGTATATCATTTAACTTCTTGAAACATCTAATTATAATACAAGGAAAACTATCCTTCATACCAATATTACAATACGCATGACCTCCTATGTCAAATTTGACAAATAAAACCAATATATGCTAATAGACTAGCATATATACATTACAAAAGATATTATTTTTATATTACATTGGTGGGTCCTCTTGGTTATATTTGATTGATAATATCCTTCACCCTAGTGTGTTGTTCTTTAATCAAGTCAAAATCTACTATAGGTTTCACCAAACAATCCTCTTCTTACTCTGCCAATGTATTGATTTCTTTGTCACTTTTGGCCATGAGTTCCTGGATGCATTCTGCCTCTGAAATATGCCTTCCTAAAGTAAGGATGATGTCAAAGACTTTGTAATTATACTTGATAGACTCATCTTGGTTCTCTTTGATGTTATAGATGAATATGTTAACCCTTTACTTAATTCTTCATCATTTATCAAGCCCATGATAGTGGGTTGAGAGGCGGTTGCCAATAAGGTACGTAAGAGTTTCTCCATTATGTCTATCAATTCCTTATCCTCCATGAAATTATTGACACTATTATACCAAGTTCTTAGGTCTTATATTTTATCCATTATGAATCCTATGAGGATGTTCAAATTTCCCAATTTGATGATTTTAATGTCCTAGACTTGTTTTGTAGTGTGCACATTGATCAATTTAGTTGTCTAGTCTCTAGAGTCCTGTCATTAAATAATTAATGTCTGTGCTATCTTAGTTTGATGGGTCAAGGCACTTAATCTAAGTTTTATGGTCTTTAATCCCTCAAATATGTTAATAATATACTTATTTATCATCTTTAATATGTCCTTAAGGATTGAAAATGTATCATGTGCTTCCAAGTCATGCTTCTCCTTTTCTAGGTTGATGATTCTTTATTCCATTCCCTTGACCCTAGCCAAGGTCATTATTGATTGGGCCTCAATAAAACTTACAATGTCCTCTTGATGGATTGAGTATTCCCCTACTACTTTCCCTTGCATAAGAGTTAGAACCATAAAAGGCTCCACTCTTTAGAAGGTGAACTCCTCAGTGCCTATAGTGGCCTTCTTTGTTGTTACCTTCTCAAACCTAGATGTGTCTAGATTGTATTGCATAATGGCTATTCATTCAAAGAATTTAGGTACCTCTAGGGTCTCAATCCTAGTACCACTTAATACCTTAGGATCCTTCATTCCTTTACCACTTTCTTTAGTTTCCTCAATAATCCTCTTTCCTTCTTGCTCCTTCATGAGCTCTCTAATCCAAGGCTTGATATCATCATGGTTATCAATATTGGTAGCTCTGGATAGTGTCAATGAATGTGACCAAGATGGAATATTTTAGAGATTTCCATATATGAACCAATTAGGAATGACAGGTCCATGTATGGGGAACTCATCACTAAACAAGTTAACTTCACTAGTAGGATGGGTCCATGTCACTTTTGGTCTTTTGGAGGACATAGGAACAAGATCCATCTCTGCTTCTCTTTTCTTTTGTGAGATAGGGACTAATTCAAGAGTTATTTCCTTACCCTTTTCCATCTCACCTATCTAGGTTTATTTATCTTGTGCCAACTCATTTGTGGCTTCCTCGATTCCCCTATCCTCTTGATCTGACCTATAGGTCTCTACAAGCTCTTTGAAGAATTCTTCAACTATTTCATATGGCTCTAGGGAAATCATATCAATGTTCTCTTCTAGAGAAGGTGGTCTTGGAAGTAGAACTAATCATGAAGGACCTTCTCCTGGCCTTTCTTCCAATTTCTTCTCATTAGGTCATTGAATTTAGAGAACCTATTATTGTGGTAGTCTTGGAGGTGCACTTGAGGTAGAAGGTAATAAATGATATTGCAACGGGTTCATCTACCATATTTCTCCAGTTGGCTTCTCCTCTCTTTTCAATTTATGCTTGAGTTTTAATCCATGTTGCTTTCACCTGGCTAGCACTTCCTCAAAGTTTGCAGCCTTGGTGTAGAAATGGTCATATGGGCCAAACCTATACTCATAAGTCACCTTGGTCAGCTACTTGGATTGAAGATGGAGGACAACTTTTTTATTTGGGTCCCATTCTTTGAGGTCATCCTTTTGAAAATAAAAGGCATATTTATGTCTGGACATAACATCCAATTGTTTCTAACCATGGATCATGGTTTTTCTAATAAAGAATGGAACAGATGCAAAATTCCCTTGCTCTTCTCTCTGCATACATTGTCAATCCCTTAGAGGATTTGGGAAGTAATTTCCTATTCAGCCAATCTGGTAGGGACATGGAATGGTAATCTATATGGTTGTGTCATGACTCCTTCTATCATGATGATGGTGTAATCTAGGTAATTCCATATGTCGCTCATGGGATCTACATATTTCTTGATGAGGGGGTTGCTCTTTGGGCATGGGGTTCCCTATGATAGTCTTAACCAAAGTAGGATATATGCAATCACAAATGAATTGCATGTGAACCCTATATTTAAATATATATAATTTTGAATAATGATGGGATATGGTAATTTTTCTATGAGAGGACCAATTCTTGATATCAATAATATGCATGGAGGCCATTAATGAATCCAATAGATAGGACATCATGGTGAATTATTACTTGGTCTTCCTTTTTATGCCATAGAATTGTCTTCCAAAGTGGATGCTAATCAATTCTCTAATAGATGGAGTTATCTTCTCTTCCACCATGAAATATATGTAGGAAACCCATTTGGGGTAAATACAGGTTGTGGTGGCTACCCCTAAAGTTATATTCAATAGGTTCATGATGATCCTAATACCTTCTCTAAATTGTATAATAGGTATCTTCCTATCATGTTTCCTAGATATGTGGATTCCCTAGTTTAACTAGGGTCTTAGAATAGTATCTGAATTATGCTTGGTTATCCACTCATTGATGGTGGGGAGGTCTATATGAGTCTTAGGGAGTTTATAGTATCCCTTAAAAGCTACAAGGGCAATTTATGCTATTCCTTTTAACACATCTTCTCTAACTATCCAATCACCATCAATTCTACAATTAACAAACATAGGTGCAAGGATATCTATGCAATGGAGTACTTCTAGTTTTACAATTGCTTAGTGGAGACCAGACATCTGAAGTACAACCAAGTCATCAAATTTCCTCTTGGTTACTGTGATCCATTATTCATTGGAAGTGAGAGGCTACATTTCCTCAATAACAAAGATCTTAGACTAGTTCTTCATTCCATTATTGAGTGCCCCAGTGTCTAATTCCTTGTCCCTAAAATGCCTTCCCTCATTATCCATAAACAAATACAATTATGCCTCTTATTTCCATTATTTCATATCTACTACCATGATTCCTTAATTGCTTTGGGTGTATGACTAGCTTTTCATTTCTTAGGATGAAATTTAATCTTATTTGATGCAATTGTGTCTCAACAGTCAAGAATTGGGGCTTTATGTTGTTCTACTAGGGTTTCTTGGAGATTTAATGGAAAAGGTGGTAGACTTCATTAATTAATTTGTGTTTTAGATCTTGTTGTCCCCCAAAAATATCACTCATTTTTGGGACAACATTTGAACTATTTTGGTCTTATAGACCAAAATTGTCTCTTTCCTTTTCAAAATTTGTCTTGGGCATTCAAATTCCTCATTTTTCAGGCTTCATGGCTTCTACAGGTGGGTTCAATCACATTAATCAATTTCTAACAATTGGTCATTTTTGGAATTGGTTCATCGCCTTGGTTCAAATAGAAATATCCATCGGCAAGCATCAGCAGCAGGTTCAATGTTTGGTTCATCCTTTGGTTCGATGTCAAATAGTTTAATGGCTCAGTTTGACCAAGGGGTTCAACACTTTATTTCACTCAAGTGGTTCATTCCTTTTCTTTCAACATTTTGGTTCAAAGGCAAGTTCAATGTTCAGTTCAATGTCTTGCTTCAATGAAATGGTTCATCACCAAAGTTCAAAGGGGTGATTCAATGCAAAAGGAAGCTTCTCAAAGGACAAGTGCCCTTGTGGAGGACACTTAATCGATAAAAGCACCCTTTAAAAGGGTCATTTTCAAGGAAGCTGAAAGGTAATTCTTTAAAATTTGTTTAAGTCATTTTAAATTTGGTGCAAGAATTTTCCCCAGACTTTTTATCCACAGGAATTTTCCCCAGGGAAAATGTCCGCAAGAGGAAGTGTAAGAAAAGCCTAGGGGAATATTCGAAGGGTCACCTGAAGAATCCTGAAAGGCCATTTAAAGACTACTTGAAGGATAGATATCCTTGTGAGAGGCTATTCCGACTCAAAATGGGTCATTTCTCAAGGCCCAAAAGGGCAAGTCCAATCTAGAAAAATACCAAACAAAAAGCCAAAAGAAGACCAAGGGGTGACACGCCTGAGGACATCAAATTCAACATAGTGAAGTAGTCGTTGAAAACACAGTGATGGGCATGTGAACATCAAATTGAAGACAACAAAATAACTATTGATCTAGACTAGAATACATTCATAGATTTCAAGGCCAAGACCAACAAAAAGTGGGGAAGGAATAAAACAGCAAACTAAATCCAGGACCTGATTTAATTAAACAAAAAAGGAGGAATGATGGAGATAAGATCAGATCGCCAGGTGGACATTGAAAGTTGCAAACTTTCAATAAGCATGACTTGTTTCCCTGCATTGATAAAATCAAATGGGTAAAATACCCCTAAGTTCCAGTGTGTCTTCTTAACATATTCCAATGCAAAATGATGTATTACTATTCCCGAGTCCTTCTTGAAGAGGCTATATAAGGAACTCTCTTTTATTATAATAGGGATCTCTTTTTAACAATTAGAATGAAACTTTTCCCAAATTGTAAGGCATTACTGAGACTTTGAGCTCAGATTGCCGATCATATTTTGTTACTGGAATAAGAAAGCAAGTGGTTTTTTAGACTTTGTGTTGTAATATCTTTGTTATTGAGGAAATTGTTCTTATGTCTTGTTCTTCAATATATCTTCTGTTCCTTTAATTTAAAAAGTAGAATTAGTGACAATAGTCAAGAAGGTGTCCTAAAGAGACAATTGTGGAGAGACTTTGTGCCCCCATAATTGCCTTTAGTGTGTTTTCTTTTCATCTTTGTGTAAAGGACCTTGAGGCAACTTTATGCCCTCATTGTCCTTTGTATCTTACTCTTGAGCAATCCAAGTGAAGACTTTGTGCTGCATCTCAATTTACTAGTTATTACATCCTTTACTACATTTTGTTGTTACTACTTGGAGTATTATTGTGGCTTGTTGAATAGTACTTTTGAAATAAGAGGAGTGTTGTCTATCATTTCCCTTGAGTTTTTGCTTTGATCCACATGCATCATCTCTGAAAAAGGAGAGATGGATGGTTTGTCCTACCCCTGAGTATTATTATTTGTTTATATATATATATATATATATATATATATATATATATATATATATATATATATATATATATATATATATATATATAGCTTATCTATAGGGAACCTCCCCTTGATGAGAGGAGAGATCAGTCCCCTTCTAGTGTGGTAAAACTACACATTTGGATGACTAATCTTCCTACTTTGGCTGATCAGACCTATTTTGTTTATCAATATGTTGATCGACAAAATATTCAACCAATAGTTTTTGGCGACTCCACTGGGGATATACATAATATTGTGCAATTTGGAACCTCAAGTTTCATATTGAAAGATCACCTATATAACCCATTATCATTATAACCTTATCCATTTTAGACTCTGGCAACTTCGTTTCATGTCTTACCCATTATCCATTTATAGCCTTACCATTTTCATCCATCTCCATTATATTATCTGGTCTACAAAACCAGAGCTACTGGGAAAGAAAGCGTAGTTTGAAGCCTCAAGCTTTAAGCTAAAGCAGGGCCAGTTTCTTTTCCATTTTTGTCCTATAATTTGGCAACTCCACTCAGATGTGTTATCCCTATTATTTGTAATTAAATCATGGCATTTTGAGGCCCCTTGGGTAACTCTTTTGTCCCACTCAACTTGACTCCACCTTTACATGAGCTACCAATTAGTTCAAGGAAGAATTTCCCCAAATTATTTGGTGATGGAAGAGTCCACCCTGATGAACACATTACAGCCTTCACCATAGCCTATGGTGTGATAGGGGTGGAATTTCAAGACGTGGCAGTTAGGCTTTTTATGGAGACACTACAAGGTGCTGCTGCAGACTGGTTCTACCATCTGTAAGCTGGATCAGTGACTAATTGGGATACACTTAAAGCCAAGTTTGAAGCAAGATTCAAGCCCATAGAAGATGCACATGCCTTGCTAGCCTAGCTCACACATATGAAGAAGGATCCCCATGAACCTATAAGGGACTTCATTTCCAAGTTCAACAAGCTGAGGCACAGGATTCCCATGATGGCCCAGTCGACACCTCAGAATCTCATGTGTTTCTTCATTAACTCATAGCTGCCTAAAGTAAGTTTTCTATTGAGATGAGATAGACACATAGACCTTGAGGCTGCTCAAGACTTGGCTACTGAGCTAGAAGATGACCTTATCTTGGCAAGAAAGATAAGGATAGATCCTAATAGAGTTAAACCCTCTTCATCTTCTGAATACTCACCCACAGTCACCACTGATCTAATGGTATAAAAGCTGGAAAATGAATTACTAGCCTTGAAAAGGCAAATGGCACAAAGTATGTCTTCTACTCCTCTATATAAATATATATCAAGGAGGACATCCCCTAATCAGCCATATCAAGGCAATGTTGCCAGAAGTCAAGGGCAACAAAATCATCTTCTTCTTCCACAGAGGAATCCTGCCTTGAAGCACCTCCAACAAACTCGATAGTTGGATATCTAGAAATAGAGCATGTTTCCTATTTATAACCTAAGTTAGAGCAAGAAAATAGCACTAATCTCTTCAGGGATGATCTAGAAGAATTAGCTAGCGATACCCACATTAGTTTCCTGAAATACCAGGATGAATCCAGAAGTAAAGGTGAAGCAATCAAAGGATCATACACAGTATTCACCCAGTCCCAGAATTAGTCAGCCCAACAGGCTGACAAAGAGAAGACAGAGGAGCGACCCCAACTAGCAATTTCAATTGCTTAGCAGAGAACCCCTCTTCCTTTTCAATCAAAGGACACGGTGATTACCAAAGAAGTAAGTACATCAAACATCTCTATACCTTCTACTTCAAATTCACAAACCAATCCTTCCCCTCCTAAAAATCGAAAGGATGAACTCCCATCCTCTCTTCCAAATCCATTCTAGTCATTTGACATGATTGATCATGTCAAGGAATCCAAAATTCAAATGACTGAGTTTGAATCCCTACAAGTCAATCTTGAGCAATTGGACATTGATGGAGAACCAGATGTGGACCTATCTGAGACAAAATACGTGGTCACCCAAACATCAACCCCTGTAGCACAAATGTTGTCTAAGTCTTCAGGCAGGGGTAATTATATCTTTACCATAGAGGATGTTCATGTTTCTATAGATGAAAGTCCTGTAGCTGATAATCCAAGAATTGATCCAAATAAGACTTTAGGAGAATTGGTAGGATGTAGTATAAACAAGGAAGGATCTTCCATCTCTAATGAAGAGAAATTTAATAGGAGATCAGCTTCTGATGATGATAACAATTCTTCCACCAATGATGAAGTTAGAACTATGTTGATATCTCCTCAAGGAGATATTCTTCCTTCATGCAATTTGCAAGTTAGCAACACCAACAACACAGCTGGATGTGAATCTCTATTGCTTAAATTGAAGATTGTTTAAGATGAAGAAGTCAAACTCCTTCACATCAAAGGAGATGTTAACCTGATAGTTTGTTAGGAGTTTGATATGGAAAATCCAATCATATGTTGGACTGAACCAGAAGAACAACCAATTATGGTAATGGACCATGTTGCTGCAAATCAAAATCAGGCAAAGGAACCCTTTACAAGGAGAGTAAGGAGTTATGGTTTTTAGTTTGAAGACCATGTCTTGCCATAGAGCAAAAATAAGGAAAGACCAAGAGGAAGATGTACAAAATTGGTTTCCTGGTGGAGAGCTCCATTCGCTCGTCATTGTTTCTGGGGACAAAATGTCTTCTTGCTGGTTTACCAAGATGGCACACTATTTTCACTGTCTTGCAAGAAGCAGCATCTAAAATACTTTAATTCCTTAAGTATCAGATCATTGCATATGTATATATGTATATTTGTATAGTTTTTAATTCTATTTTGTTTTGTTTGTTTCCATTTTTTATGTCTTTCATTTTTGGGTAGCATGACTCCATAACCCAATGGCATACTTGAAGACACTAGAGATTCTAGATTCTAATCCTTTCAATTCATTTTGTAATTGATAGAAGTTCCCCAACTAGAGCCAGTTATTGTCCCCCAAAAATATCACTCATTTTTGGGACAACATTTGAACTATTTTGGTCTTACAGACCAAAATTATCTCTTCCCTTTTCAAAATTTATCTTGGGAATTCAAATTCCTCATTTTTTGGGCTTCACAGTTTCTACAGGTGGGTTCAATCAAAAGAATGGATTTCTAACAATTGGTCATTTTTGAAATTAGTTCATCACCTTGGTTTAAACAAAAATCTCCATCGGCAAGCATCAGTAGCAGGTTCAACATTTGGTTCATCCTTTGGTTCGACGTCAAACGGTTCAATGGTTCAGTTCAACCAAGTGGTTCAATGCTTTATTTCACTCAGGTGGTTCATTCCCTTTGTTTCAATGTTTTGGTTCAAAGACATGGTTCAAAGGCAAGTTCAATGTTCGGTTCAATGTCTTGGTTCAACGGAATGGTTCATCACCAAAGTTCAAAGGGGTGGTTCAATGCAAAAGGAAGCTTCCCAAAGAACAAGTGCCCTTGCAGAGGACACTTAATCAATAAAATCACCCTTTAGAAGGGTAATTTTCAAGGAAGCTGAAAGGTAATTCTTTTAGATTTGTTTAAGGCATTTTAAATTTGGTGTGGGAATTTTCCTCAAACTTTTTGTCTGCGGGTATTTTCCCCAGGGAAAATATCTGTGGGAGGAAGCGTAAGAAAGTCCAGGGGATTATCTAAAGGGTCACCTAAAGAAGCCGGAAAGGCCATTTAAAGACTGCCCGAAGGATAGATATCTTTGTAGGAGGCTATTTTGACTCAAAATAAGTCATTTCTCAAGGCCCAAAAGGGCAAGTCCAATCTAGAAAAATACCAAGTAGAAAGCTGAAAGAAGACCAAGGGGTGATGCACCCAAGGACATCAAATTCAACACAGTGAAATAGTCATTGAAAACATAGTGATGGGTGTGTGAACATCAAATTGAAGACAACAAAATAACTATTGATCCAAACTAGAATACATTCACAGATTTCAAGGCCAAGACCAGCAAAAAGTGGGGAAGGAATAGAATAGCAAACTAAATCCAGGACCTAATTTAATTAACTAGAAAAGGAGGAACCATGAAGATAAGATCATATCGCCAGGTGGACATTGAAAGTTGCAAACTTTCAATAAGCATGACTTGTTTCCCTGCATTGATAAAATCAAATGGGTAAAATGCCCCTAAGTTCTAGCGTGTCTTCTTAACAGATTCCAATGCAAAATGATGTATTACTATTCCCAAGTCCTTCTTGAAGAGGCTATATAAGGACCTCTCTTTTATTGTAATAGGGATCTCTTTTTGACAATTAGAAAGAAACTCTGCCCAAATTATAAGGCATTACTGAGACTTTGAGCTCAAATTGCTGATCATATTTTGTTACTGGAATAAGAAAGCAAGTGGTTTTTCAGACTTTGTGTTGTAATATCTTTGTTATTGAGGAAATTGTTCTTATGTCTTTTTCTTCAATATATCTTCTATTCCTTTAATTCAACAAGCAGAATTAGTGATAGTAATCAAGAAGGTGTCCTAAAGAGTCAACTATGGAGAGACTTTGTGCCCCCATAATTGCCTTTAGTGTGTTTTCTTTTCATCTTTGTGTAAAGGACCTTGAGGCAACTTTGTGCCCTCATTATCCTTTGTATCTTAATCTTGAGCAATCCAGGTGAAGACTTTGTGCTGCATCTCAATTTGTTGGTTATTATATCCTTTGCTACATTTTGTTGTTACTACTTGGAGTATTCTTATGGCTTGTTGAATAGTAATTTTGAAAGAAGAGGAGTGTTGTCTATCATTTCCCTTGAGTTTTTCCTTTGATCTGCATGCATCATCTCTAGTTTATATATAGGGAAACTCCCCTTGATGAGAGGAGAGATCAGTCCCCTTCTGATGTGGTAAAACTACACATTTGGATGACTAATCTTCCTACTTTGGCTGATCAGACCTATTTTGTTTATCAGTACGCTAATCAACAAAATATTCAACCAATATATCTTATGGATAGACTCACTTATGTAAATTATATCTTTTTTGGCACACCAAATCTTTAGATTTGTCATTTAGTACTTACATGACACCTACATGACCTTCCCCATGAAAATTCTTTTGAAAATAGCCATTGGTTTTCAAATTAGGTCTTTTATCTTTGCTCCATTAGCTCAGGACCCAAAAATGAGCACAAACCATTGATGAAGATCTTGGAGGTTTCTTATGATTGGTTGTTTAAATCTTAAATTACCTAGTTACACCAAGTGGCATATTTTTGCTTCCTCAGGATATGACTTTGGAGTTTGGTGTTAGTAATGAGCATGGTTCTTCCATGCATCAAGCTATTAGTCTTTGGCATCTTTAGTTGAAAATTTATCCTTCATTTCACTCTATTGGATCAGGACCTCTGATCAAGTGTGGTTCGGTGGATCTTACAAGATGCACACAACTTAATTAGTCTAGGGTCTTAATAAAAATTAGGCTTAAAATATATTCCTAAGGTTTATTTATGTTAATAAACACTAACAAACTTATGCTAAGGTATTTTATATTAATTTTTCCATATTAATATGCTAGGTTCCTTCAAAGGGTTTTTAAAATGCCCCTTTTGCCTAGGCTAAAAATTAGATGAGGTTAAATTTGATGGCCTCGCTAATGTTAAAGACATCTTTATAGACATCAAATGATAGGAGTTAGAGTGTCAAATTTAACCTTGAGTTTTGGTCCATGAGGGCTTAAGTTTGAGTCTCAAGGTCATATTGTGTTTACGAACACAACAAATATTTAAATTAAAATTATGGCCTTAATCCATATTAATGCATCTCAGGGCTTATCAATCAAATAATTCACATTGTTAGATCTTATTGGTGACATAGCGAGGGATGTGGATCATGATCTAGGAGGTCAAAGTTGATTGGCTTTGAATTGCCAGGGACTCCTTTGACTTTACACCATTAGATCAAGATCTCAGGGTGAATGTGGATCTTTGGATATTTAAAAGTGCACAAATTTTAAGTCATCCATTGATCACATATAGACTTAAGTCAAATGATTATTCCTAAGTTAATTGTGTGAATTAAACATGATGAAATTAGATCTAAAGTTTATTATGCTAAGCCTAAGGTTAAAACATTGATGTGGTCCTCTTCAGACTTAGGTAAAATTTTGGATGAGGTTTAACTTGATGATCTTGCTAACATCAAAGACATCCTCATGAGCATCAAATGATGGGAGTGAGACTATCAAATTTAATCCTATAATAAATTTTTCATAGAAATTGAAGTTGATGCATGGCTCTCCCTAGGGTGATCTCATGCCATTAGATTAGATCTCCAGGGAAGCAAAATCCATTAGATTTGGATTTAAATCAAATCATTAAGTTAGGACCTAATATGTATAATGGTTTAGACTAAGGTTTTGATCTTAAGATGTTTTTTGTGTTAATAAACATAAGGACATGTAAGATTGAAGCCTAGGCTAAATAAAAGGGGAGCCTAAGTTTAGGATTAGGCAAGGTTAGGAGTTTAACAAAGGGCAAAAAGGTCTAAGTGTGATTTTATATTAAGATTTGGTCATGTCAAAAACATGATCAAGCCTTAATATAAAATTAGACTTAGGGTTTTTTAAAATATATATATGGTTTCCTATTAAACTTCTCCTACCATTTTTAAATTTAAATCACAGGTTTTTTTTCTTGGGAACACTCCTTTTCTCCATGGAACTTTCACTTCATCATCTAAATACAACCATTAGTAGGGTTAGCTTATAAATCACAATCATAATTAGGTATGTAGAGGTTTATGTCCCTTCACGTGGATGATCTTCAAATTCTAATAAATAATGACCTTTCTAAAGCCAATTCAAGTTATAAATGTTTTAAAAAATTTACAAGGGTCCCTATTTAGAAACATAGAAGAAATGGGGGTATGTTGGTCCCAACAACAGGCAATGGAAACTTTGTATCCTCCCTCTTGAATCTCAAGAATGCCCTATGTATGTCTTGAATGAGGCTAAACTACTTTTTTACCCTATCAAATGGAACCAGCACTATCTCATGGTCTCATCTACCATATATCCATTTTTATCTCTATAGAGATAGAGTATGTCTCCTATAGTGTGCCCAACCTATAAACCTAACATATGGTCTCCAAATCATATCTCCCATGAATAAAGCATCTAGTCAACACCCATACCAGTCAATGTCATGTGATTCTCTTCCTAGTCTTAAGAGGGCATAGTTACCTCTCCACCTCACATATCCAACCCTATAATTGATCTATGAAAAACCCTCCCAAGGTAACCCCATAAGTTATATAACCTATATGTGCTCATACACCCAAAAAATAAAGAACAAAACCAACATTGATCCCATTTCTTCTATGGGTACAGAAGTACCATAACTATTGATAAATTTAAACTAATAGCATAGGTTCCCATGCAAAAAATGTGTATCCAACCACATCTCCATGAGCACCACCATCAATAAGTAAGGGAACTTCCCATTGTTAGAATCTCATAATGCATAAAACATCACCGCTATCATTATCATCATAAATAGTCACCTTGCATCCCTATCCTTCTAATATAGTGGCATGTAATGGAAGCCACCTAAGTACCACCTCATAAAATCAAGGTCATCTTTATACAAAATCTCCATCTACCCATCTTGCTTATCACTCTCAATGTGGTAAATTAGCTCACCCCATATGAGTAGTTACACTATCCTATGGATGTCCTCAGGTAAGATCATCAACTCACCTTTAGGAAACAAAAAGGTGTTAGTAGCAGGAACTTATCTCTCGATGAGTTCCACTAGCATTATAGCATCTTGATATACATGATGTTAGTACCTCATGCCTCCAAGGCCCACATTTTTCATATGCTTCTAGTCTCTATTAGTCATCTCATGTTGGATCTCATCTAGAATCTAGGGCACTTTTTCCCTCAATTGTATCCTTTCCCATTCCTACAAGGTTAGATAACAAATAAAAAACCTTAGTTCACTGACATTCTTTGCCTATGAACCCTATCTATCATTATAACCTCCTATTATATTTAACTCTAACAATTTTTCTACTATAACCTATACATATGACTTATCTACAAAGCAAAACCCTTAACCTATCTTATCTAAACTTTCAAACAATCAACCTATAACCTTCAATTGTTACCTTTCAACCTACAACGTCCACCCATTACCTACACATTCCACCCTTGACCTTAAATCTTCACAACATTATCATTAATCATACCCTTGACCTTAAACCCTCCTAACTAACCTTCAAACTCTAACCTTAGCCACCTTTCATCGACCATTGATGGTCAATTATTATAATACTCAACCACTGATGGTTAGGTGATTGACCACCAATGGTCACCACAATGTGGCCTATATGGTTGAGTATCGAATTTCAATGGTCAATAGTGACCAAGGATAGCCAAAAATGACCATCAATGGTCATTATAAAGTGACTATCAAAAATCAAACTTAAATCATACCCCTCAAAACACACTTAATAAAACTCAAAATAGCTCACACAAACCTACCTAAAACTACCTCTACCCTACCCATACAAATTTTCACCTAACCTACCATTTCAACTCCAAACATAGAAACAACTACACAAACCCTAGCCCTAGGTCAAACCCACCCACATAAATAATTAACCATAACCAAATTCAAGTAAAATTACACACATTATAGCTAATCTATCAATTTAACAATATTGCCTACCTCATTCCTTAACCACCATCAAGGAGGAACTCTAGGGACCATCACCTTCCCTCGCACTTTCCCTCATCCAACTCTACATCTTCAATCACTTGATCAACCTCCAACACACTCACTTGAAAACCATCACCGTTTCTCACACAATGCCAATAGCTAGTCGCCAAGAGTCAAAATGATCAAATAGAACCCCCAACAGTCTTTTTGTCTTCACCTTTTTAGGGTTGACATGTGACCATTGATGGTTAAGGTGACCACTAATGGTTGACCCTAAGTGTTAACTGTGATCATCAATGGTTAACCTTTTAGGTATTTTTCCTTCCAAAATAAAAATATTCACCCAAACATAATCCAATGGATAAATCCCTTCTCTACCAACCTTTCCCACCAATAATTTCAACCTTTCCACTTGGCCATTTTGGCCTAAATTATTGCATATTTTGAGACAACTTTGCTTTGGTCATTTTGACTGCACCAACTAAATTGCCAAGTTGAGCATTTTGAAATTGCACTACCTTATATACACCTAACCAATTTATGTCTTCATGGGATCACTTCCTACCTTGGATACCCATGAAAAAACTAACCTTGTCTATGAGACTTGAATTTACAAGTGTAGCCTAGCTGTAACATAGGATCATGTGGTCCACTTATCACTTGTCCTTCTAGTACAGATCATATTTTTACCAACCATGGAAACCTAGTCATAATTAGTCACACTTTATATGTTTGTTTTCACTTAAGTTCCCAACCTACCACCCACTTCATTATCAACTTAACCACTTCTCAAACCCACACCCACTTTTGTTTCACCCCATCAATTCCTGATTTAAGGGGGAACACCTCCTCCCATGCATGGGGCAATCAAGCCTTCGACCCAAAATACATTTTTATTTTTCAACCTAATAATATAAACTACATAATAAAAAGGGAGAAAATTTAGACACTAATAAACTATACATGATGGTTCTAGATGTCAAATTAACCCTTAGACCACCTCAAAACCCCCTAAGGACTATTTCATAACCTTTTAATCATAATCCTTGAGTCAAGCTAACTGACTAACTTACCCTAATTAACCTTGACCAAACTTATCCTTACCCTTGACCACCGATGTTCACCCTAATTTTTGATGGTTAGGCATAACTATCGATGGTCATCCTTATATTTCTTGAATAGTCAACTCCAGTTTATTTTTTATATTTATCTTATCTAATTCATGTGCGAGCCTATACATGTAAAAGATAAATTTAAACAACTTATTTAACCCCTTATTAACCTATTATTTT
Organism: Torreya grandis; assembly: GCA_037957365.1. Classification (NCBI taxonomy): domain Eukaryota; kingdom Viridiplantae; phylum Streptophyta; class Pinopsida; order Cupressales; family Taxaceae; genus Torreya; species Torreya grandis. Next base: position 4,112,116 of record JARHVA010000365.1, on the reverse strand, counting down.
ATCTCTCCTTCCTTCTTATAAAAAGAGAGGAGGAAGAGGTGAAATGTATCTATCATCATCTGCATCCAAAAATAGAGTAAACCAATGAACCAATAAGTGTGATAGAGATCTAAAGTGCTTATATTCATTTACCAATATCCAAATATCATTACTCTATAAAAATTACTCCAAATTCCATCAACAATTTTTTAACCAACCACCTCAACCCTTCTTCACATTAGTAACTAGCAAGCTAAGTATATATTTTCACTAATTAGTATGTTTGTTTCTATTTTGCAACTAACCCAACCCAAACCCACTGTCCAAAATTCCATTATGTAACCTCATCAGACTAATTTCTTGAACCAAGACAAAACCATAGTAACCACTAACAGTCATCCTAATCATTAATAGTCTATCCATAACCTCCAATGGTTGTACAACCACCAACAGTCACTCTACCACTGACAGTCACCCCAACTAACGATGGTCATTGTGTGATAAACAAATAACAAGTTATTTTCACCCATTAGACCTCAACCAATTCTAAATTTTATATCCCTTGACTGATCATAGAGCCTCACCCTATTTTTTGGGCCATACCTAATTTATTTGGCATTGATATCAATCTTCTTATTTATATAATTAGTTAAATTCATCTATTCATTTATCAAGCACTTTTTGCATTTCATTTCATTATCTTTTGTTATTTATGCAAGTACATTATCTTTTGCTTTCAGAACTTAATTGTCTAAAAGTGTAGATTGACAACCTCCAAGAAAGCTCATGCTTCTTTGATCTAGCTTGCTAGGTAATCCACCCTATTATCTAATGAATTAACCATTTCTTTAGTGCTTTCTTATATATAGGGCATTCCTCCCAAGCCAAAGAGGAGTATCTATAACCATCTTGATCAATGTGCACACAACATACCAAGTTCTACTAGCCATACCCTTCTTAAGTTCCTTTTCTCTTTTTACCAAAGAATATAAGAAAAATTTCTCTAAAATAGTAACCACCATTTGCTATCCTACCCTCAAAGAAGAGGCCTTACAACAAGTTTATGCATCACATAACCTCTAGCTTAGTAGTTGTGTAATGTAGGGCCTATCATTTGAATCGAAGCAGGTCCTTTACTAATTATTTGTCCCTACTTAAAATTTCTTCTTATATTTCAATGGAATCCATGCTCTCCATAGCTTCCCATAACGCTGAGTAATTGGGATATTAACCATTAAATATAGTGGTGTTAAACACTGTGTCTAAATACTCTATGGAATCCTTATTGGTGAACTTGGAAGGTGTTGAGGCTCCTTTGTATGACTTGGATGATGATTTCATACTTGTTTAGTGGATGTTGGTATGCTTCAAGATTTTTAAAATGGCATGTATTAAATTGAATTACATGGATTGAAAATCACTCTGGTCATAATTAGGGATTTTGAGATTACTTAAGGCTAAATTTTACTTGAGATACTGAAAAATGAATGATGTGAACTTGGTTGGGGGATCAATGTTAATAGATTTATGCATTTATTTCTAGTTCATGTGTCATTAATCACCAATGTCTATGATCACATCAATTTTATTCATTTTGAATTCAACCACCTTGTCCTAGTGTACATGTCATGTAGGATGCCTTATCATTCAGGGTTCCATGGTGTTACCTTTCATCTTTTGCCATTTCTCATTATGTGGTCCATTTAAGGGAAGTTAAAATTTACTTTTGGGCCAAAAGACTTGAAAATTAGAATTTTCTTTGGAGGGATTAGTTATGAAATATTTTATCCTAAAGTGTTAGAAATAACAGTTGCTGAAGACTAAGTACTCTTTGAGAAGATTATGGTTTAGGTAGAAGCAGTCTCATAGAAAGTTCTTGAAACAAGCTTTTGATGTGAATCTCTCTGAAACAAGGTTTTTGAAGTGAAGTCTCTAAAGTGAAAATCTTTGAATAAAAATTTAAGGGAAATATTCCAATGAAAAGTTTTTGAAACAAATCTTTTGATGTGAAATTTCTCGATGAAAAGTATCTGAACAGATAATTTTCACAAAGAAAATTTGTCAAAAAAAAACTTTATAAAACAAAGTTATTGAAGACTAAACTTACCAAAGACAAAGTCCCTAGAATAAAGATTTCTGAAGAGAACCTTCTAATGGAATTTTTATGGCGTAATAGTTTCGAATGATAAAGTTTCCAAATAGAATCTTTCCAAAGAAAACCTTTCAATGAAAAGTCTCAAAAATAAATTTGTCAATCGAAAAAATTTTGAAACAAAGTTGTCAAAGTAAATCTTCCAAAATAAATTCATTGAAGACTAATCTTGTCGAAGACTAAAGTCTCTAAAATAAGCCAATCTAAATTCACGTCGTGAAATACCATTCTTTCTATATTTTCATTAATAAATTAGTTTGAATAAGTCCTTCCAAATGAAAATAAGTATACCCCAATGTGATTCAATTTTCAAAGCACTAAGTTTCTATAGATAATAACAACCATCATAACTCTAAAAAATACATAGATAAAATATTCATATTTCTCAAAAATAAAAGGGGTCTGCAGTTTTCACAAAAAAATATAGGGTGGGGTGTTTTTAATGTAATACATCAATAAATTGCTATTACACATCTAATATTAATATTCATTAATTGAAATATTCATATTCATCTATAGAATTATCACACTTCAAAATTATTGAATTAATACAGATAAAGAAACTTGAGTCTATTAATATAGAGAGGAAATAACAAAGAACAAACACATTTACATGATAATAAATTGCCTTGAACTCTTCTTATATATTCATCTAAAACTTAGACCCTTTTAAAATAGGGTTCTACATGTATATAAAGAACCTGAAGAAGGGGTCACCTCATCTTCTAAGTTTAGAAAACTTTTGATTGCATCTAGAATAACTAGATCATAAGTCTTAGTTACAATTCGTAACTTATAGATATTTCAAACATGTAATATGTGCATGTTGGTCAAAATTATTTATTTAATTACATGGATGTAACTAAAACTTAACTATTCATTTATAACCATTACATGTAAAATTATACAAAAATAGACTTTATCTTTAGGCTAAATTGACTCTTGCTTAATATTTATTGAAATTATTGTTGTAACTATCATTATGTTTGTGTTTGAGGACATGGTGATTGGAGATATAGTTGGTGATGCACTCATTGATTAAACTAGAGTTACCATTGGAACTAAAATATGAGGTGGTATTGATGTAGTTATTGAACCATAATGGGTTATAGTTAATGGTAGTATTATTATTGGCACTGTAGGTGGGGTATGAGGAGCAGAATTGATAGGTAGCACTGATGCTAATTTCTTATTTGCATACACCTCTTCATAATAATTGTATGCCTTATCATGTTTTACACTAATTAATTTCATATCAAGAATATGAGGCCTAGTCACCCTGCCTATTTTTTCCATAAACCTTGTATGTTTTATCTTGGTGGCTTGAAAGCTATCCTAGAAGACTTCTACCTCTATTGATTTTCTTATTTCTATGCTCAACTTGGATTCAATATCCTCTAAGGTCAATCCTTTTAAACTATATTTGAATCCATTTAATAATTATTTTATCATATGATGAAAAGTTTCTTGAGCTACCAGCCTCCCTTTGTTATCCCAAACTCCAATCAATTCAAACTCAATCAAAATTTTCTTTGCTTACTTTTCTTATTCACATAGCTTATTTAATATATATTTATAATATGACACCCAATCTTGAGCCTCTTATATTCTGATCAAAGATAAATTTAATGAATTAGCTACCTCTAGAGGGGTCATCAGTTCTAAGTGGTTAAATGCCTTATCAGGGGTGTACAATACCAATAAATTTAATTTATTCTCATCTTCTCTAATAATTTTGAATAATTTGGTTATTTAATTTACATGTGAAGACAAATTGACTCTCAAATAATTAATTGAATCAAAAATTTCATATAGCCTGAGTGTTGTATTTTTCACATCCTGTTTTATACTAAAGGGAGAACTCGTATCACCTTTTGTTGATCTTTGAGAGTTTATAACTCTTATTCTACCTCTTGTCTAGCCAACTCTATTACATCATGTATACATAATATTTCCTTTATATGGGTCTCCATATAGGAGTTAAGGTCCTCAATGTACATGGAATTACCCTTCTTCCTATTTTGTCTCTTTGAAAGGGAATAAACTTCTTCCCTTTCCTCCAAAATCAGACCTCTTTTATAAATTTCCTCAATGTTTCTCTTCCTAACCCTTTGGATTGATGTTGTATCCTTTTCAAATAGTTATCTTACCATGAGAATCTTGGTAATCTTCAAATTGGTCCTTTTAGAGGATGAAGCTCCTAACTCCTTAGCCCAGTCTAGAAGAGTGTGATTCATAAGATATGATGGTTGAGCCTCTACATTTGCATTCTCCTAAATTTTAGGCTATTTTTCTAAATGGATTTTTATAATTAAGGTTCAAACTATTTTAGACCAGTTTATGTTCTTGAATTATGGCATTGGGTGCACAACATAAACTAGTTACTTTTTTGGGGCCCTCTTAGTTGTGACTACTATTATGGTTGAGACTGATGTTGAAAAAGGTAGAGGTAAACCAAATTGGGTATAAGAATCAATAATTTTTTTGATGGGTTTTTTTATGGATAGGATAGAAGGAGCTATGGTTAAAGGGATGGAAACTAAAGGAATAGTAACTATAATAGTGGAGGCTGAAGAAGGTGAAGTGATAATAGGTAGAGTAGTGGTTGGGTGCATGAAAAGTCGATCAATGGAAATTTATTGCATAGGAATGAAAGTGTAAAAAATTATAGCAAGGATGGTATTAAAAATATTTAATGACATTAAATGGAAAAGGCATAATGGGGCAATGAAAAGAGTGCCATTGCCATATGAATCACCGGTGAGAAGCGCCTTTAGTGTAAGTGTTTTCAAGCTTAAGACCTTGGCTTGTTACAATTCCTCATCATACACTTCTTGTGTTGGATTTAATTCTATTGAATGTTTTTCCTCATTTATTTCTTCTATGGATGGGGTCGGATGTCTATCCCCATTTGGTTTTTTATGTTAACATTATGTTTCTCTCTGATTTGTGGAGTAGTCACTTTTTGGGGAAGAGGAGTATTCATGTTGGATGTTAGGGATATTGAATACATAATTTATTATTCATCAAAAAAATCCAATAAAATGATCCCCATATTTTACCTTCTTGTGTTATCCTTTCCTTGAGTCAGCTTCTCTGCTAGCTCTTACTTAATCTTCCTTAGTTCAATAGCTAATGTTTAAACTAGAAGAGTTTTTTTCCTCTCCCTCTTATGTAGGAGTTGGAATCTTCTTAATCTCTTTAATTTTTTCATGTTATTCATCATGTGATGCTTTACCTATGAACTATTATTTCTCCTATTATTGGTCTTGAGCCATAGGTGGTCTTTAGGGATCTTGTCCCTAGTCTACTAGTTGTTGATATGGCCTTCCACTCTAGAATTAGTGGATTTCCATCCTTTTGGTGGTGGGATCCTAAAATTTTCCTATCTAAGTGTGAGGGAGGTATCTTCTTTTATTACCCTTAATATGTCTTCACTCAAGCCCATTGTCATTTCTCTCTATTTCACTTCCTCATCATCCATGGTGTTTAACTTTAAAAATAGGAAGTCATGATCAAATGGATCATGTTTATATGAGATTCCAAGGGTGTGGCTCTTCTATTGGAATTTACCATATGGGTCCCAATCCCTATGGAGGAGAGTGGTTAATGCATATACTCTCCTCATATTTCTAGCTTCCCTGAATTACATCATGATGTTGTACTGCATCCTCCCAATATTGATATGGGATCCATGGAAGGTATATTTATTATTATCTATTAGCTACTTGTCTATATCATTCCATCTATGGATGGTAATATCTTATTCAGTGATCTTGTCAAGAATGAACTTAGGAAGTTTAATGTGATCCACCTTATGGCCAGAAACCATGATGATAGTGTAGTCATGGTAGATCCAATAATCTCCCACATTGGCAAGTGTTTTAGAAATGCTTGATGAAATCCTAGCCAAAATCTAGCCATGGATGGCCATCCAAACTTGAGGGTAGAGGTCCTCGACAATTCTATCAATGTTCCTAGCATATGAGTATATGTGAATGAAATAATAATAGTCACATATTCTATTCTTGATAACATTTACTTTAGGACTCCATATATCTCCATTATACTTGTACATTATTCCCATGATTACATCTAATAGGTAAGACATCATATAAAAGTTTCCCCCATGTGGCATCATATCTTTGTGTATACTTTATTCTTACATGTGGGCACTATTGACTTCTCCCAATACATAAGTGTGATTTAAAGTACTAAGCAGGTCTAGTATGGGATCCCATTCTAGATGAAGTGGATGCTTGTATGGCCGAAGAGTTAGTTCAATAGTTCCATGATTATATGAATCCCCATCCTAAATCAAGTGATAGGGATGGAATTTTTCACATGTTCCTTTATAGTAAACATCTCCCCTTGTATAATACACCTTACTAGTGCTCACTCCACATTATTAGAATTCTTCTAGGTGACCACAACATTCAAGTAAAATGTAACATAAAGGATATGGAGACTCAAATACCTCAAGAATGATTTCTCAGAGATGTATATTATGACTAATTTATTATTTATGTAGTGTAGGTAACTATCATCTTCAATTCTACCCTCAAATAATAGGCCTCACAATAAGTCTATACATGAAATGACTTATGACTTAGTAGTTATGTAGTGAAGGGCCTATCATTTGAATGGGAGCATATTATTTATAATTTGTTTCTCCTCATCTGATATGTCTTCTTATAATGTAAATTAATCCATTTTCTTTATGGCCTCCCATAACATTCAGTAATATAAAGGTCATTAAACATAGTTGTATCAAAAGTAGTGTCCAAGTATTCAATAAAGTCCTTGAAGGAAAACTTGGAGGGTGTTGAGGGTCCCTTGTATGATATAGATGAAGATGCCATGTATATTTTATGGGTTTTGGTATACTTCAAGCTTTCATAAATGGTAGTCACTAAACTAAATTACATGAGTTACAAGTTGTCCTCGTCATAGCTAAGACATTTGAGATTTCAGAAGGCTTAAATTTACTTAAGGTCTTGAACATTTAATGAGATTAAATTATTTGGGGGATCAATGTTACATATTTCTACATTTATTTCCAATTATTCTACCATTAATCACCAATGTATATAAGCTTATCACCTTCATTCAATTCAAACTTGACCACCCTATCCTAGTGTACATTCCACATAGGATGCTTTGTCATTCAGGATACCAAAGTGTTGCCTTTTGAAATTTTTCATTATATGGTTGAATCAAGATTTTTCTTAGGGCCTAAAAAACCTCAAATATCCAAATTCTCTTTATATAAATTCATTCCAAAATAATTTTTCTCAAAACCATTGAAGGAATAGTTCCCAAAGACTAAGCACTCTTCAAAAATATTGTAGTTCAGGTGGAAATTATTGCATGGAAATATCCTGATGAGAAAGTTTCTAAATGAAAGTTTTTGATGATAAAGTTTTTTATTGGAACAAATATTTCAAATGAAACTTCTCAGAGTAAAAATTTTGAAGAGAAAGTTTCCAAAGAGAAAGTTGTCGACCAAAAACCTTTTGAAGAAAAGTTCTCAAAGAAAAACTTTCCAAGTGAAAATTTCCAAAAACCAAAATTTGTTGACCAAAAAGTTTCCAAAGTGAAAGTTTAGAAGATAAATTTCCTAAAGACTAACCTTATGAATAAAAGTTTCCTAAATTAAATCTTCTAAAGATAAAGTTAATGAAGACTAACCTTCCAAAGAAAAGTTTCTGGAGTGAAAGTTTTTGATGACAAAATTTTTGACCAAAAATTTTTTTGGAAGGAAATTATTCAAATTAAATCTTTTGAATAAAAATTTATTAACTAGAATAAATTTTTTGAAGACTATTTCCTAACATGAATAATCTGATTAAGCCAATTTGAATACCTAGCGTTCAAAGCAATTCTTCCTAACTTTTTATTAATAGATTAGTTTGAACAAGTCCTTTCAAATGGAAAATAAGTGTACCCTAATGTGATTTAATATTCAAAACACTGAGCTTCTATAGATAATAAGAACTATCATAAGCACACACATACCTAGATAAAATATACATCCTCTAAAAACAAAAGGATCTCCACTTTTTAAATAAAAATACAAGGTGGGTTGTGTTTAATACAACATCATCTTTAGTAATAATGTGGCCTAGAATCTAGCCTTTGGTAATGTTAAATATACTCTTCTTAGGGTTCATTAATACACCAATTCTTGCACCTTTAAAAATAGACTGAAGGTGGTTTATATGATTATCACCTTTTTTTAAATAAAATAGTGAGATCATCCATATATATAATTATGTACTTTCCTATCCATCATTGAAATGCATGATCCATCACTCTTTGAAAAGTATCTCCAGCAATTGATCATCCCAAATGGGATTCTCCTATATGCATGTGTTTTCCATTTCATAGTAAACATCATTTTCATTCCATCCTTTGATTCGACTAGTAATTGATTATATCTTGAAAATCCATCTAAGAAAGAATTCATTTAGATGCACTCACATTTTGTATTACCTCATCTATGGAGGGTAGAGGATAATTGTCCTTCTCAAAATCTTTATTCATATTCTTGAAGTCAACATGGTCTAATTTTTATACTCTTTTTCCTAACCATAACTATATTGGCTACCCAAGTTGAAATCTTGATAGGAAAAACTATCCTAGCACTTATTATCTTTTCTAATTCATTCTAGATTAATAGTTCAATGATAAGATAAACTGACCTTTGACTTTGCCTAAGTGGTTTATGATCAGGCTTGAGTGGAATTGTATTGGTGGTGACTTTAGGATTGAATATAATTAGGTCATCATAGGTCCATGCAATTACATCTTTATACCTAATAATTAATTCGTTAACCTTTTACATTTCATCTAGTGTGTAACTTAATCCAATATTAACAAAGTGTGTATTCTTCTCTTTACCTATATTTTCTCATTTGAATTTAAATTAATTAACCTTGAGTTACCTCTATAATTATTCTTTAGGATCTATATTAAAGGTCCATTCTAAGGTGACCATCCCTAATAGGAGATTATTCTCCTTTTGCTAGATAACATCCTCTTCATCCAATTATTCATGTCTATTATGGATTCTTTCATCATCATCAATTATCTGAGACTTGAACAATCATCAATTTGTCAAAAACTAAACTATCTACTGGTTATCATCAAACACTTGAAAATTTTCAACATTGTCTGGTACTAAAGCACAAGGTACCAATTCAATTGAGAACTTTTGCACTTTTGACTCTTGTAGGGGAAATTTACTATTGAGGTAACTAGTGAATTAATAGCTTAGATTTTTACTCTTAGAATGGATAATATGTTAAAAGCTTCAAATGATTCAATCATATTCCAAACTCTATGCTTGTACTTATTTAAATATATCAAATTTTATTGATATTTTTTATTACTTGGTTGACCACAAGTTTAGAGCATTAGTATACTAATAGTTCCTTGACATTGTTCTTGATGGCAAACTGTAATCCTATAATTAGGGCTTCATACGCTACTTAGTTGTTGGTGCATGGGAATTAGATTCTATACACTGATAATAATTTATTTCTTTATGGATTAACCACCTTGATACCAAAATTTGATCCGTGTTTGGATCTTTCTCCATTGAAATGGAGGGTCCATAATTGGGAAGGGCCCTAAATCTATTCTTACATTTCATGCCTCATAGTAAATGTATAAATTCAAAGACTAAAATACTTATAACTTCTTCATTGGTGGTGTTGCACTCTTTAATAGGATGTTTCATCCTTGGATATTTATCGATCATTATCTGGTTAGCAATGCCTCTCCAAGGTAGACATATATGTGAGAATTCCATGTTAACATCCTTGACCAATGTTTGATCAACAATGATCCATATCCTTTTGTAATATCCATTACTAGTATGTTGATAGTCATCTTTACTTTAGGTTATGAGGAAATCTAAATTCCTACATCATTAATTTCTCCCAAAATAATTACTACTATCTTATCCATCTATGACATAGTCATCTTCGATGGATTCAAGGTCAAACTAAGCTTTTAATAAATGGAATTTGATGTTTCTATTGTTGAAGCTCCAAAATCTATAATAAAATTATGTATATTCTTTCCAAATGCCCAAATGGTCAATAAAAATGGGGAATCTCAGTCTTACTTTTTTATATAACATTTGTGTTGGCTGATATAAAATTTTATGCAATAGACTTACCTATGATAAACTTCCATAAGAGCTCCTTATACTCTATGATTTGTGGTAGTTCATGAAGAGTAACATTGGCCTTAATTTTATTTATATCCTCAATAATGTTGTATCCTCCTTCATTTTGTTCCTCTCTATGTTGAGGCTAATCATTCCCTTTTGGGGGAAGAGGATTATTATTACTTTGAAATTTAGAGGAATAATTGTATTATTTAGAGGAGTAAAATTAGTGAGAGGATACCTATTCCTTAAGTTATAATTATTCGTGTTGAACTATTAGAATGATTGCACATCATCAAAACTATCTTTCAGAATATTGTCATCTTAATTAGGGAAGGGAGACTCATAGGTTTCAAAGACCATAGCTAAACTTGAATAGCTAGATTCATGAGGAAGATCTGTAGGATTCATCATCTTATATTACCTAGCCATTTCCATATGAAATATTTCAAAGGATAAACAAAAATCTATACAATCTAATTCCTCATGCTATGATGTGTTATGGACCATGCACTAATTGGGCAAATATGTCTCCATGATATTATTTTTTGGTAGAGTATTAGACTATTGTTGTTCTATTTTATTGGTGGGACTGTTGAAAGTCCTATTGTATCTTGGAAATCTAGAATTATGTTAGTGGTATTACACATTCTTTTTTTCATATTTAATGAATCATTTCTCAATTTCTATACCATTGTTTGTATAGAATCTAATTCAGCTTTGGTAGAGTCAGAACCATGAGCAATTGTTATGTTGGTGTTAGATTAATGTTTATTCTATTGGTTTTAATGATGTCCATTCCTTTGTATGTAATTATTTAATAATATATAATTTTTATTTATTTTTTGTTGTGTCATAAGAGGAAGAGTGTACAACTAATTTTGGTTGAATGAAAGGGAATTATGATTAGCATGTGGAATTAGATTCAAATATGGGAGTCCATTATTTAATGTTTGGCCTCCTAAATTATAAGGATTGAGCTATGGATTGAGTTACTTATCGATATTAATAGCTTCACATAATTCCAAAGTTAATGTATTGGTAGTGGAAGATCTTCACAAAAACACTGTAGTAATGGGATCTAGAGTGTTCTTATATATCTTGAGCATCAAATCTATGTCTGGATTATACATGGAATTCAATAAAGTGTACATCTTATGGAATTTTGCATTGAATTCCTATATTGACTCGTTAGGTTCCCTCTTCATGCTAGTAAGATGATGATATACTAGACTTAGATTAGTCACTTTTTTGAATTGAGCAAGGAATGTATTTTAACACTCATTCCATGAGGTAATAGAATTTTCCTACAAATTGAGATACCAGTCATAAGATGAATCTTCTAGAGTAAATGGAAAAATCTTGCATGCAACATCCTCATGGGTGACATTCATTAATCTCATACTAGCCTTGAAAGATTTGATGTTTTCTTCTTCCATCCTCATGTTTGAGTGGGATAAGGTACGCAACTACTTTTTTGGATTCATTGGGATATCATGTTGGTCCCAAGGATGATAATAATGAATTCAACTAACCAAGGTTGAGTTATAAGAGGATTGATAAGTGGGCCATTTCTTAAATGTGAAGGTATCCTAGCTCACAGTATCTCAAGTATGATAGGTAGGGGTATAAGCCTCCTAAGATTTGAGAAAGGTGAATCTAAAAGGCTATCTTGGTCCTTATACCTTGTTAATCTTCCAAGTGTCTCTAGTGCAACTTTGCATACTGACTAACCTCTATTATTGATAAAACACACAAGTGTGCCCTCCTTCTAGTGTTATTTTTTTATCTATTGATTTGGGTTTTATGCAAACCATAAAAGGTTAAATGAGGTAGCCTCTAAACTTTTGGGATCTCTATGAAACAAGGTTCCACTCTAAGGCATGAGTTGTATGTATGCAATTAAAACAATAAGGTGATGGAATAATAGGTTGAGCTTGTGGGTTGTTTAACCAAGCTTTTTTTATGGATGCATCAAATATAATAAAAATTAATCACTAGCTGAGTTAAATGGGTGGAAATTTATTCTAAGGTGGGTAGATCTTAAATAAACTCAAAAATGGGGAAGAAGGGTAAGGCATAAAAGAAGGCTCTATGTTCCTAAAAGGTCATTTATAAGACTATTTCTTTGGTGGATAAGTATGTCCAAGACCAATGTTCACCATTTGTACCTATTACACACTCACAAGCAATCACAATTATCAATCTAGGATAATAAATATATGATACTCTCTTTAAGACTATTATTGTAAACCCTTATTTGATAGATTATAGCTCAAACCAAAAAGTTGTCTAGGGTAGTTATAGATCATGCCTAGATGGTTATACTAAAAGAGATACATATACACACCTCAGATTATCAATTCAACCTATACTAATTTTTTAAAACAATGAAACCCACTAATATTAAATTATTATTGCACATCTAAGATTAATATTCCTTAATTAAGACAATCAGATTCATGCATAGTATTAGCATACTTTAGAATTATTGAAATAATAAAGACAAATAAACTTAAATTTCATTAACATAAAAAATGAAGAAGAAAGAAAAAACACAATTGCATGATAATTTATCTCTTGATCTTTCCCTGTATATTGATCCAAAACTTAAACCCTTTGGGGTTCACCTAATTGTCCAAGTATAAAAACTTTCATTACATCATGAATGACTAGATCATAAGTCTTAGTTTCATGTTATAACTTGTATATAATCCTCAGACATGCAACATGTGCATGATGGCAAAAAAAATTATTTAATTACAACATGGACATAACAAAACTTAACTATTCATTTGTAATCGTTACATGAAAAATTGTAAAAAAACTATCCTTTGACTTAGGCTAAATTGGCTCATGCTTAACACTTTTTAAATTTGTTGGAACTAAAGTTGTAATTAGAGTTATGATTTTTGTTATAGATATGATAACTTGAGTTGTCTATGGGGATACACTCATTTCTTATATTGGAGTTATAATTAGATCTAAACTATGAGGTTGTGTTGATGTAGTTTTTGAGCCAAAAGGGATTTAATTTAATGATAATGTTATAACTAGCACTATAGGTGGGGTATGAGGAGTAGAACTGCCAGGTGGAATTGATGTTGATTTATTATTTACATCCAACTCTTGATATTTTTTATATTATTTATCATGTTATATGATAATTAAGTTCATATCAAGGATATGAGGTCTGGTTACCCTGCTCATCCATTCCATTAGCCTTGCATTCTCTATCTTGGTGGATCAAAATCTAACCTAGAAGACCTTTAATTATTGTTTCTTTCTTCCTTTTTGTGCTCATCTTTAATTAAATGTCCTCTAGGCTCAATCCTTGTAAACATTATTTGAAATTATTTTAAACTTATTGAATCATCTAATCAAAATTATTATAAGCTACCAACTTCCTCATGTTATCCTTAGTTCTTGTTAATTCAAGTTCATATAAAATTTATGTTGCTTGATTTTCCTATTCTCCAAACTTATTCCCCAAAGCTTCAGAAGCAGATACCCAATCCTAGGTCTCCTAAGTTTTGATGATAGATAAATTCAATGCATTAGCTACCTCCAAAGGGGTCATTAGATCTAAGTGGTTGAATGCCTTATTAGGTGTGTGTAATACCAATAAATTCAATTTATTTTCATCTTTTCTAAGAATATTAAACAATTTTTTTATGAATTTACATGCAAAGCTAGTTGTACTCTCAAATAATGAATTATATCCAAAATTTCATATAAACTTAGTGTTGCATTACATACATCTTGATCTATATTTGAGGGAACTCATATCACCTACTACTACTCCATAAGATTTTACAACTCTTCTTATAGTTATTTTCTAGTTAGACATGTTCCCTCATGGATGGACAATACTACTTTGGTATGGGTCTCCATATAGGACTTGAGGTCCTTAATGTATGGGTACTGACCCTTCTTCATATCCTACCTCTTTGAAAGAGAGTAAATTTCTTCTCTTTCCTCAGAAATTATCCCACTACCACAGTTATCCTTAATCTTTATTTTCCTAACACTCCGCATTAAGGTTATGACTGTCAAAAAGTGAGCTTATAGAGGGAAGATCGGTGATCTTTAAATTGGGCCTCTTAGAAATTGAGGCTCCTAATTCCTTGACCCAGTATGGAAGAATTATCTTTGATGGATCTAGTGATTGGGCTTCTATTTGCACATGATCCTTAAGCTTAGGTTTAGTCTAAATGGAGGATGTGGGCATTGAGGGCTAAACTATCACAAAATAGTCTATGTTCTTGAATTGTGGCATAGGGTGCATAACATAGACAAGTTTCTTTTTTTGGCCCCTTTTAGTTGTTACTATTGTTGTGCTCTAATTTGGTCTTAAATAAGGAAGTGGTGAACCCAGTTAGGTATAGGAGGCAACCATTTGAGTGATAGGTTGTGTTGTCTCCCAAAAATAATAGCTATTTTTGGAACAACATTTGAATTATTTTGGTTCTACAGACCAAAATTGTATCTTCCATTTTCAAAAAAATGTCTTAGATATTCAGATTTCTCTTTTTCAGAGCTTTTCAAAAAATCTACAGACTTTACAAGTCAAGTTTAATGGATTTTACATGTTGATTTCTATGGACTTTATATTTTCAATTTCTACAGGCAGTTTCATTTATACAGGTTCAAAGACTTCTACAGGTGATTTTCAGTTAAAAGAATTGATTTTCAACATTTATTCATTTTATGGGATTGGTTCAGAGTTTTGGTTCAACTGAAAATCTTCATCGACAAGTATCTTAGTATAAAAAGAGACTTGAACCATTGAACCATCGAACCATTGAACCATTTTGGTTCAAAGGTTCAACGGGTTCAAGGTTCAACAAGTTCGTGTTCGGTAAGAGTTAAGCACTTCAAAATGGTTCAAAGTTCATTCACTTCAATTGGTTCTTCAACTTCAAAGACATTTGGCCAAATCATTCAATTAAACCATTGAACTAAACCATTAAACCATTTTGGTTCAAAGGTTCAATGGGTTCAAGGTTCTATGACAGGGTCAACCAAAAGAACAGTTCAATGCTTTATTTCATTCATTTGGTTCATTCTTTTAGTTCATCTTTTGGTTCAACATCTACAGGTTCAACAATAGGGGCTCGGCGTGTTTCATTGAACCATTGAACTAGTTCAATGGATTGGTTCAACAGATTGGTTCGATCAAATGGTTTAACTGTTAGTTTAAAGGCAAGTTCAATATCTTGGTTCAATGCTTAGTTTATTGGTTTATTTTATTCATTGAACCATTGACTTGAACCATTTTGGTTCAAAGCCTTGGTTCAACTAATTGGTTCAACATCCAAGTTCATTACATGGTTCATTGGCTTTTGGTTCAAAAAGACTTGGCGCACTTCATTGAACTGTTGAACCGGTTCAACTAATGGTTCATCGGCCAAGTTCAAAGGGATAGTTCAATGCTAAAAGGAGCCTTTTTTAAGGACAATCACCCTTGTGGAGGACACTTAATCGACCAAAACACCCTTTGAATTTTCAAAAGAAATCCAAAGACTTGTTCAAATACTTGGCAGAATGAATTTTACCCAAACTTTTTGTCTACGAGAATTTTACCCAAACTTTTTGTCCGTGGGTATTTTACCCAGACTTTTTGTTCATGGGAATTTTCCCTGGAATTTTTATCTGTAGGAATTTTCTACGGGACAAATGTCCGCAGAATTACCCGCGGGGAGCTTTCAAGTCAAACACCCAGGAATTTTCCCTAGGGATTTGTCTACAGGAATAAAGCCCAGGGAAACATTTGCTCATGACGACTGCCAAAACAAAGGGTTGCCAAAGGACCCCAAAGGGCAGGTGCCCTTGTGGGGGAATCTCGGTAGCCAAAATAAAGGGCTCAACAAGGATCATTTCTCAAGGCCCAAATGGGTATGTCCAATTCAGAAACGTGCTAAGCAGAAAGCTGAAAGCCAAAAGAAGACCAAGAGGTGATGCCCACAAAGATGTCAAATTTAGCATAGCCGACTAGCTGTTGGAAGCATATTGATGGGCATGTAAACATCAACTTTAAAGATAATAAAATAGCCTTTGATTTATAGACCCGAATGCATTTCCAAAATTCAAGACAAAAACCAGTTGAAAGTGAGGAAAGGCAAAACAATGGATGGATACAGGGCTCGATTCAATTAATCTTGAAAGGAGGAATGATGAGGACAAGATCAAATCACCAGGTGGACATTGAAAGTTGTAATCTTTCAATTACATGACTATTTTTATCTACATTGAGAAGATCAAATGGGTAAAAGGCCCCAAAGTTCCAGCTTGTCTTCCTAACATTTCCCAACACATCATGATGTATTATTGTTCCTGAGTCCTTGAAATGGCTATATAAGGGACTTTCTTTCATTGCAAAAGGATCATCTTTTTGAAAAATTGAATGAAACTCTGCCAAAATTGAGAGGCATCATTAAGACTTTGTGCTCATTCTGTTGATCATATTCTATTAATGAAAACAAGGGACTTTTTCAGACTTTGTGTTGTGATATCTTTTCTGTTTCATTAATTTAATAAGCGGGATTAGTAAATTAGTCAAGAAGACGTCTTGAAGAATCAACTGTGGAGCGACTTTGTGCCCCCATAGTTACCTTCAGTGTGTTTGCTTTTGCATTGCTGTGTAAAGGACTTTGAGAAGACTTTGAGCTTTCATTGCCCTTTGTATATTACTCTTGAGCATTTCATGATAGAGACTTTGTGTTATATTTCAATTTGTTGGTTACCATACTTCAGTTACATTTTGATTTTATTTCCAAGGGTATTCTTGTGGCTGACTGAATAGTTTTTCCTAAAAGAAGAGGAGAACTGTCTGTCATTCCTTGAGTTTTT
This sequence comes from Torreya grandis, assembly GCA_037957365.1. Lineage (NCBI taxonomy): Eukaryota > Viridiplantae > Streptophyta > Pinopsida > Cupressales > Taxaceae > Torreya > Torreya grandis. The sequence goes on along the minus strand of JARHVA010000365.1, from coordinate 4,094,954 downwards.
CTTTTGTTTTGTATACATCATCCCTAAAGAAAGAGAGATGGATGCCTGGTCCTACCCTTGAGTATTATTTTCTATTTATACATTTATATAGCATATCCATAGGGAACCTCCCCTTGATGAGAGGAGAGAGTAGTCTCCTTCTGATGTGATAAACTTACATATTAGGATGACTAATGTTCTTGCTTTGGCTGATAAGACCTATTTTGTTTACCAGTATGTTGATAGACAAAATATTCAACCAAAAAATTTTGGTGACTCCGCTGGGGAAAATACCCATTATCCATTTATAGTCTATCCATTCCATTCACCTCCACACCAACAGGGAAAGAACGCATAGTTTAAAGCCTCAAGATTTAACTGAAGCAAAGTCAAATCTTTTCCATTTTTGTTTACAATCTAGCAAATTCAAGGTATACATGAAGCCAAAGGGCTAAAGGTGTCGTTGATCCTATGTTCGAGCTGGTATAGCAAAGTGATTTTGATTTGTTTCCTTCACCATCTCATCTCCAACAAACCAAGAGCTTCCCTCCTACTAAAGCCAGATCTCCATTACCAAACAAAGTATCTACTTCTGTTGTTGATAAAGTTGTGCCTATAATTACCCCATTGAGATTTGTTATCCCTCCTTTTTAGTATCCTATAATGGTAGTTCAAGGCCTTTGGGATAATGTTTTTGGTCCTCTCAATCTTACTCCTTTTCTACATGAGCTTCCACGCAGTTATAAGAAGAATTTCCCTAAATTCTATGGTGATGGGAAAGTTCATCCTAATGAATACATTACAGCATTCAGTATAGCTTGTGGAGTAATCAAGGTGGAGTTTGAAGATGTAGCAGTCAGAATTTTTGTTGAAACACTACAAGGTCTTGCTACAGATTGGTTTTACCATCTACAGACTTGATTTGTGACTGATTGGAATACTTTGAAAGCTAAGTTTGAAGCTAGATTCAAACTTGTAGAGGATGCACATAGACTTCTAGCTCAACTCACATAAATGAAAAAAGAGTTGCATGAGCCTATGAGAGACTTCATAGCTAAATTTGACAAGTTGAGAAATAGAATTCCTATGACTGCTAGACCTACAGCTGAGAATCTCAAATGATTTTTCATTAATTCTCAGCTACCTGAAGTTAGTTTCCTCTTGAGATGTGATGGCCAAATAGATCTTGATGTAGCTCAACTTTTGGCCACTAAAGTAGAAGATGATCTCATCTTAGCAAGGAAAATAAGAAGAGATCCCAATAGAAACAGAGCTTCATCATCTTCCGAATTTGCATCTATAAGCACCACAGATCCAATGGTGCAGAAATTAGCAAATGAGCTCCTTGCCCTCAAAAAGCAAATGGCTCAAGGAATGTCTTTTGCTCCTACATACAGAAAGACATTCCCAAATCAGTCATATCAGGGCAATGTTTCCAGAAACTAAGGAAAACAAAATCGCCTTCCTCCTCCATAAGGAAAACTTGCCTTAGAAGCTCCTCCAACCAATTCAGCAATGGGATACCTTGAAACAGAATCAAAATTCTCTTATCAGCCTGAATTAAACCAAGAAAATTATGTTGATATCATTGAAGATAGTCAAGAAGAATTAGATGGTGACTCCCACATTGGTTTCCTGAATTATCAGGATGAACCCAAAAGCAAAGGAGAAGCTTCAGATGGATCTTATGCAATGTTTACTAGGTCTAAGAATCAATCAGCTCAGTAGGCTAATAAATAAAAGACAAAAGAACAACCATAGCCAGCAATCACAATTGTCAAGTGTGGGACAGCTCTACCCTTTCAACCAAAATATCCAGTCATTACTCAAAAGGTAAATACATATGTTGCACCTTCCCCTTCTACTTCTAATTCACAAACCAGCCCACCTCCCATCCCTTTGAAAACTCACAAAGCTAAAATACCTTTCTCTATACCTAGCTTGATTCAACCATTTGATATAAATGACCATGTTAAAAAGACAAAAATATAGATTTTTGAATTTGAGTACTTGCAGTCCAATCCAGATCAGCTAAACAAGCTAGTCCAATATGTTAAAAATCAGACCATCCTTGCAAGACAAAAAGTCAAAAAAGTAACCTTTGATTCTTCAATGAATACACCTATTCCAAATAATCTAATTATTACTCCTCCAACTGCTCCTAGAAAAATAAAACCCTTCTATGTTTCCTTGTTAATTAATGGCCATAATCAGAGTAACTATATAATAGACTCAGGCGCATCTGACAATGTCATGCCTGCCAAAGTCACTGAGTCTCTTGGTCTCACATTGACCAAGACATTTGGTAGATGTTTCTCCATGGAGAACAATCAAGTGCCATTGTTGGGGCAAATCAAAGATGCTCAATTTGCATTCACAGCTTTTCCAGATAAGAGGATTAAAATGATTGTATTAGTGGCTGACGTCCCAGCATCTTATGGCATTTTACTTGGATAGAATTTTTGTAAGGATGTGAGAGGAGAACTGAACATGGATTTATTTGAGGCAAGGATCCCTATCCAAGGCGTGATGAAAAGATTACTTACTCAAAAGGAAGCAAAGTATGTAGTTACCAAAACGTCAGCTCCTGAAGCTCAAATCCTCTTTGAATCCGTAGGTATGGGTAATTACTTTTTATATATAGATCACGAAGAAAGACCCTCCATCTCTAATGAGATTTGAACTCTAGAATTTGATGATAGTTATTCCTCTACTGGTTCTAGAGCCAGAATTGTCTTGATATCTCCTCAGGGAGATATGTTCCCTTCATCCTATAAGTTACAATTCAGCAACACAAATAATACAGCTGAATATGAATCATTGTTTTTGGCATGAAGGCTACTCAAGAAAGAGGCGTCAAGTTTCTTCATGCTAAAGGGGATTATGAATTAGTGGTCTGTCAAGTGATAAATTCATATCAGACCAAGAATGAGAGGTTGCGCCATTACCGTATTCTTATTTGGGACCAAATTGAAAGCTTTGATGCTTTCAACATTTCTTCCATTCCAAGAGAATCCAATGATAGAGCTGATTCACTCACTATTTCAGGAACTCTTTTAGTTCCTCATTCTGATTTTAAAAAACATAAATATACCATTGAGCTGGTTTATAGGTTGAGTGTTCCTGATAATGCTGATCATTACCAAATTTTCAATGATGATTATCAGATCATTGCCTTCTTAGAAAGAAAAGACAATTTTGAACAACTGTATTTTGAAGGTAGTGAATCTCAAAAGTCTGAATTTGTTTCTGAATTTAGTTCAGATGTAAATGAAGAGTTTCTACAGCTAAAAGGAAACAAAATTCCTAAAGGCCTAGTTTCTCTTGAGAAGTTGTTTGACAAGCATGATAGATTCATCAAGCAATAGCAAATAGATTCGAATTTCTCTCAAGGATTTGACCAAGTGAATCTGACCAACAAAGAAAATCCAAAAATGGTCAACATTGGTAAGTGCTATACACCTGAAGAAAAATTCAAATTCACTTCTTTGCTCCATCAATACATTGATGTCTTGGCATATTCATATGAAGATCTGAAGTCTCTCAGACCTGATGAAATCTGCCGTCATATTCCTCTCAAGGTTGATTCAATGCCTTACAAGCAGAAATCCAGACAATACAATCCAAAAAATTTAGGTACAATTATGTCTGAGATTTAGAAAATTTTAAATGCTATAATTATTTTTCTAATCCATCATTCTACATGGATTGCAAATATAGTTCTGGTAAGGAAGAAAAATGGTGAAATCTGCATTTATGTAGATTTTCAAAATCTGAACCAGTCATCTCTGAAAGACAATTATCCTTTGCCAATCATGGACCAAGTGCTTCAAATAGTAACAAAATTAGAAATGTTATCAATGCTGGATGGCTTTTCAAGCTATAACCAAGTTGAAGTTGCTAAAGTTGACCAACACAAGACTGCATTCATCATGCCTTGGGGTACATTTACATACAAAAGAATTCCTTTTGGTTTAATAAATGTTGGTGCTACCTTCTAGAGAGCTATGGACATGGCTTTTAAAGATGAAATTGGAAAATTCATAGTTGTATATCTTGATGATTTAACTATCTTTTCAAAGCATTGATCTGATCATGTACACCATTTGCAACAAGTGTTGGAGTGCTACCAGCAGAATGGTATTTCTTTAAATCCTAAAAAGTCTATTTTTGGAGTGACAGAAGGGAAAATCCTTGGACACATTATGTCCAAAGAAGGCATAAAGATTGACTCAGACAGAGTCAAGTCTATTCAAGAGTTGAATTTGCCTACAAGTAAGAATGTTGTTCACTCTTTCTTTAGAAAAGTAAATTTCTTACAGAGATTCATCCCCGAATTTGATGAGAAGACAAGACACATTGTAAACATGATGAAAGGAAAGACTACCTTCAGCTGGACCAAATAAGGCAAAATAGCATTTCAAGATATCAAGGTCACTATTGCTCATGCCCCTACCTTGGTCTACCCAAATTACCATAGAGATTTCATTATATACAGCTATACGTCTGAGCATACCCTTTCAATGATTCTTGTTTAACAAGACAAAGAAGGTATGGAATCCCCCATCTCTCTCATGAGCTACCCTCTGAAAACTCATGAAATGAAGTATTAAAATATAGAGAAGCATGCCTATGCCTTGGTAAAAGTAGTCAAACACTTTCTCTTCTATATTCTGAATTCACATACTACTGCCTTAGTTCCTGACAGTACAGTCAAGTCTATATTAACTTAGCAGGAGTTTGGCACAAAGAGAGGTAACTGGATTGCAAAAATCCAAGAATTTGATTTGGATATCAAGCCAACAAAGCTGGTCAAAGGTAAAGGCCTTTGTAAATTAATGGCTGACAATAAGCTAGAAGATACACAGTGTGAAGAAGTTGAAGTAGACAATACACCAATAGTCCTTTTTGTTTCTACTACCAGTTGGTATTCAAATATTGGCTATTTTCTGACTTATGGAGAATGTCTTGCTCATTTGTCTTACAAAGAGAGGAGAACTATCAGATTAAAAGCTACCAATTTTGTCCTTTGGGAAAACAGCCTGTATAAAAGAAGTATAGATGGAGTTTTCCTTCGCTGTGTAGATAAAGAATAGCAGACCCAGCTCTTGAAATCTTTCCACAATTTAGCATGTGGAGGACATTATTTTGCCCCTGTGACTGCTCACAAAATGTTGTGAACCAGGTATTATTGGCTGACTCTTTTCCAAGATGCACATAAGTGGGTAAGAAAATGTGAACTTTGCCAGCAATTTGTTGGAAAACCCAAGTTGATTGCTCTGCCTGTTAAGCCAGTAATCATAGAGGAACCTTTCCAACAGTGGGGACTCAATTTTATTGGGACAATAAATCCATCTTCAAGTGCTAGACATGATTATGTCCTTACAGCGATTGATTATTTCACTAAGTGGGTAGAAGCAATCCCGATAAAGCATGCTACTTCAAAAGTTGTATGCAACTTTTTGAAAGAGAATATCATTTCTAGATTTGGAGTCCCACTCAAAATTGTTACTGATAATGCAGCTAGTTTCACCTCTCAAGAAGTCATGCAATTCTATTTTTATTATGGAATTACGCTTTCTCATTCTTCTGATTATTTTCTGCAAGGGAATGGACAAGCTGAGCCCAGCAATAAAAATTTGGTAACTATTATCAAGAAACTTGCAGATAATAATCAAAGGACGTGGCATAAAGCATTGGTTGATGCTTTGTGGGCTGACAGGATCACACCAAAAAGGACAATTGGTATGTCTCCTTTTCAACTTCTCTATGGGATTAATGTTTAGATACCAATCACTTTAGAGTTACCAGCATTAAAATTGGTGAAGGCCATTGAAGATCAGACATATGAGAGCTCTCTTGACAAAAGAATCATGTGCCTGACTCAGCTAGAAGAACAAAGAACCATGGTGGTGGATAGAATTGTTGTTCATCAAAATCTGATAAAGAAACTTTTTGATCAAAAATCCAGAAATCTTGATTTCCAAATTGGGGATAAAGTTTTGTTGTGGGACAAAAGAAGAGAGCCAAAAGGGATGCATGGAAAGTTTGAATCCCTTTGGAGAGGCCCATTCTTAATTCATTAGCAATTGGGTGAAAATATCTTTTTGTTGAAATACCAAGATGGCACGCTCTTTTCTTTGCCCCATAATGGGTAGCATCTGAAACACATTCAATTCTTGAAGTACCAGATCATTGCCTCTATATATATGTATATTTGTACGGTTTTAAATTTTGTTTTGTTTTGTTTTTTTTCATTTTTGATGTCTTTCATTTCTAGAAAGCATGACTCCGCAACCCAATGGCATACTTGAAGACACTAGAGATTCTAAATTCTACTCCTTTCAATTCATTTTGCAACTGACAGAAGTTCCCCAACTGGAGCCAACTGTTGTCTCCTAAAAATAATAGCTATTTTTGGAACAACATTTGAATTATTTTAGTTCTACAAACCAAAATTGTATCTTCCATTTTCAAAAATTTGTCTTAGATATTCAGATTTCTCTTTTTTAGAGCTTTTCAAAAAATCTACAGACTTTGCAAGTCAATTTCAATAGATTTTACATGTTGATTTCTACGGACTTTTTATTTTTATTTTTTACAAGCAGTTTCATTTATACAGGTTCAAAGACTTTTGCAGGCGGTTTTTAGTTAAAAGAATTGATTTTCAACATTTGTTCATTTTTTGGGATTGGTTCAGAGTTTTGGTGCAATTGAAAATATTCATCAGTGAGTATCTGAGTATAAAAAGAGACTTGAACCATTGAACCATTTTGGTTCAAAGGTTCAACAGGTTCAAGGTTCAACAAGTTCATGTTCGGTAAGAGTTAAGCGCTTCAAAATGGTTCAAAGTTCATTCACTTTAATTGGTTCATCAACTTCAAGGACATTTGGCCAAATCATTCAATTGAACCATTGAATTGTACCATTGAACCATTTTGGTTCAAAGGTTCAATGGGTTCAAGGTTCAATGACAGGGTCAACTAAAAGAACAGTTCAATGGTTCAGTTCAACCAAGCAGTTCAATGCTTTATTTCATTTAGTTGGTTCATTATTTCAGTTTATCTTTTGGTTCAATGTCTACAAGTTCAACAACAGGGGCTCAATGTGCTTCATTGAACCATTGAACCAGTTCAATGGATTGGTTCAACAGATCAGTTCGATCAAATGGTTCAACTATTAGTTCAAAGGCAAGTTCAATATCTTGGTTCAATGCTTAGTTTATCAGTTTATTTTATTCATTGAACCATTGACTTGAACCATTTTGGTTCAAAGCCTTGGTTCAACTGATTAGTTCAAAATCCAAGTTCATTGCATGGTTCATTGGCTTTTGGTTCAAAAAGACTTGGCGCACATCATTGAACCGTTGAACCAGTTCAACTAATGGTTCATCGGCCAAGTTCAAAGGGACAGTTTAATGCTAAAAGGAGGTTTTTCAAAGGACAAGTGCCCTTGTAGAGGACACTTAATCAACCAAAACACCCTTTGGATTTTCAAAATAAATCCAAAGACTTGTTCAAATACTTGGTAGAATGAATTTTACCCAGACTTTTTGTTCGCGGGAATTTTACCCAAACTTTTTGTCCACGGGAATTTTACCCAGACTTTTTGTTCATGGGAATTTTCCCCAGACTTTTTATCTATGAGAATTTTCCATGGGACAAATGTCCATGGAATTACCCATGGGGATCTTTCAATTCAAACACTTGGGAATTTTCCACAGGGATTTGTCTACGGGAATAAAGCCTGGGGAAACATTTGCTCATGATGACTGCCAAAACAAAGGGTTGCCAAAGGACCCTGAAGGGTAGGTGCCCTTGTGGGGGACTCTCGGTGGCCAAAATAAAGGGCTCGACAAGGATCATTTCTCAAGGCCCAAATGGGTACGTCCTATTTTGAAAAGTGCTAAGTAGAAAGCTGAAAGCCGAAAGAAGACCAAGAGGTGACGCCCACAAAGACGTTAAATTCAGCATAGCTGACTAGCTATTGGAAGCATATTGATGGGCGTGTAAACGTCAATTTTAAAGACAATAAAATAGCCTTTGATTTATAGACCCAAATGCATTTCTATAATTTAAGACAAAAACCAGCTGAAAGTGAGGAAAGGCAAAACAATGGATGGATACAGGGCTCGATTCAATTAATTTGGAAAGGAGGAATGATGAGGACAAGATCAGATCGCCACATGGACATTGAAAGTTGTAATCTTTCAATTACATGACTTGTTTATCTACATTGAGAAGATCAAATGGGTAAAATGCCCCAAAGTTCTAGCCTGTCTTCCTAACATTTCCCAATGCATCATGATGTATTACTGTTCTCGAGTCCTTCTTGTAATGGCTATATAAGGGACTTTATTTCATTGTAAAAGGATCATGTTTTTGACAAACTGAACGAAACTCTACCAAAATTGAGAGGCATCATTGAGACTTTGTGCTCATTCTATTGATCATATTCTGTTAACGAAAACAAGGGACTTTTTCAGACTTTGTGCTGTGATATCATTTCTATTGCATTAATTTAATAAGTAGGATTAGTAAATTAGTCAAGAAGACATCCTGAAGAATCAACTGTGGAGTGATTTTGTGCCCCCATAGCTACCTTCAGTATGTTTGCTTTTGAATTTCTATGTAAAGGACTTTGAAAAGACTTTGAGCTTTCATTGCCCTTCGTATATTACTCTTGAGCATTTCATGATAGAGACTTTGTGTTCTAGTTTGATTTGTTGGTTACCATACTTCAGTTACATTCTACTTTTATTTCCAAGGGTATTCTTGTGGCTGACTGAATAGTTTTTCCTAAAAGAAGAGGAGAACTGTCTATCATTCCTTGAGTTTTTCCTTTGTTTTGTATACATCATCTCTGAAGAAAGAGAGATAGATGCCTGGTCCTACCCTTGAGTATTATTTTCTATTTATACATATATATAGCGTATCCACAGGGAACCTCCCCTTGATGAGAGGAGAGAGTAGTCTCCTTCTGATGTGATAAACTTACACATTAAGATGACTAATCTTCTTGCTTTGGCTGATAAGACCTATTTTGTTTAAGGGATGGATACTAAAGGAGTGGAGAGTACAGGGGCAATGGTTAAAGAAGTAGAAGTGAAATTTATAGGAGTAGAGGTGGGAAAATTGAAAATAAGACCAATAGAGAGTGATTACACAAGAATGAAAGTAGAAACAACTAAAAAAGGCTTAGTAGAATCAATCAATAATGAAATTAGAGAATAAAGGCTTAGGGGAGCAGTGAAGAGATCACCCTTACCATATTGATCACCATTGAGGGGTGGCTTTGCTTTTAGTCCTTACAAGCTCAAGATGTTGGCTTATTATAGTTTTTCCTCATCCATCTCTTGACATGGCTCACCTTCAATTGAAGGTTTTACCTCTCCATGAGTTACCTCTGTGGATGGGGTCTGAAATCTCTCCCCCCTCAGTTTATTTTGTTATCATAATGTTGTTTTCTTATCTTGTAGAGTAATCACTATTAGGTAATATTAGGGACAATCATACTAGATTTTAAGGATATTAAAGCTACCATAATAGGTTTCATTTAATCCTCATCATAATAATCTAAGAAAATTATCTCCACCTTTTCTCTACTTGTGATGTCATTTTCTTATGTTAGCTCCTTTGTTAATTCATGTTTAACTCTCCTTAGTTCAATAGTATATTCTTGAATTGGAGGAGTATGTTCTTATTCTTCCTATGTATCAATTGGTATGTCTTATATCTATTACTGTTATTCATGTTATCCAATAGATAATGTTTCCCCTACTAGTTGATCTTGATCTTGTTGATTTATCATCATAATAAGTGGTTGTTGGGGATCTTGACCTTGGTTTTCTAGTTGTTGGTAAGGCTTACCATTCCAAAATTAAGAGTATTTCCATCCCCTTGGTGGTGGGATTATAAATTTATCTTGAATGAGTGTAAGGGAGGGGTCAATCTGTATCAACCTCAATAATTCTTTACTTAAGCTCATATTTGTAGACCTTTCCTTTACTTCCTCATCTTCTTTGGCATTAAGTAACATAAATTCATGGTCAAATGGCTCATGTTTGTATGAGATGTCAAGGCTATGAATATTTTATTTTACTCTCTCATGAAGGTCTTAATCCCTATGGGGTAGAGTAGTCAATGTATAATCCTTACTTACATTATGAGCTTCCCTAAAGTGTCTCTTAAATTTATATTGCATCCTTTAAATAGTGATATGGGAGTCATGGAAAGTGCATTTCTTGTTATTTATCAAATTTTCATATATACCATTCCATATTTAGAATTCAATCTCTTATTTTTAAACTTTTTCAAGGACAAACTTGGGGAACTGAACAGGGTCTAACCTAGGCCCAATAACCATGATGATTGTCTAATCAGGGTAGAGTCAATAGTCACCAAAATTTATGAGTGTTTTTTTAATGTTACTTGAAATCCTAGCTAGAGGGTGGCCATGAATGGACATCAAAACCTGAGGATAGAGGTCTTATATAATTTTTGTAATGTCCTTTATATATGCCTATATTTGAATAAATAATATAAGTCACATATTCTATTCTTGATAAATTCAAGGTTAGGAATCCATAGAATCCAATTATTCCTATAAATGATTCCCATGACTACATCTAGAAGGTATGACATCATATATAAATTTCCCCCTTGGGACATCTTATCCTTATGCAAAATTTGTTCATGTAGGTGGCCACTGATGACCTCCCCTAATGCATAGGTGCAATGTGAAGTAATGAGAAGGTCTAGCAGTGGTACCCATTCTAGATGTAGGAAGTGGATGGTTTAATTGCCAAAGATTAGATTCAAAAATAACATGCCTATAAAAATTCTCATCCTGAATCAAGTGATAGGGATGTGATTCTTGGTATGTTCCTTTACAGTGAAACTATCTCCTAGGAGAAGCCACTTCCCTAATTCTCTCTTCACTGTGTTATTTTTCTTCTAAGTGACTATAATGTGTAAATTAAATGTAATATATATAATATGTAGACTTAAATAACTCGTGAATACATCTCCAAATATGTATGCAACAACTATTTCTATTGACATAATGTAGATAGTCACTGTCTAAAATTCTACCTTCGAAGAACAAGCCTCATAGTAAGTTGATGCATGGCATGACTTTTAATTTTTCAGCTACATAGTGAAGTGCTTGTCATGTGAATGGTAAAAGGTCATCTATAAGTTGCTTCTCATCATCCAAGATGTCTTCCTTCAATGAAAATGAATAAACATTCTCTATGACCTCCCATAGAGATGAATAATTGGCATGGAGGTCATTAAACATAATTACATCAAAAACCATGTCTAAGTATTCAGTGGAGTCCTTGATGGAATACTTAGATAGTGTTGAAGATCCTTTGTATGTCCTGGATGAAGATGTCATTGATATTTATATTGATAGATGTTGGTACGATTTGAGCTTTTGAAAATGGTAGTCTAAAAACTAAATTATGTGAATTGTAAGTCATTTTGGACACAACTATGGATTTTGAGATTACAAAGCACTATGTGCACTTGAGATATTGAAAATCAAATGAGGTTAACTCAATTTGGGGCTTAATGTTATAAATTTATGCATTCATTCTAGTTCATGCACCATCAATCACCAATGTCTATGAGCTCATCACCCTTATTCAATTCAAACTTGACCACCTAATCTAAGTGGGCATGCCATATATGATGTTTGCTCATTTGGGGTGCCATGGTGTCAATTTTTATTTTTTTACACTTGTTACTATATGGTTTAATTGGGGGGTTAATGTTTAGCTTTAGGCCTAATGGTATGATATTTTAAGCTCAGTATTCTACTCGAAAGGCCCTAAGGAGCAAAATTCTCTTTGGAGAGATCTATTTAGAAAGATTTTTTGAAATTTATTGAAGGAATAGCTCCCAAAGCATAATTACTATTTAGAGAGATTATTATTTGAGAATAAGTTTTTTTAGATAAATTCTCCAAAAAAAAACCTTCTAAATAAAAGTTACTGGATAGAAAGTATCCTAAGACCAAAAACCTTCTGAAGGCCAAAGTTTTCAAAGTAAAGTTACTGACTAAGAAATGCTAAAGATAAAGTATCTGAAGAAAAGTTATCAACCAAAAAATTGGTGACCAAAATAAGTGATCTAAAGAGAAATTTGTTGAAGACTAAGTTTCCAAATATTAAGTTGTCAATCAAAACAAAATGATCCAAAGAAAAAGATACCATCGACTAATTTTATAACCAGGACAAAATTCAAAATAAATTTCCCAAGAAAATATTTTCTTAAGACCAAAAGTATCTAAATAAAAAACCTTTTGAATAAAAAAATTCCAAATAAAATAATTAGAATACGCAAATCTACATACATGTCATTATAAAAATTATTCCATTAATAGATTAGTTTCAATAAGTATTTTCAAATGGAAAATAGGTGCACCAAAAAATGGTTTAATGTCCAAAATATCAAGCTTATATAGATACTAATAACCATCACAAACACATACACACCCAAATAAAATATAAGTCCTCTAAAAACAAATGAGGTACCCACTCTTCAAACAAAAATTCAAAGTGGGGTGTGTTGAATACAACAATTCTTACAAAAAAACATTGTACCTACTAAAACTCATGTTGGTTCTTTATCTTCTAAATCACATTGGACTTTCTTGGAAGAAATAAATTCAATACCTTGTAAAATACCCTTCATTTATTTATTTTTAACTTCTCCATATCATCATAAATTTCTAATGCAATAATTACAAGACATTGAAGAACTATTATCCGTTGATGTGGAAAATACTCATAAAGACCCTTCATGTACAAAAGTACATACTATTGAAAATATTTGTACCTATTCTAAAACTTCCATATAATTTCTTGAATAAGACATAATTAATGATTAAATTCATTTTTGATTTGATGATCTACCTCTCTTCATTAAAATTTCAATTAGTGATATCATTATCTGAAAAGTCTTAGTAGATGAAGGATCAGGAATTATTTACCTCCCTTTGGCTAATTAAACAAATTAGATATACCAAATATAACACTAAAGAAACTCATCTCACATTTCAAGAATTTGATAACATAAATCAAAATCCACTTGGTTTTATTTGACTCCCCCTCACTATTGGACCCAAGGCCATACGTACCAATCTCATGGTCCTTGATTTACCACTATATTATAACATACTCTTAGGTTTCCCAAGGATGCATCTTATGAGGGTTATTTCCTCCTCAAGTAGTAAATGTTTAAATTTATCCATAATGGAAAACACTAAAAACATGAGGTTGATCCTAATCCATGGGGTATACAACTAACAAACCCTAAATCCCAATATTAAATTCCAATCACTCCACACATTAATAATTCACCTTTAACTAATTATTTTAATGTGAATCCATATTTATAGGTCATTCTCACTGGTTCCAATGATGATGAGGCTAATGACTTAAAAAATTCTTTTAATACCACTAAATTACCTCCTTACATTTTAGAGTGGCTTCCTCCTTATTTACTTCCACGTGATCATAACCTCCCTCTAATGCATGATATCACTAAAATTCATCATCCATGTAATGAATACAAATATTCTTACATACGCAATGATTTCATATGTGATGAGTATGGAGTGGAAAATTTATTTAAATATATTTTAATAACATCTCTCCAAAAATTTAGTGATTTAGGTGCATCCACTTCTGATTCTTCCTTAGAAAAAATGCATGCACGATTTCCTAGACATATGATGATAATTATATCATGGCCCAAGCTCAATCACGAGACTTAGATGTATAACACTATAAAAATAAATTATCCAAAATGCATGCCTTCAATTTATATTTCCATGAAATTCACATATTAACTAATATTGAATCATATCATGAAGTTCACATATATCCCATTGATCCTCCAATACTAAATACCCCATGGTTAATTGAAGAACTCTCAACTCTAGAACCTTCTACACTTTCTACACAACCAAATATTTTACAACATCTTCCTTCCATTCATATCATTAATTTTATCCACCTCAATACAACTTAAGATTCATCTATGATACCAACTAAGACCCTTATCACCAATCTGATTGACACCACTCAAACTCACCCTCAAATCGAACCTACACTAAAAATAACCTTAGATACTAAATCCATAAATGTATGAAAAATGCATTATAAATATCATTATAATGGTAATAAAATCATTGATCTTGAAGTATATGTTAAATATTATGGGCCATTACCCATGCTCCCTAGTGATGAATCTATACTTGAACTATTTCATGCTTGAGAACCTCAGCTTCCCTGGTAACATCATAAGCTTGGAAACTTCACATGAAAATATCCTTGTTTTAATAATTTCATTACTAGTTTTGATCCTAAAACAAATCCTATTTCTTCTCATCCTCATGCTCTATATCATTTCTTAGACATAAATGTTATGCTAATTGAAGAAACTACAAAATTAGAAAATGGTACATCAACATTTCTATTGATGTGGGTTTTATGTACACTTAGGAAACCTTTATGAGGTATCCTATAAAATTTTAGGATCTTATTGGATGTGAAATCCGATCCAAGGCATAATTTGTGTGGTATTGGTTTTTATAGTAACCTATGGTGGAAGGATGGCAAAGCAACTATTAACTCATATAGTTTGGATATGGATACGAATCCTAGATGTACATTGAGGTGTATGATGATGGATCTATTCTAAAGTGGCCATAATTTTAAAAAACTAAAAATAGAGAGAAAGGTAAGGTAGAAAAGATAATGTATAAATAAAAATCACATATTCTTTCTAATTGGATTTAAAATAAGTCCAAGTACCATGGATTAATGCTTGCAAATTGTTTCATTACCACATAGAACTAACAAACACAATAAAGAGGTCTAAGGAATAAAATTTAATTAACTAAAATTTATTTTCTAAAAATATATTTTACTAAGATTTATGTTTCATATATTAATTAAATATTATATCTAACAAGCATAAATCCCCTTTAACTAGTTATAACTAAATATAAGAAGTTGCGTCAAAATGGTGCTTCTACACATATCTAAGAATTATCCTAGAAAACATGTTGCATCAAATAAAGATTTAATAACCTAAAATTGATACTACACATTCTCAAATGAAATAATCTTAGTAATTAGCCATAAGCTATTTGAAATTTCTAAAACACATATCAATAAACTAAATTACTAGTTATATCAATACACATAATCAATATAGCACATAACAACCCAAAATATTTCTTATCTATATTGAATATCAAAAAAAATCCTCCCTTTAAAATGTGGGAGATACATGTATTATTGAGGTGTGTAAACATTATTAATGTAATAACATAAATTATGTTTTTATAATAATATTACATTAATAGCTTGTGGTTAATTTTATTTAGTTTAACGAATATATTTTTAATTTTTAATAACAATGGATTCATATTTAGTGGTTCGCTTAGTCAGGAGCTTGTTTGAGTTATAATAGGGAGATGTGAGAGATATTTACAAAGATTATATCTCCCCATTTATAGTAAATAGATTTCCTATATATTTGTAATATTCTCATATGGTTTGTTATGTAGAAAAATAATATAGTAGATATAATTTTGAGAAAATTATCTTTTTTTGGCTCTATCACTATGTAGACTCTAAATTATATCGATATCTAGTATCAGAGCAGTGTTTTTTCCAAGGATAGGCTTGTGAAAATGAGTTCATAAGGATTAGTTGGGGCGATCATTTATCCTTCACCCTTAGGAATGGAGAGTATTTGAATTAGGTAAATCCCAAAGTGAAGGCATTTTATAGAAAGAGGAGAAGCATCATATTTCGAGTGTTCCAACCAAAGACTAAATCCTTGTATTGTGTCTCAGCCCAGTTATCCACATTGACCAAATTGACCTACTACCTCAATTGGTTTCAATCCTACTACTATGTTTAGATCCATTTTTACAACCTATTAATACATGTTCGGTCATATTTCTTCTATTCTGGTAATCATTAATTACAAAGACATGTTTATTATTGGTTGTTCAAGAAAATAATTATAATAAGAAAAAACATGAAGGAATACATTAGTCTTGAAATATTCTCCCTGTATACATTGCCTTACCACCATCGTACAACATCTCAACTTAGCAGTTGGTCTTCTAATGCATCATGTTTCTCTCCAATTCAGCATACTTGGCTCAATATGTGTTGAATAAAGATCAAAAAACATGATCAAATTTTTATAGATGGCTTGGATGCATCATTATCATTCTGGAGAAGGATCATGTATACACATAATATTTTCAAACTTTTATCACTTAATGGTGTTCTTTATCTTGTAAGAACCCATCAAGTCTCAATCTCTCTGAGTGAATGACTTATGGGGTGCACCAAGAAAGGGGTGCATAGACCATTATTACTTTACAAGATTTTTGTCCATTTTACCACTTGTTATCTACACACTTGTGTCTTGAAACCCATTTCCCTAATCTTGTTCTTCTCTATTGCACACTCTTTAGTCATTTCCTACCTTTTATCCCCCTTTTCCTAACCTTAAGCCCCTTTCAATTTTTCACTCTACTAGGCTAACTGGGTTGACCCTATACTATTTTAGGTAAAATTAATTTAGGATCTAGGTTGGTTCTTGAATGACCTAACATGTGACCTAGTGAATTTTTTTCCATAACTGTACTAGGTCAACTAGGTTGACCTTGTCAGCCAAAAATTTTGGAAGGGATTATGTTTAAATCCACCTATAGATACAAGTTCATTTATCCATTATTTATAGAAGATAATAATAATTAAGAGTTATTGTGCATTGCTTATCCACCATTTTTCTTGAGGAGCAAGCTTAGGGTTTCATATTTTCTTTGGAGATATGGATCTTCCCTTGTGGATAAGTCTTTTAGATTTAATGATAGGTTGTGTAACCTAGATATTATTTATCCTTATCATCCTTACATACCAAAACAAACTCTTGTAAAGTATCTTGGCCAAGGGAAAGATTCAGGATCAGTGGGTTTGACTTCAAATGTAAGTATTCCTAACTTTGTTACTCCTTTGTAAGAGTAGATAGATATGCATTTGTACTTATTTTCCATGCATTAAGATTCTATATACATTGATGTGATTATATGTCTTCTATGCATGTTTACTTTTATTATTTCTTACCCCCACTTTATGCCACAAGCTTTGGTGAGCACTAGATTAGACTTTAATTTATGTGTTATTAGTTTAGTGAATATAAAACATAAGGCTTAATTGGAGTTGTTACATGATTGTGCTTGATTGGAGGATTTGGAACCCTCCCTAGTATAATTTATTATGGTAAGATATCCCCTAATTAGGTCTATAAAGTCCCCATATTGGTCATATTCTTGATTATATAATGTATATCCAATCAAAAGTGGAAGTATGATCTACCTTCTCTGAGTTAGGATTGATTTATAGACATGATGCATTTCTAATTACATAAATTTTGGTAAACCTGACATGAATATAAATCTTGTAGGTTTTATTTCATGTTTTTCATTATATTATCATTTTATTCATTATTTTTAATATTTTTTATATTGTGTCAATAGTATCGATATCATTTATAACTTTTGTGCATAGGTTTAACATGCAGTTACATTAATATGACTATGTTTTATTCGTGCAGGTCTTCATCAGATACAAGATACTAGGTTGACTCTATCAACATAGTATAGGTTTTCATTTATAGATAGACTAATAGGTTGAACCTATTAACATAATACACTTCTAGACTTCTAGAAAAACATACTAAGTTAACACTGCTAGCATAATATTATTTACAGGTTTTAGCAAACAAGGAACTGTAAAACTAGGTCAACCTAGTTGACACAGTTGGTAGAATTTATAAGTAAAATTCAAGGCACTTCAACAACAATATCACTTTATTTTTCATCATCCAACCCACCAATGTTTATTTCTTTCTTTCCCTATCATTTTTTTTATTCATTACAGTTTTATTTTTCACATGTTATAGTCTTTAAAACTACCCCTATATAGTAAATTAGGTCCACTCTATTGACCTAATTTTATAATCTATCTTCTATCTAGAATACTAGGTTGACACTATTGATGTAGTTCTTTTATAGATCCTTATTTCAGTAGTACAGTGGTGACACTATCGACTCTTTTTCATAATCTCTACATACACTATCATCTAAACTGACATTGTATTGTGTTTCAAACTTAGAATTATCATTTATATGCTAGTAATTAACTCACACTTTCACTTTTTATTTATTTCATGCTTATAATATATCATATAGTCTAATTAGGTGTTTTTTCAATATACCATTTAGTCGCATTATTTTTTATTTTCTTGCACATACTATCAAATCACATAATCTTAAAATGAATTTAAACATTTGTCTACCCAAGGCCTACCTACCTAGATTTCATCACCAAGGGTGAAACTAACTTGGTTTTCTATCCAAGTATAAACATGTCATTAAAGGTATATATTAGCAAAACACATGACACCCTTATCACTGTGGTGTGTGAATTGAGGGGGTAGGCCTTGATACTAATCCACTACCATTGCCAATATAAATCCCTTTCAACCTAAACATCCTAAAACCATTCATATATTTCTTTCTAATTACCTATATCCAACTTCCTATCATACTTAAAATAATACTCTAATAATCTAACAACATTCAATATCACCACTTAGTTATCATTTACTTTCCAAGTTGATTGCTTGCTCTTTACTCAATTGTATGTTGTATTACAAAAACTTGCATTGGTCAGCATTGGTGCAAGGTTTTGTGATGTGTCATTCAATTGGATAATATTCATTGACCCATTTGATTGTGTGTTTACTTCCATTTATTTCTTTGAAAGTACATTTTAAAAAAATTCTTATGTTTAGAATACTATCATTTTTATTGACACAGTCTCTTACAAACCGATTTATCTATCTCTCAAGCATATTAAATTAACTATGTCGACTTAGTGTCATTAAAAACTATCTTTAGCATAGTAATTCAATTTTTTTGACTTGGTATCATTTATAACTATGTCCTTAACATACTAATTCAACTATGTTGACTTAGTATCATTCATAATTGTCTCCTTAACATACTAGATCAAATTTATCGACATAGTATCATTCAACATTGTCCCTCTTTTTGGCTAATTTTGTCCCTATTTTTCCTCTTAGATTTATGATATACACTCCTAATTAGCATCATGAAGCCTCTTATCAAATTATTTCTTGATAGCCTCAACCCATTCTAAATGTAAATGGGTTGTTCCCTCCTATCCTGCATGTCCACCATAGAAGACAACTCTATGGTGTAGCTCTTCACCACATGGTTCTCAATCTTCTCAATCTCTATCTACCCCATATCATATAGTAAATCTAGAGAATCCTATTAGACAAATATTAAACCATGAAAATCATATACCTTATGCCACTTTTATACCTTCTAAACCTAGAAGTCATAAACTCATCAACCCATCTACATCAAATGTTGGAACCTCACATTATGTTCTACCTCTTATAACCAATGTTCACAATCCTCTTGTTACACCCATAACAAGATCACCTAGTATTATCACTTCCCAAAGTAACATGGTTGAAACCAATAAAATTGGTAATCTAGATGATTCCTAATTATTCAAAAACTTTGATGATAATAATATTTACACTCCTAGCAAGAATGGTGGATTTACCAAGCTTCCTTCTTCTACCACACTTAATACAACTAACATTAATGTTGGGAATCCTCCACCCACAAATAATCCTCCTCCTAAAAATACTAATATCCCACCTTCAAATACTAATTCAAAAATTGACACAACTCAAATTCTTGCATAAATAGTTCAATAAATGAACATCATGAAAATAACTAATCATTCCTAAATGATGCAATTGTAATAAAATTTATTATACATGACTACTCAACCACCTCAAGTCATCATGTCTCAACCAAATTAAAATTTTGTACCTCCTCCTCTTAGATATTCCAATGGGAATATCATCCCTCAACCTTCAATGAATAATAAAATGCTTTGGCATATTCAAAATAAACCTTTAGCTCCATTTATTTCATCCATAGATATTAGAAACATTATTTCGACTATCACATATGATGGGACTAAGGACCCTACTATATTTCTTACATATTTTGGTAATCTCTATAAGGAATGGGTCCAAACTAACACATTTGATACCTCCAATCTCTTAGCCAAAACCTTTTTTGGTAATGCACTTAAACGGTACAACCAAATTCCTAGACAATCCATCTCACAACTAGAGGATTTAGTCAATGTTCTAGTGAAGGAATTCTAACATGATGACCTTCTTGAAAATTACCTTGGCCATTTGACCAATACTAATCAACTTCCTAATGAATCTACTCATACTTTCATCAAATGATGGAAGTCTCTAGCTCACAAAGTGTACCATAACATGAATGATGATACTCTTTCCAAACTATTTATTACTACTCTTAAAGTTCACCTTTAATATAAAGTTTGAATCTTTTTCCCTAAAACTTTATAAGAAGCCTTAGACCAAGAAAAAAGACAAGACTTTATTATGACTCAAATTTAAACACCTCAAACAACTACTAAATAACCTTTCCAATCATTTTCTCATCACATTTATTCATCCAAGTCTCCCCAACCTCAAAATTGAGCATCTAATTAAACTAATTTTAACACAACCCACCCTCCCTTAAGTCTAGAATAGATTAAGAATAAATTACCACCCTCTAAACCCATGATATTTTATCATTCCAAAACTCCTCCAAAATGGTACAATCCTAATAAATTTTGTTGGTGGCATGCTATTATAGGTTATTCTCATGAGTCTTGTCATGATCTTCACTACTTTATTTTTTCTTCCTTGCTTGGTCCACATTTCAATCTTGATATTCTAGAAAAACAATGTTATCAAGACTATCTTCTTCTCAAATTCAATCTCAAGAACCACAATCACATAAACATCACCTACCTAATGATCAAAAAAATTATCCCATACCTACATCTAATCCACTAATTTTTTTCAAACCATAATTTATCCTTCTTCCTACACCAATAAGGAAAGGATAGCTAACATGAACAACTTTAAACATATAGTTACATCCATTGAACCTCAACCTCTTAGGTCACATGAACCAAAAGAGTACCTAGTTCAAATTTATACTCCAAATCATACATTATATGGTCCTCATTTACCTCTTCATACTTCTCCTACACATCCTATGTCAAATTCAACATCCTTAAAATCTAACAAATCAACACATTTACCTATCTCCAAATGCACCTACCAACCCAAGGTAAATTATTTTAATGGTTCAATTTTACCTCACTCTACCTCACATGTTGGGTCATCTTGTGATTCCCATCCACATGTACATTTAGACTTTGGGGCATCTTGGAATGCCCATCCCTACATCCACTTACCCATTGGGGAATTTGACGATGCCCACTCTTATTCTACAATGCATAATAACAAACACATTCAGCTTCAAAAAACCTTCCAAGAATTATAGCCTTGTACTTCACATGCTCATATTTGATATAGATGTTAGTATAGATCCTAATTTTTATTTATTTGTCTTATGTTTCTTTGTTTTTATGCACTTATGTATTTTAATTTCACTTTACTAGCATCATTTTTTATTTTAGCTTCCTTAGTTTTTTTACACATTACATTTGGAATTTGTTTTCATTTTGGTCCTTATATATCTCTTTCATTCTCATCTTTTTATGACATTATTTTCCTTAGTATCTTTATGATTATTTTTCCCCTTATTTACCATTCACCTCATTGGTGTTCACCTTATGAGTTTTAGTGTAAGACCATGAATAGGACCTAACCTTCCTCACAAATTACCACCTTAAAACATATTTTAAACCATTTTTGGGGATAACTACTACTTTCATTAGTTCTTGTGCTAGATTTATTGTAGGTTAGCATGGATTCTATAGTGACATGACTATCATAAGCATAGCCCCATCCATTTTCATTGAACTAAATTAGCTCCTTATGATTAGCTATGAGTTTATTCATCATTATGTCACTTAATACATAGACATATCTCTTATGATCCCCATATTTCCCTTATTTCCTTTCATTTGAGGCTCACATCAGTCAATTTTGAGATTGCACAATTACTTGTGGGCAAGTCTAGAAGTCTTTAAAAACTTTGGTCTTTGGGTCCTTTTATTTAGTGACCAAGTGTAATCTCTCTTGTGTTTTTCATCTTTAACACCTATGTTTGGTTTTTTGAATCTATACAGAGGAGGAGGAAAAAAAACCATCAAGAAAGTTAAAATCCTAATCATTTGAAATAAAAGGCAATAATCTAAAAGTCAACACTCAAAATTCTTAAAAGTCACACTAAAAAACATGATTCAAAGTACATCTATTTTTTTAGTCAAAACTCAAACTCCATAGTTGGCCTCATGATAGAGCTGAGGTCTATTGGGGTGTGGTAGGCCAATAGATTAGAAAAGGAGAATAAAAAATTATTTTAGTGTTACCTACTTTCTTATGCAAGTACCCAATATTTGTAGTAGATTGATGGCTCTGTAAGGGGTCCTAAGGAATAGAGAACATGTTGTGAGAAGGTAGGTCTATTTTACTTTTCATTCATATAACTTTCATGGATTGATCTATGTACTTCACTTGTTATCCCAAGCTTTGTGTTTATTAGCCAAAATATCCTAAGTTCTTGGTGTTGATAGTTATTAGCCTTTCTCACTTACCTAGTGTGTCTCATTATTGATAAGGATGTTCACATCACTCATATGGTACCTCACATTCCTTATTTACATCATATTATTCTTACATTTCCCTTATTGTATATTTCTTTTAGTATATCACATCCTTGATCACATTTACCTTATTATGCTTCTTGGTTTATAGTTTGTGAGTTGCATTATAGGACCTTGGATAGGACCAAGCCTTCCTTACAAACACCCTTACACCATTTATTTACCACACCATCTCATTATCATCCTATTCATGTCATTATGTGGTTGTTTTTTCTTACATTGTATCTTAGAACAAGCACTAAGTTTGAGTTTTCATCCTTTAAGAGCTTTTGATTTTCATTTATCCATCATGTTCTTGTTTGATTTTTGCAGAGTTCACTTACCTTATATATGAAATTTGGAATTATTAAATGTTTTTATTTATGTATGACTTCTTCATGTTTATCTTCCATCTTGAATTACATTTAATTTTCAATCATTCATGTTTTTCTTTATATTTGATTCAACATACTTATCTTATATAGGGTTACTTTTCACTTGCTTACATATCTTTATTCAAGTTTTCTTGCATTGATATTTCATTTATCATTTATGTTTTACATACTTCTCAACATGATTTAGTATATTCTACATTCTTTTTTGGCATTTATGTGTTTCATACTTCCCAACGTGATTTAGTATGTTTTACATTCCTTTTTTCCATTTGTGTTTTTACATGCTTTCTAATGTGATTTGTTGTATTCTACAATCATTTTTCATTCATTTGTCATCATTTCATCATTCATTTAACATCAATAATTTTATTTTAACCTTGCCTTAATAATCCTAATTTTCCAATTTTCCTAAAAACCCTCATATCTTTGTCTCTACTAACTCATTTTTCACTACTATACCTATATTCCAAATATTTTAATTTTTTGATCTTTTTTGCACTAATCTCTACAATTCACCTAATGTTATTCACATTGGATGCCTTCACTTATCTCACAATTTCCTTATTTATCTATAGCACTAAGGTAAGTAAAGGTATGTGTTTTTCAAATCTATCATTTCATTTATCTTATTTACTCCTTACTATATTTTACTTATCATTAACATTATGTGTTATCATGTTCTACTCCTGAAGCACCATCTCATGTTGTACTCATGTGACATATGATGGGATTTAAGTGGGGCATATATATACACATAATATTTCCAATCTTTATCTTATAGGAACCCGTAAAGTCTCAATCTCTCTGAGTTCATGCCTTAAAGGGTACACCAAGAAAGTGGTGGGTAAACGATTAGTGATTTTTAGGATTATTCTCTTTTACCACTTGTTATCTACACACGTGTCTTCTGAAAACATTCCCCTAAGCGTGTTCTTCTCTATTTCATACTCCTCAGTTATTTCATACCTTTTGTCCCCCTTTTCTTAACCTTAAGCCCCTTTTGACTATTCACTTTACTAGGTCAACTGGGTTGACCCTATACTGTTTTGGGTAAAATTCATTTAGGGTCTAGGTCAGCTCTTGGCTGACCTAGCCCATGACCTAGTGAATTTTTGTCTAGGTCGATTAGGTCGACCCTATCGACCAAAACTTTGAGAAGGGATTAGGGTTAAATCCACATATATATACAAGTTAATTTTTCCACTATTTAGAAAAGAGAAGAACAAGTAAGAGGTATTTTGAATTTGCTTATCCACCATTCTACTTGAGGAGAAATATTAGGGTTTCATGTTTATTTTAGAGATATGGATCTTGTCTTATGGATAAGTATTTTGGATTCATTGATAGGTTATGTAGCCTAGAGCTGATTTATCCTTGTCATCCTTACATACCAAAACAACCTCTTGTGAAGCACCTTCGCCAATAGAGAGATTGAGGCTTGATGGGTTCATCTTCAAAGGTAAGCATTCCTAAAAAATTTCCTCCTTTGTAAGAGTAGATAGATATTCATTTATACTTCTCTTCCATGCATTTGGATTTCATATGCATTGACATGAGTATATGTCTTTTATGCATGTTTAATTTTTTTGTTTCTTACCCCTATTTTGTGCCATAAGATTTGGTGAGCACTAGATTAGACTTTACTTTACTTTTTATTAGTTTAGTGAATATAAAACATAGGGCTTAGTTAGGGTTGTTGGATGATTGTGCTTGATAGGAGGCTTTGGAACCCTCCCTAGTATAGTTTATTATGATAAGAGATCCCCTAATTAGGTCTAGCAGATCCCCAATCTAAAGTGTAAGTATGATCTATCTTCTTCAATTTAGGATTTATTTATAGATATGATACCTTTTTGATTGCATACAGATCATAAGTTCACTGATCTATTCATGAATCATCAGATTTATTATGCTTACTGGTAGTTTTTTTAAGAGGCTAAGTATTTTGGCATTGGGAATGTTATGAGTTCTCCACATGCCCATAAATATTCAAAAATTGTTCGTGATATCAAGCATTAAGTCAAATTTTTTTTTAATTCTTAGATTGTCTTATGTGTGAGTTTTGTTTTGTTTTAATTCTTTTATCAATTTCTTAATAAACAAATTTTAGTCATTCTTCATTTAGTAATAGTTGTCTCTTTTTTAATATTTAGAGTCAATAAATCATTTGATTTGTCATAGGATTTTATCCTTATTTATTTAGTTAGTGGTTGTAGTTTTTTATTATTGTCTATTATTGAGTTTATTAGTGAGTCAAACATTAGAATTATTTTTTAAATATCAAAAAATATCAAAATGTCATTGAGTCACATTTTTTTACTTCAGTCATATTTTATGGTTATTAGAAAGTAATTAAATATTACTTTCTAAGTTAAGAAGTATTAATATTTCTAGTTGTCATTTTAGGTTTATTATCAAATTCAAAAATGAATTGAGAATTAAAGGTTTTGACCAAATTAATGTATGTTTGTAAAAGTCATTATTATCAAAAAGAGTCAAGTTGAAAAATTTAAAGTGTCTATATGTCAAAAATGTCAAAGTCATTTAGGATAAAGTTTCATAAAGAGTCATTATCAAAAATTGTAAAATATAAAAATATTTGCCTCACAGATGCATTTTCATTTGTATGTGATCTTTGAATTATGGGGGGATCTCCCTCAAAAAATCATGTATATGAGCTTCATGACTTCATCGATCGAATAAAAAAAAGTTGGAATAAATAGAGGAAATAGAGGTTGGAGGTTCCAAAGCCTCTCATCAATCACCAATGATGGTTCCCACATGATTTCATGACTTTTTTATGGTGTTTTTTTTCAATTTTTTAGTGTGGTGTGCTTTGCACCAAATAGGATAATGTCAAAGATAGTTCTTTAGTGTTAGTGGAAATTGTTTATATTATTTTTGTTTGAGTGGAAACAAATATTAACAGAAGTTTCATAAGATGACAATGATGATTTATTCCTCATGATATTTTCATTTTCTAAGTTGTGTGTGTTTTTCATTCCACTAATTTTTTGGAACACCTTTGATATTTGGAGAAAAAGGAGAGTGTAGATATAATGGAATGTGGAAAAAGTTGTATAGGAGGGAAAATAATTGCATAAATCCTCTAACTATAGAGATCCTCTAACTGCCTTACTTATTTATGGAGATGATCAGCCAATGATACATCTATTGTGATCACATGGAGTAATGTGGGATGAATTCCTTTGAATAGTAATGGTCATGTGCAGCAAGAGCTAGACAGCAAGATTCAGGAAGTAGTATGTAGACCTAAAAGTATGCATTGGCATATGATTCTATTTGGGCTAGTTCTTGAAGATGTATATTCTCCCCATGCTTACATTAAGGAGGTGTAGACTAGGATTAATAATGTTCACAAGGGGGTGAATGTTGAGGTGTGTAAACATTATTAATGTAATAACATAAATATTATTTTTATTAAATTATTACATTAATAGTTTATGGTTAGTTTTATTTAGTTTAATGAATATATTGTTAGTAATAATATATTCATATTTAGTCAGTTGGTTAGTCAAGAGTTTGTTTGAGTTATGATAGGGAGATGTGAGAGATATTTATGGATACATTTATAGGAAATATCTTTCTTATATATTTGTTATGTGCCTGTATGGTTTGATATGCAGAATAGATAATATAACATATATATTATTATGAGAAAATTATCTTTGTTCAAATTTTTCTCTATGTAGACTCTAAATTATACCAATATGAATATATAATCTTTGGATTGAAATACCTCATTCTTCAAGCCATGCGTAAAAATTCATTTCCATTAGGACATACATGACCATGATGTAGCCAATCATTCCCAATAGAAAAAAGGTTACAATAACATTATGTTATAATCAACTAATGTAATTACAAGGGAAATTTCCTAGAAAGAGGTCCTTGTGGTTATTTATACTTGGGCTCTAGTAGTCATTTAAGTAGTATCTAGAGATGTAGTTGTGGTTAGCCCAAGAATTTAAGTAGTTATAACTAAAATAAATAGTAGAGGTAGGGTAGTCACAGATGCTTGCATACTTGCATGAATTTGTAAATAAAGAGCATAATTCACTTGTAAGTCCATTTTAATTGCATCAAATTCTAACATAGGTCTTTCGAATACCTAGGGGGGTCTATCCATCAATTTTATATGTGAATCTAATGCATCCCAAATCTCCACATAAAGAATATATGTGTTAAGGATCCTACTTCTAACAGAATTTATCAACTACAGCAATTCATCCTAGGTCTTATACACTACATCCTCGACCTCTATCTTGAATCTATTTTATTTTTTATGGAGAAGGTATTCAAAGACGGCCATGAGGACCAATTCCCCACTTGGGTTAATCACAACATTTATTCTCATTTCCCTTAATTTTAATGGCCTAATCCTTGTAGCATTTTTTGATGCCATTTAATTAAGACATCTCTCTTAGAAGTTATGTAGTTCAATACCCATGTTGTATCTAGATCATTTATTAAGTTTATATTGTCATAAGTCTTATTTCATGATGCCTGGATTATGAAATAGAGTCTAGACTCCACTTTCTAAATCTTATCATTAAGGATGTAAACATATCCACACTTGGGTTATGGATCGTTCTTTAAACTTATTATTAACTAGATAGTGTCATATAAATTTTGATATTATCCTTGTACACTATCCATGATGTCCCTTAGAGTTTGTATGGTACTTATTCCTTGAAATTTCTTGATAACTTTATCAAAACCTCTAAATATTTCTTGTATTACTCCCCCTACAAAGTCTAAAAAGGTGTAGAGGTCTTCCATGTAATTGCTAATATCAGAGGGGAATAATTATATTCTCTTGGTTAAAGAGAACACACATTGTTGGAAATATTGTCATTGATGTCAAAGGTTTAGCATTATTGGTGATAAAGGCCCCATTGCTTTTAATATTGTTTGTAATAAATATATATTGGCTAATATGAGTTAATATTTATTTAATATTAACGAATATATTTTTTTTTGCATATGAGACAAAAGAAGGGCCCATGGAGAAGTCGAAGAGCCACGGGGTAAAGATAAAAGAAGTATGGGATGCATTTTCCTATGAAGATTCATCTTGTGGAATACCAAGAGTCACCAAGTGAAGACAAAAGAGTAAGGGCACAATTTCTCATGAAGGGACACTTTGAGGAATATGAAAAGTCACCAAAGATAAGGACAAAAGTGGGAAGGACGTTTTTGATCATGAAGGGTCACCACATGACTTTTCAAAGGCTTGGATATGAAGGGTCATCTAATATTGGCACCATTTTCCATGAAGATTGAAGGGTCACAAAGGGGGAAGGCCAAAGGTCCTTTGGAAAGCTATAAATAAAGGCTTGAGAAGCCATTTGTAATGTGAGAGATAGAGGTTGATTTGATATTGTAATATCTAGCTTAGAAAAGCAATTGTGAGAGATGAATATGATTTGTATTTTTTATATCTAGCTTAAAAGAGCAAAGGTGAGAGAGAGGAAGGAGATGTTGTATTGATCTATCATTTGTTGAGATAGCAACATTGAGAGATAGGTGTGTCGTATACACAAAGGGGTTGGTGCTCCTGTGGGTTGGTACTCACGAATTGTTGCTAGGTTGGTGCTTGGTAAAGGGGTTGGTTCTCCTATGGGTTGGTTCTCATGAATTGTTGTTGGGTTGGTGCTCGGCAAAGGGATTAGTGTTCATGTGGCTTGGTGCTAACGAATAGTAGTTGGGTTGGTGCTCGGCAAAGGGGTTTGAAGCTCCTGTGGGTTGGTGCTCACGAATTGTAGCTGAGGTTGGTACTCAGCAAAGGGGTATGGTGCTCTTGTGGGTTTGTTCTCATGAATATAATTGAGATTGTTCTCCATGGTTTTTCCCACATTGGGTTTCCACGTTATATCTGGTGTCTCTCTCTATCTTGTGTGATGTTTATTGTTTGAGTTTTATTGCATATGTTAAATGTTTGATTAAGTGGATTTTGATAAAGGGAAAGTTTTATAAGATATATAATATACTGATTCACCCCCACCTCTCAGTATATTCCATGCTTAACAATTGGTATCAAAGTAGGTTCCTTCAGAAAAGTTTTAGAGCTTGAAGGTAGATCGGGAAAGCATAATGGCTGGGTCACAAGAAGGGTATTCTACAAATAAGGCAGCTTTGTTTGATGGAATGAATTATGATTTTTGGAGCATGAAAATGAAGGTTTATTTGATGGCCCTTGGATTTGACATATGGAAATCAGTGGTAGAGGAATATGAAGAGCCACAAACATCTACAATTACTCTAGCAGAAAAGAAGGCAAGTGAATGTAATTTTAAAGCTTTAAATGCTATTTTATGTGGTTTATGTGAATCTGAATTTGTTAAATTTATGCAATGTAAATATTCTTATGAAACTTGGGTAAAACTTGAGAATATTTACAAAGGTGATGGAAAGGTTCAGCAAGCTAAGTTGCAGACTTATAGAAGGCAATTTGAAAGTTTGAAGATGGAAGAAGAAAAAGATATAGCAAGTTATCTTTTGCGAGTTGATCAAGTCATAAATCAGATTCAAGGTCTTAGAGAAACATTGGATGAGTCAACAGTGGTTCAAAAGGTTTTGAGATCTCTACCAATGAGATATGATGCAAAGGTTTCGACAATTGAGGAGATGAAGAATTTAGCCAAGCTAAAAATGGATGAGCTTCATGGTATTCTCATGGCATATGAGATGCGGACAGAACAAGATAAACCCTCAAAGAGAGAAGTGGATTTCAAGACATCAAAAAAGGAGAAAGCTAAGATTCAAGAATCAAGTGATAGTTCCAGTGATGATGAAGATGACAATGGAGCACTTTTCATTCGCAAGCTGAAAAGAGGAACAGGTAAATATCAAGGAAAACTACCTTTTAAATATTTTAATTGTGGAAATATTGGACATTTTTTAGCTAGATGCCCAGATAAAGTTAAATATGATGAAGAAGAAAAGCCTACATACAAGAAAAATTTCAAAGGCAAATCTAAGAAGGGATTCGAGAAGAAGAGCCTGTATTCTAAAGATCCTAGCTCAGGAAAAGACAGTGGAGTCAGTGATTCAGAAGAAGAAGAGATTCTATTCATGGCCATACATGAAGGTGATCAAGAAGAAGAAGAGGAGGAAGCTTAAGTGAATATAGAAGGAGAGCTCATTTGTGCCTTAGAAGAGTTAGAAGTTGTTTAGAAGAAGAATCAAAGATTAAAGCACCCGATCAAGAAAAATGAACAAGAGTCAAAGGAAATGATTGAAGATCTACAAGCACACTTTGAAGAAGCCAAGAAGAATGAAGAAGATCTCATAGCATAGTTGGAAATAGCAAGAAAATATTGTGAAAGGTACGTTATTGAAATTTCCTCTTTAAAAGAAGATATTAAGAAAGCAGTCAGTGATAAAGTAGTCAGTGATTCAAAATTTGAAGATAGCACTAACATGCTAAATAAGATATTGGAAAGTCAAAAAACATATTCAGATAAGATAGAGATCAGTTTTGAAAAGAAAAAGAGCTATGTTGAAGCTCTTACACAAGAGAAAACAAAAAGGGGAGAAGTGAAGAATACAAAGGACATTCCAAATAGAGAAGGCTGGAAGGAACAAAGCTACAAAAGGCAATTAGGTCAGAGATATATAGATAGGTCTTATTTTTATGGCTATTGTTTTTATTATAGTGGATATGGTCACAATAACTTAGAATGTAGAAAAATAGCTAACAATTTTAGAAATAAGGAGAAGAAAAGTCAAGTAGAGTCAAGCAAAAGCCACAACTCTTTTGCTCCTCTATCAAGCTTTGATGAAGAGACCATAGTATGACACAAGTGCAACAATTTCAGACACATAGCTCACTATTATAGAAGCATGTTCAAGTCAGTCAAAAAGTATCAGAGTTTCAAAGCACCATTCATCAAGAAGAAGGTTTAGACATGTTCATGGTAGAAGAAACAACATGAAGATTCTATGATGGTTCAGACAGCTCTACATGTAAGAGGTAAAGATCAGCCATGGTTAATTGATAGCAGATGTTTGAGGCATATGACAGGAGATAAAAGTAAATTCATATCTCTAAAGAAGATCAATGGTGGTAAAGTGAGATTCAAAGATAAAACCACTGCTAGGATAGCAGGAAAAGGTACTTTGAGTTTGGATTATGGTAGAACTAAGACTAAGAATGTTTTATATGTAAAAGGTCTTAAGCATAATTTGTTGAGTGTTAGTCAAATATGTGATCAAGGATATACATTAAAGTTTCATAAAGAAGATTGTGAGATTAGAAGAAAATATTCAAATGAGTTGATTGCAGATGTTCAAAGGAAAGGGAACAATGTGTATGTACTGTCAGATATCTTCTCAAAGGCATGATCAAAGGATACATTTAAAGATCTGTGAGAGGAGTTGGGAGTAATTTCTATTACTTCCTACCATTGATGTTTAGCATCAAGTGAGAAGGAGCTAAGTGTTAGCTCCAGGTAGGCCCTTCGCCATTGATGTCAAAGGGGGAGAATAATAGGTACAGGTATAGGTGCAAAAAATAGGTACAGGTTGCTAAGTAAGGGGGAGTTACTGTATGTTTTTAGATGACAAGATGTGCAGGTGACAAGATGTGGCAGTTTCAAGATTGAGGTTACCATCAATGACAAAGGGGGAGATTGTTGGAAATATTGTCATTGATGTCAAAGGTTTAGCAGTATTGGTGATAAAGGCCCCATTGCTTTTAATATTATTTGTAATAAATATATCTTGGCTAATATGAGTTAATATTTATTTAATATTAATGAATATATTTTTTGTTGCATATGAGACAAAATAAGGGCCCATGAATAAGTTGAAGAGCCATGGGGTAAATACAAAAGAAGGATGGGACGCATTTTCCCATGAAGAGTCATCTTGGGGAATACCAAGAGTCACCAAGTGAAGACAAAAGAGTAAGGGTTCAATTTCTCATGAAGGGACACTTTGAGGAATACGAAAAGTCACCAAAGATAAGGACAAAAGTGGGAAGGACGTTTTTGATCATGAAGGGTCACAACATGACTTTTCAAAGGCTTGGATATGAAGGGTCATCCAAGATTGGTGCCATTTTCCATGAGGATTGAAGGGTCACAAAGGGGGAAGGCCAAAGGTCATTTGAAAAGCTATAAATAAAGGCTTGAGAAGCCATTTGTAATATGAGAGATAGAGGTTGATTTGATATTGTAATATCTAGCTTAGAAGAGCAATTATGAGAGATGAATATGATTTTTATTTGTTATATATAGCTTAGAAGAGCAAAGGTGAGAGAGAGGAAGGAGATGTTGTATTGATCTATCATTTGTTGAGATAGCAACATTGAGAGATAGGTGTGTCGTATACACAAAGGGGTTGGTGCTCCTGTGGGTTGGTGCTCACGAATTGTTGTTGGGTTGGTGCTCCTGTGGGTTGGTGCTCATGAATTATTGTTGGGTTGGTGCTCGACAAAGGGGTTGGTGCTCCTATGGGTTGGTGCTCATGAATAGTAGTTGGGTTGGTGCTTGGCAAAGGGGTTTGAAGCTCCTGTGGGTTGGTGCTCATGAATTATAGTTGAGGTTGGTACTCAGCAAAGGGGTATGGTGCTCTTGTGGGTTTATTCTCATGAATATACTTGAGATTGTTCTCCATGGTTTTTCCCACATTGGGTTTCCATGTTATATCTGGTGTCTCTCTCTATCTTGTGTGATGTTT
Organism: Torreya grandis; assembly: GCA_037957365.1. Taxonomy (NCBI): domain Eukaryota; kingdom Viridiplantae; phylum Streptophyta; class Pinopsida; order Cupressales; family Taxaceae; genus Torreya; species Torreya grandis. Next base: position 4,062,074 of record JARHVA010000365.1, on the reverse strand, counting down.
ATTGTTTGAGTTTTATTGCATATCTTGAATGTTTGATTAAGTGGAATTTGATAAAGGGAAAGTTTTATAAGATATATAATATACTGATTCACCCCCCCCCTCTCAATATATTCCATGCTTAACACACATTATATTTAATCCAATAATAAAAAAATTCTTTTATCCATTATGATTTTATTTTTAACCTTTCTCATAGTCTTTATTTCTCTATCAAAATGAAACTTGACTATTGGTTTTTCAATAATAACCAGGTACTTCATAACTTCTTTTGTTAGTTGCATTTTTTAGATCCATTCAAGAACATTTAAGGAATTTGGTTGTTATGAAGGTTTTGTCTGATCTATAGGAGTGATAGATGTGTATTTTCCTAGAGCAAGCATGGGTATAGGAGAAGAGGTTCTAAGTTATGGTAAAAGAGGAATAACTCTTTTACAACCAGTGACCTTATTTAGGTCTACTATGTCAATTATTATATTTCCTTTCTCTAGCCCCTTCTATGTTATAATGGTTGTAGATTTTATTTGGTCTACATGACCAATTGGTAGGCCTAATTGAGTGTATGGTTGGAAGGGAGTAACTAGGGAATCAAAAATGGTGTTGGAGACCAAATATTTAAAATGCACTTTCTTATTGAGTCTAGAAGACTGAGGTCTTGAGGAAGCAAATAATGAATAGGTAGGAGGGATATTGAATAAATTTATCAAATAATCTATCAATGATGTGAAATAAAATCCAATTTGATATTTTGAATGTTGGCTAGGGGTAACATAGCTTTGATCATAGGTGTTAAGATTAAGGCTTATGGAATTAGTGTTATAATAGATGTACTTACTAAAATAATAATTGTAACAGTAGGTAAAGAATGAGGAGATTGCATACTTACCACTTGAGAAGTAAAAATAAGGGGAACATTTGCTTTAGGTGATATTATTGTGTTAGAAGGTGTCGATGATGGAGATAGGTTTATTAAATTCCAATGTGTAGAAGCTATTGGTTTAAACTTTACTTCATCTTCTTTGTCTCCATTTGGGTCCTTCAGTAATTTAGTTGAGAGAGAACTAATCTTCAAAATCTCAGTGTCACAATATTGAGTGTCTTCTGGTAACCATTCATCATCAACATTATTTTATGTGGTCTCACTAATGGTTTTAGATAATGATGTATTTATTTTATCCTCCCATTCCTCCTTGACAAACCACTCATTTTCACTATATGTCACCTCTATAAGTTTTTACACTTTAGAACATTTTATTTTATCCAATCCTCCCTTTGACTTTTCCTATGATGTCTCCTTTACTAGAGTGCCCTAAAGATAATTTGAAGGAGCTCCTTACTTCCTCTTGTATACAAGGGGGTCCAATTGGAGTAGAAGTTGATGTTGGAAGGGGTGAAACAATAGATGGTGAATCTAATGGGGTGATAGGTGGTGATGAATTCAGAGAAATAATTACCACTAGGAGTAAACCTAAAGAAGCAGATACTTGTCTAAGGAAAGGAGATATTGATGGAGGTAGTGGTGCAATGGTTTGGACTGGAGGTATGAATGGAGCCAAACTAAAAATAGGAGGGAGGAAAGATGGGAGACTCATTTGTTTCATTTTTATGAGTGGAGGTAGTGGAAATATAGATAATGAACCCCTAGTATAAGTTATAATTATGAGACCTTATGTAGTGGCAACCAGCTAAGGAAGGGTAGATGTTAGGGTGGTTTATACAATGGTAATCACTATGATGGGATGTTTATGGGGGCCTTGGCTGATTTCCTATTCACTTCCCATAGGTTATTATCCTAATGGACCATATTATTCTTTTCATTGATCTTTAACCTATGGGAAGGATCCTTAATGAGGTTTTAAAACCCAATGCTCTACCTCAATTCTCATAGCCTCTTCCTTGGTGGTTTATGGATGATATTGCATGTGCTTGGTTACCACTATGGACATACTTATCCTATTCATTCTTATGTGGACCTATGTATCATTAAAAATAATCATGAATACTTAATCACATGGATATGATACATGGTTATAATTAATATTCACCTTCCCTCTAACTCTATTTAAGTGTTTACTAACCTTATCTCTTGGATCCCATTACGTGTAAGGTGCCCAGACGAAATCATCATGTGTTATATTTTTCACCTTGGATGGAACTATTCTCATCTACTGTACTATATCCTACCAATTTCTATGGGAATTGGGTGGATAACTCCTTGTTTTTCACTTCTTAGTTTAACATGTACAATATTAGTTATTTTTTCCATAATTTCCTACTATACCACCTAGTCTAGGACTAATTAGAGTAGATACATAGGAAGAACCATAGTTCCCTCTATTATGATGACCATATGGTCTATGTATACACATAATATTTTTAACTTTTATCACATATTGATGCTTTACATCTTACAATAACCCATTGAGACTCAATCTTTCTGAGTGCACACCCTAAGGGGTGCACTGGGAAAGGGGTGAGCAGACCTTTGGTGCTTTGTAGGATTGTAATCCCTTTTTTCCACATTATTACAAATCAAACTAGATCCCAAAACCATTACCTAAGATATTTATCATCCCTTGAGTATTCCTCCAATATTTTTTCTCTTTTCATCCCTCTTTTCTTGTCTTAAACTCCTTTTTAACTATCAATTATACTGGGTCAACTAGGTCAACCTAGTTGTTATCACTCGAAAGTGCACCCTACTTGAAGATGTGCAAGCACACATTCTCTCTAGTTGATACAATGGGAACCTCTCAAATTTTTGGTGACTCTATGATGATAATAACCTCTAGAGAGTGTTGGTTCCCTTAAGATTTATCTATTAAGTTTGACTACTCTGATTTCTTAGATGAAAAGGGGAAGGGGAAACTGAAGGAAAATCTTGATTAAAGGGGTAATGCACCTCAATTATTTATATTATTTAGAATTTATTGAAATTAATGCACACATATAAACTAATAAAATTCCTATTTTTCCCTTAAGCATATATATTTTAGATAAAGGGTTGAAATGATTTTAGATTACAAAATTTCTTTTACCTCTTCAAATGACCTAAAGAAGGTGAGATAGAAATTCATAGGTGAGGAAGGGACCTGATAGAAGGAGATATAATCTCAATTATATGTTGATACACAAGCAAGTACACTCTATTTTTTGTCAAAAACTCATATGCAAAACAAAATCTTCTTTATTGATGTATGATTTAGATTGCAATTTCTTCCCTTACTCTAGGAATAATGAAAAAATGGCTTAATTAAGCCAATACATATGTCTTAAACCATAACTACAGAAAATGTGGCATTCCAAGGAGATAATTATTAGTCTTGGTTTATTAACTCAAGATATAAATCCTTTTACAATATTCAAACAATTCAAAAATCCTTAAAATCCACAAAGCATGCATGAAACTTCAAACTTTGGCATAGGAATAAAGTAGTGGGCCCAAGTTTGACAAGTCAAATTATCTTGCATGGAATTATATGGAATATATTGTATTATTCTAACTCCACTTGAGGCTGATTTGGAGTGTTTTAAATGTTTAGATGACAAGTTAACCAAGAATAGATGCATTAATTGTCAACTAGTCAACCAAAGTGCAAGACAAGTCAACCCCAATTTAGCCTTCACTTGCATGAAAATGAACTTTATGAGTGATAAATACATGTAATATCCATGTAATATCAATAAAGTGGCATTTAAACTCAAAAATATAACTCTTTAAACAGCCTTCCAGTGCCAAACTCTAACTTAGTCCTTTGAACAATTAGGCCAACTAGACTAGTTAAGCGTAAGGGATAATTTGTGCACTTGGACATCATGAAACATAAAAAATAAACCATGAAACCTGAAAAAACAAAAAATTTCACCTGAAAAACAATTATTCATCACCAAAATTATGATTTTGATGAGAAAATCTTCACCATTCAGTCAACAGGGTTGACAAGACCTATTTTGTGCCATTTTCTAGCAGACTAGCCATTTTGATTGAGATGGTAGAGGAACTTCCAAGATGATTTATGATCAACTGAATTATTTAAGATGAATAAAAATTACTAATATTTTATAACCATTGATTAGACTACTAAATTTACTTGTACTTCATTTTACACACTTTTTTCCACCAAAAATGTCATTTTAGACCTCATTTGTACAGATCCATGAATAAAATTTAAATTTATATAATCCTATCAGATTTTAATTTATGTTTGAAAAGGTTTTAGGTTAATCCATGGTGATTTTATGACAATAAAATCCACTTTTCTCAAAACTAGTTTTCTAGGTGTTTAGGAAGGTTTTGAAGTTGAATCTTCAAACTGATGATTCATGAGGTACAAACCAACAAATTTTAAAATTATTATATTTATTATTATAACATTAACCCCTCTGATATCCCTAAAAATATTTGGCTCCCATGAGAAAGATAAGAAAAGTTACCTCATAAATGAAATTTGCCTACGAAAAAAGACTACATTCTAAGCTGCTTACACTCTTCGCAATTTTTCATAAGTCACAGCCCCTAAATTGATCTTAATTTTTCATTAATTATAATTTAATAGGGTCCTAAAAACATACTAAGATCATTTGGCCAAACTCCACATTTGGTGAATAAAATAAGCATCTAAACAGGTGGCTTGGAAGGGTGCCTGGAACTAAAAAAAGTGAAAAACTTCACTAAAATGAAAATAACTCCTTAAAAGCTTCACAAATCCTAAAAACATGATTATGATACCTGTACCATGGTATAAAAACACTCTAAAAGTCATTTTTCCATAAAAAGTCAAAAAATGCCTTTTTGGCCCAAGTGCTTATTTACCTATAAAATATTATGTGAGCATGGTTTGTATAAAAATTAGAGTTTTTACACTCTCTAGAGGTCTCATTATGATTTAAAAAAATCATCCCAAATTATTCTTATCAATCTTTTACTTTTAATTAGAAGCTTCTGTAGCACTCTAGGATGAAGTATGCTCCAATGGTGACCTCAAACAAATAAGCTGAGGTCTGAGATTAAACACCAAATATGTGTACTTGTCCAATAGCCATGAAAAAAATTTATATTTTCTCCCAACCCATTATTACCATGTGCACAAAATTCCAAGCCTTAACTCCACCTATAGCTCCCAAAAGCTTAATTTTCCCTCAAATTTGATCTCTATGCATGGACTGTCTATATAATTGACTAAGTTTTCATGTTTGGGAGGTAAATTTCATGGAATTGGATTTATTTAAGGTCAAAAAAATCTTCATTAAGCTCAAAATAACCTTTAGGAGTTTTAAAAGAACCTCTACCCCTATTTTCAATCATGTCAAGACCTTCAACCAATGCATTTAGGCCTCAAAATGACATATATCCATACAATGCACTTGTACTGTCATCTTCAATATTGATTTGTAATTCTCCCATCATCTTTGATGAATTTTTTGATTTTTAATTTTCATTGACTTGTATAAGACATCACAATAGGATCATTGGCTTTTATAGACAACTCAATAGGAACCTCTTGAATTAGGCTTGCTTCATCAAAATTGTGTTTGCACTACCACATTTGCATGGACCAAGTACAAGAATTAGACCCTAAGAAGATCAAATTTGTAATATAGGATTCTATAATAATGTAAAAAAATCTCAAAAATCTTCATAATGTCTTGAAACCTAAAACCCTCTCACTTGAATATCTTGCATTCAAGCACTTTATAAGTGAATTGTTCTTAAGATGAACTATAGGTTGTTTCCTATAGATACCTAACTATGATATGTAATATCTTCCTTCCTCAGATTTTTATTCACCTAAGGCCTTATAATGAGCTTGGATTTAAGGTCTATAGTCAATTAGTACACTAATCATATTTATCACCTTGCAAAATAGAACAAGTTTATGTAAACTGAGATCATAGCCACTATAGGTTTTATTGATGTCACTTAGTTCAATTCAAGACCTCACATGTCTTGTATATCCATCCTATATTAAAATAATTCCTTGAAATCATTCACCTTCAAGAAATCTCCTCAAAACCCCTTGACTATACTTCCAAGTGCAAATTCCCTTTCTTGGTTTTAGGTTCCGACTTGTAGGTGTATTTATAAGGACTATAGGTGGATGATGTGCATTATGCTCAAAATTAACTCTTGTTCATTGAATTATTCTCATACAAAACCCCATTTATATAAACATATAATGACATCTCCCTTAAATCAAAACCATAGAGATAAAACTCCCATACTCTAAGCATCATGATATGGTACTGTCCTTTCTCTTGATGGTTGTAGGAGTCCACCATTACTGTTAGTTATAGGTGATGATGTTAGTCTTTAAGGTTGTAGGGAATCATTATAGGGTGAACTTGTAATATTTTTAGATCAATAATTTTACCTCATACTAGTTTACCTTATACTAGGCATACCTCAATGCCCCTGCATCTTATATATTACAATACTCCAACTAATCCTTGTCATCTTTGAGAATGTATGGCTATAGGATTTCATCTGAGGGATAGAGGTGCTTTCCTATAGATGCTCATTTGATATGGTTTATGTTTGGATCATGATTACCTCAATTAAACCCTTGATCACTTTATCTCTTTGATGACTCAAACTAGTCCCTATGCCTCTTGATTTAGGCTTCTTAAAGATTAGGCTTTTCATATTATGTTTTATGCCTATAAGAGGGTTTATGAGTATTGTAGGGTGAAATAAAGATTACAAGTACTTTGAAGCACTTTCATTTTGGTTATATCACCTCATCATATATGTTTAATGATTCACAAATACTTTATGAAAATTTTTAGGTTAGACCATTAGCCCCTATCTGATCATTGATTCTTGAACGTCCTTTAATCTCCATATGGCTGCAGGTGGTCATTTTATGATTAAAAAAACTGATCTTTCCTTCAAAAAATTTATCTTGTAGGCCAAAAATCTCAATCATCATCTTTAAAAAATAAAATCCCTCATTCTAAATCACTATCTTCTTGAAAACAAAACTCTTTCTCCCTCATTCTTTAAATTGACTAAGTTTTAACTTTTATAAGGCTTGTACAGACTGAAACAATGATCATTTAAGGCTTAGACCATGTGATCATGTTAATAGATCACTTGAGTCCTTAGGTCTATTTTCCCTTTTCAATGTCACATCTCCTATTTCCTCCCCCAGATCTTAATCACTTTATAAAGTTTCCAAGGTCATAACCCTACTTGACTGAATGTTCCTCATAGACTGCCTGTAGGGTTTCATATTGAATATGTTTGGCCTATGCATATTACAATCTCTAATAATGTTACATTCCCCTTATATTTCATAAATATTATAAAAAAATTAAAACCCCTCCTTTCACCTTGAGGAAAACCTAGGATTTCAAATTGTTCATCCCTACAACCATGACTGTGGTACAATAATATGAGGTTGGTTATAGCTCATCATACCCTATCCAAACCTTCCTTGATACCTATAATTCTTTCATGCTAATAAATGACATGATATATATTTACCTGGCACTATAATTGAAATATCCATAAGGATTTTTGACCTTTATACCTTTGCTTTCATATCATCCTTGAAGATTTGTAGCCTGAATATTGAAATATACAAGCTTGTAAGATGTTTCAAGAGTAAAGTAGGTGTCATATGATTAGGCCTATTATAGGTATTTATTCCTTAGTTTTTTTTTAATGCAATTCCTGAGGAATATTTTTTAGTCCTTTTGATCACCCCATAAGACTTCCTCTTTAGGTATTTTAATAGAACCCATTGGTTCAAAACCAACTGTTCCTTGAGCTAGGTTGTACAAAAGGATGGTTGTAATGTTCTTGAAGAGTCTATTACGTATAAATATAACCTTTTTCTGGCCTCTCATATGTTAATGATACTATTCTTATGCATCACTATAACCATGAATGCAATCTCTTCAAGATTTATGCCCCTTGAAACTCAAAAGACTCCTTTGACTTTCTTGACTGTATATATCTACTGATAATGCTCCTTTTGAGTATGTTTGGTGTTTTGAAAAAGAAGGTACAATTTGCCCTTACAACCTCTATAGTGACTTCTACCTCACACCATAAATTATTTTTTTCTACTATCCTTTGAGAAAAGTCATTCTCTCTCCTAAATAATTCTTGAATCTTTATGGCCATACTAACCTAGTTATTTCTTGATGTAGGTAATCATTTTATTGTGTTTGATGCTTGATTGGTCTACAAATTACCCTCTCCATGTAAACTTTTGATGATTATAATCAACCTTTGCTCTTGGATAATGATCCATGGGATGGAAATGAGACTTGAGGGTGATGGATTTGAAATATGATGAATAAAACATGATGGAGGGTGGAATGAAAGTGAAAACATAGTGATAATGGTTGAGGTTGATAGTGGTATGGGGATGAAAGGGATGGTTGTGGGAATGAGCATGGTGGATCTTGATAAGGCCAAGATGAGGAACTATATGAAAATATGGGCACAAACACATCATATCACATGAATTTTAAATACATTAGAGTTAAATAGGGAAAAATTCAAACCTAGTATTTTTCAAAAAACTTAAAATTTGTAAAAATTCCTTAACATATGTTAAACTACGCCTATTGAGACACCTTGGGAAAATGGAGAAGGAAAGTCTTACTTGAAAAATTGGAAAATTTAGGTTATAAATCATATAAAAAATTATATAAACCTACCAACATGAATTTATTAAACACTTGAGTCTGTCTTTCTCCTCCAAGATCATACAATTCACCTTTGAAGCTCATACTGATCTTTCTTTGACTGGTTGAGTTTGAGATCTCTAATTTACCCTAAATTGAAATAATAACACATTTATAATGACATGTAATGGTATGGAAAGCCTTAAAGATATTGAAATAATTTGAATTTTCCCAAAATTCTACCTAGGTGAAGAGAAAATGAAGAAAAACAATTGCCTTTCTGGTTACTAGGTAGCAAAATTTACCCTGACTTCAACTAGATGGTTCATGAACATGGATAATAAAATTGAAAAAAAAATATACCATAATGAATCCATTTGATTATAATTTCTTTACCCAAAATTTGAGATCTTTACCCTCCTCCAGTAAGTTGTACCATCAAAAAACCTACAAGTAGGTCTCTCTATGCCAACAAGCAAGAAACCAAAAGAAAGTTGGTTAAGGCCCTATATGGTCATGAAACTCCATGAAACTCCTATGGAATCTTTAATATTTATTTTAAATAATCTCTCCTACCTTTAATTGTATGAAACCTTAAGTATTCCATACTATTGCTTGTAAAATGAGTAAAAAGAAGCTCTTTTCTCCTTTTAAAAGACAATTCTCCCTATCCACCACTTGAAAATGAATAATTTAGAATAATATAGTGAAATTAATGTAAAATTACATATTTTTATCTTTTATTTGAAATTTTTGGCATGTTAGAGTCACTTTGGGGCCTTTTTGGGCTATTTAACCTTTCAAAACACCTTTTCATGACTTGAAATTTTAGACTTAGGATAAATTCACTTTTTAAAACATGAAATAAGCTATTTTGGAATAAAATATGCAATTTTTTGAACCATTATTGATACTTTAACCCCATTTTTGGCATTTTTTGACCTAAATCTGCACTTTTAGATCATAATTGACCAGCTACATTAGGAAATTGACCATTTTATGGAAAGTGTCAGATAACAAGGGTAGTAATTTGGTCCTTAAAGGTAAAATTACTAACAATTTTAGTGACTTTGGGGGGTTGACCAGCCTACTAGTCAAAAGAACTTAGAACTCTAGCAAGGATAGACCAAGATAACATTGAAACTGGAAAGCTTGCATACCAATACACAATAAGAAAAATTGACACAACAAAAATGGACATGTGCACATGTGTACTTAGAATAAATGACAACAAAAATACTAAAAGTAAAAAAAATTGAAAGCATGTGCAAAAAATCACTTAGAGGAATGAAACTATGACTATGTACAAAGGAGTGACTCTCCTAATAACAATATTTAAGAAACATCCTATTCACAGGAATGGAAAGTTCTTCTCCACTCAATTTGGATAATTTAAATTAATTTTTCTTCTTAAAATTAGTGATAATATAAGGTCCACTCCAAAGGCTATCAAATTTAGAGTACTTACCTAGCTTTGCATGTTCTTCATCCCATTTGAGTACTATATCTCCTTGCTGAATTTTTTTTGATGAAGCTCTCTTGTCAAAAAATTTCTTGATTTATTGCTTATTTTACCACATGGTATGCATAGCATCATCTCTTATCTCCTTCAATTCTCTCATTTCATTCATTCTAACCTCTATTGCATCATTTTCTAGAAGCTCTAGCTGGTGTGCAAGCTCCAATGAAATAGGTAGCCTTGCTTCTCTTCCATAAACTAGGAGATAATGTTAATGACCAATTGTCTTCTTATGGGTGATCCTATTATCCCATAAATTAGTCTTCAACTTTGTATTCCAAAATATCTGATTATCTTCGATTATTCTTTTGATAATCTAAATCAGGTTCTTGTTAGTAGACTCAGCTATTCCATCACCCTATGGATAGTAATTGGATGAAGATGTCAAATAAATACTATGTTCAAGATCCCATTCACATACCTTTTTACTACTGAATTCCAAAGCATTATCTAATATGATAGTAGAAGGTACTCCAAAACAAGTGACTAGGCTCTCATAGAGTTCTCATTTGCTTCTTTCAAAGGCACTACTTTCACCCACTTGGTGAAATATTCTATAGAATTAAAAACCCACTTATGACCAGCACTGGATGGAGGATGAATCATGCCAATTAATTCCAAACCCCATTTCATGAAAGGTTGATCAACCTGAATTGGCTTTAGTGGCATAGCAGCTAATCTCTATTTTCCTACAAACATTCCACACTTTGTACATTTCCTAACCCATACATGTGCATCTATAAATAAATTAAGCCAAAATTAACTATATCTAATGATTTTTTCAGCTATGGTATTGGCTGAAAAATGAACTCTAGAAGCACTATCATGAAATTTCTCAAAAAGCTTGTCAAATTGACTAGTTTCAACACACCTTAAAAGCATACCTCCAATGTATTTTTTGAAAAGCACTCCATCAATAAAAATATATGGTATTTATTTTAGCTTTAAATTTATTCTTTATGATGCATTTATACCCTTTTGACATTCTCCAATTTAAAAAAAACTAACAATGTTTTGTGTCTAGCTTGTAGGAAGTGTATTTTCAGCTTCTTGCTAAGTGTCCTTAATTATCAAAATTGTTTCTTTTTATTTTTTTACATCTTATATAATATTTTAACATAATCCTTTACCTCAAATAATATTTTTAACCTTTACTTCAATTTCATATTCCATGCATTTAGTGACCCATCCATCTCTCTTTTCACTCAAGTCTCTGTTGAGAATGAAGTCCTTCACACTTGGATAAGTAACCATTAGTATAATCTTTTTATTTGAAAACAAATGTCTAGTTTTTTTTCAGAAATCTTATGAAAACAAGAATATTATTTTCAAAAAAATAATATATCTCTTCATAACCCTCTAAATCTTGACTAAATAAATCAATAGTTTATTCCAAACCTTCATCATTCTACTACATAAACATGGCTAAAATAGTACTGGAAGTAGAGAAAGCATACAGAAAAAAATCCTTACTGAAATCTAGATTGATCAAATTTGGATCTTGGCTAATTTATTCTTTGATATATTCAAAAACTATTTTACCTTCTTTACTCCAAGTGAACTCTTGATGTTTCTTTATCATTTGAGTAAGTGGTTTTACTAGTTCTGCAAAACTAGGAATGAATCTTTTGATAAAGTTGATCTTACCCAAGAAGCTCTATAATCCTTTTTTGTGTTTAGGAAAATATATATAAAGTATTACCTCTATTATTTTAGGATCACTAGAAAGACCAAATATAGATACCACATGTCCAAGAAGTCTCCCCTCATGCACTGAAAAAATGTATTTCTTTGGATTTAATTAAACTCTAAATTCTCTACATCTATCAAAACTACGCTCAAATGTGTTAGATGATCATCAAGATTCTTTGAAAATACTATAATATCATCAAGATATACTAAAACCATTTCATTCAATAGACCATGAAAAGCAACATCTATTTTCCCTTTGGAAGGTAGCTCCAGCATTGGAAAGTCCAAAAGGCATCTTCTTGTAAGAAAAAGTACCCCATTTAGTGGTGAAAGCTATTTTATACTGATCTTAATCTTTCACCAATATCTAGTTGTATCCTAAGTACCCATCCAATAAATAAAACCTCTGTGAACTTGATACTCTTTGAAAAATTTAATCCATGGAAGGAAGTGGATAGTGATCTTTCAGTGATACTCTATTCAAATCTTTGAAATCTACACACAGCCTTATCTCTCCATTCTTCTTTCTTACTAGAAAAATATTTTATACCTATGTTGAATTCTTTATAGTAAAAATAATACCTGATTTAATTATCTTTTTAAGCTCTTTCCTCATGAGAATTTCAACCTTGGGGTTGATAGGCCTTTGTTTTTGTCTTACCAGTTTTGCATCCTATTCTAGTTCAATAGTATTCTATGCCAAACTGGGGTCAAAACATTTCAAATCATGGTATTCCCAAGAAAAAAAATCCATGAAATATTTACATAATGAAATGAAAGCTACTCTCTCATAATAGGTATTAACTTTACCCAGCTTTAGTAGCTTACCTTCAGTTATGTTAATTTTCTCATAGTGCTCTTTTTTGGAAGAAATACTCACTTTGTTTTTTCTTAGCTGATCATTTTCATTGAATATGATTTATAAAGTCACCAACCCCTTATTCATATTATTTTATTTCAATTTCATAATCTTATTTTCATAGTGATCTTGTAATTTATCATGATTTCTTTGGCAAAACTCTGACTCATTCTAAAAAAATATGTTATTTGTTTATTAGAGTCAAAAACTTGCCAACTTACATCATTAGTTAGGACTAAATTCCTACATATAACCTTGATTTGGGTATAATTTTTATTGTCCTTAATTTGATCCATAATATCATATTACACTCCTATGGCAGCAAATCTATCAACATGTTGATTTACTCCTCTAGGAATGGAGCAAATGTCAAATGCAAAGAAATATTCCATGAGGTTCAAAACTCTAATGTTTTTAGGCCTTCAAAAGAGGATTTTTTACTGCACTTAAACCTCTTACTTTATGTACTATCAATTCACTATCACATTTTAACTGTAAGAGCTTAATATCCCTCTTTCTAGCCCACTAAAGACCATGAATAAGAGCTTCATACTCTGCAATATTAGAAGTACAACTAAACTAAAATATAATATAAGAATAATACATTTGATTTTGTGTTGAAACCAAAATTACACCATCCCCACTTCTATTCTTTGTTTTGGATCTATTAAAGAATAGATTCCAAACTCCTTCTTGATCTTGCACTAAGCTAGTAAGACTAGGCAATAAGTCACCTTCTTTGTGCATACGGTAGACACCAAAACTAGCATCTTCAATATATTTATAGGGGTCATGTCCATGATGATCAGCAGCCCATTCATCTAGAAGAATATTTGGAATTCCTTCAAGAGGCTTAGAAGGCTCTTTCTCAATGGTGTTATCATCTTCTTTTGAAATACTACAATTCACATTTGACATATTTGACATATATGGCTCAAGGTGAAATATAAAAATAGGCTCAGATCTAATAGTAACTTTGGTTCCAGACATAGTTATATAAACCATGTATGACCAATCTAAAGAAAGGTAACCTATTTTGATAGTGAAATCTCTAGATAGGCATAGTGCAAAATATGGAGGTAGATCAATAACATCTTATAAAATGGTAAAATTTGGACAAGTAGCAAGTATGATTTTGAGATATTTCAACACACCTATAGTCTTGGTAGGAGACACATATAATTTCAAAACACTTTATAAAATGGTGAAAATTGGACAAGTAGCAAGTATGATTCTGAGATATTTCAACACACCTATAGTCTTGGTAGGAGACACATATAATTTCAAAACACCTTTCTCATGGAGTTCATACTACAATCCTAACTTATCAGCTATTGATTCAGGCATGACAGAATTACTAGCCCCACTGTCAATCATATAGTTATGAACTAGATAATCTCCAATGATAATAGAAAGGTAAAATGGAGGAGGTTTAGTCACCTTAAGAGGTTGAGACTCAAAAGATACATTGGAATTAGTTAGGATAACACATACTCTTTCTTTTTCATATGTTTTCTTATAAATATTGAGCTTTGAAAGTTCTTGCAAGTACTCCTTTTATTCTAGAATTAGTAGAGTATCCCACATTGAAATTGATACTAAAGTCTTATTCATATGATCCACAATACTGAGTGGAGAAGTGGCAATCTTTGACTATAATTTAAGAGTATAAGGAGCTCCCAAATTTTGTGTGAATTAATTAATATAAGGCCCTTTCACGCTCTTATCATTTGGATCTTGAACTTGCTGATTTGAACTTTTTTTAGACAGCTCATGTGTAGTTATCTTTTGTTGTGGTTGAGAAGAAGGGGATTCTCTTTCAAGACCTGAACCTTCTCCAATTTCTCTTTTCTTAGATATAGTATGGTCTACAATTGAATTATCAACATTAGGTAAATTTTTACTTTGATTTGAAGCTAAGTGCTCAAAATAATTCTCACCTTCCTAGAAATTGATAAATGTAGTTTCAGTAGGTGCCTTACTACTACCTTCTCCTTGTCAATTTGGCACTTCTAATTTAGTGAATGAAGGAATGTCTCCATGAGAAAGAGAAGCTTCCCTATTCTAAGAAGATGGCTAGTTTTCAAATGAAGAAAGAATTAAAATTTGTTGCATAAAAGATTGATTAGAACTCTCACCAGTAGGAGCCATTGGCATGTTGTTTGCTTGATCCCATTGATTATTCCATTGTCCCTCTTAAAAATAATTTCTCTGAGTTGGCATAATTAGTATTGAATTTAATGGAGCATTAGTATTATACATCTTTGATGGAAAAAATTTCCCTTGACCTTGCTAATTAGATTGATAGGATGGCTTATAAGGATGATAATTCTAATTAGTATTTTGATATGGATTGTATGGTGGATTTTGTTGCCTCTCAATTATAACCAACTTGTTAGTTTGAGCCTTGAGAAGACTCTCTATCTTCCCCGACCTATTAGTTTGATCACCTTCTATTTGATGTAACTTTGATGACTCTAGAATTAGAATAATAGTTGGAGCAGGAGGATTGATCTCTAGAAAAAGAGGCATTGGTGGCCTTATAGATAACTTACTTGCTTGTATAAGGTAATTTTCATCCATTATTGATACTCCAAAAAATTTAGGTAAAGTATTACCTCCCATGGATTGGATCATGACAGCCACATCTAAATTAAGAGCCTTCAAATAGTACAAAAAAGCATAGTTGGATGTAAGCTTGATCACTACAGGAATTTTATCCCAAGTCTTCTAGAATCTGTAGTTGAAATCCACCATGAATTCATGATTGAAGCTCTTAATTGTTTTAAGATACTCCACAAGTGAAAGATGATCACTTTTATATTCAAAATGTTTGCACAAAAGTTCTCCAAATTCATCCGAGTTGTTGATTAATGCAGGAGTCGAACCTCTGTACCACTTAAGTGCCTTTCTTTTGAGAGAAGTTGCAAACAACCTCATTGCTACATTTTATTATGTCACATGATGCACTGAATAAAGATTATCAATATGTTCTATAGGAGTTGTTGTATTTTATCATATAAAATAAGGAAGATCCTTCAAAGAAGAAGCTAGAATATCATCCCATTGATTGGGATTTAGAAGACTACCACCATTGAATGCAACAAAATCCTATATTCTAGGAATAGCCATTTTAGGAATAGGATTTAAAACAATACTGGCTTGAATAGGAGGATTTTTTTCAATAATAGGGGTAATAAAAGGTGTGTAATTTGGATTTGACTAAGAAGCTTTCTTTCTCTTTGGTTGGTAAGATAACTCAGAGAAATTTGATTCTTTCCCTTTTGTATATGATGTTGTGAGAACTCTTAGTGACATGAAATATATATATATATATATATATATATATATATATATATATATATATATATATATATAAATTAATAATATACTTAGATACACATATAACAATTTAAAATTATGAATAAGTAGTCCCACTAGGTGTGCCAGAAACTGTTATCACTCTAGAGTGCACCCTACTTGAAGATGTGCAAGCACACCTTCTCTCTAGTTTATATAATGGGAAATTCATAGAGTGTGGGTGAATATATGATGAGAATAATCTCTAGAGAGGGCTGGTTCCCTTAATATTTATTTATTAATTCTGACTACTATGATTTTTTAGATGAAAAGGGGAAGGGGAAATTAAAGGGAAATCCTTATTAAAGGGGTGATGTACCTCAATTATTTATATTATTTGGAAGTTTTTGAAATAAATGCACACATATAAACCAATAAAATTCCTATTTTTCCCTTAAGCATAAATATTTTGGATAAAGGGTTGAAAGGATTTTGGATTACAAAATTTCTTTTACCTCTTCAAATGACTTGCAGAAGGTGAGATAAAAAGCAATAGGTGAGCAAGGGCCTCCCATAAGGAGATATAATCTCACTTATATGCTGATACACAATAAATTACACTATATTTTCTATCAAAAACTCATGCAAAACAAAATCTTCTTTATTGATCTATGATTTATATTCCAATTTCTCCTTTTGCTCTAGGAATAATGAAAAAATGGCTTAATTAAGCCAATATATATGTCTTAAACCCAAAATATAGCCAATGTGGAATCTAAGAAGATAAGTCTTAGTCTTAGTTGATTAACTTAATATCTAAATCCCTTTACAATATTTAAACAATTCAAAAATCCTTAAAATCCATAAAGCATGCATGAAACTTCAAACTTTGGTGTAGGAATAAAGTGGTGGGCCCAAGTTTGACAAGTAGAATTCACTTGCATGGAATGCTACACCACATCTTGGATGCTTTAAATCCACTTGAGGCTGATTTGGAGTGTTTCAAAGGTTTAGATGACAAGTTAACCAAGAATAGACGCATGACTTGTCAACTATTCAACCAAAGTGCAAGACAAGTCAACCCCAATTTTGCCTTCACTTGCATGAAAAATGACCTTGATGAGTGAGAAGTGCATGTAAGCTCCATTTAACAACATAAAATTGGTGTTTAAACTCAAAATAGAACTCTTTAAATATCCTTCCAATGAAAAACTCTAACTTAGTCCTTTGAACAATTAGGCCAACTAGACTAGTTAAGCCTAAAGGCTAAGTTGTGTACTTGGACATCATGAAACCTAAAAAATAAGTTATGAAACTTGAAACAACAATAAATTTCACCTGAAAAATAATTCTTCATCAAAAAAATTTGATTTTGATGAGAAAACATTTGCCATTCAACCAACAGGGTTAACTAAAGATTTGAAGATGAATAAAAAGTCCTAAGCTTCTATCTCCATTGATTAGATTCTATTAAATTGCCCTGTACTTCATTTTACATGATTTTTTCCCAAAAAAACATGATTTCAGACCTCATTTATATAGATCCATGAATAAAATTTAAATTTATATAATCCTCTCAAATTTTACTTGATGTTTGAAAAGGTTTAAGGTTGATCCATGTTGGTTTGATGACAAGAAATTCCACTTTTCTCAAAACTAGTTTTTTAGGTGTTTAAGAAGGTTTTGAAGTTGAATATTCAAACTAATGATTCATGAGGTAAAAAAATGAAAATTTAAAAACAATTACATTTATTCATATAAAATTGACCCCGCTAACATCTCTAAAAATATTGGGCTTCCATGTAAAATATAAGAAAAGTTACCTCATAAATGAAAGTTGCCTATGGGGAAAAGACTACATTCTGAGTTGCCTATGTTCTTAGAAATTTTTAATAAATTAGAGAACCTAAAATTATCTTAATTGTTCATGAATTATAATTTAATAGGGGTCTTCAAAACATACTAAGATATTTAGGCCAAACTCCACTCATGGTGAACAAAATGAGCATCTGAACAGGTGGCTTGGAAGGGTGCCTAGAACTGCAAAAAGTGAAAAACTTCAGTAAAATTAAAATAAATCCTTCCAAGCTTCAAAAATCTTGTAAACATCATTATAGGACATATACCATGCTATCAAAACACTCTAAAAGTAATTTTTCAATAAAAAGTCAAAAATGCCTTTTTGGCCTAAGTGCTTATTTGCCTGCAAAACATGATGTGAGCATGGTTTGCATAAAATTTGAAGTTTTTCCACTCTCTTTTACTTGGAAATAGAAGATTTTTTATCACTCCAAGATTAATTATGCTCCAATGGTGACCTCAAACAAATAATCTAAGGTCTGAGACAAAATAGTAAATATGTGCACTTGTCTAATGGCCATGAAAATTTGTTAGATGGTTCCCTAACACATGACAACCTTGTGCACAAAATTTCAAGTCCTAAATCCACCTATAGCTCCTAAAAAACTAAATTTTCCCACAAATTTGATCTTTGTGCATAGATTCTCTACATTATTGACTAAGTTTTCATGTTTTGGAGGTGAATTTCATCAATTTAGATGTATTTAAGATCAAAAACATCTTCATTAAGATCAAAAAATCCTTCAAGAGTTTGAAAAGAACCTCTACCCCTATTTTCAAGCATGTCAAGACCTTCAACCAATACATTTAGATATCCATACAATACACTTGTAATGTCATCTCAATATTGATTTGGCATTGTCCTATCAGCTTTGATGAATGTTTTGATTGTGAATTTTCATTGACTTGTATAGGACATCATAATAGGATCATTGGCTTATATAGACAACTCAATAGGAAGCTCTTGAATTAGGCTTGATTCATCAAAATTGTGTTTACATTGCCACATTTTCATGGACCAAGTATAAGACTTAGACCCTAAGAAGATCAAATGTGGAATATAGGAGTCTATGATGATTCAAAAAGAGTCTCAAAAAACTTCAAAATGTTTTGAATCCTAAAACCCTCTCACTTGAATATCTCGCATTCAAGCTCATTATAGGTGACATGTTCTTAAGATGAACTATAGGTTGTTTACTATAGATACCTAACTATGTTAGGTAATAGATTCCTTCCTCATATTTAGAGTCACCTAAGGTCTTATACTGAGCTTGGATTTAAGGTCTATAGTCAATTAGTACAGTAATCATATTTATCACCTTGCAAAATAGAACAAATTTATGTAAACTAAGATCATAGCCACTGTAGGTTTTATTGATGTCACTAAGTTCAATTCAAGACCTCACATGTCTTTTATATCCATCCTATATTCAAAGACTTCCTTGAAAGCATTCACCTTCAATAAATCTCTTCAAAACCCCTTGACTGTACTTCCAAGAGCAAATTCCCTTTTTTGGTAATAAGTTCTGACCTATAGGTGTTTTTTTAAGGACTGTAGGTGGATGATGTGCATTATGCTCAAAATAAACTCTTGGTAATTGAATTAATCTCATACAAAACCCCATGTATATAAACATATAATGCAATCTCCCTTAAGTCAAAACCATAGAGACAAAACTCCCATACTCTAAGCATCATGATATGATATTATCATTTCTCTTTATGGTTGTAGGAGTCCACCATTACCGTTGGCTTTATGTGATGATTTTGGTCTTTGAGGTTGTAGGGAATCATTATAGGGTGAGCATTTATGATTATTAGTTCAATAATTTGACCTCATATTAGTTTACATTATACTAGGCATACCTCAATGCCCCTGTATCTAATATATTACAATGCTCCAACTAATCCCGATCATCTTTGAGAATGTATGGTTGTAGGAATTCATCTAAGGGATGTAGGTGCTTTCTTGTAGATGCTCATTTGATATTTTTTATGTTTAGATCATGATTACCTCAATTAAACCCTTGATCACTTTAGCTCTTTGATGACTCAAACTGGTCCTTGTGCCTCTTGATTTAGGATTCTTAAAGATTAGGCTTTCCATATTATGTTTCAAGCCTATAGGAGGGTTTAGGAGCATTGTAGGGTGAAATAAAGCTTATAAGTAATTTTAAGCACTTTTCCTTTTGATTATATCACCTCATCATATTTTTTTAATGATTCACAACTATTTTATGAAAAATTTTAGGTTAGACCATTAGCCCCTATCTGATCCTTGATTCTTGAAGGTCCTCTAATCTCCATATGGGTATAGGTGGTCATTTTAAGATTATGACAACTGAGCTTTCCTTCAAAAGTTTTATCTTGTAGGACAAAACTCTCAATCATCATCTTTATAAAATAAACTCCCTCATTCTAAATCACTATCTTCTTGAAAATAAAACTCTTTCTCCCTCATTCTTAAAATTGACTGAGTTTTGACTTTTATAAGGCTTGTACAGACTGAGACAAGGATCATTTAAGTCTTGGACCATGTGAGCATGTTAATAGATCACTTGAGTTCTTAGGTCTATTTTCCCTTTGCAATGGCAAATCTCCTATTTCCTCTCGTAGATCTCAATCACTTTATTAAGTTTCCAAGGTCATAACCCTACTTGACTGAATGCTCCTCATAGACTTCCTATAGGGTTTCATCTTGAATATGTTTGGCATGTGCATCTTACAATCTCTAATACTGCTACATTCCCATTATATTTCATAAATGTTATAAAAAAATTCAAACCCCTCCTTGAACTTTGAGTAAAACCTAGGATTTCAATTTTTTTATCCTTACAACCATGACTATGGTACAATAATATGAAGGTTGGTTTTAGGTCATCATACCCTATCCAAAACTTCCTTGATACCTATCATTCTTTCATGTTAATACATGACATGATATATATTTACTTGGCACTAGAATTAAAATCTCCACAAGGATGTTTGACCTTTAAACCCATTCTTTCATACCATCCTTAAAGATTTTTAGCCTAAACATTGAAATATACAGGCCTATAGGATGTATCAAGAGTAATGTAGGTGTCATATGATTAGGCCTGTTTTAGGTATTGATTCCTTAGGTTTTTTTTTGAATGCAATGCTTGAGAAACATTGTTTAGTCCTTTTGATCACCCCATAAGACTTCCTCTTTAGGGATTTTAATAGCACCCATTGGTCCAAAACCAACTGCTCCATGAGCTATATTATATGGAAGGATGGTTGTAAGGTGCTTGGAGGGTCTATTATGTATATATAACCTTTGTTCTATCCTCACATATGTTAATGATACTATTCTTATGCATCACTATAACTATGAATGCAATCTATTCAATATTTATGCCCCTTGAAAATAAAAAGACTCCTTTGACTTTCTTGACTGTATATACCTACTAACAATGCTCCTTTTGACTGTGTTTTGTGCTTTGAAAAAGAAGGTCCAATTTGCCCTTGCAAGCTCTATAGTGACTTCCACCTCACACCATAAATTATTTGTTTTTAATAACCTTTGAGAAAATTTATTCTCTCTCTTAAATAATTTTTTAATCTTCATGGCCATATTAACCTATTTATTTCTTTCTTTAGGTCATCATTTTACTATGCTTGATGCTTGATTGGTCTACAAATTACCCTCTCCATGTAAACTTTTGATGATTATGGTCAACCTTTGCTCTTGGATAATGATCCATGGGATGGAAATGAGACTTTAGGGTGAGGGATTTTAAATATGATGAATAAAACATGATGGAGGGTGGAATTAAATTGAAAACATAGTGATAATGGCTAAGGTTGATAGTGGTATGGGGATGAAAGGGATGGTGGTGGGAATGAGCATGGTAGAGCTTGACAATTCCAAGATGAGGAACTATATGAAAATAGCGGAACAAAAACATCATATCACATGAATTTTAAATCCATTATAGGAGTGAAAGGGAAAAATGCAAACCTATTATTCTCAAAAAACCTTAAAATTTGCAAAAAATCATTAACATATGCTAAACTATGCCTATTGAGACACCTTGGAAAAATGGAGAAGGAAATTCCTTCTTGAAAACTTGGAAAATTTAGATTATAAATAATATAAAATATGATATAACCCTGTCAACATGAATTTATTAAATACTTGAGTCTGCCTTTCTCCTCCAAGACTGTACAATTCACCTTTGAAGCTCATACTACTCTTTCTTCAACTGGCTAAGTTTGAGGTCTCTATTTGACCCTAAATTGAAATAATAACACCTTTAGAATGACATTTAATGGCAGGGATAATATTAAATATTATTAAACAATTTTAATTTTCCCATAACTCTACCCAAGTGAAGACAAAATGAAGAAAAACAACTACCTTTCTCGTTACTAGGTAGCAAAATTTACCCTGACTTACACTAAATGGTTCATGAACATGGAGAATTAGATTGATAAACAACTTGGAACATCAATAATCCATATTAGTCTTATTTATTCACCCAAATTTTGATATCTTTACCCTCCTCCATCAAGCTATAGCATCAAAAAACGTACATGCAGGTCTCTCTATGCCAACAAGCAAGAAACCAAAAGGAAGCTATTTAAGGGCTTGTATGGTCATGAAACTCTTTTTTAAGCTTTAATATGTCCTAAAAATTATCTCTCCTTCCCTGTATGTTATGAAACCATATGTATTGCATATTATTACTTGTAAAATGAGTAAAAAGAAGCTCTTTTCTCCTTTTGAAAGATAATTCTCCCTCTCCACCACTTTAAATGGAATATTTTAGAATAATTTATTTCAATCCATGAAAAATTACATATTTTTCATATTTTATTTGACAAATTTGGCATGTGGGAGTCAATTTGGGGCCTTTTTGGGCTATTTAACCTTTCAAAACACCTTTTCATGACTTGAAATTTTAGACTTACGATAAATTAACTTTTTAAAACATGACTAAATATCTTTTACAATAAACTCTACAAATTTTTGAACCATTTTTTATGCTTTAAACCCATTTTTTGGCCTTTTTTGACCCAAATCTACACTTTTAGATCATAATTGACTAGTTTAACTAGCTACATTAGAAAATTGACCATTTTGGGGAAACTTTTAGATAATAGGGATAGTAATTCGGCCTTGATAGGCCAAATTAATAACACTATTATATTTTAGGTGTATTCTTTACTTTTTTAGCTTGTTAGCCTTTTGGCTAACCCAGCCCAAACCTAATAAATTATCCCTAAAAACACATTGGGTCGACTGGGTCAACCTTATACTATCAACATTCTAGAAATGATTTAGGATAAGATATACCTATATATACAAGATCATTTTGGTCATTATTCATATGCACAATAAAGAGTTATAATTTGATCGTACTTCTTCAAAATCTACTATTCTATTATTCTACTTGAGGAGACTTAGCTTAGGTTTCTTATTTTGGAGAATCTAGTCTTTTGGATAAGTCTTTGATGTTTTATCCTTTCTTAGTGATCCTTAAAAACCACAAAAACCTCTTTCAAATCCCCTTTGTCCATGGGAGTGATTGAGTCTCGACAAGTTCACATTCAGGTAAGTATATTCTAACTTTGTTCTCGTCTCTTTTAGTAGATAGAAGTAGCATAAGTGTTGGCTCAAATAATACTATCTTTCATATTTTATGTACTAGGGTGTTACTCATACTTACTTTAATTGAATTTCCCTATAAATGTTTGTTTTATTATTTCTAACCCTCGTTTTGTGCCACAAGCTTTGTGGTGCACTACATTAGATTTTGCTTTATTGTTATTAGAATAAAGTGAATGTTTTAAACCTTAGGATTATATTAGGGTTGTTATGTGATTATGTTAGATTTTAGGCTTTAGAACCCTTCCTAGCATGATATATTATGAGAAGTGATCCCCTGATTAGGTCTAGTGTGTCCCCATATTGGTCATGCTCCCACCTAATAAGTGTATCCCAATCAAAAGTGTAGGTATGATCTATCTTATCTGATCTAGGATTAATTCATGGACATTATGAATTTTTGATTGCATAAATTCTAATGAACCTGATGTGAACTAACCCTTATAGGATTTGTTCACTTTTACTTTATTTATTTCATTCTTTTGATCATCATTTTTATCATATATTTTGACATTCTAGATCGATTTTGTCAACCTAGCTTTTTATATTTATGCATAAGTTTTAGGAACAAGCAATTGGATCAACCCAGTCAACCCAGTACAGGTTTCCATCCTTTCAAATATCTATTTAAACCTATTAGGTTGACCTAGTCAACCCCTTATATTTTTAGCACTTTTTAGTAGGTTTCTGTACAACTTGATCGATACTATCGACCCACTTTGTAGGTTTTTCAAGCACACTTCAAGGTTTTTCATTAGTAATCTTCCTTCACTACATCTCTGATTTAATAAGGTTTCTTGCTACATCTCTATTTTTTATTTTCTATCTTTCCTTTCATATTTTTTAGTATTTAAAACTACCCTTGTAAAGTCAATTAGATTGACACTATGAACCAAATTTTGTGTTCTATGTGTTATATAAAATAACTAGATCGACACTGTTGACCCAGTTCATTTTCAGACCTTGCTTCTATAGTACAAGTTCGACCCTGTCAACCTTATTTTGTATTTTATGCATATAGTGTCAACACTATACCTTGTTTCAAATTGGAATTAATCTTATATCTATTAGTAATTACCTCACACATTTATTTTCTTGTTTTTTTCATGCTTAGAATAGTTCACATGGTTTAATTAGGAGAATTTTAATTAATCACTTAGTTTCACTATTTCTATTTTATGCACACATAGCCAAATCACATAACATAAAAAAATCACTTTAACATTCATCTAACCTAGGCCAACCTACTTGCATTTCATCACCAAAGGGGAAGTTGACTTGATGCTCTGGTTAAATATAAAGTGTGGTTAATGATATATTTTAGCTAAGCATCCGACACACTTACCACTATGATATGTGTAGTGAGGGGGTAGACCCTAGTACCAAGCATGTATCATTACCACTATGGTCTCTTTCATCCTAAACTACCTAAAACCATCCTTAGATTTCTATCTGGTACCTTGATTATAGCCAACTTCCAATCACATTTTAAATCATATCTTAATAATCGCTTTAACAATCAGGTTGACCAATTAGTTACCTTTACTTTTCAAGTTGTTTTCTTTCTCTTTTATCAATTGTGGGTGCAAAAAATTGCATTAGCTAGCATTGGTGCAAAGTTTTTTTTTGTGCCTCAATTGGATTGGCCAGTGTTGATCCAATTCACTATTTATTTCCCTTCAACTCTTATTTTCCTAGATTAGCTTAAAAAATTGCCTAGTTTTAGCACATAACTTATTATCATCTTTCTCTTTCTCCTTGACTATTGTATTGAATAAAGATAGTTAACCATGTACCTTTTTCATTCCCTATGCACTATACTAGATCAACCCACTTGACCCTATATAGCTTAGATCTCCTCTTGTCTATTTTTCCTACCTCTGTTTATTGTATTGGATCAACCTAGTTGACACTATACTATTTTTAGGCACTATTTTCTATATTGGATCAACCCAATTGACCTTGTACTATTTTTTTCCTTCTCTTTCCATCAATCTAACTTCCCATCTCTCCATTTTTGCATTTCTCTTTAGTCAGAATGAAGTCTCCTATCAAAATCTTCTTGGACACCTTGAATCCATTTAGGTACTATATGGGATGTTCATTTATTCCTCTATTTTCCTCCCAAGATAACCATCACTCTTGGGGCACCTCTTATCCTCCTTCATCTATGAAATATAACATGCTAAAAATAACACCTCAAGATGAAGTTGATGGATCTGATCCTTTCTCTACTTACCAAGAAACTTCTCATTTTCAAAACATTCAAACTAATGTGGGAGTATTAGATACAAGTTTAATTAACAATCCCACTATAAATCTACCTTCCTTTAATCCTCTCCCTAATACCAATTCAAGGATTTCTCCTACCAACACCAACCCACCTCCTGATATAACCCAACTATTAGCCCAAGTTATTCAACAAATGAACATTATGAAAAATTCTAACACCAATTAAATGATGCAAATTCAACAACATCTAATTAATGTGGCTAATCAACATCCAACTATTCATCCTCAAGCTAATCCTAATTGCATTCCTCCACCTCTTATGGATGCCTCGGGTAATGTTATTCTGTAACACATAATGAATAACAAAATGCTTTAAACTATTCAAACTGAGCCTTTAACTCCCTTCATTATTTTGATTGATATTGGTAACATATCTCCAACTATAAAATATGATCATACTAAATACCCTACCTCATTTCTTAAAGCCTTTAGCAACCTTTACAAAGAATGGATCCAAACTAATACCTTTTCCACTACTAAAATCTTAGTCAAAAATTTTAACGGTAATGTATTATAATGGTATAATAAAATTCCCCAATATTCTATTTGGAAACTTGAATATTTGGTTAATATTTTTGTTAAAGAGTTTCAACACAATTATCTTCCCAAAAAATGTCTTAGTCACTTCATCAATGTTAAGCAATTTCCAACTAAATCAACTCACGACTTTATTAAAATATGGAAATATTTAGCACATAAAGCTAACCATAACATGACTAATGATAACTTATTCAAACTCTTTATCATAGCTTTAACTCCCACTCTTCAATATAAGGTTCAAACATTTGCTCCGTAAACAATTAATGAAGCTCTTGATCAAGCTAAGCATCAAGTCTTTCTCATGATGTAATTTGAAACTAATCTTAAACTTCTTAAGGGATATTTCTAAACACCTAATGATATCACTAGTAATTCTCTACAAACCAAACAAGGAGTTTCCAAGATTGATATTCCTTCACCTTCTCATACACCTCTTTTGGTTCATCAAATGAAACAATTTTTACCACCCTCAAAACCTTTCATTTATCCCAATGCACCTCCTAAATGGTATGACCCTAATCTCTTTTATTGGTTCCATGCCAACATTGGACACTCTCATGAATATTGTAGAGGTCTCAATAAATATTTTGTCTCATATGTGCTTGGTGATTCATTCAATCATGAAGCTATGATCAATATTCATCATCAATAATACACTTCTACTTCTAAAAATGAAAAACTTTTAAATATTCTACCTCTAATAACCAAAAATCTTCTTCAAATAATCAAGGATGTTTATGCCATCTATGTTGATTATGACCAATATTATAAAAACTCTCAATATGTCAATATTGCCAAGGTCAATTATCATCCTAAAATGGCTCACAAATATCCCATTACCAATCCTAAAAATCCTTCTTTAGAAGAACAACTTCTTAAAGATACAACCACCTCTAATATTGATTCAGAATCACCTGAGGAATAACTTCCTCCTTCCGATCCTCTAACCACATCTATACCTTATAAAAATGATTTACCTTCTAAAATCATGTTGGTTATTCTAAATCTCATTGGAACTTTCTTGAAGAACTCAAATCTATGCCTTATAAGATTCCTCTAATGGAATTGGTTCACACTTCATCCTATCATCGTGAATTTCTCATGTAACAAATTTGAGAGATTGAATATCCATCCTCTATAGATGAAGAACCACCTTCTATTGACCCTCAACCTATTAATGTCAACACCATTGAAACCTCGTGTCCTTATTATAAGCCCTCTATTGAATTTCTTGAAGAATACATGATCAACAATGAAATTCTTTTTCATGTTGATGATCTACCATTCTTTATTAAAATAGCCATTAATACCACTCTTATCCTAAAAGTTTTAGTTGATTAAGGCTTTGGTATTAATGTGACATCCTTATGGCTTATACAATAACTTGGTTATAACAAATATCATCTCAAGCAAACTCATCTTACTTGTCATGGTTTTGATAAAAATATTTAAAATCCACTTGTTTGTATTTGGATTCCATTAACCATAAAACCTAAGACTATTCAAACCAAGCTTATGGTCCTTGATCTCCCTTTATCTTACAATATTCTTTTGGGTCATCCATGGACTCATGAAATGAGATCAATTACTTCTTCTAGTAGTCAATGTATTTAATTATTGCATAATGGAAAATGGTACAAGCATGAATTTGATCCCAATCCATGGAGTATCTAGCTTCCTAATCCTAAACCTCAATATTGTGTTCTTATAAATCCTAAGATTAATAATGCTCTTTTACCTGAGTTCATCAACATGAGTCTTGATTTACAAGTTACTCTTGAAAATTTTGATGATGATGATCCCAATGAATTACAACACACTTGTAATACTACCAAGTTACCGCCATATATTTCACAATGTCTTCCTCCTTCTCTATTACCTAGAGACCATACTATTCCTCTCATGGATGAGATTACCAAATTTTCCCCTACATTTAATGCTCATGATCCTTCTTTCACAGAATATGCCTTCACTTTCAATGATTTTAGAGTGTCTAAATTGTTTCAAGATCCTCTCAACATGTCTCCTCATACATTCAGTATTATTGGGATTTCACCTTCTGAAACTCCCCTTGATTCTCAAGCATGTATTATTTCTCCAACATATGACAATAACTATATCATGGCCCAACCTCAATCTAGAGATTTGGATGTCCAGCATTACCAAAAAACTTTAGCCCAAATTCATGATTTTAATTGGGATGTCCATACTATTTTTATAGATTGTACCTTAGATCTTAAGGGTCATATGCCTCTCATCAATCCTCTTCTTATCAATACTCCTTAGGTGGTAAATAAAATTATACCTTCCAAAACTTCAAAATTTCCTACACATTTGGATCATACCATTCCATCATATCCTTCTCCCAACATTAAATCCACAAGCACTACCATCTCTTCTAATCCATCTACTTTATCTACTCCTAAAATTACACTTGATACCAATGCAACTGATGTTCGTCAGATACATTATAAGCATGATAGCCATGGCAATCAAATTTTAGATCTTGAAGTAGATGTTGAGTATTATGGTCCTCTTCCCACCTTGCCTAGTGACAAAGATATTCTTGAGTTATCCCATGCTTGAGAACCTCAACTTCTTTGGCAGCATCATAAACTCAGAAAATTTAAAACTAAAACTCCTTGCTTCAACAATTTTGTTGATAGCATTGACCCTAAAAAAAATCTAATTTAAGCCTTACCTAATGCACCATACCACTTTCAAGATGGTAATGTCATGCTTATCGAATAAACTACTTGCATTGAATATGGTACCCCATCTTGTCCTTGATCGATTATAGTCTCTCAAGAGCTTTCACCTACCAAACATGATAATTTATCTTATTCTTTGAAAAATATCATGAGGCTTTTACTTGATCCTATGAGGACATGCCTAAAATTGACCCTATCATTTTGGTTCATAACATCATTACTTATCATGATGCTAAGCATGTGCATCAAAAATAATGAAAATTCCCACCTAAAGTTTCAACTTTATCTCATAAGGAAATCATCAAATTACTTGATGCTAAATTTATTAAACTAGTGGATTATTCTAAATGGGTTGCCAACATTATCCTTGTTTAGAAGAAATTCACTATGGTTATTCACATTTGTATTGATTTCTGGAATATTCATCTTGCTTGTCCCAAAGACAATTTCCCTTTACCTTCAATAGATGCCATCATCGATTCCATGGCTGGTTATGAAAGTTTATCTCTTATGGATGGTTTATTGAGATACAATCAGATTCATATCACTCCCAACAACCAACATAATACTAATTTCACCATGAAATGGGTCACCTATTGCTATGTCAAAATTCCCTTCAGTCTCAAAAATGTTGAAGGCACTTACCAATGTGTAATGACTCACATCTTTCATAATCTCATTCAAAAAATTATTTAAACCTCTTTGGATGATCTTATTGCTAAATCCAAACATCGTAAGAATCATCTTTTCAATCTCATTATCATCTTTGATCATCTTCTTAAATATAAAGTTAGACTCAATCTTTACAAATATGTCTTTGGAGTCACATCTAGCAAATTGTTAAGATTCTTAGTCTCTCTCTATGGCATTGACATTGATCCTACCAAAATTAGTGATATCATTAACATGCATATTCATTTTTCTATTCCCAACATCCGTACTTATTTAGTCAAGCTTGGGGTAATTAGATGATTTATCCTTGAAATGGCATATTGAATTCACTCTATCAATTACCTTCTCAAGAAAAGTACTACTTTAGAATGGATGGATCCATGTTAAAAATCCTTTGATAACATGAAAGAGTCATTGATTCATCTACCTACACTTCATCCTCCTTTAAATGATAAACCTTTGATTCTATATACTTCTTCCACACCTATTTCAATTGGGGCAATGCTTTCCCAACAAGATGATAAGAGAAGAGAGTATGCTATCTATTACATTAGCCGAGGCCTCATCGATTATGAAACACATTATACTAAAATTGAGCTTGATTTCCCCACCATATTTTTTAAAATTGAAAAGCTTTTCCATTATATGCTTTACCAAACTAATTATGGCATTGTTCATTCTAACCCTCTTCATCATTTTTTTTCTAAAGCTTTTCTTCCTGGAGATAGAATTGGCAAATGGATGGTCTTACTCATGGAATTTGATCTTAGCATCATCACTCAAAAATTTCTTGAAGGGCAAGTCATAGATAATCAACTTGTTGTAAGTCCAATTCTAGCCACTTCTTCCCTTCCAGATGATAATATTCTTTACATTAAAAGTCTTAATCAAGCTATCTCTCTTAAAGATTAATTTCATAACTTTACCACCAATCTTGAAGCCAATAATCTTAAAGAATCTTCTACTCCCTCTAGTTATACTAAATAAAAGGTAGTTATTGAGGAGCTCCCTAAAATTAATGTTGACTTACATGAGGATACTTAGACCTTCCACTTTGATGGTGCTAAATATCTTCAAGGAGTTGGGTGAGGTTGCATTTTCACTAGTCCTCTTGGTAAGGTCATTCCTTTAGCTTTTCACTTCACCTTTGATGTCACCAATAATATGGCCAAATATGAATCTCTTATCTTAGGCATGAGAGTTGATCTTGACTTAGACATTCAATACCTTCATGTTTTAGGTGATTCTCAACTTATTTTTTGTCAAGTTAGTGGTGATTATCAATGTAAAAGTGAAAACCTCATTACCTATCATTAAATTGCAACCACTATTGCTAAGTATTTTATCTCTTTCAATATTGAGCCTATTCTTAGAGATCAAAATTCCATTGATGATTCTCTTTCCTCTTTAGCTTCTCTTTTTCATCCACATCAAGTTATTTTTTATCCTTCTTTTCTTATAAAAATAAGAAAAAAATTATCTTCAACTCAACCACCAGACTCACTTATCTATCATATTGAGGTTGTTGCCATTAAACAAAACCCATGGTACCAAGACATCATTTAATTCTTATAACACCAAACTTATCCTCCTAATTTAGACTCTCGTAAAAAGTCATGCATTCATAAATAAGATTTCAAGTATGTATTTTGACACAACATCCTTTACTATTGTAATACTAAAGGTACCTTGCTCCATTTTGTTATGAAAGATGAGGTCCCTCATATTATTGAAAAAGCACATAGGGGTATTTGAAATGGCCACTATAGTAGACATGTTGTAGCATGTAAATGCCTATGTATGGGTTATTTTTGGTGTACTCTTGAAAAAGATGCAATTAAATATACTAAAAAATGTATTCTTTGTCAGCTTCACAATGATCTTATCCATTCATATCCTTTTGAGATTAAAACTATTGAATCTCCTTGGCCATTTTACATGTGGGGATTTGATCTCATTGGTAAACTTCCTCACTCCTAAGATGGGCATGCCTTTATCATCATTGCTACCAAATATTTTACCAAGTGGGTAGAAGTTATGCCCCTTGTTAATGTTATTGGTCCTACCATTTCAGAATTTATTATTAACCAAAATGTTTTCCACTTTAGCATTCCCCATACCATAATTTTAGATAATGGTGGTAATTTTAAAACTAAACATGTTAAACAGCTTTGCAATGGATTCAAAATCAATCACAAATTTTCCATGCCCTATCATTCAAAATGCAATGGTTAATATGAGGCCATAAATAAAATTCTCAACAAAATTATTCAAAAGATAATTCATGAAACCTACATGGACTGGCATATTCATCTTTACCCTACACTTTGGGCATATCAAACTAGCATATTCACTACCACTGGAGCAACTCCATTTTCACTAGTCTATGGTTCTGAGTCAGTTCTTCCTTTAGAAGTTGAGATTCCCTCTCCTTGTATATCTCTTCATGGTATTATTATTTATGAATAATTATGTGTAGCTTGCCTACATGCCTTTTATCTTCTTGATTAATGTCATATTTTTTCCTTGCAACATAACTGACAATACAAGGCTCATATCACCCAAAAACATAATAAATATGTTAAAGTCTGCACTTTTAATGTTGGTGATCTTGTCCTTAAATTAGAATAAACCCATGATAAAGAAGGTAAATATGCCCAAAAATTATAGGGCCCA
Organism: Torreya grandis; assembly: GCA_037957365.1. Classification (NCBI taxonomy): domain Eukaryota; kingdom Viridiplantae; phylum Streptophyta; class Pinopsida; order Cupressales; family Taxaceae; genus Torreya; species Torreya grandis. Next base: position 4,029,681 of record JARHVA010000365.1, on the reverse strand, counting down.
TATTTATTCAAAGATATTCTTGATCCAAGTACCTACCATCTTCAAACCAATGAAGGCCATGTTTTCAAAGAGCCCACCAATGCACAATTCCTCAAAAAGTACTTAGCCTAAACATTTCCTTCTATCATGATTTTTATCTACATCTATCTAACACTTTTTTTAGGTTACTTAAGCATGGGTCTCTCCCTTTATATAAATTTATTTCTTTTCACAAACCTTTAGTCCTCCCTTTTGGTCTTTTGGTTTCTTGATGTACCATAGTCTTCTTTAGCTTCTTGCATTTTTTGTTGTTTTTTGCACCCCTTGGGTTTTTATTTTATGATTTGATTTGAAATATTGTGGATAGGACCTAGAATCCCTCACAAAACCACCATATTTTAATCATTTATTTTTCTTATTGATGCTTTCCAATGCTATTTTGGCATCTTTTGGGTTTTTTCTTTTGTGAGTTGCTTTGTAAGACCGCAGATAAGACCCAGTATTCCTCACAAATTTACCATCTCTTTGCTTACTTTTCTCTTGATTTTTAGCACCCTCATGGGTTTCTCTTTTATGATTTTCTCTGTAAGACTATGGATAGGACCCGACCCTCCTCATAAAATTACCATCCCTTTTCATGTTATTTATCTTTATTCTTAACTTTAACTTTTGCTTATTTTGTTAGATGAAATCTACATAACAAACTATGTTATCATGTTTTCCTTAATTTTCCTCATTCTTATGATAAAGAATCACACTTTACTATCATTGTATCCCTTTTTTTTCACTTTATCACATTTTTTTGCAATTTTAAGTAATTTAAATTGTTTTATGTATCATTCCTCTTGATTTCCCCTTCCTTTCATCTCCTCATTGGATAAAACAAAGTTGAATTCAATATCACACTTTTATTTTACCTAGATTTATGAGACTCGTAGACCCCATACTCTCTAATGTTTATTTCTCTTTGTAACCTTATCACAAGTATTCAAATGAAAGTCATATTTAGCACCCATGTTTGGTCTTCCAAATCTATATGGAGGAGGAATAGAAAATCCATAAAGAAAGTTAAAATCCAAATCATTTGAAAACAAAAGGCAATGATATATAAAAGGTAACATACAAATTTCAAAAGTCAATTTCATACCAAAAGATGTAATTTCAAGCACATCTGCTATCTCTAATCAAAGCTCAAAATCCACAGTCGACTTCACATATATCCAAGGTCTTTTAAGGTATGGTAGGCTAGTAGATTGGAATAGGGGATTTTAAAAAACTCTATGGTGTTACATAATTTCTCATGCAAGTACCCAATCTTCATAGTAGACCAATTACTCTGTAAGGGGTCCTATAGAATGGGAAACACATCATGGGGAGGTAGGTTCATTTTAATTTTCATGCATACATCTTTCATAGGATGATCTATATATTCCATTTATTGACCTAAGACTTGTGTGGCTAAGAGAAGTTCTTCATAGTCCTTAAGGTTTAAAGTCCTCTTATTTTTATGAAAGTAATTTGAGTGTCTTGAGTTCCATAAAGAGTTTCTCTACCTTGGTTTCTCCTTCATTCTCCCCTCTACCCATTTCATTCCCCCCCTTGATAGAAAAATTGTGATTCCAAATCTATTTTCCCTTATTCTTTAATTCCTTCTTCTTCATCTCTTAAAAACATGCTAGCACTACTTTGTTTTAGTTTTATATATCCTTAGATAAAAAAAACATGTTTAAGAAACTATGGACTTCTTTTTTTACATCATGAATTACATTTCTAGACTTACTTTACTTTCCTCTTACCATTTATCATGATTTTTCTATCCTACTATTATGGACATTTGAGTTCATACCCTTATTCCATTGTTGCATGAGGTTGGCTTGTTATTCCTCACTCAACAATGTTGTTTTCCCTTTTATGAACCTTTTTTCCATTATTGAGTGAGATGTGGATTGTTATTTCTCACTCATCAATGTTGTTTTACCATTTTGTTTCTTCTTTTTTTACCATTGATTTTGATTTATTACCATCCTGTATGACATATATCTTTGGTTTGACTTGGTGAGTTTGCCTTTCTTACTTAAGGATAGCTTTTTTGAGTTTTTCAATCTTTAGTAGCCTTGGATTTTTAATTACCCAATTTAATGTTCTTTTTTTTTACTTGGTCATTTGTTCTAACATATCACCTATCACCCTAGCTTGCCAAATTTCCCAAGTACATCATGTCCTCATAGCACTAGCTATCTTGGATTTTCTTATGTTTATTTATTATTGCTCTTTATTTTTGTATTTTTGGGTTTGTTAAAATTAGTCTTTGTGCCCTACAAAATCAAAATTAATAACATAATAGAAAACCATCCTGTGATAAAGGTAAGACAAGGTATGTATTGCATTTACTTTTTAGATTAGTTTCCCTTTCAATCATTTACTTTCAATTATTTTTTCTTTAAAATACTACAATTTTTTTTATTTTTTTAGCATCAGCATTGTGTGTTACTAGGTTCTTTCTTGAAGCACCATCCCTTGTTGCACCTTAGTGACACATCATGAGCTTTGAGTGGGGCATATGTATACACAAAATATTTTTAATTTTTATCAAATAATGATGCTTTACATCTTGTAGGAACCCATTGAGACTCAATCTCTTTGAGTGCATACCCTAATGGGTGTATTGGGAAAGGGGTGGGTAGACCTTTAGTGCTTCTTAGGATTTTTGTCCCCTTTTGCCACATTATTACTAATACAACCAGCTCCCAAAACCATTCCCTAAGCTATTTCTCCTCCCTTGAGTATTCTTATAGTATTTTCCTCTTTCTAACCCTCCTTTCTTGTCTTAAACTCCTTTTTAACTATCAATTGTACTGGGTCGATTGGGTTGACATAGTATAGTTTATGGGTATTCTTTACTTTCTTAACTTGTTAGCCTTTTGATCGACCTAACTTAGACCTAGTTAATTATCCCCAAATACACACTAGGTCAACTGGGTAGACTCTATACAACTAACATTCCTAGAAGGATTTAGGACAAGATCCACCTATATATACAAGATCATTTTGGTCACTATTCATATGTGCAATCAAGAATATTATTCGCTCATGCTTCTTCACAAGCTGCTCTTCCACCATTCTACTTGAGGATACTTAGCTTAGCATTTCTTATTTTAGAGAATCTAATCTTGTGGATAAGTTTTGGATGCTTTGGCCTTTCTTAGTGATCCTTATAAACCACAACAACATCTTACAAATCCCCTTTGGCCAAGGGAGAGATTGAGTCTCAATGGATTCACATTCAAGTAAGTATATTCTAAATTTGTTCTCCACTCTTTTAGTAGATAGAAGTAGCATAAGTGTTGGCTTGAATAATATTATCTTTCATATTTTAAGTATTAGGGTGTTACTCATACTTACTTTAATTGAAGTTCCCTATACATGTTTGTTTTATTTTTTCTAAACCCCACTTGTTACCACAAGATTTGGTGTGTACTAGATTAGATTTTGATTTCTTTTTATTAGAATAGAGTGAAAATTTTAAGCCTTAGTACTCCATTAGGGTTATTGTGAAATTGTGTTAGACTTTATAATTTGGAACCCTTCCTAACATGATATGTTGTGACAAGTGATCCCCTAATTGGGTTTAGTAGATCCCCATTTTATTCATGCTCCTACTTAACAAGTGTATCCCAATCAGAAATGTAGGCATTGTCTATCTTATTTGATCTAGGATTAATTCATGAAAATGATGTAGTTTTGATTACATATATTATGGATAGATCCAATAATCACGAATATTTTCAATGATTTTTTAGATTTGATCAAATAATCTATGCATGTCCTAGCCATGAATGGATTGGTATGCCATTAGATATAAGGTCTTAGTCAGTTTGGTCATATTCTTCCTAAATTTGTGTATATGAAGAATATTGAATTCATCACAAATTTAATTCTTAGGATACTCAGTTGATGGCTCCCATGGTTCTTCAAAAGTTGAGTGAATAGTCCCTGTTATGTCACTGACCATATATGACATCATATAGAATGTTGTGTCTAGTATATTTATTAAATTGAGGACTTGGATTATAAAATTGGCACTAATGATCTTTCCAATAGCTTTGATCTTGGTGGAAGTCAGTATGGTGTCCAATAGGGGAATCCAAACCTCATTAACATAGTTATAATAGGAAAACCATAAATTTAGTTTAGTAAATTCATAGTAATTCTAATGCTACATATAAATATGGTAATGGGAATAATATAAATAGAGCCCCTAACTATGAAGGTATTAGGGTCACCAACCCATTCCCACAACTTACTAGTTGTATTATTTACTTACATCCATGAATTAACTAGGGATTGTAATAGGACATTTCAGGGAGGGGAAGCCTATATTTTTTTTTAGAGTCAGGACCACTAATATATGTTCTTGGGGTGATAAATTGGTATAAATGCAATATTTTAAAAAAAAAATTGGCCATTTATAGATAAATCAAATAATAGATCAATGCAAGGTATTACCTGATGTTTTTTCATAGTATTATGTAGGCCTACTAATTTTATTGCCACCAAGTCTTCATTGTATCTTCATGTAAGAGTTGAGAGTTAATCCTCAAGGCCATAGGGTTATGATACTTCAAATTCCTTCCATATAGTAGAATAATTTTTGAATTCATGGTCGAGGGAAACCTCATCAAACCTTGTATCTATGTACTTATCAAGTCCTAAAAATAAATATATAGAGAGTGGTGGTGGAAGGTGGGAAAAAGAGGCCATTATTTTGCACTTAAGATCTCTAGTTCTCTAGAACTATGGAATCTCTTAGTCATTATAGATCTTGAATTCATGATAGTAACTACTTATTAGATGAAAATGTGTATGTAATAGATTTCATTGATTGCGTATATTTCATTTCAATTCTTTACCTTTGTTGAATTGAATTCACTTAGTCAGCTAATTCTTGTGGATTAATGGTACCAATGGCCATGGCTTTCTTTGATTTTTTATATTTTCATATTTTAGATTTTCCTATTGAAGTGTCATCCCCTTTTATGTTCATTGATGCCATATGTATTTTATTTATTTTGATTTAAGTGTTTTTTCATCTATATTTGACACTTGGATATATTATGATACCTCAAAAAGTATTACATTATTGCTACCTAAATTCACTCTTTGATGATGCTTTTTAATTTATTTCCTTAGTCTTTTTGGATCATGGCATGTGTAGAGTTGTTATGGTTTCAACATACCATGAGTGTCATATGCCTTCCTTCACTATACAGGATTTGGGTGAGCAAGATGATGATACATGGTGACATCTCAATGCTTCACTTATTCAGGATACTTAGAAACTTTTTAGATTGATATGACAATGGTGGGTCATGAGATCATGACACATGGATGAATTTAATCGTTCTGTTAGCCTCATAAATTTTTTAAACTAAAATTCAATCTACCGATTTCCAAATGAGTAGGATTATGACACGTGGATGGTTGTCATCGCTCTATTCACCCTAAAACTTTTTTACACTAAAACTTCAATATGTAAATCATTGAGTGAGTAGGATTATGACACGTGGATGGATTTTACAAATCCACTATACCCAAAAAATTTATACACTAAAACTTTAATTTTATAGTCACTAGGTGAATAAGATTGTGACACTTGTCATTATCTCAACCTTACACTCACATCGAAGTCATTTTTATAGATTTATAACTGTCAAAAAAGTCATGGGCTAGCATGTTATCACTAAGCAGCATAAAACCTTTTAGAACACTGAAGTATAATGCATACTTCTCTTGACTTTTGGGATCTAAGAGTGAATGTCATGTGGAAGGGTTTGGCAACTCAGAAGGTGTTTGAGAAAAAATTAGAAATAATTCTAAGTAAATAATAACCTGCACAAGATAAATCACAAAGCAAAAACACTTAAACAAACACGTACGTCAATTAGTATAAAAGAAGTAAAACCTGACATGTTTTTGGATTAAATAAATGAAATTAATGAATCATTATAATCTTAAAAACTCTGACAAACATGCATGGAATAAACCAATATAGGCCTAAATATAACTTTAGTTTAAAATAATAAAAATGTCATTATAAAAAATGAAGTCTACTTGACAAAGTGGGTCCTTGTTTGAAAAATTAAATGGGGTATGTTGGGACACAAAAAATAAAAACTCACAAGAGGAACATTCCTCATTATTGAATAACCTAGAATCTTTGGTTAGTAAATATAAATCAAACATAGATCATACCATAGAAAGATAACTAAACTAGAAACATGAAAGAGGTTCCCAAAACCACATGCAATGTACTAACCTTGCTTATACCTTGGGTATATGTGTCATAGAGTGATTTTATTTTATAATTGTTTTGAAATTTTTAGCAAAGACTTATAATACACTGTAGGTTTCAAAAATTAGGGGTTCATGCATTACTAAAGAAACTAGACAAGTGTTTACAGCCCTGATAGAGTTACCATTGATTCCCCTCTCTTCTCCTTTTGCAAAATTTCATGATACGTGATACATTGATCTTATTTCATCATGTGAGTCTATAATCACCTTCAAATTTTTAATTAGGTTTATTTGATCACTCTTTAGGATGCATTTATCCTCTCTCTATTGTTTTAAAGAATACAAATGAAAGAGAGGGTCAAGAACCATCGTGAGATAGTTTATGGGAGAAACATAATTAAATATACCATAATGTCCTTGATAGTGGCCTCCATATCAATGGTTATTACCTCAAAACAAGTATTAGCATGGAAAGTGTGCTTGACCCAAGAAATTTTTTAAAAAAAAAAATCTTAATTTACATGTGGTAATGAGATCAAGTTTTACGTAATTGATAAAAGTATTCAATTGTGTTATGACCATGGTATACTTTTTATTACAAACCTAAATCTTAGAATTCCTAAATACAGGGGTGTAAAAAAAATTGTGAATCAACCAGTTTGTGTACTTTTCTTAGGATCTTGATTCACTTATTCTCCCTTTGGGACATGCCCTAATGGATTTAGTATATAAGTTCAAATTTGTATATGAAGCATAGTAGATTGGATATTCTCTTGATCATTCAAGAAGGAATCAATCAGGCTACTCTAAACTAAAATACACCTACTCTAGAAAATAAGAAAGTTGATCTAAGGAAACAAAATGTTGAAAGCGAGAAAGGTTAATCTAGAAAGCATAGAAACTACCCCACTAACAAGAAATATAGAAAGCAAGAAAGCAAAATATGAAAGTAGTAAACCCTATTCTAATTTCACCTCTACCATGACATCTAGTATTATTTAGAGTTATCCTCAATGGAAGCATCCATGAAGTAGTGCTTCTAAAATTACTCTTTGACAAGGAAGGCTAGGTTATTACCTACAAGGTCTTTCAAATGGAAGGCATTATTACCTAGAATATCAGACACTTGATATGGTCCAATCCACAAGGGAGTGAACTTGTCATGTTGGCCCTTTTTCTCATGAGATTTATCCCATAGTAGAATTGAGTCTAAGATTTGAAAGGCCCTAATCTTGGATATTTTTTTGAATCACCACTTAATAATGTTTTGATGTTTGTTAAATATTTACATTGCTTCAGTCCTTGCATCCTCAAGCTAGACTATTTCTAATAATCCAGATTGAATTCTTGGATCCTCTTCCATTTAGTCTTATATAAATTTATAGTTTGGGAGTTTAAGAGACATGGAAAAAATAAGCTACCATCTATACACCAATATGAAAATTGAAGTCATGAGGGCCTGTTTATGTCTTTTTGCATCTAACCATAATGCATATTTGAATAGTAAGTGCCATTATCTTGGATTATTATTGGATGACTTATTAATGGAATCTATTAAGTTATTATTTATAGATTGAGCTAAAGTATTCCCTTGGGGGTAATAGTTTGAACTAGACTTGATTTTTATGTGATTATCATAGGCCTACTCAGTGAATTGAACATATTTAAAATTTGGGCCACTATCATTACATAAATATATGGGAGTAACAAATCTGGTTAGTATATACTCCTCCATAAAGTTAATGACATCTTGAGATCTATAGTTCTTAGTGGCCACTACTTCAGTTCACCTGGTGAAATAATTAGTGGTGGTAAGGATGAAATTATTCCCTATAAAGGAATTGGGATTGATTTACTCTAATGAATTCAAGACCCCATTGTGTAAAAGGATGACCTTCAATGATATGGTATAGCGACATGGTGTCATTGACCTCTCTCTTCCTATATATATGGAATTTTTGGTATGTCCTAACATGATTATGTGTGTCTCTAAAAACTTTGGGCCAATAAGACCCCATTTTCAAGATATTTTGGGCTATTATGGTCCTAAAAGGATGACCACTATCTAGTTTTTGGTGCAGGTTATCCAAGATATTTGTAGCGTCTTCTCTTTAGACATACTTAAAGGAGATTCCCTTATAGTTTTTATGGTAAAGGACTTCACCTTATATCATGTAGTGGTAGTACTTTAGTCTCAAATCTCACCTTTTTTCTCTATTTATATTATGGATCATTATCCTATGAGTAGACAATGAATTATCTAAGCATACCACTCACCTCTTGCCACTTGGACTTCATAGATTTGTTCAATCTGAATGCATGGATTTGTTTCAATCATTAATTAAATAATTCCTTTGATTCTTATTTTCTTGGTTAGTTTGATCTCTAAATAAAACTATTGTATCTTTGTCATCCATTTTCGTCTTCTTTCACCTAGCTCATTTTTACTAAGGATGAGCTTAACTATTAAGTCTAGGACTATGGTATAAATTTTGTTCCTCAAAAAATAGTACCTAAACTTATTTACAAACTTGAATAATGCATAGATTTGCTTATCTATCATTGAATATTAAAATTTTGTTTTTTATAAATTAGTGATCATAAATGTAGTTGGGTCTTCATTGTCATTTACCTTTTGGGTGAGTATTGCAGCAATGGTATGCTTTGAAGCAAAGGAATACAAGAATAAATCCTTGGTGAAGTTAAGACTAATCAACATTATAGCCTGAGTAATAGCTATCTTGATATCTTTGAAGTAAATCTTATCCTCAACTATCCACTCTATCTAGGTGTCATTTTTTAACATAGAAAATTTAATGCCTTAATAGAATTGATTTACCAAAGAATGATTTCAATTATTTTTTGCTATTATGAGGTGTTAGCTTTGAAATGGACTAAATCTATTATGGATCGATGGAAATCCCATCCTTGGTGATGAAATGGCCAATTAACTTACCCTATGTGACCCTAAAGATACTCTTCTTTGGGATTAGGGATAGTTCATATCATTTTCATCTATCAAATAATTTATGTAGGTGATTTACATGATCTAATCTATATTTTGAAAATACAGTGAGGTCATCCATATAGATGATGATGCACTTACCAATAAGTCCTTAGAACATGTAGTTCATGTATTGATAGAAAGTTTTTCTAGTGTTTTGAGGTTGAAATACATCATTTTATAAGCATAAGTTCCCCATTTTATGGTGAAGGCCATATTTATTTGATCTTTTGCTTCCACCAGCACTTGGTTATATCCTGAGAAACCATCCAAAAAAGACATCATTATAGGCCCACTAATGATCTGGATTACTTCATCTAGGGAAGGTAGAGTATAATTATCTTTCTCTAAGGATCTATTCATGTTTCTAAAATTGATGCATATCTTGATCTCAACATTCTTATTCTTGAATGTTACCAAGTTCGCTACCTAAGAAGAGTGTCTGATAGGAAATATGATCTTGGTGTCTTGTAACTTATCAACCTCAGTTTGTATGAGATGTTATAGAATGGTATTTATTGGTCTCTTGATTTTCCTAAAGGGTCTTCTACCATGATTCAAATGAATAGTTTGAGTGATTACTCTGGTATCAAATGTCTTCAAGTCTTCATAGGTCTAAGAAATCACATAATTTACTCCATCAATATATCTTACAAGTTTTATTTTTTACCCTCAACACAAGCTAAGATTATATTGACATATTGATGGTGTTCCTCAATCCCCAAATTCTCTCTGATGAAATTAGACTAATTTACCATTGGTTATTTTTTATTTTTAGTTTGCAGGTCTATGTCAAATATCCTTTCCAAGGACACCATTCCCATGAGGATCCTATTTTCCTTGAGCTACATGATAACATTATCCCTAAAATATTTTGCTTCCAAACATCCAAAGTCCTCCTCATCTAAAATTTTGTCTTTGAAATCCCCAAAATTATTTATGGATTTGATAATCTATTAATCATCCTCGAAGACCTTGAAATTTTCTATATTATCTAGGATCGAAGGGTAAGGTACTAGCTTCATGAAAAATTTATGCATCTTGGTCATGAAGAGGTGATAAGTTGGAAGTTGAGATTGTTAGTGAATCTGCCCCTTGGTTTTATTCTCTTGATATAGTTCTAATGTTGAAAACCTCAAAGGACTCAATTAGGTCCTAGGCTCTATGTTTATATTTTTTTAGATATGCCATCTTGTATTGACGTTTTCTTCTAATGTGGTTGAACACTAACTTTGAATCACCAAATATTTATAACTTATTGGCATTTTATTTTAATGAAAATTATAGGCTTATGATTAACTCTTCATATTTAGATTGGTTATGGATGCAAGGGAGCTATAATTTGTATATGGCTAGGTATTTCTTCCTATATAGATCTATTAGGGCTAACCCAACACTAGAACCTTGTTTAGACTGAGCACCATATAAATGAAGGGTCCATAGCTGTGAATGGATTTCTAATTCATATTTATAAGGTTTATGCTCTTCGGTGAATGTATATGCATTAGCATGTGAGGATACAAAGTTGACCCTTTAAGTTTTGGCATTGTACTTTGTAATCAAGTAATTCATCTTTGGTTCTCTATAAACTTTGAAATGATTAGGCATCCCTTCCATGATAGCCACATGTGTGAGAAATTAGTGGCTATGTACCCATTTAGTGTCTTTTACCAACTCTAATTGAGTAACAAACTATAAGAATCTAGAATGTCAACTACTAGGATGTCTATATACTACTATACACATGGCTCAGAGGCTAGTTGTATATATATTTTTAATAGTTCCATAACACAAGGTATTAAGGAATTATCTAGTTGTAGACCACACTTTTTGATTTATCTAAGATTAACCCTAATTTATTACAGATGGTTATAGGCATCACATTAGTTGAAAATCCTGATTCTACCAAATAATTATGAATATTATGACTAAACAATCTTACTGTAAATAGGAAGGTTTAGACCTTAGGCTTATTTTTATAACTCATTACATTTGTATGTGCAACCTTTGACTTATCATTTATATAGGATCTTCTATTCAATGATTTGATTAATAATTCCCTCTGTTCAATGATATTGCCAACTCATGTACAGTGATATTATCCTTGATCTTCTTCACATCTTCTAGGAATTTGTATCCTCTTTTGCTTTATAATTCAATGGAATATAATTGATCCTTTTCCTTTGGATGATGTATATTATTTTCACCCCTTGGATATGGAGGAGTATTGGTATTATTTTTTGGAGTAAAAGTAGTGAGAGTTGTTTTATCTTTAGGTTATAGTTACCCATATGAAATTAATGGAATGCATAGATCTCATCTATGTTATCCTCTCGATCATTTTAATTTTCCATAGGGAATGATAATAATAGGTATCAAATACCATAACTATGTTGGGGTGACTTGGAGTTTCAGAAGGAAATGACTCAAGTGGATTTACTAGTATCTCTTGTCTATCCATTTCTCTTTTAAATATACCAAAGGTTGTGCATAACTCTATGCAATCTAATTATCCATGTTTGGTCATGATATAAACCATACACCAATTAGGTAATGTTGCATCTAAGATGTTTATCTTAGGAATCTTGTTATATGGATGTTCAATATTATTTCCCAGTTTATTGAAAGGCCAATTGTAGCTTTGGTAACTAAAACTCTGATTGATGTTTTGACTACCTACATTTCCCATATTTTTTTAATAGTCAAGAATTCATTACTCCATTTTTGTATAATATTATAAATGGTATCTATCTCAAATTTATTAGAATTATTAACAACACCTTGGGTGGTGGAAGTATTAACTAGAACTAAATCTTGGCCTCATTTCAAATTAGTTATTTGGATAGGATTATTTAAGAAACTTAGGTTATGGCTAGGCACAACATGAGATAGTGGTAGTTGTATATGGGTCTAGGTTTGATTGTTAACCACAACATTCTAGTTAGCATTTAGGACTAGATTTAATGTGGGGTAGGTTTGATAAAAATTGGGTCCTACCAAGCTTTGTGACTAAGGGTTCATCTATCTGTAAACCTATATAGCCTCTACATATGCATTGGTAAATCAAAAACTCTAACTACCCTATGTATAAATGTTATAGTTGCAATATCTAAAGCATTTTTGTACATCTCAAGAGATAATACAACATTTGTCTTATATGAGTTATCTATCCAACTATACATGTTTTAAAATATCACAATAAATTCCATAATGGGTTCATTAAGCTCTATTTTATGTTATTAAAGAAATGGTACACAATGATAGGACTAGTTACTTGGTCAAACTATACTAAAAAGGTGGTATCACACTCATTTTATGACTTGATTCAACCCTCATGATATTAATAAACCAATTATAGGTGGCATATTATAGTATAAAAGGATAGAGACTTCAAGATATATCCTCAAGGACTACATTTAATATTCTTCTAGAGGTCCTAAAGGCTTTTACATGCTCTTTACTTTTCCTCCCTCTTGAGGGAGAAAAACTAGGGAGGTACTTTTTGAGGTTTCTATGTAGATCATGATCATCTCTTGAAATTTTAAAGGAAAATTTGATTATCCAAGGATGGGCCATTGGACATGGGAGGGACCACCTATTTGGAGAATGTGATTGAGTTTAGGATCTTCTTAAGACACTTTTGTTAGTCCCAACCTTTTTATGGGTCTCCAAGGGTAGATATAGCAGGTTATTACTAGAGGTAGAGCTAGTCAATATTTTGGATATATCTATTCCAAATAAATTTATCTTCACATCTTCGAGATGAAGGAAACCCTCCTTCTAGAACCAAAACTAGGTCTTCCCTATTGATGTGGGTTTTATGCACATAGAAGAAACATTTACGATGTATCCTCTAACATTTTAAGATCTCACTAAAGGTGAAATCCACTCTAAGGCATGAGTTAAAGGGTATTGGGTTTTATATTAACTTTATGGTGGAATGGAAGATGGTAAATCAATTGCTAACATGGATGGTTCATATATGGATAAGAATCCTACATATACTTTGAGGTGGATGATGATAGATCTATTATAAAGTGGGCATGATTTAAAGAAATCAAAAATAAATGGAAATGCAAGGTAACTAATAGAATCTATAAATAAAGAAAATGTGTTATTTATAACTAGATTTAGAATAAGGATAGGCACAATAAACTAATGTTTGTACCTTGCTAATTTGGCACACAAAATTGACAAACACAATAAAGAGGTCTCAAGAAAAAATGCAATTAACTGAAAGTTATTAGCTAAAGATTGTTATTACTAAGATTTTTGTTACATCTCTTAGTAAAACATTATAGCTAAAAAGAAGAAAGACCCTTTGACTAGCTATATCTTAGTCTAGGAAGTTACAATAAAATGGTGCTTCTACACAAATATAAAGATTATCCTAGAAAACATGTTGCATTAAATCAAGATTTATCAACCTAAAATTACTAATACACATTCTCAATTGATAAAATCCTAATAATTGGCCACAAGTTATTCAAAATTGCTATAGCACATATCATTAAACTAAACTAGCAATTAGAGCAAACAACATAATTAATATAGCATATAAATGAAAGAGACAGTCATACAACTTAGACTTGCAAAATAAACCAAAGGATTTTTATCTATATTAAATATCAAATTGTATCCTCCCTTTGAAATGTGGGAGATACATGTATATATAGGCTTGGGATGGGGATGCCTCATCCTTCAATCCATGCTCAAAGTTTCACTACCATTAGGACATACATGGGCACAATGTAACCAATCATTCAAAAGAGACAAAAATTGTTACAACATTATGTTATAATTAAATAATGTAATTATAAGGGAAATTTCCTAGAAATAAGTCATTTTAGTTGATAATACTTAGGCTATGGTAGTCATTTTATTTTTAACCATATTTGCATTTGTGGATACATCAAGCATTTGAAAAGTAATTATAATTGAAATAGATGGTGGAGGTAGGGTATCCAAATATTCCTTCCTACTCGACTAAATTTACAAATAGAGAGAATAACTCACTTAGAAGTTCATTTCATTTTCATCAAATTCAAACATAGGTATTTTGAATAGATGGGGTAGTCTATCTGTTGACCATTTTTGGTCTTGTAGACCAAAATCGGTCTCCCTTTTCTTCTCCTCCCATTTCCAAGCTCAAACATGAAGGATAATGTATAAGTATACTTCTACAACTCATTTTTTTTCTTGGCATGTAAAAGGCTTAACCTCAAGTGTTTGCAAGAATAGGCAGGGTTAGAAGGAGTGATTATATAGGAGTTTGCAAAAGGTGCTAGCTTCATGAGAGTTCCCAAAGTTGAGTCTAAGTTCCATGTCTCAAACATCTAAGGAGTTCCATGATGTGTTCTCAGTTTTGACAGAGCAAATAAACTATTTTTGGGGACTTTTATTGGCAAAATAGACCAAGTTCAAAGGGCCAAAGGAGGATGGAAAACACTTAGAAAGAGAGCCAAAAAGGCAAAGTTTTCCTTCAAAAGAAATACTAAGGCATTTCTTAAGGAAACTCAAAGGATGAATTCCTTTGGACAAAATGTCTGAAGGAATTCCTTCAGACTTTTGGTCCAAAGGTATTCGTTGAAGGTTTTTCTGAAAGAAAGAAAGGGAATTTGCAACTCTTCTGAAAGGCAATTTTGAAGGCCAAACAACCCTTGCGGAGGGCAAGTGATGAGTAAAGTGGAACATTACAAAGATCTAAAGGGTAACTTTGGGTTTGATTTAGCCCTTGTGGAGGACAGCTGGTCAAAAGGCCCAAAAGGGACTTACCCTTCAAAAGGAAGACCAAGGAAATTTTCGTAAGGTAAAGGCCGAATTTCTTCAGACAAGATCCTTTCCGAAGAAATCCTTTTAGGAGAAAGTGCCAAGGAAAAAGACAAAGCAAATCCTTCAGACAAAAAGTTTGAAGGAATTCCTTCAAACTTTTGTTTGAATAAATTCACCTAAAAAGGAAGCCTGATCGAAGGGAAATCTGACAGAATACAAGCGAAAAAAAACATGAAGATTTCCTTCATACATTTTGTCTAAAGGAATTCCTTCAAAAAAAATGTCTGAAAGATTTGAGCTCAGACAAAGGATCTTGAAGGACCCCAAAGGGCAAGTACCCTTGCAAGGGACTCTCGGTGACCGCAAAAGGGACCTTTCTCAAGAACCGAAGGGACACCTTCCCTTCGGGAGGTTTCAAGGACAAAAGCCTGACCAAAAGAAAAAGCCAAAGGAAAGAAAAAACCCAAAGGAATTCAAAGGCCTTAAGGCCAAAAGGAAGAGAACACTGAGAAGGGAACCCAAAGAGCCAAAGATTGATAGAATATAGCCTCAAGGGCTCAAATTGTTAGAAGGAGTCAAGAGAGGAAAAGACAAAACTAGGAAGAGACAAAGCTGGGAAAAGACAAAAGTTAAGAATGAACTCAGTGACCTGCTGATGAAAGAGCCCAAGGAGCTAGCAAAGTATGATAAGATATCCCTAAGAGCTCAAATTCTATGAAAAGACAAAGCCAAGAAGAGACAAAATGAATATGGACAAAATAGCCCAGGTGGCAAAAGGGAGGTGAGTTATTCCTGAAGTTGGAACAGTCTCTGCCAAGTGGTCATCAAGGAGTGAAAATAGTGAATACGTGGCCTATTTTTCCCACACTTTGCATTGGTAAGCAGATAAACCATGTGAATCTCTTTAATAATTGGTCTCATTTTTAGACAAAAGGGGTGGCCTTGTCATTAAAACAATCAGGTGACTCATGCTTCTACAGTAGTGTTTGATACATTTTAAGCGCTAAAGTCAAGACTGGTGACTACACAGCATGGTTTTGTTAGGCCATTTCTAGAAGGATGATATCAAAAATAGTGACTTCCTCTTCCCAATGCTCTCAATTCACATGGGACACTTGTAAAAGGGTGCCAAAGTCTTTTCCAAAAAGGGGCGTCTTTTGCTTTCTCTTTCTCTATATATATTGTAATCTCTTATTTTAAGAAGATATCTCTCATATTTTAAGGTGAATCTCTACTAATTTTCACCTGGAATCAATATAATATGCATTTTTACCTCTATTTTGGTTGGATATATCTCTGAGTGTGTCTAAGTGTTAGCCATGTGTTCGAGTCATTTATTTCCTAATCCTTTCACAAGCTTGATACCAACACACCTGGTATAGACAAAGCTCCATTCTTGCAGATAACAAGAAGAGCTATATCTAGAGCACAGAGGTAGAAGAACATTATTAGATAGTGTGTTTTTCCTACAGTGCCTATGGTAAGTTCATTTTCTATGTGTTTCCATTAAAGCCTCCCTGTTAGGTTCCCTACAGTCTGGTCCTTTTACTAGTTAAAGTGTATGCATGTGTCCTTATGGTTCAAAGTGTGAGTATGAGTAGATCAAACTTGTTTGGTGCATCACCATCTTAGGTTATGTTATATTTTTTTAGTAATCCTTCTCCCTTTTTAACCCCCCCATTATATATATATGTATCAACACTCTTACTGGAATAACTAAAAGATGCATCAAAGGGAGCTAGCCATTATTTAGAGACTCTCCCCTCAATTTTTCCATACCCACAGGTAAGAGAGGAGTTTCAATTTTACCACATGGAAGATAGGAGATCATCCTCCTACCAAGGGTGCAATCCACAGCGTCAACAATTTTTGGCATGCCCGGTGGGACAATGTTTTAACACTCAGAAAAGTTCCAAGATTGGTGTTGGTCCTATTACAACAAGAATGAACCACTAATATAGCATCTGAACTTTAATCAGGTGATTGTGGGACATTTTGTCTAAAGAGTTGAATAATTTTGGTGCGTTCTTCAACCAACTAGCCTTTGGAGGCTTTTTCATCAACACCAATGGCAACTCTGAGTTGAATCAGCTGGTTAAGTAGTCCAGGTGCCATCAAGAAATCTTATTTTTGTATGCATAATCCCATTACTCAAAATCATGTGCCTTTTTTCCTTCATATGGTTTTGATCAAGCTTAGGTTGTTCATGGAATCACCTCAAATAGCTATCCTAGTTGCCCTTCAACAATAAGGGAAGCAACACTGGAATTTGAGAAGCAGGTGATGGAGATAGATAGATTGGATGAGCAGTATAGATATCAGCAAGAGCTTATGTACAAAGAGGAGTGTTTGTTTAGGAAAGCTCAGGTCTTGCAATCCATGGAGGAGGAGGTATAAAAATGGAAGATTCCATTCAATCAAGGCAGTCAGCCTTGTCTGCCCCCTCTTATTCTAAAGAAGGCCACCTCTTATGCACCAAATCCTTTCTACCAGATAGCACTTGCTCACTCTAGCTCATTTGATGCATTAATCACTCTTGATTCTAATCCCTTACACCTAGATTCCCAACATCAAAGGGCATTAGAGAAACCTTTCATGGAAATGAACCTTCTCAATTCCTTAGAGTGTGAATCCTCCTTGGAAGGGAATACCATGAACTAGCACGTCTCTCCTCAGGAAATTCTTCTTATGTATCAATAGTCTCTTCCTAATCTTCCCCAACCTCCTCAGGTCTCTCAATATGATGTCTATATTCCAAGTTTGAAGAGGGAAAATCATGAACTAGCTCGAGACCTTGAAGAAGATAAAGTTGTTGCATGTTCACAAGGGAAAAGTTCCAATCCTAAGGTCATGAGTTGGAAGGAAACAATGGAATCATGGGGCAGGAAGGAGGAGGAGAAAGGTTTTGCTCAAAACCTTGAAGAAATAAAATTTTCTCCTACTCACCATGATGATGCTTGTGACCTCTAGGAAAGGCTCTTTCAAGAGAATATAGCCAGGCAAATTGTAGAATTAGAGTCTAGAATGAGGTTCCTCAGCTAAAGTGTGATGGATAGTTCAGATCAAGAAAAATATCCTATATCTGAACACACCCCATATACACTCCTTCAAGACAACTATCAGGCCACATCTGATATAGATGAAGTGCTAACTAAATGGAAGAAAGAGAATCATTTGATTCTAGCTCAATGACTGCCTCCTCTTCCACATGAGTTTAGCCATCAGCCTTCCACTTCATCCCTTCTCAAGGAGGAACCTATTTTGCATGAGGTGAGTGAAGAAGAGAGGATCCAATTTTTATTTTCCCAAGAGGCTATCATGAGTGACAATGAAGAGGAAATCATCATGGATGCTCCCTTTGAAGACATCATCAACAATGGAGAAGACATAGGTCATGCATACATGTGAATGTTCCTGCAATATTAAGAGGAAGGTAAGCATGGTGAGCTCTATCCCCCCTTTTTTGATGAACTTCCTTATTTCTTTGATGGGGAGGATGACCATGCCATGGAACCCAAGTTGGAGGAGGATCAGGAGCATGTTTGGGAACAACTAAAGACTCTAGTCTTTGACTAAGAAAAGGAAAGGCTTGTCCATCTTGAGGAAAGATTTGAAGAAGAGAGCCTTAAATAAGAAGGTGATGTTCTTTGGGATGAGAAATCAATCTATGATCTCATTTCAGACATCACAATAGTCACCCTTCTTCAATAAATCCATGATGAAGTAGAGGATCAGTTTGACAGGGTTTTCAATGAAGCAAAAGGGGACAAGTCAATCCATGATGCATATCAAAGGGCTTATGGTGATAATCTTGCAGCCATGGATTTCTTGGTGAAACACACCAGCATGAAGAACTAGAAAGAGGCAAGCTTCCAAGAACAAGAAGAATACATATATGTTGGAAGCATGTTTGCCCCTGATTCATTTGGATGTGAGTTAATCAAGGTGGCAGGCAAGAAGAGCAAGTCACCAAGTCTCCATTCCATTCAGCCACTTATCTGGCATCATAAGTTTTCTTACCATGAAGGAAACTTAAGAAGTTTTCCCTTTGATCTAGGAGGGAGGAAAATATACCGGGTTAGCTGTACATAGTATTTTGCTTTCAATTTTTCTTTCCCTGTTTTCCCTAAGTGTTGTTTTCATAGGTAGTGTTTTTAGCCTTGTGTGTTTTTCCTTTGTGTTTGGGGTAAAAGCTTCATTATTGATTCTTGGATCTCTCAATTTTTTTTCTAACTCTTTCAAAGTTGCATCTTGATTCCATGCCCAATGGATTCTGAGGCTACTAGCTTCTAAGCATAGTAGGCATGCTTCCCCTAGGAATCACCAAATTGTTGACCATTTTTGGTCCTACAGATCAAAATCAGTCTCCCTTTTCTTCTCCTCCCATTTCCAAGCTCAGACAAGAAGGATAATTCAAAATTATACTTTTGCAATTATTTTTTTTCTTGGCATGCAAAAGGCTTAACTTCAAGTGTTTGCAAGAACAGGCAGGGTTGGAAGGAGTGATTATACAGGAGTTTACAAAAGGTGCTAGCTTCATGAGAGTTATAAAAGTTGAGTGTAAGTTCTATGTCTCAAATGTCTAGGGAGATCCATGATGTGTTCTCAGGTTTGACAGAGCAAATAAACCATTTTGGGGGACTTTTATTGGCAAAATAGACAAAGTTCAAAGGGCCAAAGGAGGGTAGAAAACATTTAGAAAGAGAGACCAAAAGGTAGAGTTTTCCTTCGGAAGAAAGACTAAGGCCTTTATTAAGGAAATTAAAAGGTTGAATTCCTTCGAACAAAATGTCTAAAGGAATTCCTTCAAACTTTTGGTTTGAAGGTATTCATCGGAGGTTTTTTTGAAAGAAAGAAAGGGCCTTTACAACTCTTCCAAAAGGCAATTTTGAAGGCCAAATAGCCCTTGTAGAGGGCAGGTGTTGAGAAAAGTGGACCATTACAAAGCTCCAAAGGGTAAATTTGCGTTTTATTTATCCCTTATGGAGGGAATATAGTCAAAAGGCCCAAAAGGGACTTACCCTTCAGAAGGAAGACCAAGGAAATTTTTACAAGGCAAAGGCCAAATTTTTTCTAAAAAAATCCTTTCTGAAGAAATCCTTTCAGGATAAAGTGCCATGAAAAAATACAAATCAAATCCTTCAGAAAAAATTTACTAAGGAATTCCTTTGGACTTTTGTCCAAAGAAATTTTCTCGAAAGGGAAGCCCGACCGAAGAGAAAGCTGACAGAAGACAAGCGAAAAAAAACATGAAGATTTCCTTCAGACATTTTATCCAAAAGAATTCCTTCAGACAAAATGTCCAAAGGATTTGAGCTCAAACAAAGGAGCCTGAAGGATCCCAAAGGGCAAGTACCCTTGTGGGGGACTCTCGGTGACCACAAAAGGGACCTTTCTCAAGAATCAAAGGGACACCTTCCCTTCGGGAGGTTTCAAGGACAAAATCCTGACCAAAATAAAAAGCCAAAGGAAATAAAAAAACCCAAAGGAATTCAAAGGTCTTAAGGCCAAAATGAAGAGACCATTGAGAAGGGAGCCCAAAGAGCTAAAGATTGATAGAAGATAGCCCCAAGGGCTTAGATTGTCGGAAGGAGTCAAGAGAGGAAAAGACAAAAATAGGAAGAGACAAAGTTGGGAAAAGACAAAAGTTAAGAATGAACTCAGTGACCTGCTGATGAAAGAGCCCAAGGAGTTAGCAAAGGATGATAAGATAGCCCCGAGAGCTCAAATTCTAGGAAAAGAGAAAGCTAGGAAGAGACAAAATGAATATGGACAAAATAGCCCAGGTCACAAAGGGGAGGCAAGTTATTCCTACAGTTTGAACAATCTCTACCAAGTGGTCATCAAGGAGTGCAAAAAGTGAAGATGTGGTCTATTTTTTCCACACGTTACATTGGTAAGGAGACAAACTACGTGAATCTCTTTAAGAAGTGGTCTCATTTGTACATAAAAGGGGCAGCCTTGTCATTAAAATAATCAAGTGACTCATGATTCTGTAGTAGCATTTGATATGTTTTAAGTGCTAAAGTCAAGACTGGAAACTACATAGCATGGTTCTGTTAAGCCATTTCTAGAAGGATGATATCAGCAATAGCAACTTCCTCTTCCCAATGCTCTCAATGCACATGGGCCACTTGTAAAAGGGCACCAAAGTCTTTTCCAAAAAGAGGCATCTTTAGCTTTCTCTTTCTCTATATATATATTGTAATCTCTCATTTTGAGAAGAGATCTCTCATATTGTAAGGTGAATCCCTACCAATTTTCACTTAGAATCAATAGAATACGCATTTTTACCTCTATTTTGGTTGGATATATCTTCGAGTGTGTCTGAGTGTTAGCCATGTGTTTAGTCATTTCTTTCCTAATGCTTTCATAGGATTGATACCAACACACCTGGTATAGACAAAGCTCCATTCCTACAGATAACAAGAAGAGTTGTATCTAAAGCGCAGAGGTAAAAGAAGGTTATCAGACAGTGTGCTTTTCCTATAGCACCTGTGGTAAGTTCATTTTCTATGTGTTTCCATTAAAACCTCCCTATTAGGTTCCCTGTAGTCTATTCCTTTTACTAGTTAAAGTGTATGTATGTGTCCTTATGGTTCAAATTGTGAGTATCAGTAGATCAAACTTGTTTGGTGCATCACCAGCGTAGATTAGGTTCTATTTTTTTAGTAATCCTTCTCCCTTTTCAACCCCCCCATTATATATATGTATCAGCACTCTTACTAGACTAACTAAAATATGCATCAAAGGGAGATATCCCTTATCTAGAGACTCTCCCCTCAATTTTTCCAAACCCACAGGCAAGAGAGAATTTTCCATTTTGCTATGTGGAAGACAGGAGATCATCCCCCTATGAAGGGTGCAATCCACAGCATCAACACTATCCATCAATTTTCTATGTGTTTTTAATGTAGCCCCAAGATCCACATAAATATTCTCTATGTTAAGGACCTTGCTTCTAGAAAAATTTATCAACTATAACAAGTTATCCTATGTCTTATAAATTGTGCCCTTGACCTCTACGTTGAAACTATTTACTGCTATCTAGAGAAGGTCTTCAAGGATGACCCTAATGACTAATTCCCAGATTGGGTTAATCACAACATTGATTATCATTTCACCTAAAATTATAATTGCCTAATCCTCATATTTGGTGAGTTTTAGAATTAAATTTTGCATTTATTGGTGCCATTTAATCAAGCTATCTCTCTTAGAAGCTATGTAGTTCAAGGTGCATGCTACATACAGAGTAATTATTAAGTTTAGATGGTCATAAATCTTGTTATGGGAAACCTATCTTAAGAAATGGAGTTTGGCCTCTAATTTATTCATCTTATCATCAATGGCATATACTTATCCCCACTAGGGAATTGACTCCTTTTCACTTCTTATTAATTAGATAATGTCATACATATTATGATCTTATCCTTGTACTTTATCCATGATGTCCCTTGTAGGTTGTATGGTACATATTCCTTGTAATTCCTTCATGGCTTTATCAAATCCTCTAAACATTTATTTTATTACTCCCCTTGTAGAGTATACAAGGGTGTATGGGTCTTCTATGTAATTACTAATATTAGAAGGGAGCAATTTTATTCTCTTGGTCAAATAAAACACATATTCTTTTTGCTCCAATTCTAATTTTTATCCTTCAACCATTAGGGTTTTCCTTTTGACCTTTATAATATTATTCATTTCTCTATCAAAATGAAACGTGACTACTATTTGTTTAATAAAAACCAAGTCTTGCCTATCTTATTCTACCTAGGGCTTATATAATCAATGTTATAATAGTTGTACTAACTAGAACAATAGTTACAACTGTAGGTAAAGAATGAGGATCTCATCTACTTACTAGTTGAGAAGTAGTAACTAGGGGAACTATTAATTCATGTGTCACTATGATAATAGGAGGTGCCAAGGATGGAGATAGGTTCACTAATTTCCCATGTGTAGAATCTAGAGGTTTAGAATATTCTTCATCTTATATGTCTCCATCTTGATCTTGAGGTAATTGAATTGAGACTGAACTAATATTCAAAATATTAGCATCACCAAACTGAGTGTCTTATGGTAACCAGTCATCCTCAAGATCACTTTTCACAGTCTTGATAATGGTTTTGAGCAAATATGTCTCTATTTTATCCTTCCATTTTTTTTTGGTAAATGACTCCTTTTAATTATCTATCACCTCTATAAGTTTTATTGCTTTAGAACTTTTTATTTTATCCAATCCTCCCTATAAATTTTCTTATGATGTCTCCTTTATTACATAAACCTAAAGAGAATCTTAAGGCCTCCATACTTCTTCTTGTATACAAGGACATCTAGTAAGAGTAGAAGTTGGTGATAGAAGGGGTGAAATAGTAATAGGTGAATCTAATGGGGCAACAAGTGATGATGAGGTGAGAGTAGTAGTGAATGTTAGGAGTGAACTTGGGGAAGTGGATACTTGTCTAAGGAAAGGAGATATTGATGGAGGTGGTGGTGTAATGGTTTGAAATAGGGGTATAAATGGATCCAAACTAGAAATAGGAGGGAGAAAATATGGGAGACTCACTTGTTGTAATAATGTGAGGTAGGACATAGAAACATAGAAAAGGGTCCCTAGACTGAATTATATTTGTAATATCGTATGTAATGGTGGCCAATTGAAGAAGGGTAAACCCTAGGGTGGTTTTTATAATGGTGACCACTGACACGGGATGTTGAGGGGACCTTTGGTTACTTCCATGTTTATTTCCCATAGGTGTTTGTTCTGATGGTCTAGCCTATTCTTATCCTTAGGCTTCAACCTGTAGGAAGGATTCTTCGAGAGTTTTTGAAACCCAATGATTTTCCTCAATTATCCTAACCTCTTCCTCAGTGGTTTATAGATGATATTGAATATTTTTTACTACCACTATACGCATATTTACCCTATTCATTCTTATTTAGACCTACGTATCATTCAAATCATTCATGAATATTTCATCATATGGATATGAGATGTGGTTGTAATCAATATTCATCTTCCCCTTAACTCTATTTAAGTGTTTCCTGACCATGTGCCTTATATCCCATTACCTATAAGGTTCCCAATTTAAATCATAGTGTGTTATACTTTTTTCCAATTTATGGAAATGTTCCCATCAGGTGTACTAGATCTTACCAATGTTGATGAGAGGTGGGTTTTCAGCTCCTTATTTGTCACTCTTAGTTTAACATCTACAAAATCAACTAGCTCAGTCATAATTTCCTACTCTTCCACCTTGTCTAGGACTAACTGCGGTAGATACATAGGAGGAGAACTGGTTCACTCTATTTTGATGTCCACATGGTTTGGATAGAGCTAATAGTCAACCATATTTTCAATGGTTATTTGTATTTTATTAGACAATTTAGGCATGTCCCTGCCATAAATAGTTTGTTATGCCATTCAATAGAAGGCCTTGGTAAGTCTATTCATATTCTTCCTAAATTTTTATATATGAATAATATTGAATTAATCACAAATTTGGTTCTTAGGATACTCAATTGATGGATCCTAAAGTTCCTCAAAAGCTATGTGAATAGTCCTTGTTATGGTGTCCATGAGATACGACATCATGTAGAATTTACCATCTAGTTTTTTTGATGAATTGAGGACTTGGTTAATCAAATTGGCACTAAAAATCTCACCAATAGCTATAACTTTGGTGGAAGTGAGGATGGTTTTTAATAGGAGAATCCAAACCTCATTTATGTAGGTTATACTTGGGAAACCTTAAATTTGGATTATAAAATCCATAACAATTCTAATTCTAGGCCTAAATATGGTAATGGGAATAGAATAGATAGGGCCCTTGACTATGAAGGTACTACGGTCACCAGCACATTCCAACAACTTAGTGGTTACATTATTTACATACAATAATGAATTAACTAGTGCTTGGTTATATTCCATTTTAGGGAGGGGATCCTATAGTATTTTTCAAAAGCATACCCACTAATATTCATTGTTGGGGTGCTATATTGGTGAAAATACAGGAATATGCTATAAATTTGACAATTTTAAAGTAAATAAAATAATAGGTAAATTTATGGAATTACCTTAGGTTTTTATGCAACACTAATTAGGCCTACTGATTTTATCTCCACCAGGTCTTCTTTGTATCTTCATGTAAAATTTGAGAGTTGATCCTCAGGGCCATAGGGTTATGCTACTTAAACTTCCTCCCGTATAGTAGAATAATATTTAAATTCCTAGTTGAGGGCTACCTCATCAAACCTTATATCTATGGACTACTTATGTCTTTCAATGGAATATATAGAGGAGGTGGCAAAAGGTGTGAATCAAAATCCATTATTTTTCACTTAAGAGCTTTGGTTCTTTAAAACCATGGAATATCTTGGTCCTAATAGAGATTGAATTTATTCTAGAAACTACTCAATAGATGGTATGTATTTAATTTAATTCATTGATCATATATATTACATTTGTATTATTTACCTCTACAAAATTGAATTCACTTAATAAATTAGTTCATGTGGATTAATCGCACCAATGACCCTAGATTTATTTTATTTCTTCTATTTTCATATTTTGAATTCACCTGGTGATGTGTTAGCCCCTTTTTATTGTCCTTGGCACCGAATGGCTTCTCTTTATTAATCTTTGAGTGTGTCATCATCTATATTTGACTCTTGGTGATATTCCACTTCCTCAAAAATTATTACATTTTTGTTACCTAGGTTTGATCTTTGTTTATACTTGTTTATTTAACACCTTAAGCTTGTGGGATCATGGCATATAGAGGGTTTTTTTTATTTCAATGTACTAAGAGTGATGTATCCCCTTCCTCCACTTTATAGTCTCTAGGTGATCGCGTTGATGATACATGGTGACATCTCAATGTTTGGATCACCTGAGAGACTTAGAAACTTCTTAGAATTCTCTAACAATAGTGGGTCTACTATATCATGACACATGGATGGTTCTCATTATTTTATTGGCCTCAAATATTTTTTACACTAAAATTAAATATTTTAATCACTATGTGAGTGGTATTTTGACATGTGGATGGTTTTCATCAATTTGGTGGACCCAAAACTTTTGTACATGAAAAATTCAATCTACTAGTCAATGGTTGAATGGGATTGTGACACTTAAATGGATGTTTCCATTACATTGGCCCCATAACTTTCATATACTAAAAATTTAATTTTTTATCGACCAACTAAGTGAGATTATGAAACTTGGCATTATCTCAACTTTCTACTCGACCAAAGTCATTTTTATAAATTTCGAAGTGTCAAAAAAGCCATGGGCTAGTATGTTATTTTTTAGTGACATAAAAAAATTTAGAACACTGAAGTATAATGAATACTTCACTTTCCTTTAGTTATCTGATAGGGTGAGTGAATGCCATATGGCTAGCTTTGGTGTCTTGGTAGGTGTCTGAGAAAAAATTAAAAATAATTCTAAGTGAATAAAAACTTGCACAAGATAACTAACAAAGAAACAACACTTTAATAAACATGTAATTCAATTAATTTGAAAGAGGTAAAACTTTACATGCTTTTGGATTAAAAAATTGAACTTCATGAATCTTTAGAATCCAAAAAAAACTTTGATAAACATGCACAAAATAAAACAAAGGCTGGAGATGTAATTCAAGACAATCTTAAGCATAACTTTCATTTGTAATAATAAAATTATCATTATTAAAAATGAATGCTACTTGATAAAGTGGGTCCCTGTTTAAAAATTAAATAGGGTATGTTGGGACATAACAATGTTATATACCTATCACTATCTCTAAATAACTCACTCCAATAGAGCATAATAACTTTAGATTATTCTTTGATAAGTATCATGAAACATTTTCTTGGTCATATTAAGATATGTCAGGTATTGATCCTATCATCATTACCAGATGCAAAACTTATTAGATTAAAAAAATGAAAAAAATCCACCTAAAATTTCTACCTTATGTCACAAATAAATCATTAAACTTTTGGATGCCAAATTCATCAAACTTGTTGACTACTTATAATGCATATCAAACAACATTCACATTCATAAAAAAACACCAAATGCATTTATTTTTGTAATCTTAACTTAGCATGTTAAAAAGATAACTTCACCTCACCTTCAATAGATGTTATAGTCAATTCCACGACTAGATATGAAATTTTATCACTTATGGATGGTTTGTCAAGATATAACCAAATTCACATAGCTCCTAAAGCCCAACATAAAACAATATTTATTACATAATGGGGCACCTATTCTTACATCAAAATTCCTTTTGGTATTAAAATTCTAGAGCAACCTATCAACATTCATGACCCACATTTTCCATGATATTATATAAAAGATAGTGGAAACATATGTCAATTACCTCATTGCCAAATATAAAATTCATACAATGCACCTCACCAATCTAGCTATCATTTTTGATTAAATAATCAAATATAAAGTTAGATTGAACCCATAAAAATGTGTATGTGGAGTTATGTATGGTAAACTTTTATGTATCTTAGTCTCTCTTTGAAGCATTTATGTCAATCTAACCAAAATAAATTTCATTGTCAACATTCCTATTCCTTATCCCATTCCTAAAATATGCACCTACCTTGGAAAATTTGGGGTAATTTGATGATTCATCCAAAAAATGGCTTACTTTATATACTCTATCAATTCCATTCTCAAAAAAGTTAATGATCTAGAATGGATAGATTCATGCGAAAATTATTTTGATAATATGAAAGAATATTTGCTCCATCCTCCTACTCTTCAACCACCTTCAAACAACCATCCCTTAATCTTATATACCTCTTTTACCCCATATTTGTTGGGGCCATGCTTTCCCAACAAGATGATACTAATAGAGAGTACACTATTTATTACACCATTCAAGGATTCATTGATTATGAAAAATGCTATACCAAAGTAGAATGTGATTACCTTGTTAATTATTTCCTAACTAAAAATCTTCATCATTATATTCTCTACTAGACCAGTTATGTCATTGTTTACTTTGATCCACTTCATCATTTATTCTCCAAATCATTCATACCTATAGATAGAATTTTCAAATTGATGGTCCTCTTGATGGAATTTGACCTTTAAATTATTATAAAAATATATGTCAAGGGACAAGTCATCACTAACCAACTTGTAGTGGAACTTCTACCATCTACAAATCACCTTCAAGATAATCTCCAGGAAGATGATATTTTTTATTCATAATTTTACTTCTAATTTAAAATTAAATAATCAATAAGATACCAATATCATTCTTGATACTACTAAACCCAAATTAGTTATCAAATAACTACTTCAAGTTACCATTAATTTATAAGAAGATACATGTACACTCCACTTTAATGGTGCAAAATGCCTCTAAGGAGCTAGGGTAGGATGTATTCTAAAAAAACCACATGGTAATATCATACCTTTAGCATTTAAATTAAATTTTTATGTCACTAATAACATATATGAATATCAAGTTCTAATATTAGGCATGAAAGTCACACTCAACTTATTTTTCCAATATTTACATGCTTTGGGTGAATCACAGCTTATATCTTGTCAAGTTAATGGTGGTTATCAATGAAAATTAAAAAACTAATTGCATATCATTAAATTTATACCACATGTTCTTTACCTCTTTTACCATTGAGTCAATTCCAAGAGGTCAAAATAACATAGTTAATTCATGTGCTTCATCAGTATCTTTATTTAACCCTCATTAATTATTTAATGATTCCTAATTTCTTATCCAAATTAGAAAATCACATTTTTTATTAAATAAAATGATTCACTAATTTGTCACATTGATGCTATCACTATTTGACAAATCCCATGGTATAAAAGCATAATCTAATTTCTTTAACATCAAACATACCTTCCAGACATAGATTTTCATGAAAAGACTTGAATAAATAACTAAGCTTTCAATTATGTATTTAGATACAACACCCTTTACTACTATAATGAATAATAAACACTACTTTGTTATGTAATGCAAGATGAGGTTCATACTCTCTTAGAACAAGCACATGGGAACATTTATGGTGGTCACTATAGTAGACATGTTATAGATCACAAATGCTAATATATAGGTTACTTTTGGCCTAATCTAGAAAACTATGTTTTGATAAAAAGTGTAATCCTTGTCAACTCCATAATGATTTAATCCATTCACCACTAAATGAGCTCCAAACAATGGAGTCTCCTTAGACATTGTTTATGTTTAGATCAGACCTCATTGGTAAATTACCTTAGTCACAAGATGACCATGTCTTTATAATTACTACTATTGAATATTTTACCTAATGGGTAGAATCCATGCCTCTTTTTAATGTCATGGGAACCACCATTTCAAGATTTATTCTTAACCAAATCATTCTCTATTTTGGATTTCCGTATACCATCATCTCTAGCAATGGTGAAAATTTCAAAAATAAGGACGTGAAACAATTATGTGATAAATTTAAAGTTTCCCAAAAAATTTGCACACCTTACCACCCTCAATGTAACATCCAAGTAGAGGCTACTAAAAAAATTCTAAATAAAATCTTACATATAAATATTTGACAAAGTCGTACTAATTGGCACCTTCATCTATATCCTACACTTTTAGTGTACCATACTAGCATATGTACTACAATTGGGGCTACACCATTCTCACTTGTATATGGTTCCAAATCAGTATTACCATTAGAATTTGAACTCCCATATTTACTTATATCTATCCATGTTATAATTCTTGATGAATAATTATGTGAAGTTCATTTTCATGATTTAAATTTTCTTGATGAACATCACTTGGCCACTTTATAGCGTAACCTCCAATACAAGGCTCACATTCCTAAACAACATAACAAATAGGTCAAAGTCCAAACATTTAATTTTACTTCTTTAAAGAAGTAAAATATGCCCAAAAATGGTGGGGGCCTTACTTAGTAAAGACATTCTTGGTCCAAGTACTTATCATCTATAAACTAATGAAGGCCATGATTTCAAAGAACCTAATAATGTACAATTTTTAAATAAATATTTTTCTGAAATATCTCCTTTTTCATAATTCTATATATTGTCTTGATAACACTTATTATAGGGCTTGTGCAATAATATCTCCTATTTATCAGCCTATTATATACACAAACCTTAGTTCCCTTCTTTAGTCCTTTAGTTTATATTTATTACTTTCATTTAATTCATGAGTTTCATTGTAGTACCTTGGATAGGACCTAGTTTTCCTCATTAATATATTTTATTTTCATACATCCATTTCTCCTGCTTTTTATCTTTGATCATAAGTTTGTTATTTTACAAACCTGTTTCATTTTCTTCTTTGTGAGTTGTAGTGTCAAACCATAGATAGGACCATGCATTCCTCACAAATACAATTTTCATATTTTACACCTACTTAGGTTAATGTTTTAATTTGTAGTGTAATACCATGGATAGGACCATGTTGTCCTCATAAAATTTATATTCTTTCAAACCTTTTACAAATTGAGTGTTCTTTTTAGAATGTTAAGAAATGGTTAAAAGTTTTTTATTCCACATTCTAAACCTATGTAATGAACTATTTTAGCATGTTTCCATACACTTAAATCCAAATATTATGATAACGAATCATACTTGTCATTGTATCCCTTTCACATTGTCACATTTTTTCAATTTGAGGTAATTCAAATTGTTTCATGTTATTTTTCCTTGATCTCCCTTCCTTTCATTCCACTTTAGATAAAACAAGGTTGAAGTCAAGATAACACTATTATTTAACATTAATAAACAAGATTATTAAACACCATGTTCTCTAAGTCCTCTTTCTTAGTAGTCAAGTTCAAAGTTTAAAATGGTAGTCATTTTTAGCACCCATGTTTGGTTCTATGAATCCATTTGGAGGAGGAATAGAAAAATACATAAAAAAGATAAAATCCAAATAATTTAAACAAAAGGTAATGATTAAAAGTCAATATAAAATCAAAAATTCAATATTATAAATTAAAAAATGATTCATAACACATATTATATTCCTAATTAAAGCTCAAAATCCATATTTGGCCTCATAATATATTCGAGGTCCATTGGGGTGTGGTAGGCTAGTAGATTAGGATAGGAGAATTAAAAATTATCTATAGTGATGCCTTATTTATCACATAAGTAACTATTGTCACTCAATATTTCACCCTGTAGATATTGTTCAAGCCTTCTCTAGATTGAGTGTAACATTATATTACCTCTAGGCCTATGGGCTGCCTATAATAGAGGTAAACCTCTAGGTTTAAGGGCTAACTTCGTATATTAGTTTTTGATAGCTTTTAACCTACACTATTTGTTTTCTTGGATGAAAATGGATAGAAGGAACACAAAATTAACCTATGATAATGGGGTGATACACAATATTGATCTCCACTAGACTACCATACACTTGTACTATGAAGAATGGCTCACAACACTAGTTTCAACATCCTAGATTGCTCTAACATAAGTGTTTCAAACATAGAGGTGATATGCAGTGTAATTTTCAAGGTGATTTAACAAGAGGTCAGATTATAGACACTAATGCTACTCCTTAAAATTATAGATATTAAAATACACTAGATACACTTCATGTGACTTATTAGAGGGAGAACTTCTTGCACTAAACATGAAAGAGTAAAGAGAACATAAGGAAAGGTAGTTATCATTTTTAGTTCCAATATAAACTACTTAAAACACTTAGAAAAGAAATATATGAACTCAAAAATAGATTATAAATCTTTATTTCAAAGGAAAATATAGTATTCAAACCAGCAAAGCTTCACCATACCAGGTGTGGATTAGCTACAAATACTAAAAAGGCTTGCATATATAGAGCATAAGAGAAGAGAGAAAAGAAGAGAAATGGAAGGGTCACAAGGCCAAGTTTAAAACTTCATAAACTAGTTAAAAATAAATATAATGAAGAGGGAAATAGGTCATGAGGGACTTCTTTGAAAATTTTCCATCACAACATGACATATCCTTCAAGTTGGCATAGAGACTCTTCACTGTCCTTCTTGAAGTTGTCTTGATGATGAAGAGTTCACTTGATTATTCAAAACTATCATTGGAAGTTATTAACACATGTTCTCTATAATGGGAGGTTGGAAACAAGATTTGTAACCTTCATTTATGCCCTTAAATTGATGAATTCTCATGGACACTTGTTGTTCACTCTCTAATAGTCACTCACTGGTCTTTTAGGCCTAAACTTTCACACTTGTCACCTAAGTGATGTGAATTTTCTTAATTAAATATGTGTAAGAGGTGTTATACACATATTTATAACATATTTTCCTTCCAATCCATCAAATAAACCTCAATATATCCAATGACATTCTTCTCACTATCACACTTAAGTAGTCATTTTGCTTTCTCATTGTATGTTTAGACTGCCAGTAATGAATGGTCTAAAAAAGAGGTTTTCATGCACAACCATGGTAATAAATGAGTATATGGAGTTATTAAAAGTGCCTAAGCACCTTCCATAGTGATATTCATTCATCAAACCCCTTTTTTACATGTGAAACACATCAAATTCTAAAAAAAACACATTATTAGGTATGTTTGTACAGGTGACATTATAGATAAATTAGGTATCAAGGATCTTAAGGGAGTTATAGATAATTTCAAAACACTTCATGGGCATTTGGACCCTCCTAGATGCATCTCCATTCATTTCTTCTCCATTGGGTTCTTGAGATGGTTTTAGGTCTTTTAACTTCTTAGTGATGATTCATAAAATATAGATGCTCAACCTCAAAAAAAATTCCATTGAGTTCAATTTTAGGACCTCCTTAAACTATTCTTATCTCCTTCAAGAACCATTCATATTTTTCGTATAGATATGAGCAATGGAAGATGGCTCTTGAGCACCTTTTGGGAATTCTAAGTAGGCTTGAGACCAAATTAGGACAAAATGACCAATTTATATATTTCCATACAAAACAATGGTTTTTTTAGACTATCCACTCTCCCATGAAGATCATAAAATGTATTATAAGGTTCATGTGGTCATGTAAAACAAGTAAAGCACCATGAGGGTTTAGGCCTAGTTCTAGGCCTAATAGACCCAGACCGTGTCCTTATATGTATGACCAAATGTAGTTAATTCCCATAAATTTAGGTGACCTTAAATATTTTTTCAAATTAAAACCAACCTCACACATAATTATTTAATACCTCTTTGTTTTCCCTTTCATCCTATCACCATTTACACATTCTACCTACAGGGTGGTCTTGAGTGTGGAGTGCCCTTTGTCAGAGACAAAAATAGAGGGAACTTTCCCTATTTCTTTGATCAAAATAATACCAAATAGGTACTTATTAGGTCATGAATACCATATAAACCAAATTTCAATTGTTGACTATGCTCATAGATCCTTCAACATCATATATTCAAAAAACTAGCCTCTATGTTATGACTGTGTGTAGGATCTTGGCACAGTTTTATAAACTTCAAAGTTATGGCCATAGGTTAAGGTTATTATTTATTTATAACACTTGAGAATTTTTCATTACCATTGTGTGATTTTTTTAAATATGTACTATCCATAATACGCCTCTACCAACTTTCCAATCTCACATCTCTCATTTACTAGAACTAGTTAGCAGTTAGACTGTAGGTATCTCATTGAAAAATACAAAGGATTATTGTAGGTGCTCATCTATGTAAAATAAATTTACCTCAACTAATTCTATTTACTCTAAGTATTTATGCCATATTTACCCCTATCCAATAATTCTCATGCCTTGGAAACATGCATCATTCTATCGCCCTCAATCCATCATGTGCCACTATAAGCTACAGGGTCATTTGGGATTTACAGCACTTCAGCTTTCATTGAATATCCTCAATAGAAACTTGACTGAGTTGAAAGCCATCCAACCATCAATTTATTTTAACTTATTAACCCCTTAATGCATCAATATGTTGTATCTAGGCTTGGGATACAAGAGAGAAAACTATCAAGTCTGTCTAGACCTCAAGACACTCCTCCATGAGATGACTTTTTATGAGGCAAAGTCCCTTTTCAGAGAGAATAAGGTAAACTCTTCCATTAAGTAACTTTCTAAGTTTGAGTGATTGTGAGTGTAAATAGAGTATTTGAAAACTATTCTTAAATATCTTTTAGTGACTTAGTCTCGTTGAGGTCATATTTAGGATCTTATCACAACCTTGAAACTCTTGTTTCATCAACATGATTGATCAAGGCTTAGTTCCAATTAATTATAGGTGATAATCACAAGGAGACCTAATTGTGTGTATATTCTAACTATATTATCAGTCCTCCCTCACCAAAATTTGGTCTTTCAATGGTTCAACCATGTTTTTAATGATATATCAGATCTTATGAATGTTTAGAGGTTTTAAACTCGTTAATGCCCTTATATAAGCACTCTCACATAATCCTATAGGTGACTATTATAAGGCCTCTTAACTGTAATTGTTTCTTAGACCTTTCACTCCATCAATTATACTTTTGAGACTAAACCTTAAAATTAGGAGCTTATCACCATGAAATGATAGATTAAACATAGCATATCACCTTTGATCAAAAAACTAATACAGGAAGATAAGCTTTACAATTTTGAAAACAATGTCTATAGACTTCAATGGAGCCTTCTATTAGAAAAATGATATAGTCCTACTTATTCCTTGATATCCACATGTGAAAACTATAATTAAAACTATATGATAAGAATTTTCATACTCTTCAAGATTATGTACACCACCTGGTTTTCTTGGATCAATAAAATTAGAGAAGAAAACTAAAGCCATTGGGGATGTGCAGGCAGACTAGAATCACCAACATTCTTAGTGATGGTTCATACAGCATAGATCACCAATATATTGTGTTTTGGATCCTATTTATAAATTAAATTTTATTTTCAAATACTATACATTTTAAATGTATTGTACACTCTAGATGTATACTATACATATGGGGGTTTGAGAGCTGTAGCCCCCAAAAAAACATTTGGACCCCTTTTGATGGGAAACTTCCCATGGTTTTGGTACCCATATTTTGTAATACCACTTTGTTTATGTATTATGTATTAATGGATATTTCATAGGTAATACATCATGATAATGAGGGTTTGAGACAGAAGAACAGAGTGTGTGAATTTAGGTGCAAATTTAGGAGGATTTGTTGAGTGCAGCTCCAAATAATATTTGTCAATTGTCATTGTGAAAATACTGATCTAAGAGTGGTTTGTACTCTCATGGATTATAATAAAATATGATCAAGTGTTTCTTGGTGGATGTATCCCACATTGGGTGAACCACCTTAAATCTAGTCTTCTTATTGTGCATTTTATTTTTATTCTTTTTGTATCTCTGTTTATATCTATTATTATTGTGATTTTGTGAAATTATTCCACATCAATTTCTATATTTATTCCTAACACAATAATGTGAATATTTCCATAAAATATAAGTAAAAAGGGATTAATATTACTCACCAAGTTCACTCACTTGAACTCTGATCCTCCTATTTGTATCAAAGAAAAATTGGTTGACCTCTTTGACTTGTCTAAGAGAGCGATTAGTGAAAGAGGTCAATTTTTGATAGTTTTAGACCTATCAAAGCTACCTGAGCATGGAATTCAACCATGGGGATCTCAAAATACCTCCTTTAATCCTTCCCACATGCCAAGTGTGTCACTTAGGTTGTACAACTACCTAAAACTACATGTTTTTAGTTGGTATTTCTAGATGGATGTTGAACCTAAAATTTGTCAATTTCAAAACAATTTATCTTAAAATGTTTGTATTGTGCCCAACATAACCCATTCCTAGTTTATTTTTGAATAGGGGCCCATTTCAGCTTGAAAGGAGCTAGTTGTAGTGAGGAAATCAGTTATTGGTGTTCAACAATTCTCAACAGGATAGAATTTCCTAAAGTCCTTATGTCTAGGTTACATATTAAGAATATGTTTGTTTTAATGATAATAAGCTTTTCCATTATCCCTATTATCTTAATTTTCATTATTTATTTTATTTAGGATAACCTATTAAAGGCTTTCAAGAGTTACTATTCCTAACATGCGGGATATTATATTTCATCTTAACACCTTTTTCCTTTGATAAAAACTATACGAGTTTATTAAATTTACAAAAATATGACCTAAGATGACATAGGACCAACTTAGACAAATATGACAAAGATAAAACATATTGTATGACCTTATTCAATACACTGGCATACATTTTCCAACCTAGGAGACCCTATGAAGTTTTGAAATATATAAGGGGTTGACCTAATTTTAATTGGGGTTAAATAAGTCAATATTTTGGAAATTTCTTAGGGGTAGCAAGCCTCCTATGCTAATGACCAATTACCCTTTCCTATCCATTGGTATATGGAGCCACCTATGCATTGCCAATGACACTAAAATGCCTCTAAAAAGGCCATAGAACCAGACCAAATAGAAATAAAAAACAAACACAAGACAATACAACAAATCAAGCACACTTGTGTTCTCATGAACACTTAGGTAAAACCCACACAACTCAAACAAACTAATTTATTCACATACTAACTTAATAAAACTTTTCCTCTTCAATCAAAAGGGAAGCTTGAGCCATTGTTTGCTTCATGAGATGAATGAGTGAATGAGGCATATTGTCTTTTGAGATTTAGCTTTTGTGTCTCCAATTCCTTCATGAATTTCACTCTCTTTGACATGATCTTAAATGCAACCACATCAAATACTAACACATCATCTAGGAATGTGACTTCTCCTTTTGACTTAACCATCTCTTCATAGTACTCCTCAACTATAGCTTGACCCAATTATGCTTCATCCAAGCATGGTTATTTGAATTCTATGGTAATTTGAATGAGATAAAACTCCTTATCATCTACAATCTCATGAGATATCACTTCAATAATCTTGATACTTTGGGAGCTATCATGTTATAATTCAAAAGGAAAAGC
Organism: Torreya grandis; assembly: GCA_037957365.1. NCBI lineage: Eukaryota > Viridiplantae > Streptophyta > Pinopsida > Cupressales > Taxaceae > Torreya > Torreya grandis. Next base: position 3,992,675 of record JARHVA010000365.1, on the reverse strand, counting down.
ATCTTCAATAATATCTTTAACTTGGATAATAGGAGATATAGGCCTTTGAAGGGCTTCAAATTCACTACATACCTCATAGAATATTTTTCATAAATCATATTACCCCATAGAGTCATCATTATCCTATTATTTTATATTTTTAAGTTCTAGCTCTTGATGATACACATGAACATCAACCAACTTAGTAGATGCGGAGTCCTTCTCAAGCACCTCTTCTTTCATGTCTTCATTAAACTCTTTGTGGATAGATGCAACAACCTTAAAATTATTTTTCTTCACTTAAAAATACTAAATTACACTTTTATTCACCAAGGGGACTTAATATTTTAGATAGAAGATAGGCTATAGAACTAAGCTAACTAGGTTGACTTAGTTTGTTATAGGATTGCATTTTCAAATACTACAAACTTGCACAAAATATAATTGTAATGAAGTACTAAATTGACAAAGAAAGAGAAGAACCTTGGTGGGTTGTATGATTATGAGGATTGAAAATTAGATGTTGAAGTGTCTTCAATTCTAATTTCAAGTTTTGAAAACTAAGTCAATTGGTTTGACCTAGTTCTATGAAACCCTATTTGTTAAAGCAAGATAAAATGACTAAGTCAACTTGCATGACATAGTTTGTTATTCTGAATGCTGAATTGAAGAATAAATCAACTTATTCAGCTTAGTTTGTTATCTAGATTCTAACTAAAAGACTAAGTCAACATGTTTGACATAGTTTGTTATCTACAACTGAAGAAGAATACTATGTTGATATGTCTGATCTAATAACCTATATCTGATGAAGATATGCATAGAAATAATAGATTCATTTTGATGTGACTGTGTTAAATATGAGCACCAAATTTAAAACTATATTGACTTGGTCGACATAGTATCATAAATATAAAAAAATAATAAAATGATAGAAATGAAAGTGTGAAATAAAACCTCCAAGGGTTAGATTCACATCAAGTTCACCAAAATGTATGCAATGGGAAATACAAAAAATCTACAAATCAATCCTATCTTAGAGAGGATAGATCCTACTTACACTTCTGATTAGGGATACATTACATAATTTGGGTCATGACCAATATGGCTCTGTTAGACTTATCCAAGGGATATCTTACCACAATAATATCATTAGAGAGGGTTCCAAATCCTTCAATCAATCAAAACTATGCAATAACCCTAACTTGGTCCTATGTTTTCATATTCACTAAACTAATAATAAGAAAATAAAAAGTATAATCTAGGTTTCACCCAATCTTATGACAAAAAATGGGGTTAGTAAACAATAAAAGTATTCATGCATAAGATAATCCTATTTAAGCTATGTATAATTAAAACCCTAATACATGGAGAGAGAAATATTATTAAAAATCCATTACTCATGTTACTTATATCTACTAAAGTGAGGATCAAAGTTAGACACACTTACCTGAAAGATAAACCTATCGAAACTCAATATTTCCCTTGGCTAAAGGTGCTTCACAAGAGGTTGTTATGGTTTGCAAGGATCACTAAGAAAGGCTAAAGCATCCAAGACTTATCCACAAGATAAGATTATTCTCCAAGTAGAAATCTAAGCTAATATTCCTCAAATATAATGGCATAAGAGAATATTGTAAAGAAGCATAGATCTAACCCTAAACTCTTCTAAAAGTTTTAGCTAACAAGGTTGACTTGGTTGACCTAGTATTGAAATTGATAAAAAAAAATAACTAGATAATGAACTATGTTGTCCATGGTTGACTTGGTTCTTAGTAATCTCTATCAATAAAAATACAAGGTCGATGTGGTTGACATAGTCATATAAACTATTAAAAATGGGTTTAGGTTAGGGAAAGAGATAATAAAGGTGGTAAATGACTAGATGAAGGTGAAAATAGGAGGAAAATCTTAGGGGAATGGTTTTTAGGAGAAAAGTGTGTATATAGCAAGTGTAAAATGGGACAATAATCCTATGAAACACCAATGGTATGCCCACCCCTTTTCTAATGCACCCCTTAGGGCATGCACTTAGAGATATTGAGAATCGACAAGTTTCTACAAGATATAAAGCATCACTAATTGATAAAGTTTTAAAATATTATGTGTATACATATGCCCCACTTGAACCTCATCATGTGTCACTTAGGTGCAATAGGGGATGGTTTTTTGAGAAAGAACATAGTAACACACAATGTTGAAGCTAAAAAAAAATTCAATAGTTTAAAGCATAAAATAATTGAAAGTAAATGATTGAAAGGGAAATAACTAAAAAAATAAATGTATACATATGTGGACTTACCTTTATTATTGGATGGTTGGTTGTTATGTTTATATTTTTGATTATGGAAGGCATAGAGTTTGCTTTCAAAAAACCCAAGAATACAAAACTAAAGAGAAAAAACAAACAAACATAGGAAAGCCAAGATAATTGATGCTATGTGGATGGGATGTGCTTGGAAATTTGGCAATCTATAGAAATAAGTGTTATGTTAGACCAAATGAGCAAGTCAAAATTTAGAGTAAATTGGGGAACCAAAATGCCAAGGATACTAAAGATCAAAAAACTCAAACAAGTAAACCTTAAGTAAGAAAGTCAAACTCACTATTTCAAACCAAGGATATATGTCAAAAATGATGGTAGTCAAACATCAATTTGAAATCAGTAACAATCCTTACTTAAACAAATATGGGCAAGAAAAAATGGTAAAATAACATTGATGAGTGAGCAGTAACAATCTTTATTCAATCATCAATGGAAAAAGTTGCGTAAAAGGGAAAAATACATTGATGAATGAGAAGTAACAAGCCAACCTCACTCAATAATGGAAAAAGTACATGAAAGTAGAAACAAACTTAGGTGTTTGTAAAAATGGTAGTAAAATAATGAAAAATGGTAAAAAAATCAAATTATGTCTAAAAATGTAGAACCATGGTGTAAATAAAGTAATCCATAGTTATACAAACATGTTTTTTTGCTCTAGGGAAATATAAAATTGCAATAAAGTAGTGCTAGCATGTTTTTAAGACGTGAAGAAGAAATAATTAAAGAAGAATAGAAAATAGATTTAGAATCATATTTTACCTATCAAGGAGGGGGATGAAATGGGTGGACGGGATAATGAAGGAAAAACCAAGTTAGAGGAAATCTTTAACAAGTCAAGACACTCAAATTAGGTTTTTCAAAACAAGAGGACTTTCGACCTTAAGGATTTTGAAGAACTTATCTTATCTACACAAGTCTTAGGTCAATAAATGAATAATGTAGATCATGACATGAAGGCTATATGCATGAAAAGTAAAATATACCTACCTTCCCACAATGTGTTCCCCATTCCTCAAGACCCCTTAACGATTCATCGGTCTACTGCAAATATTGGGTAATTGTGTGAGAAAGTAGGTAACACCATAGAGTTTGTTTAATTCTCCTATTCCAATCTACTATCCTACCACACCCCAATGGACCTCACCTCTATTGTGAGGCCAACTATGGATTTTGAGCTTTGATTGGAGATAGGAGATGTGATTCGAATCATGTCTTTTGGTGTTATTTTGATATTTGTAATTTATATGTTTCCTTTTGTATATCATTTCCTTTCATTTCAAATGATTTTGGATTTTAAATTTATTTATGGATTTTTCTATTCCTCCTCCATATGGATTTGGAAAACCAAACATGGGTGTTAAATATGACTTTCATTTGAATACTTGGGACTTAGTTTCTAAGAGAGAGAACTTAGAGAATATAGTGTCTAATAATATTGCAAATTCAAGTGAAATAAAAGTTTTATCTTGACTTCAACCATGTTTTATCCTATGTGGAGTCAAAGGAAAGTAAATCAAGGGGAATGAAACATGAAACAATTTTAATTTCTCCAAATCACAATAAATGTGATATAAGGCAAAAAAGGGGATACAATGATTGGTAAGTATGATTCCTTATCATAAGAATGTGTAAAATGTAGGAAAACATGCTAACATAGGTTGTAATTTAATTTCACCTATCAAAAGAAGCAAAAGCTAAATCTGAGAACAAGGATCAAAAATGCATATCCATTACAGAACACATTCTAGACAAGGAGTGAAAATATGGTGATTTTATGAGGAAGGCTAGGTCCTATCCATGGTATTACACTTCAACTCATAAAAAAGAAACATAAAGGGGTATACAAATCATGTGAAAAATAAATGGGATAGGTATTTATGAGGAAGGCCAGGTCCTATCCATGGTCTTACACTGCAACTCACAAAGAGAAACCCAATGAGTGCCAAAAAGTGTGTATAAAGTATGAAATCAAAGAGAAAGAAATAATGAGGAAGATTGGGTCCTATCCATGGTTTTACAAATAAACTCATGAGAAAAAGGGAAACCAAAATACCAAAAGTAAGGACTAAGGTTTGTGAAAGTAGAGAACTATTGAAGAGGGTGAGACCCATATAAGTATCCTACAAAAAGTGTTAGATAGATGGCATATAGAAATCATGAAAAGAAGGGAAGGATTTAGACAAAATACTTGTTGAGGAATTTCACATTGTTGGGTACTTTAAAAATATGACCTTCAATGGTTTGAAGGTGATAGGTACTTGGACCAAAAATATCTTTGACTAAATACATCTCCCACTATTTTTGGGCATATTTACCTTCTTTGTTATAAATGTAGTCTAAATTAAGGATAAGATCACCAATATTAAATGTGTACAATTTAACTCATTTGTTATATTATTTGGAAATATGGGCCTTGTATTGGAGATTGTGTTGCAAATCAAAAAGAGGGAACTCATCAAGGAGATCAAGAGCATGAAGGTGAGATTAATGTAATTATTCATCAAGTATGATACCATGAAGAGATATGCAGAGAGAGGGAATCTCAAATTTTGATGGAAGGATTGATTCAAAACCATAGATAAAGAGAATGGCATTACCCTAGTGGTAGTGCATATGCTAGAGCAATAGGCCCAATAAGTAGGGTAGAGATGAAGGTGCTAATTGATATAGATTTCATGAATTATCTTTTGTAAGATTTTATTAATAATTTTATTTATGGTCTCAGCTTATCTATTACATTGTGGATGATAGAGTGTGGATAATTTGTGATTGATTTTAAATTTAGCATAGATTTTTTTGACATCTTTATTTTTTAAATTATAACCATTTTCTTAAATGATAATATGAGGGACACCAAAGTATCAAATGATTTGATTTAAGATGAATTTGGAGATGGTGGTGTTGGTAACATTAACAAGGGTCATAGCCTCAACACATTTGGTGAAATATTATATGGTTGTGATTATAAATACATGCCCATCTTGAGATCAAGGTAATTTTCCTATGAGATCTAATCCCCACATGGAGAATGGCCAGGGAGATTATATGGTTTGAATATTGGATAGATGTGAATGAATTAAATCATCATGAAGCTAGCAAGAAGTACACTTTTTATCAAATTTGATGGCATATTTTTAAAGAGTGGACCAAAATTATCCCATACATAAGGATTTGTGAGTTGTATCATGTACACTAGAATGGTCATCATAAATTCCCCCATGTGCTTGTTCAAGAAGAGGAGGAACCTCATCTTTAATAACATAGTAGAGTAAGGTACCCTCAACATTGTAATAAGATAGGATGTTATATCAAAATACATACTTAAAAGCTTGTTTGAAATATTTGAGTCTTTTCAAAAGAATCAAGATTTAGAGGATAAATTTGGTATTCCATAAATTAAATGATGTCTTTATACCATGGGATTTATCAAATGGTGATGGCCTCAATGTGATAGATAAGCAAATCTTGTGGTTGAGTAGTAGATGGAGATTTTCTTGTTTGGAAAATTAAAGTGGGATAGGTAAGAACTTGTTGTAGATGAAAGGAGATGTTAAAGAAGTAAGAGAATCAATAATAGAATTTTTATCTCAAGGGATAGGATCGATGGTGAAAGAAATGAAATCTTTGGTGAGAGTAGTTGTAATTTGATGATAAGAAATGATATTCTTGCACCTGCATTGGTAATCACCATTAACTTGGTATCAAATGATTTTGGAATTGCCTAAAGCATGTAGGTATTTGATATCTAAATCAAACGCAACTCTCATGCCTAAGATTAACTATTCTTACCTTGTCATGTTATTAGTGACTTTGAATGTTAAGACAAAAGATAATGGGATGATTTTTCCAAGAGGTATCATAAGGATACAACCTACCCTAACTCCTTGAAGGAATTTAATGCCATCAAAATAAAGGGTCCAAGTATCCTTATGTATATCGACATTAATTTCAAGAAGTTTTTTGATAACTACTTTTGGTTTAGTAGTATCAGGGGGATAGTGGATTCATCGATATTACTTGCTTCAAGATCAACAGTGAAGTTATGGAAGTAATATTTAATGGATATGTCTTGGTTTAAACCTTTAATATAGAGAATATTTTGATCAGGAAGATTATCTTGAAGGTGGTCATTAGTAGGCATAGGAGTTGTAGAAAGTTGATCATTGATGATTTATCCTTTGACAACTATGTGAGTAATAATTTGGAGATTAAATTACATGAGAAGGACCATCCACTTGTTTATTCTATATTCAAGAAGAAAGGATTTGGATAATAAGTGATGAAGGGGATTGGAATGAATGATGACATAATTGGTTTGATAAATCATATAATGTCAAAGTTTTTTAGTAGTAAAATATATGGCAAGGCAATCATGTTCACCATTGGTGTAACATTTCTCATAATCAATGAGACCTCAACTGATATAGTAGATGGTATATTATCTTCCAGTATCATCATGTTGGAAAAACATTACCCCAACCAATATGGGTATAGAAGAGGTATATAGGATCAAAGGACTATCATTAGAAGGGGGAGAAAGAGTAGGTGGGTGAATAAATGATTCTTTCGTATTATCAAATGCATTTTGATAGGGATCCATCCATTCTATAGCAATACCTTTCTTAAGAAGAGAATTTATGTAATAAAATATGGTAAGCCATTTTGGGGATCAATCATTAAATTTCCCCAAGTTTATCAAGGTAAGTGTAAATGTCTAGAATGGATAAAGGGATAGGCATGTTGATGATAATGTTAATATTTTCAAGGTTAAAATCAATACCATGGAGAGAAACCAAGAATCCTAATAGTTTATCATATGTGACACTAAAAACACATTTGTAAGGATTTAGTCCAACTTTGTATTTAAGAAGGTGGTCAAAGATGATGGCAAGATCAAAAACATGAATTTTGAGATATTTAGATTTAGCAATGAGATCATCCGCATAGGTTTCTATATTTTTATGAATAAGATCATTAAAGATATGAGTCATTTCCCTTTGATAGGTAGCTCTAGCATTTTTTAGGCCAAAGGGAATTTTAACATAGAAATAAGTCCCAATTCTATGGTGAAAATTGTCTTATGTTGGTCTTCAAGGGCAATGTGAATTTGATTATATCCCTAGAAACCATCCATAAGAGACAAAATTTCATAACCTGTTGTGGAATTGACAATGACATATATAGAATGCAGAGGCAAATTATCCTTGAGACAAGCAAGATTAAGATTATGGAAATAAATGAAAATGTAAATGACCATGGTAACCTTTTTTTGAATAAGGACTATGTTAGAAACCCATTCAAATTATACCACAAGTTTGATAAACATAGCATCAATAATTTTGATAATTTCTTTATGGCATAAGGTTGAAATTTTGGGTTTTAATTTTCAATATTTTTAGCACACATGTTTGGCATCAACATAAGTGATGATATTATGCACCATAATACTAGGGTCAATACCAAGCATGTCTTTGTGGGACCAAGTAAATATCTCATGATATTTATCAAAAAATAAGCTAAAGTTTTCATGTTTAGCATGTGTGAGTTTATGATAAACTATAATAGGTGGATAGCATGATGGAGTACCATATTCAATGCAATTAGTTTCTTTGATAAGAATAGCATTTCCATATTGGAAGTTATATGGTGTATTTGGTAAAAAATAAATTGGATTAGCTTTAGGTTCGATTCTAGTAATGAAGTTGTTGAAATAGGGGGATTTATTTTTGAAGTTCCTAAGTTTGTGATGTTATCTAGGAAGTTGAGGTTCTTGGGCATGAAGTAATTCAAGAATAGTTTCATCACTAGGAAAAGTGGAAAGAGGACCATAATATTCAACATCTACTTTGATATCAAGAATTCAATTACCATAGCGATTATATTTATAATATGTCTGATGGACATATATGTCTGATGAACATATGTGTCCTTGGCATCTAATGTAATCTCAGGAGTAAGACGAGTAGATTGATTAGATGAGATTGGTATATCATTAGTTTATTTGATAGGGGAGTAATTATATGTAATGATGGGATACATAAGTGTTATATAAGATTCAATAATATCCAGATGTTCATAAGGTAGTATTTGATCGACCACCCAAGGAGTATCAATAAGTGGAGAATTAATGGGAGGTACATGACCTTTGGGAGCTAATTCAAAAAAAATTGAAATGGTGTGAACATCATGATTGAAATCATGTATTTGAGCTAAAGTTTTATGATAATGTTGAAAATCCAAGTATCAGAAATGAGCTTGAGCCAGATATAGTTATCATCATAAGTTAAAAAAATGGTACATACTTGAGATTCAAGGGGAGTGTCAGAAGGTGAAATTTTGATGTCATTAAACTTACATGGAGACATGATTAGAGGATCTTAAAATAAATCAGCCACTCTATAATCATTGCATGTGAAGGCATATTCTAGGTAACAAGGTTCCTGAGTATTGCATGAAGGGGGAAATCAGTTATCTCATCAATGAGAGGAATAGTGCAATTTTGAGGTAATAAAGAGGGAAGAAGCCATTTTGAGATAAAAAGAGGTAGCTTAGTAGTGTTGTATGTTTCAATTCATTAGGTTCATCATCAGTTAAATTAGAAAGAGTGACATGTAAGTTTGGATTGATTTTGATGAATTTAGGCAAGAGTGTATTATTGATGGTAGGAATGGTAGGAATGTAATATTGAGATTTTAGATTGGGAAATTAAATACTCCAAGGGTTAGAATCAGCCTCATGCTTATACCATTTGTTGTTATGTAATAATTTGATTCATTGGCTACTATAAAAAGTGATGGCTCTCATTTTATGATTCCAAGAGTGACCAAGGAGTATTTTATAAGATACGGGAAAATCAAGGACCATAACTTTAGTTTGAATGGTATTAGGTCTAATTGTTAGGGGAATCTAAATATAACCAAGTGGATTTTGATTAGTTTTATCAAATCCATAATAGGTGAGGTGGGTTTTCTTGAGATGATCCTTATAATAGCCAAGTTTTTGGATGAGCCACAAAGATTTCACATTAATACCGTACCCTTCATCAACTAAAACTTTAAGAGTAAGGATAGTATTAATGGTTATTTTAATGAATAGGGGTGGATCATCAGTGTAGAAAAGGATTTAATCATTAATCATGTCCTCTTCAATAAATTCAATAGACAGTTTGGAATAAGGATAAAAAGACTCAATTTTATGTATGTTGGTAGGTTGAGGCTCAATAGAGGGTGGTTCTTCATCTATAGGAGATGGATATTTAATTTATTGTAATAATTGAATGAGTAATTTGTGATGATAATGGGAAGTAAGAACTAACTCAATAAGGGGAATCTTACAAGGCATGAAGTTAATTTCTTCAAGAAATTTCTAATGGGATTAGAAGAAGAACCAATGTGAGGTTTAGAAGGTAAGTTAGATTTGGAAGGAATTGAAGTTGTTAGGTTTTTGGAAGAAGGAGGTGGTTCCTTATGGGCTTATGAAGCTAAATGAGTGGTTGTATTATCTTTGAGAAGTTATTCTTCTAAATATTATTTCTTTAGTTTTTTTATAGTATTTTTGTGAGTTATTTTGTGATGATAATTGACCTTAGATGTGTTAACATATTGAGAATTATTTTAATATTGACCATAGTTAGCATCAATAGCATAAACATCCTTCATATTTTATTGATGATTAGACATGGAAAAATATTTTTGGTTATTAGAATAAGAAGAAGCTTTGGGAGCTTATCATTTTTGAGAAGCAGTGTTGTGCTCTTGATGAGAAAGTTGAATCATGGCTTTGTGATTGAAGGAATTACCAAGCATGTAAGAGATATAAAATTTAGTAATCCCTTGACAAGTTTCATGGGAATGACCAATTTCAGTGTAGAACCAACAAAATTGATTAGGGTTATACCATTTAGGAGGATTATTATGATAAGTAAAGGGTTTAGAGGGTAGTACTAATTATTTCATTTGTTACATAGTTAGTGGTATGTAAGAATATGGGGGAGTGTTAGATTAGTCAACTCTTGGTTAGTTTGAATATCATTTCTAGTGGTGTCATTATTATAAGTTTGAAAATATCCTTTAAGGAAATTGGTATTAGGTTTGAATTGCTTCATGAGGAAGTCTTGATGTTTAGCTTGGTAAAGAGATTTGTTAAGTATTTGAGGGGGGGAAATTTGAACCTTATGTTAAAGCAAATGAGTTAAAAAAGTTATAAAGAGTTCAAATAAATTATCATTATTCATGTTATAGTCATCCTTATGGGCCATATATTTCCATTATTTGATAAAATCATGAGCTGATTTGGTGGGAGATTTCTTAGCATTGATGAAATGGCTAAGGCAATTTTTAGGAAGATCATTATGTTGAAAATATTTAACTAGAGGGTTGACTAAATCCTAAAATTTCCAAATGGAATTTTGGGGAAGTTGGTTATACCATTCCAATATATTTTTAGTGAAGGTTTTAACTAGAAGTTTAGTTGTGGTGAAAGTATTAGTTTGGATCCACTCTTTATAAAGATTACCAAATGCTTTGAGAAAGGATGCAGGGTCATTAGTCCCATCATACTTGATAGTTGGATATATATTACCAATATCAATTTACATTATGAAAGGAGATAAAGGCTCATTTTGGATATTTTTGAACATTTTTTATTCATGATAGGTTGAGGAATAACATTTCTTGAGGCATCTCTAAGAAGTGCAGGAATAAAATTTGGATTGGATTGAGGATTGAAAACTAGAGATGTATTAGCCATATTGATTAAATGACATTGTAATTGCATCATTTAATAGGTTTTATAAGCTTTCATTATGTTAATTTGTTGTATGAGTTGTGTAAGAAGTTGAGTCATATCAATTGGGGATTTGGTGTTTGTAAGAGAACTCACTGAATTGGTATTAGGGGGAGGGTTATTGAAAGGTGGATTACCAGTAATATTATTGGATAGGATTATGTCAATTACTCCCACATTAAGTTGAAAATATTAAAGATGAGTATTGTATTGGTAGTTAAAAAAGGATTGGATCCACCTACTTCATCTTGAGGTGTGATTTGAACCATGTTATAATCTAAAGATGAAGGAGAGGAAGACGTGCTCCAAGAGTGAGGGTTCTCTTTGGAGGTAAAAAAGGGAGAAATGAATACCCCATATAGTGTATACATGTATTTAAATTGTCCAAGAAGATTAATAGGGTAAATCATGACGTTTTGAGAAAATGAATAGAATGCTAAGGAATGAGAAACAAATAACAAAGTCATCTAAATAGGAGAATAGGGTCAATAATCAGACACAAGGTTGATTGGGTCAACTGTATATTGATGAAAAGGGAGCTAAAAAGAGTGCAGAGTTGACTAGGTCAACTTAGTACTATTGGATAGAAGGCAAATAAGGATACAGGGTCGACCAAGTTAACTTAATACTATAGCTTGAATGACAAAAAAGAGTACAAAGTCGACCAGGTCAACTTAATATTGTAACTTGAATGATAGAAAAAGGTACATAGTTGACCAAGTCAACTTAGTACTATAAGAAGTGAAAAATATAGTCTAAGAAGGATACAGGGTTAACTAGGTTGACTTGGTACTATAACTTGATTGACAAAAAAGAGTACAAGGTTGACTAGGTTGACTTAGTAATGTAGGTAGGGAAAAAGATAGTTTTTAAGAGGTTGTGTCAAATAGAATGATCATGTGCTAAAAAAGGGTAAAGTTTTTGAACTTTAATTTAAGTAAGAAATAGAAGTAAACATAAATAATTGGATTAATAAGAATTATCCAATTAGGGCACATGACACAAAACCTTAAACCAATGTTGTCTAATGCAAGTTTTTACAATACAATACATAATGATCAAAGACCAAGCAACCAACTAAAAATTAAATGCTAAGTGGTCATCTTAAGTGTTGTTAGATTATTATAAAGTATTATTTTAAGTGTGATAGGGAATTTTTTTGAAAATAAGGAACTAAAAATAAATCTATGGATGGTTTTAGGACATTTAGGCTAGAAGGGATCTGTGTTGGTAATGGTATTAGCTTGGTATTGGGGCTACCCGCTCACTTCACAATCCCATAGTGATAATGGTGTCAGGTGCTTTTCCAATATATACCATTAACCACATGTTTATACTTGGATAGAAAACTAAGTCAATTCCCCCTTGGTGATGAAATCCAAGTAGGTAGGCCTTGGGAGGACAAATGTTAAAAGCATTTTGAATATTGTGTGATTTGGTAGTGTGTGAGAAAAGAGAAAAATAGTGAAACTAAATGAAACTTTGAAAAACCACCTAATTATACTATGTGAGCTACTCTAAGAATGTAAACAATTTAAAATGAAAGTATGAATTATTACTAGCATATAGTTGTTAATTCCTAAATTAAGAATAGTATAGATTCAGTTTAAATGACACTATATGCAAATAGTATAGAACATAGTCGACTGGGTCACTACTATTTAGTATAAGCAAGATTCTTTAATAACTAAGTCAACCAGGTCAACTTAGTTTTTTATATAGAATATAGGTTATAGATTTAATTTGACCAAGTTGACTTAGTTTGCTATAGGATTACATCTTTAAAGACTACAAACTTGCACAAAATAGAATTGTGATGAAGTACTAGATTGATAGAGAGAAAGATAGGAACCTTGGTGGGTTGGAGGATGATGATGATTGAAAATTTGATGTTTAAATGCCTTGAATGCTGATTTTAAGTTTTATAAACTAAGTTGACTAGTATGACCTAGTTTTGTGAAACCCTATTTGCTAAAGCAAGATAAGATGATTAAGTTAACCTACATGACTTAGTTTGTTGTTATAGATGCTGACTAGAAGACTAAGTCAACCTATTTGACTTATTTTGTTATTTATATGCTAAATAAAAGACTAAGTTGACCTATTTTACATAGTTTTTTATCTATGATTGAATAAGAATATGGTCTTGACATGTCTGATCTAGTAAATTGTATTTGATGAAGACCTACATAAAAATAACATAGTCATTTTGATACAACTATGTGTTGAACCTGTGCACAAAAGTTAGAACTATATTATCTTACTCAACATAGTATCGCAAACATAAAAAATAATAAAATGATAGAAATGAAATCCTAAAATAAAACCTAAAAGGGTTAGAATCACATCAGGTTCACCAAAATATATGCAATAAAAAAGGTATCAGATCTACAAATTAATCATACCTCAGAGAAGATAGATCCTACTTACACTTTAGATTTGGGATACATTAGATAATTGGGTTCATGACCAATATGGATCTACTAGACCTAGCCAAGGGATATCTTACCATAATAATATCATTAGGGAGGGTTCCAAAGCCTCTAGTCAAGCAAAATTACACAATAACCCTAATTAGGTCCTATGTTTTCATATTCACTAAACTAATAACAAGTAAATCAAAAGTCTAATCTAGTGCTCACCAAAGCTTGTTCAAAAAATGGGGTTAGTAAACAACAAAGGTAAATATGCATAAGAGAATCCTATTTAAGATATATATAGGTAAAACCCTAATGCATGGAGAGAGTAATATTATTCAAAATTCATTACTTATACTACATCTATCTACTAAAGAGAGGAGCAAAGTCAGAGACACCTACCTAGAAGATGAACCCATAAAGACTCAATCTCTCCCTTGGCCAAAGTTGCTTCACAATAGGTTGTTTTGGGTTTTAAAGATCACTAAGAAAGGTCAAAGCATATAAGACTTCTCTGAAATACAATATTCTTTTCCAAGAAGAAACCCTAAGTTAAGAATCCTCAAGTAGAAAGGTAGAAGAGAAAAGTGTAAAGATTCTCAAATGAATAATTAAATATTGTTGTCCCCTAGAATGGTGAAATGGATGTGTTTATATAGGTGGATCTAACCCTAAACCCTTCTGAAAGTTTTAGTTAACAAGGTCAACCCGATCGAACTAGTATTAAAATTGACAAAAAATTAACTAGATAATGAACTATGTCAACCACGGTTGACTTAGTTCTTAGTAAGCTCTATCAATAATAATCCAAGGTTGATGTGGCCAACATAGTCATATAAACTACCAAAAAGGGGTTTAGGTTAGGGAAAGGACTAACGAAGGTGGTAAATGCCTATAGGAAGGTGTAAAATAGGAGGCAAAGCTTAGGGGAATACTTTTTAGGAGATAAATGTGTAGATAGCAAGTGTAAAAGGGGATAATAATACTATAAAGCACCAATGGTTTGCTAACCCCTTTCCTAGTTCACCCCTTAAGGTGTGTACTTAGATATATTAAGACTTGATGGGTTCCTACAAAATAGAAAGCATCAATAATTGATAAGGTTCAAGAATATTATGTGTATACAAATCATCACTTTTCATTCCACTATACACTACTTCACACACTTAAACAAAAAAGATATGAACTCAAAACTAGACTGGAAATATGTATTTAAAAGGAAAATAAAATATTCAAAATAGTAGGACTTTGCCATACCATGTGTGGATTAGATACAAATGCCAAAAAGGCTTGCATGTATAGAGCATAGGAGAAAAGAGAGAAGAATATAATTAGAAGGGTCACAAGGCTAAGTTTCAAACTTTATAAATCAATTACAAAGCAAGAGAATGAAGTGAAAAACAGATCATGACAGTCTTCTATTAAGCATGAGATATAATGAGAGGGGGGTGAATCAGTATATCATATATCTTATAAAACTTTCCCTTAACCAAATTCCACTTAATCAAACATTAAAGATATGCAATAAATCTCAAACAATAAACACCACACAAGATAGAGAGAGACACCAGATATAACATAGAAACCTAATGTGGGAAAAACCATGGAGAACAATCTCAAGTATATGAATGAGCACCAACCCAAAAAATATTTGCAAGCACCAACTTGTAAGATCACCAACCCCTTTGATGAGTACCAACCCAGCAACTATTCATGAGCACCAACCCACTGGAGCACCAACCACTTTTCCAAGCACCAACCCAACAACAATTTGTGAGCACCAACCCACAGGAGCACCAACCCCTTTGTTGAGCACCAACCCAGCAATAATTCATGAGCACCAACCCATAGGAGCACCAACCCCTTTGTGTATACCACACAACTATCTCTCAATGTTGCTATCTCAAAAAATGATAGTTCATTACAACATCTCTTTCCTCTCTCTCACCTTTTCTCTTCTATGCTAGATATAACAAATACAAATCATATTCTTCTCTCTCAAATGCTCTTCTAATCTAGATATTACAATATCAAATCAACCTCTCTCACACTTATTACAAATGGCTTCTCAAGCCTTTATTTATAGCTTTCCAAATAACCTTTGGCCTTCCCCCTTTGTGACCCTTCAATCCTCATGGAAAATGGTGCTAGAATTGTATGACCCTTCATATCCTTGCATTTGAAAATTCATGTGGTGACCCTTCATGAGCAAAAACGTCCTTCCCTCTTTTGTACTTATCTTGGTGACTTTTCATATTCCTCAAAGTGTCCCTTCATGAGAAATTGCACCCTTCCTCTTTTGTCTTCACTTGGTGACTCTTGGAATTCCCCAAGATGACTCTTCATGGGAAAATGCATCTCATCCTTCTTTTTTCTTTACCCCGTGACTCTTTGACTTCTCCATGGGCCCTTCTTTTGTCTCATATGCAACCAAAAATATATTTGTTAATATTAAATAAATATTAACTCACATTAGCCAAGATATATCTATTACAAACAACATTAAATGCAATGGGGCCTTTATCACCAATAATGCTAGACCTTTGACATCAATGACAATATTTCTAACATCTTCTTGGATAAATGTCCATCACAACATGACATATCCTTCAGGTTGGTGTAGAGACTCTTCATTGTCCTTCTTGAAACTATCTTGATGATGAATATTTCACTTGATTTTTCAAAACTACCATAGGTATTTTTTGACACATGTCCTATATCATTGGATGTTGGAAACAATGTTTATAACCTTCATCTACCCCCTTCAACTAATGAGTTCTCATTGACATGTGTTGTTCACTTTCTAATAGTCACACATTGGTCTTTTAGGCCTAGACCTTCACACTTGTCACTTAAGTGACTTGTAGTTTCTCAAGGAAATATATGTAAGAGGTTTTATACACCTATTTAGAATCTCTTTGCCTTCCACCCCATCAAATAGACCTCAAAATATCTAGTGACACTCTTTTCATTATCACACTTAGGCAGTCATTTTGCTTTCTCACTATTTGTTTAGACTACCTATAATGAATGGTCTAAAAAATAGGTTTTCATGCACAACCATGGTGATAAATGAGTATAATGAGTTATTAAAATTCCCTAAACACCTTCCATAGCGATATTCATTCATCAATCCCCTTATGTACCTATGAAACACATAAAATTTTGTAGGAAACACATTATTAGGTTTTTCTATATAGATGATCGTATGAATTAATTAGGTGGAAAGGAGATTAATGTATTTATAAAAAATTCTAAAACACTTTCATGGCCATTTGGCCCCTCCTAAATCCATCTCCATTCATTTCTTCTCCATCAGGTTCTTGAGAGGGTTTTAGGTATCTTAGATTCTTAGTGATGATTCATAAAATCTAGATACTCAACCTCCAAAAAATTCCATTGAGATCAAGTGTATGACCCCCTTAAACTATTCATATCTTCTTGAGGCACCATGCATACTATCTATATATATATGAATAATTGAAGATCACTCTCGAGCTCCTTCTGGGCATTTTGAGTAGGCTTGAGACCAAGTTAGGCCAAAATGACCAATTTAGGCTATTTCCCTACAAAAAATTGGTTCTTTGAGACTCTCCACTCTCCCATTAAGGTCATCAAATGGTTTTGAAATGTCATGTGGTCATTTGAAACAATTAAATCACCCTTAGGGTTTAGGCCTAGTTCTAGGCCTAGTAGATCTAGACTATGTACTTGTGTGCATGACCATATGTAGGTACTTCCCTTGACTATAGGTGACTTTAAGTTATTTTTCACATTAAAACCAACCTCAAACATAATTATTAAATGACTCTTTGTTTTCCCTTTCATCCTATCATCATTTACACACTATGCCTGTAGGGTGGTCTTGACTATGGAGTGCCCTCTATCCGAGACAAAATAAAGGGAACTTCCCCTATTTGTTTGATAAAAAAGATACCAAGGAGGGTTTTATTAGTTTATTAAGACCATATAAACAAAATTTAAATTCTTTATTGTGCCCATAAATCCTTCAACATCAAATATTCCCAAAACTAGCCTCTATGTTATGACTATGTGCAAGATTTTGGCACAGTTTGATAAACTTCAAAGTTATGGTTGTAGGTTAAGGTCCTTATTTCCTAATAAAAATTAGGAATTTTTCATTACCACTATGATACTAGTTTAAATATGGTATATTCATCATAAAACTCTTCCAACTTTCCAAGATCAAATCTCTCATTTTCTAAAACTAGTCTACAGTCAAACTATAGTTGTCTCATTGAGAAATACAAAGGATTCCTATAGGTTCTCATCCATGTCAAATCACTATACCTCAACTCTTTTGATTTATTTTTAGTAATTAGGACATATTTACCCTTGTATAAACATTCTCATGCCTTATAAACATGCATCATTCAATGCATCATGTGCCACTATAAGCTACAGGTTAATTTAGGCTTTATAGCATTATAGCTTTCACTGAATATCCTTAGTATAAACTTGACTAAGTTGAAATCCATCCAACCATCAGTATATTTTGACTTAGTAACACCTTCATATGTAAATATTTTGTCTCTAGGCTTAGGCTATAATAGCTAAACTATCAAGTCTGTCTAGACCTAAGGACACTCTTCCATGAGATGACTTTTTGTGAGGTAG
This sequence comes from Torreya grandis, assembly GCA_037957365.1. Taxonomy (NCBI): domain Eukaryota; kingdom Viridiplantae; phylum Streptophyta; class Pinopsida; order Cupressales; family Taxaceae; genus Torreya; species Torreya grandis. Next base: position 3,974,531 of record JARHVA010000365.1, on the reverse strand, counting down.
AATCCCCTTTCATAGAGATTAAGGTAAACTCTCCCATTAAGAAAATTTTACAACATTGACTGACTTTGAGTGTCAATGGAGGGTTTTAAAATTGGTCTTCAATCTCTTTTAATTACTTAATCTCACTATGGTTATATTGAGGACCTTATCACAACCTTGAATCTCTTGCTTCATGAACATGATTGATCAAGGCTTAGTTCCACTTGATTGTAGGTGACAGTCATAAGGAGACTTGACTGTGTGTGTATTTTGACTGTATTCTAATTTTTCCCTTAACAAAATTGGGTATCTCAATGGTTTAACCATTTTTATGATGATACATGAGATGTTCTAAATGTTTAGAGGTTTCAAACTCATCAATACCCCTATCTAAGCACTCTCACACAGTCCTGTGCGTGACTATTAGATGGCTTCTTGATTGTACGTGTGTCTTAGACCTTTCACTTCATCAATGTTACATTTTAGAATAAACCTTAAAAGGAGGAACTAGTCATAATGCAGTGAGATATTGAACACAACATATCACCTTTGTTCTGAAAAACAATACAAGAAGATAAGCTTTACAATTATGAAAATAATGTCTGGAGACTTTAATGGAGCCTTTTACTAGAAAAATGAGATATTAATGCTTATTAATTGATATTCACACATCAAAAATAGATTTAAAACCATATGATAAGGATTTTCATACTCTTTAATGTCTTTTACACCACCTAGTTTGCTCAGATCCATGCAGTCAGAGAAGAAAACTTAAGCCATTGGGGATGTGCATGCCGTCTAGAGTCACTAACATTATTAGTGATGGTTCATAGAGTAAATATCACCAATCCTATGAATATTGACATGAAATGGAATTAAAAATGGATTAATATCACCCACCAAATACACTCACTTTAACTCTTCTCCTTTTGTCCGTACTAAAGGAAAACTAGTTGACCTCTTTGACTTGTCCAAGAGAATGATAAGAGAGGGACGTAACTTTTTGGTAGTTTTGGACCTGTCAAAGATACTTGATCATGGAAGTGAATTATTTGGATCTCAAGAGACCTCCATAAAGCATTCCCACTTGTCAAGTGTGTCACTTAGGCCATACAACTACCTAAAATAGTCTATTTTTAGTTAATCTTATTGGATGGGTCTTTAACTTACAATTTTTCAGTTTTACAATAGTTTATTTGACTATTATTGACATGTGGTATGTTACATTTAATCTTGACACATTTTTAATAAGTTAAAAATTATACAATTTTATTAAATTCCCCAATAGATGGCCTAAAATGACATAAGACCAACTTGACAAATATGATAAAGATAAAACATAATGTATGACCTCATTTAAGACCATGGTGCACATTTTAAAACCTATGAGACCCTATGAAATTTTTAACTATATAATGGGCTGACCTAATTTGACTTGCATTCAAATTAGTTAGTATTACATAATCTCCACAATAGACCAAACACTATGTAAGGGGTCTTGAGGAATGTGGAACACAATGTGGGAAGGTAGGTCCATTTTAATTTTCATGCATATAGCCTTCACGTGATGAGATTCATATTTCATTTGATAACCTAATATTTGGGTGGTTAGGAGAAGTTCTTTAGAGTCCTTAATGTTGAAAGTCCTCTTGTTTTGACAAACTTAAATTTAATGTCTTGACTTCAATAAAGAGTTTCTCTACCTTGATTTTTCCTATATCTCCCCCACTACCCACTTCATTCCCCCCTTGATAGGCAAGTTTGATTCTAAATCTATTTCCCCACTTATATATTCCCTTTTCTTCACATCTTAAAACATGCTAGCACTACTTTGTTTTGGTTTTATCTATCTTTAGAACAAAATAATATGCTTGAGTGACTATGGATTATTTTATTTAAACCATTACTTTACATTTTTAGAATTTCATTGGTTTCATTTTGAAAAATTAAACATTCATTATCATTTCTTTTTTTGGAAAACTACGTCCATTTCTATCTTTCCATACTTTTCCTCTTATTGAGTTAGTTTGTTTTTTTACTTCTCACTCACCAATGTTGTTTATACTTCATGTACTTTTTCCATTGTTGAGAGAGTTTGGATTGTTACTTATCACTCACCAATGTTTTTTTAATTCATATAATTTTTCTATTGTTGAGTGAGTTTGGATTCTTACTTCTCACTCACCAATGTTGCTTCTGCTTCATATATGTTTTCCATTAGTGAGTGAGTTTGGATTTTTATTTATCACTCATCAATCTTGTTTTACTTTGTGTTTTTCATATTTGTGTAAATTTTGGTTTTTTAATCCTTTATCCATTGATGTTAGACTTATCATACTAAATTTAAACATCTTTGGTTTGATTTAATTTGATATTTATATTACCTAATGAATGCCTTTTCTTTGAGTTTTTCATTTATTATCCTTGGATTTTTAGTTACTTAATTTACTCTAATTCTGACATGGTAATTTTGGTTCTAACTTAGAATTTATCTCCCCAACTTACCAAATTACAAGTACATAAAACCCACACATTTTAGTTATTTTGACTTTCATGTGTTTCTTTGTTTTTTCTATCTAGTTTTATATCCTTAAGGTTTGTCAAAACCAATTTCTATGCCTACCATGATCAAAACTATAAACATAATAGACAACCATTCAATGATAAAAGATAAGTCAAGGTATGATACTTTAAAAATTTATTTTATTTATTTATTTTCAATCATTTACTTTTATTTATTTTATTCTCTAAAAAAAATTAATTTCTTTAGCTTAGCATTGTGTGTTGGGTTATTTTCTTTAAGCACCATCACATATTGTAACTATGTGACACATGATGAGATTTGAGTGGGGAATATGTATACACAAAATATTTTTAATCTTAATCAATTATTGATACTTTTTCTCTTTAAATACCCTATAGAATCTTAATCTCTTTAGGTGCAACCTTAAAGGGTGCACTAGGAAAGGAGTGGGCATACCATTTGTGATTTTCAATATTTTTGTTCCTTATACCACAACTTATACACAACACAAGTCCCTCCTATATATTTCTCCATATTTGACACCTCCCTTAATTACAAGCCCCTCCAAGTAATTCAACACCTCAAATAACCGCTACCTAATCCAAACCTCTTTTTACCAACCTATGAATGTAGGTGATTGGGTCAGCTTATTTCTAAGGATTAAGCATGTTAGGGGACTATGTTAGCCCAATGGACATAATCTGGGACCTAACTACTATATTTTCTAACTAACTAGGTCAACTGGTCGAACTACATTGGCTAAAATTCTGAAAGGGTTTAGGGTAAGATCCATCTATATAAACACATCCTTCACCTCATTTCCAATAGAGAGAATCATTCATTTTCACTTATTTAAAATCTAATTTTCCACCATTATAATTTAAGAGTCATTTCTTAGGGTTTCATACTTCCTTAAAGAAGAATATTGTCTTGTATAAATGTATTGGATGCAGAGTTGAAGTCTTGTAGCCTAGATTTAACCTATCTTTGTGATCTTTATGAACCATAAAAACCTCTTATAAATCACCACTAGCCAAGTTAGAGGTTGAGTCTTGATGGTTTCATCTTCAAGATAAGTATTTCCAACTCTTACTCATCTATTTTGGTAGATAGAATTACATAAGTATTGGTTTATCAATGTATTTATATTTCCTTGCTTAAGATTACTTCTAAATTGAATTGAGTATATTTTTACTTTCCATGTTTATTGTTTATGTTTACTATCCCCCATTTGATCCACAATATTTGGTGAGTACTAGATTAGATTTATTTTAATTTATTACAAACCATAGGGCCTAGCTAAGATTATGGTGTCATATTACTCAACTAGAAGCTTTAGAACCCTCTCTATTTATATTGTATGGTAAGAGACCCCTTAATTAGGTATATTAGATCTATATTCATCATGACCCTAATTATCTAAATGTACTAATAAGTGGAATAGCTAGTTTTATTTATCTTATCTAAGATATGATTGATTTATAGATTATCTTCACTTTCTCTTATATACAATGTGTATCATGTAATTTGGAGGCATATAAGGTATTAGATGGTTGGTCTATGAAGGGGGATCATATGTGGGTGGCACATAACTCAAAGGAATTTAGGGTGGCAAATTATTCGCCACCATATTATGGGAAAGAGCATAGGTTTAAACACTTCCCATAGGATTGTGAGGAAGAAGTTGGTAGGATGGAGAAATGTTAAAAGTTGGGGGATTGGGGATTCCATGAGTATGGATGTCTCCTGGATATTGGTTTTAGGAATGATTGGTAAGAGGTGGGTTAAATGGATACATCAGTGGTTGGTAATTTATTATTGGGTTAGGAATAAGAGATTAATGGCATTGATTATAGGGATTAGTTTTCACACCTTGATTCAGAGAGGATTAGTTACTCTCTAAATATTGTATGCGACCCATCAAGGTTGAGATGCATTCATTATGAGAAGAAGGAATGGTGGTTTTAGTGACCTATTCGGTAGTAACCATAGGAGGTATGACTTGATGACCACTAATATATTTATTAGGTTTAGAGGCCTCTATGGGAGCTATTTGTTTTTGCTCTTATAGGTTGGTGATGTTTTTGTTGTTAATAAAATAATGTAAAGGTTTTTGTAGTTTCCATATCCCATCTTCCAAATTGTATATTCTATCAGTCTATTGATCATATTTAATTATACTTTGGTCATATGGTCTTTTTATGATAATGTGTGTTTGGGTTACAATGTGAATGTTGGTTCCACTTCAATTGGTAAAGGAAATGTTGTTAGGGTCAGGGTGATTGCTAGTGATTTTTGATAGATCTAATAGTTTGTTAACCATTACCCTTGATCTAGTTTTTGAGTTGGAAGGATGATTTTGATATTGGTAATCCATGTTTTCTACATGAGTGATTCTATTCCAATCATGAAAGGAGGCTTTGAAACTAGGGTGAAGACTCATCCTATAATTTTGAAAATTTCAATAGTCCTCTCAAAAATATATTGACTAGACATATTAAGGGAGTATATAATAATCTCATAATATGAATAAAAATATAAATTATAGAGACGAGAGAAAATATGGATACATAAAATGATATAAATTTTATGTTATGTTCACTAATTTTTATGCATGTGAATAGCACATGCTAAACTATGCAATTAACTTCTCAAGATCTAGTTGAGACAACAGACATAATGGAAGATGATGGGTAGCCTAAATGAAATAAGAGGAGTCTAGGCCTAAGGATAAATTAAATGGAATATGTAAGGCTCAAATTTTAAGGTTATTTACTTGGCATAGAATAATGTGGAGGGGTTTTAATAAAAAGACTACATACCTAGATTGTTCATCTAAGGTTTTAAGTTGGCTAAGTATAAGAGTATAACTATGGGTGAAATGAAATACCTAAAGTCTAAGCTCATAATATATATCATTTTTAAGTTAAATTATTATAATATGAGTAGGAACTCAAGGAAATTGACTCACACTATGAGGATAAAGAGGCTCAGTGAGTGTCATCCAATGGTAGTGGAAGATTGAATGGTAATAGGTTAAACGTATAGCTTATGATGAATGTGTTGTAATGTAAGTGATTGATATTTTTTAATGTGTGATTAAGGATTTATCTTGAACTCATCTTGGAAATTATTTTGTTTAGGATTTTTTTTGGTATTTGTGTTCATCTTTTTAAGGTTTTAATTGTTCATTGTTTTTGTACTTGTGCACATTTAGATAAGGTTTTTGTAAATAAATTGAAACTAAATTGATTATTGAAATGAAAGTATATAAATCAAATAACTAACATATAATAAAATAAAAGAGAGATAAATAAGTTATTATTTTTATTATTTTATTTAGTTTTTTGTATGCATGTAATACTGAAAACAAAATCTAGCCTTATAAATGCAAGTGTTGATTTCTAATTCTTCTAGATGCAATATTTTGCATATATTGAAATCTAAATAAAACTATTTATTTTTATGTTTTCATATTATTAATTAAATTTTAATTCAATTAATAATTTTTTTAACATGAAAATGAAACAATATCAGATATAACCCTAAAGATTCCAACTTCAAGTATCTTTAAATTCTTTTGGGCATACAAGCTAGAAACTAGTGTTCAATGTTTTGAATGACTACTTGTTAAACTAAATGACTTGAAATGAAATGACTATGAAATAAAATTTATTATTTTATGATTTTATGATATAAAAAAACATTCTTATTTCATTCAAATGAATGAAATTAGGTCCAAGATATTGACTTTCCCTTACCAGGGTTATTTTAGAGTTTTTTAAGTGTACGTGTGTTTTTTTTTTGTGAATGTAGGATTGTTAAAAAAAAATTGATTTGTTTTGAAACTAATTTTTTTTTCCTATAATTTACCTAGTGTTTGGATGAAAACTACATGCTTTCAAAATATCCTAATATGTAGATGCAAATAGTAAAGATCTAAGCGATTATTTTTGGTGCAAGAGAGGGGAGAGAAAGAAAGATTTATTTTCATATTTATGTATTTTTTGGAATGAAAATAAATATAATTAATGAGAATAATGTAATTTAATATAATATAATAAATTAATAAACTAAACTAAAATTTAAAATCCCTAAACTGATCAAGGTGATACCAGCTAGAAGCAAAAGATTTGTTGTAGTAAAAAAACTATCCTCATGTAGCTAGCTCCTTGATTTCTCAATTATAATTCTTGGAAAATATCTAAAAATAATGATGAAAATAAAATAAGACAAGAGGAATAAAATATTTTAAAATAAGAACAATTGTATAGTGGTTAGGCTGATTCATAGATAGCAAAGAACTAGTTATTGACTTGTATGAATTTTCCTCTCCAAAAAAATTGTAGAATGACCAAGAAGATGACCAAATATGAAAAAAATATTTTTAAAAAATTAAAATGTATGGAATAGTGTTCTATAGATATTTAAATCACCAATATTCATTGAAAATTTTGGATCCCAAAACCAATTCAAAATTCACTTACTTTTAGAAGAGCAATAGAGCTTGCATGGAGTTTAACTAAGTTTAACTAGGATTTGAACTTAGGAGGGACTCAAAATGATTGAAAATAGAAGAGGGAGTGAGTTGTAATAATTTGAGGTAAACTTAGGATGAATTAATATAAATAATAATTCAAAACATGTAATGTGAGTTATGGAATCTACAAATAACATGTGAATAAGTGGTGATGGAACAACTACCATTTACAGGAGGTGGTTACATAAGAATCACAAATTATGATAGTTTCGTCACTCTAAATTATAGAACCACTTTAGATGATTATGTAACCACCACAAAAATTATGGGTTCTTTAATGATATTATGTAACCACCATAATGGAAGTGTCACCAATGGGGAAGTTTTGTAATAAAGAGTGGCAAAAGTGTCATAGTTTAGGGTGGTTATGTCACCAAGTAGGCAGTTCAAAGACTAAGGCAAAAGAAACTCAAAAAAATAATTTTTGAGGTCTTCCAAGACCAAAATGAGGATAAAAATATGTATATAATGTCAAAGAGGAATTATTTTGATCATGTTTGTGGAGATAAATACATCATCATTGGATTTTTTAGGAATATCACAACATATAATTTTTAGGTGCATACAATGGGATAACTATAATAGTTGAAGAACCCACTATGGTATTAGCTGTAGTATTTGTTTTTAATACTCCTTCATCTTTTCCTAGTTGAAGAGAGGAGTATAAATTTTATTCATAAAAAACACTATAAAGGCACCTTATAAAATATGTCTAATGATGTTCTTGGCCATGGGTCCCTACCATAACTTATCTCTAGACCCTGCTCTTATTCTTATTCATCTAAAGATTCATGTACCTCCTTTGTTTATGTATTAATTAAAGTTTTTATGAAATTAGGGATATATATTATTTCATAAGTTTCAACTAAAGGATATGAATTCGTATGTGAGTAAATAGGAGAATAATATTAACTTGTGTTTTGAGCTTGAAGTGGAAATACTACTATAGCAGGTGAAGTGATATCAACTATGAGTTTTGAGGGGATCCCTATCTAAATAAATAGTTATTTCACTTCATGTGGAATTAGGACATTCTTAAGGATTTGTATATCTTAATTTCTCTTTAGTTTATTCTTTTGTCTCTTTTGGTGCTTTCTTAGCTTGCTTAGAGTCATTTTCTTCTTGCTCAATTATGAAATCATCTTCTCTAGATATGGTTGGGCCATATTATATCATTTGGTAAATTCTCATGGACATGTGTAATTTTATCATTCTTTTATATACTTATGAATAATCCTCAAGGTTGAGGAAGATTAATTCATGCTTATATTCCTAGTGGCCATAGTCTTGCCTAAAGTGTTTAGAGAATTTCTCAATTTGTTGTCTTATGACCTTCCTAGGATCCCACCATCTAAGGTCAAACATTCCAAATATAAATGAGCCCCAATGTTTTAAAGTTCTATTTTATTTCTCCTAATCATAAAATAATTGTATCCCAATGCTAAGATCCATCTTGTGGTACTTGGATAAGCTTTCCTTCTTAAAATTGTCATACACACTATTACACAACTGGTAAGCTACATATTAATCAACTAATTTATCTCATAAATTTCTTGGTAGTAATAAATGGGATACCAAGATACCTAAAATATTATGAAAATGTGATATAGGTAAAAATAGTAATATCCCATTGTCTTAAGTGATCATTTTATTTGATATAACAACCTAGGCATAGGTTCCCATTGATGGCTTTATAAACCATTGGGTAGATGTTGTCTGTAATTACATACATATAATCCCTATATTTTTGTATGTAGAGATGGTATAAATAATCACATATTATATTTTATCCATTTGGATCCCAAGGTAGAACATTAGTTGAGGCAATAATACCATAGATAACATATACCACGTAAGGAAGCATGTAAAAATGGGCATTTATCTAGTCATGCATGCGTTGCCTCTAGGTTTTTAGATTGAAGCTTATAATTTATCCTAGTGGGGGACTAGTTTTACCCTTAAAAACTATATATAGTAGTGGGACCCATACCTCATCCACATGAGTGATATATGAAGTCATATGTAACCTATTTAACAAATCCATAACACTCCTAATATTGGGATTGAATTGGCAAATTGGGATCTTCTTCTTCATGAAAAATCTATTTAGTTTCATGGTCCATTCTATCAAGGTGTTGTTAACCACAAGGTTATAGGAATAAATACATTATTATTAGGAGGTGTGAAAGTCATGACAGGTTGTCGATTCTTATTTTTTAAATTATAACTATTTCTCTAAAATTTTAAAAGGCATGAATCTCATTTGTGTTGTCTTATGGCTCATTTTCATCCTCAACTAGGAATGGAAAATCATAGGTCTCAAATACCATGGTGGTAATATAGGTGTTAGGGGAACCACCTATATATGAATAGGTTTGATTTAGGACTACCTTATCTCTTTCCATATCCTTTTTAAATAATTCAAAATTAGTAAAAAAAAATTAATCTAGCTCACCATGTTAGGTGGTGCTATGGAATCTACACCAATTAGGAAAGGCTAGCTCATAAATATTCATCTCAAGTAGTCTATTAGGGTGAGGATTTGAATTGTCTTTTAAATTAATGAATGGTCTATTATATATTTATAATCTGAAATTATTATTGGATACTTATCCTACAATGTTTCCCAAGAAATTTTGCACATTTGAAAACTCATTACTAAGTTTATATACAATGCTTGAATGGAATCTAATTCAATTTTGGTGGAATCAAAGGTTTTCCCCTATGTGGTAGAGGTGTTTACTAGGACTAGAGCATAATTATGATTCTCTTGATTAGACATATTTTGGATTATTTAAAAAACTTAGGTTTTGCTTTGGTACAACATGAGTCAGACGAAACTAAGTGAATACCTATTTTTTATTATTTGTCATGACATTTTGATTGTTGTTTGGAGTGGGATTCAAGGCTATGAAATTTGGATCAATATTAGGTATGGTTTTTAATTTAGGATTCAACTATCTATCAATGTTAATATCTTCAACATAGGCATATATTAATGTATTGATATTATGAGCTTTGTGCAAGAGTACCATAGTCATAAGATCTAAGGCATTTTATAAATTTTAAGTGATAAGGTAGCATCAGGTATCTATATAGTATCCACATGGTTTTAAATATTTCATTGAAGGCTCTAATTAATTTTTTGGTTTCCCTTATCATGCTAGCAAAATGTTTGTATATCACACTAGGAATTATAATTTGTCCAAATTGTGCCATAAATGTTTCATGACATTGGTTCTGTGACGTAATTGTTTTTTTTTTTAAAGATTAAGGAACTACTCATAGGTAGCATCCTATAGTGTGAACATGAATAATATTCATGAAACATATTCATAAACCACATTAAGCAATCCTAGAGAAATTTTTAAGGCTTTCATATTTTATTCTATAGTTATTTACATAGAAGGAGAGAGTAAAGGAAGGTAGTTATCTAGATTCATAGGTAGGTCATGGATGACACAAGTGATGATAATGGATGAACTAGCTAACAAGGCCATAGTAAAATGTTAAGGTTGGTTACCTTAGGTTGGTGAATTTGGATGAGTGATTACTCTCATATAGATACCTCTATCTGATCTGGGTCTTTGATGAAATCATGAAGGTGATAATAATAATAATAGAATATAATTCAAATTAGCCCTTGTTAACCTTACTGGTGGACCAGTGTTCAAAACTCTAAACCCAGATAAAAATTATCAATGTGGTTTTTATTCACACTAGTGGTTCTTATGGGAAGGTCACTAACATTTAAGTATTGGTGAAATATTTACTCCAAGGTGTGATTTTCAAGTCTCAATTTTATAAATAACCAAGTGGTGAATAGAGGTGAATGGGGTGGTTATTAACTGTGGATGGTTTAGATATGTGAGTGGATAGATTCTACTTGACATGTATGGGTGGATCTAATCTAAGGTGAGTATATTAAAAAAATTAAAAGAGGGGAAGGGTAATAGAGAATAAAGGACTCTATGATCTGATTGGAGATTAAACCCTTTCATATTGTCTCATTGTACTAGGCCAAGCATATGTCAAGAACCAATGTGTATTATGGATTAGATAAAATAAAAATATACATACAAACATAATTAAGAGTCTAAGTAAATAATTACAATTATATTCAATGGCCATAATCAAAGATGTTAGTACTATATTGTTAGGCACATCCTTTCTCACTAACAAGTTGTAAATATGATCCAATACTAGAAGATTATTCAATATTATCTTTATATAAAGCATGCACTTAACCTATCATAAATATTATAAACTTATTTTAATTTATTTAATGAATCATATAAATTTGGAAGAGAAATAATGCATTCACATAAACTCACAGAATAGTTTTGAAAACTTTCTTCACTTGTATTAATTGCCAAAATCCCCTTCAAAAAATAATAGATGTAAGACATGTTTATATAATTCTTGGATGGCATCACCTCATCCATGAAACTTGTCTAAATTATAAAATAACACTATCTAGTAATATATGCTCTATATGTTTTATAATTAATTATATATATAAACCTTATTCTAGCTATTTTGAATATGGATAAATACACAAATGGCTTGATCCAAAATAGAAATTATGATGTCGATCATGGATTCTAAGTGGTACTGGTAGTTGAAACTCTACTATAAATATATTAAATTATATTTAAATATGGTGGAATTGAAATACTAGAAACAAATTATGATAATGTAGATAATCCTTGTATTGTTCTCATGAATAAATTCAATGAAGGCATCATTTTACTTGAAACTATAGTTGGTCCTGATTATAAATGTAGAGGATTGGTAATAGAAGGTAAAGTCAGCATCACTGGCCCTATTATAGTGTATAACATTGTGTACTTATAGGATGGATCATATTCATAATGCACATGAAATTATATTTCATAATTCAAGTTGAAAGAGAGAAAACATTACAAAATAAAAGCTAAAATGGTTGTTCACTTCACATTCCCAATGTGACTCTTCCTATTATTACAAGAATGGAAAACAACATATCAGATAAGACAAAAGATACCTAATAAGACAAAAGACACTTAATATTAAAAACTAAATAAAATATTTTTACATCCCCCCTTAATTTTTAGGGGTATTTATCAAAACAAGTATTTATCTAAACTTTTTTTTTTTTAAATCTCATCCAAGTGATTTTATTAGGATATCTACTGGTTGTTTTTCTATAGGGAAATGTTTCAACTTGACAATATCATCTTTCACATAGTGTCAAATCAAATGAAACTTAGTATTGATGTGTTTGGTTTATTTGTGATAGACTATACTCTCTACCATCTAGATTACAAAAGTGTTATCAACCATGACAGATGTTGACAAAACCTATTATTCCTATAAATCTGAAAGAACCCTTGTAAACCACAAGGTCTCTCTAGTTGCCTCTGAAGTGTCAATATATTCTTCTTCTACTGAATAAATTTTTGGCACTGATTGCTTATTATATTTCCAAATGACAACTATTATTCCCAAATTCATCAAAAAACTTGAGGTGGAATTTCCATCTTCATGATCACTAGCATAGTTATAAACTAAATACCCAACTAGTTTGAAGTCTCTTGCCCTAGAGCATTTGAGCCCAAAAAAATGTGTTCCATTGAGATATATGAGGACCCTTTTTACTACTACCTAATGAATATCCCTAGGTTATTACATGAATATTTAGAGGACACAAATTACAAATGATATATTTGGTCTAGTTGTCATCAAATAAATTAGACTTTTAATGATTTATCTGTATTTAGTGGCATCAACAAAATTTGTTGATTCTTTAGATGTCAATTTGAGATTTTTTTCTATGGGCATGTCGAGAGACTTATAATATTCCATTTAAAACTTACTTAGAATGTCACCAATGTACTTATGTTGATTGATGAATAAATAGTTTTTTGTCTTAACTAATTCAATAACCAAATAGTAATAGAGATAACCCAAATCAATCATTTCAAAGCTTTTCATCAACTTTGATTTGAATTTTGTAGTGTACCATTCATTGTTCCCTATGATGAGAAAATCATCAACATGCACCACCAAAAATACAATTATTTTTTCAACTATTTTGATAAAATATTTGCATCATAAAACTCAAAATGTTTGAAGTTCATGTTCATGAGTTTCTCAACTAGTTTATTATACTAAGCTCAAGGGGTTTGTTTCAAGCCATACATCAATTTTTTTGGTTTTCATACCTTATGCTCCTTTTCATTTAATACAAAACCTTTAGGTTGTGTCATGTACATATTTTCCTTGAGGTAACCATTCAATAATGAAGTTTTGACATCCATTTGGTGAACTTTCCATCTATTGTGAGATGCCAAAGCTGATATGGTTCAAATGGTAGTCCATTTTATTTTAGGTGCAAAGGTTTAATTGTATTCAATTCCTTATTTTTTTAGCATATCCTTTTACGACAAGCCTTGTTTTGTTATTTTCAAGTGAACCATCATAATTATATTTTTTTATGGAATATCCAGTTGTATCCGATAGGTTTACAACCATATGGAGGATCAACCAATTTTTAGGTCCCATTTTTTACCAATGTAGTGTACTCATCTTTCATTATTTTTCTCCAAGATTCAAGCTTATTATCCTATTTAAAATATGTTTGTTATAAATGAAACACATTATTGAGTTCCTATTCTATAGAATCATTGAAGGTGATATTTTCAATCCTATCTTGAATTTATTCAAGAGACTTTTTTATTGTGATGTGGCTGCATGGTCATTTCTAGTGCCTATTTTCCCAACTTCATTAGGTTTCACATATTTCAATGTTTGATTATCCCACTTACTCCTTTTTTTGTTTTTTTTGGGTACTCTAAGTTCCTTCAATTTTTACCCTCTATTCGGGTGGCCCCTATTCATTATCAAATGAAGTTTTACTCATTCCTTCGAGAGGAGTTTCAATCTTATGTATTGGATACAATATAAAATCAATAGATTCACAATTATTTATCCCCCAATCATTATTTGGAACATCCAATTCATTATCTATATGCACCAAACTTTTCATACTTGTCAAGATGACTCAATAGCTTATCAATGTGATTTTTATCCTTTACAGTCTCATAAAAGACAACTTCTCTTATGCCAATAAACTTATTCTATTTCTCATCATATAACATGAATGCCTTGGAGGGTTCATAATATCCCAAGTGGATGCATTTTTGAATCATATGGTTCAACTAATTTATTTTATCCTTTGGAATCAATGCATAACAAGTGGATATAAAAATATAAATATGTCGCAATGAAGGAAGATGACCACATAAAATCTCATACAGAGTCTTGGATTCAAGAGATGTTAATGGTGATTTTTTGGAGAGGTATACTTTTATTTTATCTTCTTTGACCCAAAAGTGTATATTTACCACTTTGTAGTAAAACATAGTGAACCATATCCATCACAGTCCTATTCATCCTTTCTATGACTCCATTTTGATGTGGAGTGTAAGTAACTATGAGATTATATATTATCCTATTTTGATCAAGGTAGGACTCAAATTTATTTGAAGTGTATTATGTTGGTCCCCAAAAGTGTCACTCATGTTTGGAACAACATATGAGTTATCTTGGTCCTACAGGACCAAAACTTCTCTCTTCCCTTCTCAAAATTTGTTCTAAGCTTTCAAATTCCTCTTTTTTCAAGCTTTCCAGAAATCTATAGACTCTACAGGCCTGAATCTACAGACTTAGTAGGCGCATTTCTATGGACTCTTTCAAGGGACTCAAATCTACAGACTCTGTAGATATGTTTCTATGGACTCAAAATGCTTGAAGTTAGTAGGTTCAACAGGTTCAAAGGCTTCTACAGGCGAGTTCAATCAAAAGAACAAGTTTCCAATGCTTAGTCATTTTCAGGATTGGTTCAACACCTTGGTTCAACTAAAAATGTTCATCGTCAAGCTTATAAGCAAGGAATGAACCATTGAACCTTAAACCGTTTTGGTCCAACAGGTTCAATGGGTTCAATGAGTGGTTGGTTTAATGCATTTTGTTTGAGTGATCAAAGGACTTGGTGAAAAACAAAGGAATAAACCATTGAACCGTTGAACCTTGAACCAAATTGGTTCAATGGGTTCAATCAGTTCAAAGAGATCAAAAGACTTAGACAAAAAGATGGCTTCAAATTCAATATTGAACCATTGAACCGTTGAACCAAAGTTAGTTCAATCGACAAGTTCAAGGGGTTGCCCCAAAGCCAAAGGAACAAGTGCCCTTACGGAGGGCTATGAACCAAGCCAAGTTCCCTTGCGAAGGGCAGTGAGCAAAAGCAGACAAAGTGAACTCCTTCAAAAAAGTGAATAAGGCCAAAGACAAAGAGAAATCCTTTAGACAAATTATTCAAAGGAATTCACCTAAAAGACAAAGCAAAAGCCCAGTGGGAAAGATGCAAAGGCAAGGAAGATTTCCTTTGAACAAATTGTCTAAAGGAATTCCTTCAGACATTCTATCTGAAGGACATAAAGGATAAATCTTGTCGAGAGAAAGAAGCTTGAAAGCCACCACGTGTCCATTATAAAGCAGAGTGGAATACGTCACGTGTCTTGTTATGACTTAGTGGAATGTGACAAGTGTTTGCATTTGTGTTCCCCTTTTGGAGTTGCTCGAGCAAAACATGTCGTGGACCCCATTTTTTGTAAGTTTCTAATGAGTTTCATAACAGCAAAACTTGCCACTTATCAAAGACACAGAAAGCCCCCCCCCCAAAGACATAGGCAAGAAGGGCTATAAAGAGCAAAGAAGTGCTTAAGCAGTGAAGAGAGGAGCGAGACCAAAGGACCAAAAATATCTTTAAAAGAGTTATTCCTAGTAGGTGAAATAGTGGATCGAGTAGAATTTTGAGCACACCAAACCAAGGATGCAGCCTATTTTCTTCCATGAAGTAAAGACAAATATGCAAAGGTCCAGATGGTCTATATGAAGGAAGAGACATATCAGATGAAAGGACATGCCATAGTTATGGCAATGGACTATTCTCAGCATGGTCTCCCCAGACCAAACTGGAGATGCATTGAAGATGCTGACTACAACATGGGCCATCTCATAGAAAAAAAGGCACCAATCCTTGGGTAGTTGTTATAAGTTTGTATTTTATCTCATTTATAAGGGAGACTTTTCATTTTACAAGAGTGAAACTCTGCCCATTTTGAAAGAGAAAAATTGAGACTTTGAGCTCAGGTTGTAATTTCATTTCCATTGTTATCTGAATGAGAAAGTAGGATTATCACAGACTTTGTGTTGTTCTAACTTGTGTCATCTGAAGGTGTCCTTATTCATTTAATTTGGTACACAGAATTAGTGAAGGTAATAGGGAAGTGTCCTGAAACCAACTGTGGGAAGACTTTGTGCTTTCACAATTGATTTTAATCTATGTTTTCCTTTTCTTTTTGTGTTGAGGATTTTAGGGTGACTTTGTGCCTCCATTATCCTTTGTGATATACTCTTTGAGCAGTTGAGGTGGAGACTTTGTGCTCTATTTCATCCTGTTATTACTACGCCCTTTTAATCACTGGTTATTTCACTATCTAAAAGAAGCTCCTATTGTTTCCTGTAAGGACCCTTCTGAAATAATAGAAGTGCCTTCAGCATTTATAGCTAGGATTTTCTCCTTTGTCTGTGTGCATCATCTCTGAAAGAAGAGAGATGGATGGTTTGTCCCACCCCCATGTGTTATTTTTTGCCTATTTATATTGTATATAGCTCCACATATTTAATAGGGAATCTCCCCTTGATGAGAGGAGAGATTTTTCCCCTTGTGATGCAATAAACCTGCACATTTGGATGACCAATCTCCCTATGTTGTGGTGATAGGAACTATTTTGAACGCCAGTTAGCTGGTCGACAAAATATTCACCCAACATATTAACCACCATTGTTTATCTTGAGTGTCTTAATGTGGGTTTGATATTCATTATCAATCATGATTTTAAACTTTTGGAAAGTCTCAAATGCTTCTATTTTTTTATTCAGAATGTATATCCAAGTCATCATGTTGTAGTGATCAATGAATAACATGAATTACTTATGACCACCAATGAAGAGGATTGGAAGAGAACACAAGTCTAAGTGAACTAGTTGTAATTTTCAATCAACTTTCCAATTTGAATTTGGAAATGGTTCTATTGCATGTTAATCCAAGATGCAAGCTTCACACTTTTCATATGATTTTGTATGTAATTTAGGCATGCCAATAATAGCATTCATTTACAATACATGAATGTTGTTATAGTGAGAATTCATGAATTTTACATGCCATGACATGTTTGGAGACATTCCATCTTCCAAGAAATGAGCATAATTCCTTAAATTTGATGGCTCACCCTTGAGTTTGAGTATTTCTCATTCCTCATATCCAGTCAAGATGACTGCATTGTCATTTTTTCTCCTGATTGTGACATTTCCATTATCTAAAAAAATGGGATGGCCTTGTTGCCTTATGAGAACTAGGGATAAAAGTTTTTTTTTTAATTAAGGAAGGTAGAGAATAATTTAGAGTTTAAAATCTATAATCCCTATACACTTGAGTCATATTACACCTATTCCTTATGGTTGTAGACTTGATCTATTTGTGAGGTATACTACACCATAACATTTTTCACTAAACTCTTCAAAGATGTTTTTTTAGAAAGTCATATATAGAGTGGAACTAGTATCAAGAACCCAAGCATCAAACCATAAAGAACTAATTGAGATACTATCTAATTCATCATCTATATTTTAAAACACACATTCACTAGTGAATTGGTTGAGTTTGACTCTTTTATTGTCTTTGATTTTTCCTCTTTATTCTTACAGTATGCTTCAATTTTCTCCCATGGATTTCTAAATTCATGAGTCTCATTAATTCATTTTATATCACACTATTTGTAGTAGATGTTTTATTTATCATTCTATTTTTTACCATCTTGATTTTCATTTTTACCATATTTTCCCTTTTACTTATTATTGACTTCATTTTTGGATGGCATGGCCTTATTAGATGTTTTAGAATAATTTGATTTGACATGACACATAATTTATCCTGTTGTATACTTGGTTTCTATTCCAAAGGCCTTTTCTCTCGCTACCATCTCTTTGACCAATTAATCAAATGTGATAGTCTTCAACTAATTACTTGATTGTAGAGACTCCAAATAGGTTGAATAGTTAGTAAGAAGGGATTTTATGAATAAAATCATGTATATTTAAATTTTAACACCCAATTATTTTACATCATGCTTGATTGAATGTATCCCTAAAGCTAATCTCATCACATCACCATATTTCAACTTGATACTGAATAACTCCAACTTCAACTAAATGAATTCCAACTCTAAGTGGGAATAATATATTTCCTTCAGTTTTTTAAATGTTTCCTATGAATTATTTCACCCTTGAATATGATGAAACATGTCTCCATCAAAAGAGGAACTCATCAAATCTAATTCTTTTTATTTTTTTATTCCATGACTGAATATCCTTTGCATTCCCTATTGGGTCAACTAGTTATTTCTCTCTATCTCAAATATTGAACCATAGATCATTGAATGTGAGTGTGTTCTCCACTTTATGATACCATTATAAATATTTATACTTACCAATCAATATTGTGTCAGAGATATATTTGATTGAATGCATGGCTTTGTGTTTTCAATTTTGAGTTTTGAGTTTTTGGTAACCCCAAATTGGTTCCTTATCACTCTAAACTGGTCCCCTTTTTTATATACTACTAGACTGATATACCAAACCTATCTATATAACTACCCTTCCTATATACTCATTAGAATCTATAAGAAGTTATCAATTTACATATACTTGACAATACTTGAAATAGGTTATAAGTTATGTGAGATCAGAATGGCACATGGTACCTAGGTGGCACATAAAAAGTATTTACCCTATCATTAACATAGGTTTAACAATAAAACCTCATACATCAATATACTTAGTTTTCTTGATTTCTTGATTTATGTTCTTCGATAAAAGTGAATGGGTAAAAGAGTAGCTCTCCTTATTTGTCCTTCAATTTTTAATATTTGGTTGTTGTTTGCTAAATTTACTTAGAGTATTTTTCTCAAGGCAATTTCAATGAAAAAAAATCTCTAAATGTAAAAGCTTTCAAATTTTCAAATTTAAATGTTTTTAAAAAATTTAAAATGAGCATTTAAAATAAAATGAATACTCTATTTTTTTAATAAAAAATATTAGAATACCTCTCACTCTTCCATTTGTCTTATGTGGAATAATTTCAAATATTGGAAAATATAAAATGTATGGTCTCCATAATATACCAACACTTGGAAACTAGTGTCAAAAATGGGTGCTTAAAATGCAATATCAATTCAATGCCACATTCCACTAAGCTCCAAGAGAAAATTGTTTGGTTCTTATTTGATAAGTATGTAGTTACAATGTTTGTTTTACATTGAATGCCACCTCTAAAAGATAAATGAGATGTTGTGTTCAATGTTTGGAAAATAAAATTCCATCTTTACAACATTAAGGTGTTCAAATCAACATAGATACTATTCAAAAATGTGTCTATAGCTGATCTATAGTAGTTTTTCATGGTGGAAGATGTGTCAAGTCTTGATAAAATCACAAATGAATGGTCAAATATAATCAAATTATGTCAGGTCTAATATAACTACTCAAAATTCCTCTTTAATGAGTGTTTCTCTATGTTCAAATACCAAAAATAGATAAAATTTTATTAAAAATAGATGTCCTCCTTTAATTGCTACACCTTATCAACTAGCTAATTGATGACCTATTATAAAAAAAACTCAAATTATTAAAAACAAAAGTATGCAGGCCAAATGAATTAAGTAATGGAGAAGGAATGAAATAAATAACTAATTAAATCCATATATTTGATACCAATGTATGCCAAATTATATTCAAAATTCACATGAAATTATATTTCATGATTCAAGTTGAAAGAGAGGAAACATTACAATATAAAATCCAAAATGGTTGTTCACTTCAAATTCCCAATGTGATTCTTCATGCTCATATGGGAATGAAAATAAACTTATTTAATAATATAAAATATACCTAATGAGATAAAATACACCTAGGATTAACAACTATATACAATTGATCACACATGTTGAAAAATCTAGCTCAATAGATTCAAAATCAATGATAAACCTTTCAAATAATATTATAATTTTGTCCATAAATTTCCTATAAAAATTAATCAAGGCCATAAAGGAATTAATTAAATATTATGACTATTATACCTTATCATTAGTGAAGACAATTAACTGAATTACTTGGTTGTTACTCCCAAAAACCATGTTCTCAACCTCTATTTTGAAATTGTTAGCAACAAATTTCAAAACGCTATCAAAGATTATTTTGGTGACCACTTGCCCTTGTGGCATAAATATGCATATCACCAAAAATGTGGACTTCCTTTTGCTCTTGAATAGTTAGCTTCTCAACTATCTCTTGCATTTTTTTTGTGCCACTCCATAAATTGAGTTCTCTTTCCCATTAAAAATTTTTAAAATCAAGTAATATCTAGGATCTATCACAAATTAAGGTATTTTTATTGATTTTCCCTTGCTTATTTTTCAATAAAATATAATTTAACATCCAAATTATTCATTAATTCATAAAATCTCACCACATTATTCCATTGTGTTTATGATTCTCCCCTATACTATAAGATAAAGCAAACTATATCACATAGGGTTACAGGTAAACTATTAACATTATCTACTATCCTTTGGGGGATTTATTATGCTCCATGCCTCAAATATTTCATTCACTTGTTAGAGACCATAAAACATCTTCTTCAACACTTCATCAATATCATCTACCATGGATATGGAATCTTCCCGTATTTCATCTTCCTTTCCATGCTTAATTTCCATCTTCTTTGTTAGGGATAAGAGTTATTACTCTATTAAAAAAAAAATAGGTTTTCCACTAGTAGTAACATTCCTTCTTCTCACTCTTTTGATATTTTTTAATGTTTTAGCAAAGTCTATAGTCAACATGGTGTCCTCATTGATCACTAGATCTTGCCTAGTTGACTGATCCAGTTATATATTATATATCCATGTAGGAGTCACTAGGATACCTTGGAGAGAGGTATAAATGGTAGTAGATAAAATAATTTATGGTGAGATCATACAGTTTTAGGGAGATGGAGGACCAAACTGGGGATGTGGCTAAAGATGGAATGAGATGAATAAGTGGAGAGGGGAGGTGTAGATAGTGAAGGGAAAGGTATAACAAATAACCTCCCCTTAGAATATTTGTTTGAGGAGGTGTCCTTAAGGCATGTTTGGTAGATAAAGAGACTATTCAATTGAAACAATTGTGGAATTCACTAGGGTACCCTAAGTAATAGAAATACCTAATTAGGTGAGGAGATAAACTTATAGGGGTTGTGTGGTAAAAAGGGCATGTGACATAAGGTCTTAAAAATGTGGAATATCCACTATAGTACTTAAGTTAGGTGAGGGAAGAGATAATTATCTAATGGTAATCTAGTTAGACTCTTCATAAATTGATCAATGAAAGAGTATACTATAGATGTATAACTAGTAGAAAGAATGTTGCTAGTCAAAGAGTCAGAATTCATAGTACTTATCATATTAGTTAAATTTGTATTATCTATGGAAACCAAAGGAACTAATTTATAAGTAATTTAAAAGTTGACTTGGGTCAACCTATGAAACAAAGTTGCTAAGTTGAGCATAGGTGGGACAACTAGAATAGTTAAAGAACCCACTATGGTGTTAACGATAATAGTTTATTTCTCTAATCCTTCAACTTGTATGGGATCAATGTTCTACATGTGGGAAGGTTTAGAATTCTTAGTCATAAAATAAATCTATAAAGGCACCTTTTAAAAAACTTTTAATTGTGTGCTTGGACTTAGGTCCCCACCATAGCTTATCTCTAGACCCTACTCTTCTTCTTATTCATTTGAATATTCCTCCACCTCCCTTATTTATGTATCAACTAAATTTTATAGGGAAGGAGGGAAAGATATTATTTTATAATTTTCAACTAAAGGTTATGCAATCATCTATGAAGAAAGAGGAGAATAAAAGTAACTTCTAGTTGGATCTTGAAGCAGTACTATTACTGTAATGGGTGGAGTGAAAACAACTATGATTTTTAGGGGGCTCCTTATCTCTATAATTGGTTATTTCACTTCCTATGTATTCTTTAAAATATTAATATCCCGTATTACTAGAGTCTTTTTATTATTTATCAATTTTCACAACATCTTCACTTAATATGGTTGGGTTATATTGTATCATTTAGGAAATTATCATGGAAATTTGGACTAATCTCATTATTTTACATACTTATAAATCATCTTTAGGGTTGAGGAAGATCAAGTTATGATCATATTCCTAGTGGATATACTCCTAACTAATTTTTCTATAGAATTTCTTAATTTGTTGTCTTATGACCTTCCTAGGATACCACCATTTAAGGTCATCCAATCCAAATATAAATGAGCCCCAATATTTTTAAGTTTTAGGTAACTGATCCTAGTTTTGAAACTATTGTCTCTTGATGCTGAGAGGCATCTTGTGGTACTTGGTTAACCTGGCCTTGTTTAAATTATCATCCATGTTGTTATTGAACTTGAAATTTACCTCTTTTTTAGCTAATTTATCTTGGAAAAGTCTTAGCAGTAAAAAAGGGGATACCAAGGTGCATAAAACTCTTATGATGGTGTGATCTAGGTATAAATAGTAATATTCCTTTATCTAAAGTGATATTTTGATTTGGTCTAACAACCTAGTCATAGGTTTCCCATTTATGAATTTATAAACCATTAGGTAGAAGTTGTCTACAATTACCTACATGTAATCCCTATATTTGTGTATGTGTATATGGTTTAAATAATCACATATTATATTTGACCCTTTTTGATCCCAAGGGAGAATATTATATGGGGTAATATTACCATAGATAGAAACTACTAGGTAATAAATCATGTAAAAATGGGCATCTATCTAGTTGTGCATATGTTACTTTTGGGTTTTTAGATTGAAGCTTATAATTTTTCCTAGTGTGGGAATGATTTTATCCTAAAAAATTATGTATATTAGTGTGACATATACCTCATTAGCATGATATATTGATGAATACCCATGTAATATGTTTCAAAATACCATAGCAATCCTAATGCCATACTTGAATGGGGTAATTGTAATATTCTTCTTCATAACAAATCTTTTTGGGTTCAGGGCCCATTCTAGAAGGGTATTTCTAATGACATTATTTTTGAACCAAATTTTTAATACTATATAGTTGTATGATGATGTTGGTGTTGGTAGCCTATATAATTTTTCAAAAGCTAAGCCTACTACATAAGCTATAGGCTAAGCACTATTGTTTTTGTGAAATATATCTTAGGTATATCCACCTATAATAAATAAATTAAAAACTAGATCAGCATAGGGAAATACCTTTAATTTTATTGTTACCTTATGGATCCCAACTGCCTTGATTGTCAATAAGCCTTTAATGTACTCCTTCTAATCTAGGGACAAGACGTATTCATATTTTTAAAGATAGTTAACTTTGTCTTCCATGTAGAGCATTGTGTAATGTTTGAATCCTCAAATTAGGGTAGTCTTGTCAAAAAATGTATATTTAAATTCTTGCTTAGTTATGAAGTATAAAATTGAGAATGTTGGTTCCTAGCTTTGTGCCTCCATTATTGAACAAATTAAGCTCATATCATACTTTAAATTCTAGGTCTTTTATTTTATTGTGGAGCTCTTGGACAATATTTACAACTACTAGTTTGGAAAATGTAATTTGATTTGTCTTTGGGACATAGGATATAGTCAATTTTATTGTATTTTAAATTCATTGCTTGAATTATCCATGCATGATAATTAATTTTATAATAATAGTTATTGTCACCCATCCATAAAATTTTAATTTCATTTGATGACATAAGACTTCAAGAGTTTACTTAACACATGGCACTTTTTTGTTATTTTTAATTACTTAGTCATCTTGAATACTTTGCCTCTTTTACCCTTGTCACTCTATCATTATCTCATGGCATTTTTCCTTTACTACATGTGTGATTATGTAGCACATGTCATCTTATTTCTTAGTCAGTTCATTAGCTCATATTTTTGTGTCTTTGGGTTGGTTAGTATATGGAGCCATGAGATAATGAAACATGACATGAATGTGGCATATGATCTATTAAGATGGTCATATGGACCAATAATATTGTGATATGTGATAGCTAACTATACAAGGGGATCCACATGGCATTCTATCATTAAATCTCTTTATTGTACCACATATTCCATATATTAACTTATATGTATTGAGATGCTAACTCACGATATGATCTTGGTCTATCAGATGGATGGTTATTTTGTAGCTTGGACCCCTTTGTCCCAAAAATAGTAATCAAGTGATATTTTGGCACTTGACATGATACCACTTGCTTGGGTGGTCGTTAGTTATTATGAACTTATAATTTTGACTCGAGAGGCACAATGTAATGATATGAAGATATATGGCATAATATTGCTTAGTCAAGTGGTCACATGACTTTGTAAATTTATTTTATAAATAAACCCATGATAAAATGAGATGAATAGAATTGGCATGATCTCATGTAGACAACTATTCATTAGACTTTTAAACCTATAATACTGAGTTATTTTAAATGTGCTAAATTTTTGACACTTGGTAGAACCTCATTGAGTTGGGATAGTCATTAATATTTTTTTTAAATCAAATGAATAGATGTTAATCATTAATAATAGGTCATTATAAAAAATGACCAATGAGAAAAATACACTAAATAGTCCCTTTTTCAATCTACATACTCTATGAAGACTCCATTCTTATGATTCATAGCAATAAGAAAAAAATGTTTAATCTACTTAGATAAATCATTCTTATAATAAAAACCATGTAACATACATATTATTATAAATTGTTCCTTATAAAACTATATGTACTAAATATAATAACAACCAAAGTACCTGTTGGCCATTTTTTTTCCTCACACCAAGCTTGTGCCCAAATGGATCAGGTTGTTAATGGATGAGCAAATGAACAAATGTTCTAGATGGAAAGAGTGGACCAAAGAGATCATGCATCTTGCAAAGATTTTGAAACACTTTAAGTTCACTTAAAGTTAAGTTTGTCAATTTATAAAGGACAAGTCTACAAGGCAAACATAAGGATCTAAATAGGTCTCCATGGTGGTCAAGCATTTAATAGCATAAAGAAGGATTTACGCAAGCCTCAAGTGTCCATCTGAGCCTTGGAGATTCAATCAAAGGATCAAGCACAAGTCTAAATGGACCAGACCATCATCACAATGTCACATAAAAATGGAGTAGACTAGTCCACTTATGAATTTTATAAATCTTCTCAGGGAGCATCATGAGCCAAAATATTATATTTCCATGGAGTTCTTCATACCAGGGACATGCTAGGTAAATTTCATGTCTTCACGAGCTATCTATCCCAAGATCTAAGTGTTCAAAGATAGGCTTATAGAATGAGACATTCATATAATTGTCAAGTTTGAGCTTCACAAAATGACCATTTGGATTCAAAAATTCATTAAAGGCTTTAAATTTGAATAATATCTAATGGTCTGCATGAGTTCACATATTGATAAGCAAGATCTAATGGTTCACACTAGGGTCAAATGAGTCAAAAGGTCCCTGGATTAAAAGCCCTTAAAAGGTTGTAAGTTGGGAAACATCTAAAGGTGTGGATGCACCAAGTATAGATCCAATTATTTAAGGTAAACTAACAAGATGGTGGATTTGAGCTATATCAATGATCAACACTCAATTCTACCAATGATCAATGCTCAATTCTACCAATGATCCAACGTTGTGATATCGACTGACAAGAAAGTGGGCCCAATGAGATATATGACTCGCATTACTTTGTACACCTTGATCCAATGGTATGAGATGAATCAAAAGGTCAAGTCATTTGAGATGCCACCACATGGCATAAAACATAAGGTAATAGACTGATAGTGGATCTTGAGTGCAAATGTGAGACTACTAAGTGGAACCAGCTTGGATAGAGTTGATAAGTCAATGGGGAGAATCAATGGATCTCACTCAATCGTACTGATCAAGATCGATGGTGTGTCAATGAGTCAATTATCAAGGACCAATGAAATTTAAAAGGTCAAGAATCTAAGGTACTTCATGGATATTGAACACATGACCAAGGTCATACTAAGGCAAGCTCTTCAAAGGGTCATCCCACCACCATTAAAGCTTGATCCAACACCATGAAAAGGACACAATGATGCATTCAAGTATAAATAACATAAAGGATCACCATTAAATATAAATATAAACTTCTAATTCAAAGATTTGTGACACATAGAATTCATTTTGTAGCTATGTTTTCCTTTCTTCAAAGAAGGATGTCAGGAATCTAGAACAACAAACATGCTCTGATACCACTCGTTAGGATCTTGCTCCTCAGAAAGAGCACAATATGATTACCAAATATAAGCAATTGAATATGCGGAAATAACCAGAAACACAAGTAACTAGAATTCACCAATAGCACAGAATATGAGAGACAATACACTATCTTGTATTAACACTATATAGAAAAGAATACATCAAAGAGTCGCCACACTCTTTCACCTTACATAGATTCGCCACACCTCAAGTGTACAGTAATTCTTCTCACACACACTCTCCTACACAAAAAACGGTCCCAACAACCAACTCACACACAGAATTGGTGTTCACCTCACCAACCAGTCAGTAATAACCCTGCCGGTACACCAAGCACTCTATAGCACTTCAAGCTGATCTCTCATGAACCTGCAACCTGCAATTCAAAGACCAAACTTACATGTAGATCCCCAATGAGCTTGCAACAACCTGAAACTCACAGATCTTACAACTAGAAGGAACTCTTCCTTTCTATCTCATGCCTTAAACAATACATGCCAATGGGTCTATAAATAGATCCCTAACTCAAACAATAACTTAGACTCTTAATTTAGACAATTATCCTCGTAGCCCAAGACTCTGGCTGGTCTTAACATGTAAACTCATCGTTCACTTAACTAACTGTCCGTGAAATGAACACTTCGGGAACACACAGGCGACCGACGCCGGTCCCTGCTAGTCTGGTTCTGCCAACGTCGGCCGACTTCCTGCCATCGCCGGTGGCCTTTTGCACTGGACTCTGCCGACGTCGGTCCTACTACCGACGCCGGTTCCTGTAGAACTCAGCAACCATCTATTCCTCAGTTTGCAAAGGTTGAAGCTTTTAGCTCCACAACCTAACAATCTCCCACTTGGAGATAAATAGCTGCAACCTGTACCTGTACCTGTACACCGTCTAGTTTGTTTCCTTGGCTTTGTATCCCTCCTCAAGATCACTCTTGAAGACCAACCACCACAAAATCCGTGGTGCAAAATCTGTCATCCAAATTACCTGCCACATCCGCATCTACAACCATGTAGAAAAAGAACTTGACCCTGCATAGCATGTGCACCTGCTGCTGGTCCAACTGAACTGCCCTTCAGTATTACTCTCCCGGATTGACTCCAAACTTGTGACAACTCCCACTG
The DNA here is from genome assembly GCA_037957365.1 of Torreya grandis. Taxonomy (NCBI): domain Eukaryota; kingdom Viridiplantae; phylum Streptophyta; class Pinopsida; order Cupressales; family Taxaceae; genus Torreya; species Torreya grandis. The sequence continues at coordinate 3,946,891 of JARHVA010000365.1, read as the reverse complement.
CTTGGGAAAACTCAGGTTTAGTACATACCATGCACTCAACCTCATTATGTGAATCAAGACACCTGTTCTATGAACTGTCTAACCATCGGTGTGCTAACCGGCTTCACACAATCATCCTGAAACAAAGTCAAAAAGACCTCCATGTCTCTAGATCACACTCATGCCAAAGAATCTTGCTGCTCCCAGATTCTCCATGACAAACACCTGAACTAGCTTTACCTTTAGTTCAGAAATACCTGTATATGTAACCCTGCAACAAGCACATCATACATAAAATAGGATAATGTAGCTAATATTATCCAACCTGGTAAAGAGAAACACAATGATCAAACCTCCATTGCCCTGCAGCTAATACAAGATCATATACCCTGATCTTCCATCTCACGTATCCATTTCTGCTCTTCTTCATCCTCAACATCCATTCGTCTCTCAGTGCTTACTTCCAGCTGGCAACACTACCCAAAACACCTGTTTGGTTCTCCTCCAAGGAATCACATCCTCATCCATGCCAAGCTCCCACTGTTTCCTGGATCTACCTGTTCTGCTTCTTCAATAACTTCCTAGTCTTATGCCATAAGTGAGCAACAAGTAGTGTAAAGAAGGGAAATGACGAATTTAAGAACTTACTTACACCTTCAGTCCTCCATATGGGCGCTTGAGACTCCATGACAACTCGCTGTCCACCCAAAATTCATCTCAGTAACCGATGCCGGTCACATCTCAGTCTACAGCCGACCGATGTCGGTTCCCTGCGACTGCCTCCCTGCCGACGTCAGTTTCCCCTGGCCGACACCGATCTCTTTTCTGCCCTGAGTCACCGACGTCGGGCTGCACATAGCCGACGTCGGTCCCTGTCTGGACACCGACGCCAGTTTTCCTGCCGACGTCGGTCTCTGTGTTTTTCTTGTGAGACCTGACTTTTTCCCGCGAGCTCTTTTTGGATCAAAACCTTGTCCAAATCACCCTTGCTCTGTTCAGAATTCCTCTGCACCTTGTGCTGAACTCTGTCCGTCACTTTCTCCTTGAAAACCAAGGCTTTCCCGTTCTTGTCACTAACATCGGATTCCTCAAGAAACCTTACCTTCTTCTTCTGCATACAGAAACCACGATCCATGCCTTCCAAATCTGAAAGCATATTCTTTGACTCAAGAACCAGCATCTCCTTCTTGTCTATGTGACCAAGCCTATCAAGCCACATCTCTGAATCTACAGCTGAAGTAGATAACCCAGAAAGAGAATCAGTAAAACAAGTAGATAGATAAACCGTACCTACTTTCTTACCTCTAGCTATAACAAGTGTACCCTTGGTAACCTTCCAAGAGTCCGCTGTGAGAGTTACTGTGCAACCCTCTTCACCCAAACTTCTAACAGAAATCAGATTCCGCTTCAGAACTGGGACATGCATGACCTCCTTTAACACCCATGTGTCACCTGTCTACAATTTCAGCTTCACTTTGCCTTTGCCAACAATCTGACAAGACTTACCATCCCCTACACAAATTTCTCCAAAGTCTCCCTGGACATACTCATGAAAAAATTCTCTATGTGGAGATGCATGAAAAGAGGCACCAGAATCTAATACCCAAGATTCTACTTTATCCAAAGAACATACCAGAGCATCCTGTGCAACGTAACCCGCAACATCTGCTTCTTCTCCATGTTCTTCATGATGATCTTCACCCGATCTGCAATCTCTCTTTAAGTGCCCTTGCTTTCCACATTTCCAGCAGGTTATTCTGCCATACCTGGACTTGGATCTTTTGCCTATCTTCGACCTTGATCTTCCACGCTCTGTCCTCTCTCTTGGCCTTCCTCTTCCTTCAACACTCAAAGCATCTCTAGATGATTCACCTGTGCTTTTCCTGCATATCTCTTCATTCAAGATCACACTCACAACATCATCCACTTTTAAGACTTTTGAAGGAGACACAGTATTAGAAACTGCCATTACCAAACCTTCCCAACTTTCAGGTAACGAACACAAGATTAAGAGAGCTCTAAGTTCATCATCAAATACAATATTAACTGAACTTAACTGGTTTACCAAACCATGGAAATCACTAAGATGGCTATGAACAGATCCACCTTCCAACATTTGCAAATTAAATAAACGCTTCATAAGAAATACCTTATTAGAAGCCGAGGGTTTTTCATACAAATTTGCCAAAGATTTCATCAACTCCACCGTTGTCTTACACTGTGATAAGCTGGAAATCACAGATGAATCAAGACTCAATCTAACAGATCCCAGAGCCTTCCGATCAAGAACCTCCCATTCTTCATCTTTCATATCCAAGGGTTTGCTAGCAACCCCACCCAACGGTAAGTACAAATCTTTCTGATACAGATAGTCCTCAATCTGCATCCTCCATAATTGGTAGTTCTTGCCATTAAACTTTTCCATTCGTAGTTGACTGCTTTCTGCCATTGCTCAACTCCCACTCAAACAGAAACCCTGTGAGTAACCTGTAATCAAAACACACTACCCAGATCTACACCAATCTGTTAGTATCCCAACCTGAAGCTCTGATACCACTTGTCAGGAATCTAGAACAACAAACATGCTCTGACACCACTCGTTAGGATCTTGCTCCTTAGAAAGAGCACAGTATGATTACCAAATATAAGCAATTGAATATGCGGAAATAACCAAAAACACAAGTAACTAGAATTCACCAATAGCACAGAATATGAGAGACAATACACTATCTTGTATTAACACTATACAGAAAAGAATACATCAAAGAGCCGCCACACTCTTTCACCTTACAGAGATTCGCCACACCTCAAGTGTACAGTAATTCTTCTCACACACACTCTCCTACACAAAAAATGGTCCCAACAACCAACTCACACACAGAATTGGTGTTCACCTCACCAACCAGTCAGTAATAACCCTGCCGGTACACCAAGCACTCTATAGCACTTCAAGCTGATCTCTCATGAACCTGCAACCTACAATTCAAAGACCAAACTTACATGTAGATCCCCAATGAGCTTGCAATAACCTGCAACTCACAGATCTTACAACTAGAAGGAACTCTTCCTTTCTATCTCATGCCTTAAACAATACATGCCAATGGGTCTATAAATAGATCCCTAACTCAAACAATAACTTAGACTCTTAATTTAGACAATTATCCTCGCAGCCCAAGACTCTGGCTGGTCTTAACATGCAAACTCATCGTTCACTTAACTAACTGTCCGTGAAACGAACACTTTGGGAACACACAGGCAACCGACGTCGGTCCCTGCTAGTCTAGTTTTGCCGACGTCGGCCGACTTCCTGCCGTCGCCGGTGGCCTTCTGCACTGGACTCTGCCGACGTCGGTCCTACTGCCGACGCCGGTTCCTGTAGAACTCAGCAACCATCTGTTCCTCAGTTTGCAAAGGTTGAAGCTTTTAGCTCCACAACCTAACAAAGGATCCCTGTATTTAATGAGTCCTCCAATGTATGCTTAAAGGAAAAAATAGGTATTTAGACCTAATAGATATTAGAATAAAAGCTCTGTAGTCTATAGGTTTGCATTTACATACGTGTCTATAGTAAAAAAAATAAAGGAGATTGATTTTCCATCTATAGAAAAGTTATGGATCTAGATTTGATCAAAGGTATTTATCTGTGATTGTGTAAAGGGTGCTCATCCTTCAACATGGACTTTTTTGAAAAACAACCACCTAGAATAACATAAAACCATGATTCTATTAGATCCATGAACATGAAATTTTTGTCTTTAGTGTGATATGGTTTGAAGGATCAGATAAAAGGATCTGGTGGTTGGGACTCATAGCTAAGTGCATTCAATGCATCCTTAGAGCTTATGGGGACTTTTCCCATTCAATAATCCATGGGTAGTGTCCTGATTGACCAAAAAGGTGGCAAGGCATTCATTGAAGCAAATGGTGGTACCTCAAGTATAATTAATGACCTAGGATAGTGTATTCCTTATCTAATGGCATATTCCCACTTTTTTTCTCTCTCTTCCTTCTATATATCCTAGTCTCTTCCCCATTGTGGGGGTTATTAACTCTTAGAATTTTTCATTCTTTTCTGGGATAAGGATACTCATTGAGAATCTTGAAAAAGTGTGCTTTTTTGATATGGTTAAACCCTATCAAAATATTTTAAGAACTACCTTTTGAAGTAATAGGATCAACTCTTTGCCTATCTCTTATTTTCAATCAGTGTTTAATATGCTTGTGTATGGTGAATTTATGAAGGAAAGTATTCCTAGATTAGTGTCATTATATTTACCTCTTTGAAGATGTTTTCAAGCTATCTTGTAGGTCTATATTAGTGTTCTACTTAGGACCTCCTCTATGAAATATTAAAGCAACTAGTGATATTGTGAGGTTGTGTAAGCTATAGTTGTTTTATGTTGATCCAGTGTGGGTTCAATATTGTATGAGTGTCCATTTCAAATTTTTTGTATCGCCTTTTAGCCTTCTTAGGATCCCCTAAATCCTTTCTAACCCTTTTATCAATTATTTATAGATTGAGCTACAATAATTTTTGGCACACCTGATAGGACTACAGTTCAAGGAAAATTAATTACTTTTGATGCTAGTTTGATCAAATTTACATCAATTAAGCTCCCAAACAACAATATATAATGAATTCAAAAGGAAGATCCAAATTTTTTGTAGTATAACAGTGACTTCATCTCATGCCAAAGGTGACAATAAGGTTAGCTTTAATAGGTATTCCCTTTTAATTTTTTGAACTCCCTTTAAATTTAGAAAAAAGATCAAGGTTTTCCTATACACATCCATATCAAGGAACCTTTATCCCTAAGTCATTTTCAAGGCCTACCCCTGCAAGAGGACCTTTACTAAATCCTTTTTTAGTTATGGTAGCCCCTAGAGCTTTTCCCTTTATGGTCTTTAACGGTCAAAGTCCTCTGGACCTTGCTCAATATGATCTTATCCTAGTTGTAGCCCTTAAAAGTGTTCATTATTATGTGTGATACCAAGCTAAAACACCTTATAATCACCTCATGGGCATAGCTAATTTTTTCAACATCCATAATATCACTAAGGAAAGTATAGCTATTAGGTTATTAGCTACATATTTCAAAAGAAATGTCCTAGATTGGTATAGAGGCCTTGCTTCTAATTCCATTCAAACATGGGACTAGGTTATGCCTTCTGAAAAATATTTGAGGACAAAATTGACCATTTATCACTTCAAGAGCAACTAACTATCATTAAGATATATCCTCATGAAGTCATGCAAGACTTCAACATAAGGTTCCAAAAAACTTGGGATAGAACTCCAGTCTCAGTTAGACCAACCCCTAACTTTGCCTTTCTATATTATTTTAAGGATTTAAATAGTGACATAGCAGTGAAGATCTAATCTATGAGAGGGAATATACTTCCAGATGTTTATAAGGTGGCCATGAAAGAAAAAATTTATATGGTTAAAGTTGGAAAGCTTACACCTAGACCACCAATACCCTTATTTCTTGAAATTAGACCACCTCTTATTGTTATCCCTCCACTTGATGTCATTCCTCCTAAGCCAAAAAAAATTGTAATACTTACACTAAAACAAGAGAAAGCTTCCACTAGTGGATCCAGTTATTCCCAAGAGCAAAAACACTTTCAAGAGCTCAAGAGCATGTTTCAATCCTTGGGAAATAAGCTGGTGAATGTTAAGAGGTAACAAGCCTTCAATAATCCTTATCAAAGTTCATATCAACCTCAGTATCAAGATTTTAAAGCAAATAAGACACCATACAAAGGGAATTATCAAGGCCAATGTCAAATCCAAGGAGAAGGGTAGCATGGATATAATAGGAAAAATAACTAAAATCCTAACATTGCAAGTAATTCCAACACCTTGGTCCTAGTTCAAAATAATGTGGCTCAAGAAGTTGAGGGTACCATGCCTTGGAATCAATATTTTGGGAAATCCATTATTCCATCCACTGATTTCACCCAAGCATTCAATGATTAATGGTAGCAATCTACTAATTTTGGGTACAACCAAGTTCTTATGGCCCAACACATAGAGGTACCTATAATGACCAAGCTGAAGGAACATCAATAAGGTCAAAGCAATGATTAAGGATCAATGTATTTGGGTGTTACAATGATGAAATATGAATAAAAATAATGTTATACACTCAATCAGTAGGTTGGCTCCGACCAGGGATACGTTTTAGTGGCTAAAAATACCAAATTCAAAATAAGGAACATGGATGGTAACCAGGAACCAAGTAAGGAGCCTCCCACCATTACTCCTTCAATATCAAATCTAGTTGGACTTGTTTCTATTCCAAATCTCTAAATAGATCCAAGGGGTTAAAATCATGGAAATGACTTGGTCCCTCAAAACTCACAAGCTCAAGGTATAGTTGTGGCCCCTAAAGCACAACCAAAGGTTGGTGGTTATTCTATCAAAATTGTGGAAAAAATTAAAAGGTCCAATGTGATTGTGCCAATGTAGGGCATGATCCCCATGCCTGCTCAGGTAGACATCCTTTAAGAGGGACTATCAAAGATAAATGTTGTAGACAAGCCATCAAGCAAGCAAAATGTGGTCCTTAATAATGTAGCCAAAGGACCAAATGAGGGGAAATTAGGTAAAGTAGTCAAACCTCCTCCCTTTTATATTTTAGTGATCATTGGTAATTCCTTGGTACATAATTATTTAGTGGATAGTGGGGCTAATACCTTGGTAATGCCAAAGTCCATAGTTAATCAACTTGGTCTGAAATATGAGCCCCAGACCAAAGGAGTGCTACAACTGGATGGTTCTTTCACCAATCCATCTAGCATAATCAAGGATCTCAATATGACCTTGCACACTTGTCCTAGTGTCTCAGTGGCTCAGGATGTTTTGATCCTAGATGTGCCTCATTGCTTTTCACTATGCCTATCCAGGGAGTTCACAACAAAGATTATAGGATACTTTGCATCAGATTGGTCATATATAGAATTCAAAACAAGGTAAGGGACCAAAGTGTCAATCAAAGTTAGTCTCATTGCATAATTCCATATAGAACCTTCTGGACAAGATAATGTCAACATTAACTGCACCATTATTGATGAGGATGAATTTGTAGTGGGGTAAGAGATGAACACTCATCTATAAGAGATACTAGACATGTTCTTAGATGATTTTTGGAATGATAGCCAGTTTGTGGACCCCTTAGAAAGTGTTGAAGAAAGAGACTTGAGTGTTTAGTGTTTACATGAAGAAAGCTAGTCCATGCCATCCCTCATGAGGCCTCAATAAGATCCTAGTGGTCTATGTAAATTGTTCTTTGATGGATCAAGGAGAAATCATCGAGTGGGTTTAGTTTTATGCTAATTTCCCCTTTAAATGATAATTACTTCTCTTCATATAGTCTCCAATTCAGCTGCTCCTACAGTGCAACAAAATATGAGGGCCTTATTCATAGCCTTCAATGGGTTGGTAAGAGAGGGATTAAGCAATTGCAAGTCTATGTGGATAGTGAATTAGTTGTGCATCATGTTAGAGGCTATAATTTCACTAAAAAACCCTTAATGAAGTCCTATAAACATAGATTTTGGGACCTAATTGAGGACTTTGAGGTCTTCAACATCCAAGTGTGAAAATCAACACGCTGATAGACTAGCATCTGTAGGGGCTCACTTTGATATACCCAATGAATTGAAAAGGACCAATATGTAATTGCATGTCAAAGTGTTAATAAGACCATCAATGTCATATAATGAATCTCATTGGTAGGTCTTTGAAAATGACCAACAAATTACCTATATTTTACAGTCAAAAGTAGAGTTCTCCTCCATCAACTAAGGAAAGTTGCAGCATCAATATGGGAGTAGATTGTTCAATTAAGGTCCAATATGCTTCCTAAATGTCTAGTCACCCTAGAAGGTCTCTTTCATGAAGGAGACCATATGAGGAAGGATAAAGCAGTGATGTCAACTAATGAAGAGAACTATGAGAAGGTTCTTATCTTTGAAGATAAGCTCCTCAAGCTTGGAAAGGTAAGCACTAAAGTTAAAAGGCATGCTTTCATAGAGATTTGTAAAGAATATGTAGACATCTTTGCTTGGAAATATAGTGACCTAAGGGGATTTGATCCTAAATTGGCCCAACACACTGTAGAACTAGAGGCTAACACTAAGCCTATCAAGTAGAAGCAGAGGCCTATAAACTCCAAAATTGAAGAGCTCATGAGGAAGGAATTGACCAAGTTGATTGAATCCAAGATCATATTTCTAATTAAGCACTCTTCATGGGTAGTTAATCTAGTACATATTAGGAAGAATAATGGGGAGATCAGACTGTGTGTGGGCTTCAAGGATCTAAATAGGTTATCTTTAAAGGATCACTATCCCTTTCCATCCATGGAGTAACTCCTTCAAATAGTTATTAGCTCAAAATGCTTCTCTCTCTTAGATGGATATTCAGGTTATAACTAAGTGCTAGTGAGAAAGGAGGACTAGTATAAGACTACCATCACTACCAAGTGGGTCATTTTTGCTTAGTATAAGATGCCTTTTGGATTTTCCAATACTAGGGTAACCTTTCAAAGAGAAATGAACATGGCCTTCCAAGGACTGCTAAATTAAATGGTACTGGTCTACTTGGATGACATCATAATTTTCTCCAAAAAAGATAATGAGCACATGGACCATCTGAGGCTGGTATTCCAGAGATGTAGAGATTATGGGATCTTTTTAAATCCTAAGAATTATGTGTTTTTTGTTTATGAAGGAAAACTATTGGGTCATATTGTTTCAAAATAAGGACTATCTATTGACCCTGACAAAGTAAGCACTATCTTAGCCTTATCTTTACCAAGGCACACGAAGGGGATCTAGAGCTTCCTTGGGAAGATTAACTTTGTGAGAAGGTTCATACTTGGTTTTACAAACCTAGTCAAACCCATCACCACCATGCTAAAACAGAGCTAAATGTTTGCTTGGTTAGAAGAAGGTAAGGCAACCTTTTAGGCCATCAAGTAAGCCATTGTCCAAGCACCCTCACTCATGAATCTTGACTTCTCCAAGGACTTCATATTATACACCTTTGCCAATGTTTACAACATATCATCTATGTTGATGAAAAATAATGGGAAAATAATGGAGCAGCCAATTATCTTTTTTAGTCAAAGGTTGGAAGGATATGAGGTGAGGTATACTTTCATTGAAAAATAGGTTCTTTTAGCCTTGAGGAGTCTCAATAAGTTCAAACCCATGCTCTCCAATATCAAGATTCATCTTATGATGTCTCATCCTAAAGTTAGGGACTTCCTCCTTAACAAGTATTAGAATGAGAAAAGAGTAAGTTGGATCACCAAGGTCATGGAATATGATGTGGAGATCAAAGTCACCAAGATGGTCAAAGCTAAGGGCTTATGTGAGCACATGGTGAATGATCCCTAAGAAGATAAGGAAGATGTTTTGGTGACCCAGGATAACTCATAAGTAGGTGCACCTCCACTTTAAAAGAGCTAGCTTCAAGACATGACTCACTTTTTGACAACAAGAGAATGCCCCCAAGGTTTGGATAGAGCCAAAAGAAGGTATTTCAGGCTTCAATCTCTACCTTATGTATTAGTTGATGAAGTTATTTTTATAAAGCACCTCAATGGGGTACTCCTTAGGTGCATAGATGATAATCAAGTGACCAAGATCTTGGATCAGTTCCATGATGGACCTATAGGAGGCCATTTTTCACATAGAACCATAGCAGTAAAGATAATGAGGGTTAGTTATTACTGGTCCATTATTTTCAAGGATGCTCATGCATGGGTTATAAAATGCTAGAAGTGTGCTCTCTTTATAGGAAAGTAGAAGTTAGCAGCCCTTCCACCAATCCCATTCAATTGGAATAACCCTTCATGTAATGGGGGTTAGACTTCATGGGGATGATCAATCCATCATCAAGTACAAGGCATAAATGGGTGCCCACTACAAATGACTACTTCACCAGGTGGGTGGAAGCCATTGCTTTGAAGGAGGATAATAAGGGTGAAGTTATGGACTTTTATGATAGCCTCATGACCAAGTTTGGTATCCCAACCACTATAATCTCAAATAATGCATTAGCATTCCTTGGTATGAAGACAAGTGAGTGGGCTCTCAAAATGGGTATTTACCTCATCACCTCTTCCAACTACTATCCTCAAGGAAATGGAATAGCAAAGCCCACAAACAAGAATTTTCCAAGGATCATCAGGAGAACCATGGAAGAATATCAAAAAACATGGCACACCAAGATAAGGATAACCTTATGGGTTGATAGAGTGATTCTTAAAGTTTCCATTGGTAATTCTCCATATGTTCTTATGTATGGAAGGGAAGCCAAATTTCCTATCTCTCTTGAGATACCTACATTAGATTTATCCCATCAACTTGAGTTGATGGAAGATATGCCCATGAATGTGAGGATGATAGAGCCCATGGTGCTGAAAGAGACTAGAGACCTTGTTATGAAAACTTTGGAGTCACATCAAGCTCAAGTCAAAAAATCCTTTGACAAGGATGCTACAGAAAGGAGCTTCAAGTAAGGGAATCTATTCCTCAAATGGGACTCAAATAAGGCTAAACCAAGCAACCAAACTAAATTTGATAGCTTGTGGAGTGGTCCTTTTTTGATCTATGGATGCAGGGAACATAATGCTTTTGAGCTTACCCAACTGGACGGATCAGTATTACCCATCCCAGTCAATGGCATTCATTTGAAGCCTTGTTATTAGAAGAATTACATCCATTTTAACATATTTTACATATTATAGTAGCTTTTATGCTTTCCTCTATGTGACTTGTGCATATTTTCTTTATGTTATGTGTTTCCTTTTCAATAATTGCCTTGGGGACTTTGTTATTCTATTTATTTTGATCTTGTTGCTTCAAGAGAGGTTCTAGATAAGGATTTTTATGGACTATTTTCATGATTAATTGAGATAAGACTTGGGACTCCATATGCCCAATGGACTAGACAAGGTAAAATGGACTGGGTCATCAAGTATAACAGACATGCTTCCCTACGAGTCACCAAGGATGTTGGCCATTTTTTGCCCACATACCAAGCTTGTGCTCAGATGGATCAAGTTAATAATGGATGAGCAGATGAACATATGTTCTAGATGTAATGATTGGACCAAAGAGGTCATACATCTTGCAAAGATTTTGAAACACTTTAAGTTCATTTAGAGTGAAGTTTGTCAATTTATAAAGGATAAGTCTACAAGGTAAATACAAGGATCGAAATAGGTCTCCATGGTGGTTGAGCATTCATAAGAATAAAATAGGTTTTTTACAAGCCTCAATAATCTATCTAAGCCTTCAAGATTATAGCAAAGGATCAATCACAAGTCTGAATAGACCAAACCATCATTAAAATGTCATGCAAAAATGGAGTGGACCATTCCACTTGTGAATTTTATAAATCTTCTCAAGGAGCATCACGAGCCAAAATATTATATCACCATGGAGTTCTTCATACCAGTTACATGCTCTGTAGATTTTATGACCATGTGAGCTTTCTATCTCAAGATCTAAGTGTTCAAAGATAGGCTTGCAAAATGACATAGTCACACAAGTGTCAAGTTTGAGCTTCACAAAATGACCGTTTGGATTCAAAAATTGATTAAAGGGTTTAAATTATATCAATATCTAATGGTCCACATGATTTCACATACTAAAAATCAAGATCTAATGGTTTTCATTGGGGTCAAATGAGTCAAAAGGTCCCTAGGTTAAAATCTTATTAAAGGCTGCAAGTTGGGAAAGATATAATAGTGTGGATGCATTGAGCAGAGATCCAATGGTATGAGGTAAATTTGTAAGAAAGTGGATTTGAGATAAATCAGTGATCAGTGCTCAATCATACCAATGATCCAATGGTGCGAGATTGACTAACAAGAAAGTGGGCCTAATGAGATCTATGGCTCGTATTATTTTATATACCTTGATCCAATAGTTTGAGATGACTCAAAAGGCCAAGGAGTTCAAGAGGCCACCACATGGCATAAGTGCATAAGGTAGAATATTGACATTGGATCTTGAGTACAAACATGGGACTGCCAAATGGTACAAGCTTAGAGAGAGTTGACAAGTCAAGTGGAGAATCGATGGCTCTTAGTTGATCATACTGATCAAGATCGATGGTGCATAGATGAGTCAATTATTGATGACCAATGAAATTAAAAGGGTTAATAATCTTAGGGAATTTATGGAGATCAAAATAATGACCAAGGTCAAACTAGGGCAAGCTCTTCAAAGGGCCATCCCATCACCATTAAAGCTCAATCCAATGCCATGAAAAGGACACAATAATGCAGTCAGGTATAAAGAACATAATGGGTCACCATTGAAGCTAAATATAGACCTATGGTTTGAAGATCCATGACACACAAGTTTCATTCTATAGTTATGTTTACCTTTCTTAAAAGAAGGATCCCTATATTTAATGAGCCCTTAGATTTTATGGATGTTCAAACGCAAAAATAGGTCTTTAGACCTAATAGAGATCAAGAGTAAAGCTATGTAGTCTATAGGTCTGGATCGACATACATGGCTACAAGAAAACAAATAAAGGAGATTGGTTTTATATTTATAGAAAATATATGGGTCTAGATTTGATCAAAGGTAGATATATGTGATTATGTAAAGGGTCCTTGTCCTTCAACATGGATTTTTTTTTATAAATAGCCACCTAGAAAACATAAAGCCATGATTCTATTAGATCCATGAGCATGAAAGTTTTGTCTTTAGTGGGATATGGCATGAAGGATAAAATAAAAGGATTTGGTGGTTGGGACTCATAGCTAAGTGAATTCAATGCATCCTCGGAGCCTATGGGGACTTTTCCCATTTGGTAAGCCATGACCAATGTCTTGATTGATCAAAAAGGTGGCAAAGCATTCATTGGAGCAAATGGTGATATCTCAATTCTAATTAATGACCCAAGATGATGTATTCCTTCTTTGATGGCATGCTCCCACTTGTTTTTCTCTCTCTTCCTTCTCTTATATATCCTAGTCTCTTCCCCATTGTGGGGGTTCTCAGCTCTTATAATTTTTCATTCTTTTATAGGACAAGGATACTCATTGAAACTATTGCAAAAGTGTGCTCATTTTATATGATTAAACCCTATCAAATTATTTTAAGAACTACCTTTTGAAGTAATAGGATTAACTCTTTGCCTATCTCTTATTTTCAATCAGTGCTTAGTATGCTTATGTATGGTGAATTTTTGAAAGAGAGTCTTCCTAGTTTAGTGTCCTTCTACTTGCCTCTTTGGATATGTTTTTAAGCTATCTTTTAGGTCTATATTAGTGGTCTACTTGGGACCTCTTACATGTAATATTCATGCAACTAGTGGGGTTATGTAAGCTATAGTTGTTTTATGATGATCCAGTGTGGGTTAAAGCTTGTATGAGTGTCCATTTTAAATTTGATGCATCGCCTTTTAGCCTTATTAGGAGCCCTTAAACCCTTTCTAACCCTTTTATCAGTGATTTTCATTAGTTTAGGTGAGCACCAAGAGGAAGTCAGCCTTCTTCGGAGGTCCAACCCCATTATAGATGACCCATATCTTAGGGTTGTTCCCATTGTGTAGCTCAATTGGAGTGAGCCTGAAGAACTCTTTGCAAGGGTGAACATTGAGCCTACAATAGTACCCAAAATATTTACTTGAGAAATAGTACCTTAACATTCCAGCTATAATATTTAGCAAAAAAATTATATTCTACCATTTCAATGGACTTCCTTAACACTAAAAAGTTATATTATAGATCAAACCATTATACCCATAGGAATAAGATAAATTTGTCTATGTAACCTTAACCACATTCCATATAAAAAAAATTAATCATGAAGAAAATAAGATAACTTCTATCCAATAATAGCTAAATCAAGTTATAATGCTTAAGAAATAATACAAAATTTCCCTAACTTTATCATAGAATGTAAACACCACCTTTAGTTGACTAACTACAGGGTTCATTATTACATTAACACCATAATGTATTTTCAATATTAAAATATTATAATTAATACTAATAGGGTTCATTTAAGAGATACATTATATCACACCAAGCATAAAAAATTTATCCTCTAGAGATTAAAATACCACTTTTACAAGGATAGTTTTCTTAGTGGTATATTATCCTTAGGGTAGATTCATGCCACATAATGCATCACAAACTATAGTCAAGAATTATAGACAAAGACACAATTCATTTAATGCAATAGTGACCTTGTTAAGGTACTAAGCACTAATAGTATTTCAGTCTCTATTTACACTAAAATTTCATATGTGGCCATCATAACTAAAAAAATGATATGCAATAAATATAATAGAATACATTTTTTTACACTCAATATTTTTCAATAAAAAACAATGTGAAATTTTAAGTTATCATTGTCATTAATGAATAAGTGATGTGTTCAAAATATTAATTCTTCGAGCAGATAAACCAATTATTTTTTTATTAGATAGGGTGAATGAAGAAGGTTTTATAGGTTTATTACAACCACTAGTCCAAATAAAATCAATACATATAACAATGTATAATTTAAAGATCAATATCAATTTAGATAAGGCCATCAGCTGACCAAGAACCAAAAATTAAAAGATGAATATAACGATGACCAAAATACAAAAAAACCATAACCAGAGCCTTAGTTAGAGCTAGATAGCTCCTAAGAGCTAGTATTATCTTATGTATCCTTGTGCTCTGTGTCCTAACTGGTTTCCTTCAGTAAAACCTTTTTAATTATACCCCTAGTATGTTTCAAGGGGCCTTCATCAGAGGTGAGGATGGTCTTTTCTTGAATTGAGCTTGGGGTCCCTTTATGATGAGAAGTGATCTTGTCAATAGGCTTTTCCTCAGAGATCACCATTGGTTCAGTCATATTTTCTAGTGGGGTGTATTACATCTTCAACACCACATTCAAGTCATTCTTGAGCCTCACAATTGCCACTTTTATAAAATTCCAATCAATAATAAGATCCGACATGACCATCCCAACATTCTCAAGCTTGTCCAAAAAAATACCAAGTTCTCTACTATGCTAGCCTATAGAGTCCTCCAAGGAGAGGGTTAGGGTGCCCTTATGACTATTTGCCTCCTTGGTGGGAGGCGGAGATGGTTTTGCATTTTTTTCCAGAGGGTGGTGAAGGGGCTAACAGGTGATTGAGGGGTGTATAGTATAGGTTGGTTGAGGGGGTGAAGGAGTTGGGGGTTGGGGAAGCATACTCGCTTTTAGGGGGATCAGGGGCATCAACAAGAAGGTCTTCAAAAAGAGAGATGGATTTACTCGATAGAGGCTTGACTTTTTAAACCAACAGATATATCATACCATGGTGAATTATGTCATTTTATTACTCACCTGGTAAGCTCGAGTTGTGCTTTCAAGGATTTTATCAAATAGAAAGGAAAACTCATTCTATAACCTTTGAAATGGTTAAGGAAAATAAAGTGATGAGATAAAATTACAGTGAACTTACCTTCCAATGTAAGATATTTCATCACTTGTAACAAATTTTAGCCCATCACTTGGGAAGGTTAAACTTGGGGAAGCCTTTTTGTCTGTCTTCATATCCTCGTTAGTTTTGAAGAATTTCTTTATTAGATCAAGTTTATGAATGTTGTATTTAAATACTTTCATCCCATTACAAGGCATGCCCATCACCTCATCAATGATTTCCTCTAAGACAACTATTTTAAGTCCCCTCATTCTGATTGTTCACTTATTCCAAGCAAAAATAAAATCTTTTGAGAGGTTTTTATCATGACTTATAATGCATTGCATGAATGAATCCAAATCTCCTTTACGAAGTTTTTTCCACACTTATTATTCTGGACTTCTAAACAAGAGAGTGGTTAAATATGGTCTCTTCCACCCCCCATGGTCATCTTGATGCAAAAATTGTTGCCTGTTAACTTAACATATATGTTAATATAATGACCACTACCACCCATTAATATATTCATAAAGTAATTATATAATATAATTTTAAAACCTTCCTACTTATAGTAAGATGAATCCAAATAAATTAAAATCTTAATAGATATAATAACAACTACCACTCATTAATATATTCATAGAATATATTTTCAAAACCTTCTTATTTATGATAAAATGAATCCATATAAATTACAAAAATAAATAGAGAAAATATAAATTAATCCAAATGAAAAAGATGCATTCGGAATCCATTTTTCATATTCAACATATATAATATAATATTAAATAATAACCTATAATTAATCATAAAATGAACATCTTTCATTAACAAAATTCAATTACTATATCATTAATAAAAATAGTAACTACTAGGAATGTTGTCATTCCTCTCAATTTTATACTTAATTATGGTTCCAAAAATAATACAAATACCATGTTTACATTCTTCAATCATTTTCAATGAAAGAGGAATATACAAGTGTAGTAAGGTAGGATGGTTGAAATAAAAACATAACATCCTTACTAATTGAAAAATATATACAATGAAAATTTTACGTTAAGTAGAGTTGACGTAATCAAGTACGTTCATATATACTCAAATTTAAATGGCCATTCGCATTCTAGATATGGATTATAGACCCAAATATATTAATTTTAGCATTAAGCATAGTCAATCAGGTTAACACATAATAAGAGTCTATGAGAATTTAACATCTAGGTCACTTCAATATAGTTACTTTAGTATTATGTCAAAATTCATGCCTAAATATAATCAACATTAATATTAGGGCTGAGCATAACCACACAGTACACAAAACATGGCATGTTTATTTTTCATAAAGTTGATATAATTTATTAACAAAGCATAACCTAGTTTAATAATGTTCTTATATATACAAAGATAGATTTAAAATATTGGGTGTTTAAATGTTTCATAGGATTAAATAGATTTTTCCATACAAAAATATATAATAAAATTCATCTTTATAAATTATTATAAACCATTAATATATTATTCTAAGTAGCTAACATAAAAGTATATTGATAAAATAATATAATTAATCTCTCACTTCTCTACATCCACCAAATATTTTCATTGTGCAACTACTAATAAAAAATTATGTATAATAATATGATCTTAATTATTGGTGGTCCTTAACACCCCAACTATCAATCCTAATTATGAAATAATCTTTCAAACAAAGGCAAATTGTAACTAAAATATACATTAATAAAAATATGAAAAAGAGAGATATATCAAGTTTCCACCATGTAAATAAGGATTTATCTCACACAAGGGAAACATAATAGAATATAATAAATAGTAAAACAATGATTTATAAAATCATGAATTATTCTAACCAAAAAAAGACAACCATCTAGACTTATATCCTTAATGTTTCAATTTTACTACCATTGAGGACGAGAAACCATAAGATCACATTCACATTAATTGAAAGTTAAAATAATAAATACGGTTTTTTACCAAGATAAAAACACCCAAGTAAACATAACCTTAATGAAAAACATTTATAAATAGAGAAAAAAAAAGAGCCATCTTAAAAGGGTTGGATGATGAGATCACAAGGGGGAATATGTGGTGAATAATGTACTATAAAAAGTCTTAAATGCTTTTTATAATTTCCATTCCCTCTTATCCACATGATTAAATCTATGCCTAAGTTCTTCATGGCACTTAAAATTGAAACAAAAAAATATGAAAAGGATTTAAAAAAAATTAACATAACTCAATTCTCAATCACCAATCGTATGCCAAATTTCTTTTTTCTACTAATAAATTCTTTTCTTTCCTCTTATTTTCAAATGTTTTTTGGAAAAATTCTAAATGGTATATAAATCAAAATAAAATTTCCTTCCATAACTCTATCAATGGAAAAAATATAACTGATTCAAAGTTTAGGCCCAAAATATAATTTTCGTTTAATACCTTAATAGAGATTCTCCAAAAACTAGTGCATCAAGCTCAATCCACTACTTCCATTTATTTTTTAACTCTCATTTCTTTTAACTTCTTTGTATCTTATCCATTATTCCATCCTAAGTTCAACACCTTTGTGGATTTCCATTATCTAACTTAGTACATTTTAAATGATTTATCCTCTTTTAATCAATTTTTAATAATTATAAATTTAACAACAAATATTGAGAAGAAATCATAATGTCCCCAAAATTAAGTATTAGATTATGCATAAGAAGAATTACAAGTGCCTTTACCTTATGGTAAAGCAATTAATTGAACACATTTCCTTAGAATAACTTAGGCACCTTCCACATCATGCTATCAAAATAAATTTTAAATCATCATGCACTTCATATGCATGTTAAAACAATGAGAACTATTGCATAATTTGAACCACAACTTTTAAGATTGGAAATCAATAATTATCATTATTAAATAAAAACAAAAAAATATGTGTATAATACATATCATAGAACTAAAAAATAAGAAAATTTTGGAATTGTGGGTGTGTGTTATATTTTATGATTTTACTTTTGTATACATGTATGCCACTTATGCGATGGCTCATCAAACTCTTTCATTGTTAAGCATAAATTATCTAATGGAATACCTAAAACCATTTAATAAACATTAGTAATAGATATATAAATATAATAATAATTTAACCATTGAAGAATATAAATATTATATATAAAAAATTATACAATGTTAAATACTACTGAAAGTAAATGATAACATATAACTCAAAACATAAGTATAGAAATAACAAGTGGAATTATTACAATGGTATTGTAAGTACATTACTAGAGGTCAATACAAATGGGATATGACATCCACTCCACCTTAAAGAGGCACCATCCCAGGGCCTAATAAAAAAGTGAGAATAATACAATAAGAGAATATTTTTATCTTCTATGGTGGCACTTTTCTTATCATTTGATTCAATTGTACTAACATATGTTGAATGTCCCAAATTTTTAGTTTAACACTACAATGGTTAAGATCCAAATTTTTTCTAACTAAATGATATTTTATTTCATTAACTAGTTTTTTGCCATATTTTTAGTTTAGAAACTATAATAGGGTAGAAATTAGTATGTGAATTAAAATTACTAATTATGGTATTTAAGTATAAATTCAAATGTAAAATCTTGAAATAGATTTAAATGATTTAAAAAGTGGTATATGATAAATATAATAAGTACAACAAATGGATAAGTTAATAGATTTTTTGATTGATTGTTTTATTGTGTTTGTGTTCTTATAGTAGAAAATACACTGAAGCAAATTTCTTATTCATCCATAAGTATAATTATGTTTTGTCCACTCAAGGTTAGTTTTATAAATTTTGGGTCAATATAACTATCAAAACTAAAAAATAATGGTTGATAGTGACATTTCGATAAAATAGGGTATGTGATCATATCATCACATTAATATATCTCTAAAATATTTGTAATATGGGTGATGTCGAACCTTGATGATGCACACAATTCCAAAAATTAACCTCTTTCACTTTGAAATCGTAAATGTGATTTTGAGGACTAGAAACCTACAAATAATAAACAAGTGTAATAGGTTGCATTGAGACCAATCATCATCATTAATGATTGACTACTTCCTATCTATTTGATAATGCAAGGATGAAAAGTCAAGATATGCATAGTTTTATAACTTATGTGATTATGTAATTGTGATCATTTTATATATGAATGAAACTAATGATTTTTATTTGATACTTGGCAATGTTTTCTTAGAACTTGATTTGGTATGATTTAAACTTGGTTTTGGTATACTCCTAGTGATTAATTTTTATAAATTTGAAGGAATAGGATAGTTTTTATAATTTTTCAAAAGTGTATAGATGTGTACTGGATAAGTTTCAAGTCCTTTATCAAGTGAGGCCTTGATTTGTATATATATTAATCTATTTAGATAATTTATAATACCACTAATGTGTTAGGTAGATAGGCTGACCCTAATGAAATATTTGATTTTAGAAATAAGATATTATTTGCAAAGTGTCATTATAGGTAAACACATGTTGGTATCAACTTGAAATGTTGGCCAAGTATGATAGCTATGACCCATGCACAAGAGGAATAAATTGAGCATATTATCATGTATGTGCAAGATATTTTTAGTTTTGAAATAAACAGTGAGGTGCTTGTATGTGTATAATAGTATAATGGAAGGGTTAGACCCATATAAAGCACTAGGATATGTTGAGATGGTAAATTATGATCTTATTTATCCACACAAGTCATGAGCGGTAAATTTATATCAGGCTTATCATTTTAAAGTACTTAATACAAGATTTTAGTATCTAAAAATTACCACATTTTATTATAGTAATGGATTTTATAGAGTAAAAGGAAAAGGTATAACTATATATCGTGTCATAACTTTAGAAATTTGAACTTCAAAATTTTGAATAAATAAGGGCATGTGAATAATTTCTTCCAAGGTGATTTACTCTTCAAGTAATAGTTTGATCCAAATAATAAATCATTCCTCATTATGTTTACACCAAAATAAAATTGAGGTAATATAAAACCTATTAGAGTCCATATTGACCATAATGGACATAACATTTGAATTGGATAACAATAGTAATCATTTTGATAGCTTATAGATACCAACAATCTTCCAAAGGGTATTCGGCTTTTAATACAAGATAGTTAAACCTTTATATTTTACTAATGAGGTTTAATGCTAAATTTATAATATAAAATAGACACACTTGTTTTTTTATTAAAATCATTTATGCATTACCTTATCAATAAAATATGTTTGCTCTCATGTACCCATCTAAAATATCATTTTAGTTCTCAACCCAATACATCAAGGTATGTATTGTAATTATGAGAGATGCCTTTAAAGAATTCATTTGCATGATAAACATGTATTCCATTAATCCATATAAAGATTGAGGATAACATTTTATAAAATTTATTCAACAAATAGTATTCGATAAAACAATACATCAAGAATATATATATCATAATCATATAATTAAATCAAAATATACAATACATCCTAAATATTAAACATCGTAAAACAAATCTAATTTATTTCAAAAGTTAAATACTTAAGTTCTAACTACCCTATATATTATCCTTTTGGTAATTTAAAATTTCACTCCCTCTACCCATCAAATATATGGGAAACCCTTGTTAAGAGCTTTAAATTGGACATATACTATAATCTTTAATGGCTCTTACAGATTTATTTTAATACTTTGTAGTATCCTCAAAGGTGAATTAGCCTTATAATGAAACTTGATTGAAGGTCATTGGGTTTTCCAAAGTAAGGATTATATCAATTAATTCATGTCCACGCTATTTAAGGTTTTAATATATACATAGTTAAATAATATGTTGAACATATCATTTCATAACTCAATCAAGCCTTAAAAAAAAATATAATCAAATATCCATTGCATTCTAACGTGATGGTAATAATAAAAAGGTCATGTAGTTTAAAATGATCACTCATAGCTAAACACGCTCTAACTATTCAAAACTACCATACTTCCCTTTACATAAATAATTCAAATACTTAATAGGTTAAGAGTAACAAGGAATTCCGAGAATACCATCACTAATGAACTTAAATATTTATTTGTTCATATGAGAAATTTACAATCATAGGATTTCGAGTTATTATATATCCAAGCGTGGAACTCTTTATACTTCATGCCAATATTACGAGTAAAGGGAAAATAACTCATTGAAATAAATAAAGTCACAAATTAGAATTTAACAATATTAAAATTAAATAAGTTTTTTATTCGAAATTTGTGATTATTATTTCTTATCAAATAAATATCTAAGGATTACTATTTAGAATGGTATTCATTCATTGTTTATTGTAATAAATGTTGAGAACTGGAGGAGAGTTGAACATAGGTGTACAGAGAATTTTAATCACACATAATAATATTTTATTGTTCTATATCATTGAATTAATCATTCGGAATATATTACAAATATATAGGAAACTCCTCTCTTAAAATATAGGAGAGTTACAAACAACTCAACCCAAATACGTGAGTTGGTTTGTCAACACCAATCACATATAACAATAATAACAAATACTAATCGTAATATTGTTATATAACAATATTCTGATTAACCACTTGCTAATTATCAACAACCTATTACTATTTACCTCTCAATAAATATCCACCTGTTACTATTTACCTCTCGATAAATACTCAATTTTACAAAAATATAAAAGCTAATCCTAACATTCCTCCCATAGTTTACATAGTGCAAAAACATTCGCACTCTTATCTGCAGTGTGCTCACCTTTTGTAGCATGTCAAACTATGTGGCTCATGATTTTGATATAAAGAGAGCCTCACTCCTCCCATGGTTTTACAAGTTTACCACAAACCTTGACATGAACAGGAACACCATCTACCTCCAAGAATTGGTACAAACAAAATTGTATGCCACCGCATACTCTTAGGTCTACATACTACTAACGTAATCTTGTTGCACATGACCACTATATGCGAAGAAATGCATCTCGCATTTACATTATGTGACCGCAATGGACATGTCACTAAGGGTCATCTCTATAAAGAAGTATGGTAATTGCAAGATCTATGCAGTAGTTGCTCTCCTAACTGTTGCCAAAATATTGTTCACATCTTGTGGTTTTCTAGATCTCTACCATAAACCCTTTCAAAATCCATGAACTGACTTACATTAGTGTTTTCTATCCTTTCATAATGTTTTCACCTCAAAGAATTATGTTTGGAATTACATACGAATTAAAAATCTTGAATAGGCATATTCTTTTGTTCTTATTTCATAAACACACATCGGAAATGAAAAACATGCCACACAAAATGTCACCACATCATTGGTGCGGCCCTGTCATTGGTGACTGACGAGAGGTCATTGAAAGACCTCCATCCTCTGTGTATATTCCAGCTTCCAATTGAAGAAGTTGCTTACTCGACCAAAAAAAGTCATGAAACTCTGATGCATGATTTTGTCAAGGAGAGATTCTCCCATAAAATTGACACTTTTGGCATTTGAGTTAGGATGTCACATAAAATTGATAATGCATACTTTACATTTAACACTTTGACTTTTGACAATAGATAAATTTTTGATTTTGACTAACGACTTTAAATTTATTTGATCATATTTTATATGACATACAATATTTATTGTCATGGATCAAATAAATATACCCCTTACTAGTAAACTAAAGACTAAACAATTTTAAAATACTCTTATGAACAATTTGTGAAAAGACTTTTTAAATAACCAAAACATTTCAAATAACAATTTACTCTAAATGATACATACTTTAATGACTTCTTACGAATCTTACCCTAAAATATGTCTACTAAAATATGACATAAGGATCCAATTAAATATTGGATTCAGCAAAGAAATGTATTAAAAAAGATTTTCCTAAGCCTAAGACCAAAAACATTTAAAGAAATTTAAACCTAAAAATGTAAACTTAAAAAAATGGTTTTACCACAAAGGTACATGATGGCAGGCGAAGACCATTGTTATACGGTATATTTTTAGGCACAGTTTCAAGTGGTTTTACCAAGCAGACTTCAATACACGATTCGAATCACTCCAAATGAAATTTTTACATGTCGAGTTTTACCAATAAACTCATGATCTGAGCACATCCAGTAAGAACTCTCCAATTTGAGGTGTGAATGTCTTCAATGAAACTACCATCAAGGCACATTGAGACATTTGGAGGACTTGGGAAAAGATTGTGATGTGTCTTTACAAGCTATAAATTTGATGCATGTCATTGTGTGCCTAATTGGGAACAGATATTTTTACCCCTGATTGTCATTCTATCTATAGGTAAACAATTGCCTTAAAATATGGATCTAACGTTGTGAAAAATCATAACGTAGGAAGGTCGTGGTAGATCCACGGACTCAGAGCTCAACACCGAATCAGATCTATAAAAAAAATGTTGGTCTTCTCAAATTCCAGGCTTCAAAATCTATACAAAGTCAAACAAATACAAAACTTTGGAACTTCAGTGCACAGCTACAACACACGACTGTGTTAAACAAGTGCTTTTTAATGCTGTGCATGCAAACACATACCAGTTCAAGACAAAGCTTATTACAAGGCCCTTTATAACTGAAGGATCTAAATTCTTCAACGCATATTATAGAATCGATTATATATAACACTTAATACAATTGTAAAACAGATTTCATATTATTCTACAATTTGTAAAGACTATTCTATAATCAAAGTTGACATAGGATACTTTCATTAATAGGGCAAGGTTATTTCCAATGTTGCC
This sequence comes from Torreya grandis, assembly GCA_037957365.1. NCBI lineage: Eukaryota > Viridiplantae > Streptophyta > Pinopsida > Cupressales > Taxaceae > Torreya > Torreya grandis. The sequence goes on along the minus strand of JARHVA010000365.1, from coordinate 3,922,668 downwards.
CCTTAATATATTATAATAAAGACATGTTAAACCTATTCTAATACCACTGTTGAGAATTGGAGAGCTAAACACAATGCACAGAGAATTTTAATCACACATAATAATATTATGTTGTTCTATATTATTGAATTAATCACTCGGAACATGTTACAAATATATAGGAGACTCCTCTCCTAAAATATAGGGGAGTTACAAACAACTCAACCCAAATACGTGAGTTGGTTTATCAACACCAATCACGTATAACAATAATAATAAATACTAATCATAATATTGTTATATAACAATATTCCAATTAACCACTTACTAATTACTAAAAATCGATTACTATTTATCTCTCGATAAATATCTTCCTATTATTGTTTACCTCTCGGTAAATACCCAATTTTACACAAATATAAAAGCTAATCCTAACAATAAATATGATTAATAAATAAAATTAACCTAAGTTCCTTCGTAAGTTTTTAGCTTTCATCCAACTTGAAATAATTAAAACAGTTTATTTAAGAGGTTTTATACCAAACCAAAATACAAGCATGCAACTATTATCTATATTGTAAATGGTTCGATTCAATCAAGTTAAATATAGAATCCCTTCAAATTATCACTAAATATGTTTGCATTGTCTATGAATAAACCAAATGTTCTTAAAAGTATATAATTGAAGGTTTCGCACTTTTCATTTTATCATGCAGACAAAGTACAACCAATCAATGGTAATTAATAAAAGCAATAGATTTTCAAAAACCATAATGGAATGAGGGTGTTCACCTAAAGTCCAAAGTAGGAGAAATTTATCATTAAAGTAAAAGTATTATTAGCGCTAGGCCCGACAAAAAAATATTACCATAAAAATCTAATGATGGTCCAAGTAGACTTTTATATATATAAATTCAAAGTTATTAATGTGAATGGTTTATTAAAGAGTTGATTTTGGCCAATGATTCTAAAACAATCAAATAAGACTATAGTACCAAGGATATAAAGGTTTACTAGGATAAGAAACGTATAATGAAATATCATGAAACCATAATTATATTTAATTTCATCTTCATTCATGATCAGGAATCGTTTGCACATTTCAATAAAGATCCCATTTTGAATAACTATAACAACCTTGCAAAGATTTGAATCAAGGACAAATTAGTATATAATCATAAGCAAAATAAATGTCGAATATTAATAGATTCCAATTGATAATATATTATGTATTTGAACACTAAAGAGTAATAATATAGAGATTATAAACAAGTGACTTCATAACTAAAATTTTAAAATAAAAAAAGGGAATACAAATAAATTACTCATAAACTAATTTAATTAGGAAAAAATTGAACTAAAATTACATCACATAACATCAATACTATTATTGTTAATTCAATTGAAATAGTGAATACTACCTAAATATATTAAATGATAAAATAAATACAAAATATATAATTTAATATCAAATATATGATTAATTCTAAAACTAATTTTATTTCAAACATATTAACATAAAAATTATATAATTCAAATATAATTAAAAACTTCATAATTATATTAACAACAATAACTAAAATTACATGATAAAAATTTGATAATTTAAATCATTATAAATATTTGATAATTTAAATCATTATAAATATTAAAAATTAAGCAAACTTAAATTCTTTTTCTTTAAAATAAATAACTTTACAACCACTAAAATGAACCTTACACCAACTCAATCTTTTTACATTAAAACTATAATGAGTCACTATAAGATAACACAGTACGAGTATCAAGATTTGGGCATATGAGATCTATAATTTTACCACAAGCAATGCCAAACTTTAACGTTAGTTTTAAATAGACATAAAAAATCACATATCAACCCAGAAGCTCAAGAAAAGATATACACCAATCAAAAGATATTGAGATATCATCCAAACAATGACCTCAAATAAGAACAAGTTAATAAACTATGACTCATTCCGTGTAAGTCCACGATTCTAAATAATCAAATAGTAAAAGAGAGAAATTGATAGTTTCAAAATGACTACCTACATGTTTATATCTTAATCACTATATTAGCCCGCATAGGACCAAAATGAAATGTAAATGGAACATAATCAACTATTATAGTATATAAGGGGGTAAATAAAAAACAATCATTTCATACTTGAAAACATATCAACATTTTATGAAAAGAGAGTTGAGTTTTTTTCATTCTGTTAGGGTTTTTTTTATGCATGTTATTAAGTCAGCCCTCATTTTTTTGCTTATTCATTCTTGTGTCAAATTATAGTTTTAAGTTACTTATGAGATTTATATTTATTGTCATTTAGGATTTCTCGCCTTCGAATGAGGCCAGTCTTTATAATGACTTCTCCCCATTTTATCTTGGGCATTTTACTTGTAGAGAAAAATGGTGGAGTGATGAGCAATGGCCCCTTGCAATTATCTGAGGAAGTTTGTCCTGAAAGTTTACCACGAGGTAATGTTTCATAACCTGATGTTATATTACCTATTCTAGAATTTAATTTTATGTGTCAATGATTAGAGCAATTTTATTTAATAAAATATTTTATTGGGAGAATTCCCTATAAAAGTATGCTACAGTCTTAGGTTCAAACTCACTAGGCAACTCATAGCATTACGCTGAAAAGTGACCCGAACATGACTAAGGGGTTTTTTCTCTTTTGATTTTCCAACCCCTCTCGTGTGGGAGAAATCCTCCATAAGTCTGCCACTTGGTATGTCAAGAACTCGCTTATGGTTCTTTCCCCCTAGACACGAGACTTTGTGGTCTCGGAGCACACTGCTTTTAAAGTCCCAATCTGGGTTGAATTTCCAGACCTCCTGCTCCTCTACTGGTACTTTATTCACCAAATTACGTCCTTCATAGGCAGTGTGGTTTGTCATGAACAAAGTTGGTTCTATTCTGTTAGACTGCAAAAAAGGATCTGTGTAGAAATAGACCTCTCCTGAGACCTCAAGGAGTTTAGGGAAATTCAAGTTGGGGATATGAGGCACTCCCAGGGAGTCTTGTATATCAACTTGTCTAACACTTGCTTTCACTACCAAGCCATAGACCAAAAGAGTTGAGATTGTCCCCTATAGTTGACTCGCAATACTGTATTTAACTACTCCTATTCCCCCAAGCCCTCTCTTGAAGCTAGCAAAAAACCAACTAAGGATGGATAAACTACAGTAGGGAAGAAAAATAATCACTCCAAAGTAGCAAACGTAGTTGCTTCTCCCAAAGGAGGCAAGCCATCTTTGAGCAATGGCCTGTAGGAGCAAGCTCCTGTTGAGAAAGTGCCTCCTTAGGTTGAAGCCCCAAAATTGGTTGAAAAGCCCTAGGTATTTAACACCCCTCTAGCTACTAACATTTTGTCCCAAGGTTTCGAGGCCTTCATGCCCAGTTCTTTTGGATTTTAAGACTCACAACCAGCCACTCTACCACTTCATGCTCAATGGGATACACCCAAACACTCTCGCAACCCTCCTCGAAGGAGTGATGATGCAGATGAAGGAGAGTACCAAGTTGACCCTACTGTGAGGAAGTAATTTGATGATTTTTTAAATGCCAACAATGGGCACTTTTTGTAGAATCAGTATGATGCCCTGAAGGTCTAAACTCGAAGGACATGTCACTCGACACTCGTCATCTATGAATTGTTTTCATGGAATGTTTAGGGTCTCACAGACCTAAAACGCAAGTTTGTTGTGCATAATTTCAAAAAGAAGTTTCTCAATATGGACACTCTTTATTTGTAAGAAGTCAAGATGGTGGATTTTTTACTGATGGTTGTCAGTAATTCCATCTAAAACAATAATATCATTCTTCATAGCAATCATGAGGTAGGACATGGAGGGGTGATCACATTCATTTCTCCAAGCTGATGTCCACACCTAATGCAATTTGGCATGGACCCCACCCACCGGTTAGTATGGGCTCTTTTTAGCATTGAAATCCACTCTTTTGGATTTATTAATATTTATGCCTCGAATGATGCCTTGGAGCATACCCATTTATGATGGTGGATAGCGAATGATCTCCCTGATGCCCATTGAGTATTATGTGGTGACTTTAATACGATGGCGTCTCCTGAGGACAAAGTGGGCCACTTGCTTATGAGGTGGGAGGTTGGTGAAAGGGAGGTGTGGTTTTACATATGCACTAAATAGGGTCTTTATGACCCCAATTTAACCCATCAGCCTATAGATGGAGTTTGGTACACCTAAAGTTATTTTAGGAAAGGCCCTGCTCAGGTTCTGAAGCATCTAAATAGGGCATCGATGTCCACTCATTCATACTTCTCTTTTGATAATGGTTTTTCCCCTCCCATGCAAGCACTACCAGATTTTGGGCTTTTTGACCACTCCCCTATCTAGTTTAGAGTGACAATAGTTTATCAAACCTAAAGTCCACAAAAAGTAATTCTTCCTAAACACCTCTTTACTCAAACATGGGCCCATGATAGCGCACATTAGGAGAGTTTAGGATTTGGATCCACATCCTTCCCAAGAATCTAGTTGGATTCTTTGGTGGGATGATGCCATCAAAAGGACCTCTTGCTTTCTGTGAATTTATGGCCGCCAACATGTTAAAATTCAGAGACACTCCTATTCTACTTCTTCCTCAAAGCTAAGCCACCCAGATTTAGCCCTGGAAAACAATCCCTTCAATGAGATCTTGCAGGTCAGAGTTGCTTCTTTATGGCACCATATTTAGATTTTAGACAACTACAATGTTTGGGAAGCCCAAGTCATAGCCAGGCTCCACTAGCTTAATATTAGGGATAAAGCTTTGAAAGAGTTCTTTCAAATGTTGTGAGCCAAGAACTAGAAATAGCAAATTCAAGTCATATCTAAGGCTAGCAATAGACTCACAGAGACTCTGCCATTATTCAAGCCTTTATCCGCCATTATCAGCAAGTGTTCAAAGCTCAAGCCCCCTCAACTGAGTGTGAAATTTCCCTCTAGCAATGCCTCACAATGGTGTTATGCAAACTCATTCCCACCCAGTAGGTGGCTTGTGATAGGTCCCTCATTGTTGATGACTTGCATAAGGTATTGTTTCACATGGCTAATGACAAAGTTCATAGCATTGATGGCTTTCCTTGTGAATTCCATAAAACCCTTTGGGAACTTGTGGGAAGTGACTTACATAAGGTTTATCAAGAAGCATTTCACATGCATTCACTTGGTAAAAACATAAATAAAGGGAATATTAAATTCATACCTAAGTAGGGCCTGAATTGATCTGAAATTGGTAGCCCATCACCCTCCTGAATGTCTCCTATAAGATCATTGCCAAGGCTTTGGCAATCTGGCTACGTAATATGTTGCCTCTTATTATGCACTTGGAATAAGCAGGTTTCATCCGAAGTTGTTATATATTGGATAACATCATCATAGTCTAGGAAGGGATGGATTGGGCTAGACTCTCTAAGCAGTAATCTATGTTCATTAAAATTGATTTTGAAAAATCTTATGACAACATTGAATGGCCATTCATTTTAGCCATGCTTCAAGTGTTGGTCTTTGATCCCATCTTCATCCAAACCATCTAGATGCTTTTTTCAAATGTCACGGCTATCCTCTCCATTAATGGAGTCACCTCTTAGTAGTTTGGCCTATTTTGCCCCATTCGACAAGGGTGCTCATTGGCTCCCACCTTATATGTGCTTGAAGCTAAGGGTTTTAGATACCTTCTTAGCAATGCCCAAGCTAGGGGTCTTGTTAAGGTAATTTATCTCCCTCTAGATGCCATGAACCCTCAAGAAGATATGCAATTACTTAATGGTCACTTTGCATATGACTCCTTCTTAACCCTCATTGAGGATGAATCCAATATGGACAATACCTTGTAGTTTCTAGACACCTTATGCCTGGCCTCTAGCTCCAACATCTAATGGAAAAAACTCATTGCTATAGGGAATATTACCTCCCTCTGCTGGTGTGGGCTGCTAAATTTGGTTGGAATTGGATCCAACATGATTAAGTTTTTAATTTTTTTGGCATCCCCTTTGCTTTTGATGCTTCACCACCTTTGTTGTGGCAATATATTGTTGACAGAGTTGTTAAGAAGCTAGATTACTAGGTGACCAAGTCTCTTTCATTAGCAAGAAATTTTTAAATCTACTGAAAGATTCTTGTGACCACCCATGTGTACTACTCATCATGTTGGGTACCTTCTAATAAATCTTACTAGAAGTTGGAGAAATTGCTTAGAGATTTCCTTTGGGCCACTTCCCCCCAAGGTAAAGGATTTCATAGGATGGCCTAGGAATATTGTTGCCTCACACATGATGTCAGAGGGATAGGGCTCATTAAAATAGCCCAATAAGGAATTGCATTATGTACCAAATGGATTATGTGGGCCATTGAGGGCCAAGAAGCTTGGAAGGTGTTGTTCAGACACTATATCATCTCAAGATTGCTTAAGGAAAAAAAACCTTGAAAATGACTCAACTTCTGAAATTTACTTTTCATTCAGTCTCCCATCCAAATCATGGTATCCTTTGTGGCTAAAAACATCTGGAAAGCATGGGAAAATATTAAGCCTTGGTTTCTCTAGAATGGGTCTAGCTTATGCAATGGGTTATCTACTAATAACCACTCTCTCTGGTGGTCTCTCATTTTTAATCTCAATGAAGTGCCCCTGGCCGAAGTCCCATGGATCAATGCTCTCAAACTTTTTTGAAGGGGAATTCATATTGTCTATGATATATTTTGTAGGTGAACTCACTCTTGGCTACCCTGGGAGGAGGCCAAAGCCAAATTTTGGTTAGGCAATATGGATCAAGAATCCTACCAAGAGATTTTTAATGTCATGTTGCCTTCCATGCTCCACAAAATATCGATCCTCTCCACTCATCCATGGTGGAAGGACTAAAAGTGGTATGTGGAGACCCCCATTTGCATTTACATTCCTCAGCTTGGCTATGGATGCCTCACTCCCCATTTGCCCATGGTGGACAAGCTCAATGCCCATTGGGGGTTGCACTCATATGTTTTGGCATGGATCTTTCACTTCAACATTGTCTTGGGGATTTTGGAGCCTAAACTTTCTCATTTTGCTTGGTGTATACTGCACCAAGGCTTACCCATTGGCAGAAGGCTCGTCCAGTTAGGAGTTTACCTACCTACTTGCCTTTTATATGGCTACCTTGAGATGATTCCTCATGTTTATTGGTACTATCCCAAAGCTCAAAGGGTATGGACTTAGATCCATGATCTCTTCAGACCATTCTAGCCTATATTATTCCTTTGGTAGCACATCCTCCTTAGAGATAAAACCATGATGCCCTTCAATTGCGCACAAGTTTGACATAATTTCAGAGTGGAGATTCTTTTTTGGATTTGGAAAGAAAAAAAATATGTGTTTAATCATACTGATGTTTATTGTAATGTTTCTTCTTTAAATAAGTCCTCTATCATCTCCAATGTTATTTTGTAGATTCAAGTTCAAGCCAATAAAGTGGCTATGGAGCTTGGGCACCTTTAGGATCTCCTCTCCCATTAGGGAGATGCTTCGTATGCAATGGCTCAAGTTATGCCATCTTCATCCAAGGATCCTACACTGGAGGATAGAGTGGCTCGATCACCTCATGATGGGCATCATCATAGCTATTTCCAATGTCATTCTCACAGTGGCACCATTACCAACACATGACCCCTTTTGGGCAGCAGTGAGGGTGACAGCCATCGCCCCCTTCCCCTATTAGGTAGGATGGGTAGGATGATCCTCTTCTTCCTCTGCACTTGGATGTTTAGGGGTCACCACTTGGATTCTGATTGGACATTCTGGATAAGTTCCCTAGGCTCTCTCTAGCCATTTAACCCACTCAGACATAGGAAAATGATGACATGTTCATTGTTCAAGCTACTGGCTCAGAGCCATTCCAAATGGAAATGACTTGCCAAGCTTGAGTTGGGGTCTAGATGATATGAATACACCTCATCCTAGCCTTGTTATTGCTACTTAAAGTTCTTTTTATATGTGACTTGTACCTAGACTTTGCCTAATTATTAGTGATACTTTTGTTTTTGGCTCCTAGGCCCTACCTAGTATGACTGCAGGGTGTACTTTCATACCACCTATATTTTTTTGTGAAATATTTGTATATTTATATGAAGTTAATATATAGATATATTTTATTAAAAAAACATATCAACATTCATTCATGCCTAGTCTACATGAACACTAATTAAAACAGTAAATGAACTTTATATAAAACAATTAAATGAGGTTAGTAATTCAACATTGTATGGTTTATCAATAGTATTTATATTTTGTTCATTCATATAAATCATCAACCTTAAATATTTATCAAGAAATATCTTGAATAATTTCATAATGATTCCAACTTATTTTTTAATGCATTTAGAATATAATGATAAGTTAGGTTATATATGTAAGATTGCGTCATTCTAAAAACTTAAAAAAATCAAAGTTTCCATCACTTGCTAGTCATGCCTTAGTTTTCAAGGCCCTTACTCAGCAAACCAATGTCTCTTAGACTAATACATATATATTTTTAGCTTGTATAATCAAGTTCCTATTAAACTATTTTATGAAGGATTCATAGCATATAATAAAACATAATAACCTCTAACAATATCATGGGTCAACAATATAAACCATTTAAAATTAGAAACCATCAAATATTATTAAATAATAAATGATATTAACACATTTACTCTATCCTAAAAGGGTCCAAACAACTGGGTAAGATTTTAGGTACATAGTAAAAAATCTTGATAGTTTCATAACTGGATACACCCAATTATATGCTCTACTTACATCAATCCATATGAGATATCAAGAAAGCCTCTAACTTAATAAGACAATTCTCAACTAGATATCAAATAGGTACAATACATTCCTAAATGATATGAAAGGTAAAAAGGGAAGTCCTTAACCCACATTTATTAGGACAATAAGTATACACATATATTTATGCATAATGTTTAATACAGGTACTCATGTATACTACCAAATTAATATAAAAAGTTCAGCTAGAAACATGCAATCCTAAACGGCTTTATACTAAGAAAATAATGGTACAAGATTTAATGGAGAATACTTTATCGGAATATTCATGGATACAAGCCTTACCTTTGCTTTATAATTTATTTACTTAGATACCCATCTTTAATGATGCCTCTTTCTCAACTTCCCTTATACTTAATGTAAAATTATTAGTATAATGAGTAATGATGGTTACCTAATATCCTAGGGCATGTACTGGCCCTGAATCAATGCCATGATTCATAAAAAAATAAAATCTAAACAATTTAATTAAATGTTCACTCACTCATTTGCTTCACTCATGCCTTGAGTTATTTCATGACTATTCAATTATGATCTAAAATTCATCATAATAACCCTCTATAACTCAGGTACAGGTACATACCATTTGAGCAATAAATCCTCAAATGAACAAAACTCAAAAAAAATAAAAAACTTAATCATACTTTCCTTTAACTTAAGATAAATCAATTGCCACATATGCTAAAATAGAATATTATAGTTTTAATATTTATTTGCATTACCTTGCCCATGACCAAGTCTATGGTCTAATCAAGTTAATAATCAAAATTTTTCACTTCCCACAATATAATCATTGCATAAGCCTAATTCAAGGCATTTGAGTGATATTCCTTAACTCTTAATTGGTTTTCACACATATAAAAGGTTAATTGATTTTCATACATATAAAAGGTTAGGCCAATGTAAAAAATCAACATTTTTTAAAGATAAACTAATCAAGGATCATGGTCTCAAGTTCATGTGATTTTTGGGTCGAATATATAAATGAAAATAACTTAAAAAATAAACAGTGAACATAATTAGATAGTTTTAGTGATGACCATTAATTAGAAATATAATTTCTAACAAGTATTTCAACAATCAAATGTATAATAAACTTGAAAGTGACTTAGATATCAATCCAAAAAGTGTTATAATAGTTATTCAACAAGTACAATTAGTGAAATTCTAAAAATAGTTATTTCTATTGAAAAAAAACAATATTATATTAGTGAAAGAAGATAAGGAACACTTAAACAATGTTAAATTTATCACTCTTACCTTATAAATTTCTCCTTACTAATTGATTTAGTTTTAGGATTAATTAAAACAATTTGAATTCCCAATTAAATCATAAATAAAACTAATCCATAAAATAAAAAATTACTTTAAATATTAAATATTTTCAAACTAATAAACTCATTCCGACTTAAATTGTATAGAATAAATAATACACAAATCACTTAATAATCTTAGTATTATAAACAATTTAAAGAACCCATTTTAAAGGCATAATCAATTTATAAACATGACATTAGGATGCATTATGCTTTTATACCCTCTTGATAATGTTTCACTCATGCACAAACAAATGAATTTTGATTGAGATTTAAATTATTGTATTGATCAGAAACAATATGGTCTCATCCACTTGTTCTCATAGCAAGTAAAAAATCATAAGAAGTACAATGTTGTCCATTCCCACCATTTGGGTATAACATAGATGTTTTTTATTCTTACCATGTCAAGATAATTTTTATGCAACTATCTGACAAACAATAGGTCAACCATGTTGAATATGAAAATAACCATTTGGTTTATTGGATTCTGGGAAAGAATTTTGTCTCACCATCCTAAGGATATGGAATGTTCACCCCCTTAAAAAGGTGTTGACCTAGTACCTTGGATAATTTTTTAATAAGTTGGTCCTTAATACCATCATTCACGCCATTAAATTTCTTTGGGTATCATGCACAAACAAGTATTCCAAATTTTTTCAGTTTATGCAATTAAGGTTGACACTAATAGTCCTATAAATAGAACAAAATCATGCTAGTACTTCTAATTTCTATAGAAAAAATCCATTAAATAGACCTAAAATCATATTATAATAGATCATAATCACATAATTTAGTTATATTTCCAGTAATAACCATAACTTAATATAACATATTTTTAACAACTCTTATGTTTATAGAGTATAATAACATCAAACACTTTTAAGAATATGCTAAGGTACCACAATACCCTTAATTATTCTTATTGACTTCCATTTATGGGTTAGTGGAGCATCCCAATCCAACCACATTGGACATCAAAGAAGCCATCAAAGGCATTTACATGCAACCCAAATGTTTTTCAACTTGTTTTCAACACATTGTAAGCTCACGATGGTCTGAGGTAAACATACCCACCATCAAGGGCCTCTAACCATTAACCCATTATTCATTCAAATTTTAGAGGCAGGTACTTAGGATTTAAGTATAACTGGGTCAAAAATTTTCATTAGCTATTATATGGTAACACATAAAACTCAAAATTAACTTATTGTGATTAAACAAAATAAAAATTGATCATACTTCAAATTATGATTTCCTACATAAATATGGATGACTTCATTTAGCATTTTCTTACCTTATTTCTAGTAGTATCACACTTACCAGTGCCAACCAACAATACAGTACCAACCTAGTAGCCATTTTTTTAAAGCATTAAGACATTGCAAGTCCTTTTTAGGAGTCAAAACATAGGACACATAAAGATTTCTTTTAAGTACACCTCTCCATTTTTAGAATGTATCTCAATTTTTTGAACTCTAAATGTAAATATTAGATTAATTAATTCTCTTTAAAAAAACATAAATATATTTAAATAACCTTTGGTTTTTAAACTTGACCGAATGGAATTTTAGTGAACTCATACTAAATCCAAACCCAAAAAACCATAAAATCTTACAAAATATTTATGTTATATCAAATCAAAAAATAAAGTGAAATAACTGACACATAATTACTTTAAGAATAATTACATCCCAAAGAATACACTTGAACAAGGACATTACCATTTATTAAAAACCTACAAGTTGTAATCCAAACCAACTAAGCCCTTATAAAAGAAACTCAATGCCACATTTTGGTAATGAAATATTTTATCTTAATCTAGAAGAAACATTCTAAAACATAAAATTAATTATTCAAATTCACCATATAAAAATTATATGGCATAAATTACTTCTTCATTCAGAAGGAAACCTTAGCATGGGTAGTCATGCTAGAAAAAGATATTCCAACCTACTTTGTTAGTCGACATTTCATACATTAATATGCTTTGTTCATACATTCATTGGCTCAAATCACAAACTTAGTTTAACAAGAGAGCTTAGAACTGAAATCAGAGGTTGTCATAAATATCAAAACATGGGAATTCTAAAACATTTAATTGAAACAAAATAGTTTGCCATGTTATAATAGTTATTTATTTTTATGGAAATAATTACATCATATAATAAACCAAAAATATATAACAAGCATAAATATTCAAGTCATTAATAATGTAAAAAACATACCCTCATTATATCTTATGAGTCTGTATAAAATAAAATATATATATCAAACTTTGGAATGTTTATTATTACTTACCCAGTATTATTGTATTTGTCTCTTGCGTTTACCTTAGTCAACCTTGCCATGCCACCCAATGAAAATGCTCTATCATTTGTATATTTGCAGTTTTACAATGTTTTCAAAATGTCTTTTAGTTTTTTATTAATTTCTCTAGTTACCACTAACTAGGGATTAAATGAAAAGCAATTATTTATCAAGAAATAATCCTCTGCTTAAGTCATAGTTCCATATTTTAATATATGAAAATGAGTCTGAGGAAAGTCTAGTTGTGCCCTAGGTAGCAGCGTGACAACCAAATCTACATAGTTGTTATGTGCAAGTATGGGAGTCTTGTGCAATAGTAAAATTATTGATTGATTTCAGATATGTTAGCATCGATGGAGTGCTGGGCAATTCATATAATTTTTGCTTCTCAATTGTATGTGTTTGGGACCATCAATTGCATCTAACCTTTTACATATATGTCTTGTCAGAAGAGGAAAATGCATCCTTCTAGGGTTGAATCCTCCAACAGGGATATCCATATGAGCACTGGTAGAACCATGCAACTCAAACACATTATATGGAAGAAAATGAATAACAAAGAAACCATCAAGAAAGATAACCTCACCATCATCAATTAGCATGTTAATGAACAATTCAAATGTGTAGAAAGAATTATTACTTATTTTCATGTCTTTACTCCATTGCAAATTTTAGAGAATTATAAGAGAACACACATATTTTAACTATTTCACTTTCGAACTAAGTTTTGACAAATTTTAGAGTCCCCTGTTGATTTGAAAAGTAAATCTCTAATGAATCTGACTAAAAACATATGCAAAATTTTAGACAACTAACCAAAGAACTTGTCTCCCTATTATTTATTTTTATATTTTTTTTTCTCATGTATCCCATAGTCCTTATATACTCTTTCTTATGATTATATTCTTTTATCAATAGATTCATCCTATCTGTTTAACATTTATTCAATGGCTGCAAAATCTTCACTATGCTTATTATTCTTCACATTCTTCTTGATTCGAATATGTTGTTCTTATCTTTACTCCATTTCAAATTTTAGAGAACTATAAGAGAACGCACATTTGAACAAAAAATAGATGCATTGGTTAACATGTATATGCCCTATAAAAATAGCTAGCTATTATGTCAACTGTATGATCTCTAGCACATTCCTAGGGCCACTTGCAGCGTTTAAAGAAGCTATTGCAACAGTGCTGGCAGAGGTGCTAATGGTGGATTTAATGGAGAAGGTGGTGAAAATGCCATGTGTAAGCAGAGTTTGGGCTATTGCAGGTATCATTCATGCTGGTGACAGATTCGGTGGCCTAGAGAAAGCACTACAGTTGCATCACAACACTTGTTTAAGATATCATAGAACTAATGCCCATATTAGACATTGACTTAATTGAAATAATGAATCATGTAGGCTCCAACACTTATTTGGAAATCATGACAATTGGGTGAGACAAACATTCAATAAAATATGAGCATATTTAGAGATCCCAAATATAACAAGAGCTACATTGTAGTCATAGTACCTGTTTTACATGGTTTGATGTGAAATGATGTAGCAATTGGTGAAGATGCTGAAGAAACATTTTTCTTAATTTGTATAATCAATTTTATTAAATTTAACATTGTTTTGGTTACAAATAGTTCACAATTAACTTTAGCATTTTGTCTAAAACCCTAAAAATTTGATTTATAAATAAATTTATAAAACACTGGAAACTTAGGAAATGATGAACTTATTGTGGTTGGTCATTTAGGAAATGATGAATTCATTGTGGTTGGTTATTTAAGAAATGATGAACTCATTGTGATTGGTCATTTAAGAAATGATGATATTGCATTTTTTACTCTACAATAGTTAAATTCTATATAAAGCTTTTTATGTAAAAAAAAAAAACACATTTCTTCTAATTCAATAAATCCAAAGAGCTAAAAATAAAACAAAAACTTTAAGTACCTTAGCAAATAGGTGAATTTAATAACAAGTAAAATTAAATAAAAAATGCAAGTACCTTTTCAAATAGCCAAATTATGAAGGCAATGACAATGAAAATAAATTATATTTTGTTTTTTGTAATAAGTAAATTTCCCACAGAAATGTAGATAAAAAGTAATTTTTTTTCAAATGTATTTATTCTAAAAACTTTTTAAAAAAATCAAGTACCTTTTGAAATACGTAAATTGAGAGGGTAAATGTAGTCTGCAATATAAAAATCACTTGAAATTCATTATTAAATAAAATAATAATAATATACAATATGACATTAAGTAAAGACTACACATGAAGTGAATGTATTTATCAATTAACATAATAACAAGTAGAAGCAAACAAGCGACAACAATAGTTAATAAGTACATATTCATTAAATATATACAAATCTATTCCATGTTTAGATTCGTCAGGAGACCAACATTCACAATATGGAAATTTATATAATAGTAATTAATATTTAATATTTATAATAGCATGAAACAAATAGCAAATAACAAAAATTCATTTAATAACTAAGGCCAAGCTCAAAAATGTATAGGTAATCATTGCATCTCATTATTAAATCTTGGCATTTATATAATATCTAATCTATATCAAGAAATTTATCCAATATTTATATATTTTAATACTTGTATTGCAAGCAAGTAAATGCTTTTGACTATAATTTTTTGCATAAATAATCAGCTTAAACCAATTTATAGTAGGGAAAACAAATTTTAGAAAAAAATTGACTATAATTGTTTTACATAAACAATCAATTTAAACCAATTTATGGTAGAGAAAAACAAATATTGGGAAAAAATTAATTGTTATAGTAGGGAAAACAAATATTGGGAAAAATTAACTCTTTAAATTTTTTTGACTCTTTGTTTATTTTTTCTTTTCAAATTCGTGCATCCTATTTAAATTGTAATAATACCAATTTGATGTCCTCCTTTGAACAAGGAATTTTATTTAATATTAAATTTTTATAATGTTCAGATTGTAATAATATTGATTTTTTATGTCCTCCTTTAAATAAGGAATTTTCTTTAATATTAAAAGTTTTTTTATACACTGCAATAAAATATTAAATTGAAGATACAAAATTATATATACAATGATGTATATCAAAATGGTAATATAATAATATATTATTATTATGTAACAATGTATAGCGTGTGATGTATTGCCTTGCAATAGTTAAATAATATTGTTTTGTCTAATTATTCATTACAAAATTATTAAAATGAATATCAAATTACTATTTTTTGAGTACTATATAGAATAAAAATACAATATATTATTGGTTTGTAGTCTTTTAAAATATATAATTTTGAAAACATACTATAAATTTATTAGATCCCAACAAAAATAACAATTCTTTGTATTATAGCTTCTAATCGTTTCACTCTTAATTCATATAATATATTGCTTTAAATAATTAAAATAATAAAATTACATATATAATTACTTTAAATAATTAAAATAATAAAATTACATATATAATTGTTTCAATAAATTTTGAGTTATGATCATATTTTTTCAGTGTACAAATTTATTTTCTTTAAAATTGTCATTAATTTTTGTAATAATAAATTTTCACTAATTCTTTTAATAATATCTTTTAAACTAAATGGTTTAAGAGATATTATAATGAATATTATGTAAACTACATCATAAAAAGGAATAATAGAGTTTGGATATATGATATCTTTGGGAATTGGCTCGTTGTTTTCAAAACTAATCAGCGTTTAAATAAGGATATAAAAAAATACCAAACAAAAATATAAACAAGTGAAGGCGTGGCAGCATGTCTATGACCGTTCGCTTCAAAGGCTCCATCCAGGGTTTAAGAACACGTCTGCCATGCAACGGCCGCTTAAGCACCGCATGTCTAGCGGATTGTATGTTAATAGGAAACTATCTATCCGCCATAGCAAATAAATTTAAAACACCCAAATCAAAACGTGTACAGGATACACGCCACAATACCCATGCATTTGTAGCAGCTTCTTTTATGTTAAATTCTATTGTCTTTTACCAGCTCCTTGTAGGCACTTATTAGTATCCTAAAATTTTAATTATGCAAGCTCATTAAATCTGTATGAAAACAATTTTTTGTTTTAGAAGTTTTTTTCATATGTAATTTTTGGACTGCCGATTTTTTTAATTTTTAATCTGTGTTCCCTTGACACAAGGCATCTATGTTGGCAAGTATTAATTTGGGGATTGTGTGGATGAGACTCCCTTCTTATAGCCTTCTTAAATGATATCCAGGGATCCAAAAGAAACGCATGAAGGTGGTTAATGGTTTAGGGCATTATAATTATTTTCATTAATTTTTCTACGCGTAGAGGTTTCACGAGTGTAGTCTTATGCATCTAGGATGAAATATACTAAGTCTATATAACCCAGAAAAATCTGCCAGCTTAGCTAGGCACGTAATGTGTGATTTCAATCTGAAAATGGTGGCTAAGATCAGAAAGGAAGGTTTTGTTTGAAACCATGAAGATCTGATTCGAATTATGGCAACCTCAAACCATATACATAACAAAGTTCTTGTGAGATTAAATTTTGGGGTCTCCCTTCCACTAAACATGATACTGAATATTTTTTTATGTCTTGATGCGTTGGTTCAGTTTTCCATTATTTATATATATATATATATATATATATACTCTGAGAATAATTGCACAATTAAATCAAGCAAATATAATTAAGACAATAGGTTTCAATGAATTGGTCAGAATAAGAAACCTATTGCATAGGATACTATCCCTATAATTCTGAAGGATGATATAGATTCACCTATCAAAGCCTCGTCTTCATGTCAAGGAAACATGAAAGCCAAACAACACCTATTCTATTAAAAAGATATGTTTCCTCTGCAGGGTTTGTTTTCTTATTGTCAGCTTATCTTTGCGTGATTGGACATTTATTCATAAGTAGGTGAAATGTATGCAAGAAGCTGTGTGTTCTGAAAATCCTGTTACTATTGTAATAACTGACGAATGCCCGAAAGGATACTGTGCATTTGGTAGAATGCATTTCGATGGTCGCATGGCCACCATTGGCAAAACCCCCGCTCCTCTCAACTCAGGAGGGTGGAGAAGTACGGCTGAAGGAAAGTGGGGCTTGGGGACACCCAGGTATTTTGCAGCAAGATTATCTGAGGTGAGATTTTGCTAAAAGGTGTTGGGTTTTATCCCATAAAATATTTTTATTGTTTTTTTCTTAAATAGTTTAGCAAATAACCATAAAAGGTAACAGAAAACCCTGTAAACTAAGAGCTGAAGAACTTGTATTTGTTTATTGTATTTTTGTAAATAGTACAGGAAATAACCATGAAAAGGAAAAGAAAAACCTGTAAACCGTAAATAGCAATGCAGGGCATAGTGGAAAGCGGTGCAGGGAATTTCTAATTGCGTATTGTTTCAGAGCATAATAGACTGCATCAATATATGAATTTCCAATCTGGGTCACTTGTCAGTGAAGTGCATGTTGTGGCAATCGTAATAGTTTGCAGTTATCTTTGCTTCTACCTAACCACGACAGTGTTCATTACAATTTGCTAATGTCTCACATTGGAGACATTCGATTCATATGCGTCACTAACAACAAGCACCGTATATGGCCAAAAGGCAGATTTGTTTAACCAAATGCTTTAACATGGCGTTGTTTTGATTTTATCAAACATTAATATAATAATATAATTATGGCTCAGTTCAAATATTTATGATTTTGATTGCCGCAACACGTTCAATCTATTCACTGTTTAAGGAGAAAGTAATAAAAAAAATCTTAACAATAGAAAACTATCTAATCTTCATGTCATAGTCTATTTTGATTGATTGGTACAATTTTATTAAGAAACGTTTTCACCAAAAACAATAGTACCATGCCTAACGGCAGGTATTAACAAGTAGAAATAGATAAGCAATAACAATAGTTAGTAAGTATATGTTTGTTATATATATACAAATCTATCAAATATTTGGATTGGTTTAAACATAAACATTCGTAATAGTAATTGATATTTGCAATAGCCAAAAAAATAGTAAGCAACAAAAATTTATTTCATAATTACAATCAACTTCAACATTGAAGAATAATTTCTAATGCTATAAATGTTTATAGTCATTAACATTTGTTATTTATACTCTTAGATACTTGTAAAATTAAGTTTTTCCTAATCACTTATAGATTCAATTATTATATACAATAAATATAATATTATTAATAATTTAATAATATTAAGCATTTTGAATTTAACATAATTAAATATAATAAATTAAATAATCTTTATTTACTACTCGTATATATATATATATATATATATATATATAAGGAACACTATTACAACAATTTGTTTTTTAACTTTTTTTAAACAATAAATAATTTATAATATTTATAAAATTCTAACTAAAAAACGATAATTCCCTTGTGAATTTGATTTTATATAATAAAAAACCAATAAAATAATTTAATAATATTAACCAAAATAATATTCACATCTAATCTTAACAAGCCACCTATCGTTATGCAGTCTTGTGGTAGATGGTCATCCCAACTGCATGGTAAAGACACCAAAACTAGCGCCTAATGCAACGAACACGTGTTGCTTACTCATGATTTGGCAATTTGCTCTGCAAAGTTCTCAACTTTCATCATAAATTAGGGTGTCCTACTACCTTTTTTCATTATTTTTTTATCTTTTTTTCAGGTATAACCATTTTTTGGTTCCTCTGCTAAAATGAACAGGGTTGGGTTCAAAGAGTTGCTAAGCAATTTTAATATACAAGATATTAACCCTAGTGGAAATGGCCTCCTTTGATACAGAGGAATTGGAATGGCACCCTATGACTATTGCCTAGTATGACAGCACTGACGGAGATGGAATCAATGATATGTGTGTTTTCTTTCATTACCTAGGTTTTTAGCTTACTACCTGGCTACGGCTCTGCAGTATAGAGATGGCGGCCCTGTGGATCAGAAGCCCTTTAAAATGAGGGTAGGAACTGTGAACCCCATTTTATTCAAAGGTGGGGAGGGTTGTAGAACCAGTCCTCAATTGAGGCATAAACATTTTCATTTTCATTTGCACCTGATGATTAGTGTAATTTTACTAGTTATTTGGACATTTCTTCAAAAGTAGCAAAAATGTATGGAAGAAGCTAGTGCTCTAAAAAACTTGTTACTATTGTAGCAACTGACAAATGCCCAATTGGATACTATGCATTTGGTACAACGCATTTTGATGGTCGCATGGCCACCATTGGCAAAACCCCTACTCCTCTCAACTTGGGAGAGTGGAGAAATATGGTTGAAGGAAAGTGGGGCTAGGGGATGCCTAGGTTCATATTTCACTTTGAGAAGATGGCAATAGAACTAAAGTAGATTGGATTCTTCATTGGTAGCATTGAACCAACCTGAGGAGATGGTGGAGCAACTGAGCTCTATCGATGGCAATGTCACGCTGAGGGCTTTGAGGGATGTGAAGAATCTAATAATAGGAAACAAAACATATATATATATATATATATATATATATATATATGTAGGTACAATCCCTAAAGTTGTGTAGATATTGACAAATAAAACAGACGTTACATTGTTTATGGACTCTGTTGTTTCAATGGGGAGTTTTGCTAGAGATGTTGATGTGGGTGTTGAAGCTCTTTTAGACAATGGGGTCCTTCCCCATCTGCCCAGAATTCTTATAAATTCTGATAAGAAGGTTTTGTATCTGTTTATTCAATACCCACCTACTTTTTATTTTTTATTTTTCCAGAGATTAATGAAAATTTTGTATTCGAGTGTGAGGTTTTCTTTTTTTGGGAAAAAAAATATTTTTGTGTGATTGGACTGATGGCATTACTATTTTTACAATTAGGTCAAGTTTTTTACTATAATTATCACTTCTTTGATGGTTTTACATGCTTGAAAGCTAAGCTAGACTGTGTTTTGGGTGTAGCTCACAGAACCCTAGTTCACAGGCTTGACAAAAATGATTTTTTTTTGCAAAAATTTGGAGATAGTCCCTACAGAGGGCATAGGGGCAATACCTACTTTTGAGCGTGAAGAGCACTGAAGTGTCGTAGCAACAACAAAACCCTGAAAAGGTATTTTACCATTTTGAAGACTGTGATAGCATAAGAAGAAGGCTTTGATAACATAACAGAGGTTTGCATATGTAGAAATAGTATTTTCATGCAAATAAAAATATTTGATTGAAAACCAAGGTTGTTTTCAAATGTATTTAGATATGTTAATAGTTATTAATTGAATTAATAAAGTTTTTATTCTATTCTTCAGATTATAATATCCAAATTCTTAGAACTCTAACAAGAATTTTTTATACTCATATATAGGTGGTTATTTATACAGAGAAAATGTTCTATTCTTGTAGAGCATATAAAAAATAAATGAAAAATTAAAATTTATCTTCAGAAGGTATTAAAATAAACATGTAACAACATTGTCCAGTGGTAGGTTGCAGCAGTAGCATAACAGTAATAATCTAAATGTGAGCAAATGGTGTCGATGTGAAGAAGCCGTTAAAAATAGAGGATCCCTTAGTCAGTCCTTATTTTGTTGCAAGTAACTGTAACAAAAATTTATAAGTAACGTCGCTGCCACAGTAACTCTCTGTCAGAGTCATCGCCCCTGCGCTTAATACCTTCAATCAAACCTTTAAAACTTTGAAAAATAAAATCAACTTAAATATCCTTATTAGACAGAGAACAAGCAATATAATTGGTGTTTAATTTTAACAATAAACACAATAAAATAACCACAAACATTATATAATTACAAAAAAAAATTATAAAACAATGTTTACATTGACTGCATGATTCCATTGACAAAAGTCAATCCCTTTAATAAAAACAATAGTACCATACCTTTACAACCTTTACGATAAATACTAACAACACATTTTCCCAATAAAAATTTATTTTAAACATTTTCTAATATTAAGTATCTACTAAATCAAAATTAATTAATAAAAATCATTCAAAACCATTCATACCTTATGGATTAAAAATGACACACTTTCTTCATAAGTGGATATACCTGTTTAATTTCCCAAACAAGTCAATTTTTCTCACCCTATTAGGCCCTTCAGGTTTAAACATACCATTAAAATTAAAATAACATCATGATCTAAACATATTATAATGACTCACCCATACAAGTCATTAATAAATACCAAACAAGTACCCTTATTTCCAAGAGCAATTTTTTTTTCACTTTTCTTCCTATTGATTTGCACATACAAGCCAATTTGATGCAACAATCTAATTTATAGAAGGGTTGACTTAGCCAAGGTTTTAGGTTAACATCATATTGTCACCATGGAGATTTAATATTTCTATGAAATAATTCAATTCTAAAAAAAATTATTGACTTTAAATATTTTAGAGTCATAAAAAAAATTATTTTGTTTGGTTAAATAAAGGATAAAAGTATTGTGAATATTTATATCATTATTTTGATTTAAGTGAGTTTGAATTATATAGTTACAATGATTAATTTAATTTCTTTTTTAAATATATTTAGGATCACAATTTAGGTTCTTATATTAAATATCACAACTTCAAAATTTTGAACTTCAGAAGTTTGAATAAATGATAACATGTAAACCATTTCTCCCTAGAAGATTTACTCTACAAAGAATAATTAACCCTAGTGATAAATCAATACTTATTATATTCACACAAAAATAAAATTGATACAAAATAAAACCTACAAATATCCATAGTGATCATAATATGCATTACAACTGAATTAGACAACAATAAAAATCATTTTGATAACTTACAAATATTAATACTCTGCCAAATGGTATTTAGCACTTAGGATATGATGGTTCAACCTTTATCTCTTACTAAAAAGGTTTAATGCTAAATCTATAATAATAAATAGGCAAACTTGGTTTCTTACCTTTCCACATTACCTTATCAATAAAATATGTTTACTCTTATATACCCATTTCTTATTTAAGACCTTTCCATATTACCTTATCAATAAAATATATTTACTCTTATATACCCACCTGAAATTTATATTTAATTTTTAATCTAATACGTAAAAATACTATAACTATAGAAAATACCTTTAAAAAATTCATTTACATGATAAATATATACTCCCTTATTCCATATTAAAATCAAGACAGATTTTATAAGATTTATTGAATAAATACCATTATATAAAATAATATATTAAACATAACTATTCCATAATCATATATTTAAATAAAAATTAGAAATAAACTCTAAATCCTATACATCATAGAACAATTTTATTTTATTTACAAAATTAAATACTTACTTTCCAAGTACCCTAGATACTCTCTCTTTATAACTTAAAAGTTTGCGCCCTCTGCTCATCAGCCATTAGGTGTGGAGAAATCTCGTTAACATATTTAAATTGGCCATATACTATGATCCTTAGTGGATTTCATAGATTTATTTTAATGCTCCATAGTATCCTCAAAGGTGCATTCGCCTTATGATAAAACATAATTAGGGCCAGTCAATTTCCAAAAATAAGGATTATATCAATCAACTTATGTTCACGTTATTTGAAGTTTTAATTATTACAAAGTCAAATAATGTGTTGAGCATATAATTTCATAACTCAATCAAGCCTCAAACGTAAAATAACATAATAACCATTGCATTATAACATTATGGTAACAAGTGTTGTGGAGTGGTATGAGTACTCGACAGGTGGATGCTGGAGGGTTGTTGGTTGCAGGGTCATTGGCTGCATGCAGTGGATTTATTTGGTCTAACAGGGCAATGAGTAATAAAACAGAGAATATATAATTTGAAGACAGAAAGCTCCGAAGGCATCTTAATCTCATGCTGCTTTCGGAATCTGAGAGGTTAGTCAGCTCATGTTTTTTGCATGCATAAAAACGTCAATGAATAATAAAACGGACAAGTGAAGGATGTTATCCATAAAAATTATCAATAACAAAGAATATATAATTTGAAGGGAAAAAGCTCAATATGTGCAAATATGCAAAGCATCATAGGATTCACAATGTATAAAATCTTGTTCAAATTTACATGTAACAATAATAGTAACAATAACACAAATTGTCATTGATAGAATTCTTTCCCAATAAAAATAAGAGTAATAGAAATTAACATTAACAGAAATTTTAAATGAAAAAGTCACAATAACAGTATATCTTAGATGAGAAAGTAAGAGTAACAGTATTGTTTTGTAAAATCTTCTTGCATATGTAAAGTCAACTTTTTTGGAATTTACTTTTGCAATTGGCTTTGTCAGTTTCGTACTGGACTGCAAGGCAAGGATTTAACTCTTCCATGGGCTCCAGTGGATTTAATTCTGCAATCATGTTACAAATAGTAATGTCAAAAAAGTTAGAAGTTAAGATTTAAAATTTCATATCTATGCATGGATTGATATATATATTTACTATTTGTGAAGGACAAATTTTGTAGTTAGACAGTACAAAGATTGCATACCTTCACAGGGAGTGTGATGTTGTCATTTGAGTTGAACGTGTGTAGGTGCTTTGTTGAGACAAAAAAAACCCTGAAGCATTCACAATGTCGCTGTAAGTATTAGTTGTAGAAGTGAATCTATCTGCTAATGCTATGAAATTTGCAAGTACATATAACATTATGTAAATAATAAATTGTTAGGGAATTGCATACCTTCATTGCTGAGCTGTGGAACAATTTGCTTAATAACATTAATTTTATCGATTTTAAAAATGCCTTGCATGATAAGTTTTAAAAGCAAATAGATCACACTTTCTTTGTTTTGTAAGTATTCTATGTACGTTGTTCTCCTTAATGTAGGGAGCAATTCATCTAGCACTTGGTCTTTTGCTATGCATTGCAGATTGCTATTGGCTTCAATTTTAATATTGCATAACCGCTGATAGGAGTAAATGTATGGGCATTCTTTTTTACAATTGTTGCAATGCGCAGTTGATTCCTGCATGGATTGAAAGCGGTCCACCACTAGATTGCAGCGTGTGCAAATTGGTTCAAATGGTGTTGAATATGTTTTTACAATTGATAGAGTTCCATGCACCTGATTTGGCATCAATGGCAAAATTTGTTATTTGTAAGCATCAGCGACACATATTGAATAAAGTAAGGACGTGTACCCTAATAATTATGGGGAAAGCAGGGTACCTATTAAAATGCAAAGACATCAATGATAGACCCAAATGGGTATGAACAATACTTCGCCTTTGTTAGAACAATATTGTTAATTTTGCTATCCACTCGCTTCATCTGTTTGTCATTGTCATTCTCATATTTTAAGGGAGGATACAAACCATATAATAGAATGAAGATAAGCCAATCCTTCTTTTAAATCATCCTGATTTAAAATTATGTCACACACACATAATTTCAATATTATATTGTAGATGGCGCTTCATTGTAATTTAGAATTTGAGAAGAAGTTACTAACTTAGCTTGTTGTAACAGCGAACAAATAGTTGTGCCAGCTGACAGCGAAAATCAAATATAAATGACTACTTGGAGTCCCATTTATGTGTGATCACATCAAGTTATTAATTTAAACCAAATTTAAGGATCTTGTTATTCGATAGTCTCCAATTAACAACATAATAGCCTAAAAATTCTAGTATGTGCCGCAAGTTTATAAAATACAACGGCTTTCAATGCACAATGGGAAGTGGATTTTTTGTCAGCCATAAAGCCGTGGCAATCATATATGCACTTGTGGGAGTATACACACAGCACATGATATGTTTGACCAAATGCCTCAAGCAAATGTGGTTTCAAAAATTGAAAAAATTCCCAGATTTCTTTTGTACGAATTAGTTGACTAAATTTCGTTTCATTTATCTCATGCAAGGTTTGTAATCCATGTCATAGTCACATTGGTATTCAGCCAGGAGCTGTTGTTGTTTCATTTACATTTCGCTGATGACGTGGGGGTTGAGGGGCAATACAGCTGCCCGTTGTAGCTTATTGTTTTAGTCACTCTCTGCACTATTTTAGATCAGCAACGATAGCATGGTCACATGGTGGTGAAGGGTAGTGATCAGGAGGCTGATATGAAGGCCAAGGCCTTGGCTTTAGTTGTTGCATATGAGCATGAGAATAAATAAGCTTTTCTAAGGCCAATATAGCATAAACTGATATCATAATATCCATATAGCATAAACTAATGTTTTTGCTCCGTTACGGTCGTTCACTTTTCAAAGCCATGTAGTTGTTCTAGTTTAGCAATAACGACACTATCATGTAAAGTCTAATTAGATTTTCTAAGGACTTGTATCCTGTAATGTCTGCCCCTGTTTTATTTAACTCAAGCCCATGCACTAATTTTAAAAGGAATACTTTAAAATTTAGATATACTTGAATTACCTTTACAATTTGGGCTTAAACTGTAGAGAGTCATTTTTCAGTGTCATAATGTTAAAAAAATATCTAAAAAAATTACAAAAGAACAAGAAGAAAGTGCAGGTCAGCCTACTCAGGGAATTCGAAACACTTTTATGTTCACACTAGCAAAATGCTGAAGCAAAATAATAACAAAAAAGTAAGAGGAAATTCTGAAGAATATGAAAAGGTTCATAGCCTGAACAAGGATTGAAACATATCCTCACCTTCTTTGTGCCACTCGCTTTCCTTGACAATGTCACTTTTAACCCCAAAACATCGTCACTGACAATAGTACAGTTTGATATAGCTTTGGTCCTACCTGTAACTGAAAAAGGAGATATGAAAATTAATGCTCAGCAAGTCAAAATTTAAAGGTACATATTTCGAACAATCTATATGCTCTTATTGTCATTCAAAGCGCAAGCAGGTCCAAAATTGCCCACAATAGAGATCTTAGACTATAGTCCTCAATATAGACAAATTAACTATGCTATTAGAAAAGTTGCAGTTTTTATTTTAAAGGATAATGGGAAGCACTTGCCCTACTTACCCTCGTACTAGAGCCTCAGAAATGAATGATGATATCTTCACGCATATTTTCCCTCTAGCGTCTATGCCATTATGGGATTTGGATCTTTCCAAGTCTTAACGATTTGTGCTTTACTTAATTACATTAGATATTAATTAATAATTACATGCCATTAAATGTATTCATCAATACCCATAATTCACCAAAATAATAGCAGAGCTGGAACTAAACTAACATAATGCTTATTTTTCAAAATGTTGCTGAACTATTAAACCTTTTACCTTGTTAAAATTTTCAATATACTATTGTAACTTATCAAAAAAATATAGTATTATTGTAGCATATTTGTAATTGGTATGTTTTATTTTTTGTTTTATTGTGGAGGATATTGCCATGGCAGCTTTGGCTTCAACGTTGCATTTTACTAAAAAAGAAACTTAATTTGCCCGATCAAACCTGATCACATGGGTCACTACAGCAAGCTTAAAGGGCTATTTTTTCATGAATCTTACTACAGTCGCACTCAGGCTCAGGCTCTCTAAAGACTCGGGGTTTTTTTTTTTGGTTGATCAATAGACATTTATCTTATACAATAGTACACTGACTAGTTCTGGAGGGTTATTTTAAGCTTCCATGGGATTTGTAGATGCAATATGATAAAGGATTTATTGATTTAATGTCTGGACCCATAGAGTCGTGGCAACAATATATACAGTTTTGGGAGTATGCACATACCACGTGATATGTTTGACCAAATGCCTCAAGCAAATGTGGTTTCAAAAATTGAAAAAATTCACAGATTTCTTTTGTACAAATTAGTTGACTAAATTTCATTTCATTTATCTCATGCAAGGTTCGTAAATGTCAAAATAATAGAGGGATCCCTATCAGGTAGTTGTCAATTAAATATAGCCAAGCATTACCCTGTGTGAAACTATCCAAATGACAAAAAAAATACCGCTACAAAATACCTTGAAACTAGTCATATCATGGAGAGGATCGTAATGGGAAAAATGGAAAAAAGATAAGTATTAAAAAATAGATGGTACCACGGCCCAGCAGAGATCTAAATGGATGGACTACCACTCACAAGTATGGGCACAGATGAAGCGAGTGGACAGCAAAATTAGGTCGCATCTTACAACCGGAATTGAAAATAGATGGTATCATTCACCTTCAAAACATATATGTTCACTTTCATTACAATTTTTGTATGGGAGACGAGTTTTATATGACCTCTTATTTGGTTTATTCTTTGTTAATTTATAAGAATAGGAAATATGCACACATAAATGTAGATAATATAAATCCCAAAAAACCGGTTCATGAGTGTTATCCTCGATTTTGGAGGACATATCACAAATTAGATTATTCTGACTTGTGATGGATTTGGCTATCAGGTCATTTATAAATTGTATGGGGACTTTAACTTCAGAATCTCAGATTTAGGTCGATGTATAATTCGATACACGAGAGACTGGTATATCAAGAATCTTCATTATAACTATATTAGGACCTTTGAATAAAGTGGTCAGTCTTACCATTTTCCCAGGTTGTTGCTAATGGAATTTGCTCGGAAAACACTACTTCTGCATAAGGACATGTCATAAAACAAGAAGCACTCCCTTGTAAAGAACCCCATGAAAGTGGGTACAATGAATGCAAAGTAAAAACTTGTGCAGAAAATATAAGTATTAACTTGGAACATTATAACTTTCAGACAGGATCAGCAACGTAAATTGTATGCACAGTTGCCACATTATTGTCATATAAGGCTTAATAGGAATGTAAATTCCACTATATTTGCACATGATATAAACTTTAATCACAATCAAGGACTTAACCTTTTTGTTGTAACACTACTTATGTATGCATAGACATCAAAATACAATCTGGGGTCTCCAAATATAAGCATACAACTGCATAATTTCATATGCCAAACGATTTTCTAGTGTTATGAAATAAACAATGCACTAACGCACATCAATCAAATTCTAAATATGCATTTTACAGTAAACTTATGCAAGAGAAACCAGAAAGATGGTAAAATATAATTATATATAATATTTATTTGCATACAAGATATTCCTTAAGAAATTAGAACTAGTTTATCTTATAAAATACAAAACATATTAAATCCTGTACAGGCAAGGTCATTGCCAAGTGGATGTGAACATAAAATTGAAGAATTCTTACATATGAGACAACATTGGTGGAAGACACAAATGCCCACATAAACTAAAAATATGATTAATCAGGAGAGTTAATGAAAAATGTTTTCATGTGATAGTTGAATACAGGGAAAAGCAATGATGGCTTTCAAGATGAACTTCTCAAAGTTTAGAAGAGCTGCAATGAAGATCAACATGTCTTGAGTGCTCGCAGAGATCAATAAACTCTTTGATGGAATGTTTTTTGTGCAGGTGGCATACTTGCTATGTTCTTGTGCTAGAGTTTATGGAGATTTTGTTCTAATGATTTCATTTCAGTGCCCCTTATAACTAGGCCCAACACATCTTCTCAGCCATGGGTTTTGATGGACCCAAGTGGCCTTGGGTTTCAAAAAAATAAATCAGGGGGAACAGGCATAGAGAGTGAAAGCCGTATTGGAAAAAATGATGAATTCCAGTCCAGAGATGAAGATGGAGAACAGTTGATGGACAAGACATATGGAAAAGAAGTCCACATAATTTTGATGCAGATTCAGATTTTAGTTACACTGTAGGGAGTACTGTAAAAATTTAGGACAAGAAGATAGATCTATGGCTACAAATGCATCCCCATGTGAAGAACTACACAGGGGAAGGAAAACCCAGAATCTTAGTCTTGACTGGTTCTCAATCTCAGCCATGCAAAAATCCCATTGGGGATCACTTTCTGCTAAGGTTCTTCAAAAACAAGCAGCATTACTATAGGCTCCATGAATTAGATTTGTTCTAAAACAATGTTCACATTCATCCACCGAAGATAACATTCTGGGCTGAAATTCCATTGATAAGGATGGCCATCATTGCACATCCTGAAGCAGAATGGATTTGGTGAATTGACTTCGAAGTTGTCACAACAAACATGGAGTTTGAGCACCCTTCGGAGAAGTATAATGACTCTAACATGATTGTTCATGGATCAGAGAAAGATGTTTATGTTAAGAGAAGCTGGTTAGGTGTAAATGCAAGTGTATTTTTTATCGTAAACTATGAATGGTCTATGGATTTCATGGAAAGGTACCATTTGCTAAGATTTTACCCGATCTTCTTCCAAACAAGGATGTGACTGATTCGGATGATTAATGTGCTCTTATATATATGATGATCAAGGAAAGAGGCAAGTGGAGAGATAAGGTTTATATAGAGAATTATTACCATTTTTAGGGGTATTGGCTGGATCTAGTAAGAAGTTATGAGAATGTGTGAAAGGGTACAAGTCTATGGAAGCTAAAAACCTAGTTTTAAAGAGAAAATATGCTAGAAAAGTGGCAGAATCCACAGAGAGCTGAAATTCTCTCTCCTTGGATTTGTTTTGAGGGCGTTGCTCAAGTGATTTGATGTAGACATCTTGGATGTTCTGAATGCCACTATTGATTACAACTTTCAGTGCTTTGTTATGGGTAGGGTATTATTCAGTGTTCTCTTCAGGATGTAGATGGCAGTTGAATACAATTGGCATTTCTATTTCCTTCTCACCCTTAGAATGATGATAACGGAAGATTCAGTCCCTTCCGAAAACTTGGGGACAAAGACAAACCAGATTGAAAGGACGGTGCAACAATTGGAGAGCCTCTCTCCAGCCTATGGACCTAAGAGCTCTTCAAAGTATAAACAATGAGAAAACTAAAGGGAGTTTAGAGGGGAATTTTTAAAATTTCATATTGGTAGGGGATCGTGCCAAGGGAGTGGCAGATGAAGAGATGTAATAGAGAAGGGGTAAATTTTAGTAAGTGGAATGGGTAAACCCTTAGCTCATCGTCAAAATTCACCATGACAACCTCTGTAAAGTACAGTGTGATTGCCAGATATTTAAGTCATCTCATTCGATGTTAATAATTTTCAAAATGGTGAATGCAACAGAGGGAATTTTAATCTATATAATCATTGATGCTGGCTATAACTATAAAATTAGAATCTAAACTGTCTTTAGAAAGAAGCTATGATTAGAGCCATAATAATTCATTTGCTTAATTGATAATCAGAATTTAAAGCGAATCATAATGAGACAATGGATTGAAAACTTTTTGAAGAGTATTATCATCTACAGGTCTTAGAAAATAGTTTTCCAAAGGATCTGCAATTATTGTGCTCGAGAAAGAGAGCTTAAATGAATGCATGAATTCAAATAAAGAAAAATCAGACATGGCAAGAGGATATAAGGGGCAGTATGAGTTCTTGTCAGATCTGGAGTGCATCATGAGGATATGCGAGTGCCTATCATTTGATCTGTAGCTAAGATAAACCCATGGCCGCTAAGTGGGAATGCAACAGAAAAGTCCCCATCCCCTTGAAAAGGAGAAGATTCTTCCTTTACAAAGTTATTTAGTTTTTGCAACTAATTTAACCCCAAATTCTTCTGATAGATTTAATTCCCTAAGATAGATTTATAATTACTTAGGATAATGCTAAACAGGGAGAGGAGAATGTTCCCTCCACTATGCATCTTGTACTCTGACTATTTCTTAAAGTATCACTGTTGTAACTACATTGCATTGTCAACTGGTAACATATAGTTGTAATTCCATGGTGGACAAGACAACCCTCTGGCATTAACAGATCAATCGTATCTCAAAGCAAGTTAGTTATCATAATTTATTGTAAAATTAATTGCAAACATGTGTCAAGCCCTAGCAAAGTTTACGCTTTGAGGAGAAACACAAATCAAATATATAAATATGAGCACAAGTAACTAATTTAGCCTATTTAATAGTACAATGTCAGCATAATTAGTCTAAAGATTCAAGGTCCCCTGTTTGTTAGATGAGCAATATGTTCCAAATAATATAAGGTATCTATGTCAACTCTGTACATAATTTATGACATAGTTAAATGTACAGGTATGTGGATATGCCTTTTTGTTGGCCGACCTGTATATGAATTCATACAGCTTTATCCTAATGCCTCCAAACAAACCCTTGAATAGTTAAAATCATTATGGCCACTATTTATTTATGAATTCATAAAACTTCATGCAGCTTCATACAGCTTCATCCCAGTGCCGCCAAACAAACCCTTGAATAGTTTCCTGAATTTGTATTGGATGAGGAAGCGCAATTAATTAAAGATGTTCACATTAAGGAGTATTCTTATACAACAAAGGCTGACTATCCCTCAAAACCATTATAGAAGGATCATTTTTCGTGCCCATCAAGAAGTCACAAAGGCAGCTGAAAAAACCAGAAAAAAAAGGAAATTAAATATCCTTATACAAAACGCCCAAGAAATTAATCCCTCATATAAAATAGTAATTGAATCCTGTAGAAGCACCCTGTTTCGACATATATATAAATAGAAAAAAATTACATAAATGTCCATAAATAGTGATATGTTTGACCAAATGCCTCAAGCAAATGTGGTTTCAGAAATTGAAAAAAATCACAGATTTCTTTTTTACAAATTAGTTGACTAAATTTCATTTCATTTATTTCATGCAAGGTTTGTAAATGTCAAAATAATAGAGGGATCCCTGTCAGGTAGTTGTCAATTAAATATAGCCAAGCATTACCTGTGCAAAACTATCCAAATGACAAAAAAAATACCGCTACAAAATACCTTGAAACTAGTCATATCATGGAGAAGATCATAATGAAAAAAATGGAAAAAATATAAGGGTTAAAAAATAGATGGTACCATGGCCCAGCAGAGATCTAAATGCATGGACTATCGCTCATAAGGATGTACAGGTTTAATTAAATGTACCGACTAAACTAGGCTCCCTGTTGCAATTTCAGAAAATGAAAAGTTTTAAGCTAAAACAATGGGTCGCTATTCGCCCATCAAACACGACATAAAAAATGGATACCGTTCTCAAATGGTTGTATGCCTGGGTAAATAAATAATAAATACAAGGAAAAGTCGTTACCCCAAAATGCCATTTTAAAGTCGGTACTCAACTGAGCAGCTGCTGCTCTGCACACAATTTACAAGCTCTATTCTAATGCATTGTCTACACACATCTCCTCCCAAAGCAACTGCCTCAGGTCCTCATCTTTGCACAAGGAGACATATTTTGTAGAAAATAAGTGGCCAATATGGGCATTTTCAGACCATTCCTTGCGAAGGCTACAAAAATCAAAAACCTACAAAATCTATGGAAGAAAAACAAGGGTTTGAACTTTGATCCAATGGACATAAACAAAGCTACTATACTCACTTGGGCCAGGCATGGCCGAAGTCAGGGTTTCCAGCAGCGATAGGTTATGACGGCGGCAACTAAGTTTCCCAACTAAGTTTCCAACGACTTGCAGAGAGTAGAATAGGTCTACGGCTACAGGGGACCCGAAATTTGTTAAAAAAATAACCCAGAGCCCAAAAAGAACTTTCAATGCTAAACAAACACTGCCAGAATGTCATACAGTTTTAAAAAAAACACTGTCAACCGATTGCATCTACCTGATTTCAAAAGTAGCAAACCCTGATATCTTTCTCTGCTCTTTTCATACTTACCTAAAACCCTGTTCACAGTAGATCATAGATAGAAAATAAAGCAACCTCAAACAACATGTAGCCAAAAATACATATACGAAAACCTGAGGCACTAGTTGCCACAAACCTCCAGGAAAGAGTGCCATCTATCAATGCCAAACATGTGCCTGCGATCCCCATCCTCCATAACGGCCTGGTTTCTTCCTGCGCTCAGCCAAGCAAAAACAGACAAAATAAAAAAATAAAAAAAAAGCCAAACCATCATCTCATTGGTCCTGACAATAACAACTATTAAGGGCATTAGTGCTAACTAAAGTAAATAATATTTTATTCATCTGTTTGGAATTGACCTAGACACAGTCAAAGTATATTGGGGAAAAAAAACGATGCAGGAGTGGTAGGTGGGAGGAAGCAAGACAGCATTAAAGGGTTGAGATGAAACGTATAGTAGCATCCATCAGGTACTAATAAAAAGGTCATGTACTTTAAAATGATCACTCATAGCTAAACAAACTCTCACTATTCAAAATTGGTGTAGTACCATTTAAATAAAAATGGGGATACTTTTGTTAGGTTTAGAGTCATTAGCAAATCCAAGAATACCATCATTGGCATACTAAAATGTTTATTTTAGTACACAATGTTTTCATATCATAAATTACCAAAGAATGATAGATTTGGAGTTTTTATATATTCAAATAAGGAATTTATTGTCCATAAGTAAGTTACAATAAAATTTAATAATATTTATATTAAATAAGTTAATTATTTATAATTTGTGATTATTATTTTGTTTAAAAAAAACTTAAGGATTATTATTTTGTAAATATGTCAAATGTTTTTTTTCTATTTATTTTTTACTATAATAAATTTGATTAATAAGGAAAATAAACATAAATTCCTTTTTTAATTTAAGGATTGTTTCTAAATTTAAATAATAAAAATAATTTATTTAAGAATTTATATGTTAAATCATAAGTATACAAATACATTTTATACATTAAATAATTTGATTCATCTAAGTTGATTCTACAATTCTTTAACATCTTATTGGATATGTTTACATCATTTATGAGTAGACTAGATTTTCTTAAAAGTACATAATTCAAGGTTTCTAACTTTCCATTTTATATTAGAGCTATAGTAAAACCAATCAATGTTAATCAATCAAATCAATAGATAATCAATAATCATAATGGAACTATGGCTTTCACCCAAAAACTAAAGCTGGGTAAATTTATCATTAACCTAAAAGAAATATCAAGGTTAGGCCCTAATAGTATTGATCGACCAAAAAAATACAATGATCATAGCCATGGGGAGAATTATAGACATCTTGGGCTTGGCTTAAACCTGTGTCTAAAACAAATGGAGACCATCTAATCCATAATGGGGTTAGGTTGTATACTCTATCTAGTTGGGGTCCTAGATCTGAACCAACAAATAAAAATATAACATAACTATAACAATATCCTAATTCTAAGTTGATGGGATCTCCAATCTAGTCATAAACCCAATCTAGTCACTGTCCACTATTTGACTATACTAGACAACCTATCTCTATATGGGATAGACAACCTATCTCTATATGGGATCTTTCATCCTATCCTATCCTATCGCCACCTCATTCATACCTTGCATCCTCACATAAATTCAAAGCTTTTAGTGTAGATAGTTTATTAAAGCGTTGAGTTTGGTCAATGATCCAAAAAGAATAAAATAAAATTATAATACTAATGATAACATGGTTTATTATGGTACGAAATGTTCCATGAAATAACATGAAACTAGAATTATATTTGATTTTATTTTCACTCAAGATCAAGAATCATTTTTAGTGATTCTTAAAGGATCCCATTTTTAATAATTATATCAATTTTACAAATATTTGAGTCAAGGATTATGTTGAATATAATCATAACTGAGATAGGTGTCAAATATTAATAGATTCTAATTGGTATACTATTATGGATTCAAGAAATGA
Source organism: Torreya grandis (assembly GCA_037957365.1). Classification (NCBI taxonomy): domain Eukaryota; kingdom Viridiplantae; phylum Streptophyta; class Pinopsida; order Cupressales; family Taxaceae; genus Torreya; species Torreya grandis. The sequence goes on along the minus strand of JARHVA010000365.1, from coordinate 3,887,708 downwards.
TAGAGTAATAGGATAATTATTCTAAACAAGTGACTCCATAACTAAGAATTAAAAATAAAAATGGGAAGGACAAATAAATTACTCGCACTCCATTTTAATTAAGAAAAAAGCTTAACTAAAATTTCATCACAAAACATTAATATTATTCCCATTAATTCAATTTTAATATTGACTATTATCCAAATCTTTAGAATGATAAAAAAATATAAAATATGTAAATTTTTGTCAAATATATGATCAATTATGAGAATTCTTTTGTTTCAAATAATTTACCACAATAATTATACAACATAGACATAATTAAAGACATCATAATTATATTAACAATAATGATTGAAACTACATGACAAATCATTACTGATATAAATGATTATATAGTGTAAAAATCATAAATTAATCAAATTGAAATGCTTTTATTTTAAAATAAATAATTTTGCAACCACTAAAATAAACCTTCCACCAACTATGTCTTTGTACATTTAACCTTAAAAAAATAAACTTAAGCCAACAAATTATTTTCTATTGAACCCGATAACACTCACATATGAATATCGAAATTCATCCATATAATATCCATAATTATTCAGGAAGTAATACCAAACTTTAATGTTAACTTAGAAAATACATAAAAATTCAATTATTAAACTGAAAGCTATATATATATATATATAAAAGAATTAATTTAGATATCTAGATATCATCTAGATAGTGACATCAAACAAGAAAAAGAAACCAAATAATAGTTTCATTCCACATAAGTCCCTCAATCTAAATAATTGAAATAGTAAAAGAAACATAATAATAATTTCAAAATGGCTACTGGATTTACTACATGTTTATCTCTTTGTCACTATATTTTACCCTGCATAGGGAAAAAAAAATTGTAAATAGAACATCCTCAACCATTATAGTACAAAAGGGGAGTAAATTTTTAAAAACCATTTCATACGTTCGAACATACCAACATTAGTTCATGGCCAATTTACAAGGATACTAACCAATATAACAAACTAAGTTTATATGGAACACTTAAGTGATGTTATAAATTTAACATTTTATGGTTTATTTGTAGTATTCATACTTCATTCGTTCATAAAGATCATGAACCATAACTATTTACCAATAAAAATATAGAATAATTTCATAATGATTACAACTTATTGTTGAATGCATTTTAAAAAAATAAAAAATGTTGCGAAAGGATGTATACATAAGATTAGATCATTTTGAAAACATAAAAAATAATAGTTTCCATCACTTTCCAGTGATACCTCAATTTTCAAAGCCTTTACTTATTCAATTAAGGTGTTATATATATATATATATATATATATATATATACCTTGTAAAACTAAGTTCATATTAAATTATTTTATGAAGGATTCATAACATATAATAAAACATCATAACCTATAAAAAAATATAATGGATAAATATTATAATTTATTTAAAATTAGAAAGCATTAAATAATATTAACATATTTATTTAACCCTATAATAGTTTAAGTAGTTATGGTAAGAGTTTAGGTATATAGTTAAACATTTTGATGGTTATAGACACTATTTTTAAAATATAGAGCACCTTAGATTTGTACACTTAAAAAATATATATCATGTATGTACTCTAACTTTTAAACTTTTCTTTCTACTAAAAGGATCACATACACTATCTTTTTGTGCTTAATTAATTATCTCTTAGTCTAATCAATGTTATTTTAATGACTCGGATCTTCTATCTTTGATAGAATGTTATAAACATGCTTATCTTCCATCTCTACAAGATATAGAACTATGCCTATTTTATAGATACCAAAACACTTGTGTCCCAGTTTGATGCATACATCGATGAAAGTGTCCTATTCCAACATAAGTGTCGAGTGCCCTAAATTCACCCAATTTGTAAATAAAATATATCCTAAAGGTTAACCTAAGTGTTTTAATGCAATATATTTTCCAAACGGTTTGGTATAAATAAAAAATCAACCCTTATTCATTCCAAACTTGGATAAACTTAAACACTCAGAAGGAAACTTATCAAAATTATTCTATCAAACACTCAAGTGATTAAAGATTCTCTATTTTATCATATTTCCATATCAGTCATAAGGACAATAAATCTACAAGTCTAAAGTACTGAAAGAACATCCCAATAGCTATATTTTCTAATTTACAAGATAGGTCAATGTTGTACTTGTTTATCACACATTGCATGATTCACACATAGTCTAACACGTAGGGGATAACTACATAGTTCTGAGGCCCTGTTCAAATTATTAGATATATAGGTAGTGTTAATTGATAGAGGAGTCTTTGGGTAAATTCAAGACCATGTGCCCACCAACCCATTTTTCCCACAACAATTATGAATATTAAGAACCAAGATTTTTCTATTTTACAAGGAGTGATACTTCATGACCTACATCTAAATGCACCAAAGTGAAGATGACACAAAATATAGAAGCATCTAGGTGGTCGCATCTAATTTTAGTAGGTATTCCATACTAAATACCTACATTTATGTCAGATAGTAGTATTGACACAAGTGTATGTGACTACAAAGGTATAATTTTTAAAATCAAGTGATTGATCTAGAATCCAAATCCAATATACTTTCTACATGTTCTAGATCCAGATCTATATTATCATTAGAACTAGTTAATTATTTTTTTCATTATCATTGTAATATCTAACATAGTTTTACTTTTTATTTTTAGCATCTAAACGTAATAAATTCAGTATATATATCTAAATTTCTAAAATAATTGTTCTTCTTTAGAGATAGTCCACCATCCTTATGCCATAGGATATATCTACTCCTTTAACCCTAGATTCCCCATATCTACATTTTAGGGTTAAACATTTGGTGAACCTAACTTTTTATCCTTTAAACCCTAGATATTAATCTAGGGTTTCCTGATTCTCTATTTCTAATTTTTTATTTCTGGTTTATCAATATTTTATAAGTTAAAAAACATATTTCATTTTATAACAATATGTTCGATATGGATGCATTTGTATCTCATTTTATGTTACAAGTAATTATAGCAACGGTTTGCTATTGTACTACACTAATCCAAGGTATCATCTAAAGAAATAAGGAGATCCATCAATATAAAAAGAGGGTTTTGAAGTGAAAACAACACTTAATCTCTTTTCATAATTCCTTTCAAAATAATATAGAGCTAGTATCTAGATTCCAACATGCATGCTCTAAACCTTTTGTTCCACCCAGATCTTATTTAAGTGACAACTTCCATCCTGCACCCATTATTCTCCCAATCTTATATTAGAATATGTGGTCCATGATATCACTAATCGAAAAGGTAAAGGTGTTTAACCTAATTTATCACTTGTTAATATACAACATGTGCCTTCAAGATAAATCTCATGATCAAATCTAAGGGATATGACCTTGTTGACCAATTAATCAACACACATGCTAATATTTCCATCTTTGAACTTATAAAATAATGTATTATCTATAAAGATATCTTATATGAATCATTATGTGAAACCCAAGTTTTGAGTGATATTGAACTAGCTTACTTTGTATATATCATGCAAGATATCAAAAATAATGCAAAACTAATCACCTTTTATCCAATAGATTTACCATCTAAAGATGTTGTTGACTAAGAGTTACCTTTGTTCATACAAGTAATTATATATAATAAGGGTATCAAAATGGTGCTCATTGATAATAGATCAGGCTTAAATATTTTTAACACAAATTTCCTAACCACCATGGGTATTATAACCAGACTTATACAAAAAATAATGGTACATATCAAGGGATTTGATAATCCAAATATCCCTTTGATTGGAAAAATGACTTTGGATATAACATTGGGGCAAAAAATGGTTCCAACGATCTTCTAGGTAATGTTTCAATCATTACATTATAATTTAATTTTGGGTAGATATTAGATACACATAATGGATGTCATCCCATCTAATTTACATTGATGTATACAATTCATACATGATAGGACCTTATTGACAATGCTTGTCGATGATGAGCCCTTAAAATTATGCAAAATGATACATTATGATATATAGGTCATTTATATAGTGGTAATACCTACACAATGTATTCATCTTGAGAATATACAAACTTATGAAGTGGGTGAGTCAATCACAATGGCTCCATTATCTCCAATTATAGATAAGGCACTAAACACTGAAGTGGACCTAGATGCACTGTAAGAAGAAAAATCAATACCAAAGGAGACAATGATAGAAAAATCATAAGTGCCTCCAATATTTGAGCTTCTTTTATTGATCAATACTGAGAAACAAGATGTCCATGTTTTATATTATCATGATAGTGATGTCGATTTATTCCATGATATGACAGATGAAACATTATGAAAAGATAATTATGATCCATTTGACCATATTTCTCATAAGCTATTGGAACTTATAGGTCATGGTACATGTAAACTAAACTCACATATAGAGGATATAAAACCAAATCAAGATAAGGGGAAATAAAAAATGGTAAATGAATACATAAACACTTGACATTGCAAATACCCCTCTTGGATTCAGACATTAAGTCAACAAAACAAGGGTTAAATGTAGATACACCATTTAAATAATATGTATGTCTCTCATAAGAATCCACAACATATTCTAAAGATCAAGAAACCCTAAGATACCATAGATACAATGCTTTCCATTTTACTTGAACATAACATGATATCTCTAACCTCTAACAGACATAGATCAAGCAATAGAATTATTCCTAAATGAGAGTTATCATATTTTAACTACCATCAGATAAATGTGCATCATACAAGTCACTAACAAACATTTCAAAACCAAATTCAAAAATATAAGAGTGATAATTGCATACCAATTGTGTATGAGAAGAGAAAAATACAAACCACTTCAAAATATTCACAAGAAAACCATCCTAAAAAATAACCAAGGCATAAATATCTAGTTGTTACTGCTAATATTGATGAGGATTATTGTCAATAACTCAATTTTGATAGGAATAATTGAGATACAATGTATAACACTACATTTATTAAATAATTGGGACATGATACAACTAAATTAACATGCTCTCCATTGATGCCAAAATATTTTGGGTACATCTACCTACCTGTAGCATGTGGACCACAATGGTCCCCATGATCATATGGGTATTATATTGGGATCAAAATTTTACATTAAAATTTGGGAAACATTGGTTCACTGATTAGAATGCAATAATGCATAATGAAAATATGTGTATCACCTTTATTATGCAGGATAAGGATATTTGCTTACATCATGATGGATATGGCCACCCTTCCACACCAACAACTTTCATAATATAATTAAACAAAAACATCAAATAGGTGGCCATGAGTAACTATAAATTAAGAATAAAAAATATTCAAGTGATCTTATACCCTTTGACGATGAGGACTTCCTCAATTAGTCCTCTCACAAAATTCCCAAAATACCTTTAAAAAAAAAAAAGTCCAAAATTATGTCTAGTATTTACATATCCTATTAACTCTTTGGCATATATGTTTTAGGTTCCATGTTGGTAGATGTAAGATTAGTATTTCCTATATACATGTGTTTCACACATCTTTTGAGTTTGATACGGACATACACAAATGCATGATTTAAGCACTTTTGGATGTTGGGTTTTCCCTCTACTCACGTCACTAGGATGTTGGGGGCATCCATCTCTATGATCATGATACATATAGGTTATATCATTCTTTGGTCACTTTACATTATCATATTTGAGCTCATATATGTAGTACACATGCCTTTGTCCATGCTTATATCTTTCAAAATGTACTTAATATTTTTTGATATCACATATATACAAGTACTAGTATGATGTGTTTATGTTGGTTTATTATGTTTTCATTTAATAAATTGCTTGAGTGTTTGTCTTGCCATTATCTTGCTTGTTTAATCATTTGCATATGCTCTATTATTTGTGTCCCCTGTGATTCTATTTTCTTCATTGACATCCAAATATATCATTGTTTGTTGTATGTTGATATTTTAATAAGTTATTATTACTTTTGTGAATATTTGACTAAGTCATGTCCCTTCAATTATGTGGCATTTGAACACACCCCTTGTTTGAGGTCTCATGGGACCATTGTCTCTTGTTTTATTTTTGAGTGCTCTTGTGTGTGTGCTTTATTTCTTGTTGACCTTGTACTATTACTTGCTACGTGTTATCACGATCTACATCGTGCATTTTATGACTTGGTGTGATCACATTCTTCATGCTTCAATGATTTATCTACCTAGACATGTTCCCTCTATATGCTACATAGTATATTCACAGGTTACATGGTTATCTTATCCTTTTGAGATAAGGTAACTACCTCAAAATGGGGGAATATTAGTGGAGGAATGCCATGGAGGCATGACTTCCACAATGCTTCATAAATTTAAATTGTAGTGAGGGAATGTTCTAAAAATATGTACTCCACATTTATCACAGTTTTAGATTCAATGGGGGCATGTTTTGGAAACATGTTATCCACATTAGCACTTATATCTATTTTCATATTTTTCACATTGGAACTTATATCAGTTTCAGATTATAGTGGGGCCATGCTTTGGAAACATGTTCTCCACACACAATTTTAAACTGGTCAAATTTCATAGTTATATGATTTATATACACATTTATGGTAGAATTATATACATTGGTACCATTGTTATATAAAGGTTTAGCATCAACCATAACTAGGGTGCATATGCCATGAAATGTGCACCTAATATTGAAACATCAAATCAATTCTAGATTTTGAACGCTTTCAGGGGTTGTCATCACTCACCATGTTGGACTTTTATTGACTATGTTGAGTTAATCTACTATAGTAGTTAGTTCACTTTTTGGTATGCTTGAGGTGATTAAATCACTCTGTCTTACAAAGTTTATAGGTTGGAATTGATTACATCATCCAAAATCACTAGTTTTATAGTGTGAGTTGACTTGGTTCACTCACACTCACCAGGTTATAAGTTTTATTAGGTTGCAAGGTTGAGTTAATCTCAACTACTAAGTGGAAAATCATCTTTTATCCAAGGTTGGAGGTATGTATCCTCCTATCTCTCTCTATCTCTTTAGATAAATGCAATTTCCACATTTTAATTTTTCTTAATATTAGTTTGAGTTATTTATATTGATACATCTTCCAAATCAAATTTCCAAAAGGAAATACTATTGCATTGATACACAGGTGTAATCCAAAACCTTGCTCTATTTCAATTTTAATCATTTTAGTTCTTTCAATTTTAGATTATATGCACTGATTATATACTGTAACATGTTCTTGGTTGCAATTTAATCACTAAAAAAGTACTCAAGTTGGACTCAAGCAAAGTCAAGGTGTGTTATACACACCAAGGTACACACTTCTTTCCTTTAAACTAGAAATTTTGTTACTATATTAAAGGGGGGAATATATACACTATTTCTAAATTATATAACAACTCTATCTTATACACTTGTTAAATACATATCATGGATGTCCCTTCAGCTTATAGACCTGTAAAACTACTAAAATTCTTGCATACACCATCTCTTTGTTACTAATTAATTATCTCTTAGTTTCATCAATGTTATTTTGATGACTCAAACCTTCTATCTTTCCCATAATGTTATAAACTAATGTAGAGATATTGAGGAGAAGTCTTCAAACATCTTTATGGTATTGAATGTCTCTTCTTGTTACTATGTTTCTTTGGTCAACCTTGCATCAAGCTAGATACCTCTCTTCTATCCTTGGACTTGATAGCCTTCTTGAGTATGTATCTATATATTTTACATTCATTAAACCCTTTGTTATTACATTAATTCCCCTCTATATTAGTCACATGAACTCCTTACGTCAATCAATCCATTCTTTACTCAAGCTGTCTTTTTCACTCTCACTAACTTTCCTTAAGTAACCAACCTTTAGGTCTCAAGTATCAATTCTTTCTTTAGGTTTAAATAGCCCAATATCAATACTTCGATGGTCTCACATTGAAATTTCACCCCTATTACAATTATTTACAAGTCATCAAACCCAACTCTTCACTCAATTCCACCTTCTAAACTCTCCATGATCATATGAGGCTTATAGTCTTTTTTTTATATTTTGCCTTGTACGGACAATTTATGATAGATAAAGAAGTTCCAATGGAATTTATAGGTACCCTTTATCCCTTTTCATGTTTTTGTCAAATTTCACATCCCAAATCCACTTCTGACTATCATTTCCTTCTTTTAGGCCTAATTAGGCCTATTTCAAGACCACAGTCCTAAATACCGTAGTAGTCTGTACTCTGTAAAACCCAAATCTCTTCTATCACTTTTTTCATTCCAAACTAAGAAATATTACAATTTTTTATCTTATTCTAATGGTTTAATCTATCTCAATCACTTAAACCCTAGTTTTAGGGTTTCTATAACCTGCACAGGCCCGTGAGCACTAAAAATGAGATAATTAGAGTTGTAAATAGTTTCAAAAGCTCAGACTTCTTCCATAAGGTCTATTTTCATCTTAAATTTTCCAATGGGTAAGAAGTCTTGACTCATCTAAATCATGTTTAAAACTTCAAAAAATCAATAAATTGTGAGCACATGTTGATTGTGCATAACCTATAAGAGAACTCTTTCTTTTTGTAGGTTTATTAACTTTACCAAAAGCTTTTACAAGGTTGAATATGATTGACAACCAATTAGGGTTATTCTAGTCTCATTCCATTCCCATTCCTTACTCTCTCTTCCATTCATGCCAAGAATACATTAATATTGTGCCCATTCCTTTATGAACGTATAAACCTTCTTCAATCCTCTAAAATAGGGTTTCCTTAACTAAGAAATTAGGGTTGTTAGTCACTGTTGGGCTTGTCATAATTATGTGATTTGAGAATCAATATTTCCATATTTATTTGAATACCAATAACCATCTTGCAATCATCAATCTCTATTGTCATTACTTTCACAACTCTCACTTGCACAATTGGCACTTAACATGTAAATAGGGTTTCTTATAGAATAGGGGTATGACAGTTTGTTAATACTTACACTTCTCTATAGCATGTGTGTTGAGTTTCCTATCTTATTAGACTCAATAAGTACATTTCCATCAACATTTCTCTAATCCATCTACCACCACGCAATCCCTTAATTCCATTCTTATCCATTGACACCTTGAAAATCTGTAGAAGATGCTTAAAACTTCTTGTTCTTGAATTGTGATTCACTAACCTTGATGTTAACCTGAAACTTACCAAGATGTCAACCAAATTATAGGCTTCAGGGCCTTCTAAACACAATGAATATTTAACAATCAACAAAATCTAAACAGGAATACAAGTATACAAAATCATATATTCTCCATTCATGAGATCATCAAATTATTACAGATGTTATCCTTCTTAGGACTTTGTCATCCTTCATGAGGAGCTATCATTTCCCTTACATTTCTCCCTAGTTTTCTTCTTAGATCATTCTATCCTTCTCTCTCACTCTATGCCATCTCCTCTTTCCAAGTGATTCTTCCTTTCCATTTTCAACATAGGTTTTCTTGGCAATTACATCAACTTCTTGTTTTTACAACTAACTCCCACATACAAGGGGGCTTATACACTTATTCATATGACTTGAATTAAGATATAAACATGATTTGTATCTAAACCCTTTTTCTCTTGACTATAATAGACCTCCTAAACCAAATTATTCACCTATATACTCCAAACACACGAAATAACCCTCCTAGACTCTTGACATATATTTGAATTTTCAAATTCTTGTTTTTGGAGGGAAAACTCCAAACACTTCCAATGCTCACTCCTAAGACTCTAGAGGTCTCAAAATGACCTTAAAGACATAAATAGACCTTCAAATGTCACTTAACACACACTACCAACTAATCATTGACCCATCTTTGTCTACTAATGACTAAATCATGAAATTTGACAACTTTAATTTGATGCTCCTGCATCATACTCCCTAGGAGGGAGAAAATTTGAGCCTCATAATTTCTTCCTTGTCTTCCAATTGGTTCTTTTGGGGTCATTCATACTCAACATGTTGTTGTTCCTTTGTTCTGGTTCCTTTTTCCTTGCCAATCTCTTGCTTAACTTCCTTATGGCTTTGTCTAGTCTTTGTCTGCATGCATCTTTCACCCCTATGAGGTATTTAAAATACTATATCTCTTTGTTTGCTTCATATTACATCTTTTCCAAGTCATTTTTCTCTCCATCATACTCAGTTACAGTCAAATGGTGCTTATTATTCTTACGTATGCTTGCTTGATAGTTTGTTTCTTCATGAATCTTGCTTGATTCTGGCCTCTTGTTTGATGTTTGTGTCTTATTCCTTCTAACACCTTCTTCACTATACTCTAATGGAATCTCATGAATGCTAATAATTATCATTTTCTCATATATTCTCTCTTTTTCTACCTTTTCTTCAAACTTATTCTCATTTTGATGCTCTTTCCTCTCATCTTGCTCACTATGCAACAGCAACTTTTTGTTCCTTTCATTCTCATCATAGTACATTATTATTTGACCAATCTTTGGCCTCCCATATGCATGTTTAGAAAATTTAAACTTAGCTTGTACTTTCCTAAGTGAATATCTCACCTTGTTAACTTGCTCACACTTCATTTGCTTGCTTGTTTGCACAAATTCTCGTGCTCCTTTTTTATGCTCCTCCCTTGATGTTTCTTGGATTTCATCATTAATATTTACCTGCTATATCTCATCTATTTGTAGCCTCTTGGATGGGCTGAACATGTCCTCTAACATCTCCAACTCCTCTTGCATTTTTTATGCATCAATCTTCTCAAAATCTTCATCAAACCTTGGTGTACATTATTCCTCATTGTCTTGGGAATATTCTTGTTTGTCTTCTCCTTAGACTCCTTCATTTTTGAGAGTCTTATCAACCTCTTCACACTTTACATCATAATTTTTAAGAACTTTTTGAGGTGTTTCATCCTCATCTTTCTTTGATACACTCTCTTTCATTAATGTCATTATTTCCACATATAATATGTCTTCGTGATTAGATTCAACTTTAAATGAATAATCATATACAACATCTGAAAACAAATCTATCAAACACTTATCTTCTTTGTACTCATATGGTTTTACCTTTGCTTTACTTGCTTGGTTTTATTACACCATCTCTCTTGCTTGATTTGTATGCTTATCATCTTCTTCAACCTTCATGCTTTCTTGGAGTACACTTGCTTTATAATCTTCTTGTGTTCTTTTCATGTTTTTTATCACCCACTTATTACCTTGTATCTTCTTGGGGTGCCACCTACTTTTATTTGCATCTCTTTCATGCCTCATACTTTGGTCATATATCATGCCAACTTGATGTACCTTGCCATTTGTCTTTTGTTTCCACACTTGTGTGTGCTTTCCTCCCATGTTTTTTCCTTGTTTGACCTCTTGTTTGAAGTTCATCTCATCACCTATTTGTTTCAGCCACTTAGGCCATGTTGACCATTTTTTGGTCCTGCAAGCCGAAATTGGGCACCCCCTCCTTTTTCTTTGCAAAGGTCATCTAATCCATGTTTTGGCTAGATCATCCCACTGCTACCTTGTGCAAAAAATGTTCTCTGCCAAACCTTTCTAATGAAAAATCTAGGCATTTCCCTCATTCTACTTTGCCAAGAGCAAATTGGGTTTGTGAAGATGCATTACTTGTCTAATTTTATAAGTAGAAGCGATTGAAGAACCCAAAATGGTCTAAAGCAGTTTGCAAAAGGAAACAGATTTCCTTCAGAGGGCATTTTGATGGCTTGAAGGATGTTTGCAAAAAGTTTGAAGGGTGTCTTTCTAGAGGGCACTTGGGAAAAGAAAGATGACTTCTTCACTTTTTTGAAGGACATTTTCAAAAATTCCAAAGGGTAAGTGCCCTTACGGAGGGCACCTTGGTCAGTGGTAGGACCAAATCAAAAGTTTTGAAGGGTCATTTCGAGGCACAAAGTGCCCTTGCAGAGGGCACCTTGAGAAAGTGAAGAACAAAGACAAAAGGCCTGAGGGGCACGTGCCCTTTAGGAAAAGAAGCAATCAAAAGAAATAATTCCTTCAGACAAAATGTCCAAAGGAATTCCTTTAGACATTTTGTCCAAAGGAAAGCATGATAAAAATCCTGAGACAAAGAAGGCCTGATAAGTCAAAGAGCAATCAAAGAAAAGGCTAAGGCAAAGGAGAAGTCAAAGGAAGGAGACAAAACATAGGCAAAGACAAAGTAAAAAAGACAAAACAAGGAATAATTTTAGCTATTGACAAAGACAAAGGATAAAATCAATGACCACTCAGACCAAGACAAGTGGCATATATGACTCATCAAGGAGAATTAATACATTTGGTGAAATATATCTACTGAAAACCAATAAAATAGATTAGTTTTCAAACTATAGAGGAGAGTAACCCATGTTTTCACGCTTCACCATTAACACACAACCAGTTGTGCCTAGCATTGAAGAGAGCATGGTCTAGCCACAACAACTTTGGGATGGATTTATTAGTTACTAAGACTATCCCATGCTTTTATAGGCCTAAGACAACAAGGGAAGTGACTTGGACATCTACAACATGGCTCTCCCATACAAAATTAGAAGAATACGACAACAACATGGGCTTGTGGTCTCTACAGAAGTGTTTAACTTAGCATGGGTTTCCATTCCTTGATTTTTTAGCTATATTGTTTCTAGTTCTCTATATATTTGTAACTTCTCGTTCGAGAAAAAATATCTCAGCTTGTATGGCAAAGCCCTAAAGGAATTTACCTTGAATCAAAAGAAGCATTTTTACCTCCATTTGAGCTTGCACTTTTACATATGTCTATGGTTTTATCTTGTGTTAAGTAATTTATTTTTCATGCTTTTATAAGTTTATGCCAACATATCTAGTGTATTGTGAGTTTTTCTCTTGCAGGTCAACAAGAAGTGTCTAGCTCAGAGTATAGGCGCATGTGAACAGGTTGTCCATAGTGTGTCTTAGAACACCTCTGGTAGTTCTTCCTCTCTATATCTCCATAGGATCCCATATTGAAACACTGGTGTAGGAAATGTTCTCATTTGAATTAAGTGTATGCTTGCTTCTCTCTGGTGTAAAGTGTATGTCAAAGCTGAGTAGACCAACCATTTTGGTGCATCACCGCATTAGTTTAGGTTCTGATTTTAGTAATTCTCTCCCTTTTCATCCCCCCCCCATTGTTAGCAGTATGAAATCTAGGGCCTCAAGGTGAATCAATGGGAGCTAGCCTCTAATCTAGAGATTCATCCCTCACATTTGCAACCCATAGCAAGAGGAATGTCTCCATTGTGCCATGTGGAGGAAGAGAGTTGAGCTTCCCTTCAGAGGGTGCAATCTATTACGTCAACATTCCATATATATCCATGCCCTTGTTCTCTTTTTGAGGGTTGTAACTTGTCATTATTTTCCTCAACCTACTTATTAGATTTTACTTCTTCACATATGCAATCAAAATCAACATTTAGGCATTCTTTTACCTCTAATGGCAATTGTTGAAAGCTTCTCTCTTCCTTCATGTCTTCATGGGTGACTTTAAAATCTTCTTGAGTGACCTTCTTGTCTTCTTGGTACACCATATCTTTTGTTTCATATTCTATACATGGTAATGCATCATATAATTCCTCTTTCTCTTCATCTTCTACATGTGATATGCCTTCAATCTCCAACACTTTATCTTCTTCAAGAAGTTCTCTTTCTTTGTCATCTTCTTGCCACTTGATGGGTGACATTATTTGTCCACTCTTTATCAACTTTGAGGCCTCATGTTTGGCCTTCATCATCCTTGTCTTCATACCTATAAACATAAACTTAAAAACAATGTTAGAATATAAAATGAGAGACCACACAGTCTCTTTGAATGTCTTTAGCATAGACATCTTCCATCTCTTCTTGTTTTCACCCTCATGTGCTCTTCTTGGCACTTATTTATCCTTCTTGTTATCTTCAATGAGAAATTTCTTCTCAACCTCTTTGTCTTGTTGCTTACTTGGCAACATCTCTCTTATCATGCCTCTTTGGGCTGCCTTCTTTCACTTCTTATCTTTCAAGACACCTTTCTTGTGCCTTCTTCTTCTCATAAGTGACTCTAGTGGCCACTTTACTTTTCTCCTCATATGCCATCAGTCCATTGCCTTTCTTGTTCTCTTATGAGCATCATCATGAGCTCTATTCTCTCTATACCTTACCCCAATTATCTTATTATGTTTTATATTTCCCTCTCTATATACATCTCCTCCATTCTTCTTTGCTTTCTTGGCCTAATTAGACCTTTATCTTAGAAAGTCTATCAACCTTACCTCTTATAACTCTTTTGGGCCTTTCCTCTTCTTGAGTCCTCTCTCTAGGATCTCTTCTTAACCCTCTTAACTCTCTTTTGGAGTCTTCTTTCTTTCCTCTTCTCTCTAGGAGCTACAATGCTCTCTTTTCAATCTTTCTTATCTAATCCTTCCTTGACTTACTTGTTGTCCTTCTCAAAGGACTTTTTGGGATGTTGTTTCTCTCTCCTCAAACTAATATACCTTTGTACTAACCTCAATGGATCAGACCTGAAACCTTCTTCTCCCTCAATACCCTACAAGGTTACTCCTCTCATGCATATCTCATGACATTATGCATTATTCTCAAATCAACAACTTCAAAATAAATCAAAACAAAATTTTAATCACTCTTACCTTGCTCTGATACCAAATGATGCAAAGCTATTGAGGATAAGTTTTCAAACATCTTTATGGTCTTTAATGTCTCTTTTTGTTACTATGTTTATTTCACTAAACTTGAAACTTGTGAGCCCTCCATTTAACATCTTTATCCATATGTAATGGTCTTCTTTCACCTCAACACAAGATATGGGCTCAATTCTATCATGATCACCTCCCATTTTGGATTGTTTTCTTTCTCTACACTTTTCATGAGTGGGACCCCTTACTGTTAAGATTGAAATAATATTGATTTCCTTTCCCTTAAACATATTAGTAATTAATATGAAATATGTCCACTCATATGAGGCCTTGAGGTATGGACAAAACATGATTTTTATACATGTGTCAAATCCCTTACATCCATGTTTATTATATTTATCAATAATGAAGCTCATAAAGCCACACATTGGATTGTCCTTTATCGAGTTCAATGATGGGCATGACGTCTATGGGAAATTGCCCATCAGCATGCCAATAGGTGAGAGATCCATGAGTGACCCCTAGATTCACCATTTTATCAATGCTTTTATTACCTTGTCTATAAACATGATCTATAAACATTCCCTTGAAATAAGTTAGCAAAGTTTTAGCATCCTCCATTATGCTAGTGATATTTTAGAAAGATTAGGAAGAACCCTTAAAGCAATTGATAATGTTCATCGAATCTCCTTCGACTTCTTATTTATCCAATCCCATCTTGGCTACAAATGCTATGCCCTACCAAGCAGCCATAGCTTCCTCCATGTGATCACTTTGGATCCCTAAGGGTTCAACATAATCTTCCATGAGATTTCCATTAGAATCCTAGATGACTCCTCCACCTACTGTGAGGTTAGGATTCCCTTTAGCTGTTCCATAAAAATTTAGATTGTACTATTGACATGCAGGGTGGGTCCACTTAATCTTCATTCTATCAATGCCCGACTTTTGAGATTGGATAGGGATTTCAAGATTAAACATGTGAAGAATATAAGAGAAGTGAGGGGAAGGAGGATCGTCAAAAGAGGAGGCATAAGTTAACCAATTCTCTTTGATAAAATCCATTATTTTCTTAAAAGTTGAGGAGTGACTAGGGTTCAAGTTGTAAAAAATGATTGAGTTCATAGAAATCCATTTTACCCAAAAAATATGAGGGAGGGAAGATTCCACTAAAATTTTAGGGGAGGATAATCCCAAGGTGCCTCCCATTGGTATATCAAATCCCTTATGGGCCCTAGAGAAACCCAAGAATAATTGGAAATTTAAAGAAAGAATGAAAGATAGAAGTGGAAAAAGGACTGGAGAGGAAGATATGATCGATAGATTCAACCTCCTTTTTACATAGATCACCTATTAGGGATCGGAATTCCCCTCTTCATTAAATTATCCACCATTAAGATTTTGTTTTGGGCTACCAACGAGAAATAAACATTAATCTTGGGGATCATATTTTTTATTCACAAATAATTCCAATTTTCCTCTAATTCTTCTTGATCCCATAAAGAAAGATAACTAGATTTGATAGAAAACACACCACTAGGGTTAGCCATCCATATTAGATCATCATCTTTTGTAAATATGATGATATAAGTGTTTTGAAGCACAATATTTAACTCTTATAAGAAAAGAGTTTGTTGATGATTCAAATCTTCTTTATGAATTAACTTCCACCTTTTGCTTCCTTCAATCTCCTACGAATAATCACACACTTTATGACCTATAACCTCTTTGAAATACTTGCTCAACCCCTCTACTAGAGGTAAGGTTCCTAGAGGGGTTTTATTGTGCCATAGATCACCCTAGAAGTTGACTCTGTTTCCTCTACCTATTTTCTATTTTAACCCCTCAAAATAATATCCTTTCCTTTTCTCAAAGATTTTCAAAAATTAGAACCATTAATAGGACCTTCTTCCATAAGAAAGTAAGAACCCTCCCCATAATTAAAATACTTAGTTTTGATAATCCTTATCTATTGATTATCTTCCTTAATAACCCTCCATCCTTGCTTAGCTAACAGAGTTTGATTCATAAACCTCACCCTCTTGAGACATAATACCCCTTTAGTTAAAGGTAAGCAAGATTTATTCCAGGATAAAAGTGGAAATATAAATCTATCTTCCATCCCTCTCCAAAGTTTTTTTTTTTAATTGCTCAACTTGTTCCACCACTTTGCCCGGGATAACAAATCAGGACATGAAGTAAACTAGGATACTCTGCAATGAACTCTTGATTAATTACAATTTTCCATCGTAGGAGAGCAAATTCCCTTTCTATCCACATAATTTATTCTAAATCATGTCAATGAAATGATTTTAGAAATCCAATTTCATTATACCGTCAAAAAGAAGAATGACCAGGTAGGAGGAATGGAGATTCTTTATTAGGCATCCAATGATCCTAGAAATCTTCCCTTGCAAGGTTGGTAGAGTATTAATAAAAAATAAGGAGCTTTTAAGGAAATTGATGTTTTGACGCAACACTACCTCTTAAATTTCAATAATTTTATTGAAACATTTAGCTTCGAAAATCGAGGCTTCTCCCATCATCAGAGTGTCATCACAAATTTTTGGTGGGTTATAGACCTGGTGTAGGAGCTGCTTTAATTCCCTTGATGAACCTAAAAAGTATCAATGATTCTACTTAAATTTTCATCCATTAAGATAAATAGATAAGGTGATAGGGGATCACCTTGTCTAAGACCTCTACCCACCAAAAAAAAACCCTTTGGAAACCCCATTGATAATGAATGAGAACATGGGGGTGGATATGCAGCAAGTGATTAAATTTATAAAAACTTGATTAAACCCAAATTTTTGAATAACTTTATCTAGGAAGTGCCATGAAACCCTATTATAAGATTTATTCATATCTAATTTAAGGAACATACCATATCGAGAGGAATTGGAAACCGAATGTATAGTTTTAAGGGAAGTAATAATACCATCTAAAATTTGTCTACCAAAAATAAAAACCCCTTATTTTTCCTCAATCAATTGTCAAGGAGCATTTGAATTCTTAAAGCTAGACCTTTAATGCAAATCTTGTAGAAGGTATAATAGAGGCTGATGGGTCTAAAATCCTTCAACTAGTTTTCCCTGTGCTTATTAGGGATTAAAATTAGAAAAGTGTTGTTGAATTCCTGAATCATAGTTCTAGCTTTGAAAATTTCAGAGACAACCAAGAAAACTTCATTCTGAATAATGTCCCAAAAGACCTAGAAGAAAAAAAGGGGGAAACCATCTAGACCAAGGGACTTATCACCTTCCAAAGAGAAAACTATGGATCTGATGTCTTCATTAGAAGGTGGATATATAATGGAAGCATTATCTTTTTGGGTTATTAATCCTTAGATGATATTAACCACCTGATCTTCTAACTGGATATCCTAAGAGGGAACATGAGCCAAAAGATTTTTATAGAAGTCAACTATTTGCAGTTTGATATATTTTTCATCTTTATACAAAGTCCCATCATCCCCTTTATTCTCTAAAATTAATTTATGTTGATGATTTCTAGAGGCTAAAAGATTAAAATAATTTATATTCCTATCATCTTCTTTGAGCCAAGTTTTCCTTCATTTTTGACGCCAAAAAATTTCTTCCTTAGATTCTAGATTTTGAAATAAACTTAAGAGTTCCTTTTATTAAGCATGATAAGAAGGAGTGGAACCAAAAGCATTAATTTCCTCCTCAATTTTACATAATTCTTCTTCTATTTTATACTTTTGGGTAAAAATATTCCCAAAAATTTCCTTGTTCTAGATCTTAAGTTTTTTCTTGACATGTTTGAATTTCATAGCTAAGATATACATGATTGAGCCTTGCACACAAAATTTCCACCATTCCTCTAGATAATCAGATAGAGTCAAATTGGATAGCCACATTTTCTCAAATTTAAATGGGGTGATTTTAAGTTTATACATCTTTTCATTGGATAAAATCAAGGGATTGTGATCGGAGCCAACCCTGGTAAGGGAAGATAAGGAGATCCTAAAATGTAAATCCCACAACACTGAGACTAAAAACCTATCAAGCCTAAATTGAATGAGATTTTCACCCAATCTCTTATTTTCAGGTGAATGGATTTCATTTCAATTCAACATCCATGATTTCCACATAAACAATAAAGTCACTAAATTCCATCATATCATTATTGAAAGAGCAGGTTCCCCCTTTTTTCCCCTGGGGATAAAGGAGAATTAAAGTCATCTACCACCATCTAGTTCTTGTCTTTAAAACATTTCCTAATCTCAATCAAATCCACCAAGAGATTTTTCCTATCATTCCTGGTTTTAGGTGCATAGACGTTTGTTATGACCCACTCTACTTTACTATGAGTTTCTTTGAAGAGGATTGTGATATGAGATTTAACTTTTAACAAGAGCATTCCTTTTAAGAAAAGGGGATCCTAAAAAACCGTCATCCCACTGGAGGCACCTCTACTACAAAAAGATTTTTCGTAGATATTAGTTTTGTTCTTCAAAAAAATTTCCTCAGATATTTTGGTTTCTTGGAGAAGTAAGATATTAGGTTTGTGGGTATAGACCATGTTTCTTGCCAATCTTTGTTTTGTAGGGTTATTCAAACCCCTTATATTCTAAGATATAATCTTCATTTATTATTGCTCAAAAAGTATTTGAAGGTCATTTTAGTTTCATTTTTAGCTTGTTTGTTAGTTTCAAATTTTCTAACATTCTCATTAGACGATCTTCTAGTAGATTTTGTCTCTTCTCCTACTTCAGCTTTTTTTCTTGACCTTGTTTGGTTGAATCTTCATCCATCGCTCCTCTACTATTTCCTTAATTATCTTAAGATTGTCTCTCTTACTTGTTGAAAAAAATTGTACCAGGATAGGTGAAAAGGACTTAGGCAACCCAATAGTTCTAATTGGAGTTAATAAATATTTTGTAGGCAAAACTTATTGAAGAACTAGATCCTTGCCAGATAATAAAGATTCAAAAGATAGGAGAAAAGATGAGTCTTCATAGCCCTCTTCTAGGTGTTCCTTAAGAGGCAATAAAAAAGATAGATTTGAAATGGGGGAAGCAAACACTACTTCAACTAGAATATCAGTCAATAGGGGTAAGGCTGGTGTAACCTTTTCAGCCATCAGGTTGATTGGCATGACAAATTCAATAGCAATAGAATGCTTCAAAGAGGGGGAAGCCCGAGTAAGGCTAAGATTTTTTTAGGTAATTAAAGACTTAGTTGAGGCTATCATAGAAAACCTTTCCCCAAAATTGAGAGGTACAAGAGCAGGGATAGGAAGATGGGAAAGGGGATAAGGGTTAGATAGAGGAGGAATAGGGATGGAAGCTTGAGTGGGGCATGGGGAAGGGTTTAGGAAAATAGGTTTCTTAACCCATTGGGGAGTGGGAGGAAGGGAGGGTTTACTGATAAATGGATAATCCTTGGAAGAATTATTCAAGACATTACAAGTTTTACAAATATCTAAATATCTTTTGAACACCATGCATTGATTCCAAACCCCATATTTAGATATGATATTAATTGAATGAATAAGGGGTTTTTATGTAGGAATAAACACACAAAAATGGGCATCCAGGAGCCTATGTCTGGACCTAGTTATGGGGTCAATAGATATTAGTTGGCCAAGAAATCTGGCAATACCAAGAATAACCTCTAGATCCTAGAATTCTAGGGGCAGTTTCGACAGGTTCACCCATATAGGGATATCCTCCATAACTGCACTATCAAGGATGAAACTTGCTTTTCACTTACGAAGACAAAGATTGAATTTATCCATAAATCATGGGCCTTCGATGAGAATCTAAATGTATTATTTAAAATTTGACAAGTTGATCAAGGAAAAGTTCTTTGGCATAGAAATGATGTCAATTTGTCTATTGGGATGCCATTTGAAATTAGCCTAGTTTCAAAAGGAATTAATATTAGGTCTAAAATCATTGAATTTAGCCAAGAGAGAATTCGACAAAGAAGAGTCAACTTTCTCTATGATAGAATTTGGGACATCAAGATATACCTCATTTCTTTTTTTGGTTGGGACCATAATGGAATCTTCTAATATTTTTCTATTTAAATGCTCCCCGGACACCATATCAATTGACAAGATTGATTTTTTCCCTCAAAAAATATTGGGTACTATGTCTGGAGGTGGACACTATCCTAAAAATAATGTCTAATATGGTGCATCCTTAAAAATAGTAGGTGGACCTTGTCTTGAATCTAGTGACTAGTGCATCGATTCAAACTCAAAATTGTTGAGGGCATTTTAGAATTAAAAAATTAAAAAAAAATGGCCATCCTTCACATTGAACCCCTAAGTCTATTTTTGAGGGTTAGAAACCTACAAAATTGAGAAATTTTAATGGGATAAGCTAACCCCAATCACCCTCATTAATTATTAAACTTACTTACATATCTAATATTCTAAGGATTAAAATCAATCTAAACATAGTTCTTCCACATAGTGTGATTAAAAAGTTATGTTCATTTGATATAAGAAAGAAAATAATGATTTGGATTTGATACTTGAAAATTATTGCTTTGACTTAGCTTTGATATGCTTTAAACTTGGCTATGGGTTTCTCCTAGTGATTTATTTGAAAATTATGAGGAATATGATTTTTTTTTATACGCAATATTTTATATGTGTACCACATGATTGATAAGTCCCCTAAAAAATGAGTCCCTAATTTGTATATATATGATTTTAATTGGGTAATTTCTCATGCGACCAACACATTAGGAATATGGGTTGACCTTAATGAAATATTTGATTTTAAAAATAGTATTTTATATTAGAACATCACTATTTTTAAGCACATGTTAATATTGAGGATCACTATCATCAAAACATGTCAGTATCAGCTAACAATGTTGACCTAGTTTCACTATAAGGATTGTACACTGAAGGATTAAAATGAGCATTTGGGCATGTTTGTGAGTTATAATTTAAATGTTATAAATATACAATGAGGTTAACATATATGTGTAAAAATAAAATAAAAATTATGGAGCTATATAGCATTAGGATAGGTTGATATGTTGAGTTACGATCATATTTATATGTGTAAGTCATACATGATAAATTTATGTCAAGATTCTCATTAACATGTACTTAATACCAAATTTTAGTATCTATACTTGGATATTATTCCCATTAAAAACTTTGAATATACTAAACATATACTTTATTATCAAACAAACATGAAAACATAATTGATTGTATAAACATAAGGAATAATAGGTAGGTTATAAGAAATATGGCTAATCTTTTCCATAATGTTGAATGGACTGATAAAGCATAGAGCTAGTTACCAAAATTAATTTAACTTTTCTTAGGTCTAACTCATATAAAAACCTTATCACAATCTTAAAATTTTATAAAAGACCTATTCAAATCAACATAACTCTTGTTTACATCAAATTAATATTTAAACTTTGATGGATAAGAGCCTTTTTTGCATTATACTCTTTAAGGGTTTCAAGTCATGAAACTAATCTCCAATCTAAACCTTCCAAACAAAGGAGAGTTTGGAATTTCCATCCATATATTTATTTACATGGATCCATATTAATAATATAATGATAATTATTCCTAAAATGAAAACAAACTAAGTGAAGATTGTATTCCCATTTATATTATTGATTTATTATACACATCATTATCATATATTAAACAACTTGGTTCATCCTTTTTGTTGTGCCATTAATTTTAAGATGATTTACAAAATTCAAATTTAAATGTGGGGTAAAATTAGTAGTTAAATTCTACAAAAACCTTAAAATGAACAACTTATCTCTCCTAAAGAATGCCTTCAAGGACTCCATGAAGGAAAATTATTTCATTTACAAACTTATAAAAATTAGGGGCATAATCAATAAGATTGTCTAAAATGAAATGTGAAGCCTTATTAATTTTATCAATTATCATTATAGTATCATGTTAGACTCAAGACATAGGAAGTCCTGAAATAAAATTTATTGGTGTTATAACCTATTTATTTTTTGGTATAGAATGTGGATATATTAAATCACCTAAATAACAATTCTCAACTTTAACATGGTGGAATTCTACGTATTTTTCAAAAATAAATCACATCCTTATTTAATATAGGCCAAAACTAATATATTTTTAGTTTATGTGTCATTTTAGTAACACTTTATTGAGAAACATGAGTGTAGTATGCACTTATTCCAACACTTATTCCATTAGTTTTATAGAGTTAAGAACATAATTCTAGCCTTGATACTTCAAAATTCTATGAAATAATATAAAAAATTGTTATCCATTATTTATTTTGTTGATTTTAGGAAAAAAAATTGTTATAACCATCATTAATTAGTTATTTTTTAACATCAAAAAATTGAAATTAGAATTTATAAAAAAATGTAGTAAGATAAGTCTGTCGGTTGAGCATATAAACAACATGATATTTTTATATTTAATATAGGGGATATTTATATCAAATCTACTAATTAATTATAACTATATACACTACATTTCATTCAAATCATCTTGAGAAAATAAAATTTTAAGGTTATGATGATCAAATTTCACTTTGAAATGTTTCCAAAGCTAAAAATACTTCCACTACTTGAATGCATGTATAATTTATACTAAATATAGATCATAGGTGATATAATTATTTATATGCTCTTTTCTTTTTTTTGAGTCTCACAAGTAACCAAATTTATATCATAAGTTAAAGTACATCAAAAACCATTAACAAATGCATCATCCTCAATTTTGAAAACTACCATTAAGATCTGGATTAAAAAGAATATAAGAAGTTAATAACTCCTTCAACCTTGTAAAATATTCCTCATACTTAGAGTCCAAATAAAATTATCTCCTTTATATATGAACAAAATAGAAGCAGTTAATAACTCCTTCAACCTTGGAAAATATTCCTTGTATGTGGGAGTCTAAATGAAAATAAAGTAAGAGGACATGTGGAAGTGGACATATGGATATTGTATTCCCACTTATATTATTGATCCATTATACACATCATTATCATATATTAAATTATTTGGTTCATCCTTTATATTTAACCATCCATTTTCAGATGATTTTTAAAAATTAAATTTAAATGTGTAATAAAATTAGTAGTTAAAATCTAATTTTTTTTTGAAGTGGACAACTTATCTCTACCAGAGATAATACTTTTAAGGACTCCATGAAGGAAAATGATTTCCTTCACAAACTTCTTATAACAATTAGGGGCATAATCTGTAAGGTTATATAAAATAAAATATGAAACCTTACTAAATTTATCAATTATTACTAGAATAGTATCATGTTGAACTTAAGACATAGGAAGTTTTAAAATAAAATCCATTGATATTATAGCCTATTTATTTTATTGTATAAAAGGTGGATATTATTAATCCACTTAAATTATAATTCTCAGCTTTAACATGATGGAATTCTAAGTATTTTAAACAAAATAAACCACATCCTTATTTAATATAGGCCAAAAGTAATATATTTTTAATTAATGTGTCATTTTAGTGACACTTTATTGAGAAAAATGATGTGTAGTATGTGCTTCTTCTAACACTTGATCCATTAGTTTTATAGAGTTGAGAACATAATTTTGGCCTTGATACCTTAGAATTCTATAGAATAATAATTATTATTATTAGCCAACTATTTATTTGAATGATTGTATTAAAATTTACTTGTAACCACCAATAATTAGTTGTTTTTTTAACACTAAAAAAATGAAATTATAATTTATTAAAAAAATGCAGTAAGATAAGTTCATCTATTGAACATATAAACAACATGATATTTTTATCTTTAACAAAGTAGATATTTGTATCAAATTTACTAATAAATTATAAGCATCTACACTACATTGCATTCAAATCATTTTGAGAAAACAATTTTTCAAGGTTATGATGATCAAATTTCACTTTGCGGTATTTCCCAAGCTAAAAAATGCTTCCACTGCTTTAGTGCATGTATAACTTATACTAAATGTAGATCATGGGTGGGATAATTATTTTTATGCTCTTTGATTTTTTGAATCTCATAAATAATTGAATTTTCATCATAAGTTAAAATACATCAAAAATCATTAAAAAATGCATCATAAATTACCATTAAGATCTAGATTAAAAAGAATAGAAGAAGTTAATAACTCCTTCAACCTTGAAAAATATTCTTCGCATTTGGGAGTCTAAATAAAATTATTTCCTTTATACATGAATAGAATAGAAGAATTTAATAACTCCTTCAACCTTGGAAAATAATCCTCACACTTGAAAGTCAAAAATAAACTAAGTGGAGATTGTATTCCCACTTATATCATTGATACATTATACACATCATTATCATGTATTAAACTACTTGGTTCATCCTTTTTATTTGGCCATATATTTCTAGATGATTTCCAAAAATGATATTTAAATGTTTAATAAAATTAGTAGTTAAAATCTACTTAAATCTTGAAGTGAAAAAATTATCTCTACTGGAGATAATACCTTCAGGGACTCCATGAAGGAAAATAATTTCCTTCACAAACTTTTTATAAAAATTAGGGGCATAATCAATAAGATTATCTAAAATGAAATATGAAGTCTTATTGAAATTATCAATCACCACTAGAATAGTATCATATTGAACTTGAGACATAAGAAGTCCTGAAATAAAATCCATTGATATTATAGCCTATTTATTTTCTAGTATAGAATGTGGATATATTAGTCCACTTAGATGACAATTCTCAACTTTAACATGGTGAAATTTTAAGTATTTTACAAAAAATCAACAACATCCTTCTTTAATCTGGGTCAAAAGTAATATATTTTCAGCTTATATATCATTTTAATGACACTTTATTGAGTAAAATGAGGTGTAGTATGCACTTCTTCCAACACTTGATCCATTAGTTTTATAGAGTTAAGAACATAATTCTAGCCTTGATATCTCAAAATTCCATGTATTAATAAGAAACAAATTTAACCATTATTTATTTAGTTGACTCTATTAAAATTTACTTGTAACTATCATTAATTAATTATTTTTTAACACCCAAAAAATGAAATTATAATTTATTAAAAAAAAGTAGTAAGATAAGTCCGTTTGTTGAATGTATAAACAACATGATATTTTTTATCTTTAACAATAGAGATATTTGTATAAAATCTACTAATAAATTATAACCATCTACGCTACATTGCATTCAAATCATCTTGAGAAGATAAATTTTCAAAGCTATGATGATCAAATTTCACTTTAAAGTGTTTCTCAAGCTAAAAAATGCTTTCACTACTTGAGTGCATGTATAACTTATACTAAATATACATCATGGGTGGGATAATTATTTTTATGCTCTTTGATTTTTTAAAGTCTCATAAGTAACTGAATTTCCATCATAAGTTAAAATACATGAAAAAATATTAATAAATGCATCATAAGTTGCCATTAGGAAATAGAAGAAGTTAATAACTCCTTAAACTTTGAAAAATATTCCTCACACTTGGGAATTTAAATAAAATTATTTCCTTTACACATGAATAAAATAGAAGAATTTAATAACTCCTTCAAACTTGAAAAATAATCTTCACACTTGGGAGTCGAAAATAAACTAACTGGATATTGTATTCTCACTTATACTATTGATCTATTATAAACATCATTATTATATATTAAACTACTTGGTTTATCCTTTTTGTTTGGCCATCCATTTCTAGAAGATTTCCAAAAACAATATTTAAATGTGTGATCAAATTATTAGCTAAAATCTACTTAAATATTGAAGTGAAAATATTATCTCTACAAGAGATAATACCTTCAGGGACTCCATGAAGGAAAATGATTTCCTTCACAAACTTCTTATAAAAATTAGGGACATAACCAATAAGATTATCTAAAATGAAATCTGAAGTCTTATTAAAATTATCAATCACCATTAGAATATTATCATGTTGGACTTGAGACATAGGAAGTCTTGAAATAAAATCCATTGATATTATAACTTATTTATTTTCTAGTATAAAATGTGGATATATTAGTCCACCTAGATGATAATTCTTAACTTTAACATGGTGGAATTTTAAGTATTTCACATAAAATAAACAACTTCCTTTTTTAATTTGAGTCAAAAGTAATATATTTTTGGTTTATATGTCATTTTAATGACACTTTATTAAGAAAAATGAGGTGCAGTATGCACTTTTTCCAACACTTGATCCATTAGTTTTATAGAGTTAAGAACATAATTCTAGCCTTGATACCTCAAAATTCCATGTAATAATTTAAAAAAAAATAGCCACTATTTATTTGATAGATTATATTAAAATTTACTTGTAACCATCATTAATTAGTTATTTTTTAACACCCAAAAAATGAAATTATAATTTATTAAAAAAATGCAATAAGATAAATCTGTCTATTGAATGTATAAACAACATCATATTTTTTATCTTTAACAATGGAGATATTTATATCGAATGTATAAACAACATCATATTTTTTATCTTTAACAATGGAGATATTTATATCGAATGTATAAACAACATCATATTTTTTATCTTTAACAATGGAGATATTTATATCAAATCTACTAATAAATTATAATCATCTACACTATATTGCATTCAAATAATCTTGAGAAGACAAACTTTCAAGGCTATGATGATCAAATTTCACTTCGAAGTGTTTCCCAAGTTAAAAAATGCTTCCACTACTTGAGTGTATCTGTAAATTATACTAAATATAGATCATGGGTGGGATAATTATTTTTATGATCTTTTATATTTTGAGTCCCATAAGTAATAGAATTTACATCATAAGTTAAAATGTATCAAAAATCATTAACAAATTCATCATCCTTAATTTTTAAAATTACCATTAGGATCTGGATTAAAAAGAATAGAATAAATTAATAACTCCTTCAACTTTGGAAAATATTTCTCACACTTAGGAGTCCAAATAAAATTATTTCCTTTACACTAAAAAGAATTGATAGGATTATCTATGTTAAGAGATCAATATTAATGAAATAAAGATAAAAATAAAATGTAGAAAACATAATACAATAGAGACACATATTTAACGTGGTTCATCCAATATGGGCTATGTTCACAAAGAAATAATAAGTTATTCTCTTATTTAGTCCAACAAATGAAGGGAAAAACTTGAAATACATCTACTGTAATATCCTCTTCACTCATACACAGTGTGTCTCTA
This sequence comes from Torreya grandis, assembly GCA_037957365.1. NCBI lineage: Eukaryota > Viridiplantae > Streptophyta > Pinopsida > Cupressales > Taxaceae > Torreya > Torreya grandis. The sequence goes on along the minus strand of JARHVA010000365.1, from coordinate 3,859,812 downwards.
TGGTTACCATGCCCTCATATGAAAGGAAGATTATATATTAGGGCAAACATGCACCAACATAATTTCTATCGTTAGATCTGTGACCTAATAGTGAATGGTCTAGATTTACTACTAAATTACAATATTTTACAATGTATTTTTCACAAAATATTACACCTCCATGGAAACCTTAGTGGGAAGCATTACCCGACCCCCTCCCCACCACCCTCCCCCCCAAACCCCCTATTGATAACTAGGAATTATAATAAGATCAAGTTCCACCATCCAACAATCTCCCACTTGGAGACTGATTATCGCAACTCCACTGCTACAACTTCTTTCTTGGACTTTTATATGAACTTTAACCTTGACATGTTTCTCATCTTCCTTGTTATCCCTAAATACCTATTGAAGCTAAATAACTCTCTATATTCTTCTTTGTGACTACCTTTGTTAGCATATTTGTAGGATTATGAATTATATGGATCTTTTCCAATTTTAGTTGACCATCCTCCAAAATTAAATAAATGAAGTGATATCTGAGTTGTATATGTTTGGTTCTTGAATGGAATGTTGAGTTATTTTTTAAATGAATCACACTCTAAATATTACTATACAACTTGAAATATTCATACTTCTACCTCAACTCTTTCATGAACCATTGCATCCATATCATCTCCTTGCTTCTATAGTTGCAACATATTCTGCCTCTATAGTTGACAAAGCAACTATCTTCTACAATTTTAAAATATAACCAATTGTTGTGTCACCAACAGTGAATACATAACATGTGGTGTTCCTCCTATAATATAAATATCCATCCATATCTATATCAACATATCCTTGTAGGGTAACATCTTACCCTTCATATCACAATTGTCTATCAGTGGTCCCTCTCAAATACCTAAGAATCCACTTGACTACATCCCAGTGCTCCTTTCTTGGATTATTCATAAACCTACTGACAACTCCCACTATATGAGTAATGTCTGGTATCATGCACACCTTAGCATATATTAGACTTCCAATTATTAAAGTATAGGGTACTTTGGACATGTAATTGATTTCTTCTTGCATTTTAGGACACTATTCCTTCCTTAATTTGAAGTGCCCTCCCAAAGGTGTACTCATTGGTTTTGCATCTTGCATATTGAACTTGACTAACACCTTATTGATGTATTCTTATTGAGATAATGTCAATTTTCTATTTTTTCCTGTCTCTTATTATTATTATTATACGAAGGATTTGATTTTTATCTCCCAAATCCTTCATTGCAAATGAATCTGCTAGTTTCTTTTGAGCTTATTTATAGCATGCATGTTAGACCCTATAATAAACATGTCATATACATATAATAACAAGATAATATAATTGCCATTATATAATCTCTTAAAATAAATGCAGTGGTTAGAATGGCATCTAATATAACCTTGTTTTGTCATAAACATGTCAAATTTCAAAAACCAATGCCTTGGAGCTTGCTTTAGGCCATACAAATTCTTCTTCAACCTGTACACCATTTTCTCCTCTACTTTGGCTTTGTGTCCTTGTGGTTTCTCCATATATATTTCCTTCTCCAATTCACCATGAACGAAGGCAGTCTTCACATCTAACTATTCAAGGTGCAAATCTTTTACTGCTACCAAACTTAAAATAGCTCTTATGGAAGTTATTTTAACAACTAGAGAAAATATGTCATCAAAATTTATACCTCTCTTTTGTGCAAACCCCTTTACAACAAGTCTAACCTTGTACCTCTTTTTGCCTCCATCTTCTTCCTTTAACCTATAAGTGCATTTATTATGCAATGCTCTTTTACCTGTAAGAAATTGAACCAAATCCCAAGTTTGGTTATGTACCAAGGAGTTCATCTCCTCTTTCATGCCCTGCTCCCACTTTTTTCTAGTTTCTACCTATATTGATTCTTCATAGCTTTTTGGCTTACCTCCATCAGTCAATAATAAATAATAATTGAAGGAGAGTATTGTTTAGGGAGTCTAATTACTTTGGTAGATCTTCTAACTACACTTCCATGAGTTTGAGGTACTTGTTTTTGTTGTATGTGTTCCACATTCTAATTTTCTTGCATTTTTGGAATTTCATTTCTAGTGATTTCATCAGATATTGCATATCTTGTATTTGGATTTTCTTGTTTCTTTCGCTATAACTAATATTTGTACATGACCTCATTAAAGATCACATCTCTACTCCTAATGATTTTAAGATTTTCAAAATCCCATAAACGATAACCAAAATCATTAACTCTATATCCAATAAAAGTATATTTCTTGGATTTTGCTTCAAGCTCAGATCTATTTTCTTTATCAATATGGACAAATGCTTCATAACGAAAAATATTTAAAAAGGAATAATCTACCTCTTTACATGTCCATGCTTCCTTTGGAATGCCACCATCCAAAGGACTTGAAGGCCTTATATTTATTAAATAAATATCAATATCCATAGCATTTATCCAAAACTATAAGGGCAACCCTGCTTTCAATCTCATGATCCTTACATGCTCCATGATTGTCTTGTTCATCCTTTTTGACACAATATTTTGTTATGGTGTTCATGGAATCGCCTTCTCTCTACGAATCCCGTGGGATGAACAATAATTATCAAACTCCTTGATACAATATTCACCTCATTGTTTGATCTAACACACTTCAACTTATTTCCTATCTCATTCTCAACCAAAGCTTTCCATTTCTTTAAAGTATCAAAAACATCATATTTTTTTCATATGCAATAAACCCAAGTTTTTCTAGTTGCATCATCAGTAAAAGTAACATAATAAGAAGAGCCACCAAGGGATGATACCTGAGCCAGTCTCCATACAAGATCTATATGCCCAAGCTCTAACTTTTTATCCTTCTTTATCTTACCAACTCTCAAGAATTTGACTCTCATCTATTTTCCATACACATATTGCTCACATAAATCTAAATCCACCTTCTTTAAATCTATAAACAAACTCTTAGTGGAGAACTTGCATCCCCTTCTCACTTATGTGCCCAAGTCTGTGGTGACATAATTTTTGTATCTGCTTTTGTATAAGCTATAGCAATACAAGAGTCAACATTACCATTAGATAAATATAATATACCTACCTTCTCTTATTTTGCTATTACTAGTTATCTTTTAGTTACCTTCCATGAAATTTTTGCAATTGTAATTGTGCAACCCTCACTTCCAAACTGCCCTATTGAAATTAGATTTCTTCTCAACTCAGGAGCATGCCTCACCTCTTTTAGCAACCATTTTTTTCCATTCTATAATTTTATCTGTATCTTACTTTTTTCAATAATTTTACAAGATTCACCATCACCCAAATAAACTTGTCCAAAATCACCTTGAATATAGTCTTGAAAATATTTCCTATGGGGTGTAGCATGAAATGAATCCCCTGAATCTAACACCCAAGAATCATTAATATTATCTAATGAAAGGATTAAATCATCTTGAAACACATCACCTTCTAAATTTTCTACCTAATTTTTATCTTGTTGTACATCTCCTTATTTTCCTTTTCAAAACCACCAATATTTCTTCAGGTGTCCTTGCTTCCCATGAATCCAAAACACTAACATTCTTTTGGATTTGGATCTGCCCTTCTTAGACTTTCCATGATTCCCTAGGCCCTTTCCTCATCCTTTTGTCTTCCCCTATTCTCCATAGTAAAAGCATTACTTTATGTCTCACCTATGCTTTTTCATCACATTTCCTCCCTAATAATAACACCAATAACATCATCAAACTTTAAAGTGTTTGAACCAAAGACAAAATTACTCACAACCATGACCAAGCCATTCCATCTTTTTGGCAATGAGCACAGAATCAAAGTAGCCCTAACCTCATCATCAAAGTTTACTCCTACAAAGCTTAACTAATTTGTGACCATGTTAAATTTATTCAAATGATTAGCAATAGACCCACCTTCTGACATCTCCATATTAAATAAATGTTTCATAAGAAATAGCTTGTTAGAAGTTGAGGGTTTTTCATACAATCTATCTAATGCCTTTATCACATCCATTGTTGTATTTTCTTTTGAAATATTGAAGGCCACCAATGCTTCCAAGCACAACCATATTGTTCCAAATGCCTTTCTATCAAGAACCTCTCAATCTTTATCCTTCATAATCACTGGCTTCTTTATTATTCCATCCAATGGTAGGAAAAGATCCTTCTGATATAGATAGTCCTCCATTTCATCTTCCATAACCAGTAGTTTTGGATGTTGAACTTGTTGACCTTAAATTTGCCTTCTTCTGCCATTGCTCCCACTCAAACCATTTCTTCCCTTATTTAGTCCAACAAATGAAGGAAAAACATGTAATACATCTATTGCAATATCCTATTCGCTCACACACATTGTGCCACCATGTTTACCATGCCCTCATATGAAATGAGGGTTACATATTAGGGTAAAAATGCACCAACATAATTTTTATCATTATATTTGTGACTTAATAGTGAATGATCCATATTTAGTATGAGATTACAATATTTTACAATGTATTTTTCATAAAATATTACTTTGGGGTCGTTGCCCCTGAACCCCCACCGCGAGGGATCTAGATTAGGTCATTGCCCCTTGGACCTCCACGGTGACCTTAGTGGGGGGACATTGCCCCCCACACACCCCTCTTGTTGGTAATTGGGCATTATATTAAGATTAGGCTCCACCATCCGACAAGATATTCTTTAAAAATTCTCAACAAACCTTTGGTAGTAACCAATGAATCCCATGTAGCTTCAAACTTCTTGGACATTTTTAGGATTTTATTTTATTTTATTTTTAATTAGTTATGGTTAATTAACATTAATTGTAATAAATTCAATAGAATAAGGTAAAATGTTGTAAATATAATTATAAATAATATATTGAAAGTCAAATAATTGAAATAGACAAAATGAAATGATTGTAAACAAGACTAACTATGAAAATAAATAACAACTTAGTTGTTTCTCTTCATCTTATTGACTATTTTTTATTGACATAAGACTGTAAAAAGAAAATAAGAATAGTTCTCGTAGAAACCCAAACACTAAAACTAGTAGAGGATCAAGGTCAAAACCATATAACTCATATTAGAACCATTTTCCACTTCTAACCCAACCATGACATTTTTTACCCTTTGCATAAAATAATGAAATTAGGGCACAATCATTTGAAACATCTAAATTTAGTTTTGTGTGCACAATTTTTACATTTAGACATGTGTAGAAGACTTGAAAATAAAATTTTGAATGTTGAACCTTAATAGTTTTTAAAATTATTAAATACTTACAATATAAAAGGGAAGAGTTCAATTAGGATGACATGACCCCAATCACCCCCACAATGGTTGAATGATTCCTATGTATCCAATACTCTAAATATGGAATTCAAGCCTATGTAGTTATCCCACCTAGATTTATTTATGCAATTTCACTCCTTAAAACATATTTGAGTTAGATGAGGAATGATTAAAATTCTTATAATCATGATGAGGAATAATAGGGACCTTATGTTTAATGTGGAGTAGTGTAAATGTGCCTTTATATTGAAATTGCCAAGTGTAATAATGAGTGCCTTGAATTTTATTTTATAGAAATTCAAAAAAGGAAATCACATGCTGGGAAGCCTAAAAACATGGAATATGACATAAGGAGGAGTTAAGTTTTAAAATATTAGCATTAAAAAGAAAGGGTTAAAACCATCAAGATGGGGTCAAGTATGTTGACACATCTTTGGCCTCATAGATCACTACAAATTAGTGTTCCAAACCCATAATATTATAACTAAAAGAGCTCAAGCTTCATAATAATGCATTGATGTGGTTCATTGTAAGGTTAAATTGGCTAACCAATGGATCTATGCTCTTCCTTGACCCTCTAATAATTCCTAGAGGCTCTCCAATGCATGAGTAATGATAAAGATTGAGCCTCGATGACTTTCCATGTGAATTTTATAAATCTACAAGAGAGTTTGTTGGGCCTGAATTCCTTGAGGATTTCAAAGAATCCCTAAAAAAACAATATTTGGGAGATTTAATTAATCAAGGTAATATTAAATTCATACCCAAAGCGGGCAATCCTATAATGCACCTCATGAACAACAAATGTCTTCAATTGTAATTGACAATAGATTGTCTAATAAGACTAAGATCCATACTAGTGGGACAACACAAAGATCACTTATGGATACATGATTAATATGGGATCATTGGTAATCTCATTTCAATCTAGATTATAATGTTATTCATGCCCGGTTGAGACATGCTTCGAGTAAGAACAATGTGACTATGTTAATTTGATGGCTATACTTCCATGGTGGTGTTGATTGTAAGAGTAAGTTGGTTATATAGATGGTAAGTCTGATTTAGCAATAATTTAATTATCTCCATATATCATAATTGGACTATACATGCACGAGGTGTCATATGGACCTCACTTCTTGAACTTGTGAATTGTTTGGTAAGTTAATTACATTGTTTAAATTAAATGATCTAACATGCTTATGGTTGAAATATTTATCTATTAGAATAAAATAATTTAATGGTTGAAATAAGTGTGGAGGAATAGGTCATTGCCAAAGAAGGAACAAGGAATATGCTAGGCATTGTCACATCATGTGTGATCCTATCTCTAACACATATCTTATCTAAACCTTAACTGATCCAAGTTGAATGCTTTGTATGCCATTCAACCCTTTCTTTAGTTTTGGTGTGTATTAATATATTTTAATCATTGTTGGGTTGGTTGAACCACCTTTGGCTGGTTGTCTTCAATGCATGAGGATAAATTAGACCAATGTCTAGAATGCCTTATGATATAATTATAGGCATGTCTATTAATTGCCTTTGCCTTGAGCCCTAGTTATGAAGGTATGTAATATTATAAGTAAACATAGGAATCTGTTAGAGCCACCATGTACCATTATGGATTAGAAAAGACAACACCCATTTATAAAGGCATGGGTTAGCAAGTAGAGTGGTTAGTTGATCCAAAGAATGAGAAGACACTTGTCACACTCTGATTGGACTTTGAGGTGGAGATTAGAAAATGAATTTTGTCCATTTTATTAATGAAGGGAAGAGGGAAACAAAAGATCCTAGAGAGGGAGAGCCTCAACTTGAAGAAAGTTTCATAAAAGATCCCAAAGAGAACTGGGATCGATTAGTAGGATTCTATTTTGATTTAACTATTCTATTGTTTGACCAATGAAGTTTGAGGGATTGTAAATTGTTTTACTATGTTTAGAGGAGTAAATCTACTTGGCTTACTCCTTCCCTTTGTTTATTTTCCCTATGGTTATGCTTGGGTCGTTGCATAGTCTTTCCTACCCTTGTGTGTGGGATTTTAGAGTTGAGACATTCCTCCATGGTAGTTATAGAAATTATAACTTTTGATTTCTTGGATAGTAAGTTTTCGTTGAGTAAGACTTTTAATGCATTGAAAGGTTACATTATTCATGATGGTATAAGGGTTAAGTCTCTCATGAGGGACATGATGGTAATTTTCTTAAGCCCTCTCGAGACTATATATTAGAACACATATTAGTGGTTAGATGCCTAATTATTTTTTATCCTTGAGTTATATCTTTTGTCCTTTATGAGTGTTGGAATTAGATTTGAGATTGGTAACCTCTTTGACAATAAATATTTAGACTGTCACCTTGTGATTATCCATTTCCTTAATGTTGGGGATCAACCAACAATGGATTACACTTGTGAAAGCAATAAACGCGGAAATAAATCAGATAGATAAGCAACTGGAATGATAAATAGCACAGAACAAGATATACAAGAAAACACCCTAAAAACTTGTATTAAAACTCTTTACAATAGGAATACAATTGAAGAAACTTCGTTCTTCCACACCTCTCTCAGATGCACACAAGATCTCTCACTAGATCTCTATTCCTCAAGAGCTCTCTCTCAAGTACACTCAAATCCAACAACCTAGATTGATGCAACTCAGTACTGTCCTTCAAACATTCACAATGTTCTACTCATACTATTCCACTCACTAAGCTAAGAAGATCTTTCCTACATATAGAAATAGGAAACTTGAGCATGCTCTTACAACAAACAGTTAAGCCACTTGAACAAGGGCTCTAAAAATAATATTGCTAATAATAGAGACGCGAGCTTGAGTCTACAACTCAAACTCATCATGCAAACACTCGCTTCTGTCCTCTGAAATCGCTTTCTAGACACACAGGTAACCGACGTCGGTTCCTACCTATTCGCCTGTGACCGTCGCCGGCCGACCCTACTGCCGACGTCGGCACCTCTACAACTGCAACTGACCGACGTCGGTCGCTCTTGACCGACGCCAGCGTCTGTGTAGACCCGAACCTATTTAAGTTTGCTCCTTGGTGAAGCTTTTAGCTCCACACACCCTAACAATCTCCCACTTGGAGATAAACAGCTGCACCAGTACCTGTACAGCAACATCTTCTAGCTCCTCCATCTTCAACTCAATTATGAAGACCAATAGAAGTTGAATGAAGATTCAACTTCTCCTTAGTAACCAGCTTTGTTAGCATATCAGCAGGATTCTTGTCTGTATGGATCTTCTCCAGCTTCAACTCACCATCTTCCAATACCTGCCGTATGAAGTGGTGCCTTAGTTGTATGTGCTTAGTTCTTGAGTGAAAAGCTGAGTTTTTAGCCAAATGGATTGCACTCTGACTGTCACTATACAATCTGCAACTTCCATGCTCCCTTCCAAGCTCTTCCATGAACCGTGTCATCCATATCATCTCCTTGCTAGCTTCTGTGGCTGCAATATACTCTGCTTCTGTAGTTGACAAGGCAACAACCTTTTGTAACTTAGATATCCAACTAACCGTCGTTCCACCTACAGTAAAAGCATAACCTGTAGTGCTTCTCCTGCCATCCAAATCACCTGCCATATCTGAATCTACATAGCCATGTAGAGAAGTATCTGAACCTCCATAGCACAAGTGTCTACTGCTGGTTCCTCTCAGATATCTAAGGATCCATTGAACTGCCTTCCAATGTTCCTTACCTGGATTGGCCATATACTTGCTTACTACTCCCACTGCTTGGGCAATATCCGGTCTAGTACACACCATTGCATACATCAAACTTCCTACCGCGGAAGAATATGGAACCTTACTCATGTACTCTACCTCATCATGTGAATTAGGACATTGTTCTTTACTCAACTTAAAATGTCCAGCCAAAGGTGTGCTTACCGGTTTAGCATCCTGCATATTGAACCGTTTCAACACCTTGTCCACATAATCCTCTTGAGACAATATCAACCTGTGATTTTTCCTGTCCCTCTTAATGCTCATGCCAAGGATTTTCTTTGTTGCTCCCAAATCCTTCATAGCAAACGTTTGAGCTAATTTCACCTTAAGCTCAGAGATATCCTGCATGTGAGATCCTGCAACCAACATATCATCTACATACAACAATAGAATAATATATCTACCGTTATCAAATCTCTTAAAATATACACAATGGTCAGATTGACATCTACTGTAGCCATGCTCAGTCATAAACCTGTCAAATTTTAAATACCATTGCCTAGGAGCTTGCTTGAGGCCATACAAGCTCTTCTTCAACCTGCACACTAACTTCTCCTTACCCTTGACCTCAAATCCTTCTGGCTATTCCATGTATATTTCCTCATCCAAGTCTCCATGAAGAAACGTTGTCTTAACATCTAGCTGCTCAAGATGCAAATCCTCAAAAGCAACCAAAGACAATTCAATCCTTATAGAAGTCATCTTAACAATAGGAGAAAAAATCTCACCAAAGTCAATACCTGGCTTTTGTGTAAATCCTTTTACCACCAATCTGGCTTTATATTTCATCTGTCCATCCTCACCTTCTTTCAACCTGTAGGTCCATCTGTTCTTCAGTGTTCTCTTACCAGCTGGCAATTCAACCAAATCCCATGTTTGGTTCTCTCTTAAGGACTCCATCTCCTCAACCATGCCACGCTCCCACTTACTCCTGGACTCCACCTGTAATGCTTCTTCAAAACTCTCTGGTTCTCCACCATCAGTTAGCAATAAATAATATAAGGAAGGAGAATATCTAATTGGAGGCTTACTTACCCTTTCAGACCTCCTGATGGGTGTCTTGGACTCGTTATCAACACGCTGTCCACCCAAATTTTCTGACAGTGACCGACCTCGGCCACCTGTAGACCTGTTACTGGCCGACGCCGGTTCTTCCTGGCCGACGTCGGTGCCTGGTCTGCCGACGTTGGTCTTTGTATGACCGACATTGGTTTCTGTACTGCTGACGCCGGTCCCTAACCTGCCGACGTCGGTCTCTGTGTTTTCCTGTAAGTGATTATTTCTTTTTCCCGCGAGCTCATTTTGGACCATAACTTCATCCAATTCTCCATTGCTTTGCCCAGATTGATCCAGCCTCCTTATCTGATCACTGTACATCACTCTTTCATTGAAAACAACATCACGGCTCCTAATTACCTTGTTAGTTCCTAGATTCCAAAATTTGAAACCAAAATCATCGGAGCCATAGCCAATAAAAGTGCACCTCATAGACTTAGCATCAAGCTTCTTTCTATTTTCCTTATCTATGTGCACAAAGGCTTCACAACCAAAAACTTTGAGATATGAGAGATCTACCTTTTTACCTATCCATGCCTCTTCTGGAATTCCACCATCCAGAGCTGTAGAGGGTCCTCTGTTAATCAGGTACACAGCGGTGTCAACTGCTTCTGCCCAAAACTCTAAGGGCAACCCTGCATGCAATCTCATACATCTTGCACGCTCCATGATAGTTCTGTTCATCCTTTCAACAATACCATTCTGCTGAGGTGTCCTTGGAACCATCCTTTGCCTTTGAATTCCATGAGTGTAACAATACCAGTTAAACTTAAGACTGCAGAACTCACCGCCATTATCAGATCTCAAGCACTTTAATCTTCTGCCTGTTTCATTCTCAACCATGGCTTTTCAAATCTTAAAAGTCTCAAAAACATCAAATTTCTTTTTAATACAGTAGATCCATACCTTCCTTGTAGCATCATCTATGAATGTAACATAGTACCGTGATCCGCCAATAGAGGCTACCTAAGCCGGTCCCCACACGTCTGTGTGAACAAGCTGCAACTTCTGCCTTTTCTTAGTAGACCCAGTCTTGAGAAAACTAACCCTTTTCTATTTTCCAAATACACAATGCTCACAAAATTCTAGATCCATACTTTTCAAATCTGAAAGCATACCTTTAGACTTAAGAATTGACATCCCCTTCTCACTCATGTGGCCAAGCCTTGAGTGCCACAATTTAGCATCCACATCTGAAGTAGATAAAACGGAAGGAGATTTGTTAGTAACACAATTACACAAATAGAGAGTACCTTATCTCTTACCTCTGGCCATAACAAGTGCACCCTTGGTCACCTTCCAAGAATCTGCTGTGAGAGTTACTGTACAACCCTCATCACCTAGCTTACCTGCAGAAATCAAATTTCTCTTCAAACTAGGAACATGCATCACATCTCTCAACACCCATGTGTTGCCATTCTGCATCTTCAGCTGCACTTTACCTTTGCCAGTAATCTTACAAGGCTCATCATCCCCTAAGTACACTATTCCAAAATCTCCATGGATATAGTCACTGAAATATTCTCTATTAGGGGTAGCATGGAAAGATGCACCAGAATCTAATACCCAAGATTCTATATTATTATGCAAAGAGAAAATAAGAGCATCATGTGCAATACCTGCAACCTTTGTCTCTTCCTTTCCTTCGTGCTGATTCTCCTCCTTAGGCTTTGACCAGCAATCTCTGCTTATGTGCCCCAACTTTCCACAGTTCCAGCATTGTGGCCTTCTGCCATTCCTGGATTTGGATCTGCCTCTTCTCTTAGATTTAGATCTTGATCTCCTCTTGCTCTTTTCTTTTTGCCTTCCCCTGCTCTCGAGATTTAAAGCGTTCCCAGATGTCTCTTCTGTGCTTTTCCTGCGAATTTCCTCATTCAAGATAACACTAACCACATCCTCTACTTTTAAAATATTCGAAGCAGAAGCAGTATTAGAAACTGCCATTACCAAGCCATGCCAGCTTTCAGGCAAAGAACATAATATTAAAAGAGCTTTTATTTCATCTTCAAATACAATATTGACTGAACTTAACTGATTAACAATACCATGGAAATCATTCAGGTGATTAGAAACAGATCCACCTTCTTGCATATGCAAATTAAATAACTGCTTCATTAAATATACCTTATTTGAAGCGGAGGGTTTTTCATACAAATTTGCTAACGTAGTCATTAACTCTATCGTAGTTTTTGCCTGTGACAAATTAGATATCACAGTGGAGGCCAGACTCAGTCTTATAGACCCCAGAGCCTTTCTGTCAAGAACTTCCCATTCTTCATCCTCCATGTCCTTGGGCTTCTTTGCTATCCCACCTAACAGTAAGTAAAGATCCTTCTGATACAGATAGTCCTCTATTTGCATTCTCCAATGTTGATAGTTCTTGCCATTAAACTTTTCCATTCTCAACTTACTTTCTTCTGCCATTGCTTCTCCCACTGCCATTGCTTCTCCCACTCAAACAGAAATCCCTGCAGAAACCCCTGTGAGCAACCTGTAATCCAAACACACTACACAGATCTGAACCACCTGTTAGTGAACCTGAGCTCTGATACCACTTGTTGGGGATCAACCAACAATGGATTACACTTGTGAAAGCAATAAACGTGGAAATAAATCAGATAGATAAGCAACTGGAATGATAAATAGCACAGAACAAGATATACAAGAAAACACCCTAAAAACTTGTATTAAAACTCTTTACAATAGGAATACAATTGAAGAAACTTCGTTCTTCCACACCTCTCTCAGATGCACACAAGATCTCTCACTAGATCTCTATTCCTCAAGAGCTCTCTCTCAAGTACACTCAAATCCAACAACCTGGATTGATGCAACTCAGTATTGTCCTTCAAACATTCACAATGTTCTACTCATACTATTCCACTCACTAAGCTAAGAAGATCTTTCCTACATATAGAAATAGGAACTTGAGCATGCTCTTACAACAAACAGTTAAGCCACTTGAACAAAGGCTCTAAAAATAATATTGCTAATAATAGAGACGCGAGCTTGAGTCTACAACTCAAACTCATCATGTAAACACTCGCTTCTGTCCTCAGAAATCGCTTTCTGGACACACAGGTAACCGACGTCGGTTCCTGCCTGTTCGCCTGTGACCGTCGCCGGCCGACCCTACTGCCGACGTCGGTGCCTCTGCAACTGCAACTGACCAACGTCGATCGCTCTTGACCGACGCCGGCGTCTGTGTAGACCCGAACCTATTTAAGTCTGTTCCTTGGTGAAGCTTTTAGCTCCACACACCCTAACACTTAACCCCTATACATCTTCACTACCTTATTTTCTTTTTTGCCTTGCACCATGATGAGAACATGCCTAGAGTTGGGAGTCTTTCTTGAGGGTACCTAGAGCAGTTGCTTGATGATGGAAAAATGTTGGGAGATGAGCCCACCTTCTATAGGCCAAAGTTATAGCTAAAAAAAAGAGGATCTCATCTTCAGTGCTTGATTATTATTGTTTTGTTGCTTTCTATAACTAGATATAAGCCAAGGATTATTTATTATTAGGTGAACCTATTATATTTTTATGTTAATAATTGATTGTGGGTTGAGTTGTGAGCCATATAACTATGAAGTTTACCAATTGAACGATTCATATTATTACTATAAATAACTATTGAGTAGTCTATTGTTTATATATGATTCTAGATCTCCTTATGATAGAGTCATCATTGAGGATGGAATACTAATGATTTTTTTTATATTCATGACTAAGCTTGGGTAATTTAAAGACCTTAATTTCGTGTGTGTATTCAACTTTTATCTCGTGACTACATATGCATTGCATCTTGAGCTACTTGTAATGTTTTTATTTCTAAATGACCTAAATGTGAAAGACACATCTAAGTAAGAAGGCAAGTGGTTAGACTGCCTATGCTAATATATACAAAGTTGGTGAAAGAGGTAAACCATGTCTAATGGAGTGAAGAATCACAAAAATATAAGATTTGTGACCATTGATAGCGAGATGAGTTGAAGATTTAGAAAATAGAGTTAGATCACGCAAAATTATATGTTACCAAAACCCAAAGCTTTAAGAATTATGAGGATAAATGGGTATTCAATTGTTTATAAAAAAAAAAATAATAATATTTAGAAATATTTTCTTCTGCTAAGAGACATGAGCCCAGTCCATTCCTTCCCAAACTGTTATGATATTATCCCCAATGTACATACTTTTAATAAAACCATGTTTTCTTTGGTCTGATGATTGCAGGAAGGATGTGGCAAAGGTGGAGCACTAAGGATTTGGTTGTGATATTATAGGAAACATTTAGTAAGGTGATTTGGTGTCAATTGTTAATATGCTTAAAGTCACTAAACTTACGAATAAACATAATGTTGCCTTTATTGATGATGGCCCCTAAATATCTATTGTGAAAGGATTCTTTGTAACCTTGAATGAAATTGGGACCCACAAATTTCCAAATAGATTTTAAAAATTCACATGGAATCCATCTACCATTGACACTATATAATTAGCCATGAATTTCATAATAACAAATAATTCATCAAGAGAAATAGGGGTGTTGTATATTTTTTGAGCAGAACGGTTTAACTTGCAAGGCAACACATCTAAGCATTCATATAATGTCTAGACTTCCTTTGTCATATTCTCCTAAGCTTGGAACACAAGTTTATAGTGTTTCACAAAGGATAAGGATATCTTTGGTAGGCTAGTGATACAACTATGTGTTTTATGTCTTTAACTTTTCTCCTTGGATTGTTTGGACCTGAGGGATTTGAAAAAAACATTAAATGCATAGTCACAAATCTTAAGCCAATGCAATCAGGTCCTAGTTTGAGCACATATGACCACATGGATTTAAACCAATTTAATATTTTGGTTGAGTAAGGTGGCCATGACTTAGAACTAAGAATCAAAGGGTTTTTTCTTAAGAAAGGAAGAAACTATCTAGTGTTCCTTAAAGACAATGTCATCATCGCACTTTCAAACAAGAAAAATCTACTTTCTATAGTGGTGGAGGAAGACAATGGTGTGGTTGATTGCATCATTATACCACTTGAACTTACTGGAAATATAAGCAGATGTGGATCTAGGTTCCATGCTCTAGCAATGAATCGAATAGTGCCCTCATGGATGAGAAGTGATGTGTTTAAAAAACATGTTAGCAAGGGACTTTATGAGGACCACCTTCTAGGTGAACCATGGTAGATTGCCCATCAAAATTGAAAAATGAGAAGATGTGTTTTTTATAAATCATTACGTGGTATAATCATTTGAGACCCCAAATGATGTCAGCTTGGAAGTTAGACCAATTAAACCAAGCCTTTATAATTAATGAATTCCACCAAAAAAAGGGTCCACCAAGCCCCAATATATTTTTAAAAAATACCAAGCTTAATGTTCTTCTATACACCATCGCATAGGGAGGGCACCAACTTTATCCTCAAGGCTCTTAATCATATTAATGTTTCCAAAAATCAGTTAAGTGAAAAAAATTAGATTATCAACGAGTTATCTCCAAAGTTTTATTTTATCAAAGCCATTATTAGGAGCATAAACATTTGTAAGTCCTAAAGAATGCTTGTCAATATCAAGTAAAAGAAAAATTATGAGACGGGTCTTCTCCCAATGTAATAATTAAGGGGATTTTTTTGGTGAAACAAAAATACCAGGACTACCACATATCTTCGTGCGAGTAGAAAATACGATGTGTCAATCTAGACACTTCTCAAAGAAGTCTACACAATAACTTAATAAATATTAACTTCTTGAAAATAAGTAAAATCTAACATGCCTAACCATTGTCAAGTGGTTCTCATAGATAACTTTGAGAGGAATTTATGAGACCTTGAAAATTCCATGAGAATAGATTCATTGAGAAGAATCCTTCATGTGTGATTCTCCATGTCCATCCTCTAAGTCCTCCTTTGAGCGAAGTGCTACAAAATGATTGCATAATAATGGTTGTTGGTGTGGTAATAAAAAAATACCTATTAGACCCAAATTTTGTAATAAAATATTTCAAGTGTTTTGATAAAGCGGTGTGGGAACATAAGGGCGCAAGAACAACATAGAGGACTAGGTCATGGAAAGAAGATGGTGTAGAAGAGAAAATGGTTGACAAACAACATGAAAGACATTGACATGGAAGGATGAGTCACGAAAGAAAAGGAAATGGAGAATGATTAGCATAAGATGCACAACTCACAAAAGAACAAGACTAGGACAAAGGCGCAAGAAGTGAAGGTAGTTATAAAATAGTTCACAAAGGCCATGGAGGTCTACCATATATTTTTGAATCAACTAGGTGACACTATTCCCATCACATATGATGTTTTGGTAAACCTAGCATGATCAATTTTTTTTGAAAGCGTGACTACTGCCTAAGGAACAATGACATCAATAATTGACTAAGAATGGCCTAAACATCAAAGATAGGGTCCTAAAAACTTTTCGGGATGTCAAGGAGTTGGAAAAGAAAATAAGCACCCAACTACAAAAGTTGAATGCTAGTTTTTCAGGACTTTGAGGGTAGGTTTTGGACAAAGTTGGGTCCCTCAAGGATGCCCACAAGGCTGCAACTTCTTAGCTTAAGACTTTGGAAATTCAAACAAATGGATTTTTTGAGGATCCTGAAGAAATGAAGAGATTAAAAGGCCAAGTGGAAGTTATTACTTCCACTCTTTAGACAACTCTAAACCAATTGGAGAACTCAAGTGTCAAGTATAATAGGTGGATATTTTTTGACATCCAAGAAAAATGTAGCATAGTCTAGGATGGACTATCGAATTAATACGGGGTAATGTTGGACCCAAATTTTTTAATAAAATATTCTAAGTGTTTTGGTAACTTGACATGATAACACAAGGGAATGAGAACAACATAGAGGAATAGGGCATAGAAATAAGATGGTATGGAAGAGGGAAACGTTGAAGAATGGTGTAGAAGACATTGGCGTAGAAGGATGAGTTGTGAAAGGCAAGGAAATGGTGAATGATGAGCATAAGATGTAGGACTCATAAAAGCAAAAGACTAGGATAAGGGCACAGGAAGCAAAGGTAGTTACAAAATAGTTCATAAAATCAGTAGAGATTAATAAGAGTGTGAATCTAACACCAATGTGTGAGAGAATAAGAACACAAACATGAAGATCTAGCATAGAGAGGGTATATAGGGGTAGTTTTGCCCAAGTCAATAGGAATTCATTTTAATGTCTTTCCATGACTCATTACATTTAATGGTTGTTGGTTAGTTATCACTTTGTATTAATGATAGAACCGAAAGCAAGAGGTATGCCTCTGTGTAAATACCCCTTATCTTGTTTAAGAAGGGCTATTAGAAGTTGGAATAGGGGGAGCTATTAGAACTAGAGTAGATATTGTTATATGTGTGAAATAGTTATCAATATTCAGATCTGAAGATATTGTGTAATGACAATGTAACTTGGTAGCCTTATTAAATGAAAGGAATAGAACTAGTTATTGTTTGTAAATTGTGATATATTGATGTCTATAGTGTTAACTTTGTGTAATCATATAAAAGTGGTAATTGGATACTAAGAGTGTCGTTTGAGTTACCTTATCCTTAGGCTTACCATAGACCTATTATAGAGCCTTAAACTTACATTTCCAATCATTTAGTAGACCAAAATCACATACAACTAGTCAAGACAGTTCCTAAACTGACATTGTTGACCCCAATCCAAATTTATTAGTAGTATGTAGAAATGACATTATCACCATATTTGGGACACTACAACCATATGGTGCTAGTGTCCCCAACTGGGTGCTACTATCTTTAGCCCCAACTCTTCTCAACAGATATTTTTTCAAATGTGTGCCCCTCTTAAGGTCGGCCTAAGCTCATTTTCTTATTTACACAAGTAGCATAACCCTATAAATACAAGTCTAATCCACCTCTATTCACTAGATGGAAAATATATACAAAAGTTATTCAAACCAAAGACAAAGTTATGCAAAATCAAGGTACATTATTCTTATTCTTCCCTAGTTTTTGAATATTACCATCTATAACAGCCCCAAGTCTAGTTTTCAAGTATTTCAAAGCTTAAGTACATTCAAGGCATCCAAGGTCACTCTCATTCTAGCATTCACTTGCACATATATTAAACACTAGGTGGGAGAACTACATTGGCTTGATCCCTCTTTAGAGTATTGGTATGCAGGCAACTCTCTACACAACAGGGTGTTGAGAATGTTCAGTCCATCCTACTAATGTTCACTCAATTCTTTCTCATATCAAACTTGCAAAGAGAATTAAGGTTTGCACATCAAATCAAGCTTTCTAATTACTATACACAGCTACAGGTTTTGGTCACGTAGGAACAAAACATACATACACAGGTGTAGGTGCTCCTGAAAAACAAGAACAATCCCACAAAGAGAACATTAGAACCATATTTAGAACACTACACACGAATGATGCTAATATCTAAACTAGGTGCTACTATCCAGTGAATAGATGAACATCAGAATCCTGTTGGTGACATAGAATATTGCTCAGATCTCAAATTATAGAACCCAAATCATCCACAATAGTCAGTTTTCATCTAAGTCTCTATTTATCCCTATTTGTTGCTATTTATAAAAGTCAAACAGGGTCAAAATCATAACAAATTAGTAGCTTAATTATTGTAATTTATTTAACCGATTTAGACATCTCAATGCTTTAACCAAACATAGGAATTACATGTGTAAAACCCTAAAAAATTAAATCACTTTGCTTTTATGGTATTAGTTATTCGTATTGTATGGATTGGTCAAATGGCTAACTCTTGAATAATGATGATAGTGACAATGGCTAAATTTAATAACTCGAGTACCTAAGTAAGATAGAGCTTAACTAAACACCATCGTGTGACATAATCAATGGGGATCGGTCCCTACTATGCACCTCGGGTGAGCACACGAGGTTACCCCTTGCGTGATATGTCATCACGTAAGCTTATTAGCACACTCGATCTATTAGGTGCATAACTAATAGCTAGTTATGCAAAGCTAAGGAAAAAGATGCAACAATACCCTAGAGATATGGATTGATGTTTAGCGCTATTATCTTCCCGTGGAGAGTATTTGCTACCACGAGGTAGACTCCATGATCTCTGTGAGGTGGGGGTGCTATCAAAGGTAGCAAAAACTATTGGAAAGCAATTCTATTTAGAAGCTTGGCTCTGTGAGGCAACCAACAAACTTAAAGACTTAGGGGAAATGAGGGTAGGAGGAGCAACATTATCTATTTTTTCACACCCTATTGGGGCTTGTTGATGGGAGTAGCAGTGGATGACTTGGGTATTCTTAGTAATAGCTTTCTTATTAGACACAGTGGTCCATTGATCATTCTTTTAAGTCGCTTTTTGATTTTCAAACAATGCTTTCCTTGCGGAAGCCCTGTAGTAGATCATGAGGGGGCAATCCTAAATCATATGATCGGGTGATTGGCACCAGAAACACGTGTTTATAAGGCTAACGTAGGTGAATTTTTGCGAAAATAATTCAGTCCCTACTTAAATGTTGATAGACCATTCCATATGTTATGTCAAATCAGCCTCGACATAAATGCACTTGTTGAGGCACACCAAGTAAAACATGTATATTTGTGACAAAGCAAATGTCTTATGGGTTTGATGATCTTAGAGATGAAGGCCCATAACATAAGTGAAAGTGTTGCCAACTCGACTTGGAGAGGGACCTTAATAGATGTATGTTCAAAAACCATAAAGTTATGAGAACAAGGGAAAATAACTATTCGGGCATTCCTAACAAACCAACAACTCGAACTAGAAAGGAAAGCTTGCATTTGTGAAGGTTACTTAAAAGAGAATAAGGTAAAACTATCGATGAGGTTACAGACACCAGTACTCTGAAAACCCAAGGTTGCCCAATTATGATAAATATAGGTATTGAGGGTATCTTCAAAAGGTATGCAACCAACATAGTGAGCAATGAGACAATTATTTACATACTATCTACAAAGAATTTCAATGATATATACTTGTAAAAAGCTATTTGATAGAGGAGGATTATTATACCTTGTACCACAAAATTTTGAACTCATTTAAACACCATCCTTTCTAATATCGACAAAAATAAAAAATAATTGTGAAAATTGGTTGAGGGTCGTTTAAGGAAATTAAATTTGCCCTATAAAGTTGAATGAAATATGAAGTAGGCTTATAAAGCTGAATTAAATGTGAAGAGTGTAATCGGAGATGGAGATTTGTATCATGTGTAAAGAGTGTAATGTGAATGAATGATAAATGGGGCCCACTTAGCGATAGTGGAGAGGGTGTGGTCCTTAAATGCGATTGTGGAGTGCACGTGCACGTGCACGTGCACATGATGCTTCCTTCTCCCGACAGGCCTAAGTGGTGGGTGAATAATTCTTTAATCACCGCTGGAAAGCCTTGTTGTGGGGGTGGTGGGACCGACCAATAGGTCAAAAAGATATTTGCTTATTTAGTGTGTCTTCTCCTCTCTTTCGGATCTCTCACTGCTGTTGAATGTTAAATGTTATATTTTAACACGACCCACTCAGTAAGTAGTGAATGGAGATGATGAATAATTGTAGTAACATATCCTACTGCCGCCAATCACATGCCCCACCTACAATTCAAATAAACCTTAGTGTTTTTTTTATGTATAAGAAAGCAAAGGCTGATCAACATAATTAATTATGCCCAACATTTTAATCATTGTAATGCGGGTGCATCTCATCATTTTTTTTAATATATAATTTTAGAAATACAAAACATTTACGATCATAATAATAATTTATAGACAGTTAAGGATCGTCCGCCTCACTCTCTCATCTAAAACTGCAAGAGATTATCTTGCTTCTTTATTGTTTTATTTCTTTTTTTCTAAATTTATTTCTTATACATCTAGAACCATGGGATCAGAAATATGATTATAATTATGTATTAAATATTTTTATTATTTTATCATTAATATTAAAAAATATTTATAAATGAATGTTATTAAAATAATTATAATTATAAGTAAAAATTATTCTTATAATATATTAAAAAAAATAAAAATAAAAATAAAAATAAAAAAATTATAATTTAATAATTTAAAATTTATTAAAATTAATAATTAAATTTATTTTAAAATATATAATTCATTTTTAAAAAATTAAATATTACTTATAAAAAGTAAGCAGACTCTCACTTCACAACTTCTATAAACATAAATCATACTCGCTCATACTTTAAATTAAAAGCAGTAATACAATAATAAACCTCTGCTTTAACTATAATACCACCATTCAGTAAAGCTTTACGCTTTCTCCTTCCTGTCTGTCAATGGCATTCAGGATTACATCTCAAAACGGGTAATGTCCCCCCAATAAATGGAGGAGAGGGGTGGTTGTTTTTCCCTTTGCTGGAGGACTTGGTTAAGTCATTATCTAAGAGATTGAGGTGTGTATCCCAGAAAAGAAAACTAATCAAATCAAATTGTTTATGTAAAAAAATGATCTCAGCATCACGGCGAGGGAAGCCGGCTAAATCTACTCCTACACGGTTGAAGTGAAATAGTGATATAATTGAGATTGAATATTTATGTTTTGAGTTGCTTCTCAAAATTTGTGAAAAATACATGAGAGAGACGATGGTTATTATTAACCGCAAGCAATGAGATCAAGGATTTCATTCCAAGGGAGATCCAGATCGGCAGCTATTCCAGATCGCTCTTCTAACTGCGCTCATATATTCTCTACTTAATTAGGTTTTCACCGTGCATAACATTAAGAAATCCGCTATTAGAATTAGAAAAGAAAAATCAATGTGTGGAAGACTTTCAGTAAAAGCTTTGAATCATACTCTGTGATCTATCATTCGAACAATAATAGAATCTGCAACGGTCTTGCTCTAAAGTGCACACTTTTCTGGTAATTGTCTTGTTTAATCAGTGATCGAGTGTTGTGTTGCAGGGAGAGAGCAGCAAGATTTTTGTACTGAAAACCCAAGGTTTTCCTGTGGGAGGTTGGAGGTCTCAAAATTTTGAGAGCGAGCAACCAAAGTTCAAACACTATGGTCTGAGAAGTTCAAGAAATAAAGCTAAAACAGTAGGTAAGAGATGCCATCCCACAGCTTTATCCATTCCTTTGGTTTTTCTGCAATTTTCATTTTGGACCACAACTTCGCACTTACTAGCTGCCACTTGTATTACAGAGTGAGTTGCAGTTTAAAAGATTTCCCGCAAGGGATAATCCAGGGCTTGCACCTCATTACAGGACGAATCCCCCAACCCTAATGACAGAAATCGCCCTAGTTAGGTCGGCTCGGAATTTTCTTTTAACTTGCTCAACCTTACTTTTGTTTGTTTGAATTATTTTATTTCAGTTATGATTTTTTATACTTTAATTATCCTTGATAATATTTGGATATTGTGCAGCACTTAGAAAATACTATAAATTCAGTCTGCGTAGATGTGGAGGGTAAATTGGAGAAGGATTATGTAAAGAGATTGAATAAGAAAGTATAGTGAAGAAACATCTCAGATAGATAGATAGATCGATCGATCATAGGATCATTGGGCAATGGAGCGGCAGTGGGAGCTCCATCTTATGCCAGGCTCAAACCAAGATGATGAAGATATAATACCAGCTAGCGAAAACTCTGATCCCTTGCCGTCAACAGGAAAAGACAGCGACCAATTCCAGTCAGCAGATGAATTACAACTCTCCATTGGGCTTTATGAGCATGAACACAAGCAGCTACATCCAAATGCAAAGCAGCGTCATGGCCAAGTGACGCTATGCTTGGGACGCGGAACAACGACAAGTGCCGCTATGCTTGTGCCCGATGACATTAACCCAATCAGTCATGAAGGAGGAGCAGCAAAAATAGAGGAGCAGGGAGGACGAGGAGCAGAGTTCGCGAAGCAGCAAGCGATGGAACAACTGAGAGTGGCAGCGGCAGAGAAAGCCTACGCAGGACATGCTAGAGAATTGGCGAAAAGGCAGATGGAAGTGGCAGAGGCAGAGTTCGCCATTGCAAAGAGAATTCGTGAGCGAGCTCAAGCAGAACTTAACAGAGCTCAGCTACTAAAAGAAGAGGCAACCAGTCGTATTAATGCCACTTGTATGGAGATCACTTGCCAAGCATGCAGGCAACAGTTTCAATATCAGCTTCCATGCAGGCCAACTACTGCAGAAGAGAATAGGAACAATGCCGCAATATTCATTCATGCTCCTGCCATCCCATGTACAGACGAGAATATTAGCCAGGAGAATTTTTTGTCGCTCCAGATGATGCCTGAGCCTGATTCTTACCAGCAGCTTCCATTAAATTCAACTTCCACATCAAAACCACAACATAGTTGAGCTTAACTATTTGCATTTGATGCACACGCTGTTATGGTTGTGCCCCACTAATTCACGGACAGCCTTTCCTTTCCATTTCCTTTTTAAATGTCGCCCACTCATCTTTCGGTATTATTTCTTTAAATGCTTCACACCATCCAAAGTATTTGACAAAATCAATGCAATGGAGTAAAGTTTTGATTAAAACAAAGGGAATCAAACAAATAAAAGAAACGCTCCATCCATCCGTATATTCAATAATTGTTACTAGCAATACCTCTGAGAGGTGTTGGTAGAGCACAAATAGATAAAGTTTATGGGTGTAAAATGAAAAAAAAAAAAAAAAATTTAGATGGAATTAAGTTTTGAAGTTATGTATTGATGACGGTCGTTGTAGATTTAGGCAAGATTTTACTTTAATTTGTATTTACTATTGATTTTGATTGGTAATTCATCCTCTGGGTGATAGGGGTATCCTTTTGTAAATGATTGTTGCCTCTCTCTTTGCATCTACGGATGTAGAGAAAGTTGGAGCAAGTGAAAGTAATTATGGCACCGAAGGGTGAAGAAATTCATCCCGAAAATCGTTCACAAGGTAATGCTACTGATTCCGATCCTCCATTACCTGATGTTGTTTTGGATATGCTTGAATTTGACAAACCCTGCCATTTTTTTGAAAATTTTACTTTGATTACTTATTTTATGGGTCAAGTCCCACTTGAGAGCCTTTTAAAACAATGGGTTCACAATCACTGGTAAGGGCATGGAGTGAAACTAGTAGAAGTCCAGAACCTTACCAAATGCTTTCTTTTGTTTCGTTTTTCCAACCCTGAACATTGCAAAGCCATTGTCAACCATGGTCTTTGGTTTATTCGCAACACTTTGGTTGTTTTTTCTCATTGGACTTGGGACTTTCAAATTTCGGAACAAGCAACGCTGAAAATCCCCGTTTGGATTGAGTTTCTTAGCTTTCCTCTCCTTTTATGGGGTTTATTGATCAACGCATAAAACCCATCAAGCACTTCATATGCCATGAGCAAACCAAGTTCTTTATTGCTCGTCCCCAAAAGAGGGTTTGTGTTGAAATGGATTTATCCCAGGATTTGAAAGACTCCATTGATATACAAATCAAAACTAATAGATTTTTTTAGCGGATTTTATATATCAGTCTCCTGAATACCTACTTTTGGTGCCACTCCTCAAACCACATGATTCAGGGATGTCCTTTAATGGTGCACGCACCTCTTGCTTCTCAGGAAAAGGGTGGCCCTGAGGCCAAACCTCACAATGACAACAATGATGGTTGGACCACAATCACCAACAAAAAGAATAACTCCACAAAAGGTGGCGACAAGCCATAAGCTTATTCATACAGACCTATTCGGAATAATCATGCCTCGACATCTATTGGCAAATTTGTTTTGCCTAATAAAGTTTCACCTCTACTTGTCCATACACCACAAGCATTGGCTTTTCTAGTTGAGGCACCACCCTTAGCTCCACCATCACAACACACTCCTAGGGTGAATATCTCAAAGGAAGAATGGATTTTGGCCACCTTAGATCACAAATCAATGTTCCAATGTTCTCGAAATCCCTCTCCCTCTCCTAAGGAGGAGGAATATATGGCTCATAAGAGACAACCATTTAAAATGCTTGACTACATGCCAAATAAGCTAATGTATAATTAGTTTAGTACGATTGAAGATCTCACATAGGAGAATGATATGCACCTCGATGGTTCCCAATGATTGTTTACTCTTGGAATGTTCAGGGCCTTACCAATCCTCTACGTAAGTATGCGATCAGGAATAGTTGTCAGCTTTTTAGAAATATGAAAATTCTCTACTTACAAGAAGGTGAGATTTTTGGCTTTTTATTGCAGAATGCAATACAAACAATTTGGCCCAGGGCCATTTATCAAGGTACTGGGCATGGTGGGGTCATCAATTTATTGGCCCTAAAGCTTTCTCATAACATTATTTTTTAGGGTTTGGACCCCACCCATCGAGTGGTGTGGATCCTTTTTTACTTTGATAATTGTATCATTGGGCTTGCTAACTTGTATGTCTCTAATGATGTTGTGAAATGGGATTCACTCTGGATATGGATGGTTGATTTAATTCATGATGCGCATTGGGTCCTCTGCGGTGATTTCAACATGGTGGAATCTGTTGAGGATAAGGAAGTGTGCCTTCCCATGCATGTTAGGAATAAAACTAGAAATTGATGCAAAATAATTTCATAGAATCACAATAATAATAGATATAAATAGAGATGCAAAAAGAACATAAATAAACATGCAAAATAAGAAGACTAGATTTACCATGGTTCACCCAATGTGGGCTACATCCACCAAGAAACACTTTCTCAAATTTTATTAAAAGCCATGAGAGTACAAACCACTCTCAGATCATTCTTCTCACAATTACAATGCACAAATATTATTTAGAGTTGCACTCAACAAACCTTTCTGAATTCACACTTGAATTTACACACTCTGTTCTTCCTTTTCAAACCCTTGTTCTCATGATATATTACCTATGAAATATCCATCTATACATAATACATCAACAAAGTGATATTCAAAACAATGGGTACCAAAAATATGGGCATAATCAACCCAAAATGGTTTCCCATTAAAGGGGGTCCAAATTTTTTTTCGAGGGCTACCGCCCCTGAACCTCCATTTGTTAGGGGCTATCACCCCTAAACCTATATTTTATATAGAGTGGACAATAACTTTTAAATGTACACTATTTGAAATACATTATAATTTAGAAATAGGCTCCACAACACAATAATCTCCTATTTGGAGATTGATTTCCTTTGAGCAGGGTTCTCGACCCTTCATTATCATCTGTGAAGGCCAATCGAAACTGAACATAGCTTTAGTTTCTCCTTTTTGACCACCTTGGTCATCATATCTGTAGGATTCTGACTGGTATGAATCTTTTCTAGCTTCAACTTCTTTTTCTTCAAAGTTGTCTTGAAGAAATGGTACCTCAACTATATATGCTTCATCCTATAGTGGAAAGCAGAGTTCTTTGTTAGATGTATATCGCTCTGGCTATCACTATATAGCTTCCCTTCCTCCTACTTATGCCCCAACTCTTCAAGCAACTGTTGTAACCAAATAATTTCTTTGTTTGCCTCTGTGGTAACAACATACTTAGCCTCTGTGGTTGACAAAGCCGTAAGTTTTTGTAGTTATGAAATCTAAGTCATCGTTGTGTCACCTATAGTAAATACATATCCTATTGTACTCCTCCTACTG
The DNA here is from genome assembly GCA_037957365.1 of Torreya grandis. Taxonomy (NCBI): domain Eukaryota; kingdom Viridiplantae; phylum Streptophyta; class Pinopsida; order Cupressales; family Taxaceae; genus Torreya; species Torreya grandis. The sequence continues at coordinate 3,833,133 of JARHVA010000365.1, read as the reverse complement.
TCTAAATCTCCAACCATGTCTGAATCTATATAACAATACAAAATGGCATCCAATCCACCATAGCTTAAAACTATCCCCATGGTCCCTCTTAAATACCAAAGGATCCACTTCACTACCTTCCAATGTTCTCTATCTAGATCACTCATGTACATGCTTATTATTCCCACTGCATGGGCAATATCTGGCGTAGTACACACCATGACATACATCAAGCTACCAATAGCTGATGAGTATGGTACATGTGACATCTAGATTATCTCCTCCTCTATGTTGGGACACTACTCTTTTGGTAACTTAAAATGACCTGCCAAAGGAGTCCCAATCGGTTTAGCATCCTGCTTACTAAAGCTCTCCAAGGCCTTTTTGATGTACTCTTCCTAGGATAAATTCACCTTTTGTTCCTTCCTATCCTGAGTTATTCTCATACCAAAGATTTGTTTTTTTGCTCCCAAATCCTTCATAACAAAGGAATTACTAAGTTGTTCCTTGAGTACCTTTATTTCTTGCATGTTCTTACCTACAACTAACATATCATCCACATATTGACAAAGGATAATGTAATCACCATCATCAAACTTATTGATATATATGTAATGGTCTAAATGACACTTGGAATATCCCTGTCCCATCATAAAACTATCAAATTTCTTGTACCACTATTATGGAGCTTATTTTAAGCCATACAAGTTCTTCTTCAATTTGCATATCGTGTTTTTCTTTCTTGTGACCTCATATCCCTGTGGTTATCCATATACAAGTCCTCCTCCAAATCACCATGAAGGAACATAGTATTTACATCTAACTACTCTAAGTGTAAGCCTTTCACTGCCACTAGCCTAAGAATAGTCCTAATAGAAGTCATCTTTACCACTGGAAAAAAATCTCATCGAAATCAATTCCCTTCTTTTGTGCAAATCCCTTTACCACCAACCAGGCCTTGTACCTTTTCTTGCCTCCATCATCTTCTTTAACTCTATACACTCACTTGTTCTACAATACTCTCTTACCTTCAAGTGGGTTTACCAAATCCGAAGTCTAATTTTCCATAAGAGACCGATGCTCCTCATCCATAGCTTGCTCCCACTTATTCCTAACATCTACCTGCATTGCTTCTTCAAAACACTCTAGCTCTCCATTGTCAACGAGTAATAAATAATTAAGAGATGGAGAAAAATGTTTAGGTTCCCTTTTTACCCTAAAAGACCTCACCACATGAGTTTGGGGTTCTTGTGGAGTAGGTGCTTGAACTACTTGCTTTGACACTTTATCATCTGCAATGTCCTATAGTACTGTGTACTCTTTTCTAGAATCCTCTTTCTGATCCTGCAACTGTTGTTTATACATGACTTTTTCATTAAAGACAAAATCCCTAGACCTAAAGATTTTCTTGTCCTTAAGACTCCAAATTCAAAAAATAAAATTATCCTCACCATAACCAATAAAGGTGCATTTTTCAGACTTAGCCTCTGACTTGGTCCTATCATCCTTATCAATATGAACGAAGGCTTCACAACCAAATATTATAATAAATGAATAATCAACCTTCTTACCAGACCAAGATTCTTCAGGTATGCCTCCATCCAAAGCAGATGAAGGACCCCTATCCATTAGATATACTACCATGTTTACTGCTTCTGCCCAAAACTGAAGAGGCAATCTTGCATGCAACCTCATGCTGCTAGCACGCTCCATGATAGTCATGTTCATCATTTCTGACACTCTATTTTGTTGTGAAGTTATTGGAACCATCCTCTGTCTATGAATTTCATTCCTTGAGCAGTAATAAAAAATGCATTGTTGTAATATTCCCCACCATTATCTGACCTAAGACATTTTAACTTGAGACCTGTTTCATTCTCAACCAAGGCTTTCTATTTTTTAAACGTATCAAACACATTATATTTTCTCCTAATACCATACACCCAAACTTTCCTAGTTACATCATCAATAAAAGTGTCATAATAAGACGACCCACCAATAACATATACCTGAGCTAGCCCCCATACATCTGAATGAACTAGCTCTAACTTATTCTCCTTCTTAAGGTCCAACCTTGAGAAACTTTATCCTTTTCTATTTTTCATACACACAGTCTTCACATAAATCTAAATTAGATCCTTTTAATCTAGGGAATTGATCCTTCAAAATTTGTATACCCTTTTAGCTCATGTGACTGAGCCTGTTGTGCCATAAAGTTGCATATGCATCTGAAGCAACTAAATTACAATAATCAACACTACTTGATAAATACAGGGTGCCAACCTTCTTACCTCTTGCTACCACAAGAGCACCCTTGGTCACCTTCCAAGAATATGCTATAAATGTCATCATACAACCTTCACTACCTAGCTATCCTACAGATACCAAATTTCATCTCAACTTAGGGCACATGCTTGACATCCTTCAATAGCCAAGTGTTCCCACTCTACATCTTGATCTAAACACTTCCTTTTCCTACTATGCTACAAGGCTCATCATCAGCAAGGTAAACATGTCAAAAATCTCCTTGAACATAATCAATAAAATAATGCTTATATGGTGTAGCATGAAAAGAAGCCCTTGAATCTAAAATCCAAGATTCAAAAATATTGTTAATAGAGATAATTAATGCATTCTAACAAATATACCTATTGCCACATTCACCTCCTTGGTATCTTTCTAATTTTTGTTCTTGTTCTGAAGAGACCAACAATCTTTCTTCACATGCCCAGTCTTTTCACAATGCCAACATACCATCTTGACCCTTGGTTTTGATCTTCTAGGACCATTTGATTTTACACACTTTCATTTTCCTCTAAACTTTTGTCTCCCTCTAGTATCCATCACCAAAGCATCACCTGAAATAGAAGTCTCCCCAGATCTTTTCTATCACATTTTCTCGCTAAAGATTACTCCTATGACATCCTCAAACTTCAACTTGGCATTATTAGTGACCGAGTTGCTCACAACCATTACTAGGCTATTCCAACTCTCTGGTAAGGAACACAAAATAAGCAAAGCCATAACTTCATCATCAAAATCTATTTTTAGAGAATTCAACATACTCACAACCGTATTGAATTTATTCAGATGATCAGCAACTGAACCATTTTTAGACATCTTCATATTAAATAACTTTTTTATTAATAATATTTTATTAAAAGTAGAAGGTTTCTTATATGAATTTACTAATGCATTCATGAGACCTTCTATCACCTTCTCCTATGATATATTAAATGCGACCAAAGATGCAAAGCATAACCTAATGGCCCCAAGTGCTTTCTTTTCAAGAAGCACCCAAGCCTCATCTGTCATACTCACTGGTTGCTTTACTTTTCCTCCTAGCAGAGCATGGAGGTCCTTCTGATAGAGATAATCCTCCTTCTGCATCTTCCATAAACCAAAGTTCTATCCATTGAAATTTTCAACCTTTGATATGTGCTCATCATCCATAGCTCCCACTTGAACTAATAACCCTTCCTACGATTCAACACTTTAGCAAATACAACTTGAAGCTCTGATATCAGTTGTTAGGAATAAAAATAGAAATTGATGTGGAACAATTTCACAGAATCATAAGAATAATAGATATAAATAGAGATGTATAAATAACATAAATAAACATACAAAATAAGAAGACTAACTTTAATGTGGTTCACCCAATGTGAGCTACATATACCAAAAAACACTTGCTCAGATTTTATTACAAGATATGAGAGTACAAACCACTCTCAGATCATTCTTCTCATAATTACAATGCAAAAATATTATTTGGAGCTACATTCAACAAACCCTCCTGAATTCACACTTGAATTCACACACTCTATTCTTCTTTGTCAAACCCTTATTCTCATGATGTATTACCTATGAAATATCCATCTATACATAATACATCAACAAAGTGGTATTCAAAATAATGGGTACTAAAACCATGGGTAGAATCAACCCAAAATGGTTCCCATTAAAAGGGGTCTAATTTTTTTCAGGGGATACCACCCCGAACCCACATTTATTGGGGGCTGCCACCCCTAAATCCCATTTTTTGGGGGCTGCCACCCTCGAACCCTTACTCATGGCCCACCCTGGCCCTAAACCCCGATGATAATACATATAGAGTGTATAATACATTTTAAATGTATAATATTTGAAATACATTGTAATTTAAAAATAGGCTCCATAACACGACAATGCATTAGTATGCTGGTGAATGAGAGGTTTGGTTTTATATGCATAACAAACTTAGGGTATTTGATCCGAATTATCATTAGAGGAAAAACTCAAATACCCCCTAATTTACTTAGTCTAATTTTTGATAGGGAGAAGATAGGGTGCTTCAACGGCTAGACTGAGATTTCCTAGCTGAACAAGATCCCTTTTTTGCCCTGATGTATGACTAGCCAATGTCAGTTATCTTTGATAAATTTTATCAGATCACCACCCTATTTGTTTCAATATCAAGTGGTTCACACCTCAAGTGATGGCTATCTCAACTCAATTTTATCTCAATACTACTCACCTTAAACATGAAAGAACAATGGGGCATATAATCGAATCTAGAACCTAGTTCCCCAACTAGAAGGGGACACTAGCTGGATCCAGTAGTGGTCGAATGATCTTACTCGAACTTCTACCTTTCTTAAAATTTATGATAAATAAGTGGCCTCTTTCTAGCATCATTTTCATAATGCTAAAAAATGTGAATACCTCTAGGCTTCACAAGAACTAGAACTGTCTCCTTTTAATATTCAACTTCAAACTAAAGTATCCCATTGGCATTATAAAATTCAAGTAGAGGAGGCTCACAAGGCCAGAGGAGCTCAACTAAGAGCTCATATACATTGGTTGAAAATAAGAGACAAAGTCTCTAAGGATTTATTTGCCCTTCTCTATTCTAAAAGAGTCACTGATAGAATTAAATTTGTTAAGGAAACGCCTGACTTACCAAATGTCCTGACATTGTGCAAGTTTTTGTTCATCACTACCATGGAGTTTTTTTAGCTCGAGCTTCCTCTCTAGAATGAGAAGTGACTTTCAATCAATGCCTTCAGGTGGTTCCTTGTAAAGTTTCCAATTTACAAAAGATTGCTTGTGATAGGCCCTTATCTCTTGGTGATCTCCATGAGGTAGTTAATCAGATGGTAGTTGACAAAGATCCAATGATTGATAGTTTCCCATGTGAGTTATACTAAGATGTTTTGGATACTTTAGGCCTTGATCTTCATAAGGTATATTCTGAAGTTATTTTAAATAATTCTTTGAGACCCCATATAAATTAGGATAATATTAAATCTATTCCCAAAGATGGTGACCCTAAAATTATCACCAATTAGAGACCTATTACTCTTCTCGACATCTCCTATACGATTATTATTATGGCTTTAACCCTCAAGGTTAAACATTTTCTTCCTTTAATTTTCAGAAGTGAAAAAACTATTTTTATTCAACACAAGTTCATTTTGTATAATATCATTATTGTCTAGGAAGGTATGGGATGGGTTCGTGTCTCTAATAAAAAATCTCTATTTGTCAAAATTGGTTTTGAAAAGGCTTGTGATCATATTGAGTGGCCTTTTATTCTAGCCATGTTACAGGCCCTTGGCTTTGTCCCCAAATTTATTCACATGATCAATATGCTTTTCTAGGATATTGGGGCATGTATTACAATCAACAACACTCAATCTTCTTAGTTTGAACTTCATCATTTTATATGACAAGGATGTCCTTTATCCCCTTCATTATATGTGCTAGTAGTGGAAGAATTTAGCTACCTATTAGCTAATTACATTGTAAAAGGTTTGTGAAAGGCATTTCCCTTCCTTAGTTTGATCGATAGTGGTTGAATGGCCATTTTACGGATGATTCCTTTCTCACTCTTCAAGAGGAAGAAGAGTCAGTTAAGAATGTTATCGAATGCCTCCATATTTTTTGTTTGGCTTCAGGTTTATCTATCCAAAGGAGAAAGACTCAATGCTACCATCAATCCTTGGGTCTCAAACCTCTTTGGATGGAGGGATATCAATGGCAGTGGCTTCTTCTAAGGGTTTAGTTTAAATTCCTTGGCATCCCTTTTGATTTTTGGGTTTTTCCCTCTGAGTTATGGTCTTATGTGGTGTAAAGGGTTGAGAAAAAAATTCTTTCTAGATCACAAAGCCTTTATCTTTAGCTGGAAAATTTTAGATTTGTTATAAGGTTTTGGTAGCTACACATGTTTATTACTCTTCTTGTTGGGCCCCTTCTAATATTGCTTATAGTAAATTAGAAAAATTCCTAAGATATTTTCTATGGGCTAATTCTAAAGGTCACAAGGAATTTCATAGAGTTGCCTAGAGCATATGTTGCCAACCTAAGGAAGCTGGTGGTTTAGGTCTTTTGGATATTAAAATTCAACGCCTTTCTCTCAGTGTTAAATGGATTATTAGGGGTCTTGTTGGTGATGAAGCCTGGAATATTCTTTTTCGCCATTATATTTCTCAAGGACTTCCATGTGGCAAGAAGGTTTGGCAAGGCTTGGGAATTCACTCCCTTCTTTTCATCCCAGTACGAGTTAAAATTAAGGGTATTTTTGTTATGCAAAGCCTATAGAAGGCATGAAAGAAGCTTAAAACCCATCTTAATTGGATAGACGAGGGTTTCAGGAATGACAAATCCATTAATTTCCATTCTCTTTGGTGGTCACCTTTCTTAGATTTTCACAATGTTCCCTTTGACTTAGTCCCTTGAGTTAAAGGATTAAGATTGTTTAGGTAAGGTGTGAAAAATATAGGTGATCTTTTTTACAAGGCGAATCAGTCCTAGCTCACTTGGCAGTAAATTCAGAACAAATTTCATTTAAATAATTCAAATGCAGAGACTATAGCATAAATTCAAGGCTCTATACCAGATGAGTATTTGCACAAGATAGGGGTCAACTCCCTTATTCCTTAGTGGAAGGATTGGCATTGGCCTACGACCATTCTTTTCACTTGATATTCTCCTCGGTTGGGTTATAATTTATTATCCCCTCAACACATTTCAAATGAAATGCTCAACCTTAGATGGAATATTTATTGTAGTCATGGGGTTCGGGCTAAGCAATTTAACATTGTGTGGTCTACTATCATTGAGCCCAAAAAAGCTCATTTTTTATGGTGTCTCTTTTATTAGGGCTTGCCTATGGGTGACGAGCTCAAGCATCTCAGGGTTTCAAATCCCATCTGCTCGTCTTGTTGGGAACTTGAGACATTTAAGCACCTTTTTTGTTTTTTCTCTCACACACAATCTATGTGGTGCTGGATTCATTCCCTCTTTCAACCTTTTTAACCTGAATTCTTTACATGGAAAATGGCTCTCTTGGGGGACTTGACTCTGCTTCCTACAAAATACAATAGATTTTGGTTGATATTTTGAGTTGATATTTTATTTCAAATATGAAAAGCTATAAATTATGCTTGCTTTAATCATGAAGAGATGGAATGCAGTTTTTCTGTTATTAACAAAATTACTATTCTATCTAATGTTACTCTTCAGATTCAAATCTAGACAAATAATTTTTTCCTATAACTTAACCATCTCTAGCGTTTGCTCGACCACTGGGGAAAAGCCCCATGCATGGTTAAACGATAACCTCCTGAGCCACCATGTTATCCTAAACCTCCCTGAGGGTGAGGACATGGTCCATGCCAATAGCATTCTAAAACTAGACACATGAGTCATTCTCCTCTTTGATCACCACCTTGATGGTCTTCTCTTCAACGTGGTGGTTTGAGTGCTTATTCTAAATCTAGAGGTGATGGCAAGTGATGGGGCCCTCCTCCCTCAAATCATGATGGTGACAATAGGGGTTGGGGTTCTCTCTCCCAAGATAAATTTTTGTGATTGACTCTAGAAATCTCTCCTAAAAGACACAAAGATGATGAATTAGAAGCTCAACAAAGTGACGGTTGGGAGCCCTTACCTGTAGATGAGGATCCTCCTGGTCTGGGAGGATGGGGTGATAAGCCTTAAGACCCACCATCTCCACCACCTCCCCCAACTTTCATATTTGTTATGGATGCTTAATTGTCCTCTTTTTTTTTGTTCCTTTGCTCATTTTGCTTAGCTATGATGAACTATTGATGTGATATTTTTTATGTGATCATTTATTGACCACCTTTTGGACTTTTCCCTAGGTGTTTTTTCCCTCGATATAATTTTGCTTGTGGAATGTGACTTCTCTACCTATTTTTTTTGTATGATTAGCATTGTACTATATTTCTATTTTATTAAAACATAAATATGCTCTTAAATCAAAATATATAAGAAAAGTTATATATTCGTAAAAAATAAATAAATTTAATAATTATTTTAATTAATATATTTGAAATATTTAATATTTATAGTTTTATAATTAACATATGTAAATAAATTACATTTTTATTTTCACAATATTCATTAATTTCAATCATAATTAAAATTTGATTTTTTAATATAATTATATTTACATTTTTATTATAAAATATAATATTTAAGAAAAAAAAACATATTAAATATAAAATGAAAATTTAAAATACTTTTTAAATTATATATATATACTTACTTTAAATTATATTAATATTTAAATAAAAATATTAAATATATAATCATTATTTAAAAAAATCATAATATATAAAATCTACTTTCAAATTTAGTCCTGACCCTTAAGATCAAAGATTGAATTTCATATCATTAATATATATACTCCAATCTTTCCTTACTACGATATTTAAAGCCAAACCATCTATTGTCCAATATTAATATTGATGAATGTCATATATATATATATATAGATAGATGAAGATTCTCTCACGTCACTTTTTACATTGGAATTACACTCAAGTTAGAATTCTCAATTTTACATGTACTAAACATTTTGAATTATGCAAAATGCAAATGCATGCAAATAGTTTAGTAAAAAAGAGTGTAAGAAATTAATATTTGAAATTTATAATATTAAAATATTATAAATTTTAGTTTCTATTTTAAATAATCAATTTTTTTTCAAAGCATATTTGTTAAGACAATCTCTTTCTATTAAGATTGTTTTTAATAAAATTTATACATAATATAAAAGATTAAAATGGAAATTCTTAATTTTTTATAGTTGTAATAGTTATACAAATTATTTAAATACAAACATTTTCAAAAATAATAAAATATTATAATTTAAAAAATAAAATAAAATAAATATATTTGTTCAAACCTTAATAATTAAACTAACAAACATTATTTTAATTGGAATTATAGATGGTATTATATTTTTCTCTTCACAATCAAATATGGATGGAATTTTAATAACCTTTTTTTCCATCTTTGTGATTTCATTTACCTAATCTTACAAATGATCGATGTATTCAATGGATCTCTAAACTTAGATTTCACACTAAATGTATTCCATATATAAAATATCACAATCAAATATGGATGGAATTTTAATAACCCTTTTTTCCATCTTTGTGATCTCATTTACCTAATCTTACAAATAGTCGATGTATTCAATGGATCCCTAAACTTAAATTTCACACTAAATGTATTCCATATACAATATATAATTATTGTTTTAAGTTGCTAATAAAATAATATATTTCAAAAATAATATTTAAAATTTTATCAATAATATTTATAGATTTAAATTTAATTTTAATTTTAAGTTATTTTTAAGGTAAGGTTCAATTTTTTTTCAAAAATAACATTTTTTCAGGGGAGAGTATAAAGGGAAAAGGGGGTTTTGAGGATACCCATGAATGGGTTTTTTGAGAATGTCTCTATTCTACCTAAATTAGAATTTAGTTCAAAAAAAATCATTGTCTTGAATTTGTCTACATCTCTTTCTATCCAATTTATGTACATTTATAAATATTGATGTGATTATTTTAAATCATAAAATAATATTATAAATTAAAAAATATGATATTTACATATTCATTTGTGTTCAAAAGAATAGAAGTAAACATATTTATCATATCTAAATAAATAATAATTTAATTATTGAAAGTAAATATTTTATTCTTTTAATTTTATTAAAAATATTATTATTGAATAAAACTTTTGTTTTTTTTGAAATGAAATCTATGTTTTCTTCTCATGGAGATATTTGTATTCTTACATGTAAAAAACAAAAATTATATTGAAGTAGATCAAATCTAAGAAATTTTTATTTCAAAAAATATTTTAATTTTTTTTAATTTAGAGATAAATTACATAATAACAATATTTTATACAAACAAAAATAAATTATAAATCAACACTATATAAATATTAACATCACAATTAATATTGTCCATGATAAATACATTAAAATATATTCCCACTATCATTAAATGTAACTTTCATTTCCTTAAAAAAAATTATTCATTAAAATGCTAAACATCCAAAACCTTTCAAAAACATTGCACAGTTTCTATTTGGAAGGTAAAAATTTGTGTTTAGATTATAAAATAAATGACTCATGAATTATTCATTGTTAATAACATTGAAAGAGTAATAATTTGAGATTGTTTCTTTGTTCTTCGACATGCTTCAATATTTAAGTACAATTTTGAAAACTAATAATAAATAGAATATTAAAAATATTAAAGATAAACGGTTATATTTTCACTAAATATTATGATTGTTTATTTAGATAAAGAATATTTAGACAATTTTTCATTGGAAAAATTTTCTTTCCTACCACAAAGTTTAAAAAATACTCAATTTAGTAGGAAGGGATAATAAAATTAGAGTTGCTCAATAAAATGTTCATTAGTTTTGGAATAAAGATTACTAAAACTATGTAATTTTAATAATAATGAGTTCTTTATCAAAATTATTTAAAATATAATAAAATTAAAATTATATTAATTATTGATATTTGAAAATCTAGTAAATTATTATATTTAATTTATAATTTTTTTAAAATTTAATTTTTTTTTGATGCAACAAGAATTGATTCTTGATGAATTCTTTATGAACCAAACAATTGAACCAACAACCATACACATAATACAACTTAATAAAAAAAAAACTCCAATAAAATTTATTATATTATATTTAACCAACAAAATGATATAAACTCTTCATTTCTTATTTAACTCATTTATCACCTTTAAAATATAATTAATGTGTACATATAAATTAAGTCACATTTATTATTGAACTAAACACCCTCACACCATTTTTAAAATACGAATTTGTGTATCATTTTTATGCTCACTTATTGTGAAAGGAAAGTTTGCTTACACTTATTCTAGGATTTGAATAATTTTGCTTGTAAAATACCATTTTCATGTAAAAGACCTTCCATTAAAGTTTTCCATTAATGATTTGATTTTGTAAGCAATATCGATGTAAAGGGATAAAAAAATCATTGCCACAATCTTATAATAAGCGGTCAAATAAGAGCCTAAATCTTAAAAATTTCAACCTTGGGGAAGCACACCATCATTAAAATAAGAAATTTGAATGTGTATCCATACTTCATCCTAAGCAAGTTTAATTTATATGACTAAAAATATAATGCATTCTCCTTCCTCTATTTACCCTCACTAATGATTTTTGGGTATATATTTAATATATTTTTATAAAAGTAAAAGTTATTACCAAATTCAATATAAATTGAATATTAAATATATTATATTATTTATAGAAATATACCGATTTTTTTTGGTTGAAAGTTTATATCAGTAAAATTAAAAAACAATTTGTAAACAAAGAAGTTACATAATAATAATATAAGAATGTGAATACTCAAAATAATTTGTATTAATGGAGAATAAATGTGTAACAACCACTTAGTTAAGACAAGTGGTAGCTAACTAACGTAGACTAAATAATCACCTAATTAAGCTAAATCTATGTATAGGGATAATCCATTTAATGAATAAAATGAATAATAAACACCATACACCAACACCCCCCCTAAAGCGTAGATTAGGTGGGCAGAGAAAATGGGTCCCAACAACAAGGCCAAATGAGGTACCCACGTACGATGCAACTCTCAAAAAGAGAAGTAAAAAGAGAAACCCAGTGGAAAAAAACTCCCCTTGCCCCCCCTGCCTCCCCGCCTCCCCCCCCAAAAGAGAGAAAGAAAAGAAGGTAGGACTAGAAATCCCCACTCAAAGCTAAAACTGCTTGTATCCACCATGTATCCTATGAAGCAGTCTCCTAGAGAGACTGTGGATCATAAGTAGATGCAGTGAAGAGTGGATCACCATGAAAAGGTGAATGAATCTACCAAGTATTTGATAGATCTCCAACCAAGGTGTGGTTCTTATACAAGGAACTATGCTTCTCATGCAAATTAGAAATGACAATTGCTCCATGAAGTGATGGTGCATCTGAAGTAGAAGTGAAAGAGTGTGAAAGGCCCTACAACTATGTAGAAGATTGTCCAATGTCTAATGTGTCATGAATCAAATATCCTAATCCCTAAAAAGTTTGTGGTGGATCATAAGTTGGTGGATCAAAAAATAACTCCTCAATACATGAAAGGTGATAAGGAAATGGATAAAGTGGGTCCCAATCACTACTATAGTCATCTATAGCGGAACAATAGTCATCAACATCATAAATGTGCTTAGGCTCTAAAGTGTCATTAACTAAAAGTGAATATAATGAAGAATATAAAAGAGGGACAAAGTGGGAGAAGGAATATACCTGAGTCTTATGATCGACTAAACCCATTGAAATGATATTGTCATTGTGCAACTCTTTGACATACACTAAATATGGAATGAACTCAACTCGCATGCCCTAACTAAGGTGGGTAATCTGATAGACTCATAGGAGATTAGTTGATAGTGAGGGAATACTTAGAACATTGTTAAATGTTTCACCACTTACGTCAACATACCCTCTCTTAAAAACCTATGTAGAAGTATCATCACCTAGTCAAACATAAGAAATGCCACTCAAATCTAAGAAAGTGAACTCCATGTGTAAAGAAGCCATATGATGTGATACACTAGAATCAATAACACATATAGGAGTTGGAGGTACTACTGCAACTAGAGATCCTCCCTTTGTTTTCTCTTTTCTTGATTCTTTCCCTTACTTATTTACATTATAAAATTCACTAAAATATAAAGTGCCAAAATTTAGGAGGGTCAATCTTAATTCCATTTAATAAAAAATATAATTATAAATACCCTACACCAATATTATCACTGTCATAAAAATAACTCGATATGGTAGTGGTCCTATGAAGAGGGTTTAATAGGATGATAAAATGGTAAATATAAAAAATAAAATAAATATTGTAATAGTTTATTTACTCTTAATATCCATGGTTATTGGCATATGATTTGTTGTGTTGAAACCAATCATACTACTATTGCTACTCCCACTCTGTTATGTGTAGGAATTTGGCTCTATCCATATATAGGAGTGATTCCTCTCAATTCTCTAGATAAGTATCCATACCTAATTATTAGTGGTCCATTTGGTGACTTATTTATAAACAAAAGTTATTTAAAACTTAATGGTTGAAGTTATATGGTTGAATCTTTATGATTGCACATAAATTTGTGTGGAAGGGAGCTATATTTTTGACATATTAGATGCTTCTCTTGCAAGCTCATTAATGGGTCATGTGACAAGGGTGAAAAATTTAGAGAATGTTATCAAGAATGTCGCTTATGTTATTTCAAAGGAATAGGAGAGCATTGTATTCAAATCTTGTGAACTCATATCAATTAGAATGGACATAGAATCAAAAGAGAAGCAATCATAGGAGATCAATTCTCACAACATGCAACTTGAGTCAGTTGAATTTGAATCTATAAATCCTAAATATGAAAGCTTATTTAAATTTATACTACTAAAGTACAGAAAAATGATTTTTTTCATTCATCACTCCTGCATCTATATTAATTCCATATAATAGGCACAAATAACCACTTATACTAAGAAAGCCTACTTCTACTTCTACTGAGCAAACCTACATTTCAAGAGGCAGATTCAAAAATAATAAAATGCACAATCATGACAATATGACTACGAAGTCCAAGCAAAGGATGAACCATGGAGAGGATAAGAAGAGACAACAAAAGAATAAATTCAAATGCTACAATTACAATAAAATGGGGCATTTTCAATGGGAATGCCAAAAATAAGACAAAGATGTAAAATTGGCCAAGAAAGAAAACGTATAATGTGGCAACTCATGGACAAAATGAAGGTAACTTATTCATTGCATCTTTATTTATTCATAGTTCTTCAAGTGATGTTTGGTATATATATTCAGGTTCAAGTCAACATATGGCATTTAATTTAAGGAAATTTTTAAATCCATTAAAAAAGATAAAGAATGAAAATGAAAAGATATTGCTTGGTGATAATCCTGCTTACAACATAGAAGGCTATGGTGATGTTACTATTTTTTAATCGATACTGGGTTTTAATGGGACCCTTTACCAAAAACAAAAAATAATCAAAAAATAAGATAGGCTTGGATTGATAGTAAAAAACCGTCAAGGCATATAACCAACAAATTCCAAACAAAACACACTACTAAAAAGTATTAAAAATACTTCCAAATTAAATAAAATACCAAATATACAAAAAACTAAAAACTAATTCTTACTGAGTCTCACCCTTTTTTACTTTGCTGTGAGATTGAAGTATCCTAGAAGGGGAACTAGGTATGATATGACATTTTTTATTAATTCTAACAACTATCTATTATTCTTGATTACTCAAAATACTTGAATCTAAACTTGGAGAGATGCACCTATTTATCGATGAGCCTATAAAAACCTTTTTACATTCTAAATTATCAAAAATCTTATCAACTGGACCAAAAACCTCTGAAATTAGTGAAAACTTCACTAGATGAGGCACACTTAAATCATCCCCCTATGCTTTCCCTGAAACTTTGATAACAATTTTAGAAGGTACAAAAAAAGGATGAACTAAGAGATGATCCTCCTTAGCATCCTTCCACCATGAAGAATATACTTTCTCTTAGAGCTAAGGAAAGAAGCAACCAAATGGCTTGTTTTGAAACATATCTGACATATGAAAGGCAATCCTTTATAATCTAGGGTTTGAGTCCAACAATGGCTTTTGAACTTCAATACAATGGATTCTAAGAGATTTTTAGAAATATCCAAACATACAAGAATTCTGGAGAAAGTGGTTTGAGAAAAGTTGGATGTAGAAGCATCAATTTTTAGTAGATATCCTAGATTTCCACCAATGGATGACAAACAATATTCAACCGAAAATGAAAGTGATAGATATGGAAATTGCACCCAAGTAGGCCTGACAGTGAGATTACCAAGAAGAGGATTGAAGGAAGGGATCTAAGGTTTTAGAAAAAGAAGACGTTGATTCTAGCTCCAAGAGTTGGCCTGAATAACTTTTTTATGATCTAAAATATTGTTAAAACCCACAATAAAATATCCTCTAGCACAAGGATAAACTTCCACGGTGTCCTCAATTAGAGGTTACCATGAATCAGAAATCCGTTGATGGAGTGCAAGGAGGCTAGGCCATAATATATAAAATATGCAAACTATACCCCATTTTGAATACCACTCCTAAATTTTTAACACCACTTTAAGAGCCTCATCCAAAAAAGACATAGACAAAATGGACTTAACATTGCCCACCACTATTTTATCACTCTCCGAACCCAAATTTACAAAATATTTACCCCTTGTTAAATCTAAGTCCAACCCTATCGCACTAATTGTTACCCTAGCAGAAGTGAAGGAAGGGTTTGAAGCACTGATTAAATTATTTGCTTGACACTTCTCCTTTAAAAGTCCAAAACTAATAAAATCCCTATGCCTTGAAGCACTATTGCACTGAAGCCATTGTAAGCTTGGATCTACCTGCATACCTGACCATCCATTATGCTTATGAACATCACTGGAGTTTGTGAAAGGAGATGATGACATTGCAAAGGGCAAAGCAATGATAATTTCTCTTTAAGGTTTATTATCTTGCCAAAGCTTGGGAATTACTCTCGGGAATTTTTATTTTTATGGTGATATTACTATTGATATGAATAATGGAGAGATTATTTTTTTATAATGTGAAGTATATTCCTAGTTTAAATAAGAATTTTCTTTCAATTAGTCAAATCACAAATCCAATTTATAAAGTTGATTTTTAAAAAGATAATTTATTGATAAAGATACTATGAATAGATATAAATTGATTTCATCAATGAAATTAGATAGAGGAGTATACAAATTTAATTTAGGCAATACATGCACATAAGCTCTTATTGGAAGTCATGATAATTCTAGTGTATTATGGAATTTTAGGATTGGGAATCTTAATTATCAAAGTTTGGGTTTAATGAAACAATTGGGCATGATTTATGGACTTAAAAAAATACATTTACATTTAAGTGTGTGTGAATATTGTTTGTATGTAAAAAAAACAAAGGGATAGCTTTGAGAAAGGAGGAAAATACAATGTAAAATAAAAGCTTTAATTGGTGCATAGTGATGTTTGCCAATTTCCTACTTCTTCTCAGGTAGGATCAAAATATGAGTTAGACTTTATTTATGATTTTTTAATAAAAATTTGGGTTTATTGTCTAAATTAGAAAAGTGAGGTATTTGATAAATTTAAGATATTCAAAGCCTTAGTGGAAAATGAAAGTGGGAGAAAAATCTAAATTCTTAGTTCAGATAATGGAACAAAGTATAACACAAAAGAGTTTAAATTCCATAATGGAAATGTTGGTATTAAAAGGAAACTAACACTGAGATACACACCTCAAAAAATGGGGTTACAAAGAAAAAAGATAAAAACTTAGCATAAATGGCTAGGTGCATGCTTAAATCTAAGAATTTGTTTGATTATTTTTGGGTTAAAGCAATAGTTATTGTTGCATATATACTCAATGGGTCTCCTAAAAACTATGTAAGAAAAATGACACCTCATGAAGCATGGTGTGGTAGTAAACCATTAGTCAAATATTTTAGAGTATTTGGATGTGATGCTTCTTGTCATGTGCTTGATGAATTAAGGAATAAAATTGATAAGAAAAGCATGAATTGTATATTCATTAGTTATAGTGAATAATTTAAAAGCTACATGTTATATGATCCTTAAACTAATTAAGTTATTATTAGTAGGGATGTTATATTTGATGAAGCTATGTATAAGGAATCTACACCAAATATTGAATTAGTTCCAAAAATTGAGGACATAGAGAAGCAAGAACCCAATGAGAATGCACAAAGGCCCCTAAGGAAAAGGAAAAGCCTTATGATTTAACTTTTAAGGGTTTATGGAGTGTAATACCTAGGTTATTAAAGTGCCTTAGTATAATAAATCAGGGTAGAAATATGTTATACATACATCCACTGATTTGTGTAAGAATTAACCTAATTTAATATTTCTAAATATAATAATGAATGACATAAATAAGTACTTATTTAGAAACTAACTGAGATGAATGATCTTGAGGTTGAAAATTATTATGGAAGTAGATATGAGTGTCATAAATAGGGTCTAGGTGCTATAAACCCTCTTATACAATATCACTATACCTTAGACTGTAACACTGAGGTATTAGTGTCCTAATTTCAACACTAATGTCCTTGTGCAAAAATTTGTTTGATCTTTTGGATGTGCCTTCGACTGAGTCTAAACTACCTATACATGTGTGGATGAACTCTGATTCACTGTTTGTGAACTATTTTGAGCTGAATTAGGATAAAAAACTAGACCTCTATGCTTGTAAGATATTTGAGTGTCACAACTAGCAAAAGTGTGATGTTTGTTGGGTAGGCTGGACATCCTCAGCACACCTCTATGCTTAGAATTACCTACATACCAATACTTTGAGGAGGGATCAAGCCCAATGTAGTTCTCCCACCTAAATGATTGGTACAAGTGTAAATGAATGTTAGTAAGAGTGTCAACTTGAGTGCTTTGAATAAGGCTTGATATGTAATGGGCACCCTGGTTGCACCCAAAACTAACCCAACAGGGACTCCTTATGACTTCGGTAGATTTGCTGGTATTGCTTTTTCATGTTTTACAAAGACTAATGTATGTAACATAAATATAGAATTGCAAGCATAGATACACACAACTAAAATAACCAACACACTATATTTATATTAATTACAAAATGAGTAAACAAGTACAATGCCAGTCACGTGGTGACTCACTAAATCCCCCAGTGATCGTATGAACATTATTTCAAGTGGATATCCTAGCAAGTGCAGAAGGTGCTTTTATTTGGTTCTCCGACCCACAGAACTACGAACTCTACAGGCTAATTTTCTATAGACTCTGTAGACTGGATCTACGGACTCTACAGCCAGATCTACAGACTCTGCAGGCCACTTTTATAGACTTTGCAGCCAAATCTACAGACTCTGCAGGCTGAAATCTACGAACTCTGCAGGATGAAATCTATGAACACTGCAGGCTAAAAAACTATGGACTCTACAGGCTGAAATATATGAACTCTATAGGCTAAAATCTATGGACTCTATAGGCTGAAATCTATGGACACTGTAGGTAGAAAACTACAGACTCTGCAGGCAGAAAACTACAGACTCTATAGGCAAAAAACTACAGACTACGTAGGTAGAAAACTATGAACTCTGCAGGTAGTAAACTACGGACTCTACAAACAGAAAACTATAGACTCTGTAGGCAAAAAAATACGGACTCTGCAAGCACAAAACTACGAACTTTGTAGGAAAAAAACTATGGACTATGTAGGCAGAAAACTATGGACTCTACAGGCAAAAAACTATGGATTTTTCAAGTAAAAAACTACAGACTCTGTAGGCTAGAAACTACGAACTCACTTGGCTGCATATAGATGCTACAGTGATGAGCTGCTATAGTGGCATGGCTGCTAATGTGGTACAGCTACTATAGTGGCACAACTACTATAGTGGCATAGTTGCTATAGTGGCACGACTGCTATAGTGGCTGAGAGCACAAACTCCAAAGACCAATCCCAAGGATTGATGTCTAGAGTGCTATAGATGAGAAGGATGTTCTCAAATGCCCAAATAAGTTGCAAGTGCAACAATTGTTTTCTCCTTATCCAACATGCCCAAAGAAGCCACAAAGACTTCCCTTTATCCTTTCTCCAAGGGGTGACTCAACTCACTTGAGCAATGTGGGATAAAGGATGTGCAACAGTCCCCCATTAAAATATTGCTTATGTCTCCCTTGGGTATCAACCCTATAAAGTAAATGTTTAAAGTAACACTCAATGTGTTACAACTGGGTTAAATGTTACTTTTTTTGTAGCACTTCAGGCCTGAAAATATACTAGCAACCGGACTCTGAATGGTGCAAGTGATAGCTCACCAAAAAGTTCTCAGTAAGGAGCATCAAATCCAATCATCAAGACTAGCCTCCATTGCATCCTATTAACTTACTACAAATAGTAAGTGTGCTGGAAATTGAGTAAGTCAAATGCTAAAATGGGGACATTACATGATACTATAAATATCTATAGTCTATGCTTGGGATGGCTATAGATGACTATATGTAGAAATAGGGCAAAATAAGGATCAATAACCTTAATTATGCACAACTTATTCTAAGATTTTTTGTGTATTTTGCATCTCATTTCCATTTAGTGGATAAAGGGCTAATATTCATGTATTTATACTAATCTAGTTCTTGTGCATGGTTTGAAATAAGTCTAAGCCAACCCGAGGTGTCTTAAGAATTGAAAATATATCTTTTGGGGTTGAAATTTGGCAAAGGACACTAGTGCTAAAAATGGGACACTAGCATGGGGTGCTATTGTCCAAAGTACAACACTAGTATCCAAGAGGTAGAACCTGAGGCACTAGGGGCCTAAATCCTTAGGGGAGGGTCTAGGATTGATTTTGAGATGTATATGGATGTGTATAGTCCCACAAAAAAGATGGATAAGTGTCTAAAGAGGCCCTGCGATAGGTTTAGGGCTAAACTAGGGATGGGTGGTCTCAAGTGACACTCATTGCACTAAAGTGACATTTTATATGACTACATTCACCTCCCCTTTTATTATATAAATGCAACAAATAAAAATGACTAATATAAAGGAAAAATAAGCATACTTGGACCTACCTATGAGGCAAAGCCCATGAATCTAGGTTTGAGTGTGTGAAGTGTGCTCCATTGCATATCCTATAAATGAAACATGGATGAAATTAGTCCTTGCTAAAGAGATATTAAAATAAAAGATAAAACTAAGTAAAGAGATAAGAGAAAGAGGAAAGGAAAAAATACACCTCACTAGGTATGCAAACCAATGCAAGAACCTGGTGACCTACTATGTGTGTGTAACTAGTGATCAAATTGATGAATAGCTTGGACTGAGCTGATGGATTGATTAATACCCATGTATGGGTGGCTCAAGAACTTAATCTAGTTTTCACACCAACATTGCACACCCTATTTGGTGGATTGTACATTGTGAATAACTTGGATTGGACTAATGGCTTGTTGAACCCTCCTATGTAGGTGGCTCAAAAACTCAAAATAGGTTATGATTCCATCATTACCTTCTCATGTGTAGTATATGCATCTATAACTGAAACTAATTAATGTAATTATAACTATTTAGGATGGCCTTGGGGCCATTTATAAAATCTAAAATGAAAAATGGCCAAGGGGCCTCTTGGGCACTCGTGAATGTAGCTCAGGGACTATGCAAAAATGACAACTATTGCTGATGGAATAAGGCATAAATATGGCAGGAACTAGATGAAAATGGTGTTTAAAGTATATAACATAGAGAATGATATGGAGTTATAATTCCATCTGAGATGAGTTGGTGCAAAATTGATCATGTGGAAATAATGTGCTATGCACATGCCCCTAATTCTGATATCTATGCATATGGATTTTAGATTGAGTTACAACAATCTATGTCTATGCATATATGAAATTGAAATAAAAGTGATCATGTCATACATGATTCCCCTAATATGAACAAACCTCATATAATTCTATGAAAATTTGAGCATAAAATGATCAAATATGATAATAGGTGACTTAAACTTGTAAATTTGGACTACAACTACTGTGTTCTTTTACAAATTTAGATTTTCCTATTTTTGGGCTACTGGATAGTGACACACGATGCTAGTGTCCTCTATGACAGGGTAGTGTTTTTTGTACTATTTTTATACCAAACTAACTCTTATATTTGTCTGACTATCTTCCATTGTATTTTCCTAATTATGAGCTCTGTAATTCTATGTCTACATACTAAAAACTATATTCTAAGTTTACTTGGATATATAGCTCTCTATGGCAAACCCCTATGAATTCCCCATATTTTGAGTGGATTTATTGTACATATGCAATAATTTTACTCAAAATAAATTTTTTTCATGATGTATGTTGAGATAAGAACATATGATATCTTGGGAGGATCCTTCCTGAACAAATTAGCAGATAATTGCAAATACACAAAATAAACTATGAAAATCAAAAATATATTAACTCAAATAAGCAAAACTAAATTACAATAGCTAAAATTTAGAATCATTGGCCTCTTCAAGGGGGAAACCTCCCTTGAGCAAGCTCAGTTCAATATAATTCATAGATGCCTTAATTAACCTCAACACTTGCTTATATACTAAGTCTAATCTAAGAAACTACTACTTCCCATGAATGTGGGATAAAATAAAATGCTCATGGGATGACTTACAAAGCATATGCATCCATAAAAACTAATATACTAACAAACTAAAGGGAAGGGGTAGCATGGGTTCCTAACATATCTACGCAATAAACCAATATAATTTGTATACATGGCATCATAATGTAAGATAATATGAGCATAAGTTGGCAATGTATGATGTATGTTATATATATCATTCACAAGGTTGTCAATATAGATATAACAATGTAATCATGTGTATGAACATTGAATTTAAATAGTAATCTATGTAAACTACCTAGGGGGATGGGGCATGATGTCCATCAAGGCACCTAAGAAGGAATGGGATATGCATGAGGGCACTCATGGCATTGAAAACTAGGTGTAAGTGTAACAATTAAGATACAAGTTTCATGGCCATGACACATACATGAAATCATACATACAACACACATGAGGCATGTAAAATAGGCCAAGGGGCCATAATACAAGGGACATGGCCACATGTCACTAAATATTAGAAAGCAATACATATAAGGACATGTTCAAATGTCCACATATGCAAACAACAAGCAAGGTTGGCTTAGAGACACATGGAAGGACATGTTCAAATGTTCGCATAAACAGTCAAGAAAACACACATAAGGACATGGGCATAGGTTCAAAGCATACATACAATTAAAGTAAATGACATAGAGCCATAGAATAGTGGCATATTCAAATTCCCTTGAATAGATGTATAAATAGGGAGACACAATCAAGTCTAAACTAGGAAAGCTTGAAATGAAAGTATACATGAACATGTTGTACAAATCCACATAAGAGCAAAGATATACATACCTGAGTCTATAGTAGTAGTAGTTGGTAAAAAATTTGAGTAGTATAGGATGATCAATTTCAAGATATAAACAATGCTAAACCTATGATATAGAGTGTAGAAAAATGTATCCTGGAAAATTGAAATCTATGTAATATGATGCCCCCAATGGGCTAATGTATCAATGATAAATTTATGTATTTGTGTATGTGCCCCCAATGGGTAGATAATAACAAATATGGATCTATGTGATGGACCTGGGTTTTATAAGAATCTGTGAACACTTAGAGAACAAGTGAAGCATGTATGTATGATAAAACTGACTATGTTAAGATAGGTAGCATATGTATTACCTGCAAAGTGTGAAGAATGTAAACATGGATATGCAAAAAATCTAAATTTTGTGTTTTAAAACAATATTTGAATGTTTTTGTATTTTGGACATATTTTATTATTTTTTTATTTTCTAACTATATAAGCTATGTACAATCAATCATGAAAATAAACTTATATACAAAGAACAAGGTAACACAAACTATGTACAATAAGCATGATAGATGAAACTGCATACAAGAAAACTGGGGGTAAATGAAATTGTGTACAAGTAGGCTAAAAATGAGTGAAACTATGTACAAGGAGAGTGTTATGGATAAGGATCTATGTTCTAATAAGGAATGGTGCTACAAACCCAACATGTCATCGATGGGATGCCTCTGTGTAACATAGGTAGCATCTTCTCTTTATGAATGGTCTGTATCATAATAATCTAGGTTGTTTCAATCATCTTATTCATTTTGATTAGCAATGTCTGGATTATTTATTAGGATCTTTCCATATGAAAATGTATCCACTATAGGTATAGCTTGCTTTGAATAATCTATTATTAAAAAAAATCCTTTTAGAATGGTTGTTTACTTAGCTTGATTCTGAATGTACAACTTAAGTTCTTACTCTTTTTGTAACATTACTTGTGTATCTAGATATTTTGCCTTGATAAACTATATTTGTGAATGATTTGCCTTATTATGTTCCATGAATCCCAAACCTTGTTGACCAACATTATCAACTAGTAGAATAGGAGTATTGATGCCTTGGGTATTTATGCCCAACCCTTGACCTTGATAATTAAACTATTGTAGATATTTGTCACCAAACCCGACCTGTTTTGAAAGTGAGATCTCTTTTTAGAGAGGTATATTATTATTCTTCACTTTATTTACCTATGCTTGTTGTGATATTTCTTGTTTTGAGTTTGCTTTGTGAACCTTTTGTTGTTCTAAGTTATGATTTGGTAACCACTTTTATATTGTTACTAAATTTGACCCTTTTTAAATATGTTCTCGTACCACTATGGATTACTTAATTAATTTATCTTGTATAGGGTCCTCATTATCAATTATCTATTGCATATGCTTTTTTAATGCTAAACATGAATCTATGTGATGACCATGCATTTTATGGTTGCAAAATACTATCTAGATCTCCTCATTGGATGTAGAGGAGGTAAGATGATCAACTTAGCTTTATTCATTTCCATTAGTACCTCATTTAAACTCATGTTTGATATTTGAGTACTATTTGAATCTCTAGTTTTGATGAACTTTATTATGATTTCTTGTTTTGACTAGGTGAAAATGCATATATAATTTAACGTTTTATGACTTAGATGTATGTAAATCCTATGTCATTAAAGAGTTGAGTATAATAAATCAGGGTATTAATACATAATAAATATAACCACTAATTTTTAATAGAATTGACCTAGTTTGACCTTTCTAAAAATAACAATAAATGATGAAAAAAATTAATTAGATGGAAGCAAATTGAGACAGATGATTTGGATGCTAAAAATAGGCACATAAGTTAAGCAGGGTGTCATAAACAAGATCTAGGTGTCAGAATCCTTCCTAGACAATAGCACCCTACTTAGACAGTAGCACCACATGGTGCTAGTGTCTTCCTTTGGTGCTAGTGTCCTCTTTCTAAATGATTTATGGGTTTTGTAGATCAGGTCATTTTTTATCCCTAGTCCAAATTTTAGGTATGTGAGATCAATGTTTTTTCTTGTAACTTTATTTTTACTCCTAAAACCCTAGGTTTTCATGCTTGTAAGGTATTTAATCCTTTCAGGACTTAGTGAGTTTAAATCCTATGTTTCTTAAAGAGTCAAGTACGTTAAATTATGGTAATAATATGCATAAAATTTAGCCTCTATTTTTTTTATATAGAATTAACTATCTTTGACTTTTCTAAAGTAGTAATAAATAGTGCAGATAAAAACTTATCTAGAAAACACCTAATATGGATGATCTAAGTGATAGAAACTAAGATGGAAGTTGGTATGAGTGTTATAAATTGGATCCCTATATTATAACTCCTCGATAGTATCATCACAATGGGAAAATAGTGCCATGTGGTAGTAATACCCTGATATTGGTACTAGTGTCCTTTATGCAAGATTATCTTAAATTTAGGGGTGCACCTATGTCTAGATTCATAGGGTCTATTCCTATGTGTAAAAATTATAAAACTCTATTTGTGCCTATAATAATTGATTTATGGTGCCAACCATAATCCTTTGTGTAATTAGGGTATGATCTAAAAATTGCATTTGTTAGTAGGATAGGTTAGACATCCTCAACACCCCACTGTGAAGAGAGTTGCCTACATACCAATACTCTGAGGAGAGATTAACCCTGATGTATTTTTCCCCACATAAGTGTTTGTGAAAGTGAAAGTGATGATATTATGATAGTGGCCTTGAGTGTGCTTGAGATTGAAATATGGAAAATATGATCTTAGGGTTGTTGTAGATAGTAATATGTAGAAGTAGGGCAGAATAGGGATTTATAACCTTATTTATGCTTAACTTGTTTTGTGTTTGAATAGTTATTTTGCATCTGATTTCCATTTAGTGGATAAGGGGATAAAAGTTATGTATTTATACCATTTTATTGCTTGTATGAATAATAAAAGATGTCTAGGCTGACCTTAAGAGGATATTATTTTTAAAAATATATTCATTCAAGAATGTTAGGGCAAAGGGCATAGGCACCATTTTGGGGACACTATCGCCATGTGGCTCTAGTGTTCTTGTTATGTATCTAGTGTAAAACTAGCATAACACTAGGTATAGAGGGTTAGGATTAGGAAATGAGGGTCTAAGACTGCTTTGGAGCTGACTAGGGATGCCTATGGCCTGCACGAAAGTTAGATAAATGTGATAATATGCTTTAGGATAGGTCTAGTATTAAGCTAGGGATAGGTAATCCCAAGTAGCATTCTTAACACTCGAATACCAATTTTAGGTGATTACATTTACCCTTTTATACTATAAATTCAACAAAGTGAAATGACTAGGATAAAGGAAAAAGAAGCGTACTTAGACTTACCTAAGAAGTGAAGTCTGTGAAGCTGGATCTGAGTATGTGAAGCTAGGTTTGCATATGTGAAGCATGATCCAATGTGTATCCTATAAATGAAATGTGCATAAATTAGTCCTTACTTAAGATATGTCAAAAGAAAAATACTATGCTAAGTAAATAAGTAAAAATAAGTTAAACTGACTAAAGAGATGGGAAAGAGGAAAGGAATGAATACATCTCATTGGGTACACGAACCAATGCATGAAATTGGTGACAACCTTTGTGTGTGCATGTATATAGCGATCAATTGGTGAATGTTTTAGAATGGGCTAATAGATTTCTCAATCCTCATATATGGGTGGCTCAAGAACTTAATCTAGTTTTGACTCCATCATTACCCACCCCTGCTTGGTGGATCATGACTGGTGAATAACTTGGATTGGATTGATAGTATGTCTAACCCTCTCATGTAGGTGGCTCAAGAAGTAGATTAGGATATAAATACATAATTTCCCACCCATGTGTAGTAGATGAATATAAAAATTAACTATGTGAAGTACTATAAATGTCTAACTTGGTATATGTAACTATGTATGTCAACTCTATGACCACTCGGGTACATTAGGCATCTCTGGGCCACTCAGAAATGCCAGCCACTTTAGATGGACTAAGGCATTAAACTAGTGTGAAACTTTGAATATGATGTCATGTGCATATAACATATAGAATGAGGTGGAATTTTTCATTCCATCTGATTAAAAGGTGTGTACGTGAGCATATAAAAACAATGTACTATGCACATGCCCCCAAATATGATATATGAGCATATGGATTCTAGATTGAGTTATATTAAACTATAACTAGGTATTTGAATTGAATATCAGAATGGTCATGCCATGCATGATGCCCTAAATATGAGAAAACTTATATGAATTTGAGTTAAACTAGTATGAATTTGAGTACAACTATGTATAACTAGTAAATCTATAACTAAATTTGTGCAAACCTGCACTGTACCTATTTTACTATTCTATCCAATCTAGGCTATTTTGAAATTGAGGATGCTAGATAATAATGCCATATCTTGGAAAATAGTGCCATGTGGAGCTAGTGTCCCCATTTAGGCACTAGTGTCCTTCTGGTCTAAAATATTTGCAATTATACTACTTTTAGGTCACTATTTTACCAATATGCTTACCTATGTTTGATTTTTTTTAACTTAGCCTATGTGCTAAAAAATGTACTATGAATTCCATATAGGAGCCTAATCTTTGTGACAAACCATTTTGAATTCCCCCTCTTTTGAGGGGAGTTGTTTAACCCATGCAATAACTTTCCTTAAAATAAAAATCTTTACAAAATGTGTGTTATCTAGAGCATACATGATAACCACATAATAATCCAATATAATGTGCATACAGAACATCGAAATGTAAGATGATCTAAGCGTAAGTATGTAGCATAAGATGTATGTCATGTATAACATTCAAAAGGGTGTCAAGATAGATGTAATAAATGTATGTAATAACAAATCTATGTAAAATTGAGTAGCTAGCTAGGGAGATGGGGCATGATGTCCATCACAACACCCAAGTAGGAAGGGTAGATGCATGAGGTATCTCATGGCATCAAAGATTGGTATGTGTAACAATAAAAAATAAGTGTCATGGTCATGATGCATACAATAAAGCATATATACAAAACACATGAGGCATGCAAAGTAGGCCAAGGGGACACAATACAAAGTACATGGGCACATGTCACTAAATCTAAGGAAAAAAGACATACACGCACATGCTCAAATGTCCACATACACAAGCAAAAAGTAAGTTGGATTAAAGCCACATATAAGGACATGTTCAAATTTATGCATACACAATTAGGGAAGGCACACATAAGGGATATGGGCACATGTCTAAAGCATACATATTGTGAATAGAAGTGCTGTATATCCAAAGAGTAATGACATATTCAAATGCCCTCAAATAGAAGAAGCAAAAAACATACAATCAAGTCTAAACTAGGTAAGTTATAAATTAAAGCATGCATGAATATGTAATACAAATCTATGTAAAATCTAGGATGTACATATGCTAAGTCTAAATTAGTGATAACCAACCAAAAATCTGAGTATAAGTAGCAATGATCAATATTAATACATAACAATGCTAAATCTAAAATGTAAAATATATAAGGATAAAACATGGTAATCAAATTTGTGCATAAGATTCCCCTAAGTTGGTGAATGTGTGAAGTGAATAACCATGAATCGGTGCATATAACCCCAATGGGTAGATAGTAGTAAGTCTGGATCAGTGTAGTGGAATTGAGTCTTGTAAGTAATTTGTAGGCACTCAAAAATAATAAGTGAAGCATGTGTGTATGATAAAACTAACTATACTGAGATAGCTAGAATATGTAGTGTTTGGAAAATATAAGAAATGTAAACATAACAATGCATATAATTTATAAATTTTGTGTTTTCTGAGTAATATATGAATGTTTTTATGTTTTTGACATGTTATATTATTTTTTTATTTTATAGAACTAAGCTATGTGAAAGCAACATGAAAATTAACTATACACAAAGAGAAAAGAGAGAGAGAAAGTATGTAAAAGAAGAGAGAAACCATACTAACCGATGAGTCTCATGAGAGACTAACTATAATTATGACCTATTTCAAATAAGGGAATTGCGATCATGTGTGTTGTATGAAAGGAAACCTATGGTCCCATAATCTACTATACTAAGTAATATGTATCTACTTGTGTAGTGGCATTAGGAACCTATGGCACTGACTTTGGTCTCCTATGAATTATAGGGGTCTTAAGAACCTATGTGTTATAAGAAGATTTAGGTGATTGTTGTTCCCAAAATCAACCATGCTCATTTTAGGGACAACCCCTACGAAACTTATCCATTTCGTGGTCTTCACTCTAGGTTTTTTGTTTGAGGCAAGTTTCTCTTCATATCGAGGGAGGTTGTCTAAACATCTTGGGAAAGTTTTCAACAATCCCTCATTGCATTTTCTCACAAAATGTTTGCAGTGTTGATCTGATCAGATGGCAAGTTTTGATAGTTTTTAGGGTGTTAAACCATTTTCTATTTTTCCATGCGAGAGTGGTGATTTTTGCCACTTTTGCATGTTTTTCTATCTTTGAGTGCAATAACAGCAAACATTGACTCTTGCAATTTTTTTTTGTTCTATGCAGGAGTGGTGATTTTTGTCACCCTTGCATATTTCTTCCCCCTTTTTCATGCAGGAGCGGTGAAAATTACCGCCCATGCATCTTTTTTTACCTTTTCATGCATGGGCAGTGATTTTCACTGCCACTGCATGCACTCCTCCATATCATGCATGGGTGGTGAAAATCACCACCAATGGATGATCTCAATTTTCATGCATGACATTTATGACTATACACACTGAGTGGTTGGCACTTGGTTTAGGGAATTTTAATGCCATTTGATTGCTCATTGTGATTATTTTAAGTTGTCTGATCCTCCTCCCTGCAATCATTTGATCATGCGATCAAGTGGGATCACAAATTCATCAACTTCAAGCTTAAGATTTTGAAATTGCTGGGTAAGTCTTGTTTTTAGTCTTTTTGTTTTGGTTTTCTTAGTTTTCCTTTTCATTGAGATTTTATTTCCTTTTTATTATGGTTTTTGTTGTTCCTCCCCCTTTTTTCTTTTGTTTTTTACCCTAGTGAGCCTCATTTCTCTGAACAAGCCTACTAGGCAGGGGCCTAAAAAAAAATTAAATTCTACTGTATGAGTGAATTTTTGCCTACAAAAGTGGTGGATTTTATCACCAAATCATTCCCTACACACATCTACCTACAAGGACGGTGATTTTCACTACCCTTACCTTTTTGCAAACTAGCTATATGTAGAAATGGTGATTTTTGCCACCATTGCATAAACTCGACTTGCTTGGGTGGCAAAAATTACTGCCCCTACATAAGTGTGGTTTTTACCTTCACCTACTCAGGCAGTGATTTTTGCCACCGATACCAAAGTGCCCCCCATATTCAAGGGTGGTGATTTTTGTCGCCCATGCAAACATTCTTCCAAATTTCTTAACTCTAGGAAATTTTTAGTTTTGCTTTTCCGAACCTACTTTCTTCTAGTTTTTTGGCTTGCTCGCACTTTAGCCCTTTCAAGTGCATCCCCATGGTCATGATCATCGACATGCAATTTTCCCAGATTGCCAGTATTTCCCCTGATTGCATGATCATGAATTTTGTTGCAATTTATCTTGTGGATCCTTCTTCATTGACATCCTTTTGAAAAAAGCTCTTCTAAATGACTGAGGTTTCTCCAAAGAAGTCAAAGATAATGAAGTAAAAATATCAAGGTGTTTTTCCAATCACCTCAGTTATTTCTAATGTCAATGAAATTTGAGATATGGAGATCGGTCATGTGGATATGGCTGAGTTCATGGAAAGAACTAAATCAAGTAATCCCAACCATGAAATAAAGAAGATAATCGAAAGTAGTATTCGTTTGGTATCTTTTTTCCTCATAGTAGCTCACAACATAGAATTTGTTCTCTAGTGTGCTCAGTTCTATAATAAGGATACCAGGGCTATGTTAGACACTAGTGGTAATGTAGTAATTAGATTGGACCCTGAGTTCATTGATAAAGTGTTCATGTGTCCTCTTGCTACTAAAGTAATAAAGCTTGATTTTGTCAAAGCACAAAGAGAATATGATAAAGATCCTAAAAAAATGAAGAAAGTAATCAATCATAAATGGCTCAAGACTCCAAGGGAAAATTTGTCAAGGTGGCCATGAAGTTTTCCAAGGAGTGACTTTTTAGAAGAAGTTGGTGATCTGATCACTCTTCTCAGTAGGGTAAGAGGTTTACCTTCTTCCTCACAATTTCACGAATGCATGTATCCCTTCATCAAGATAATTCTCCAAGGCAAACAAGTAATCTTTTAGGGAGAGTAAATCAACAATGCTTTGCACTAGAAATTGATGAAGGCATCCACTACCTTCAAATTTTACATGACTTCCTACCTGGTGTACATTACAGCTTCGATGAGAACCTTTCTAGGTTTAACAACAGAAGGAGATAGGAGAGTAACCCCAGTGTATCAATACTATCCTCAGTTAACATTGAAGGGTTTTATTCATCATTTTAGGAGAGTAAATGATGCTTTATTTGTAGTATTTTTATGTCTTTTTGATCCTTAGAACAAAAAAGAGTGTCTAATGAAGCCTAGATAGTTGTGAATGATTTTGGATGTATGTTCTTGTAATTTCCTTTTTTTTCATACCTAACGGTTGGATTTTTCCAAGGTCATCCTTATATTCCTTTCAAACAAATTGGTCTTGATGGAGCTATGCAGACAAATAATTATCATCCATAATAAATAGATGGAACTCAAGAATCCCAGTTTCAGGTTCCCAATTGAAATTGGCAAGTTTTCAGTGTTAATCACTGGGAAAGCTAGAATTATGGAAACTAAAATGCAACTCGTAACCATGAAATAGTTCAAAAGAAGACTAAATTTTTAGTATAGGGGCATAAATGATATAATCAGGAGAAAAACCCAATTTCATGAACCCATGATTGAAGATTTTTGGGTAGACTTGAGGACAGTGGAAGATATCAGGAAAATAGACTACAACAGGTTATCTCTTGAACAAATAGAATATCTAGGACTTACTGATATCCATAAGAAGTGGATGATGGGGATTTGATTAATGATAGATATAATGATGAATAGGTTTCTAATGCCCCTCTTCCACCAATCCAATGGTCACAAAAGGAGATGACTTCCTTAAGGAGAAGATTTAAACACATATTGATAAACAACAATAATTGGTTAGCAAATAGAGGAATCACTTTGAAAGAATTCATCATAGGTTTAGAAGCTAAATTTCAAGAGGAAACAAGAAGAAGAGTAGGAAATAGGATGAAGAGTAAAAGTGACATTCCTTATTCTTCTAGGTCACATAAGCCTAAGATCATATTTGTGACAAAGAAGTCAAAAGTTATGGAAAAAAGCCAAAAATAGTAGATATGGAAGTTGAGAAACAAAGCATTGAAGAACTAGCAATGAAATAGATGGAGACTGATGATAGGCCCACATATCAAAAAGAGAAGGAGACTTTGTCTCCTCAAGAGAATGAGCAGTCAGAAATAGGAATTTCTTCTTCCCTGTCGGGCATGCCTGTTGTAACTCCTTCACGTATTTCTCCTATTAGTGTTCCCTCTTCTGGATCACCCTCTCCTTCCAAAATAATTTTTGACAACCCTCAAGACACATTTGGAGATATTCGTTGTTCCTCAGGATCAATTCCTAGTTTTTTATCTCCATCTTTCAATATTGATGATAGTTTTGCTCTAGATCACTCAGTAGAAGGTACAATTTTTATTGATACTCCACCTATTATTTCCACTACTGGTACAAGTGCAAATCTAGTAATTCCAACAATGGAGATTGATCCTAATGTATGTACTTCTACCCTCCCACCTTGGTTATCAACTTATACGCCCAAAAGGCAAAAATAAGCCATCTCTCTAGATGAATTTGATTTCAATAAAATGGTGCCATTGAAAGTCAAGGCTCCCAAGAAGCCAAAGATTCTTTCAAAGATGATTGGGGATAAGGGACACAAATTTTTGGAAATTGCAAGACCTCCACAAGATGCAACCATTGAAAATTTTGATGTAAGTAACTACTCTATCTCTAGAGTTGAATTAGGAAAGATAACTCATGAGAGTGCTAAGAGTGATATGCAGTCAGCTATGGACATCTTGATTCAAAATTTTGACAGAGAGAAAGAGATGAAGGATCATTATAAAGCAATGGTGGAATAATTGACTGCAGTGGTAAGGAGGATTACTTTCACTCTAGAAACAGTAACTCCAGAGGCCATTTCCATAGAAGACCCCATGATTCAGAAAGAAAAAAAGACCTATCTCAAAATAAAAGTACTTGAAGAGTACTTGGACAAGATGCATACATAAGGAATTTAATTGCTCACAGAGTTGTCTGAGAAAATAGATAAAATGAGAAAAATAAGAACCTAATGTAATGATCTCATTAATGTTATCTCTCAGGATAGTAAAAGCATAGAACAATATCTTGACAAATAGACAGATATGAGGAAACTAAAAATGAGCACTCTAATATCAATTGGTGCCATTGTTGATAGAGACTCTTACACTAAAACTAAAGAAGCATTGATATATAGGAGTTGAGTACTTAAAGAGTTGATCAGTGACCTCGAATCTTCAAAGGACCTTAGTGAACAAAGTGATATCAGTATTTTGCATAAATTGGAGGAGCTGCCTTGCAAGCTTACATCACAAGACAAAAAATTCCTTTCAACAAAAGAAATGATTCAGGAATTTAAAGGTATGTTCTGGAAAGAATTTAAATATAAGGCATTTTTAGTAGCCTCTGTGGACAATATTTTGGATAATCAGTTAACTCTAGATAATCTAAAAACCAGGTTAAGTAGTCATGCAAAATTGGTCACAGTAGTGAGAGATGCCATAGTCAAGGCTAAGGTGATTTTCAAGAACACTATTACTCTAGACAATATCGAGATACAAGCAGCTATCATCATGTATGATGCTCACATGAAGAAAAATGGGGATACAAATTCAAACTATTCTTCCTTGGTTTAATTTTCATTTTTCAAATGCACTTTTGTAATCGCTTTGGACATTTTCACATGTACTTTTGTCATATGTAATTATATGTAAAAATATGGGAGGTCAAAGTCAACAAGGACTCCTATCTTTGACTTGGTCAAAGTATTTAAGTATTTTTAAAATCCTCAAGGCCTCTCCCATAAATAAGGAGGGCCTATTTTTTAAGTAGATCTTATTTTAGTGATTGAAAGCAAAAACTCTACTCAAATTGAAATGCCTTTTGAGACTTTGAGCTCAGATTGTAAATCATATTTTATTAAGTAAATGAGAAAGCAAGTGACTTTTCAAAGTTTGTATTGGAATAACTTGTGTTATGTGGGAAATTGTTCTTACATCCTTTTCCTAATACAATCTTATCTATTTGATTAAATAAGCAGAGTGAGTGGAAATAATTTGGAAGATGTCCTGAAGTTGATTATGGAGACTTTATGCTCTTATAATTATCTTTAGTTTGTGTTTTATCATTTTAGAATGAAAGATATGGGAAAGGTTTTTAACTAATTTTATCTTTTGTAATCATATACTCTGTTGTAGTTTTTGGTGAAGACTTTGGGCTACACCTCATTCTACTATATTATATAAGTTATGAATCAACAAGAGAAGCAATGACAGGCTTTGTAATTTCATGGGTTTCTTGTGGATCCAGTTAATATCAAGGAAGTTTTCTTTAATTTTGTGAACATCATTTCTAAAAAAAAGAAATGGATGATATGATCTCACCCCTAAGTTAATATTTATTATAGGTTAAGTTTATGATAGTTTATAGGGAGCCTCCCCTTGCTGAGAGGAGAGATTTATCTCATTGCACTATGGTTGATATAACCATTTTATCTTCAGTTAGTTGGCGACAAAATATTCACCCAATAGTGACATAGGTGCCCTATTTTAAGAATCTTGAGAACCCAATAATACTTATCTTAACAAAAAGAGAATGGAGGAAGGCCCTTTATAATATGTGACATATCTCTGATGTAGTGGTATATCTAATAATGGTCTTTATGAAGAGTATGCATATGTGTAAATATTATAGGAGTAGGCCTCACTTGTGCTAGTGGATCTAATAAAATCTATGATGAATTAATAAGAACTATGCTCTGAGCTGTAACTAATAATTATACTATATCTGGTAACTATACTAGAACTATAACTGTTAACTATGTTAGTAATTGTGATGTAACCTCCTGTAGAATAAGAAGAGGATACTCATATGGAATACCCTCAATTTTGGCCACCTAATTTTCATGTATGTATTTTAGTTATTTATACATTATAGATAGGATGGATCATAACTATTGTATCCATGGCCTAAATAATAACATATCAAATATCCTTGCACTATGTACTAATAATAATTGAGTGGCCACATGTGCTAGGATAAGCTATAATGGAAGCATAATCTCCCTGATGGAGATCAAACATGACCACTAAAACCACTGATAACTATGTCTATGGGGAATATATCCTACTCTAAATACCTAAAATGTTGTAAAAGTGTCATAGTGCACATGTTAATGCTTGACCTATTGTCAATCATAATACTCTAGATAGGATGATGATATATGTAAGCTTGTAAAAAGAGTGTGTGTAAATATGTATCATCATCAATAATTTTCTACTTCGAGAAGGTGATCAGTGGTCTAGATAGAATTGTAGTGTGGTGCATACCAATGATATTATATAATGGGTGTGCCTCCTTTGTAATACTATTATATGAAGCTAGTGGTGGATTCCCCGATATGTGTAGTGAACACTTTAAGTGCTCACTAACTCATTCACTGTGTGCTTTGGAAACAAAACTAAAAAAATATTTAATGCCTTAGCTTCTATTTCCTATAATTTTAGTGCCTTTATAGGCGTGCCCACTGATAAATTAAACAAAATAATTCATATGAGCAATGGATCTAGATATGAGATCAAGAGTAAAGGCATACATGAAACTAACACAAGATATATGTGAGAAAAAACCTCCAAGAGTTAAAAAACCCACAAAGATTATTCATATTATGAGAAATTAACAAGTACCTAATATAGTCCTTCTTCCTCTCACTTCTTCTTAATCAATCTTCACATAACTTGAAAATGTGTTCTTCATATTTTCTTATTTGTCTCAACTCTCCTTTTTTCATTCCATCTGACAATATAAACTCTTTATTATATAGGCAAGGTAATATAACCATTATAATGTGACCTTTTCAAATCACCACAGTAATGGGTCCAACCTCTCCAAAGGTCATTTAATATATTTTATTATTTATTTAAATTAGAATAAACTCATGATTAACAATAAAACATATTATTATTTAACCAATGCAATTTAATGTATTAAGGGTACATAAATAACACCACTTAACCATTAATTATCCCAATACTCCCCCTTAATGTTAAGTGGGGATACATGCCATATTCACCTTTATAACATTGAATTTATACTCCATGAACCATCACATGATGATTTTTAAGAGGTAACAACATAATGAACTTACACTCCATGAACCATCCACATGATGAGTTTTAAGAGGTAATAATTGAAGGAAACATCCTTCGTCATGCCATAGACACCTTTAAAGAAATTATGTTATGTAAACATAGTCACCCAAAGGTATTACACTATTTAAATATAGACACTCAAAGGTATTACACTATGTAACTATAATCACATAGTCACCTTTAAAGGAATTACACTATATAACTATAGATACCCAAATGCATTACACTATCTTACCACAATCACATAGTCACTTTTAAATGAATTACACTATACACTCATAGATACCTAAAGGTTTTTCATTATGTACTCATATGAATATTTAAAGAAATTACACTATGTTACCTTAAACCATTTAGAATGAGTTTAGGCTATCATGATCAGGAGATTACATCCCATAGCGAGAATACATCCCACAATTTCTCATGAATAATCAACTAAGCATATTGGAGTGTTTTATAACATAAGAACTTCCATGCTATTATGTATTGGGTACAATGTATACTTCTATATGAAGTTTACCAAAATCATATAAAGTGATATATTATAATGTTTTATAATAATAAGTATAGAGAAATAGAAGGAAAGACATGACCCACATAGTTGTTAAGAAGTAACATTATCATACACACTCCCCCTTAGTGGAAATTTGAATAGGCCTAGCATTGAATGAACTTAAACAAGTTTAGTTTTTTTGGTGATGCATTGAATTTTTCACCAAAGATATACAACTTTGACTATCACCAAGAAGGTTGGTACAATGAGAAACTTCCACATGATATTCTTTTATCATCCTTCATAGCCACAAGGCTTATTTAGCAACTTCCACATGAAATGCTCCAAGTGATAGCACCTACACCAAACATAAACACATATACATAAGTAGACTCATAATAACATTGTATGGTTAGTATCATAATCACCAAATAAATTAGCATTATCAAAGGAAGAGTAATATAAACCACAGTTTACAGTTCCTTTATATACCAAAGTATCCACTTTGCTAATTTCCAATGATCTAAGTATGGATCATGTATGAATGTGGAAAAAACACCACATCATATGAAATATCTATCCTACTAATGGTTAGATAAATTAAACTACAAAAAATATGTTTGTAAAGATGGGTTATCTTTATCGCACACAATTTTTCAATCATGCTTTAAGACAACCTTCAATAGGAGTATATGTAAGCTTAAAATCAAGCATGCTAAATTTAACAAGCAGGTTATGTGATGCACATACAATAAATTCACTAAGAATCTGAATTAAGTTAACCAAATATTAAATATCTTATTATGAATAATTCATATTATAATTTGAGTCATAACTATTTCTTTTTCCTTTTAAAGTCGACACTACAAGTTTGCATTTTATACTAAATTAACAAAAAATAGTTTAGAAAGCAAAATTTTTAACGTATTTTATACTTGATTTTGCAATAAAAATAAATATTCTAGTGAATAAACAACACTATTCACTTAGTTGATTGCAAAATTATTCAAAAAACATAAATAACCACAAGGAAGAAAGTTGTAAGTGTTGTACAGATAACTTATACATTAAAAGTCATATTAGGAAGATTAAAACCAAACAAAATACCATCTCAATGTGTTCAGAAGGTGAAAAAACTTAAAGATTGACTGGTTACACGACCATCTTCGACAACAAATATGATAATTCAAGGGTGTCAAAAGTGTTACAAGCTTCACAAGTGAGATTTTGCATGGCTAATAACCATAATTTTTAACTAATTATTTTAAAATTAATTTAATTAATTTTGATCAAATAAATATATTAGGATTGAGATTTGATTTAAGGACCTTAGATCTACAAGTGTCAACTTCCCTTTATCCAATCCAAGACTTCACATGCAAGCTACATAGTTTAAAATGTATTTAATTAATTCTATTTAAAAAAAAAATCAAAATATTAAATGCATGTAAAATAAATACCTCACTATATAAATAAAAAAATTAATTTTTTTTTAATATTTTTTGAAAAATATAAGTCAACACACATGGACCCACCATGTGCTTGCATAGAAAATTGGCTAATTATTAAATCAAATATTTAATAAATATTTTATTTCAAAACTATTACTAACCATTCAAAATACGTAGTAGCACACACAAAGTAGAGGAATGGTGCAGGTGGAGGAGATGGAAGTATGGATTGAGCTTTTGGTAACCATTTTTGAAGATTTAAAACTTGAAACCACATTGAAACTGCCCTCCAAAGCATCTAGAAGACTTAGATCTAGGTTTTACTGACTGAAAAATGATATTTAAATGTTTTTTCTACTGCTATGGCACATTATGTTGCCTAGGGAGATGTAAAAATATGAAACTCTTCTTTGCTCCTCCAAATGACCTTTCTAATAGCTTTGAAAGGCCTCAAAATTGATCAAATACATTTTATATATCTAAAAAGGCCTGATAAATGCAAAATCTAATTTTTTTTTGTTATGAAAGCCATACATGTACATAAAAGCATGCTTGGGAGGAGAGAGAAAAATCAAAATCAAGTGTAAGGGTCTAAATCAGGTAAAATAAAGGTAAAAAATGCTTAGAAATGGCAAAACTAAGTAGTTGGAGTGATCATAATAGAGATTAAAAACTTAAAACATTTTTTTACTCATTTTTAACTTTCTCATGCTAAAAATTAGTAGCCTAGGCTAACTTGAACTTCCATATATTCAAATAGTAGCTTCAGAGACTTTTGTAGGAGTGTTAGCTATGAGCTAGGAATTTGACTCAAGAGAGGATGGTTAGTATCGTGTTAGTTTCAAAATGAAAACAAAATGAAAGAAACACACTAACTAGCCTAACATCTCTAGGCCTCGACACTAGGGAGAGCTTGGTTAACAAACATGAATAAAAAACACAACTAAAATGTAAAATAAACCTTCGTTTACCTTCATTGGATGCTCCAAAATGCTTGTTGTAGTGGCTTTCTCAGTTTGTGTTCATGAAGTCTTCATCAAAGGAGGCTTGGCTATTTCCTCTTCTCCTTGGCACCTTTGGCTTTGGCTTGGCTTGGTTTGGAATCAATTTGGCATCGTAACACTAATTTCAATAGCTTTTGGAATCATTTTTGCATTATAACTTTTCATTATCCAAGCTTAGAAATGATGTTCATGGCGTCTCTATTTATAGATTTTTGAGATTGACCAAAATCAACCTGAACCATTCATCTCAAGATTGAGATGTGTGGCTAAGGATTAATCCAATTTTGTAATTAAAATTGATAAATAGGCTCATCAATATTTTGGATAGAGGGGAAATTAAGAGGGATGGAGGGCATTGATGAGGCATGTACTCTGATATTTGTGGCATTTATGGCCTAGGAATGTCTTCCCAAGAAATGAGGTCACCTGATGATGTAGATGTTCAATATTATTTCTAAAAACAAGTATTCAACAAGATTCCATGGAATTTTTAATTAGGCTCTAACTTGGTTTTATTATCTCCTAAGCATGATTAAGCACTTTGTGTACAAATTACTCAAATTGATCAGAATACCTTATTATTGTTCCAAAATTTGACTGGATTGGAATTGGAAGTCAATGTTAGATGTGTTAGAACCATTATCCCATTTAGGATGTTACCAATAAAAAATAACAAAGGCACATGTCTTGTGTAAGAGATTTGATAGAAAATAGCTATCCAGAGCACCCAAGTACAAAATTGGTATTTTGACTCAAAATGATCTGATCAAAGTTAGCTAGCCTATACATTGCATCACCCCATTTAATGATACCCTAGCTAAAATAGGCACTTGAATATGTCAAATTTAAATCTTTTAATGTTTTTAATGTTTTAAAGCCAAATTGTGCATTTTGGTGGAAATTGGTCAAAATCCTGGTTAGAGGTCATTGGTGGCCAGATTTAGGTGTCTACATTAGTAGGGTCAAAAATAAAGATGTAGCATTTAGATATGAATTTCAATAGGAAATGCTTGAAAGATATACGTAGTGAAGGCAACTCGACCTCAATGGGAAAGATGGCTTCAATACCATAAATAAGTGAGTATGGAGTGGCTCCTATGGGAGTACGATGATTGGTACAGTATGCCCAAAGGGCAGGGAATATCTATAGGTGCCAATCATAATCGACATCATTGAAAATCTTTTTTGAGAATATTGACAATAGTTTTGTTTGATGCTTCAGCTTGGCTATTACCTTAAGGGTAATATGCTATAGAAAAATGTTGTGTCATGTTATATTCCATACATAACTAGTCTACATATTTTTTCTTGAATGATCTTCCATTATCAGATATAATGTCAGAGGGGATACCATAGTGGCAAATGAGATGGTTGAGGATGAACTTGGAAATTTACTTTCCTGTCACGTAAGTGAGGGGTATAGCTTCAACCCACTTAGTGGAATACTCAGTGGCTATAAGGATATGTTTATGGTTGTCAAATGAAGTGGGGTTGATATTTCCAATGAGGTTGAGTTCCCATGTAGCAAATGGCCATGGTGTCAACATCAATTTTAGAGTTTGTGCTGGGGCATGAATTAGATTAACATACCATTGACATTTCTCACACTTTTTTACATATGTAGCTGCATCTACATCCATCATGGGCTAATAATAACTAGTATATAAGAGCTTTTTGGATAGGTCTACCCTGATAGAATGATCTCCACATACTCCATAAACTTCTCTTAACACTAGTGTAGACTCTGCTGAAGTTAAACAACAAAGTAGAGTTCCATCAAAACTGTGATAGTAAAGGGTGGATCCAAGTAGAGTATAATGAGTGGGGTGATGGATAAAGGTTTTGGTTTGTTTTTGAGATATGTTAGGTGGTATAACTTGGTCATGAAGGTAGTTTTAAAGGTCTGAGTACTAGATGGAATTAGGACCAATAATATCACAAATCATTCCAACAGTTGAAGGTTTATAAGCTGGTGTGAACAAATTTTCAATAAGGATATGATATTCTCTAGTTTTGTCTATTTGTTGAATCAGAGAGTTGATAGTAGCGATGACATCTATAGTTTTATTACTATCTCTTGGTATATTCTCAAATTAGATATTTAAAATTTGATACTTTAGGGTATCAATCATAGCCTTATATAGAACCAGTTTGTCATCTTTGGTCTGAAAATGGTTTGTGACTTGATTGATGATTAACTAAAAATCACCATAAAACTTTGATGAGATATATTACATTTTACCACCTATCAAAGTCCTGTGACAAGTGATTCATACTCAAGCATGTTGTTTGTACAAGGAAAACTAATTTTGAATGATTTAGGGATTATATCCCCATGTGGTGTAATAAATAAGATG
Source organism: Torreya grandis (assembly GCA_037957365.1). NCBI lineage: Eukaryota > Viridiplantae > Streptophyta > Pinopsida > Cupressales > Taxaceae > Torreya > Torreya grandis. Next base: position 3,791,924 of record JARHVA010000365.1, on the reverse strand, counting down.
CATGCCCCCAATCCATGTGCAGTAAAAGAATCATCAAAATATAGCTTCCAGTGCTACTCCTCAAGAGGTGTGTTAATGATGGTCATTATGGATTCATCATGAAAATGAAATATGAGTGGCTTTATGTCTATAAGGGGTGCTTCAACAAGTTGATCTACAAGAACTTGTCCCTTGATTGCCTTCTGATTGACATAATCTATGTCAAACTCACTAAGAAGTATGATCCATTTGGCCATTCTACATTGTAAAACTATTTTAGATAGTAGATACTTGAGTGGATCTACTTTTGAAATGACCATGGTCTTATTTTTTAAGATGTAATGGTGCAATTTCTAAGATACGAAAACCATGGCTAGACAAGCTTTTTCAATAGGTGCGTAGTTATGTTCATATGTCACCAAGGTATGGCTTAAGTAGTATATTGCATGATCTTTTCCATTGTTATTATGTTGATCCAAAATTTCCCCCAAGGCATTATTAGTAGATGATAGATATAACAAGAACAACCTTCCTGGCATAGGAGGTAATAAAATAGGTGGATTAACTAGATAGTCCTTGAGTTTTTGAAAAGATGTTTGGCAGTGGTCATCCCAGTGAAATGCAAATCCCTTCTTTAGAAGATGTGTAAATGAATGACACTTTTCTGTTAGCTGAGAGATGAAGCATTAGATTGACTGGATCTTGCTCTATAAACTATAGAGTTGCTTTAAATTGGTTGGTGGTGGCATCTCGATTATAGCATGAACTTTGACTAGATTAAATTCAATGCCCCTACGAGACACAATGAAGCCAAGAAACTTTCTTGAGGTTACTCCAAACACACATTTCTTTGGATTGAGTCTGACTTTGTACTCTTATAATCTTTCAAATATCCTACGTAGCACTGTTGGATGGTCAGCCTTGGTCTTGGATTTTCCTAATATGTCATCGACATAGTCTTCAAAAATATCATGCATCATATCATGAAATATGATAATCATGGCCATTTGATATGTAGCTTCAACATTATTAAGACCAAATGGAATTACTTGATAACAAAATGTTCCCCATGGAGTGGTGAATGTTATTTTATGTTAGTTTTTTGGTGCTATTCTAATTTAGTTGTATCCTGAAAATCCATCCATGAGTGAAAGCATTTTATAACCCACTGTGGAGTCAATGATCATGTCAATATTAGGAAATGGAAAGTCATCCTTATGAAAATATTTGTTTATGTCTCATAAATTAGTACATATTCAAATTCCTTCAATCTTTTTGCTAACAAGTACAATATTAGATATCCTTTTTGAGTAGTCAATGGACCGGATACAACCTATGTCTAAGAGTTTTTCCAACTCTTTATTTACCAAGAAATAAATATGAGGATGCATCTTACACATCTTTTGTTTCACCTATTTGGCATCAAGGTTGACCATAAGGTGGTGCAAAACCAAGGCAGGGTCCAAACCTGGCATGTCAAAATAGGCCCATGCAAAAATATCTACAAATTATCTCAACAGAGTTGTAAAGACTCCACGTTCCTCCTCAGTGAGGGACATGCATAATTTTATACATTTTGGGTCTGATAAAGTCTTGATGGTTACCTCTGTAGTATCTTTGATTAGAAGGGTTGAACCATCTTCTAGGATAATAGGCAAATACTTGAACTATTGGACTATATCATGGTCTTCTATTAGGACTTGCTCTTCAATGTCTCCTAGGCATGATAAATCTGAGTCCCCTAATGGGAAAAATGGCCATGTGACAAAAAAAATTGAAAATTCTTGAAGAATTTGACCAAACATTTGTTGTTGCTCAAAACTAAACTCAGATCCATATGCAAGTTCATCATTGGTGGTCTCCTGGTCTAAATTCAAAGAAGAATGAACACCTCTATCTAATGGTACTTGAAATAGGTTTTCACCACTAGACTGGCCTTTATCTTTACTTTTTTCCTAGTCAAAAAGTTCCTCAAAGAGGTTTTCACTTTGGGACCTCAATGTTTTATTTATTTGTTTTTGGCTAAGGGTGTTCACCCACTCTCCAAAATAGGCTTCAGGATCTAATGAAATTGAGAATTTTGATTTATGATCTTGTAATGAAATGTTTTCTCTAAGGACTAAAAAGTCACATAATGCCTCATCATTATGAAACTCGTCAATCAAAAAATTGGATTCTTATTGGTCCCAATCTATCAGTTAGGGATAACATAACGTTAATGGGTTGTAAAAAATGATTGGGGTAAGGTTACAAATGGCATTGTTATCAAACATGTTAGTCTCAGATAGGTCATCAAAGGTGAGGCTATGATTAGACTCTACTTTTCTATCAACATCATCATCACTAGTCATTGGTGATGGAACTTGAATAGGATATGTGGAGCCACCCCCAGGTGGTTTAAATCTAAGGCCATAGGGTCTTTTGTACTTAGTCATAGAAATTAGCTCAATGGTTCTTTATTGATTTGGTTCAAGGCCTCATCCTTCATAATCTTGATGCTCCATGATCTTATTGGGAATATGATACTTTGCAATTTTATAACAATCAACTTGGTTATCATTGTACAACCATGATTCATCCCCTTCAAGAGCGTTTGGTTCTAGGCTAGATGCTGGTACAAACATGATAGGTCAATTATCTTTGTTCTTTTATTTCCAATGCATGGGTGGGGTGTTTTTAGGTCATCCAAAGGTCTTTGGATTCTAAGGAAGATTGGCAATATGGAAGGTATCATGGGTCACATATTGCCCTGGGCCATTATATGAAATGGTGAAATGATTGGAAGCTTCAGGAGGTGGCATGTGGGAAAGGAAAACCAAGGTATTATGATCTATGCAATTATCCTATGGAGGATCAATAAGTATGGCATTTCCTTTATCTTACTTAAAGCTTGGATACATGTCGTACTGGTAATGTAGCTTTAAAACTCAGCCTCAAGAGTTTTGTAGTGTTCATATGGGTGTAAATCTCCTAGAATATTCACTTCGATCCTTGAGTGGGGGAACTTGATATATTGGTGCAATGTTGATGGGACTGCATAAATCTCATGTAACCAAGGCCTGCCTAGAAGCATATTATATGACAACTTAAGATCAATCACATGGAAAAGTGTATCATGGGTCAAAGGCTCGATGATAACTAGTAAGCTAATGGTGCCTTGTGATTCTCTTTCTTGACTATCACAGGATTTGATAATTATCATTTTTAGTTAGAGATCTGCCATTGTGTACCCAAGAAGCTATATAATATTTAAAGACATTATGTCGAGGCCTGATCCATTATGTATAAGGACACATTTCTCTTTATGCCACTTTATATAAACTTCTATGTACAATGGATTATTATGGAATGGGCTAAGGGATTTTTGGTTGAATGTGACTTGTTGGGATGGAGCTAGGTGTCCAACCAAATATTGAAATTTATCTAGGGTTACGTCATTGGCAATAATGGATTGAGTTAAAAACTCATTTAAAATTTTCTTTTGGATTGTTGACATTCATAGAAAATCTAAAATAGAAATTTGTGCTGGTGTCTTTTATAATTATTCTATAATATCAAACTTCTTGTATTGGTCAATAGTGAATGGTTTATTTCAAGGTTGAATGGTTGGTTGGATAACATGCAAAGTGGCAGATGGTTGTGGGCCTGGGATAGTAATCTTTGACCTCTGAGTTGTGATTGCACAATCAAGATTAGATGTTGGACCATTATTGCTAACAAATGCCGGGAATGGTGTGGGACCAGATATGATAAGTCTCAGTTATTGGTGCACTTGTATGTGGTCACATGGCAAGGGTGAGTTATCAGTATAAGGTCTAAAAGTGGAAGTCCTAATTTTCTAGTTCACCTATGTGTGGTCCCAAGTCAAAGAAGGATTATCAATGTAATTTGGTTGGATGGTATTATTTAGAAATGGTCTAGATTAATTAGTGCTCAGTCTGGGATTAATATAGATGGTATTAATGCTACCCCCTTCAATATGACCTATAACCCTATTGTAGTCATGTGCAACTGCATGGTAGGTTTGTTAGTTGTTACCATTCTGACCTTGGTTTTTTTCATTATTCTGACATTGTGGGTTCTATTATTGATTTTGTTGATTCGATTGATTTTACTAGTTTGGCCTTTGATTTTGATACTATTGATTTTATTGTTACACCAGCTGGTGTTGTTGTTGTTATTGCTAATTGTTATGCTGCTACTATGTGTTATGTTGGGGAAAGGGGTTTTGATAAATCCCAAGAGTTTTATTGGAGGTGGAAGCACCATTATCCAATGTTATCTCTCCATTCTCCAAAATATTCTTAATCAAATGTTTTATTTTCACACATCTTCATAGATTATGCCTGTTGACTCGATGATATTCATAGAATTCATTTTCATGGTACCAATCAGGATAAGGAATGCCTTGTGGATAATGCTTTGGTATAGGCCAAATAATCAGATTAATAGTGGTAATTTTTCAAAATATAGACTCAATAGGCTCTCCTAGGTCACTAAAGACATGATGAACAAGCACAATTCTTCTTGGAGAATAGGTTTGCAATGGTAATGGTTGCTACATTTATTATGTAGGTCTTGGTTATTATGCTTGTGGCATTGGTTGGAGAGGTTATTAGGTAGGAGTAAGTTGAAAAGGTGGTGCAGATGATGTTTACACTATTTAGACATGATGTGACTTAGTTACTCTATTACCAATAACATTCTTATTACAATTGAATTACTTTGGTCTATCTTGGTTATTAGCATGTGTTGGCTATGATGCTTGTGCTTGGATTGGATGTTGGTTTTGGCTACTTCCCTGATTGGTACCTTGATTTTGATTAATTGACGTAAGCTTGATGATCCATTTAATAATAATAGCTCACTCAATCAATAGGCCTATATTGAGAATCTCCTTAAAAGTATGTGCACATTATAGTTCCAGATGATAAGCTATCTCACTATGCAAATTTTTAGTAAACATTGCGGATAATTGTTTATTTAGTAAACTATGGGTGAATCAGCTTACAAGGGCTCTTCATCAATGTATATAACTTGCAAAACTCTCACCAACATTTTATTTTTCTTGTGTTAAGTCAACCAATGAAATCTAAAGTTTGAGATTATAGGAAAAGTACTGCACAAACTTATTGAAAAGATCATCAAAATCTATTCCTAAATTCTTGGGAAACTTTAAAAACCACTCCAAGGCTTGTCTATCCAATCTCTTTGGAAACAACAACAAAAGGTATATATCACTATAGGCCACTGGTTGACATGTGATAAAGAATTTGGTTAAATAGGCCTTAGGGTCACCTTTCCCTTTGTATTTGTAATATTTTGATGGTTCATATCTTGGAGGAAATGGTATCTATAAGTACTCCATGTGGAATTGATAAGAACACACGTCATCTAACTTAAACTTTTTAGTCTATTTCCCAGCCTGAATGGTAGCAATCACATCCTTCATCTATTGTGATTATTGGGATAGGAAACTAGAAGGAATATTGGTTTGGGGGAGAACATTAGTTTGGGTAGATGGTTAGGAGGTCATAAGTAGGAAACTTTGACTAGGGTATGATGGAGATATCTATTGGGGCATATTATCTTGGTTGGGAAATAGACCAAGAATATGTATAGGTGAATTAATATGTACTTAAAATTGCACATTTGGTTATGCGATATTTTGGTTTGGGTTAGCTATGAAGGTTTGAATTAGAATATTTTATGGCTGGGATGGAGGGATATAACTATATTGTGCCTATTGTGGTTGAAAAGGGACATGCTACCAACTAATCAAACCTGGCTGTTGAGTGGGAACTTATGAAGCAAGACCTTGTCTCTGAACTTGTGGCACATTTTAAACCAATTGTTACCTAGTAGGTACTTGAGAAACATGGGAGCCTCTTTATTACATGAATCCTTGTTGGGAAATGAAATCATGTTAAAAATTTGACATCTATCGTTGACTAATATTTATACATTGTTGGCTAGTCATCATTTGGTTTTGGATTGGTACACTAGTCTTCAACTGAAGAGGTATGTTTGTCACTACCTGATGAGGTGGAACATTAGTTACCCCTTGTTGTGGTGGTAATACAATCAAAATCTATTGCATTGGTACACTAGATTGTGCCTGCTATTATGGAATACTACTCATCACTTATTGAGGATGAGTAGGATTCATCACATTCTATTATTGAGGCGTAACATTTGTTACTGGTTGATTAACTATTCTTGTTAGTTACATGGTTGATGAAGCAACTAGTTGAGGTTGGAATGTAAAAATTCCTACTCCCTAGTATGATGGTCCACTCATTATATTAACTACAGGCACATGTTGTTGACTAGTTGTTTGTGCATTAGTACCACTTTGATTTAGATTGGATGTTGCTTGCACATTGTCCACTATATTTTGCTCATTAATCTACATAGAAGTAGAAGACACTTATTCAATAATGGGAATATGCAACAAGTTTTCAAGTAAAGTGTTTTGCATGAATGGGTCTATACTCTGATTTTCTTGAATAGTTAACTCCATCAAAACTCCTGTTGAATGAACTAAGTCAATAAGAGGTTTGCTCACCATGGTCATCTAATTGAAATTGCATGCTACATTCAGGTAGGTTTGATATGCCATATAAATTTGGTTAAAGTGGTATTTCATGAGGTTTTTTCCTCTGTTAGGCATATTAGGGTCTTGATATGTTGTTTATACTAGAGCCAAAGGAGCACTAGAAGAAGCCTATTGATCATAAATTATGTTGTGGGGAATTCTTACTAGGCTTGGTAAATTCTCATGAGGGAATTTTGTTGGAAACTTGGCCCCTACCTCTATGGATCTAACCAAAATATCATATTTTTTCTCCAACAAATGATGATCAAATAAAAATGGATCATGAGTGGAAGGCATATTAGTAGAGCATGACTATTGAAGAACTGGTTCATCAGTTGTAGGTATTGTAGCTAGGTATTGTGAAATTTATTCTTGGTCTTGTTCTAAATAAGGTGGTGTATTAACCAAATAGTTAGCTAATATATCTTGGCTTTGTGCCCCTAATTGAGTATTATAAGAGGTATATAGATCCATCTCATAAGCAATATTGTCCGTATAGGGGTCTTGCACCATTTCTTCCTGCAAAACCACATTACTAATCCCTAGATTATACATGAGTCCATTACAAGTGTAGGAATACATGTTGGGATCCATATTAAATGTTTTTGTAATAAAAGGTCAAAGAGTTATACAAACTCTAAAAATATAATGTCTAAAATCTGATGTTCAAACTTGGTCTAGATTCGTTAAAAGGATCAAAAGATTTATGCAAAGATTTGTGATAACACAAGCTAATGTTAAGTATTTAACATTACACATCTTACATAAAAAATATTGTAAATGAACTAAAAATAGAAATGCCAAACTCTAAGGTTGAAGTGTTTCAAATTAGTCTAATCTAGGAATTTAAAAGTTGTTAGGTCTTTTGGCCAAAATGTGGTGTCAAAATCTAGGCTCAAATAAGGTATGCGATAGGACTCTTGGCCAAATGACATCAAAAGCTAGACTTTAAAATAGATGAAAGTTTTAATCTAACATATTTGAAACACTTTTAACAAACACTAGGCATTTGATTCTTAGACATGGACTCAATCAAATAAGTATAAGGTATGAAACAAAAGGCAATTTAGAGATAGTTTATTTTCTCACAAGTAAAGGTATAAAACTTGGTTCTTTTTACAAATAAACTAGATGAAAAGTGAACAACGTAACAGTGCTAGACAAAGGTTCACAAAGGTATACTCAGATTAGTTTGAAAATGTAGGAATAAATTTGAACTTTATGCAAGGGGGCCTATGAAACAATATTTGAAATGTTTTGGGCAGTGTAACAGTGATAGATTACCCAAAATATGTGACAAAATACTTGTTTCAAAAACTCTCTAAGGAAAATATAATTTTTCAAAAATATGATAACATAACACTACCTTTCTTGACTCAAAATGTTATGGTGCATACACTCAAAGTGCAAGTGTTTAGCACAAAATAACATAAGTCTATCAAGTGGTGATAACGATCATGAGTCTTTAAACAACCTTCAACCCAAATTGGGAATTGAACCTAAGTTTCCTCAAGTTTAGTGCAAATGGAAAACCCAATTAACACATCAACCCTATGAACTTATAAATGTACAATTTTGAATTTAGATTATAAATTAAGGACTTAAACAACTTTGGCAAAGATCTAGACTCAATTGGGTAGCATAACTGTACCAAAGTGGATGATATGACTCCAAGTTTTGATGAATTTTGAACAAGGAAAATTGATGATTTCTCACAAATTTGACATCATAACACTACCTTATTAAAAAAAAATTGGGGACTATGTGTTTGGTTTGCATTGTTGGTTTACACCAAGTTTTGACTCCAAACAAGACTTTTAATCTAGGACGAAACCAATTGATTAATCGCTCTTAGATCCCAAACTGATAATGTTGCTTGGTATTTTTGGAATCTATCAATATAATTCATTTGAGAGAATTTTAAGTGTTCATCCAAAAGTATATTCTCATTATATAGTAGGGTTTTTACACCTTGCTTCTCTCAAATGACTGTACTATGACATGGACATTGAGGTGCAACTTGCACCAACAACACTTCTGTGATAAGTGAGGATTTGTCTAAGATCTACAAGTTTCTAAACATTCTAATGGAATCAATTACATAATTACTTTCACATCAAACAATGCAAAAGAAAAGCATGGATTTTGGGTCCGTATCACTTGGCTTGTTGAAAAAAGGTCTAGTTCTTTTTACAACCACTACATCCTATTGTTTATTTAGTGTAGTGCGATTTCCAAAGTGCCACTACATCCCGTGTACAACTCCAATATGGAGCCAAATGAAGTCAATGTTGGGAGATGAAACCCTGAGTTAAAGCTTCCCTAAAGAACTCATGGGAGGTAATGACGTCCCCCTCTCAAGCCAAGTTTACATGAAAATAAAAGACTAATAGAAAGACTTTAGGGTCAGTTTCAAGGTCACCTAAACTTTGATGAGTTTTTGGGGAGTGATTTAGATGACATTATTTCTAAGCCTTGGACTAGGATTTTTGCAATAGGAATGACACTTTTGATTCCAAGAGTTCCCTAAAGGGGACAAATGGAAGATAATACACACAACACCCCTCTTTTTTTTAAACAAAATTAGATCAAAAAACAAGTGAAGATAAAAATGACAAGTGTGTTCAATTTTAAGCCCAAATGAAAGATTTGGTGGTGTACATTTGACCCCTTGGTCTTAATTTGTAACTTTGAAAGGTAACTACAAGATTTAAGCAATAGCACCCTAAATGATTTCCCTTTAAGCACCAAAATGAAAAGTTTGATTCCTTTTAAAACACCCTAAAATAAGTTTAAAATGATATATTTAAGCATACTTTAATGATTTTTCAAGTAAAACCTACAAAAAAAATGTTAGCAAGATGTTTATCTTAGAAGCACTTTTGAAGATGAAACAACCAACTTAGAAAAATGAGCTCTCGAGTTTGTTTAAAAAAAACACAGTGACTGTCATTGGTTATACTAACTAGTGACGGCAAATTTTATGTAGACTGATGATGGTTTTACTAACTGGTGATGGTTATGTAGACTAAAATTAGTTTTTCTAACTTAACCAATGATGGTTATATTAACTGATAATGATTCGTCAGTGGTTTACTCAATTGACAGTGGTTATTGTGTAAACCTGTGACAAAGGAAAAATGAAAAAACAAAGTTAGAAAATCAAATTGTAAAAGTTTTAATGATCTAAATAAAGATTTTAAAGTTGCATAATGATATTCTTCATGTGTGGGATGCATTTTGTCCCACCGAGCATGCCATTATGTGAGCTAGGAATTTGACTCAAGAGAGGATGATTAGTATCGTGTTAGTTTCAAAATAAAAACAAAATGAAAGAAACACATCAACTAGCATAACATATCTATGCCTAGACACTAGGGAGAGCTTATTTAAAAAATATGGATAAAACACAACTAAAATTCAAAAGAAACATTCTTTTACCTTCTTTGGATGCTCCAAAATGCTTGTTGTAGTGGCTTGCTCAGTTTGTGCTCATGAAGTCTTCATCAACGAAGGCTTGGCTATATTATCTTCTCCTTGGCACCTTTGGATTTGGATTGGATTGGCTTGGAATCAATTTGGAATGGTAACACTAATTGTAATAGATTTTACAATCATTTGTGCATTATAACTTTGCATTATCCAAGCTTAGAAATGATGTTCATGGCCTCTCTATTTATAGATTTTTGAGATTGACGAGAATCAATCTGAACCATCCATCTCAAGATTGAGATGTGTGGCTAAGGATTAATACAATTTTTTAATTAAAATTGATAAATAGGCTCATAAATATTTGGGATATAGGGATAATTAAGAGGCATAGAGGACATTGATGAGGCATGGGAGGCATGAATCTTGATATTTGTGGCATTTAAGGCCTAGGGATGTCTTCCCAAGAAATGAGGTCACTTGATGATGTAGATATTCATTATTCATTTCTAAAAACAAGTATTCAACAAGTTTTCATAGAATTCTTAATTAGGCTCTAACTTGGTTTTATTAGCTCTTAAGCATGATTAAGCACTTTGTGTACAAATTACTCGAATTGATCAGAATGCCTTATTATTGGTCCAAAATTTGACTCGATTGGAATTGGAAGTCAATGTTAGATGCATTGGAACTGTTACCCATTTAGGATGTTACCAATAGTAAATAACAAAGGCACGTGTCTTGTGCAAGAGATTTGATAGGAAATAGCAATCTAGAGCACTCGAGGTGTAAAATTGGCATTTTGACTCGAAATGATCTGATCAAAGTTAGCTGGCCCATAAATTACATTACCCCATTTAATGATACCCTAGCCAAAATTGGTAATTTAATATATCATATTCAAATATTTTAATGCATTTTAGTGTTTTTAAGCCAAATTGTGCATTTTGGTGGAAATTGGTCAAAAGCCTGGTTGGAGGTCATTGATGGCCAAATTTAGGTGTCTACATTAGCAGGGCCAAAAATAGAGATCTAACATTTATAAATGAAATTCAATTTATAAAAAAATATTAAAAATGAAATTCTTACTAATTTTTATGAGATTTAGGCCTTGAATAGACCAAAAAATAGTGCTAAAGACTGATTTTGCCTTGAAATTACTTTTATTTGCTGAGATTTACAACTTGAATATTTTTAGTGCATAGATCACACTCTTAATAAATAATAAACTTAAAAAAACTTTGAAAACAAAACATACCATGGCTTGAAAATGGATGAAAATTGGTTTGAACACAAGCCCAAAAACTCGATCTATGATCTTGTTGCTTGATCAACACATCACAAGCTCTGATACCATGATAAATTAAACAAAATAATTCATATGAATAATGAATCTATATATGAGATCAAGAGAAAAGGTATACATGAAACTAACACAAGATATACATTGGAAAAAACCTTTAAGAGGTGAAAAACCCACAAAGATTATTCATATTATGAGAAATTAACAAGTACCCAATACAATGTTTCTTCCTTTCACTTCTTCTCAATCAATCTTCACATAACTTCAAAATGTGCTCATATTTCCTTATTTGTCTCAAATCTTATTTTTATCATTCCATATTACAAGATAAACTCTTTATTATATAGGCAAGGTAATCTAACTATTATAATGTGACCTTTTGAAACCACCACATTAATGGGTCCAACCTCTACAAAAGTCATTTAATATATTTTATTATTTATTTACACGAAGATAAACTCATGATAAATAATAAAATATATTATTATTTAACCAAATCAATTTAATGTATCACGGGTACATAAATAACATCACTTAACCGTTAATTATTCCAATATCCACATCAATAATGTTAGCCTCAATAAAATCTTGTATCTTATGTTCTAGGTTTATGCATCTGTTTGTTGTATGGCCTGGTGCCTTGTGATACTCATAGAATGCATTAGAATCTTAAATATTTGGAAGAAGGCATGTCATATAAATCTATTTTATGGAAGGGAGAGATATGACATTGCATTCCAAGAGCTACTGTAAAACCTGTGCTAATGATTCTAAAAGGTTGATAAAGATTCGATGTTAAGGAGCTGATAAAACCAAGTGAGGAGATGGATCTGAAGATAAATTAACTATAGAATTTTGATCACTCTTGTTATTTGTGGCCCTTACCTTGTATGGTGGTTTAATTTAACTCATAACAGTTGATTCTGATTAATTAGTATATTTTAGTTTGCCCATTGATAGAAGCTTGACCTCTCTTTCTTTTACTATGTGGCATAAATTGATGAATGTTGGAAACTTCTTAAACAAGATAGTTTCATGTAATGATGGTATGAGACTCTATTTGAAGATGTCTTAAAGCTCTTTATCTGCCATGGGGATAGTTAATTTACCTAATATAGTCTTGTATCATAAGACGTATTTGGCAATAAGTTCATTTAACTTTTGTTTTAATTGTGCAACTTGAGCATATGGGATTTTATCATTGATATTGATTGAAAAGTTTGCTAAAACATGTCTACCAAAGGATTTAATGATGTGATAGATTGATTTGGTAAGTCATAAAACTATTGTAATGCATAATCCTTTAAACTGCATGGAAACAACTTTGTGAGAAGCCAATCATTGGACACATAGTAAAAACATGCCATATGAAAAGCTCAAATATGGCGCTCTAGGTCACCCTTGCCATTATATAATGTAAGCTTAGGTTTCAAAAATCCATATGGCAAAGAAGTTGCTTCTATTTGGTGTGCCAAAGGTGTATGTAAGATAACATTAGAATCCAAGGCATGTGATGGCTTAGTGTTTCCCTTCTCAATCTGTAACACCTTAGCCTACAGAGTATGAACTTTGTGGATAAGGGATTGTACATTTGGAGTAGAGGAACTAGCCACAAGAGGTGTAGCTATCAATAAAGGTTGTTGTAGTATAATTTTTGGTTGTGCTAGCTGAGTTGGCCCTACTGTAAGTGTAACAATATTATTAGCTAGAGGAGTTGAATATTGACCATTTTTTGATTTGTTCTTGATTTCCATTATGACTTATAAAATTTGTGCATGATCAAGGGGATATTACCAAAGTCTATCTCTGAAGCTCTATAGGACCTCATCCTTATTGACAATTATGTTATCATTGTTAAGTGGAGGGAGAGTGTACCGATTTCTAATTTATGTATTATCTTATTCTTGATTATATTTTTCATATTTGGATGCATTATCATTAAAATCCACATAATTAGGGTGTGAAAGATCAACAATAGTACTTATAATAGGTCCCTTATCCTTGATATAAGCTCAAATAATAGGAATCTAAATATGCTCTATAGGATTACCACCTAGCCTAGCACTTCTTCTTAATGTAAGAGAGAGAGCATAACACGTTGAGTTCACCAAAATTTTTAACGTTTTAAAATTTAGTGAGTGTAAATATTATGTTTGTTAAAGAACTAAATATGCTAAATCAAAGTAATTATATGCATAAAATACAACATCTGATTTATTACAAAATTGACTAGATTTAAATTTTCTAAAAATAATAATAAATTCTTTTATCTTCCTCTAACTCAACATAAATTCCATCCATTCTCCTTCACCGAGTGCCTATATATCACATTAAACAAGAACACTTACAAATATAAAAATAAATAGAAAAGAAAAAAATATTTAAAAATGACATTGACAATTACAAAATAAAAATATAATATTATTTATAAAAATACAAATCTTTTCACTCTCCTTTAACAAAAATCATAAGGTTGTATTACAAAGTACGATGGTATCGTACGAGCCTTTTATAAAGATTTTCTCATTTTATTTATAATTATGCAATATAAAATTTAATACTTTTCTAAGCTAATTTCATAGAAGATTTAAATTTTCTTTTTTGGAAATAATTAAAGATGTCGTACATAACATTCCCTTTATCATAAAGTATATTTGTTATAATTATGAAAATAAAAATAGTTTAATTAATGGTGAGTTTCTTATAACAATGCCCTGGATGTACATTTAAACCAAGCTTACATTGACCATAAACATTTAGAAAGAAGATAGAGGACCAATATATTTTATCACTATATTTATTATATATGTTTAATTTATTATTTTTCTTTAATTTAATTAATTAATTTTTTTAAAAAATCTTTAGTAAAATTCACATTATGCAAACAAAATGATATAAAGCTTCTATATTTCCTTAAATAAATTCGTTATTTTTTAAATAATTAAAAAATAATTTACTTATTAAAAATTCAACTCGTTACTTTTAAAATATATGAAAATGATTATTTACCTACCACTAAATATAATCATTACATACTATTGAGTATTAAATGTAATTGACTTTCATGAAAATATATCACTCCCTTTCAATATTATATTCATTCTCTGCATTGAAAAAATATGTAAGAATGGGTTAATAACCTACATATGATGCATTCATTGCTCACTAGTCATGAATATGTATGATACCCAAAAAAAAAAAACTATAAAAAAATATTTAAACCAAAAAAATTCCTTAAAATAATAAAGGTGAAAAATATAGTGATAATGAATTTATTTTAAATAAATATTATAAAATAATAAAATGATTTAATAAGTTTGAAAATATTTATATATATATATATATATATTTTGATAGTGTTTACATATTTTGTTCGGTGATGGTTTAGGTATAAATTTATCATTTACCTAAAAATAATTAATTAAAATATAATATCAAAATAACTCTTACAAAATTTAATATATTTAAATTTTATTAATATTTATGTAAATCTTCATGAATAATGACATTTTGTTAACATTTAATTAGATTTTCATGCATAATGAAGTCGATGTTTAAAAAATAAGATATAATAATTATATTGCTACAAACGAATCTAAATATCTAAATAAAACTTATACCACTAATTTAGAAGCCTCAAAATATAATTTTTTTTGAAACCTTAAGATAAAATTTCATATTTTAAATTTTATTACAATAAAATCTTAAAATTATAAATATTTTTATTAAAAAATTTAATTTGATTTTTATCTTATAAAATAAATAATTTTACTTAAATAAATTGTTTTTATTTTTTTGATATTAATTTTTTTTTCATATAATTTTTACTTATTTAATTTTATCTAGATTATCTTATTAATTTTTTATATCTCAATTTTTATGACTTAGTTTATAACATTTTATTATCTTGGTTTTTATTTATTTTTCTCTATGAACCATCATCTTATGGAGTCTCGCTAAGTATCCAAACCACGACTTTTATTCCTTACTCTTATATTAAAAGTAGATGCCACGTACTTAAATTTTTGTTTTAATTGCGAATGCGACGTGTTGCTATCTTGTATTCCCTGTCCTTACATATTTCTTAAATGATAAAATCAAAACCTTGACCACCTCCATGACATGAGATACTTCCATGTACCCTTGAGAAACAACGTTCATGTACCGCAATTTCTATTTTTATTATAATGTATATATTAGTTTATTTTGATTGATTGGTAGTTATTGAATGTCTTAGGGAAATCAAAAAATATTTTGAAAGTGATGATTTTAATTAATGTATGGTATTAAAAATCTTGAAGTCATATTTGGATTTCAATGTTTAAAAAATAAGGGAACAAAGTGCCAAAGTTACTCTCAGAAGTGTGAAGGTTACAAAGATGAAAAGCAAAGATGGTGATAGTCAATTCAGGGTAAAATTTAAAATAGTTTAATTTCATCATTCTCATATCTTAATCTTGTTTCAATATGCAATGTTCTTTTCAAAAATAAAGTAAAACATGTTAGATATTCATAAAACATAAAAATGCATTTAAAAGTGTTTAACAAAATTATTATTAAAAATTATCAATGCTTGTTAACTTGTATATTTGTAATATAGTTTGTAGCAAAACAACCAAAAATATTGAAAACCTAATAAAATGAGATGTTTTTACATGTCAAACTATGCCTATTCATAAGATTGAGATAAGGCAAACCATGTGAAAACGATGGAGTTACTGAGTTTATTATTTTCAAATATGTAGAAGGCTTTGAGAATTTTGTGAGAAATAACATGTATAAAAGTGGAAAGATGGAGTAGTGTTGAATATACACAATTACACAGGACAAATATTATGATAAATAATGTTTAGGATGTAATCAAGAATGTTTTGGTTAGTTAATTTACTAACAATATTTTCATGACAATGACTGAATATGTAAAGGAATGAAGGTTTGTTCAAATTAAGGTAAACCCATTTTTAACTGGTGTGGAACCCATCCCAAACACATCAAGGGGTCTGAGTCTCCCATTGTCATACATAAGAAAGGAGAAAGTATAGATCACCAAGAAGTACAAAAAGACCCAACCAAGAGAAAAAATAACAAAAAAAAAAATAACAACCACTTTTGACTAGTGCGTGAACCAACTAATTTTAGCTTGACTAAAAACTAGCTTGAATTAAAGAAGTGAGAGGCCTAGGTCTCAAAAAGAACCAATGGGGTCATTAGGGAACCCAAACCCAAAAAAAATAAGAAAGAAACCACCAATCCAAAATTTGACTGGATCCAAAACTAGCCTGGGCATAAAGGAAGGCCCGAATCTCTATAAAACCATAAATAACTGATGCAAGATCCCACATAGACAAAAGAAGTAGAAGCACAGGTCTTTAAACATAACCAAAGAATTTGATTTTGACTAGTTCAAAAACCAAAAGAAAGGTGTAAGTGTTGAGAAGAGGCAACTAGGTCTCCAAGGGACCCAAACATATAAGAATAAAAAAGGAATCCATAACTCTGGTGTTTGACTGGATCCAAAACCAACTTGGGCACATATGGAGGCATATGTCTTTAGTTAGAGGAGCACACAAATGTGAGAAGGAGGGAAGCCACCAAAAATAAAGAGAGATCTAAACAGGGTTCCCCATAGAACCTGAGCATGGAAAAATAGGTCATAAGGCACATGTAAGGCCTAACATCACTGCCACACAACATAAATTTTTGAACATCATGGATAAAACAAAAAACACCAAGGGCATAGAAGAAGTGTCTGGGCACCAATTATTAAAGGTAACTCATACCCCCTTCAACTTATCTAATAGGATATGGTTCATAAGGTTGAAAGGGGGTGGATTAGAGATTTGGGGTTCTGAAATATTAAAATCACTAGACCCCTAAATTCATGAGTAGGTCCACACAACCATTTCCTTCTCTAAATATGTGGTCGATTTAAGTTTCCTGAAAGGAAGACAAAAATGTTCTAGCATCTCTAATCTCATTCTCAATAGTCCAAGAGATTTATGAGGTCCCTTTAAGGTAGTTAATGATGTTTAATGAGTTGCCTCCAATAAGAATAAAGGCTTGTTACTAAGTGTTTTGATTCTAAATTTGTTTCAAAGTGAGCCTAATTTGTTTTTATTTTCTATTTGAATGACAGTGACCAAGATTAATGGTTGTGGTAGTGGCAAAAGATGACACTATTTAAGACATTCATTTAATGATAGTAGTCAATGCCATATAATGGTAAATTGGGAGGCATGCATGGATTTGTGAATTAAAGAATCATATTTTTATTTGTGAGGTAACTTGTATTATGCTAATAGTTAGAGTTTTTGTAGAATTAAAAGTGCTTGCATAGGTGTATGTAATGTTTTGTGGTTATATCTATATCCCTTTCATTTCACAAGATCATAACTAACAAGTCTAGTGTTACAAAATGGATGAACTAATAGGTGATGTTCTTTGAAGTTGAATGCAAATTTTGTTTGACCATAACTAAAGTAGAAAATCCCCAAAATACAAACTTCATGTCATAAAGGGAGAGTGGTCTTTCAATGCACAAAACCCACCATGTAGTTGATTATAGCTTTTGCAAGCCATCCAACATGATTTTTTTTTTCAACTAATAGTCTTAAAACAAGTGCAAATTTTAAAATTTTAACTTGAAACCTTAATCCATGCATTAGTTAATTTTTTTTGAAAATCTAAAAGTTGTAAAAATATGAGCTTTCATGAAATTGTGTTCAAGCCCTTGAACCTATAAAATATAATTAATCATATGTTAATGCCACAAAAAAATTATATAGCGAATGATGCTTGAGATGCTTTAGAACAAATAATGTTTCAAAATAAATTGATCTTGTTCAAGCATATAGTAAATTTGATGCATTCATTTTTTAAAAAGTAAACTTATAAATGCAAATGGAATATAATGTAAATATTGAAATTGATATGACTCTTAAATATGTTAATGCTTCATTTCATGCTCTATTTAAAAGATGGCATGGATGTGATTGCATGGAAACCAAATCAAAATGCTTTAAAAATTAGTATGATTGTTGTCTTTTTTTGTTTAGGAATATGTGATCCATCTAGAATTTGTAAATAACCTATCCAAGTTTTGCTTGAGTGGAGAAAGAGAAAAAAAGGCAATAATTTATTTTTATTCATACTCAGAGATTGATAAAGATTTGTATTATTCTTTGATAGGGAAACTAAGAAACTTGGAAGGTGCATAAACACATCATAATTAATTTCTTTTCTGGTAGAACACATTCATAGATTAATAAATACTTCAAACTGATAACCCTGATTCATTATGAGCATTTATAGATAATCAAGGATTATGAGAAGAAACATATATAAATTTATATCATTTGAACTATATATGTTTCTCATCATGGTAATAAAAGAGACATGAGCATAATTTATTATCTGCACAATGGATTAAAAAGAGTGTTATAAACAATTTCTTTTATTTATTTGTATAACAATATAAGACTAAAGTCGTTGGGGAAGAAGATTATATAGAGGCACTAGTAGTAGTATTTAGGAAGAAAACTATATAAGTGGTAGGAACTTCCATAAAGTCATCAATATTGACCTTCTATAAGCATATAAAAATCAGTCATGCAAGTGTTACATTAATTCAATAGAGTTCATTGACTTGTTTTCAAATTTCATGGTGTTAGAGATAGGGGAGAAAATTAAACAAGAGAAAGTACTTAATTGATCCATGAATAAATGTAGTCACCCAAGAAAGGGTTGTAAAAAACAAATTTAAAAACATAAAACATATTATTTTTTCCATTCAGGAGCCATGTCACACTAGTATAATGATTGAAAAATGCATAATGCAAATCTCAGGGCAATAGATAAAATGTTAAAAAATAGTATACAAAAAATACAAAAGATTCTTAAGTTAGTACTGAAAATACCCTATCTTGGTAACTGTGTAGGTCTCCACTTTTAGAGTCTACATAAAGGCATAAAGAAATGAAAAAAAAGATAGTGAAATGAATGCCAGTAATTGCTTTTATCTTGAACCTACAATTGAGGCCACATTCAATGTGGTAAAATCTGGAAGTTATGCCATAATATCATCATCCTCTAAGTTCACCACCAACTTGAGCATCTCGACAAATGCTTTACTAAATTTGTCTAAATCATGTTTTGTCTGCTAACAACTAGCACTAGCAATGTGCATTAAAGTCTATCAATTAAAAATATCCAACACAACAAACAAAATATTCATGGCATTGAAGCTTGCCTTGAATCATGTGAGGCTACCAATAACATGAAAATTTCAGCCAATCAATGCACAACAAAAAATAATATGATATTAAACTTGTTAAATACCTCGCACCTTGATTTTCCAAATGCTTCATATATTTTTATGCATGGAAAATGAAGTGATCTAATTAGCCAAATGAGAAACCACTAATAACTGGTTAAATCTAATTGATTTCAATAGTCTCCCTTTGGGACTAAACTAATAAACAATAATAGATAATGCGATAAATATTAAGTCTTGCCAATTGGGCAAAGCTAGCTTTATGGTTTATGATAATTAATGGAAATAAAGTTTATGTTGGATGGATGCATCTTTCTATCAATCCATGTCTCATTTATTCTTTCATCTAGATTTTGAATAAATTTGAAAGCATTTGCATTACTTGTTTATTGTATATGCCTTGAGGGACTAAGTTAGAAAAAAATGAAGCCAACCGTCATTTCCTAGTTTAACATTTTATTATTTGGCTTGGTAATGTCAACGTGATTTTGTAAATAAAATACTTAGTAATGATTATTTATTTCATGTCTAGTCATGTATGTTTATTTTGGATTGTGTAATTATGTATGTCCATAATTGATCCATGTATTATTTTTTGTAAACTTATGTGAAAAGAAATGAGGTAGAACTTTTAAGTTGCTAAATGCCTCACCTTTGGAATTGATTTAACTATTTTCAGAATATTGGATTTTTATTCCTAATTTAGTTAAGGGTCTGGGTAGACTAAATCACTAAATAATATTTCAATAATTTAACCATTGATTTGTTAATCTGGACCCTTAACTAAATTAGGAATAAAAATCCAATATTCCCTAAATAGTTAAATCATTTGGTGAACCCGACTTACTTCATTTACACATAAAAACCCTAAAAACCCTAGGGATAATTCCTTTCTAATTTTTCCAATTTTTTTTGATTTTTTACCTGCATATACTTCATTTACACATAAAAACCCTAAAAACCCTAGGGACAATTCCTTTTTGATTTTTCCAATTTTTTTTGATTTTTTACTTGCATATTTAAATAAAAAATTCACATTAATTTTTAAAATTCCATAGTAATTAAAAAAATCATTTTCTTCCAAACCCTAGTTGCATATACTAGGTCCATTTAAATCAAAAAATTTTCAATATTTTTCTAATTTTTTACCTGCATATTTAAATCAAAAATTCACATTAATTTTTAAAATTCCATATTAATTTTAAAAAATCAATTTCTTTCAAACCCTAGTTGCATATACTAGGTCACTTTAAATAAAGAGTTTTTCCAATCTTTTTCTAATTTTTTTTACCTACACAGTAAAACCAAAAATTCACATTAATTTTTAAAATTCCTTAGTAATTTTAAAAATATCATTTTTTCAAACCCCTAGTTGCATATACTAGGTCCCATTACTTTTGACGTATCACCTTACATGTTTGTGAGCTTCGTATCCTTTTTATGGATTTTTTAGTTTACTATTTTTAGGAATTTACATTTCCTATATTCAGTACTTTCCTTCCATAGTACTTTGCTTATTAAAAATTATTATGAAACATTCAATCAATTTTTAATTTGTTTTCTTACTTTAACAATGGCCTAATACAATGGTTTTGATGAAACTAATAAAAGGGAACTTCAAGACATCTTAACTAAACACCCTAAAATGCAAGATGATATGCTTAAAATGTAGTAAAAAAAAGCAAACAATGGCCATTCCTCTCAAACCATAGAGCAACCAGTTGCAAATGACATTATGAGGGCAACTATGTCTCAACAACCCACTATAGTAGCCCAACCTTCCTGTATGCCACCACCAGCTATGGCTATTACATCTTTATCTCCTGATGTGGTATCCATTGTGTAAGAGATAAAATCTCTTCAATCCAAGGTGCTATATCTTGAGCAAGGTGCTTCTAGACCAACACATGTTTTGGATTCTTTTACTCTATTACATACACCATTAGCATGCCATATTGCTTCTACACCCTTACCACCAGGTTTTGTTCAACCCAAGCTCACTCTATATGATGACAAGGGTGATTTAGAGATACATTTGAGATATTTTCATGTAACATGCTTGGACTATGTGCCAAATGACTGGATACTAGCCAAGCTATTTCCATGAAGTCTAAAGGATTATGATTTACAATGGTTCTATAGTTTACCAAATTATTCAATCAATGCATTCAATCCTTTAGCCGATATGTTCCTAGCTCATTTTAGCATTAACATTGGTGATAAGGTTTCCTATGCCCAAGTTTTATAATAGAAAAAAAGGTCAAATTATCAACTTATAGATTGTGTTCTTTGATAGAAGATGATCTTGGCTAAGATGACTAGCCCCATGGCCGATCAAAAGTTACAAGATCTCTTCAAACAAAGTCTTCTACTAGATTTGCATGAATCAATAATGTTCAAAAGATTCTCTTCCTTCATTGAGTTATGTCATACACTAAAGGAAAGGGAAGTCAAATTAATTTAAATAGGCAAACTCAAGTACACAAGTATATCAAAAACAACAAACAAGAGTAACTAAAAATTCCCAAACAAAGTAAATCTCACTGATAGCAAAAGTCAAAATCAACCTATAGTTAATGTAAATTTAGATCCCCTTTAGTGAGTGGTTTTATCAGTACCTCCTTGATGAACCTTTACTAATCTACCAATTTCTCCAGCTAGATTTTTATAGTAGCTTTTAGAATGTAATATCATATCTCTCCCTCCTATTCAAGAAGTTGATCCAACAAAGCGTCTTCCATGAGGATATGATCAAAATGCATTTTGTGACTTTCATAAGGCACCAAGCCACAAAAAAAATAGATGGATCAGTTTGAAACACAAGATATAGGACTTGATAGATGGCAATCTTATTGATCTTAACACTCCAGTTGAGCCTATGAAGGCAAAGCAAACACAAGACAAATCTATAATATTTTTTTCAAATCATTTTCCATAAAATTCTAAATAGGAAACATGGGACACATTAGGTGTTCACCATGCATATCATGCACATCCTCCACTAGCTACAAATATGGCACCTTTAGTTGAGTCACATCCTTTGAGTAACATGATTAGTGTGTACAATTCCAAAGTTCTAGCTAGACCTTTGATCTCCTTCTCAGAGTAGGAGATAGTTGAGGATGATTCAGATTATCATGCACTCTTTATCAGATCTTACATTCATAATCATCCCATTTATAGTGTTCTCATAGACAATGGATGCAATGTGAACATGTGAACTATGATATTATTACAACATTTGGGATATTTAGAGCAAGATATTACCCTATAGACATAATTATCAGTAGATTTAGTGGGCACATACAAAGTCCATTGGGTAAGATTATCATTCCTCTATAGGTTGGTCCAACAAATGTGGCCACACCATTTACTATTATTCCCAGTGCAAGAGTTTTTGATATGTTACTTGGTTGACCATAGATTTAGAAACTTCTAGTAGTACCTTCTATAGTTCACAAATGTATGGAATTCATTCATGTTAATCAAGTTGTTATAATTGGTGGAGTTTCATATGAGTTACCACTCCCCACTTTGGAGCCATCTTCTAGTTTACAATCACCAGTTTTAACTCCTCCACTAGTTATAATTCTTCATCCAGTTTAGATTTAGACATAGTTGAAGCCTCCATCACCAACACAGAGAGTTCATACACTTTCACAAAGGCCTCTTTTAGATCAATCATAATTTTAGGATTCTAGATAGTTTTTAGCGACAATGTTCACACCCAAGGTAGTATCATTGAGGTTTCATGCCTCTACACATAAAGCACATGTTTAGAGATCTTCTCCTACTACCAGATGGGTCCCTAAGAGCCCTATAGTTGCATCCACTTCTTAGAGTTATAGGAGGACCCCATAGTCAATTTCCACTACAAAAATTTTAGAGCATTTACAGTATACATATATTTTAGATCTATAATCTTAGCCCTTCCATCATGCTTGATGATCACACATGATCCCTCTTCTTGATACAAGACACCATGATAGGGAATATCTTATGAAACTCATCGATTAGTATCATTTCTTCTTAGTCTTACTTGTACATAGTTTCTCAATATTTCTTATACATAGTTTCCTAATACTTGATTGTACATAGATTATACCAAAAATACCAAAAACACTACAAAATTTTAAAAATATCAAAAACATTCAAATATGTCAAAATAAAAAAGCATTCAAATATATCAAAAATACAAAAATATTCAAATATATCAAAAATCCAAAAACATTCAAATAAATCAAAAAACACAAAAACATTTCAATTGTATGCATTATCCATACTTTACATTTCAACTACCATGCTAGACTTACATTTGTTGCTCTATGCTATTATTTATCGATTTATCCACATTACCATGTTTCACTTGATCTTCTTTGAGTGTGTGTAGTGACATCTAGATCCATGATTACTTCACTCTACCCATTGAGGGGGCATACTACTTCTACATTCGAGACATACATTGATATATCTACCCCCTACGGGCATCTTCTACATGACTACACCATCCATGTTATGTCATTCCTACACCACAACTCTAGTTATCATGTTGATGTACATTAGTTACTAGCTTACACATATTACTCTATCAACACTCACTAGTATATAACACTTGTGTATTTATTATCATATACCTAGTCTTGTATTACATGTCTTACATACTTTCACTTCTTATTTTGATTTGTTAGATACGATTGTATTTATAGTATTTACATGCTTTTTTTTCTTGCTTTGCATAGCTAGATGTGATTGCATTTATTAATTCCTATTTTGTCTCTTGTATGTGCCTTAGGACATTTACCAATGGTGTTTGCTTGTATGCTCCTATGTGCATGTGGCCCTTATGCCAACCTTGCTTATTTCAATTGTATGTATATGTGGCATTTGAACATGCCATGTATGCTTTATTCCTAGTTTGAGTGACATGTGCCCATGTCCTTTGTATGCTTGGCCCCTTGGCCACTCTTATATGCTTCTTGATTTTTGCCTTACATGATTGTTTGATTTTTAATTGTTTGCAATGCCATGATCCACATCATGCATTCTCTTGCTTTCTTAGATGCCATGTTGAATATCATGATCCATCCCTCCTTGACAAATAATAACTAACAACTAACCAAAATTCTAGTTCTAGTTCACTATATTGTACCTGATATTATATTTTTATATCTATCTAGGCATACCCCTATTGATCTAACAATCTCCATTACAAACTATGCTATATCTTGAGACATATTTTTGATTATCATTGCTATATCATATATTTTTGCAACATAACACACTTGTAAGAATCTTTCTTCTGAGGTTAATCATTGTATGGTTTTCATTCCTACTCTCAAAAGAGGGGGTAACAAACAATGATTTTGTCATAGAGATCATAACCTCTAACTGATCAAAAATTAGTTTTCAAAACACCCAGAACAATACTCAGACTTCAAACCAGGTAGAATAGACTAGAAAAATAGTGATAATTATAGAACAATATTTAGAATCAACATAGGACAAGAGTGATAAGTTTGGACTAAATCACTAGATAGTAGGGTGTCCTATTTTGGTACTCCTGTCCAAATAATAAAAAAACTAGATTTTTCAAAAATTAACAAAAAGGTAAGACCAGTTACAATTTTGTCAATAACAATTCAATTTAGAATCAGTAGTTTTAGTATAGTTTTTCTCAGAGAATCCATATATAGGGAGCATCATGCATGGTATGATGGCTTTCACTTCTAATTTTAGATATGGTAGTTGGTATAATTTGTATATCAAAATCCATGTTATAGACACCAGTGATTAGCGGCAAAGTGCATGACACACTTGCTTTTTCTTCTTTATAGTTTATGGCATTACCTAGGAATTCTTAGTAATTATGTTCCTTATTCCATCTGTAGGTGGATGGCATCATTCTTGAGTGGCTTCCACATAAGCCTATTGCCCAGTTTTGAAGTGGCTTTCATACAAGCTTAATCTCCACCTTTTTTGAGTGGCCAAGTGTAGCCTAGTTTCCAACACACATTTAGATATCCATGCGACATTATCAGATTATAAAAAATTTATGGGCTTTAGGATCCATCTAATATGATACACATTCATACCAATATCAGTTCATAACTTTACTTCATGGGGCATCAATGGATCCAAAAGGCCAGCCTTTATATTATTGAGCCACCTACTCAGGGGGATTGGATACATAGTAAAAACATTAATTAACACATGCATGATCATACAAATTCACTTAGTGGGTGATGATGGAGATAAAGGTCCAAAATTTGTATTATTGAGACTCTCTCAAGGAATTAAGCGCTCATCTATGTTTATGATATTACTCTTGGTATAACATCATTCAACACATACCTAGTATCACTTAGCATCACAATAGGTTATTTATTAGTTCATGTACCCAATGAGGTGTATTTGTTCCTTTCTCTTCCTCTCTCTTTTACCCATTTTTTTATGTTTTTACTTTAGACATAGTGTGTCTAGTAATAACTGATCTACTCTTTATTTTCTATTGCATATTTACACTTCATAACGTTCTCTCTATATGCACACCCAACATCACATAGCTTCATGAGATTCACCCTTGTATGCAAGTTTAGGTACGCTTTCTACTTTTCCTTTATCCTAATATTTTGCATTGTTGCATCACTAAAATAAAGGGGGGGTAAATATAGTCATATAAAATGTCAAAATTGGTAGCTTGAGTGTGGATTGTGACACCCAACCCATAGGCCTTTCTTACATGCTCTCATGACCCTTTTAGACACCTTTTTACTTATTCCTAGTCATCTTGATCTTTCTAAATGGTCATTCCACCTCAGCCAGGGAACATTTCTTAGGCCAATCCTATCCCCCTAGGTCTTACACCTGTAGGATGGGAGAACCTAACTTGGAATACAGTGTCAAACACTAGGGTGTCCTATTTTTATACTCCTATCTAATCACATTTTAAACTCCAATAGTTATTTCCTTCTGGTTCCTATCCTTCATCTTGTTGGCCTAGTACAAATACATTTGACCCATGACCGATAGATCTCTATAAAATCCCATTCAAAGTTAATTTAGAAAGAGGCTGGAAAATATTACAAAGCAAGGAAGAATAAAAGAAAAACCACTGAGGAAAATTTCCCTATTCTCTACATACAACCATCCAATATAGCTACAAGCATATCCAATCCTCACAACAGTCCCTAACCACCTCAAGCACACCTAGTTTAGCATTTTTGCATCTACATTACACTATTTCACAAAGCACATTAAGTGGGAGAACTACATATGTCTTGATCCCTATTCAGAGTATTGGTATGTAGGTAACATTCCCACACAAGGGGTCTTGATCCATGTTTAGTGCATCTTACACACAATAAACCCCCTTCTTTCTCAAATTTATATCAAAGCATAATGAAGTCTAGGGTTTGAAGATTAAATCAACTCTATAAGGAGTTTCATAGACTTTTAATAGTTGATATTTCATAGGTAGGCTCACATAAGGATAACAAAAAAAACTTACAAAACTTAGGTCTCTACGAGTAGTTTGGAAAATAGTGGTAGAAGAGGACAATAACACTAGACTCTAGGGTGTCCTATTTCAACGCTCCTATCCTTTCACAAAAAAAAATCTAGATCTTTATTTGGGACACTATCCTAGTCTTGCACAACCAATATTAGACCCTATAATATCCATTTCAATTAGTTTTAATCTAAGTCTTATTTTCTCCATATTTATTGCTATTTATAGAAAGGTTAAAAATACAAATAAATTATACAAATTAGTGGTTAAATTATTACAATATTATTTATTGATTTAGTCAATCCAGATCCTTAACTAAATTAGGAATAAAACTCTAATATTCCCAAAATAGTTAAATCAAGAATGTAGCATTATATTGTAGATGCAGTAATAAACATTTATAGAGTGTTTGAAAATTATGATATAAACAACCTGTAGAAAAAATGAATTAAAAATATGATTTTTAAATTTATATGTTGTTTTATTTTCTATATTATAGTCATCATGTACCCCATATACATCTGGTGTAAAGCAACAAAAAATTATGTAACAAAAGATGCAATAATCATGTCATTTATGCATATTTACCTATTTGGTCATAAGTTGATTCATAGATGTCCATACCTAGTTCCAAAGATTATGATTTGGCATAAGCTAAGGGATTTTACCAAGGTGGGTGAGTTTGAATTTAATCCTACAAAATTGCATATGGGTTGGCATGATCAATGACAAAATTTAACCTCTCACACTCTATGTAGCCTCTTAGTCTCTCCAAGTTCTTCCCATTAGGAGTGACTAAGAAGAAGAGTGTTCTAGGATGAGGTGACCCATTTCCAATATCAATAATTTATCCTTAGTCTATTTCAAGCACATAATAATTGTGAGAGTCTCTTTTATTTCCAATACATTCACATAACTAATCAACATTGGGCCTAAAAATAATGGTAATGAATCATAAAGTTTGAAATATTCAATGGGCCTAGGCCCCTTAATGTCATGATTAAATTTTTGTACAAAAAAATATTTTTTTGATCAAAAGGGGAAACATCAAGATCCTTTAGAGTAATTTTTTACATCTATTTATATTTGTGTTGTAGTCTAATGGTGCATAAGATAGGTCTCAAGGAAATTTAGCAGAATGAATACCCTTCAGTCCTTGGCACTACACTGCGAAGTCATTATTTGCTATCTATATCAATTAAAAATGAATATTATTCTCTAATTTATTTGAAGTAATCTTAATCACTATGAAAAACATCCACTACTTCCCTTAAATATTAAAATAATCACATCATAATGAAAAATGTTTATAGCTTTTTTCTTGGGATATAAAAAAAGATATACAAATGTGGGTAAACAGGTCATGGTCTATTGGTAAGGCTAAAAGATTGACATGATGATGAATTAGTTTCAAGCCCTTCAAGGCATGCTTAGGTACAAGTCAAGAGGGGTACTATGATTATTACTGATTACCTATAAATTAGTGATGTTCTAAAGATATAACTACTTTAAGTTCTTGAAATTGACATTTCAATTCCTAAGTCTAGTTATAGACAAGATTGAATAAATGGTATGTAATTTAAAGTCACTAAAAATTTCCCATTAAATTTGAGATATTTTGTCTTAAAAAAATATAAATGAACTCATAAATTAGTACTTGTGGATATGGGTCATTAACCGAAAGACCAAATTTGGGCTTCAACAAGCCACCCACTTTCCTATATTTTTACTCACACATGCACTTGTGGTCCTGAAATATATTTTATATGGTAAATAAAGACATAGAGAATGCATAATAATTTCCTTTTGCCATAATATATATTTGGGGAATGGATGTAAACTATAAAAAAACCATAACCTCAATTTATATTAACTACAATGAATCTACAATGGAATACTCTACCATTTCCATAAGATAATAAAGGGCTCATACCATTATACAAAATATCACAAAC
This sequence comes from Torreya grandis, assembly GCA_037957365.1. Taxonomy (NCBI): domain Eukaryota; kingdom Viridiplantae; phylum Streptophyta; class Pinopsida; order Cupressales; family Taxaceae; genus Torreya; species Torreya grandis. Next base: position 3,762,881 of record JARHVA010000365.1, on the reverse strand, counting down.
ATTTTACCATAAGATATTAAACATATTGAGTAATACATTATATATTTGATGTTAGATGAATTAAAAATATGGTTGTTTTCAATCATTTTGGATCAAGGCTACACTATACCCCTGTAACGTAATTTTGACAACTTGTAAGCCAAAATAATTATAGGAGTTATGTAGATCTTATCAATAATCACCATTTTTTATAACATATAAAATTATAATTATATAGTTAGATTGATAGATAGAAAGGCATAAAAACCTACCAATAGTGTCAAAGATGAAGTCAAACTTTTTTGGTATTTGCTCATAGCTTTCCTTGGTATAATCAATCACCATATCCGCTCTTAAAATTTTCACAAGCTCATCATACCCATGCTTGTGGTTTTTATAATATTTGAAGCTCTGTATACATACTTGGTGAGTTACACACCTCTAACATTATTGGAAATTAATTATTTTATTTGTAGAGAGAATATTTATTGAAGGCTAAAACCATTTGTCTATTTACATGAATAGCCAACCTACTAACTCCACTAGATCCACCTCAATGAATATAGTCTAACCCTTTTGAAATATTAATCCATCAAAAAATTCTTGGTAAACTAATTCAAGTGAGAAAAAGGGTTTGGGTTTAGATAGAAACATATGTTAAATATGTCATATATGGCTAGTCTTAGCTAATTTAATAGATATGTGTAGGGGACTTGAAAATTCATGAGAAATATGGTATTACAATTCTTGTTAAAAAATAGGTCTTCACTAAATTCAATAAAAAAGTGCATCATGTGTTATGGATAGTATAAATAATTTTAGAATCTATATTATGTGATGGGAATTTGTGACAAACAAAAAATAACAAAGAGAGGCAAGTGAAAGGGTATTAAAAAAAGGCTATGTGGGTTTTCATTTTATCTCATCTAGAATACAATGGAAATCCTGATTCATTGTAGAAATTTTAAATAATTGTTCTATTAAAACTAGGGGAAAAATGGTTTTAACAAGCTAGGAAAGCCATGGATGCCACTAGAATACAAGATCATATGCATGTCTTCCTATTCTAACATCCTTCTCATATTGTATCTTTTAAACAATCATGATTCTCTTTAAATCATAAATAATTGAACTAGTAGCAAGTAAGAGTTTTATAGATATTGCATTTCTTAAATAAACAAACCTTCCTTTTATAGGGATAAAATAGGTCGCATTGGCATTTGAGTGGAAATGAATTCAAAAATTCAAACTATTAAAAAAAATAAAAAAACAAGAGTTGGGTCTTACATGGAATTGACATCAAGGATCAAATGTAGGTCTTCATGTTATGAAATTCCTTCTTAACTTATCATCAATCATTATTCTCTTTAGATTAGAACTACCCTAACTAGTTCTAGGTAAAGACTTATAGATGATACGATTCTTTAATAAACAAACCTTTCTTTTATGGAGCTAAAAGATCCCTTCCATGGATCATAATTTTGATTTTTCTTGAATTCATGATATTAAAAATATTATAAAATTCATAAATAAAATAGAGGCAAGTCTTATAGGAAACTTTGAATCAATGTCCTTGAGTAAATTTTTGCACCTCTTGAACTCCACTAGATTCAACACAATAGCCCTAACCCTAACAAAAACTTGATTAACACCAAATTTAAGCACAAGGTATTCACCACACTATAACACTTATGTAGGTCCATATTAATTATAGAACCAAGCTTTTTGGATGTCCATATTGTTCTTATTCTAATGCAACTAAATCAATGAAGCCCAACCCACCTGAAGCTTAAAGCTTATTTTTGATCCTAAAAAAGAGGCTTAAAATTGTACTCTATTCCTTTGAAATTACACTTCCTTTCAAGGAAATTAATTCACTAGCATGGAAATATCTTAAAATTCCAACCATGAATTTAGTAATAGAGATAATACTAATGAGAAAGTTGGTCAACTAATGAAAAAGATGGCCAAATTTAATTATGCAGTCATTCCATTATGAATTAATATTTGACTTGTACAAACATGTCCTCTGTCTATCACGTAGTTAATGTTTAACCTCAATCCAAGTGAAGCAACCCAAACATAAAAAAATTCATCCAATCAACTTGCACCAAATATCATTATTTTATCTACCCCATTTAAAAACTTGCTATTTCACTTTATAAAAAGTTTATATATTTTTTACATATTTAACAATGGAATCTGATTGGCTAGTAGATTCAACAATAATTACCAAATAAAGCTAAATGGTTCCAATAGTATCCATCTAGGACTAAAAATGTCAATGAAATTCATTTCATTGATATAATAATTTAAATTTTATAGTAAGATGCTATTGAAGTTGTAGTAGAGTTAATCAAATATTTTATTTTATTTTATTTTGTGGAAAACATCTCAAGGAGATTCCACATTTGGGTGAGACCCAAGGACGTAGGGGTATCTCTTCCACCAAAATATCCTAGGGCTTGCACTTAGTCTACCCCCTTTAACATATTTGAAAGCATGCATAATCTAAAGAAGATCAGTTACCAAACCATGCATGTACCATCCATAAACTAATAAAACTGATAACTTAAGGCTCATTCAAACAACTAAGGTCAAAATAAAAACCAATACATAACCAACTTGACCCATGTTAAAATATAATTAACCAACATCAAAGAAGAAAAAGCCACCATTTCAATCATACTAAAGAGAAAATCCTAAATAGATCCAAAAGCTTTAGAGTGACTTATTTAGTTGATTATAATTTAAATAAAGAATAAATAAGACCACTTCTCTTAGATGAGAAGACCACCATAAGTGAGGAATACCATAACCTTTTAAATTGGAGTGATTAAGATCCCAATTAGAGAGAGTGCTTACCACATTATTGAACTTCCTAGAAGTCTATATGAATAAAACTTTATCAAAATTTATTTTAAGATAATGGATTTTTGGAAAAAGGAGATGTTGACCATTTTGGTCCTACAGGCCAAAATCGGTCTCCTTCTTCCCCTACTATTTTGAGCCAGTTCAAATTTGGTTTGCATAAGTCTTTCAGTAAAAGGATGAACCAGTTCAATGGTTTGAATCGGGGTTCAATGGCATGATATTTCCAAGAACTTTAAACTTGAACTTTAAACCATTTTTGGTTCAATCAGTTGGTTCAGTTAGTTTGGTTCAAAGTAGTTAGTTCAAGCAATTGGTTCAAATCGAAAGGTTCAAAGGGGGTCTTCCAAAGCCCGAAGGATAAGTGCCCTTATGGAGGGAAGTCAGGCACAAACTGGACCATTCTAGTAGGCTACAGAGGGCAGTTTCAGACCCAAAAGTGCCCTTGTGGAGGGCAGGGAACCCTTGTGAAGGAATCAAAAGACAAGGCAAAAGGGTGAGCTTTCCTTCGATCAAAAGACTAAGGCAATTCAAAGGATGAAATCCTTCAGACTTTTTGTCTGAAGGTATTCGTCAGAGGTTTTTTTCAAAAGAAAGAAAGGGGATAAACAAGGAATTATTTCAGAAGAAAATCTCGTAGAAAGGGGACAAGGCAAATTCATTCAGATAAAAAGTGTGAAGGAATTCTTTCAGACTTTTGCTTGAAAGAATTCACCCAAAATAAGGGCCAAACATTGAAGAGAACATTCCTTCAGACAAAATGTCTAAAGGAATTCCTTTGGATATTTTGTCTAAAGGATTTAAAGACCAAGGCCGTTTGAAGTACCTCGAAGGGCAGGTGCCCTTGCGAGGGGCTCTCAGTGACTGAGAAAGGGACACCTTCCCTTTGGGAAGGTTAAAAGACAAATCTCCAAGTAGAGAAAGAAAGGTTGAAAGAAGGAAAGTCGAAGGAATTGACCAAGGGGTGACAGGCCCAAAGCTGTCAAAATCTAGCATAGTGAACTAGCCATTCAGGTTCAAACATTTGGTGACATCCCCGTAGACATCAAATTTAGGACAAGGGAATAGCCATTGGCTTTAAAATTGTGATGGGCATGTGAAGGTCAAATTTATGATAATGAAATAGCTATTAATTTTGAAATACTTAAGGATAGGCCGCAAGTGAACTCAGTGACCCACCAAGAAGATAGCCCTGAGTGCTCACAAAGCCATAAAAGACAAAACTAAGAAAAGACAAAGCTAGAAAAAGACAAAAGTCAAGAGTAAGCTCAACAACTTGCCAAGAAAAGAGCCCAAAGAGCCAAGCATAGATATGGAAAAAAAATCCCATGTGGCAAAAGGAAAGCATCGATAGAGGAGTTATTCCAGTAGTTGAAACAATCTCTGCCAAGTGGTCATCAAGGAACACAAATAGTGAATGATGTGGCCTATTTTTTCTCATTTTGCATTAATGAGTAGACAATCACGTGAATCTCTTTAAGAAGTGGTCTTGTTTGCAGACAAAAGGGGCAGCCTTGTCATTAAAAAAATTGGGTGACTCATGCTTCTGTAGTAGTGTTTAATATGTTTTAAGCGCTAAAGTCAAGACTGGTGACTACACAACATGGTTTTGTTAGGCCATTTATAGAAGGATGATATCAACATTAGCGACTTCCTCTTCCCAAGGCATTCAATGTAGCATGGGTCATTTATTTTTCTAGAAAGCACCAAAGTCTGTTCCAAAAGGCTATATATTGTAATCTCTCATTTTGTAAAATATATCTCTTAGCTTGTAAGGTGGAGCTCTGTAAAAATTTACCTTGAATAAAAAAGAAGCATTTTTGCCTCCATTTGAGCTTGCACTTTTGCATATGTCTATGGCTTTGTCTTGTGTTAAGTCATTTTCCTTCATGCTTTCACAGAATGATTCCAACATGTCTAGTGTGTTGTGAGTTCTTCTTTTGTAGGTTAGCCAGAAGTGTCCACAACAAAGTATAGGTGCATGTGAATAGGCTACCATAGTGTGTCTTAGAACACATCTGGTAGTTATTCCTCCCTATATCTCTAGAGGACCCCTAGCTCACTGATGCATAAGAATGTCTCATATCAAATGAAGTGTATATCAGCTTATTCATGGTGGAAAGTGTATGTCCAAGCTAAGTAGATTAACCATTTTTTAGTGTATCACCATTTAGTTTAGGTTTTGTTTTTAGTAACCCTTCTCTCTTTTCACCCCCCCATTGTTAGCAGTAGGAAATCTAGGATCTTAGAGATGCATCAAAGGGAGCTAGCCCTTATCTAGAGATTCTCCCCTTAGTTTTTCTAGACCCATAGGCAAGAGAGGAGTCTCCATTGTGCCACGTGGAAGAGAGAAGCTCAACCTTCTATCAAGGGTGCAATCCACAACATCAACAATTTTTGGCACGCCTGGTGGGACAAACTAGTTTTTATCCAAAGAGATGAAGAATTTTGGTGTGTTCTTCAACCAACCAGCCTTTGGAGGCTTTTTCATCAACACCAATGGTGACTCCAAGTTGAATCAGCTAGTTAAGTAGTCCTAGTGCCATTAAGAAATCATAGTTTGGTATGTATAATTCCATTACTCAGAAGCATGGACCTTGTTTTCCTTCATATAACTTTGATCAAGCTCAGGTTGTTCATGGAATCACCTCAAGCAACTATCCCAGTTACCCTTCACCTAGTGTAAAGGAAGCCACACTAGAGTTTGAGAAGCAAGTGATGGAGATAAATAGATTGGAGGAGAAGGATAGATATCAATAAGAACTTATGTACAAAGAGGAGTGCTTGTTTAGGCAAGCTCATGCCTTACAATCTATGAAGAAGGAAGTAGCAAAATGGAAGAGTCCATTTACTCAAGGTAGTCAGCCTTATGTGCCTTCTCCTATTCTAAAGAAAGCCCCCTCTTTTACACCAAATCCTTTCTACCAGATAACACTTGCTCACTCTAGCTCATCTGATGTAGTAAATACCCCTACTCTTAATCCCTTGCACCTAGCTTTCCAACATCAAAGGGTATAGAGCAACCTCCCATGGAAATTAACCTTATAAATTCCTTAGATTGTGAATCCTCCTTTGAAGGGAATACCATGAACCAACACATCTCTCTTCGAGAAACTCTTCCTGTACATCAACAGTCTCTTCCTAGTCTTCCTTGACCTCCTCAAGTCTCTCAACATGATGTCAAGATTCCAACTTGGAGGAGGGAATACCATGAACTAGCTCAGAGCCTCAAAGAAGATAAAGCTGCTCCTACTCATGGTGATGCTTATGATATCCAAGAAAATATAGCTAGGAAAATTGTAGAGTTGGAGTCGAGAATGAGATTCCTCAGCCAAAGTGTGATGGATGGTTTAGATCAAACAGAAGATCCTAAATTTGAATATGCCCCATCTACACTCATTAAAGAGAGCTATCAAGCCACATCTAATATAGATGAGGTGCTAGCCAAATGGAAGGAAGAGAATCATTTGATTCTAGCGCAAGGATTGCATCCTCTTCCACATGAGTTTGTCCATCAACCCTCTACTCCATTCTTTCTCAAGGAGGAACCTATTTTGAAAGAGGCAAGTGAAGAAGAAAGGATCCAATTTGCAGCTCATCAAGAAGCTCTCATGGATGAAAATGAGGAGGAAATAATCATGGATGCTCCCTTTGAAGACATCATCAACAATGGAGAAGACACAGGTCATGCATACATGTGGATGTTCTAGTAATATGAAGAGGAAAGTAAGCATGGTGAGATCTTCCCTCCCTTGTTTGATGAACTTCCTTGTTGCTTTGATGAGGAGGATGACCATGCCATGGAACCTGAACTAGAGGAGGATCCGGAGGATGTCTTTGAACAACTAGAGACTCTAGTTTTTGAGCAAGAAAAGGAGAGGCCTGTTCATCTTGAGGAAAGCTTTGAAGAAGAGACTCTTAAACAAGTAGGTGATGTTCTATGGGATGAGAAATTAGTTTGTGATCTCATTTCAGACATCACAATAGTCACACTTTTTCAAGAAAGCCATGATGAAGTAGAAGATTATTTTGATAGGGTTTTCAATGAAGTAGAAGGGGACAAGTCAATCCATGATGCATATCGAGGGGCTTATGGTGATAAGCTAGAAGCCATTGATTTCTTGATGAAACACACCAGAATGAAGGGATAGCATGAGGCAGTATCCAAAGAGAAAAGTGAATACACAGATGTTGGAGACATGTTTGACCCTGATCCACTCGGATACAAGCCAATCAAGGTGGTAGCTAAGAAGAACAAGTCACCAAATCTCCATTCCATTCAATCACTTGTCTGGCACCATAAGTTTTCTTACCATGAAGGAGACTTAAGAAGTTTTCCCTTTGATCCAGGAGGGATGCAAATATACTTGGTTAGCTATGCATAGTAGTTTGCTTTCAATTTTTCTTTCCCTATTTTCCCTAAGTGCTGTTTGCACAAGTAGTGTTTTTTAGGCTTGTATGTGTTTTCCTTTGTGTTTGGGGTAAAAGCTTCATGATTGATTCTTGGATCTCTTAGGGCAATTTCTAACTTTTTCAAGCTACGTTCTGACTCTGTGCCCAATGGACATTGAGGCTACTAGTTTCTTAAACATAGTAGGCATGCTTCCCCTAGGAATCACCAATTTGTTGACCATTTTGGTCCTACAGGCCAAAATCAGTCTCCTTCTTCCCCTGCTATTTTGAGCCAGTTCAAATTTGGTTTGCATAAGTATTTTGGCAAAAGTATGAACCCATTCAATAGTTCAACATCAGGGTTCAATGACATGATCTTTCTAAGAAATTTGAACTTAAAATTTAAACCATTATTGGTTCAATCAGTTGGTTCAGTTGGTTTGGTTCAAAGTAGTTGGTTCAAATCAGAAGGTTCAAATGGGGTCTTCCAAAGCCTGAAGGACAAGTGCCCTTTTGGAGGGTAGTCAAGCACAAACTGGACCATTCCAACACGCTGTGGAGGGTAGTTCTAGACCTAAAGGTGCCCTTGTGGATGGCAGGGAACCCTTGTAAAATAATCAAAAGACAAGACAAAAGGGTGAGTTTTCTTTCGATTAAAAGACTAAGGAAATTCAAAGGATGAAATCCTTCAGACAAAATGTCTAAAGGAATTCTTTCAGACTTTTTGTCTGAAGGTATTCATTGGAGGTTTTTTTCAAAATAAAGAAAGGGGCCAAACAAGGAATTATTTTAGAAGAAAATTTCATGAAAAAGGGACAAGGCAAATTCTTTCAGACAAAAAGTTTGAAGGAATTCCTTCAAAATTTTCCTTGAAATAATTCACTCGAAACAAGGCCGAAACATTAAAGAGAACATTACTTCAGACAAAATGTCTGAAGGAATTCCTTTAAAAATTTTGTCCAAAATATTTAAAGACCAAGGCCATCTGAAGTACCCCGAAGGGCAAGTGCCCTTGCAGGGGGCTCTTGGTGACTGAGAAAGGGACACCTTCCCTTCAGGAAGGTTAAAAGACAAAGGCTCAGGTAGAGAAAGAAAGGCTAAAGGAAGGAAAGCCAAAGGAATTGACCAAGGGGTGACGGGCCCGAAGATGTCAAAATCTAGCATAGCGAACTAGCCATTTAGGTCCAAATGTCTAGTGACGTCCCTGCAGACATCAAATTCAAGACAAGGGAATAGCTGTTAGCTTTCAAATAGAGATGGGCACGTGAATGTCAAATTTATGGAAATGAAATAGCCATTGATTTTGAAATACTTAAGGATAGGCTGCAAGTGAACTCAGTGACCCACTGAGAAGATAGCCCCGAGTGCTCACAAAGCCAGAAAAGACAAAACTAGGAAAAGATAAAGCTGGAAAAAGACAAAAGTAAAGAGTGAGCTCAGTGACCTACCAAGAAAAGAGACCAAAGAGCCAAGTGTAGATATAGAAAAAATAGCCCAGGTGGAAAAAGGAAAGCATTGGTAGAGGAGTTATTCTAGTGGTTAAAATAGTCTCCACCAAGTGGTCACTAAGGAATGCAATTAGTGAATGATGTAGCCTATTTTTTCTCAATTTGCATTAATGAGTAGACAACTGCATGAATCTCTTTAAGAAGAGGTCTTATTTTTAGACAAAAGGGGTGGCCTTGTCATTAAAATAATTAGGGGACTCGTGCTTCTGCAGTAGCATTTAATACATTTTAAGTGCTAAAGTCAAGACTGGTGACTACACATCATGGTTTTGTCAGGGATTTCTATAAGGATGATATCATCATCAGTGACTTCCTCTTCCCAAGGTATTAAATGCAACATGGGTCATTTATTTTTCTAGAAAGCACCAAAGTCTATTCTAAAAGGCTAAATATTGTAATCTCTCATTTTGTAAAATATATCTCTTAGCTTGTAAAGTGGAGCTCTACTGAAATTTACCTTGAATAAAAAAGAAGCATTTTTGCCTCCATTTGAGCTTGCACTTTTGCATATGTCTATGGCTTTGTCTTGTGTTAAGTCATTTTCCTTCATGCTTTCACAGAGTGATTCCAACATGTCTAGTGTATTGTGAGTTCTTCTTTTGCAGGTTAGCCAGAAGTGTCCACAGTAGAGTATAGGCGCATGTGAACAGGCTGCCATAGTGTGTCTTAGAACACATTTGGTATTTATTCCTCCCTATATCTCTAGAGGACCCCTAGCTCACTGATGCAGAAGAATGTCTCATATCAAATGAAGTGCGTATTAGCTTGTTCTTGGTGGAAAGTGTATGTCTAAACTAAGTAGATCGACCATTTTTTAGTGCATCACCGTTTAGTTTAGGTTCTATTTTTAGTAACCCTTCTCTCTTTTCACCCCCCCATTATTAGCAGTAGGAAATCTAGGACCTCAGATATGCATCAAAGGGAGCTAGCCCTTATCTAGAGATTCTCCCCTTAGTTTTGCTAGACCCACAGGCAAGAGAAGAGTCTCCATTGTGCCACATGAAAGAGAGAAGCTGAGCCTTCTATCAAGGGTAAAATCCATAGCATCAATAGGAGACTCATCCTCCATCCTTTTGGAGTGTAAATGTGCAGCTAAGATAGCATTTGAATCCATATTTTTGAGTTAGGAATAAGCTATATCTATTTCTACCCTAGTTTCCAAGCTTCATTGAGGCCTTCAATGATAGCTTATCCTTTAGCACTATTATTGGTATTGACACCTATTATAGTAGAAAATAAGAAGGTTATAGATTTGTCAAGGTCCTAACCATAACTACCTAAATTGAACTACTCATATTTCCTTTTGAAGGTCCTTAGTACAATGGGATCCTTAGTATAGGGGGCTAGCTGCAAGATGGACTAGAAAGAAGGGATATGAATTTTTTACAAAATCAATACTCCTTTCTAATGAATATCATTCGAGTTCTTCAAAAAATGAATAACAAATTCTCTAATATTGTTGAGTGTATAGATATAAATCCATGAGCTATCAATGACCTTTAGGTTATGTTGATGATTTAAAATTGCGCTTGATTCTAATCAACAACAATGGGAAGTTTCAAGTTATGGGACTTGCGTCTTGAAACAACCTCCAGATTTTAGAGAAGCTGGCTCTTCTTTAAATCAAGTATATACTAGGAAAAGGGATAGGAATTTAAATAAAAAACACAATGCAAGAAAGAAAATCTAATCTATGGCGATGCACCTAAGATGTAATTCGACCTTAATCTTGAGCACAATGAGACTATATGTAGGACTCATTTACATTTAAGAGCAACCAAGTGCATGATCGATGTAAAAGATTGAAACAATAGAAACAGAGGCTCACAATATAGACTTCTTTTGCTAAGATACAAAAATTGTCAACAAAGGCATAGGGTTCAATCTTCTTATTTGAATTTTCTAGTCACATAAGAGGTGCAAAAACACGTACAGTTATGTAAACCTTCCAACTCAATAAAATGAGACAAAAGCAAATGACATTCCTAATCTCAACTCTAGAAAATCTACAGTCTAGACTTTTTACAATAATTCTCTCTCAAAAATTTTCTCTGATAATTGATGATTATTCCTCCTCTGGTGAACTCTGCACCCTTATTTATAGCCTCAAATTCACTCCAAATTGTCTACTTGTTCTCAATCTAACGGCCCAAATGAAATCTCTCCCTAACTAAAAGTGTCTAACAGAAGATATCTTTTAGATTCTAAAATGCTTTATCTTCTGGCAGTTCATTGGCTGAAACAGATTGCAGGACACTCTCTTCTCTTGAATGCTACGTAACACTTAGCCAATTTCTTCTTATTACTTTAAGAAACACTGAAAGATGACACTTGGCATGTTTTACAACACCTATTGAAGACACATGGCATTTTCCGCATAACTTATACTCTTTTGTGTTTTTGCTCAGGAGTGTTCTGCCTTTGACACTTGTCACAATTTGCTTCCTCAAAACTCCAATAGCTTAAAAGAAAATAATACCCATAACATTTATTTTAAAAGAGACACAGGGACATGTGTCAATCTCCACTTCATTAAAGAACACATGGCAATCTCTGCTTCTTTTACCTAGGGTTACGTGGTGATCTCCACTGCTTGTAGCTACCCTTTTAGAAACCTACAGAAGATGACACATGGTGGTCTCCACTTTACTCTATTTATACCATAGAAACAATTTTGGTCTCATTTCACATTTACATGGACAATGACACCTGACAGTTTTTGCTTGATTCTACCAGGGTACGTGGCACATTCCGTTGCTTTTTAGAAAAGTAACATTGAGACCTTCCATGACTACCACTTGGTGCTTTCCACTTGATCTTGATACTTATCTTGTTTAAACCTTTAGCTGAAAAGAGATGAACATGGGTGCTGATATGAAACCATGGGCATTGACACTTGGCGTGTTCTGCTGAGTCGCTATGAGATACGTGGCATGTTCCAACCAACTTATAGAAAATATGAAAGGTACCTCAGATGATGACACTTGGTAGTATTCACTTGATTTCAACACTTAGAGAAAATGAATCAAAAGGAAAATAGAGCCCACAATCTATTTTCAAAACTTCACTATCTCGAACCAAATTATGTGGGAACAAAAACTTTTTAGCGTGTAACTAAAACTCAGAATGAAACGTAGAGTATTTTTTACTCTACAGGTTAGAAATTTTGGCATTACATTCCTTACAGATATTACACATGAGGAAAGACACACCTATATAAAGGCTTGATTATTAAAATCATCTAGTTTGAAGAGGTATTTCCATTATTGAAGAGCTTGAATGATGGAAGATAATCCAAACCATGGTATATTTAAGAGATCTGCAAGAAGATGCTATAATTTGGTGTTAAAAAAGCATGATAAAAATGAATGAGACATTTTTTCCTCTTTATTTCAAAATAAAACACATCTGAAAGGACCAATGACACCCCATTTAACTAATTAATCCCTTGTGAGGACCTACCATGAATAAATAACCATAAGAAGTAGACTTTAAGACACAAATGGTAAACCCACAACTATTTAAATATGTAATTAAGAGGCTAGTCAATTGATTAAGACCCAGAGAAACAACCTTTTGCTACTATGTACTCTCCCAATCTATAATTTCCCCATGCTAACTCATCTTCTCCATTACTGCAAGAGAGGTCATTCATAATGAGCTTATATTAAAATGTGGACCTAACATTGATTAGGGGGAATCCATTCCTCCCAAATATCCAAGCTATGTTGGAATGTCTAAAGTAATTAGAAACCAATATCTAATTGTGTTGGTGAAACAGCTACATGATCACATAAGACTAGGGATATTGATTAATAAGAGGGGGATGACCATCATAATAATTCATCCTAAAATATGCTTTGTTCCCTTTATTAATTATCCAAAAGAGTTTTTTTAATCAGAGCCTCACTATTTTTAAGAAACACCATAATAGGGTATCCCTAAAAAGATAGATAAAAATAAACTAGTCGATCATGAGGTTTATTTTCTACATACTTGGCTCCTAAGACTTTGACCCAAAACTAGGAAGGAAACTTAAGAAGATGGAATTATAGTTTCATAACCAATGCTTAGCCATTTAGCCAGGCCGAGCAAAAGTAAATACCACCATCATTATTAAGAAGACAAAGCATTTCCCGTTTCACTAGAGACCATTTTTTAGTGAGATGTAGTCCTCTCCATAAGAATCACTGACACATGTGATCAATATCCTTGAAAATTAAATTTTGAGGAGAATAAGATAGGAATATCCTACAACACCCCATTAATTAACATGATTCTTCCCCCATATAAATCCACCTATGGGTCCATTTCAAATTTTTTATTTTCAATCTAGATACAAGCCAACTCCAATCTAATAAGCAGTTGTGCTTCAAAGGGATTCCAAGATACGTCATGAGAAACTTAGATTTTTTAAAGAAAAGAGTATCTAAAATCATAAATTATTATTTTTTGGAGGTATGAAATGAAAAATATTTTGGATTTATCATCATTGATAATCTACCTTGATGCTTTACTAAAAAGGTGCAACTATTTGCTAAAATTAAAGGCTTCATGATTTGTGGCTTTGCCTATAAGAGATGAATCATCCAAAAATTGAAAATGGATCATAATCTCTAGTACATGAGCTAAAGTGATGCCTTCAATAGTTTTTTATTTTCTTTTATTTGCTATGATCTGACCCATACTTTCAACCATAATGATAAACAGATAGGGGGATAAGGGATCTCCTTACCAAATCCATTAAAAATTTAAAAAGTCTTAGAAGGTCTACAAATAAAACTAAAGTAATACATCCTTTTACCCATCGAATATGATCCTATAAGAAACCAAACTAATTAAGCATTTATAAAATAAAGGCCCATTCAACTCTATCATATTCTTTAGAGAGATCCAATCTGATAAACATGGTCAAATAATTCTGGAGATGCATTGAATAAAGAGCTTCTTGGGCCAAGACAATCTCATCTAGAATTTATCTTCCCTCAACAAACCCTCATTGTTTAGGGGATATGATTTTGTGTAGGAGGGGTTTCATTATATTCACCATGATTTTAGAAATTATTTTATACACTACATTGTATAAAGTAATATGATTAAAACCAGATATATGCATGACATTTTGAACTTTAGGAACCAAAGAAATAAAAGGTTGGTTGATTTTTTAAAGGATTAATTTAGTAGTCCTTTATTCTTCTAAAAAAACCCACAAATCATCCTTTATAATTTCCTAAAATTCTTGATATAACTCAAAAAGAAACCCATCAGGACTTGGTGTTTTCCCTTTACTCATATTGAAGACCACTGCTAATATTTTTTCCATATAAAATGGCCATAAGAGCTTGATTATTCAAGGAAAAGACAAGTATAGGTATCTCTTTATTTATTTTTTTGGTTGTATATCCATGTATAAAGGAACAACAATAAACAACTTAGAATAATAATTAGTGACAATATTAGTAATACCCTATGAAGTGTAATAAAGATTCCCATCCTCCTTTTCCAGAGAGGTAATGTGGTTAAAGGATCACCGCTTAAGAAGGGATTTGTGAAAAAAATAATTTTTTTCCCCTTATTGAATCCAATAAATTCTTAATTTTGGATTTACAAAATATCTTCCCTTAAAGTTCATTCCTCCAAAAAGCTGATTAGACCAAGCTCTGCTTTTTTGAGCTCTTTAGAAATGCCTCTCAAGTGCATGGTCTCATTAACCCTCTCTATGTTATTATTTATATCAAGTTTTTTAGTTGTGATGTGTCCAAAATCAATATAATTCCACCTCTTGAGCTAGGATCTAACATAGCTAAGCTTTTTAACAAAACTATACATTTTGGTGCCATGATGAGGACTGCCTTTCTTCCACTATTATTGAACTTTATGTTGAAGATCATCATGTCTAAGCCACATTATTTGGAATAAAAAATGATTATTAGGAGGTTGATAATACCCTAAATCTAATAATATAGGCCAATGATCAAACCCAACATTATTAAGAACTCTATATTTGCGTAGTTGCCCCTAAACTAAGCACTCCTCTATCACAAAAAATATGTCTAATCTCTTAGTAATATAATTTTGACTAGTTTTATGATTGGAACAAGTAATGATTCCATTATTAGACTCAATATCAATAAGATTAATGTGATAATAAAATTGTGCCATGAGGTTAACACCAACATCAAGCTTTATATTACCTCCAATCTTCTATTTAAGAGAGATTATGGAGTTGAAATCCCCTCTTATAATAACCAAGGCACTTGGGTAAAGATTAATAATGTACTCCAAGTGTCTCCATTTATATATTTTACCCTCAAAACTAGAAGATAAATAAACATTGATAAAAAGGACAAGTTGAGGATAATATTTGTTGTGAGCTATGATTTCCAAAATGACCTACGCATCTAACATATTGACAAAAAAAATATCCCTTAGGTTCCAAATCCATATTATTCCTCCAGAACCTCCATAGGATTCATTGGAAACCACAATATAAATAGGCTAAATCTTCTTATCCAAATTATCCATATTGTTTGTAGAGTTCTTGGTTTCTTACAGAAATAGCATATGAGGTATATGAACTTTCAACATTCTATTACCCAGGTGTGAGAGGATTCAAAAGATATTTTTTTCATCTAAAATAAAACTAAAATAATTTTTATTAGTTATTCAAAATCACAAGAATCCAATTGATGAAATTGATGAGGTAGACAATGAAGCAAAATATATGGGGAAAATCCAAAGCTCATACCTACATAAGGATATGGCTAAGTTAGAAGTCCTCCTATATTAATAAATGATTATAGATGCTTTATACTATTGTGAAGAGAGGAATGGGTGACTTTGTTCTCCAATTAGAAAAGTTAGCTAATGTCTAAATATTTTTTACGTGAAACATATTGAGATTGCCAAACCCACCCTTTAAATACATCAAGGATGGATAAAAATATGGAAGAAAAATTATAATATTTATGATGTTATGAAGTAAAGGTTAGGAAAAACAATTTCATGGATAAATAATATGGACATGTCATAGCTTATTTGATTATTTAAGGTTACAATTAGGGAAGCTATGGTTTTATTGAATGGATTGTTTGAAAAGGATAAAATCTAATTAATGAATATGTCATGGGTACCATGACTACACAATTTATTGAGAGATGGAAAGAGTTAAAACTAAAGTGAGTTAATTTATTGTTACTTACTCTAAGCTATCAGAGAGTGAAATAGAGGTGAACATTTTTATATAATGTACTATTTAATTGATTGCATTTGTTTCCCCTTATATTTTTATCACTCATGTATTTCCATACTGATCCATTGGGATAATAAACCAATTCACATAATCTATGATATATTTTATTATCACTAACACCATGAAAAATACACCATCATTTATGACATGTTTATCTTAGTGGTTTACTGAATCTTTCATAATAAAGAGTGTTAGGCAATTTCCTTTGCAATGAGAGACACCATTCAAGGTCTAGGTAACTAGTTTTATTTTCAAGATAGCACAATCCTTAAGATTGAAGGTGCATTTAATTACTTCATAGATTACCTTTTTATGTGCCTAATAGATTAATTATCATGAAAATTTCTTACCATTTGTCTAATGGGATAACATAAATACTCAAACAAAAAACAATTATGGATATTCCATAAATTTCCAATTACAATAGGGTATAATTTGCTTGTTTAATTTCCCATTTTAAAATAGAAAGGAGATGGGATAATTAAGTAGAATATTTTTGGGGTAGGTTTATGAGAATGGGATACTTAAGTATTTTAGATGATATTTTGTGATTATTTAAGACTTTAGTATTTTACATTTATCAAATTTACCCTAGTTATTCCTCTTAGTTCTACACATGCCTTGCTTCTAAAAGTCTTGCATCCAGTCTATCTTATGCCCCTTTGCCCATCTATTAGTCTATCCAACCATATATTAATGACACAAACATACCATCTTTTCCAAAATGCTTAAAATGTACTTATTTTACACCTCTGCAAGTTCTGAGCTTGTGCTTACTCTCATTTTCCTTGGATACTAGAATCTAGGATAGACAATAGTATCAATGTTACTTTCCTATCCTAAGGAAAATGTCTAGATTCCTAAAGTTATCTAATTTTAAAATGAAACATATTACAATGGTCAGCCTAAGTGATTTAATGTGAGTTATCTCCTGATAAGATTGGTATAAATACAATATCAGCCCTCATTCATTATTCACCTATAAATCATACCAAAAGAGCACTCAAGTTACCATCCTATTCTACCCTATTCTAATATCAAACAAAATAAATATCCCAACTATAGGTCTAAAGTACTAAAGGATTATTCCTAAGGTCTTGTTTTCTAGGTTAAAATCTAGGTCATTGTTGTACTTGCTTTACACACATTACATGATTCACACATAAGCCAACATGTATGGAAGAAATACATGATTCCAAAGCCCTCTTATGGAGTATTGCTTATGTAGCAAACACCCTTTGATAATGAGGTTATTATGGGTTATCTCAACACCATGTTGCTACTAACCCATTTTCCCCCAAGGTTATATTGAAGATGGAAATCTAGGGTTTTTTCATTTTATCAGGAAAAATAATCCATGACCTAGATTTGAATGCACCAAAGCAAAGGCAAATCAAAACCTAGAAGCATCTAGGTGGTCAAATCCTATTTAATCTAATATTATATATAATACACTAACATCAAATTCAAACACTTTTTTTTATGTAATTGTCTTTAACTGATGCAAATGTCTAGAGAGCCAAAGGCACTAGATCTAGAATCCAATGGCTAATCTAGAACTATCTTCCTTCCTGATTTATTTTTGTACTAGATCTAAACCTACATTAGCATCATAAATAACTAATCACTCTACTATGCCCTTAACCTATAATGTGTTTAGGGATATATGTGGCTAAATTATGGCTTACACACTTTCATATTATCTTATTGAATTTCTCTATGTTCTTAGTATGGTCACCCTATGGAATAACCTTGGCTAAGTAGAGTATATATAGGAGGTAACAGTTAGTGTTTTATCATCATATTGTGAATTATGTTCTTATTAAATTGTTATAGATGTTGGACCCTCAAAGTGTCTCAATCATAATATTCAAGTATGATTCTCTAATGTAATTTATTATTGTGGATCTATTTATTCTACTCTTAGTTCTGTAATATATAATTCTAATGTTACAAATCATCTAAAAAATTTCATTACAAGTGGTATTAGAGATTTGATTTGGGTAAGTTTCTATGACATAATTTTATTTTAGTTTGGCATCCTGAGCACTATAAGTAAAAAAAGCATTACTTGTGATCCAAGAGGAATTAATTTTTTTTGTCAGCATAGTTTTGTTCATGAGGTTTTTTTACAGAAAAGAAAAAAAAAATCTAGTAAATAAATAAATAAGTCTAGATTTTTTTTTCCTTGTGTAAATTAGTAGTCGTTATATTCATCTCTATGAGATTATCACAATGGTATATTCTATCGATACACTTTTTTAGGCCAAATGTTTTCACCTTATGCACATTAGTAGTTATTAGATTCAACTTGGTGAGGCAATCATAATGATATCATCTATCAATTCATTTTTTTGGGTCCCAACATCCTTAGGGTTTTTACATGGTAGGGTCTAACACTTATGGTTGCAAAAAAGGATAATAAATGACTAAAAATCCTCAGAAAGATGACATGGATTCAAAAACTTCTAATCTAAATATTTTAGAGATAGTTCAATAAATTAAGTTAGAGTTGTGGGCATGGTGCATACAGATGAGCTTTATGTAGTTAAAAGGGACCTCACAAGGTTGAGAGGGTAACTAAATAACTATTGGGATCAATTGAAACAAATCACTAGGTAATTGACCAAATTTTTAGCTTAATAATTATAAAATAACCCTCCAATACTCCAGTTTGGTTCTTCTCCTCTAAACAATCACAACCCCAACCATGGTAGGAAGTCAATGTTGCCAAAAATAAAACTATGCAACTTTGATGGTAATGATCCACTCATATGGATTATTCAAATTGAAAATTTATTTAATCTACATTAGACTCCCTATTCATAAAAGGTGGTCATGGCCTCTCTTTATCTGAAACTTGAGCAGTTTATTTGGTATCATTGGTTGTGTGCTCAAAACAAAAAGAAGTGTCTTTTGGTTTATTTGTCTATATTTTTTGAGGAGATACAACTCCATTATCACAAAAATATCTCAAAAAACCAATTCATCCAATTGGCAAAGTTGCACCAAACTAGGATGGTAAAGGATTACATTCATCAATTTTAGAATCTCTCCTTATGTGTGGTAGACATCACTAAGGAAAATATGATTAAACTATTTTTGGGTTGCCTCAAAGATAACATCCAATTGGAGGTTTGTAGGTTTCATCCTAGTAATTTATCTGAAGCCATACCAACGGCACATTAGATGAGGAAAAAGAATTGATCAAACAAAGACATTTCATAAGGTGCATGAAATCTCCTTCCCAACACCATAATTTATGTAACCTACCATATTGACATCTCAATAATTTGAATAAAATTGTGAAAAAGGTTTATATTTTAGATGTGATAGTAAATGGAGTAAAGGACATCGATGTGATGAAAAGAAGTTTTAAATTGAAGGTATCAATTAGGAGGCTTTAGGGGTAGGTTTGAAAGAACCTAAGGATGAATCTAAATATTTTTAACCCACTATTTCCTATCATGCACTTTTCAAACATTAGAACTCCTCTTAAGGTGGTGGGTTTCCTAAAGAAATAGAAGGTGATTATGTTGATTGATTTTGGGAGTAGACATAAGTTTATCACTAGTAAGTTGGATACTCATTTAAACTTTTTCATTTACCTAATTCTAGAATTTTAAGTCATGGTTATAGATGGTGATATAGTCAACTGTTATGGAAAATTACATAACATTAAACTTACTATGGGATATTACTTGCTAGATTCCCTTATGTTTGTTCTTCCCATGGGAGGAGCTGACATTGTTTTGAGAGTACAGTGGCTCACCACTTTGGCCACTATTGAGATGAATTCCTAGGAACTATTCATGAGGTTTCATTAAGAAGGTAATACCTTTGAACTACATGTATTATGGGATAAATATCCACAACTAGTTATTTTTTTATCAAATGATGAATATTATTAGAAAAGGTGTAGAAGAATTTATGGCTCACTTATTTTCCAGAGAGGTTCAACCAACCAAGAAGTCTACACATCCTGATTTGCAAAGGGTTTTAGATGACCATTTTATTATTTTTGATGACATGCCAAAATGAATTCCTCCAATTCATGCACATGATCATCCCATTAGGCTTATTCTGAGAGGACACCTCCCAACATAAGACCCTATATGTATCCCTGTGCCCATAATAGTGAAATTGAAAATATGGTACAAGAGATGGTGGAGGTAAGAATCATCTGACATAGTCAAATTGAATATTACTCCCTGGTGGTTATGGTAAGGAAGAAGGATGATAGTTGGAGGATGTACCTAAACTATAGATAACTCAAAAAGTACACCATCATGGATAAGTTTCATATTCTAGTATTTGATGATTTGCTAGATGATTTGCATGGTGATATTTATTTTAATAAGTTAGAACCTTACTCCAGGTATCATTAGATTCAAATCTGTAATGAGGACATACCTAGAAAAAATTAGAACTCATGAAGTCCATTATGAATTTATGGTCATGCCTTTTAGAATCACATATACACCATATACATTTTAAAGTTTGATGAATACTAGTTTTAGGCCATTTTTGTGAAAGTTTTTATTCATGTTTTTGATGATATCCTCATCTACATCAAAATTTAGGAAGACAATTTGAAGCATTTGAAATAGGTACTTTCAATTCTAGAACATCATATTTATGCCAAACCTTCCAAATGTGATTTTGGTGTCCAAGATTTGGAACACTTGGTTCATATTATTTCACATGAAGGAGTGAAATTTGATCCTAAAAAAATCCAAATGATGGAGTGATAGGTTTATAAGACCCTTAGGAACCTCTGAGGATTTTTGGGGCTCACTGGTTATTATCATAGGTTTGTCAAAAATCATGGTATCATTACATGCCAACTCACCTCTTTGTTGATGAAACACTCCTTCTAATGGACTAATTTAGCTACCAAGGCATTTGAATAGGTGAAAATGGATATGTACACAACTCTATCTTTGACTACTCTTGATTTTTTAAAAACTTCTTTTGTGGAGTGTGACACATTAGTGTATGGCATGGGAAATGTACTCATGTAAGAAGGAAAACCACTAGCATTTGAAAGTCACCAACCGAATGGAAAAAATAGGCTCAAACCAATCTATGAGAAATAGATTATGGCTATTATGCATGTAATGAAACAATGGAGGCCTTATCTTATGGGTCATCACTTTTAAGTAAAGACTGATCATGATGGCCTCAAATATTTTTTGGAACAATAATTTTCATCTAAAGATAAATAGAAATGGGTGAATAAAATGTTAGGATATGATTTTAAAAAAGTATATAAGAAAGGAAAATAGAATGTGGTGGAAAATTCCCTCTCCCAATACACTGAATCAATTGAGGCATTGTTATGGACCATGACTATGTAGTAGGCATATTGGCTAGAGGAAACAAGATCTCCATGGGAGAATGATGGTACTACCAAGGATTTGATACAAAATCTTCAGCAGGGTTCTAATGAATTTGAAAAATTTACATGGAAGGGGAACACATTATGGTATAAATATAGATTATACCTATGTAAGCATTTTTTCCTCAAACACAAATTTTTTCAGGAACTTTATACCTCTCCATTTGGAGGTCACTCCAAATTTTTGAAAACATATCATAGAATCAAGAAAGATTTATTTTGGGAAGGAATCAAGGGGGATGTCCAGAAATATATAGCTAAATAATGATATGCAAATAAAATAAAGGTGAAACCATTAATACCCTAAGTCTTTTGTAGCCTTTATCCATCCCTAGCCAACACTAGGCAAAAGTTTCCATGGATTTCATCATGGGGTTACCACTGTTTGAGGGTAAAAATGTTATCATGGTAGTTGTGGATTGACTCACCAAGTATGCTCATTTATATTCTTTATCACAACTATTTGTATCCAATATGATAGCTTATTTTTTTATCAATACAGTTTAGAAATTACACGGTACTCCAAAGATCATTGTAAGTGACTGAGATCCCATATTTACTAGTAAATTTTAGACTAAATTATTTTCATGTTTAGGTACCTAGATGGATCATAACTCATCCTATCATACTTAATTTTATGGATTAGTAGAAGTAGTCAATAAATTTATAGAAAGGTATCTTATTTGTTTTATTTTTGACAAATAATATAAATGGGTTCATTGGCTTCCACTTGATGAATGGTGGTATAACACAACTTTTCACACTTATTCCAATATGTCTCCCTTTATGTCATTATATGGGTATCACCCCCCATACAACACTTCATCTTTGATAGTGCATCATAAGGTTCATGATATTGAGGAATACATTCACCATCAATAATAGGTGCTAGTTAGTTTGTAATAGAATTTATCAATGACACAAAATAAAATGAAGCAACAAGTATATTAATACCATAGTGAGTGACATTTTGACATAGGTGATTAGGTCTTTGCGTATTTCTAGCCATATAAGTAGATGTCTATGAAGCAATAAAAAAGGATAAAAAGTTATCACCTAAGTATTATGGCCCTTATTAAATCTTTCAAAAAATTGGTAGTATGGCTTACAAGTTGGAATTACCTCCATCCACTCACATACATTCAATATTCCATGTATCTTACCTAAATAGGTAATTGGACATAGAGTTTATATTCATATTGATTTACTTGAATTGGATGAAGATGATCAAGTCATTTTGGAGCATTATCTTGTTGCATTCTCTATGTGTTTAGTATGGTTTGCCTATGGAATAACCTTGCCTAAGTAAAGTATATATAGGAGGTAGTGGTTAGTCTTTTATCATCATATTATGAATTTTATTCTTATTACATTATTATGGAGGTTACCACCTTGAAGTGGCTTAGTCATAATATTCAACTATTCTTCTCTTTCACTAATTGTTATTGTGGATCTATTTTTTCTACTCTTAATTCTATGATATATAATTCTAATCTTACAAATAATCTAAATAATTTTTTTACACACTCTCTTTTATGTCATTGATATATCTAGCATAACTGTACTTTTCATTAATATCGTATCTCAATTTTATAAATTTAGCATATAGTACATTTGAGTTTAGAACATTAATTGGATTTCTATTGATCTGATATTCACCCTTATACCCTATGATTTATGTATCCTTAACCATATATACCCAAGTAGGATTCCTAAATCCAAATTAGGGTTAAACATTTGGTAAACCTGACCTTTGAACATCATTGTTGTATACACATTCTCTTATAAATGCTTATCTCCTACCACATCCTATATTTATGTTATTTTTATCTTTTATCATATATGATATTGGTTGATTTGATGATTATGACTATGAAACCCTTCAACAATATCTCCAAGAAGGGATCAAAATCCATTATTCTTGCATTCCTCCAAATGCTAAGGCAAACAATATAAAATCTTTAAATGGTGGTAGATATCATGCCTTTAATCAAATACACGCTCCAATCCTTTCAAGACATGTTTTGGTCCATCCAAGTTGGATCCAAAGCATGTGCTCTTGCCTTATATACCAAAATTTATCCCATCAAAGAGATAAGGTACATTCATTTAATCATGAAAATTTTCATCAACTCCATAACGTAATTATGGAGGATTTTCAAATCATTAATAAAGGGGATGTTCTTTCAAGTTTATTGAGAAAAAACCTTTCTATTCCTACATTTATAAACTATATTCCACTTATTAAGGGTGATGATCCTTCTTGGCCATCATTTAATATTAAAAATGTTTGAAAGGTTAACCAAAAAATTATGTCATCCTTACCAAGTCATATTAAGCCATCAATAAAAAGGAAGCATTATACACCTATAAAACATTATAAAAATAAGTTAGAAAAACTTTTCAATATGACAATGATGGATGAATCACCTTCTTTAGATCCTTCAAAATCCTCAAGTAAAATATTACATAATTTTGGCATTCAATATTTGATAAAATGTGGGTATCAATAACAAGGATTGGGCAAACATGAACAAGGTATCACCCATCCTATATCTCTCAAGTGTAATCAAAATTGATAAGGATTGGGGTTTTCAAAAATAATCATGGATAACCAACATCCTATCAACAAATAAAACATTGAGGTACACATAGATGCACCTAAAAATTAGGAATCATCACAAGGGGAATAAATATTACAAAAATTCCAAGAGAATCAAACTGTCAAGCTCCCTTTGGTGATCCATACTCAAGGAATGATAAATTTGTTAGGAACCTGAGGAAGCACACAATTGATTACCATATACAAGCAACTTAAGATGTGGAATTAACCAGAAGTACCAAGTAACTAGAAACCAAAAACAACACAAAATTTGAGAGACAATACATAACTTGTATTAATACTCATACAAAAAAGAATACAATAAAGAAGATGCCACTTCTTCTCCACCACCTCTCAGAGGCTTCCCACACCTCAAGTGAACAGTAATTCTCTCCTCAAAGCTCTCTCTCTTACGGTCTCAACACACAACTCAAATACAGAGTTGGTGTTCACCTCCAACCAGTCAATATCCATTACTGCCAGTACACCCATGCTCCATGCACTCCACAGGTGCTCCATGCACTCCAAGTAGATCTCCCTTAAACTGCAACAACCTACAACCCAATCGATCTTACTTATGGAAGGAACTGCCTTGCCTTCCTCTTTGCTCTCTAACTGAGTACACACCATACTCCAAGTAGATCCTGCCTGATCCTGCTCCTTATTGTGTTGCTGTCATCTCTGATCTTGCACACCTACAAATCAATCTAGTTATACACACCTGCAAACCTGGATCTCACACCCACATACACCTACAGATCAATGATCTTACTTACCCATGTAGATCTCCAAAAGTAGCCATGCAACACCTACTGACCAAGATCCTACACACCTGAAGAACCCTTCTGATTCTCCAAAACCATCACCCACACTTGGCACTGTGGCACTAGGAAGAACACACCATGCTCTCTTCACACACATAAGGAGCTAATATTTTGCTCTCTTACTCTCTAGCACACTTTATAATACAACCCATGAGTCTATTATATAGATCTCATCCAAACAATAATTAGACACCTAATTTCAATAATTAGATCCACAGATTTGAGTCTAAAATTGGCTCTTGACATCCAAACACTTGGTTCGTTAACTAACTGCCCATAACACTCACAGTCCAAACCACACAGGCAACTGACGTCGGTCCCTATCTGCCTGGAGGTGATCGACACTGGCTGATCCATGACTAACTTCGGTTGCTCTTCTGTCTGTACCCTACTGACGTTAATTATCTTGACCGATGCCAGTGTCTGTGACACTCAGAAACCTCCTCCTACCTCCTCCATGTCTGCATCAATGAAGCTTTTAGCTCCAAAACCTAACAATCTCCTACTTGGAGATAAACAGCTGCACTGTACCTGTACCTGTACCTTGTCTAATCTATTTTGTGGCTTGTATCCATCTTTAAGATCAATCCTGAAGACCACCCACCACACAACCTATGGTGCACCTCCTGTCATCCAAGTACCCTGCCACATCTGAACCTACAAACCCATGTATTGAAGTCCTGACCCTGCATAGCATGAATCCCTGCTGCTGGTCCCTCTTAAATACCTGAGAATCCACTTCCCCGAATTATCTCTTAACTCTCTGATAGCACCCACTTCTTGGGCAAACTCAGGTCTATAGCAGACCTCATGTGATTTCGGACACTAAACTATCCAGCCCTTAGTGTGCTCTAGTTCTGCATCTTGCGTAACGAACCTTGACAACACTTGATTCACATCAGCTCCCACTAGAGACAAAATCAATCTATGATCTCCATGTCTCCCATGCCAAATTTTTTTGCTACTCCAAATCCTTCATGACAAACCACTGAACTAAGCTTACACTTAGCTCAGAAAAACCCTGTATGTACAAACCTACTAGCTAGCATACCTATCCACATATAGTAATAGGATAATGTTGCAATCATCATCCACCTGGTAAAACAACCCACAGTAGTTACCCTGACATTGACTAAAGCCATGCTTTGTCCTCCACCTGTCAACCCTGTACCACTGTCTTGCAGCTTCCTCAAGACCATATGACCTGGTCTTCCATCTCATGTGTCCGTTCTCTATATTCTTTAACTAAGGTATCCATTCATCTCCGTGCTTTCATACCAGCTGGCAACCCTAACAAATCTCCTACTTGGTTTTGCATCATATTCCTGCCATTCTCCCACTATTTCCTGGATCCTTCCTGCTCTCCAGTGAGCAATGAGTATAATGAAGAGGAACAATGAATTTGAGGCTTACTTACCACCTTCAATCTTCCATATGGGCATTTGAGACTCCTTGACAGCTTGTTGTTTGTCAAAAATCTGTTACAGTGACCGACCTTAGTCACCACACAATCTACATCTGACCGACATCAGTTTCCATGTGCCTATCCTGACTACCAACTCTACTGACGTCAGTGTCCCTATTGCTGACATCGGTCCTCGTGACCAACATCAGTCTTACCTATTGCCGACGTCGGTCCTCATGATCGACGTCGGTCTTACCCTACTCGACATCACCAGCTTCAGTCTGCACATGACCGACATCGACACCTATCTGTTCAACACTGATTCCTCCTGACTGACGTTGGTACCTATGTTTTCCTGTGAGTGATGAATTTTTACTCACGAGCTCCTTTGAATCAAAACCCATGTCCAAACTGCCCTGCTTAAAAGTA
Organism: Torreya grandis; assembly: GCA_037957365.1. NCBI lineage: Eukaryota > Viridiplantae > Streptophyta > Pinopsida > Cupressales > Taxaceae > Torreya > Torreya grandis. The sequence goes on along the minus strand of JARHVA010000365.1, from coordinate 3,736,218 downwards.
TCCAACCCCATTCATTGAACTCTGTTCGTCATCTCCTCTACGAAGACTAAGGCTTTCTAGTTCTTAAGTCTATCAAACACATCTGACTTCCGCTTAAGAACATGCATCTCTTTCTTGCTCATGTGACCAAGCCTACAAAGCCACGTCTTTGCAATAGAAGAAGAATAAATAATATAAGTAGATAGATAAAGGATACCTACTTTCTTACCACCTGCTAATTCAAGTGCATCCACTATGAGAGTTCTTGTGCATCTCTCAACACCCAACTTTCCTAAAGCAATTAGCCACATCTCCAAGACTGGGACCTGTAAGACCTTCTTAAACACCCATGTGTTGGCTGCCTATAATTTCAGCAACACTTCCCCTTTGCTAATAATCTGACAAGGCTCACCAACCCCTCTACTTGGGGCTGCATGGAAAGAGGCAATAGAATCTGTAAAACAAGATTCAAATTTATCCCAAGCATCTTGTGCAAAAAAACCTACAACATTTGCTTCTTCATGCTGATCTGCTACCAACAAACAATCTTTCTTTACCTGCTCTTTCTTTCCATTGGACCGTAAGTAACCATTCGTGCTATTCAGTTTCTCCATTCGTAGCTTACTTTCTTCTACCGTTGCTATACTCCCACTCAATCAAAAACCCCTGAGAGTGCCTTATAACCAAACACAAACTTGCTCCCTGCAACTTTAGCTCTGATACCAACTGTTAGTGGTATCAAGCTATGAGCCAACAACCTCGCTCTGATACCAACTATTAGGAACCCGAGGAAGCACACAATTGATTACCATATACAAGCAACTTAAGATGTGGAATTAACCAGAAGTACCAAGTAACTAGAAACCAGAAACAACACATAATTTGAGAGACAATACACAACTTGTATTAATACTCATATAGAAAATAATACAATAAAGAAGATGCCACTTCTTCTCCACCACCTCTCAGAGGCTTCCCACACCTCAAGTGAACAGTAATTCTCTCCTTAAAGCTCTCTCTCTTATGGTCCCAACACACAACTCAAATACAGAGTTGGTGTTCACCTCCAACCAGTCAGTATCCACTACTGCCAGTACACTCATGCTCCATGCACTCCATAAGTGCTCCACACACTCAATGTAATTCAAGTAGATCTCCCCTAAACTGTAACAACCTGTAACCCAACCGATCTTACTTATGGAAGGAACTGCCTTGCCTTTCTCTTTGCTCTCTAACTGAGTACACACCGTACTCCAAGTAGATCCTGCCTGATCCTGCTCCTTGTTGTGTTGCTGTTCTCTCTGATCTTGCACACTTGTAAATCAATCTGGTTCTACACACTTGCAAACCTGGATCTCGCACCCACATACACATGTAGATCAATGATCTTACTTACCCATGTAGATCTCCAAAAGTAGCCATGCAACACCTTTTGACCAAGATCCTACACACTTGAAGAACCCTTCTGATTCTCCAAAACCAACACCCACACTTAGCACTGTGGCACTAGGAGGAACACACCATGCTCTCTTCACACATAGAAGGAGCTAATATTTTGCTCTCTTACTCTCTAGCACACTTTATAATATAGCCCATGAGTCTATTATATAGATCTCATCTAAACAATAATTAGACACCTAATTTCAATAATTAGATCCGTAGCTTTGAGTCTAAAATTGGCTCTTGACATGCAAACACTTGGTTCATTAACTAACTACCCGTAACATTCATAGTCCAAACCACACAGGCGACTGATGTCGGTCCCTGTCTGCCTGGAGGTGACTGATGCCGGCCGATCCATGATCGATGTCGATTGCTCTTCTGTCTGTACCCTGTCGACGTCAGTTGGCTTGACCGACACTGGTGTCTATGACACTCAACAACCTCCTCCTACCTCCTCCATGTCTGCATCAGTGAAGCTTTTAGCTCCATAACCTAACAAAATTTGGATGAAAAATTAGATAAAGGGAAATGTTATATAACTTAAATTGATGAGCATATATATGTTGTTCCTTCCATACCTTCCTCTTCATTGAACACACTAGATCAATCATATGATAATCAAGTTCCATTAAGTTATATCCATTATATGGAGTCTTCTCAAAAGGGCTCCCAATAAATTTTATAGATCAAAATAAAAAAAGATAACAATAATACTATTTTTTCCATATTACTTGAGTATAACATGTTTTCTTTACCTTCTACTCAACATAGATCATATATTCACCTTTTTCCTCAAGAAGGATTGCCATATTTTAATTATCATTTGATTGATGGTCACAATGTAAGTCAATGTGGGGCTTTGAAGGAAAAAATTCAAGAGTATTAATAAAATAAACTTTTTTCCCAAAAATAAATCAAGTCCAATATTTCATTTCTTTCCAAAGAAGACCAACCTTTAAACACACCTATGGCTGAACATATAACATTTTATGAAAATATCTATGGGTTATTTTGTACCCATATTCCAATTGGCATAGATTGGAGTCACTTTGTATTAAGATATTATTTTAACAAATGGGAAACCATACAAATAAAATAAACAAATATTCATTAAATACAAATTCCTTTAGATACATACTTCTACCTATATCATGTAGACCAAAGATTGTATATTCTATGATATGGGTGACAAATCCAAAGTTGCATTTCATCTTGCATCTAGATCAGTCTTGGTTAGATGATATGGAATTAAAGATAGACATGAAAAATAGGTGTATTACATTTCAATATCAAAATATGTGTGCCACTTTGCTATTCTCTTAACCTATAGTGCATCTAGGGATATGTGTGGTTGACTTATGGCTTACATACCTTCATATTATCTTATTGTGTTTCTCAATGTTATTAGTATGGTCAGCCTATAGAATATCCATTGCTAAGTAGAGTATATATAGGAGGTAGTGCTTAGTATTTTTATTATCATATTTTGAATTATGTTCTTATTGAATTATTATGGAGGCTTCCCCCCTCTAAGTGGCTCAATCATAATATTCAAGTATTTTGCAATTTTACCAATTGTTGTTGTGGATATAATTTTTTTTTTCTTAATTATGTGATATATAATTCTATTGTTATGAATAATCTAAGTAATTTCATTACAAGTGGTATCATAGATTTAATTTGGGCAAGTTTTTTTGGTGTATTTTTTTTGGATCCGGCATCCTAAGCACTACAAGGTTGAAAAAACATTACTTGTGATCTAGGATGAATTGGTTTTTTTCATCATCATAGTTTTGTTTGTGAGATTTTTTTAGAAAAAAGGAAAAATTTAATAGTAAAAAATTATAGATTTTTTTACCTTGTGAAAATTAATAGTCATTGGATTCCTCTTTGAGAAACAATCATGATGGTATATTATATTGATACACTTTTTTAGGCCCAAAATTTTCACCCTTGTGCACATTAGTAGTCATTGGATTCATCTTGGAAAGGGATTGCAACTATATCATATATTGATATATTGTTTTTAGGTTCATGACCCTCTTAGGGTTTGTACATAGAAGGGCATAACATTCATGGTCATGCAAAAGGGAAAGAAACACCTAAAACAACTCAAAAAGATGACATGGAGTCAGAAAATTCTGATCTAAGTATTTTAGAGGTAGTTCAACAACTTCATGATGAAGAAAGATGATATTGCTGTGGTTAAATGGTACCTCAAGGGGTTGAGAGAGGAATTTAATGACTTTTAGGATTAATTGTAACAAATCATAGGGTGATTGGCCAAAATTTTAGCTTAACAATTGCAAAATAACCCTCCACCACTTCAGTTTGGTTTTCCTCCTTTAAACAATCACAATGACAACCATGGTATGAAGCCATTATTGATAAAAGTGGACCTATACAATTTTTCTGGTAATTATCCACTCACATGAATTACTCAAATTGAATTTTTTTATCTACATCAAACTCTCTATTCATAAAAGGTGGTCATGGATTCTCTACATCTAGAACCTCAAAAGTTCATTTGGTATCATTGGTTGTGTGATCAAAATAAAAATAAGGGTGTCCCAATATCATGGTCATTATTTTTTGAAGAGTTACATCTACACTATCACAACAATGTATCTAAAAACTACTTCAAACAACTATCCAAGTTGTGCCAAATTGAGATTATAGAGGATTACATTCATCAATTTTAGAATCTCTCCTTACATGTGTTAGAGATCACTGAGGAAAATATGACTAAAGTATTTTTGGGTGTGTTAGCTAATTTTGGCTACCATAGGTGGGATTAATCAAAAACTTGACTTTTGGAACAAGTCTCCCTTTCTAAGGGTATAAATGAATGTCTTATACATGTTTAACATTGTTTAAGGTAAGTTTTCATAGGTTAAGGTATCTTGGCTAGCAAGGAATATAGTGATGTTTTAACCCTCAAAGATGCTAAGGTACACTAAGGTAAATGAGTTTACCAAAGGATCTAAGCTAAAAATATGAAAACATGACCATTTGGATCTTTTGGAAAGTTTAAGGTATTTTTGACAAGTTTAATGTAAGTGTTCTTTCTAGCATCATGCTTGTCTAGTCATGACTTGTCCTACTCAAGTTGTTTTAAAGAGTTTCAAAAGTTTATAAGTATTTTTGTCATTTAATTCATGTCTAGGTCATGTCATGCTCCCTTCATCCATACAAGTGCTTTAAATAAGTCAGATATTCCATGCCAATGTTGTAACTCATTATCAAGTGGTTTCTTGATAATTTATAATGTTCAAGAAGGAATATTGTAATAAAGTGGTAGGTTTGTAGTAGAGGGAATTTATGGCACATTATCCCATATTTTTATAGGTGTGAGGAATCCAAAATAACACTTTTTGGTTTAGTTTAATCATGTTCAAAAGTAGAACATTGTAGATTTAGTGGTAAAAGAAAGGTTTTCAATGGGTGATTGTAGGTCTACAAAGTAAAGAACACTTCCAGACACCATTATGGATTACTCCAAATAAATCAATTTAATGTATTTATAGACCCAAATAGATCAAAAAATCTATTCAATTTCCCATCAAGCTCTTGGCAAGCTCACAATGACCATTTTCATATGCTTGAAATGAAAAAGAGATAGATGGTCAAGTCCTAAGATCTTGATCAAATATGGAGACCCTAATGAAATTTATATTACATTAATTATTCAAGATTTCAATGGGATAGGATTTATGAATGATTAGTAATAATTTAGGGTGGTTTAAAACCCTACAAAAATTCCACTAACTTAATTTTCTCATAAAAATGGAAGTTTAAAGCTCATTGGAAGCATGAATTAAATTGGAGAGGATTTAGGGGGTCAATAAATCCATTAAATATGTTTTTCCAAGACCCACTTGGCATGTGTGATCCCAAAGAGTGATAAATCTTCATGTTTGGAGAAGTTTATAGGTTAAAGATAATGGTTTCTTGATGTTTTGGGGTTTCAATAGTTGAGAGTATGTTGATGAAAATAACACATCATATTTTCACTCCATACAATTATCTATAGGTCCATTAAATATTTTTCCATGCCTAATCCACACCAAAAATCTTCCCAACAAGATGGTGACTAATAGTTTCTCAAAAGTGTTCATCACTAATCAAGGTAGCAATCAGAACCCTAACAATGTGGGAATATTTCATTGTGTGAAAATAATGATAAGTGGTTAAGGAAATATGTTTGTTATATTTAAATCCAATTTTATCTCCTCAAAGCATTATTTTAACTCAAAAAATTAAAGAGAAGTCATGTTCTCATGATTCATCAAAAGACTATGTGTAGCTTGCACTAGTTGGAGGTCAACATGTAATGAGCTATGAACCATCAAGAAACCAATATGGGAATTAGTTTAATATAATTTAAATTATATAATAATCCTATAATACAATAAGTATGGTTATTAACATCAAATCCTCTAAGTAAACATACAATGATCTTAGGCTTGAGATTGTGTAAAAGTCTGCCTGCACAAGGATGAGTCTAAGAGACCAATTCTACTTTGCTTGAGCGATATAATGGTCTCAAACCTCATGAATATTTTTTTTAGATAGTATAAATATTTTTTATTACAAAAATTATCAATTCATGCATCATGAAGGTCTTAAAATAATGATAATGTAGACCTACAGGTCTACAGACCTATAGGTCTCTTTTTCAAGAAAATGTTAATGAACCCTATATGGAAAGATGAATTTTGAAGTCTAGGGGCATGATGGAATCCATGGGAAAAAGTGTGGAGGTGTGTTTAGGGTAAATAAAGGATAAATTATTAGTTTAAGAACCATATTTGATCTTTAATAAAATTTTAAGCCTAACCTAGACCCACAAGCCTATTAACAGACAAGGTATAAAGGAAGCATGTTGTGTTGGTGTTTGAAGGGCTTGAAATTTTGTAGGTATTGTCCCCATAACCAATTAATTAAAGTATTTTTTCCAACACAACATATAACTAGGCATGCGACGATCATTTTTAAAATCTGTTAGCCTTTGAGGCATTTTGTGTTCATCTAGAGGTTGCAGTGTATACCTTACCCCAAATGACAGGTGACTAAATATCTCCCAGATTTATAGATCATATTCAAGGATTTTGTGAGATTTGGTAGCTAAAATAGAGAATTGATAGATCCATATAACTAATGGTTCTAATGGCCAAGTTCTAGCTCAACCCTTAGCATGCAAATTCCACCGTGGCAAAGATCCTCCTGAAGGCTATTTAAGGATCTCAAACCAAAAGAGGTAGGGAGATGAAGCATTGCAGTGGAGCTATTGTAAAATTAATCCTTTATAACCTTGTTTTGTTAGCCAATAGGATTAGAAATAGTGTGGAATACATGAAGGATCTACTTGTAAATTCCCAAGCTCATTTGTGATCTTCTAGGTCATTACGTATAATGAATAAGAACTTTATTATGAACTCTAATTAATGGTGATTAATTATTTATTTAAATCATAATGTGTCTAGTTTACACATATTTTATATTTATAATGGATGTGTAATGGTTTTAATGTCATATTTTTAATATAATTATGATACGTATATTCATGCATGTTACTAGTTCACACCTTTAATAGAGTCCCTACAAAATTTGATGATGTCATCTTTATTTTCCATAAAGTTTGAGTTTAGAGTTTATGCCAATTATTCCAATCCTTGTTAATATTTCTTGTCTAGTATGAGTATTTTGAGTAGAAGTAGCATTGTGACCTCTTAAACACCTATGTGATACTAGATGTAGTCCATGGAAGGCTTGTGCCTATGGAGTTACCTAAAGCTTTTGTCAAATTACATAAGTCCCCTAATTAAATACTTATGTCGTGGCACAACTATCCCAATATGGGACTTATTTACTTCTTAGCTACACTTTGGGTGAGTGCATATGCCCTATGCATTATGTGGATAGATGCCGATACAGTCGAGTGATCAAATTTTGAGCACAAAGGGAATATCCCATGCTTGTGCCTAGTTGAAGTAAACTGATAACTAAATAAGAAAACTCTTTTTTACAAAATTTTGGTTCTATCATCAGGATTCATGTTAAATTTTGTTATTGTGATGGTGCAACATAATGATGTACTGACTTTCTCTCAAAAAAATCAAGTGGTAGTTATAACAGGTATAAGATAAATTTATATGAAAGCATCCAACATGTAACAAACAAAAGCCAAGAAGATGGGTTCAGGACAAGCTATATGATGCTCTGTACAAGGTTTTTTTATATGAGTTACCTAAGCATGTGTACCAGTGGTTGGCTACATATTCAACCCATAAGAGAATAAGATATGGATAATGCTATGAGTGGACAAAGGAATTCCTGGAGGGGTTTGAGACCTTAGATAATACTTGGAATAGAGCAGTAGATAAATGTTGGAAATGATCCTTAATTAGCTACATAATTGAATTTTTAGTCTCAACATACTTGTGCCCTAAGGAAGTGGAGTACCAATTTTTTCATGTCCTTAGAGGCATGTTTATGAAGGACTTTAGTGTAGAGCTCAAAAATCTAATGGTGGATTATGATTTTCAAAGATTGAAGATGGAAGTCTAAATTTATTTCATGTATGATCAAAACAAAGGGGGAGAAAGGGATGTGTAGGTGAGGTATAATGGAAGGGGATGAGAAAATTAACACCTGAGAGCTTAGAAGATAGACCTATAATAAGAGACAATGCTAACTGATGGAAGATCTAGATCTTGGAAGTTCTAAGAAAAACCACATAAAGTAGGAAGGGCATGGGGAAAGATATCTTGAAAAATAATAGCATAAGGATGAGAGATATAATGAAGTAATAAATTGAGCTCAACACTTGATAAGTGTGGAATTCAATGGGTTCCTATAGAATTTGGCAACTATAGATACACTTAACGTGCCTACCCCCTTTGAACCTATAATGCATGTTCACATGCTAGATCCCCTACTTGAATAAAGTACAAAATAAATTATTGACTCTACTAATGACTTAGATCTTATACATTTTACAAACTTGGATTGTAACTTTGTGATTGAACAAATTATTCCATACAAGGAGGTTAGTGTAAGTACCTCTAGATCATTGGGTACTAGCTCACCACAACAAAAATTGAATTTGAGCATACCAAATTAGTTGATGTTAGTAACATAAGGTGGAAAACAACTTAAAATAAGTGGTAAATCACCACAAGAAAGTAACACAACACCAAGAACATCAATTGTGCTAGTAGTAACAACAGGACCAATTCCTAACCCTATGATGGGAGGCATTGGACGACCATCACCAAGATAAGAATTGGGGGATAAGTGCCTTAAGAACCAACTACCCCCTATAAAAAATGTAATATTAAATGGTTATGCACTTTTTAGAGTATCACTGCATGGATAATGCCATAGAACATGTGCTAAAGTATGAACTACAGTGAAGTGTGAGGGGTATGACCTAATTGGAACATAAGGTTACCCACTTTGTGACCACTTTACTTAAATATGCCCATACCTGGTATATAAAATTTGATCCTAACTAGACCTAGGTTGACTATGATACCTTGAAGGATGCATTCCTAAAAGAATTTGACATTCTAGAGTTTGAACAACATAGCATCACTGTGCTAGAAGATATTGCCCAAAGACTCTCAAAGAGTGTGCACCTATATAATGCAAGGTTAAAAACTCTCCTATAAAATATTCCATATGATATTCACCCTTCCCAACATGCTTAGTCGTTCATTGGGGGTTTCTCATGCCATTCCAAAGAATGCTTTCCATGAGGACTTTTATCGACCCTCAAAAATCACTTGAAGCCATACTCAAATCCAAGGTATTCAAAAGCATAGACACATGGATCAACCCATTTATGCAAGAATATATTGCATATATGGCCTCTTAGATCTAAAATCTTACCACTAGATCTTTGCATGACACTCAAAATGGACTATGGTGCATAGAATATAAAGTATAAGGCCATAATAAAACTAACTACCCATAGAGGAATGTGTGCACTCTGCTTTTAAGTTGTAAAGTCTATCAAGAGGTGCATGACATCTAACATTACCCTTTATTTCAACATGACAACCAAGTCAACACAACCATTTATTATTAGTTGTGTAATGCCTATACCCATACCACTAATGACTATTAGGTGATTGATGAAATTCATGAAAACATGGAAAGAGGTGCACGATAGGACATAACAATAGTTGGAGGGTAGGATAACCAAGGTAATGAGGACTATGGCCAACAAAACATAGGCTTTGGGATGTAACAAGGCACCAAAGGGCAAGGTAGAGGACATGGTGGTGGAAGGTTCCCACTACACTCATGTTATAAGTGTGACTTAACAAAGCATTATCAATATGATTGTCCTATACATCCCATATGTGGGTATTATTGAGGGTCCTATAAGGTTGAATAATGCCTTGACATCTATAAAAAATTCACCCAAGGTAGGCTTAGCATATACAAGGGTATAATAATGATCAGGGATGAGCAAAAAATAGAAAAATGAACCACAAATGTACCTAAGTTATGCATCGATTATGGGAGTAAGGGTCATAACGAGTGCATAACATGGCCTAAACCCAAAGATGCATGATACATAGACCCAATAAACCAAAAATAAGTGTTAAAATAGGCTATGAGTGTCATCTAAAACCTACAAGGGGAGCTTTAATTAGCATGAGACCTAGAAGCATAGGTTACTTCCTCTCATAAGAAGCAAGATAGCCAAGAAGCTAAAGTACAATAATTAATTAAGACCATGTACCTCCTATAGATAGAATGAATGTTACCCCTATTTAAGAACTTGATCCTAGAGCATGTAAGTCAAATAAAGTTGATCTCATCATGCCATGCATGGAGAGGGTGTGAGAAGTTTAACATACATAAAATGTTGAATATTTTACCAATAACTCTTGGTAGATGCCACTATTGATGGATGGTCTATCTGTGAGGTTCTTGTAGACACAGTAATCAAGGTCAACATCTTGACCAAAAATGCCTAGGAGAAAATGGGTAGGCCAGTCTTGACACCTTCCCCTCATGTATTATTCATGGCCAATAAGACATGGGCATAGCCTATCAAAATTTTGAAGAGTACAATTGTAGATATAATGGGCACTAAATTTTGTATTAACTTTGAAGTGATCAAGCTAGTAGAGTAAGATAAATACTTAGTGCTTTATGAATGTCATGGTGTTATGCAAACAATGTAGATATGCACTTTAAAAGGTGCTACATGACATTTGGGAATAAAAAAGAGAGGGTAGTTATACCCCTCTCAAAATATCAAGGACCCCCTATGTCAAGAGCATAGACATCAAGGATGAGATCAACCACATCTATAACATCATGGGAAAAGGCGCCGAGACTCTAGACCCAAATGACCAAGGAGTCCTTTTTTGGGAAGATGGATAATCAGCCTTAGACACCACTAAAGTTACTTGCGAATGGTGGGTCAAGGAAGCATATGAGACCACTAGTTGATGATGTCATTTGGTGTGCATGAAGGTGCCAAAACTAGTAAAGATAGGCTAGGTATAAATTGATTGCACTTCAAAAAAATGGTTCCCATATTCTAGAAAAGGGGGAAAAGGGTGTTTCACCTTAGTGAGGGCAAACTTGCATCACTCTCAATATATGAAGGGTGTAACCTAGTATAAGATTATGTTTATGACCTTAAGTTGTGCATCCCAAAAGAGGTGGATAGAATGGGCACACTAGTATACACATTGAAGAACACTTGGTGGGCAGCATAAAAACCTAGCTTACTAACTTGGCAAGATGTGAAGGCATCCATTTTTACTAGATTTAGAAAGAGTAACATGGACTTGGATATTTCAGCCTATTATGGTGACTTTGAACCTATTGTACACACACATATTTATAAAGAAACATGGACTGTTTATGAAAAAAGATCCCTAAGGAATCTATGGGTGCATGCTTTATATAGGACTTTGAATAATTGGGCATGGGTGTGGTATGAGATGTGCTATGAGACAACCAATTGGGATGCCTTTAAGGAGTGGTTTGTTCACACATTTTCATTTTCTTCATAAAACCTTGAATTGATTAAGCCATTACAGTTAATTTTAAGGTCTATGTTTGAGGACATTACAATATTGGAAGAGCACCTAAAATACATGTTTGGTAAAAAAGGGTTAACACTCCCAACCTTCTTCAAAGAGCAAACTCTCAATAGTGACTCTAGTAAGGAAGATGATGGCACATGAAAGGTGTGTAACTAGAATAATTTGATAGGAAAAATGAAGTTAGTGTGCTAAGTTGAGGAAATCACCCCAAAATAAGAAGACCCTACCCATATTTGGGTAAAAACAACTGAAGGTAGTAGACAAGTTGGGGATTCACACCAGGAGAATAATGAACCCTACCAAGTGCTATTAATAACTACCAAGGTAGATATTAGTTCAAATGGGGAACTAAAAATTTCCACTCTAGGTGCCTATTAGTCTGACATGAAAATGGAGTGTATTTTATATATCTTAAAGGAATTCTAAGACTTGTTCCCTTGGAACTATGAAGATATGAAAGGTACACACCCATCCCTCAGGATGATGGGCATAAAACTAGTTGATGGTACAAGATCCATCAAGAAAAGACCTTATAAAATGAACCCAAATATTTGCACAAAAGTCAAGATGGAGATCAATGGCATGCTAAACATAGGCATCATCTACCCCATCTTAATGGGTTAGCTCTATGGTCATCAAAATTAAAAAGGATTGGTGCATCTAAATTTGTGATGACTATAGACCATTGAATGTTACTTGCATAACCACCCCCTTTCCAAATTCGTTCATCAATGAGGTATTGGATGGTGTTGGAGGTTATGAGATATACCTTTTTACTAATGGCTTCTTAAGATACCATCAAGTCTAGATCAAAGATGAGAACAATCCCGAAACCACCTTTGTAATTGAATGGAGTTGTTTTGATTATAATGTGATGCCCTTTGGGATAAATAATGTACTAACCATGTCATCCTATGTGGTGATCACTGATTTCAAAAACTTCATTCACAAGTTCCTCTAAGTATACTTAGATGATTGGATAATATATGAGTTAGTGAAGGATCACTGTGAAAACTTGAAACTTATGTTTGAAAGGTGTAGGTAGTTGAAAATTTCATTAAACCTCAATAAGTGTGTTTTCGTAACACCATTTGGCACTATGCATAGGCACATTTTCTATAAGGATGGTTTGCTCATTGATCTAGCTAAGATTGTAATCATCCTTTAGCTCCAAACCCCATCAATACAAAGAGACATGCACACCTTTCTTGGATATTATGGGTACTATAGGAAGTTCATAAATAATTATGATAAGATTATGGTGCTTCTAGAGGAACTCTTTTGAAAGGATGAAACATTCTATTAGGACAAGACATAGGAAGATGGTTTTGAGACCCTGAAGCTCAAACTAGCAAGTGCACTAATATTATAATTTCCTAACTAAGAGAATCCCTTTCATGTCTACATTTATGTCTATGGTACTATAATCAAAACCATACTTGTGCAATTAGGTGAATGGAAAATGGACCATCTCATTTCTTTCACAAGTAGGAAGATAACCAAGGTATAACAAAACTACACCACAACTACATATGAGGAAATTTCCATGGTTTATGCCCTATAGAATTTTCAAAAATTTTTGTTGGTGACCCCCTTCATATTTTTCATTGATCATGAGGCACTTAATTACTTGGTAAATAATCTCATTTTATATAGGTGCATTTTTTGATGGATTGTTTTGTTTCAATAATTCTAATTCTATGTTGTAGTAAGGCCTATAAAATAGAACTCAAGCCCAAACCACATATCCCACATCAAATCTAGTGATGTAGCAATGCCTATTAAATATGACATGACTAATCCATAAATTTATAGGGTCCAACACCTCTTAGAATACTTGGTTGAGATCACTCCATTTTTGACCTCCAGATCTATGCCTTAGAATATGAATACTAAGGAAAAGAAGTAGGTCACAATTCATGCCTCCCCTTTTTAACTCATTGGTGGGTAACTATACAAGTTATGCCATGATGAAGTCATGAAATGATGTATCCTAAAGCATGAATATGATTGAGTGTTGTAGGAGGTGCATGAGGGGATTGTAAGAGGCCATTGCATTAAAGACACCATGGCATGAAAATTACTACAATCAAGCTTTTGGTGGCCAACAATGTTTCATGGTGAAAAAGAGTATGCCAAATCATGTGACATATTATAGAACATAGGAAAAATAAACCATTGGGATGATATGCCTCTCATCCCCATCCTTTCCTAGGATCCATTTGAAAAATGGGCCATTGACTTTGTTGGGCCTATTACTCATACAATGAGGTGAATAGGTGCAAGGTACATTCTGGCTACCACAGATTACTTTACCAAGTGGGCCAAAGTAACACCAACCAAAGTTTTTACCACTACCATATCAACAAGATTCTTTTAGGAGAACATCATTAGTTGCTATGGATGCCCACTTATCTTAACTAGCGACCATGGTGCATACTTCATAAACGAAACTATTTAGATCCTGTTGAGTGAATATATGGTGGTGGACCATAAAATGACACACTACCATCCTCGAGTGAATGACACTATAGAGGTATTTAATAATATATTATAGACATGCCTCACCAAAATATGCTAAATTGGTCATAAGGATTTGGAATATTACATGTCAATAGTATTTTGGGCCTATTACACTATGTACAAGTGCTTGAATAAGGCTACACAATTTCAAATAGTATTTGGCATAAAGGCCATTTGCCTATTAAATTCCTAGTACCCTCATTGTGAATCACACACATTGGTTAGTTGGATGACCATGAATATTTAGGTGCATGCCTAGAATGTTTGGAGTGCCTAGATGAGACATGTGCCTAAGCATGGTGGAGCTAGTAGATAGAAAATGCATGCCAAAAGGTATGGAATTATAATCACGTCAAGCATAAGGTATTTATAGAAGGTGTACTGGTCTTGTTATATGAATCTAAGTACCTTAGGCACCTAAGCAAGTTATAAATTAGGTGGATGGGACCTTATGTCATCCACAATATATTAGAGATTGGCATATGCAAGATCTACACTTTGATAGGTGAAATGCTCCCTAGGCATTTCAATTGCATTATATTAAAGCTATACAATCATTAGGATGGTGATTATTTCATCTAGTATCGACTTCCTAGTCACAAGTCAATTGCTTTGTTTTGACTATAATAAAATTTGGTGCAAGCCAAATATTTCCTTATGTTTGTTTCTTTTATGTTGAGTGAATGAGCATGGTACTTTCAAGCTTATAGGAGAACTCTTCTGTCACTTACATAAATATAGTCAAGTGAGTGATCATAATCATTTTTTAAGCATCTAAGGCTAGAAACCTAAATTTATGGGCATATGGGAAGTTTGTCAAGTTTAAAAAATTATATGTACAAGTTGACAAAGGAAGGAACATAAGATGTTCATGTGCAATAAGTCAAAATGAGATAATGTGGTGCTAGGGGACCAACACTATGATTTTTATGGGGTAGGTAAGGCTTAAAAAAGAGACATGAAAGCACAGAGAAATTGACCAAGACATAGAGGTGTCATAGAAAATAAGCGTAACATTGAGAAGAGATGGAACTGAAGAGGTTAAAATACACCCATGTGAAGTGCTATGCCCAGATTAACATAAGAAGGATGAAGGTCATGCCAAGTTAAACAAAGTGGAAGAGAATGACCATTGTGAGAGTTGGCACCCAACCAATGATTGGTGGGAAGTGATTTTTTGTATTACATGTCACTTCACCAAATAAACTATAAGCAAAGTTAATTTTATGATGATGGAAGCACAAATATCTATAATAAATGAGTAGTTAATGTTGGATTTTAGTGGTTCTCAAAAAATCCACATGATGCTAGACATCAATGAAGTAGCTAAAATCATCGTATAAGGATGTAAATAGCTGAGGTAGTAGGTTTACTATCATTTTCAAGAATTTTGATTAGATTAAAGAGCTAAAGTCATTAAATCTAAAAAATGCTATCAGAGAGATAGCCAATCATCCATAACCCCCCAAATAAGAACATAAGATCACAAATAAGATTATGTTTCAACCTAAATTTAAAAGGAGGTAGGTGGAGAGAAATTGGTAGAGAAATAAGGGAGTAAAATTTTAGCAGAATGACCAAGCTACCATTAATGGTTCAAGAAACTTGAGAGTCAAATGCACATTCGTATTTCCCACAAATGTGAAGAAGTGACAAGCATAATAGCTTTGACAAGATCAACCAAATAAATTTTAATATTATAAAATTTAGGATGGAAAAGAATAGGCTAAGCATAGGTCTACCATTGGTGCATAAGGATGCAAAAAAAGTGTAGGTGATAAAGGAAGCAACAACTATAAAACTAGAGGTTTAGATGGTGGAAGGCATGAGCATCACTTAATTAGACCTAGAAGTGAGTTAAAATCTTGCCTATAAATAAATAAAATACCCTTGAAAGGTCATGGTGGGGGAGAAGTCAGTGTCATTTGCACATATGTGTAAACTAAAGGACTACAACCATCGGACAAGAAGTAATGCACAAGATTTAAAATTGGACTAGATGGTAGACATAGTGAAGAAAATAAAGGTAGTCACCACACTCTTTGATGTCTCCATCAGAGATAAATTAGAAACCATGGGTGCCATGTAACTGAGCTACAAGCTTCATCAAGCTGAAAGACTTGGTGTATTTCCTCCTCTTGATAGTACATGGAAATAGATTATACTTTGTAAGATGGCACATGAAGATCTCAGTGACCCTCATTAGTAGAATAATGGGGTTACCTTGCATAGGGGTAGACATCCATGAGATGATGGAGGATGAGGTGGAGGTTTAAAGGGTTACAAAGCTCTTTAGATACTATAAGTCAGGGTTTTTTCCTTATTAAGGACATCCAAGACCCTAGTACAAGGGCATTAATGTACCTAGTTAGCACCGAACTATGCACTGGTGGATGGTGGTCTAATATTAGCAAGACCTTATTATGCATTGCCCAATACATGGTGTAAGGTGTGAAATTGAACATCTCCAAGTTTATTACTAAGGAGATAGTCAAGAACATGCAAGAGTGCCATCGAGCATGTGAAACCTTTTGATGGGGGTATATGTTGATTCTGATAGTAATAGAGGAGATAGGTGTGCTAAATGGTGATGAAAACCACCTATGGGTGTTCCCACCCAACCATGAGTCTCTTATGAGTAAGTATTATGACTTCATTTTCCAACCCAACTTCTTGTAGAAGTATAAGAGAAGGGTGCAAAGGTGGTTTGATAGGTACAGAGAAGCCTTTAGGAAGGAGTGGTGCATCCCTCAGGAACTTCCCCAATAACTAGTTGGAATGATAACCCTTACTGTGATGTAACACTTCTATGTGGTATGCCTAACACTCATAGATGGAAAGATATCAAGGTAGATATAGTTTCCTTATGCATTCTTAGCTAAGTATTTCATGGTAGTTCTAAGGAGAATCCCCAATGTGCAATAACTTGAGATCTTGGTCAAAACCATGGATCAAGACAAAAGTAGGATGAAGCACCAGTTTGTGAACCCCATAGCTAAGGCTACCAAAGACGAGGAATATGAAACTGACATGACAAAAATCCATCCCTTCCATAGAGTGATAATAAATGGGAGAATATTTAACCTCTACTATGAAATGAAGCCATAAAATAAGGGTTGTGATCTTGGAAAGGATGATGATCACTCCTTCCTAATCGATGATGATGAAGAAAAGGCTACACCAAAGATGTAGGAGAAGACTATCCAATGGAAATAGGGAGAAAATATTGAAGAGATCATGGAGCACATTCAATTAAAGATTGCCTATGAAGAGACAATTGTTCCCCCCACTCTAAATAAATGCATGACCTTCATGCAAGAGAGTGATTCTTCCATCAAGAAGCACAAGAAAAAGACCAAGGGACCTATTGTGTTCCCTACTACAACTCTTACATAAATGGATAAAAAGGTGACCCTCATGCCAATAATAAATGAAGAAACTAAAGAATATTGATAAGATACCTATATCTTGTAGATAGAAGAATGAGAAGAGGAGCCAAGCATTGAGAATGTATTGGAAGCCTTGTAAAGTGGAATGAACACTAAGTTTTAGGTGACATAAGAAATGAAAATCCCCACATCTAGTGAGGAGGTCTCCACACCACCTTGAAAAATAGTCGAGGAGAAAAGAATGGTTTGGAAGAAGATGGGGTTGAGTGAGGAGGATATCAACAAGGAATTATCACTTGAAGAGAAGTAGAGACTTGTTTGAGAAAAGGAATTGGCCAAGTTAGATAAAAGGGCCCCAAAGGTTCCCATAAGTTCAGGGCCAACAATTTAAGTGGTCAGACAAGCACAAAGTTACCCCACCATAAAAGTAAATGAATTTGCACAAGAGGCATGCCCAAGTAGTGAAGAGGTGCCTAAAGAAAAAGAAGGTGATACTAGCACCCTAGAGAAAAAAATAGAGATGGTGAAGGAGCCCCAAAAACAATAAGGTGACATTGGTATTGGAGGAATTAACCTAGAGGTAAGTATTGAAAAATCCTAGGATGAAGAAGAAGATGGGGGGAAAAGTCTAAGGAATAAACCCCCAAGGATCAAACAAGTGAGTCCTCTGATGAGAGCATTGAAGAGAGTAGTGGTGTCAGTGAAGAGGAGGAAGTATAACTAGAAAAAGCCATCATCAAAAAGGATGAAAAGGATCTAAATATAATGGAAATGATGTAGAAGGGATGGTTGGATGAAGACCTATGCATGTATGATATTATGCCTCCTAAGCCACCACAACCATGACACACAAATAAATTCATTTGTGCTAGACCACTACATGGATGAGCCCTAATTTGAGGCAACTAGAGTGACTAATTTGAGCCTAGAAGAGCCTAAAGAGGGGTAGGAATCCCTCCTTATAACCCTTGATCTATGAATATAGTATAATATAGGAATGCACTGATAAGAATGGCCATATAAGTTGTGTAGTGAAACATCATTAATGATGACAAGGTGAGAAAATGGAAAAGGCTCCTCAAAGAAGCTAAGGATAAGGTGTAGGCCAACATATTCAAGCTAAAATAACTCTATGGGCACATAGAGGTTATCAAACCATCTATTTTGGTCAGCATCAATATTTTAGACCTTTCATGGGTTGACAAGACTTGTGTGTTGGTGGAGCAGATGGTCTCAGGGTTAAAACCCAAGCCAGTGAAAGAAGAAGAAGATGACCCCAATTTTGTGTTATAAAAAGAACTAGATAACAAGATATAAGAGGTAGAATACCTATTCACAACATTTTAGGAAATCATGGAGGCAACATATGCCATTTTATTAAAATTCTCTAACTAAGGCTCAGTTATAGATGCATGTCTAAATCAGGTAAAGGAAGAGAAGGAGAAGCTGATGGCAAAAGTGTACTTGACAAGTAGATCAGATCAAGCACAAATCATAAGTAGCATGAATGTGCTCATCAACTAGATCAAGGATCAATATTATAACCTAGAATCACTCTTCTATGCTCTATAGATTAAGGCTTGTGAGAAAGGAGTGATCTTCGATGGGAGTGTGGAAAAGGCAAAAGCCAATGTCAAGGATTTCCATAAGGATCTATAAAAAATAGATGTGATTATGTTATTAAATGCATCCACTGAGTTAGATAACACCACAAAAAAATCAATCTCTCCATTAAGGGCTTTAAAGACTTTAGCACCGAACTCAAGGAGAATGCACCTAAGTTTTCCACTCTCAAGAGTTTGAAAGCCTAGTCTGAAGATGAACTAAAGTTTTTATATGGGGTAATGTTGGGCCTTTGAATCATTAAGTAAAAGATTTGAACTAGCACAACATCCACCTAAGCATGAGGTGATAATTTTGTCAAGTGGTTAACCTTTGAGGCATTTTATAACCAGCTAGAGGTTGCAACACATACCTTGCATCACTTGGTAGGTGGATAGCTATATTCTAGATTTTTAGGGTATCTTCAAGTATTTGGTGAGACATGGAAACTATAGTGAAAAATTTATAGATTCATAGATAAAATTATTATGATGACCAAGTTCTAGCTCAGCGCTTAGCATGCAAATTCCACCCTGTGAAGATGCTCCTAAAGGCTATTTAAGGAGCTCAAACCAGAAGAGGTAGGGAGATGAAGAATTGTATTGGAGCTCTAGAAAAATGAATCCTTTATAGACCTTGATTCGGTATCTATTAGGATTAGGAATAGTGTGGAATCCATGAAGTCTCAACTTTTAAATGCCTAAGCTCTTCTATGAGCCTCTGGGTCATTAAGCATAATGAATAGGAACTATATTATGAACTCTAATTAATGGTGAAGAAATATTAATTTAAAACATAATGTGTCTATTTTACATGTATTTTATATTGATAATGAAATGTTTAATGCTTGTAATGTCATATTTTTAATACAATTATGATAAGTAATATTCATGCATACTACTAGTTCATATCTTTAATGGAGTCCCTGCAAACTTTCATGACATCATCTTTATTTTGGATAAAGTTTGGGTATAGAGTCTATGCCAAGTATTCTAATCCTTATTAATATTGATTGTCTAGTATGAGTAATTTGAGTGGAATTAGCCTTGTGACCTCTTAAGCACCTATGTGACACTAGATTTAGTCCACAAAAGGCTTGCACCTATGGAACTACCTAAAGCTTTTGTCTAATTGCATAAATCCCCTAATTAAATATTTTTACCATGGAATAACTAGCCCAATTTGGGCCTCTATTCCTTCTCATATTCAATTTGGGTGAGTGCATAAGGCCTGTGCCTTATGTGGATAGATGTTGGTATAATCAAGTGTTCAAATGTTGAGTGCAAAGGGAATATCCCATGCTTGCTCTTTGTCAAAGTAAAATGAGAAATAACTAAGTCAAATATTTTATACAATATTAGGGGTTAAAAACAAAAGTGTATAAGGTTTGATCACATGAGAGACACCTCAATAAGGTTTTATTGGTTTAAAATTACTCCATTTTGGTAGGTCACAGTTAAGGAGGTCTAATATAAACCTATAGGCCTACCAAGAAAAACATGGGAAAGATGCTTATTGCTGATGGAGGGAATAAAAATAGAAATATGTAGATAATTTAACAGATACGAAACAAATTAAAGTATTAATTATAATCACAAAAATACTAATCAAAGGAGAATTCATCTTTAAGCTTGTAATCATATAGTCTTAAGCACCTGCATGCCTAATGGGTAATTTTCAGGCCTATTTTCAAATGTGTAATTAAAATATGTATTATTGAATTTAAAATTGGGGTTTTAATCTTTTTAGGAAGATTTATTATCATTATTAAGGTGGTGATAATTATTGGATCCCTTGAAAAGTTGAAGATAAACTCAAAACTAGGCCATTAGGATCAGATTGACCTAATGACCTACAAACCCTCAAGGTATAGAAACCAAGTTGAAGAACCTTTGGGAGGTAAATGAATATTTATAAACCAATTGCATACCTTGTTAAATATTTAAAAAACCTAAATAAACTATCTATATCTTGGACCAAACATCAAGATAGAATTTTCAATAAAAACTATCTCTTGTTCTTAGACACAGTCCTATAAGCCCAAGAGGCTATTGTTTTGGGATTATAAACTCCATAGAGGACGTACATGGTGGAAAATTTATGTTGGAGGATTTTTTTTTGGGTATAATACTTCCAATTTATGGCATTGGTTAAACTCCATAGAGGATGTACATGGTGGAAAATCTATGTTGGAGGATTTTTTTTTGGGTATAATACTTCCAATTTATGGCATTGGTTTATTGATCAAGATATTATGCCTTATGAATAATTCTTAAGAGCTAATACTACCTTAAAACCCTATTTTGCACTATGAGAAACTCGAGAAGGCTCATTTTTGTGATTATATATGGAAAGATGATTTAAATGGGATATAAATTTATTATCCATGAAAGGAAACCACTATAGGATAAATAATTTTTTCATTGGTTTATGGATTTAGGCCTTCATCTTTATGAATCATCGTTAAGATGACTGGCCACTTGAAACCCTTCTTAAACCCTTCTAAGAGCTTGATGGAGGTATATGTATTTATAATGACCTAAAATTACATTTAATAACCTAATAAATATTTTAATTACCTATATACAACCTAATATCACCTGAATGAGTCACTATCTCACATGTGTGGAAGAGATGTATAAATATATGGGCTAAAAAATACCTTTTGGAGCTAGTTTACAGAGTTTTGAGGCTTGTAAGCTCCCCTAACCAATGGAAAAGGTTTATCAAGCAATGATACATTTATTAGATAATTTCATTATCCATTTGAGAAGGTAATAAAAGTGATATAATGCACTAAGAAGCCTCTAAGCTAATTGAAATATTCATTCTTGTCAAATCTTGTCACCACTCTCATTAGAATAAGATGAACATGGGAAAGGCCTTATGGATCAGGTTTGGCATAGAAGGAATAATAAGATGTTAGTATAAAAGTGTGTAAAAGAGTTAAGAGGGTTTTAAGACCACATATTTAGGAGAAATTTAAGTGGCAATGTGTTAATATAGAGGCTTATAATTTCCATCCAAGTAGAGATAAGGATGAGTTGATGAAGACCAAAAGTCACTCTTATGCCAACTCCATGAAGAGATCATCATAAATCAAGTTGACACATATGAAGGAGGTTACAAGGATATTTATAACTCTTTTATTTTATTTTAACTGATCTTAGAATAATGACACTTGTAAATGAGTTCCTCTACACCTCCCTATCTCCTTTCTTACTTGCTCTATAAGTATGAATGATTTTGGCATTTGGTACATCCTCCACCAGAGTATGGTGAAGAACTACTCATTTATATGCCTTTTATCAATAATACTAATACTTTTACCTACTTCTATTAATCTACTTAGTGTGTATGTATGGATATTTGATATTTTAAAGTGATTTGCTTAGTATTCCTTAACATTTTATCATATTCTAACGCCTTTATGCAGTTTGAAAGCTTATCTTACAAGTCATGTGAAGTGTTCAAGTGAAATTTAAGGTTTGAGTGTGGTCATCAATTCATTAGTGTCATTTTATACCTATTATTTAGTCCTCCTATCCTAAACATCTATCAAAACCTCCACATTGAAATGCCAATGTAAGAGATTTAGATTGGGAGTAGTGTATGTTTAGATTGGTCTCATGGTATACATGTGCACATGTAGTTGGTTGGTAGTGATCAATACATTTTGTGTATCACCTCCCTAGTTAGGTTTATTTCATGCTATCCATCTCCCTTTCACCTTACAAGTTATTAGTATAGTGTTGTGATCCTAATTGATACATCAAGGGGAGCTAGCCCTATAATATAGAGGTTTAGTCCACTTAATGTTCACCCACAACCTAAGACTAATCCCATTGTATAGCTCAAGTGAGAGGGATTGAATACACCCTTTCAAGGGTTAAAATTTGAGCTATAATAGTTTTGGCATGCACGGTGGGACAATATAATTCATCCATTGAAGAGTGATTAGTGTGCTCTTAAATGTATCAAGCTTTGGAAGTATGAACACAAGAATAATCAACCAATTTTATCAGCCCATGTATGCTTACAATTAAGTGATATTTGTTATTTTTATTTCTCATGAGGTTCTATGGATGAATTTGGAATATATTTATATTTACCCAATTTTTTAAGCTCTATCAACAACATATTGGTTTTTATCAGAAACCTAAGGAACTATGTCAGTCCTATGTTGATCCATACCAACCCTTAAATTACCTTACTTACCCTCCATATAACCCTAACTATCAATGCAATCAACCTTGCTATCAAGATCCCTATCTTCCTTCCTTCCCTCATCAACCTTACCAAGATTATCAACCTTCATATCAGTCATGTCAATATTTCCATCAATAGGAGTTAAGATCTAAGGAGGATTGCATAGCAATGTAAATCCAAGCTAAAAAAGGAACACAATTCTTAGATACTTATGAAGATGTATAAGAATGAAATGGTAATTAGAAATATGGAAATGTATAATTTGGCTGAGTTATCCCTAGTTATCTCATTTAAAATCTATGGGACTCATTATATTTTTCAAGGAGTAAATGGGCACCCTTTAAGAGGAGAAATAATCATGCCTTAATTAATGAAAGAATGGAAATGAAAGATTTGAACCAATGTATGGAAGATAGATTATTAAGATGGGAAGACCAAGAATTAAAGTTTATTCATCCTCAATCACCCTCTCCAATCCCAAATCAATCCTCTTGTTCTCCTAAGACATCAAAAAAGGATTGATTCTATAAAGACCCCACTCATTGTTCCCTAAGATCAACCTACTCTCCCTCATGAACCTTATTAAATTTGATGAGCCTCTAAGGAAAATTGTAATCTTTTTTAATCCTTATTTCAACCCTCAAGTTGTAATACACCATCAAGAGGAATCTCCCAAGTAAAAATTCCCAAGTTAGAATCAAGTAGTAAAGTCATAGGTCAAGAAAGATGATCCTTGTCTAGATCAACAAGTTGAATCCAAAAAGGAAATTTTGACTATTCAAGCATCATTCATATCTCCTCAAGAGCCCCAAACATTCCCATCTTGGAATACTATCCAAGAGGGCATCCAAAATAAGAGAGAGGTCCCAAGATTCATGACAATTCATGAACCTATTCAAACCCCACCCTTCCCTCCTCAAGAACCTAAAACCTTCCCATCATGGAGGTCAATTCAAGAGATATTTAAAATGAATAAGGAGGTCCATGTTGATAAAATTGAAGATAAAATCATATCAATGTTTGAGAGATTAGTGTATGAGTGGAAAGAGAATAAATATAATCTCATTGATCATATGAGATCCCAAAGTGTAATTGTGAGGTTTAACAACCCATCATTGACAAAGAACATGTTCTAGTAGAGGAAAATGAAATTAAAGTTACAACTATATGTTATAAAAGTGAATGCCATGAAGAATACTCTTTAAGTGAATATGAAGAACTCACCATTGGAACTCCTGTTGGTAAAGAGAAGAATAAATCAGTCTTTGGAGATGAAGAGAGAAATGATCTTCATCATGTAGAAATGTAATTTAAAAAATAAAATACCCTTTAAGATGAGAAAATCACAATTAAGGTGTTAAAAATAGTAACATATCCAGTTGTTTTTTCTCATTTAGATCATGAATGATCAAGAATAATAGTTCTTAGATCCTATTGATGAATTGGAGCAGTCGAATGTAATTGAGATTCATTTGGATACCTTCCACGATGCCTCAAGTAGCTTAGAAGAGGTAAAAGTATATTTTTAACTTCCTCCCTTGATTGAAAGTGTTGGTTTCCCTTATTTTTGTAAATAAGAATTAATTGAGTCAACAATGGAAGGATCTCAAGGAAATATTTGCATATAAAGTCTCCATGAATAAGTTGTAGCTGGTCTTGAGATAGAGGATCTCCTAGTTAAGCAAGATGAGGTATTGAGTAGGTTTGAAATAGATTCTAATGGATATGAATCAATCACCTTTGAATATAAAATTACATTTGAAATTAAGGTTGTAGTTCTCCCAAGTAATCACCATGAAGTTCTTGAGCACATGGTAGCAACTAGAAAGGTGAAGGAGATTTATCAAGGTGACAATCATATGCAAGATGCCTTATTAAGTCAACATAAAGATTTTGAAAATGATATGTGGAAATATTATTTAGATATTTGAAATGAATTTTAGGATCTTCAATGGACTATACCTCCTACTAGGTAGATTGAATATGCTTGTGATGCTCCTCTCCTTCTTGAAGATCAATGTGGAAACTCTCAAGAGGTCATTCAAGATCAAATACATTAGTTCATGGAGATACAAGAATCTAAGGTTGATGTTTCACCTATGAGTAAAGATATGATCATGTTTGAGATGAATTCAAGCATGAATGATCAACATGATGTGTTATAACTCATAGAGGGGCTTGAATAACTTGAAGAAGTTCTAAAACACAATGACTCTCAAGTGATAATAGAAAACTAGAAGCAACCTATTGATGAGGCAGATATAGTATTTTTTATGCCAAGAAGCAAATCTTGGGATAGGTATGACTATGTTCTTGAATCACATAATAAATCCATGGATAAGGGAATGAAGTGAGAAGGTTTGGTTTCTATTCAAGGATATCATGAGTATGATAACATCTCAGAATGTATGTGGAAGCTCTCACTCCATGAGCAATACCTAATCATACTTCATGCACTATATAATAATCTAATTTCTTGGGAGAATGGTGATCTCAAGAACTTTAAATTTGACCCTAGAGGAGGAGAATATGTTGAGGTTCTTTTTTTATAGTATTTATTGTCTTGTATTTCCTAAAGTTCTTTATATCACAATGTGTTTAGTTTTATTGTTTTACGTGTGTCTTCTTTTGGTGTGTTTGTTTTTTGTTTTGTTATTTTGGAGGTAGTCAGTTGTCTCAACTATTTAAAATAATTTTTAGTCAAGTGTCAAAGTCAATTCAAGTTTGATATTGAATGAGAGATGAATCCATGCCTAATGGATGGACTAAGCAACTAGTTTAATGAGCATAATATGCATGCAATCCTAGGAAGTCACCAAAGATGTTAGCCCATTTTGGCTACCATAGGTGGGATTAATAAAATCTTGAATTTTGTACTAAGTCTCCATTTACAAAAGGTCTAAATGAATGCTTGATATAATTTTAGAATTATTTAAGGTAAGTTTTCAGATGTTAAGGTATTTTAGCTAGTAAGGAAGATAGTGGTGTTTTGACCCTGAACGATGCTAAGGTACATTAAGGTGAATGAGTTTATAAAAGGAGGTAAGCCAAAAATATGAAAACATGACCATTTAGATATTTTGGAAATTTTAAGATATTTTTGAAAAGTTTAAGGTAAGTTTTCTTTCTAGTATCATGCTTGTCTAGTCATGACTTGTCCTAGTCAAGTTATTTCAAAGAGTGTCAAAAGTTTGAAGGTATTTGTTATGTCATTTAATTCAAGTCTAGGTCATGTCATTGTCCCTTGGTTATAAAAGTTATTTAAAGAAGTATAAATTTAATTTCTAATGTTGTAACTAATTATCAAGTAGTTTCTTGATCATTTGTAATGTTCAATAAGGAATATTATAATAAAGTGGTAGGTTTGTAGCAGAGATAAGTTATGGCACATTATCCCATGTTCGTATAAGTGTGAAGAATCCAAAAGAAGAATTATTGGTTTAGTTAAATCAGGATACAAAGTAGAACATGGAATTTTTAATGGTAAAAGAGAGGTTTTAAATGGGTTATTATAGGTTTGTAGAGTAAAGAACACTTAAAGACACTATTATGGTAATAGAGCAAAAAATCTATTCAATCTCCCATCGAGCTCTTGGCAAGCTCACAGTAGCCATTTTTACATGATTGGTATAGATAAGAGAGAGAATTTTAGGTCCTAATATATTGAAAAATTATGGGGGAACTAATGAACTTGAGATTTCATGCATTAGTCATGATTTCATGTTTTAGGCTTTATGAATGATTGCTAAGAATTTAGGGTGGTCTAAAACTCTATAAAAACCCCACTAACTCAATTTTCTCATAGAAATGGGAGTTTTAAGTTCATTGTAAGAATTAATGAAATTTGATAGGTTATATGGGGTATATTAATAGATTCCATATGTTTGTCCAATCCCCACTTGGCATGTGTGAGCCCAAGGAGGAAGAAATCTTCATGTTTGGAGTAGTTTGCAGGTTGAAGATCATGGTTTCTTGATGTTTTGGGGTTTTCAAAATTTGAGAATATGTTGATGAATACAACACATAATATTTTAACTTTATGAAATGATATATATTTCAATTAAATATTTTTCCATGCTTGTTCCACACCAAAAAGCTTCTTAGCAGGTTGGTGACTAAAAGTTTCTCACAAATGTTCATCACTGATCAAGGTAGCAAGCAAAACCCTAACATCATGAGAACATGAAATGATGTTAAAATAATGATAATTGTTTGAGGTGATGTGGTTGGTCTCTTTAAAACCAATTTTATTTCTTAAAATCATCATTATAACTTAAAAAATCAAAGAGAAGTCATGTTTTCATGATTCATCAAAAGACTATGTGTAGCTTGCACTAGTTGGAGGTCAACATGTAATGAGTTATGAACCATCAGGAAAAAAATATGGGAATTGGTTTAATATAATTTAGGTTATATAATAATCCTATAATAAATCAAATAATTAATTTTATTAATATTCATTCCTTTAAGTAAACATACAATGATCTCAAGCTTGAGACTGTGTAAAAGTCTGCCTACACAAAGATGAGTCAGAGAAACCATTTTTGCATTGATTGAGGGATATAAAGGTATAAAACATAATTAATATTGATTATATATAATGGAAATATGTTTTATTTCTAAAATTATCAAGGAATGCATCATGAAGGGCTTAATTAATGAAAATACAGACCTACGTCTTCATACCTATATGTCTCTTTTTCAAGAAAATGCCAATGAACCCTATATGGAAAGATGAAGTTTGAAGGCCAGGGGAGTGATGAAAGCCATGATAAAAAGTGTGTATGTGTGTTTATGGTAAATTAAGAAAAAATTATGAGTTTAATAACCACCTTTGAGATCCAATAAGTTTTAAAGCCTAACCCAGACCCACATGCCTGTTAGTAGACAAGGAGTAAAGAAAGGATGTTGTGTTGGTGTTTGAAGGGATTTAAAGTTTGTATGGGTTATAAAAAATAGTTTATAAGGGTTATTAACATGATAGGAACATCAATAAGTTTTGATTAAGGTTTAAAATAACTCCATTTTGGTAGATCACAGTTAAGGAGGTCTAATATAGACATACAAGCCTGCCAAGTAAAACATGGGAAGGATGCTTATTGGTGATGGAGGGAAGGAAAATATAAAGTTTTAGAGAATTAAAAAGAGATATGAAATAATTATAATATTAATTAGAATCACCAAACTACTAATCATAAGAGAATTCATCTTCAAGCTTGTAGTCATATAGTCTTAAGCACCTATAGGCCTAATGGGAAATTTTTAGGTCTATTTTCAAATGTGTGAGTAAAATATGAAATAATTAATTATAATTGGGGGTTTAAATATTTTTAGGAAGTTTTATGATCATGATTAAGGTTTTTATAATTACTGGAGACTTCAAAATTTAAAGATAAACTCCAAACAATGTCAATAGGGTCAGATTAACTTAAAGACCTACAAGCCCTCAAGGTATGGAAACCAAGTTATAGAACCTATGGGAGGTAAATAAATATTTAAATACAAATTTAATACCTTTTTAAATATTTAATGACATAAATATACCATATATCTTGACCAAACATTAAGATAACATTTTCAAGCAAAACTTTCTCTCGTTCTCACACACAGTCCTATAAGCCCGAGAGGATACTATTTTGGGATTAGAAACTCCATGGAGGATGTGCATTATGGAAAATGGATGTTATATGAGTTTTGGTGTATAATTATTATAATTTATGGAATTGGTTTACTAATCAATATACTATTCCTTATGAATAATGTTTAAGATCTAAGACTACACTAAAACCTTATTTTTCACTGTGAGAAACTCGAGAAGGATCAATTTTGTGATTAGATATGGTAGGATGATTTGAATGGGATATAATGGTATTATAAATGGAATGGGAAAAATTTATGATAATTAATTTTTGCATTGGTTTAGGGATTGATGTATTCATATTTATGAATCATCGTTAAGATGACTGGCCACTTTAAACCCTTTTAAAACCCTTCTAAGAGCTCGATGGAGGTATAAGTATTTTTAATGAAATAAAATTACATTTAATAGAATAATAAATATTTTAATGACATATACACACCTAATAACATCTTAATGAGTTAATAAATCACATGTGTGGGAGAGATGTACATATGTATGGCCTAAAAACTACCATTTAGAGCTAGTTTATAGAGTCTTGATACTTGTAAGCTTCCCTAACTAGTGGCAAAGGTTTATAAATCCAAGGTATAGGTATTGGATAATTTAATAATACATTTAAGAAGGTAATAAAATTGGGAAATTTCACTAAGAAAAATCTATGTTACTTGACTTGCTCATTCTTCTCATTCTTGTCAAATCTTATCACCACTCTCATAAGCATGAGATGAACGTGGGAAAGGCCTTATGGATCAGGTTTGAGATAAAAGGACCAATATGACATTAGTTTAAAAGTGTGTACAAGTGTTATGAGGGTTTTAGGATCACATATGTAGGATAACTTCAAGTGGTTATGTGTCAAGATGGAGGTTTGTAATTCCCATCCAAGTAGAGATAAGGATGCGTTGATGAAGACCAAGAGTCACTCCTATGCCAAATAAATGAAGAGATAATCATAAATAAAATTGACATATATGAAGGAGTTTTTAATTCTATTTATAACTACTTTATTACTTGTAACTAATCCTAGAATAGTGACACTTGTCAATGATCTCCTCTATGACTCTCTCTCTCTCTCTCTCTCTCTCTCTCTCTCTCTCTCTCTCTTCTCACTTTCTCTATAAGTATGCATAGTTTTAGAATTTTTTACATCCTCCACTAGAGTATGGTGAATAATTTCTCATTTATATGCCTTTTATCAGTAATACTATTTGTTTTACCTCCTTATATGACTATACTTAGTGTGTATGTATGGATAGTTTATCTTATTAAGTGATTTAGGTAGTCTTACTTGACATGTTGTCCTATTATAAAAACTATATATAGTTTGAAGCTTCTCTTTAAGGTCATGTGAAGTGTTCAAGTAAAGTGTGAGGGTTGAGTGTGATTATCTATTAATTAGTGTTATTTTATACCTCTTGTTTATCCCTCTAAACCTAAACATATATCACAACCTCCACATTAAAGTGATGATGTAAGAAATTCATATTAGGAGAAGTTTATGTTTAGATTAGTCTCATGGTCTACATGTGCATATGAATTTGGTTGGTAGTGATCAATAAATTTGGTGTATCATCTCCCTAGTTAGGTTTATTTCATGTTATCCATCTCCCTTTTTCATTATAAGTTAATAGTGTAGTGTTGTGAGTCTAATTGATACATCAAGGGAATCTAGCCCTAATCTAGAGGTTTATTCCAATTAGAGGTCACCCACAACCTAAGACTAATCCCATTATATATATTAAGTGATAGGGATTAAATACACCCTCTTAAGGGTGAAAATTTAAGTTATAATAGGGTGGCCTCAAAGATAGCGTCCAATTGGAGGTTCACATGTTTCATCTAAATAATGTATCTAAAGCCATACTAAGGGCACACCTGGATAAGGAGAAAGAGTTGATAAAATGAATACCTTTCACTAATGTTAGTGACCACACCTTCCAAAAACCATAATTTATACAACCTAACTGATCAACACCTCAACAAATTCAAGAAAATCTTGAAAAAGGTTTGTGTTTTGGTTGTGATAGAAAATGGAGTAAAAGACATCAATGTGATGAAAATAAGTTGTTTTACATTGAAGGTTATAATTATGGAGGAAGAATATGATGAGGATTTAGGGTCAGGTTTAGAATAACCTTAAGATGAATTTAAATATTCTCAACCTACTATTTGTTATCATACACTTCTAGGTAATAGTACCCCTCAAAATCTTAAGGTGGTGAGTTTCCTTAAGAAATAGAATGTGACTGTGATAATTGACTCTAAGAGTACACATAAATTCATAACTTCATCAATAGTAATTTGGATAATCATTTGATCTATTTTATTTACCCAACTCTGATACTTTAGGTCATGATTATAGATGGTGGTAATGTCAACTATTTTAGGAAATTCCATAGCATTAAGCTTGCTATGGGAGATTTATTTTTATATTCCCCTATGTTTTCCATTTCCATGAGAGGAACTAACATTTTTTTGGGAGTGAAATGGATCACCACTTTGGGAACTATTGAGATAAATTTCTAGGAACTATTTATGAGGTTCCATTTAGAAGGCAAGACCTTTGAACTATGTGGATTATGGGATAAATATACACAACTAGTTAGTTCCCATCAAATGATAACGATTCTTAGAAAAGGTGCTGAGGGATTTGTGGCATGCTTATTTTCCATAGAGGTTTAACTAAATGAGGAATCTACACATACTAATTTGTAAAAGGTGATAGATGACCATTTTTTTGTTTTTGGTGACATGCCGAAAGGACTTCCTCATATCCATGCATATGATCACACCATCAGGCTCATTATAGGAAGTACACCACCCAAAATTAGACCCTAAATGTATATTTATTCCCATAAGAGGGAAATAAAAAATATGGTACATGAGATGTTGGAGGTAGTAATCATCTAACATAGTCAGATTGAATATTCTTCCCCTATGGTCATGGTGCAAAAGAAGGATGACACTTGGAGGATGTACCTAGACTATAGATAACTCAACAAGTACACCATCAAAGATAAGTTTCCTCTTCTTGTAATTGATGATTTTATAGATAAATTTCATGGTGACATTTATTTTACTAAGTTAAACCTTTATTTTTGTTATCATCAAATTTGAATCTATAATGAGGACATACCTAAAACAACTTTTAGAAATCATGAAGGCCATTATGAATTTATGGTCATGCCTTTTAGAATCATAAATTCACCATATACATTTTAGAGTTTGATCAATACAATTTTTAGGCCATTTTTGAGAAAGTTTGTATTATTGTTTTTGATGATAACCTCATCTACAACAAAAATTCAGATGACCATTTGAAGCATGTGAAACATATACTTTCAATTTTGGAACAACATCAACTTTATGCCAAAAATTCCGAATGTGCTTTTGGTGTCCAAGAGGTGGATTAATTGGGTAATATTATTTCACATTAAGGAGTGAAAGTAGACCCTAAAAAAACTAGTTACTATCATAGGATTACCATAAATTCTAGTATCATTACAACCCCACTCATCTCTTTGTTGAATAAATATTCCTTCCAATGGATTAATTCAACTACCAAGGCATTTGAATAGTTGAAACTGGCTATGTTCACAACTCTAGTTTTAGTTACTATGGATTTTTCAAAAACTTTTGTTATGGAGTGTGATGCATCATGATATGGCATGGGAGTTGTACTCATGCATTAATTTAGACCACTAGCATTTGAAATTCACCAACTAAAGGGAAACAATAGGCTCAAACTAATCCATGATAAAGACATGATGAATATTATGCATGCAATCAAGCAATGGAGACCTTATCTAAGGGTCATCATTTTAAGGTAAAAATTGATCATGATAGCCTCAAATATTTTTTGGAATAATGATAATCATACAAATAATAATAAAAATGGGTTACTCAAATGTTAGGCTATGATTTTGAAATAGTATATAGGAAAGGAAAATAAAATGTGGTGGAATATTAACTATCCTATAGGAATGAATAAGTTTAGGCATTGTTATGTGAAATGACTATTTGATAAGAATATTGGCTAGAGGAAATAAGATTAGAATGGGAGAATGATAGTGCTATCCATGATTTGATTTAAAATATTCAACATGATTCTAGGGGAGCTAAAACAATTACATGGAAGGGGAACACATTATGATTTAAAGATAGATTATAAATTTGTAAAAATTCTCTCCTCAAAAATAAAATCCTTCAAGATCTTCATGCATCTCCACTAGGAGGTCACAAAATATTTTTGAAAACATAGAATCAAGTAAGATTTTCTTGAGAAGGGCTTAAGGGGGATGCCTATAAATATTTACATAAATGCATGGTATTTCAATAGAACAAGGGTGAAACCATTAAGACCCTAGGTTTTTTCATCTTTTATCCATCCCTATCCAACTTTGGGAGGATGTTTCCATGGATTTCATTACTAGTTTACCAGTTTGAGTGTAAAAATGTTAACATGGTAGTTATGGATCGACTCACCAAGTAGTCTCATTTTTGTTCATTATCAAAACCATTTGATTTCATTATTGTAGCTTATACTTTTCTCAATATAGTTCATAAATTACATGGTACTCCAAATATCATTATAAGTGACTGAGATCCCATATTTACTAGTAATTTTTAGACTGAATTATTTGCATGTTTGGACACCTGGTTGGATCATGGATCATAGCTCATCCTATCATCATAAATTTGATGGACAAAGAGAGGTAGTAATAAAATTTATATAAGGATATATATATATATATATATATATATATATATATATATATATATATATATATATATATATATATATATATATATATATATATATATATATATATATATATATATATTGATAAACAAGATAAATGGGCTCATTAGATACTACTTGGTGAATGGTGGTATAACACTTATTTTCACACTTCTTCCAAAATGTCCCCATTTGTGGCATTGTATGGGTGTAAATCCCCATACATAACTTCCTCATTATGGTGAATCCTGAGGTTACATTTTTTGAGGAACACATTCACCATTAATAGGAGGTACTAGTGAGTTTGTGAGAGAATTTAGCAATGGAACAAAATAGAATGTAACAAAAATCATATCAACAATGTAGTGAGAGGTATTTTGACATAAGTGATTGGGTATTTTTGCATTTTTATCCATATAAACAATTTTATCTAAATCAATAAAAAAAGGGTAAAAAGATGTTACCTAAGTATTATGGACCTTATCATATCCTGTATAAAATTGGTAGTGTGGTTTACAAAGTGGAATTACCCCATCCACTTGCATACATCCAATTTTTCATGTATCTTGATTAAAAAAAGTAATTAGACACAGAGTTTCCACTTAGACTAACTTATAATAATTAGATGAATAAGGATGATTCATTCTATATGTTTAAGAGGTCATTCACATGTGCACTAAGTGACTACGAACTAGAGAGATTAAGGAGTATTACATCAAATGGAAGAACCTACATTCTAAAGATGCAACATGGGAGGATGAATCATTTTATAGAAGCATTTTATAGAAACATCTTGGTTTGATTCAATATTGAGGGCAATGTTATTCATAAGGAGAAGATAATTCTACATCGTTAACCTATAGTGTGTCCAGGGATGTGTGTGGTTGAATTATGGCTTACATACCTTCATATTATCTTATTTCATTTCTCAATGTTCTTAGTATGGTCGAATAATAGAATAACTATGGATAATAGAGTATAAATAGGAAGTAGTGTTTAGTATTTTATCATCATATTTATAATTATGTTCTTATTTCATTATTTTGGAGGTTCTGCCTTGAAGTGGCTTAGTCATAATATTCAAGTATTATGTTATTTTTCCAATTGTTATTATGGATCTACTTATTCTATTCTTAATTATACGATATATAATTATATTATTGTGAATCATATAAGTAATTATATTATAAACTTAGTGGGTAAAATTATACATCTATGATAATAGTATATGGAATATATTTACCAAAATGCATCACATCATGTGCCATAATAAGTCATAAGAGACGGTGCCATATGAACAACCAAATTAAATTACTAGATAGTCATTTGCATTCCAATTATGAAAATGGTTAGTTATTTACATTAAAATTTGGGAAATGGTTAGTTTTTATATTTTCCAAAATTCCTCTAAAAATAACAAAAAAATAAAAAACATTAAAAAATTCAAAAATATTTTTGACACCTACATGTTATATTGGATACTTAGAATTTATGTGTTAGTTCCATGTTGAGGACTAGCATATCATTTAATCCTACATACACATACAAAAGCATACATAGATACATGATACACTTATGGGTGTTGGGATTTCCCTCTACTCACATCAACATGATGTTAGGGGAATCCATCTTCCATGATCTTGATACACACATGTTATATGATTCGATGATCACTCTACACTATTATGTTTGAGCTTACATATCTAGTTACACATGACTTATCCATGGTTATACATTATAGAGGGTACTTTATATGCTATGTAATTAATTTTTTTTTTCTAAAACATTCGATCCATGATCCAATTTAATTTTTTTTTTTAATTTTGGTTACTTATGATTTTCCTTTACACACTTCCTTGAGTGTTTTGCCTTGTTATTGTCTTGCTTTTTTAAGCATTTGAATATGCTTCATTGTATGTGGCCACTGTGCCTATGTTTATTTTCTTAGATATTTTAATATGTCATTACTTATTATATGGAAGTTTTAATATGTCATTCCTTAAATTTGTGGACATTTTAATAAGTCACGTCCATTCAATTTGGAAGCACTTAAACATGTTCCTTGTTTGTGGTCTCTTTGGACCATTAATTTTTGACTTACTTTTGAGTGCTCTTGTGTGTGTGCTTATTTTCTTGTTGAGATTATATTATTACTATATAGATATTTCAATGATATTTATCATCCATCATAGGTCTAAATGTGATCATATTAGTTCTGTGTGCTTCAATGATACATTTACCTAGACATGTTTCCCTTCTGCATGCTACGTGGTTACTTTGACCAATTTTACAGTTGTATTACCCTTTTGAGATGAGGTAAATTCTAGGTAATATTTTTAAGTCACCTAAAATGGGGTCATATTAGTGGGGGCATGCTTGGGAAGCATTTTTTCCAAACTTTACACCAATTCTTAGATTCAATGGGGACATGTCACATGGACATGGATTCCACACATTCATAGTTTTTAGATTATAGTGGGGGCATAATTTGGAGGCATGTTATACACATTCATTTAATATTTGATATTTATATTAGTTTTCAAATTTAGTGAGGGTATGTCATATGTACATTGATTACACACATTCATAATTTTCTAGATTATAGTGGGGGCATGCTTTAGAATCATGTTTTCCACATTCATTCAATATTTGGTACTTATACTAGTTTACAGATTTAGTGGGGAAATGTCATATGGAAATGGCTCACACACATTTAAAATTTCAAATTTAGTGGGGGAATTCTTGGGAAGCATGTTCTCTACATTATTTTAGTATGGTACTTATAATTCACAAATTCAGTGAGGGCATGGTTTAGAAGCATGTTGTCCACATTTACTTAATATTCATCATCTCTAGTTTATAGTGGGGGAATATTTTTGAAACATGTCCTCAAAATTGGTACTTATATTAGTTTCATATTTCTCCATATATAGTGGGGGCATGATTTGGAAGCATGTCCTCCACACTTACATAGTTTTCCAAATTAGATAAAACACACATTTATGGTAGAATTATATACATGGTACCATTTTTACACACTGTTTCAACATGAGACATATCTAAGGTGAATATTTTATGTAACACATTTTTAATATTAAAAAATCCAAATCAATCTTAGATTTTAAAACTAGTGCATGCACTAATACCCCATAAAATTTTATGGACTTTAGCAAGACAATATACTATAGTATTTGGTTCACATTTTGGTATGGTTGAGGTTATTAAATCAGTAAATATTTATAAGTTTTCAATTCTGACTTGATCATCCATAC
This sequence comes from Torreya grandis, assembly GCA_037957365.1. Lineage (NCBI taxonomy): Eukaryota > Viridiplantae > Streptophyta > Pinopsida > Cupressales > Taxaceae > Torreya > Torreya grandis. The sequence continues at coordinate 3,699,337 of JARHVA010000365.1, read as the reverse complement.
TCACTAGTTTATAAGTATCATTGGGTTGCATGATTGAGCTAATCTCAACTGTTAGGTGGCAACTCAATTTTGATCTAAGGTTGGGGGCATGTGCCTTATAATATATCTATATTTTTATCTCTCCTTTGATATATACTTTAAATATTTATCTATATTTATGCTACTTTCAGTTTCATAGCCTTACAATGATACATATTTTGAAAAAATAACTTCCAAATAGGTAAGGTGGCTACAATAATAAATAGGTGTACTCCTAAACCTTACTCTTTAAATTTCAATCTATTTCAAGTAATTTTAAACTAGATTATATGCACTAATTATACACTATAACATGATCTTGGTTGTAGGTTGGTCACCAAAAAATCACTCAAATCTAACTCCAAGATATCTCTAAAATTTAACTCAAGCAAAGACAAGGTGTGCACACACACCCAAGTACTTATTCCTTTCCTTTAAACATGTAATTTCATTACTAAATTAAAGGGAGGAAATGTAGATGTTATTTTATGATTATGTATCACCTTAATATTTTACACTTGGAAAAATCAAACCATGGTTATTACTCTTAGTTTTACACATGCCTTAGTTCTAGAAGCCTTGCATCTACTCTATCTTGTGCCCCTTGGCCTATATCTTAATTAAATTAGATTTATATTGATGAAACAAACATCCCATCTTGGCTAGAATACTTAAAATGTACTTATATTATACCTATACAAGTTTTGATCTAGTGTTTTCTCTCCTTCTCCTTAGATACTTGCATCCATGACAGACAATAGTGTCGATGTTATTATCTTACCTCAATGCATATTTCTATGCCCTAAAGACATCTAGTCTATAATGAAATATATTAAAATGGTTAGATTAAATGATTTAATGTGAATTATCTCATGATATGATTGATATAAATATAATATCAACCCTCATTCATTCATCTCCTAACAATCAAACCAAAAGATCACTAAGGAAGCACTCAAGTTACCAAAAGTTTTCCTATTATACCATATTCTAATACAAATAAAAAGGAATATACAAACTATAGGTTTGAAGTACTAAAGGAGCATTCATAAGGTCTTATTTTATAAGTTACAAGCTAGGCCACTATTATAGTTAATTTACACACATTGCATGATTCACACACAAGCCAACATATAGGGGAGAACTACATGAGTCTGAGGCCCTCTTCTTGAGTATTGGTTATGTAGGTAGTTCCCTTTGATAGTGGGGTTATTATGGGTCAGATTGACATTGTGTGCCCACTAACCCATTTTACCTCAAGGTTACATTGAAGATGGAAAGATAGGTGTTTTCATTTCACTAGGAGTGATAGTCCATGAACTAGATCTGAATGCACTTGAGCAAAGGTGAAGCCAAACCTAGAAGCATCTAGGTGGTCACATCCTATTTTAACTGATATTCCATACATGACACTAGCATGAACTTAGAAACTAGCATCTATGTAATTATCCCAAGATGACAATTATCTAGAGAGCCAGAGGCACCCGATCTAGAATCTAATAACTAATCTAGAGCTATCTTCCTACATGCTTTCTTACTGCACTATATCTATACCTACATTAGCATAATAAATATCTAAGTACTATATTTTATGTCATTTATATATTTATCATTACTATACTTTCCATTAATAACCTATCTAAGTTATATAAATTTAGCATATGGTACATATAATTTTAGCACATTAATTGACCTATTGTAGATCTAATATTCACTCTTGTGACCTATCAATTATATATCCTTAACCCTATCTACCCAAGAATTATTCCTCAATAAAAATTAGGGTTAAATAGGAGGGTATAAATTTGTTTAGATTTTATTATGCCAAGGGTAAATATGAGATATAAGTATGCACCCCACTAAGAACAGGATATCTTCATGTAGTAGACAGTTAAGAAATAATTATGAAATTAAAATATGTAAGGAGAGTTAATAATTTAAAAATGATAAAATAAAAGGAATCTAATGTACATAAGAATAAATATATATAGGGTAATGACAGTGTTAGCCAAAGCAAAGAGTTAAAAATCTAAAGCTTTTGAGGAGACACCATCCATGATCACTTAGACATCAAGAATTCAAGATCCAAGTTTATTTTTTTCTCAAATTATTAAAAATATAACCAATTTTATTTTGGTTCATGATTCAAATAAGTTTGTATTAATTCAATTTCTTATGATAACACTTGGTGAGGTGTCAAATGAAGAGATGGTTATGACAAAAATAAGTTAAAGGAAGTATACAAGATGATAATAGTTCACTCATAGTTAATTCAAGAGGCATCTCAAGGCCATATTGTAAATATAAGATGAGGTGATTCAAGTTTGAAAGAGAAAATCAAGAAATGTGAAAATTTTTATTAAAAAGGAACCAAAAATTACCATCGAGTATAAATCCAAGAAGATAAAAAGGCACAAAAAATAATTATAAAGAGGATGGGAAGAATTTATTGATACCTAGACCCAAAAAATGTTATATATATATAAAATTATTAAATCCAACACTCTTTCCATGATCAAAACATTGGGAGACATGATAGGTATGATTAGGTGTCCAAGGATTATTCATGGTAAAAAAAATGATTAAAGAACTAGGATAGATGGAAAGATCAATACATAATCTTGAGGATTTAGTCCTAATTAAAAGGGATGTGTGGAATGTATTATATGTGTTTTAAATAAATCTCAATTATTTTTTTCAAGTTTTATTAAAATTTTAATGTCAATTGGTATAGGTAAACTTAGTTCATAAAAATATGGAAAAGATGAGAGGCAATTTAGTTAATGAAAATAATGATTTATTTTATTGAGGTGCCGAGAAATAATTTTGGTAAAATTCCTCCAAGATTATTTGGTTTTGATTGTTTGAATTAGTGACAATTCAATAAATTTTCAAAAATTTTTAGGGACTTTAAATATGATATGGAAGAATTTAGAGATAATGGAAATGTTATTAAAAGTCTTTATTACTAAGGCTAAATATTTATTTTTAATATTATTGATTTATAATCTATAAATTAAATAAGGGATGTGATTATCACTAGAAGTTTTCAAAGGAATAGTTTAATCATTTCTCAAGGATCTCAAAATAGAAGTGACTAGATGGTAGAGATTTCATATGAATTACTTATGAGATTGTCACCTTTCTAATGCAAAAAGTGAAATATGTTCGATCTATTATTGAAGAAGTTGAGCATACTATATTGAAGATAAATTTTGATCTCATTAATATAACTTTTTGAAGAAAAAATGTCTCATTGATGTGGTGTATGTGGAGGAATGTTACCAAAATTAGAGGGTGTTGTTGGCTGGAAGATTTGTCTTGGAGAATCCAAGTTTTTTTAAAAAAAATTTTATATTGAAGGAGTTAGTGGTAAATAAATTTATTCTTTTTTAGTTGTCAAAATGGTTTGGGATTAAACCACTTTTTATTTAAATATGTAATCATTAATTTTTTAATAATTTGTTTTTATTTATAATAAAAATATACTTTTAAGATTTTTTTTATAGATATTTATCTTATTTTATGTATTTTTGATATTATTGTTGACCAATTTTTTTCCATAAGTCAAAAATGGTCAACCCCTACAAGTTTAAAATTTTCATAGCATTATTAAATATTGTATATGGTCTTGAAAATGTCTTCTAATGGTCTTATATGGTCAAATTAGTCATTATCTACCTTGGTCCAAGGTTTGGTCTCATGTGTACTTATCTAGTCCCTGGGGTCATTTATGAGTCATGGTATTGTGAAGTGTGGTCAATCTCATGTCATGAGTTTGGGTCATTAGATAAGGTGGTTGTTACATGTCTTGAAAGATATATTGTTATATTTTAACCTTTTACTATGTTGATATGTGCCAAAACATCATTTTGGTCACCTTTTGGCCTAATTTTGAGGAGTTATATGTACCATCCCAAAGGACACACATTTCAAGAAGCCTCCTAATGTACATGATGTCAGAGGTGGGTCAGAGAATGGTTATAACCTAAAACATTTGTAGTTCAAATCCTTAAATAAGTAAAATGATCCTTTATGATCACTTTTGGGCACTTGTATAGCCTTGAAAAATCAAATGGTAGGATAAAATTATTTTAGAAAGTCTCTTGGGGTTATACAGGTTAGTTTCAATATTTGGACCAAGTTTTAGGTTCAAAAAATGTAGTTACAATTAAAATAATTAAATATATGTTGTAAGATCTTATGTTGTTATTATACTTAGTCATATTTTGTCATTACACATTTATCATCATGATATAGTGTGTAGTACATTTTTTAATTAATTATACTTTTCCTTTTTCTTTTTAGCTATGCATGTGTATCACATAATGATAAAAAAGAAAACACTCCACATATATTTCTCATAACATATACAACAAAAGAAAAATACATGTTATATGAAAAAATATATCCATGCATCAACATCCACAACCAAATATGACTCATGAGATCAAAATATAACTATCAAAATCAATATCTATATATATCACATGTTTTATACATGGTACAAAATACAAACTACATAGCCCAACTCTATGGTTGGCATGGTAAAATAATGAGAGAGAAATTTGGTGGATAAAAATTTTGCCATTTTTAGGGGTCCTAATGATATTAAATTTAGTGGTATTGGTTTGCAAATTCATGTCCCCTCATTTAAGAACAATTGTTAAGAGTGATAGCAAGCCACTATACCTTATCCATTCAAGTAGGGTCTGATTTTGCTCATGTTTATTCATTCCAAAAGTTTATGGAAGATAATGGTTTTATGGAGTGTTTTCAGAGGATAATCATGGTAGTTTCATCAAGGAATTCAACCTTGGTTTGTGTCTTCAATAAGGAGAAAGGTGTCTCAAGTGTGTAAGAATATCAACCTATTGCAAGTGTGTTTTGGTTTGTTTAAAGTGATTCCACTTTAATAAGAGTTTATAAATGCATTATAGGTGTAAAGTGAGATGTTTTAAAGTATCTCATGTAGAATTGATGATGAAAAGGTTCATTTGTCACTTCTCATATGCAAAGAAGGGTAATTTTGAGGAGTTGTGTAAGGTGTCAAGCTAAGTTTTCATCTCCCATGCCACTTGGATGATGGAACATATTCACAAGAGAGACATATGTCATTAGGTACCTATTAAAATATTTTATAACTTCCTCTTGTTTATAAATTCCATGTGGACACTTGGAAATCTTCTTCTATGCCCTCTCTCTCTTCCTTAATTCTCTATATAAGCTACCACTTTAGGCCTTGTAATGTATCCACATTTGGTATGGAAAAACCATTCTAATTTAAATACTAATTTTTAATTTGAATAAATATTCTGATATGGTTTTAGGTTCTCAATTTCTTTCTTAAGTGTGTGAAGTAGTTCATGTTGAATGGCAAGTGATAGTTATATCTCCTTGTGTTCATCTCACTCTTTCATGGTTTGTGTAAGTAATCTGACTTCTAGCAGGTCTCATGAAGTTTAAATGGTTTTTTGTGTTTATTATAAGTGTGAATAATATTTTTAGTGTCTATAATCAGACCTACTATTAATCTACCTTGATAAATGCATTACTTTCTACCTTCATGTTGAAACATTTTTGTTAGGAGAACCTTGGGTGTTGAGATCAGTTTTGTAAATTGCCTTTCATAGTGTAGGTTCAAGTAGTCTTGCATAGTTAATATTGGTGCATCACCTATGTTAGATTAATGTCAATATCATTATATCCATTTTAATTTAAATCAATTAGATTAGTGTTTATTTTTATGTGTGGTGCAAGGAAGTTAACCCTTCAATCTAGAGACTCATCTCTCCCATAGAATACCCACAAGTTAAGAGATGTTTCCATGTTACATCAAATTTAAGGAGGCTAGAATAGACATATTTAGGGTGAAAAATTTATTGATAATAGTTTTGGAATTTTGGGTGGGACCTCATGGTATAATAAGGTTTCAAATTTAGATGTTGATCTTGGCAAATTCAAAGTTGTAAAGCTTATTTCATGCATTATCTAGTAACTCCAGCATTCATTAGCTCTTGGTTAAATATAGTGACTCATTTTCATGCCTAAAGTAAAGACAAGATCATATAATAAATGCATTACATTTGAATTTTAGGAGATTCTTTACTATTCAGTTAATAAGAAAAGGTTTGTTAACACACATCCATACCTAAATAAATATTTTCCTGCTCACATACCTGTTAGGAGACTTTTCTTGGCTCCAACTTGCAATATGGAAGCCCCAAGGAACCTGCCATTTATTTCCTTCAATGGAAATATTAATTTACCACTTTCACACTATGATGGCATCTATATGTTAGCTCTTAAAAGTGTACCTTCATACATGGGAGAATCTGTCACTACTCCTATTGAATACAGAAGAAACATTGCCAAATTTTACAATATACACAACATCATGAAAAATAAAGTTAAAATTAGGTTGTTGGATATTTCATTCAAGGGGAAATAACTTGATTGGTATGATAACTTAGATCCAAACTTCATTAATACATGGGATGAATTGGGTGATGCTTTGAGAAGGAGATTTAAAGACAAATCTAATCACTTATCCTTAATTGAGAAGTTGCCTACAATAAAGAGAGCACCTCAAGAGGTCATTAAATAATTAACCATAATATTTAAAAATACTTGGGATAGGATCCCAATCTTGGTAAGGCCTATTGCCCATCATACATTTCTTTATTACCTCAAAAAGTTTTAATAGTGACATATCTATGATGATTCAATCCATGAAAAGGGATACTTTGCCTAATGATTTTGAGGCTGCCATATGGGATAATAATTAACTTATTCAATATGGGAAGATATATCTTAGACCTCACATGCCTTTATTTCCTAATGTGCAAACTCCTATACCTACCATTTCTCTCATTCCCACACTCAATCATAAGCAAGCTACCCCTAATCAGCCAAGTAGGTCAAAAGAGGAAGAATTGACCAAATATATTAAGGTATATAAATAAGAAAATAAAAATATTAATATGTAATAATAATAGGAATGGATGTATTTTCATGGCCCTTACTAGCCCTACCAATCTTATCAAGCTCCTAGATAACCTTTTCAAGGTCAATACCCAGGACAAGGGTAACTAACTCAAGTGAGGTAACATAATGGACAAAAATATAATACTCATACTTCCAAAGAACTTTTACATATCCAAAACAATCTTATACAAGACAATGGATAGCAGCCTTCATGAGACTAGCCTCATGACTCTTCCACTTATGCAAATGATGCATTCAATCAAGTCTATATGGATCAATTGGGAATAATGCCTTTCATGAATTAAGAATATATGCATAATGGAGAAGATAAAAATGGAGGAGATGCTCAATAAAATTATACCTTAATGAACTAATATCAAGAGGACTCATGTGTAACAACTACCAAGGTAATATCAACATTGGATCAAACTCCATAGTTACAAATACAAGGTCAAAAAAGAGAGTGGTTAAAGAAGTAAAAGGGGTAAGTGGTGTTCCAAACATGAAATATAGAGAACCTCAAGGATCAAGTATCTCAAGTTTATCCCCGCCTTGGTAAATTAAAAAACTTAGAATGCTAAAGCTCCTTCTATGTCTTCTCCTATGCATCAAGTTACACAAGCTTGTGGTAGTGCTATACTCCTAGATGACATGAAAAAGTTGGAATCTATACTATGAATATTATTGAGGAAATGAATAAATTACATATAATCATACTAATGTTTGAAATTTTTTCCATTCCTAGACAAAGAGAACTACTATAAAATGAGCTCTCTAAGCTCAACACATCATCTAGGCAACCTAGTGAAAGAGGGTAGTTTTGACAAATGAGTTGAAGATAGAGATGGGAAGATAATAAAAAATAAAATAAAGGATAAAACTCCTCCATTTTACCTTGATATCATCATTGGAGATTCATTGGTACATAATTGTTTGATTGATAGTGGAGAAAGTACATCAGTCATGTCTAAAAAAGTAGAAAACAAGCTAAAGTTGAAGTATGAGTCACATTCCAAGGGGTTTTGTAGCTAGATGGATCAGTTGCCAAAATAGTTGGTGTCATAAAGGGGTTTCAACTCACTCTTCATGTTTATACCACATTATCTATCCCTAAATATGTTGTGGTTATGGATGTGCCACCTCATTTTACCCTTTATTTTTCAAGGGACTTTACGACTAAGATTGGAGGGTACTTGACTTCAAATTGGTCCTACATGGCATTTAAGACCAATTATGGTGCTAATATCTCTATAAAGTCTCAAAATTTGACCAATTTTCATGTATATTTCTATGTGCCTAACAAATCAAACATGGACTTCAATATCAATGAAAAAGGGGACTATCCTAATGACCAAGACCCTTTAACACCTCTTGATGGCATAGTTGACCTATACCTTGATGAGTGGTGAGTTGATAAAAATGGGTTTGATCTATATAAGATGATTCAATAAATAGGTATGGGCACACATATCATACATGAAGAAGAAGAAGAGTTTCCTGAGGTAAGCTTTGATGATGTTCTTCAAAAATTTATATGGGGCAACTATTTTATGCATATGGGTGATGATCATGTTGTCCTAAGTATGTTAGAGCATTATAATAAATAAAAATATGAAATTATATCTACCAAGAAGAAGATATTCATGAACATGATAATCAAGATGAATGTGATGATCTATAGAAGTAATACCATGTCATAATTTAAGAATTTGAACAAGTGGACCTACTCTTCCTCAAGAGGGATATGAACTTAATGATAGGGTCAATGGTGGACCTAATGAGCATAAAAAAGATATTAAAGTCCCAATCAAGTATATTACATAATTAGATAAATGTAATCAAGTCAAGGAATAAGTTTATGTGGATGAGTAGTAATATAGGCATTAAGTTGATCTTGATACACTTGCATATGTATTTGGAAAATAAGATGGCAATTTTGATGCTTCTAAACACCTAACACATCATGGTTGAAAGGAAGGTGAAGTTAGACAAAGTCTCATTATTCCCAAAGAGAAATTTGAGAAGTATCAAGTGAGTATAAGAGAGAACAAGTAGGTTTCAATGTCAATAAGGATTAAAGGAGAGCTAAAAGGATCAGTTAAAGGAGTCTCAAGTAATGCACTTGCAACTAACACAGGATTCAAGAATGGTAAGTCATTTGACCATCTTCACAAATAATATTTATTTGATAATCATCCATCATATGGTGATTTGTTATCATGGATAAGCTATGACTCTAGTAACATTGTTTTTGACATTGATTGAATCAATAAGTGTTATTTCATAACCTCAAACATGTTTTGAGTTATGTACATAATATATTAGGTGTGTTTTTTAAAGTGTTCTTGTTGTGTTTTTTTCCCTAAATTCCCTTGTCATAGTGTGTTTCCTTATTTTTGTGTGGTGTGGTGTGATGTTGAGTCTTTAAGAGGCATGTTAGTTTCATTTTTTAGCTTAAGGGTGACTCCATTTCCCAATGGGAGGATAAGGCCACTGATCTATCAACATTGCAAGCATGTTACCCCTGTAAATCACCAATTTGTTGACTAATTTTTGACCCTAAGGAAAAAATGGTCAACCCATTCAAGTTTAGAATTTTCATAGGGTTATTAAATCTTTTATATGGTCTTAAAAATGTCTTTTAATGGTCCTATTTGGTCTTTATACGGTCACATTAGTCATTGTCTAGCTTGGTCCAAGGTTTGGTCTCATGTGTACTTGTCTATTCCTAGGGGTAATTTATGAGTCATGGTATTTTAAAATTTGTTAAAGGATATGTCATGAGTTAGGGTCATTAGATAAGGTGGTTGTTATGTCATGAAAGATATATTGTCATATATTAACCTTTTACTATATTGATATGTGCCAACAAGTCATTTTTGTCACCTTTTGGACTAATTTTAAGGAGTTGTACATACCATCCCAAATTAAAAAAATTTAAATAATCATCATAACATACTTGATGTTATACATGGGTCTTAGAATGGTCATAACCTGAAACATTTTTAGTTCAATGCCTAAACTAAGAAAAATACTCTTTTACAAGCACTTCTAGGCACTTGTATGGCCTTGAAAGATCAAATTATAGAATAAAATAGTTTAAAAGAGTTTATTTGGTTTCCAAGGTTATTTTAAAGCTTTGGATCAAGTTTCAATTCCAAAATATTTAATTAACACTCTCTTTCCTCCATCACTACCTTCACAAGCTCAAAAAGGCAAAATCAAATGCATGGTACAACTAGGAGAGAGAAATTTGGAGGACAAAAATTTATCCATTATTAGGGGTTATAATTATATTAAATTTATTGGAATTTGTTTTTTTATTAATGGACCCTCATTTATGAACAATTGTTAATAGTGACATCAAGTCACAATGCCTTATCCATTCAAGTAAGATCTAGTTTTGTTCCTATTTCTTCATAAAAAAATTCAATGGAGGAGAATGGTTTTTTGGAGTGTTTTAAAAGGATAAAATTAACCCTTTCATATTATTTTCATCAATAAATTCAAAATTTTTATTTGTCTTAAATAAGTAGAAAGGTATCTCAAGTGTGTGAGTATATCACCCTATTACAAGTGTGTTTTGGTTCTTTTAAAGTGTTGCCACTTTTAAAGGATTTTATAAATTCATGATAGGTTAAAATGAGATGTATTAAAAAATATCATGGATAATTTAGGATTAAAATATCCATTTATCACTCCTCATATGCAAAGAAGGGCAGTTTTGAGGAATTGTGTAAGGTGTCAAGTTGAGTTTTCAAATCCCATGCCACTTGGATGATGGATAATATTAATAATAGAGACATATGTCCTTAGGGACATGTAAAAATAGTTTATAAATCCATATTTTTTTTAACTTACATGTGTAAAATTGGAAATATTCTTCTTCTATGCCCCCCTCTCTCTCTCTTTTCCTCAATTCTCTATATAAGCTGCCACTTTCAGCCTTGTAATATATCCACATTTGGTATGGCAAAGCCCTGGTAATTTGAATACTAATTTTACCTTTAAATAAATTTTTAAATTTTATTTTGTTTTCTAAAATTCTTTATTAAATGTGTGAAGTAGTTCATGTTGAATGGCAAGTGATAGTTATCTCTCCTTGTGTTCATCTCACTATTTCCTGCTTTGTGTAAGTAATTTGACTTCTAGCAGGTATCATGAAGTGTAAATGGTTTTTGTGTGTTTATTTAAGTGTGAATAAGACTATTAGTGTCTATAATTAGACCTAATATTCATCTACCTTGAGAAATTCATTACTTTGTACCTTCATGTTGAAACATTTTTATTAGGAGAACCTTGGGTGTTGAGATCAATTTTATGAATTGCCTTTCATAGTGCAGGTTCAAGTAGTATTGCATAGTTAATATTTGTGTATAAAATATATTATATTAGTTTAAATATAATTATATCCATTTTATTTTAAATCAAGTAGATTAGTGGTTATTTTAGGTGTTGTGTAAGGGAGCTAGCCCTTCAATCTAGAGACTCATCTTTCCCATAGGTCACCCATAACTTGAGAGATGTTTCCATGTTACATAAAATTTAAGGAGGCTAGAGTGGAAATATTTAGGGTGAAAATTTTATTGATAAAAATTATGATAAAATAAAAAATCCAAATAAGTTTATTTTAAAGTTTAAAAAATTATTTTTATCTTAAATATCTATTTCACTCTCTATTTATAAAGTTTTTATGTTTAATACCTTAGAGTGTGCTTGCTCAAATTTGATCTATGCTATTTTTAAATTTCCTTATGATTATAGATGTTAGTGAAATTTAATTATATTGGTTTTAAATAATTAGAATTCAAGTTATAATAAAACTAGACAACAAAACTATCTAGGTTTGTTGAAATTGAGAAGTCATTTGAACAAATATTGGTTGACTTATAAATATATTATAATTTAAATTTGAATTATATTTTATATATTTGAGGTTATACTATTTTTATATGAGATTATTTTATTTTTCATGGGAATTATTTTAGTTTGGGGATAATATTTTTCTTTGGTTTCTAAAAAATCATATTTAAACACTTAAATCTAGATAAGAGGATATTTTTTTTATGTCTGAAATGTTTCTCGCGCTATGTTCTCCTATTCTCCCCTTGATCATAGAATTAAATTCTCATTATTTGAACCTAGATCATGTTATGGTGGAATCTCATGACTGAAACACTTAGGGCTTGAATCATGATATGATGAAAGCTCACAAGACAAGGTGCAAAAGGAAGTGTGTTGGAGTTAGAAGTTAAAATTAATTAGCAAAGTAGAATGCCAAAGGACAAGGATCAAATCAAGGTTCAAGATATTTATGAGGTGATTCAAGGGTCTTGTCTATGTTAGATCCATAAAATTAATGTAAACAAATATTTTATTGAGTTAGCTATATTTGCATTTAATTCTAAACAATAGTCTAAGTTGATACTCCTCAACATAGCAATCTCAAATCCCTTAGTCTCTTTTGACAAGGAAATGCTAAAAATAGTGCTACATAATTAATATTGATACTCTAATAAGGGGCCATATGCTAGTTTAATAATATTTGACCAAAGCTCATAAATATCAATGCTTGGATCTCTAACCCTTGGAAACCTCTCCTAAAAGGTAAGTTGGACCTATACCCTAGAACTAAAGGTTTATATATATATACATATATATATATTTTAAAAATCTCATTTTAGATAAAGAGTTGATTCAAGTCTAATAGTGGGGTTGGGATCATCATCAGCTATTAATGAAACCCTAGTTCCTAGGTGTCAATCCACTCACTAAAGATTTAATTACTATAGCTATTTGGGTCCACTTACCTCACCTCCCCTTTCATTTTTGGGTTGGTCCATGTTAAAGGGAAATAGGTAAAACTTTGGGAAAATTATAGTATACTAATTCTACCACCTCCATTTTCACACACACTACATTTTCTAGAATCCTAGTAAATATTAACATTTACAATGATTTACCTACCTCTATTAACCTAGTAGTTGAAGACCCGGTGTGGACTCACCCACTAGACTATGAAGGTCTTCCCTTTTAGTGTCATAAATGATTCAATACTAGGTATTTAACATAGATTGTATCATCTCTAACAAAAGGAAGGCTGACCCAATGTGTTTTAAGGATTCCATCCCTAAACTTATGACAACATCTAAAGATAAATACCTTGAGAGTGAATCTTTAGATTCAGATGAGGAGGGTTCAACCATCATAATAAATTATGATCATAGTTTTTTGGATTAAATGGAATATCACATGGATCATAGCTCACAAATTACTCTAGATGAAAGGATTTTAGAAGAAGGAAATTTATAAGAGGCAAATTCTATTCCTTTGTAATATAATTCCATAAAGGTTCATGTTAGGTCTTTTTCAATAGGTAAAAAAGTGGAAAAAATATCAAAGGTAAAACCAAGTTATACCTTTAAAGGATTTAATACCTCAAATGATCCTTTCTAACCCTTACATTTATAAATCTCCATCCCCTTTTTTGAGAAGTTATAGGATTCAAATGACAAAGGGTATTGGACTGAAGTATCGGAGAAGACAAAAGTAAAAAACCATAAGAAGCTAGATTCAATAAATAGAATGATTCTCTATAATAAAATAAAAAGCTAGGCTTTTAGTTGAATATTCACATACGTTTCCATATTTTTTATTTATTCATTTACTGAAGACAAGGTGGTTTGCTAACTTTTGGTGGAAGGTTTTGGTGTGTTATGCCTTGTAGTATGTTTGTTGTTTTATCTTAGTCACCACTAGTAGTGTGAACAAGGAATACATAGAGGGGAGGTTAGTCTTGTGTTAGTCTAATAAAACAAAATCAAAATAACACACTAAAATCTTAACACCTCTAGCCTATACACTAGGGAGAGCATAGGTAACAAACATGCATATGAAAATATAACTAAAACATAAAAAAACCTATTTTACCTTCCTTGGAGATCCAAATGGATTTTTAAAATGACTTTATTGGTTTTTACAACAATAAATCTTCAGTAATGGAGCTTTGTTGGAGTTACCTTTCCTTGGCACCTTGGCTTGATTGATTGGCTTATGATTTGGGCATGGTAACATTACTTGCATGAAATTTATTTACATCCATTGGAGCATTCTAACATTAAATTATCAAAATATTTGAAGATATTTAGTCATAATAAATTTTCACTAAAAGAACTTGTTTAAGATATTTGTGCATAATAATTTTGCACCAAAATAGCTTAAAAATCAATAGGCATGGCCTTATATTTATAGCCTCAAGAATTAACTCTCACCCAAGGTGAGTAAAGGTTGAGTTTAAACATGGAATGGGTTAAAAATAACCCCAGGTAAGTTGAGGCTAACTCCAATTGAGTTAAAAATTGGCATGTAATTATGATGTTTAATTACTAGGCATGGCTCTCAAATTAGATATTTTGGGATATTTCAGAAGAGCTTGACAACTCATAAAGGTAATGATGAAAAGGTTTGATATTTTAATTTTTAGAATTTCCATTTTTAGATATTCATTAATTTAAAATAGATAATTCAACTAAGAATTTAATCTTGTTTAATTATTTAATTAAATTTGTTTAACATTTTAACTCTTTCAATATTTATCCAAGTGCCCCATTTAATGGGTCCATAAGGTAAATTGAAAGTTGTTATGTCACAAGGTGACTAAGGATGAATTTGTGAGAGGTTATTATTGCATACAAGCTAGTATCCCAAATAGGGATGCCTCAACATGATTATGAGCATTGATCAATGATGCACAGATAAAATTTGGATGTTTAATGACTCAAGCTTAATTTTTAATGTTGGTAGGAATCATTCTGAAGTTTGGTCATGAGCTACTTGTGGCAAAAATTGGGTCTCTATAGTTTTAACTTGTTTGGAAAGTCATTAAAAGACATACAAACAATAATGTATTCTCAAATAATGAAAAAGATGTTAAGAAGGAAAGAAGATAATGATTGAAGAAGAAGATCTAAACAATGTTTGGGAAGCTTATAATGATGCCCCCTCAAGGGAGTGGTTGGCACATATGATTGATGGACACTCCTTAGAAAATAATAAAAAAATAAGAATGAAATTAACCCATGGGTGAGATCAATACAATTGAGATAATGCTTGCATGCATTGATTTAAAAAGTACTAGTTTTCCTAAAGATAATTATAATCAGTAATAAAGGTTGAGACACTAATTTTTCCAAAGGTGTTTATAATCACTGACATAGGCACATGCCCCACTAGGGTAGAGGAGTCAAAACAATGATTTATCTATAGGTAGTTATAAGTATTAAGATGACCTAGATGAAATAATGATTTTTGGTTGTGCCCTAGTAGGGTAGATTGACAAGCATAACTAAAAGATATAACCTATCATACAGATTAAAGATGAGTGGGTGTAAATGTAGATGTGATGGTTTAATAATTTAAGAATCAACAAATAACCAGACACATGAGGATGCATAAAGTGATGAGAGAGATGATTAGAATAATAAAGGTGGTCAAGGTGACCTAAGATATGTTATGTATCCAAGTGTTTCCTACATAGTCGAAAGGGACCTCAAACCAATGTAGTTCACCCAAAAGTAAGAGAAAATGGAATGAGGAATATAATAATAATAATTGATCAATGTGAATGATTTGGTTGTACCTAACAATGTGGAGATACTCATCCTTATTAGCATCAATATAACTAGAATAGATAATGGGTTGATTCAATATAAAAAGGTGGGGGGAAGTTACCAAGTGAACCAGGAGAAGTTTTTGCATCACCATTGCTTGTAAGATTTCTTGAGCTGATTTTTATTGTAGCATGTGATGGTATGCATCATGATATAAAACACCATGATGACCTAATCATAATGTGCATAAGGACTAATTCTTAATCTAATAAATAATTGAAACTAATGCACCAATGATACAAACCATGATGATAATGTTAACATATGAATATGGATAGACTCAAGAATAATGCACAAGTAATCACCCAATGAACTCATATAGACTAAGTCAAGTCACAATAAATAAAGTAAACACATAGGTAAATAAATAGACAAAAAACTAAGTAAAGAAACACACAAAAAATATTGAAAGTAAAATCAATAGAAAACATCATGTCATCAACTAAATCAATATATACGCATGAAGATTCAATGGAATGTTAAATAGGTGGTGTCCCCAAGTAAGGATACATGTAAAGGGAAGGTCACACACCCAATGGTAGTGGGATGAACTAGAACTAATAATGGATTTTTTACTAGTAGGGTAGATCAAGGATGACTGACTAGGTTTAAATAGGATAAATGTTTTTAGAATTTGAGGTTATATATCTTTCTAAGAGATGATAAGCCAATTTTATAATTTTTAGGATTTTGAAATATTTCCATATGTTTTTGGAATTTTTGGGGTATTTTAACTCGTTAGATATTGACAATATACCACTCACAAATGGAAAGAGTTTTATCATATGTTGTTCAAAAAATGGAAAGAGTGTTAGAAAAGGGGTGAACTAAGTTAACCACAATGTGAATCGAGCACTACCTCCATAGTACCATTAGGACTTCAAGTCACTATAATTTTTCCTACATAAAAGGTGGTGGGATCTGACTAGGTAGAAACAAGTTCATGAATTTAGGAAAATGGAAAGGTAAATGATAATAGTAAGGGTGAGGTGATGCAATAATGTATGGTAAATGTGTTGTTCCTCATTTTCCCATAGGCGATTATAATTAGGAAATAACATCATAGGTCAGTGATACTAATTTTCCCATAGGTGGTTATAATTCTTAACACAAGGTGGAATACTAATTTTCCTAAAGGAGGTTATAAGCAAAAACACTGGTCAAGCATAAATAAAATATGTAATTTCTAGATCCACTATCATCTTACGTTCATATACTGCAATTTGAACATGTGAATATGAAATTGCCAAAAATGGATCAGAATCCACTTGCGAAAGGTGTTAGAAGAGCTAATGGAACTAAGGCCAAAAAGGGTTAGGTAAGGTGGGTAATTTTTTTTTCAATAGGCAAGGTATGGTAGAATGGTATAGGGTATGATATAAAGAATATGAAAGGTGGGCACTTGGATATAATGGTAATAGGGTTATCCCCAAGTGATAAGGTAAGGTAGATGGTAGGGTATGAAATAATGGAATGATGAATGGTCAATGGAAATGACAAGGTAAATGGAAAATGGAAATGAAAAGGTAAATGTTTCTATTGTTCTTGTTAATGTGGAGATGCACATCCTAATCAACATATTATACAATTACAATAATCAATTATGTAAATTGCTATCCCAAACCTATTCTAAATAGCTACTCTATCAAGAACCTACTACATATTTGGACTCCAATAATGTTGTTGTGATCTTATTTGGTCATTGATTTTGTTTCCTTCAAACTTCAAGACAAGATGTCTTTGTAGCTTCTGTAAAGGAAAGTGCAACTAGGGATGGTAAGTATGGATAAATATTGGATAATAGGTCTAATTTGGAAATGTAATATAAGTCCAAAATGAATAAATGGATTGTAATGAAATGTATAATGGTTGGGAAACAAATTAAGTTCAATATTTTTAAGCACACATAATGTTATTGATTCTAGATATGACATAATTTTGGTTATGGTGGGGCTGAAGACTTTTGAATATGATCTCGATAAGACCGATTTTTTCTATTATTTGAGCCTAAGAATAGCTATCATCTAATTATGTTTTATATTGTAAGTTGTATTGATGTTATCTTTAAGAATGTATTCATCAAGAAGTGAAGAACTGTTGTTCTTAGCTATTAGTGCCTTGAAGAGGTTTTTACCAATGAAGTTGTCTTGATTATCCCATAGTGCTTCTGAAAAGGTTTCACTTATGAATGTTGACTTTTTTACTTTGATTTCCTTCTAGTGCCTCAAAAGAGGTTTCATTAGAAGATATTGAGTTTGGACTTTGATTTCCCCCTAACACCCCCAAAAAGGTTTCAATAGGATATTCTTATTCTTCCTTATGAATGTGGTCTTGGTCATCCTAATATTATTCAACTAATATGTCACCATGGATGTAGTTCAACAAGGCATGATTATTTTGGTCCCAATTGACACTTGTGGGGGGTAGAATTTCAATATAATGGCTAGGTTGGGTAGTGGTAATGGCTTGTGGAATGATAATGGAATGGGAAGAGGCAACACAATCATCATAGAAGATACTAGGATAACTTGTATCTAAGCTTAAGTAATCATCGTTAGAAACTGTGGAAGGATCAAAAATATATTCAAATTGATCTGTAAGACATCCATAACTAATATTGTAATAACCATAAATGTATTATGATTTTGAAGATGAGTCTGACTCTAAGGACTCTAAACCCAATGTTGAAACTAATGTTGATTCTACTTCTAATGCTAAATCTGATATTATTTCAAAAATAGAACCTAACTTCAATGTTGATTCTTCATTTGGTGTGGATGCTGCTATAATGATGTCTTGTTGAATGTTTGGTATTGGACAAGTAATGGCCTATGATGGTATAATGGGCTCGACAAAGGCTAGTTTGTCAAAGTGAGACTCCTTAACAAGGGGAAAAAGGTCAAGAGACAAGTCCACAAAGACTAACTTGTCAAAGGTAGGATCTTTAAAAATAGGACAATGGTCAAGATAATGATTTATCCAAAGGAATTTATAATCATTAAGAAGTGACTCAACAAAGACTAGCTTGTTAGAGTGTGAGTCCTCGACAATAGGGATAGTATTTAAAGGTGATTTAGCATAGGTTAACTTATCATAAATAAGTGTTTCAACAAAAACATTATGGGTTGGTTAGTTCTCTTAGCCTTAGTTTATAATTAGTTATAAAATACCAGTTTTGAGCACATCTTGGTCTTCAAGTGATTAGATCTATTGAAGATGTACTGAATGGATTTATTATGGCTCAATGAATGGCATATATTTTCTAAAGTGGGGGGAATGTTGGTAATCGATGAAAGACGGTTAGTGGTTGGGTAATGACCTCTTTATAAATGGGCTCATCTAAGATGGGCTTAACAAAAATTGGTTACCAGTCTAGGATAGTAATTATGACCCATCTAGTCATAATTGCACAACCTTATTGGGATAATGAAATACCATACTTAGAATGGATTGGAATAGTAATGGTATGACATTTTGAATCTTGGTTTCTTACATAAGTCAATGGATGAAGGCTTGGAATGGTAATGGTAGGGCATTGTGAAGCTTGGTTACTCACACAAGCCAAAGGATGAAGGCCTAAAATGGTAATGGTAGGGCATTTCAAAGCTTGGTTTCTCACACCAACCAAAGGACAAGGGCCTAGAATGGTAATGGTAGGGTGTTACAAAGCTTGGATGATATCACGAGCCAAAGGATGAGGTTTTGGAATGGTAATGGTAGGGTGTTGTGAAGCTTTGTTGTTGTTGTCATGAGCCAAAGGATGAGGTCCTATAATGGTAATGGTAGGTCATTGCGAAGCTTGGTTACTAATGCAAGCCAAAGGATGAGGTCTTAGAATGGTAATCCTTGGATGCTATATAGCTTTGTTGCTTACATAGGCCAAATAAGGATTAATGTTATAGGTAGGGGTTTAAGTACCATTAGGATTAAAAGGGATATCTTGGTACATTAATCATCTTAAATAAGGTGTCACTAAATACTATGCTTGAATATCTTGGATTTATTATCTAAATTGAGTATTATAAGGAGGATAAGGATCCATCTCAAAAACTACATTGTTACTATAGGGGTTTTTAACAAAGTCATCTTGTGAAACCATGTTATCATAACCTAGATTTTAGATGGCTCTCATATGAGTGTAATGAGACATATCCAAATCAATGATGAACATTTCACAAAAAGGCCTAGATTTCTACAAAACTCTAAAAAACATGGTCCAAAAAACAAATGGTCCAAATTTAGTCTAACTTGGTCTAAAGAAATGGTGCTATATCTCCAAAAAAGTATTGTGTTAACACTTGGGATAAAATAGTCTAACATCAAATGTCTTTACAGAAAAAGGTCAAGTGGATAAATGAGAAATGAATGCCAAACTTAGGTAAAAAGTGTTTCAAACAATTCTAATCTAGGTTGAAAGAAAAAAAATGTTGCTATGTCTTTTGGAAATAAGGCACAAAGTCTAGGATTAAAAAAGGAATCTCTAGGTCTTTTGGGAACAAGGCACAAGATTTAGACTTTAAACAAAATGAGGTCTAATAGGTAAGAGATTTATTTAATTTTTTTAAAAATACTTTGACACACAAACTAGGCATTCAAATTTAAACACACTCTTGATCATTTGGAAATGACATGGAATCATTAAGCACATGGAAGATAAAATGCTTCCCCAAATTTAGGCACACAAATAATCATTAAATAGAGTAATAAATTAACCTAAGTTACACAACCCAAAAGTGAAAGATCAATGTCTAGGCAAAAATTACACAAGACATAGGCATAAACCAATCAATGTTTGGATTTGAACTTTTCAAGGCTAATTTCAAACTTGATCTAGAAGACTAGCTTCTCAAAATAGACAACAAGATAGAAAAGAATGAACAACATGATGGTACTAAGCATAAATCAAAAAGGCACATATGGTTTTTGAAATTATAATTTGGACACAAAGCAAAAAGTCTTTTAAACAATTCAAGTAACATAATGAAGTTATATGAAAAATCATTTGTTTCAAGAGTTAAAATCCACAAGACTTGAAACAAATTGGGTAGCATAATGACCCCCTTTTCAAACAAGTGACACACACACAAAGTTCTAAGGCAAATGTGTGATTTCAAATGGATGACATAATGAATATTAAAACAAAGAAGTGATGTATAAAGAAGACCCATTTTTTTGGTTGTGGTATGACAAATAAATAGTTTTGACATAAGACCATGCAAATAAAAATGACTAAAATGCCTAAGTGTAACATCCTAAATCATAAAATTGACAAATTTACATTATACTATTAAATTTTATTTATATACTTGATCTGGAAAGGATTTTAAGTTATTAATCTAAAAATTAAAAGCACATGAAAATTAGGGTTTATAGGGCCCCTCTTCTCTCAAGATTTTGTATAATGACATGGAACTTTGAGCTATTCACCTTGCATCAACCACATGTCCACGTCATATAGGTTTTCTAAACTATCAATTTTCATTAATTTATAGATTGTCCCATATGTGTGTCAGACATTAGGGAATAATCATGTCATTTAGATCTACATCAACCAACATGTTATGAAAAGGTCATATCATTTTCACAACCACTACATCTATCAATTTCTTAATGTAGTGTGATGTCTGATTTGTCCCTACATTTGGAGGATGAGTAACACTAATAGAGCTTGTTTTAATCACTCAAAACAAGCATCCTAGTAGGTCACCCTAAATTTATATAACCCACCATGGAGTGGGATTAAAATGATAATGGGAGATGAATTCTTAGGTCCATGTTTCCCTAGAGAACTCGTGACGAGGCAATGAACTCCTGCTCATAATCCAAAATACATGAAATAAAGATAAGTGGAAGGACTTTAAGTTCATTTTGGTGTCACTCAAATCATATGGTTTTTGGGAAGGGCCATAATTACTTTCCTTCCATGCTTTTGGACCAAAGAGACAAATGTAAAGAGTGAGCATTTTTTATCACCCAAGTTACTTAAAGGGGATGGGGGGAGAGCATACATGTGACAATCATTTTGATAAACAAACACTTTCAATAAACAAGTATAAAAATGAAAATCATATGAGTATTTAACTAATGTGAGAGTTCATTTTTATAACACCAAAATGAAGTATGTAGCGAAGTTTGGGCCCCTTGGCTTTATTATTGATAATTTCAAAACTTCAAAAAAAACTAAGAGATGAAAACAACTAAGTACATTTTAATCACCAAATACATTGCGTGTAAGATTTAACCATGCTTAACCTTTGATATTTTCACATTAGGACCTGAAATTTGTTAAAGGGTTTACTTGAAAGCCCAAAATCAAGTGAGAAAACAACATTTCAAATTTAGCTCTTAGGGTTTTCTATTTTTTTATCTCAGAGACTGATCATCATCAATATATAGAGATTGACATTAATCCAAAGAGATCGACGTCGATCCACATAAATCAATGTTAATTGTGAAAATAAATGGTATTTCCTATAAAACACATAAAAACTAGATCTATTTTGATGGAAAAATGGTTAATAAATGAGATTAAAACCAAAATACCTCATAGATTCTGCAAGAAATGGGTTATACAAACAACATGCAAATCATCAAACACAAAATGATGTTAATAAAAATAAATTAAAACCATTATTAACCATATTATTTAATGTATTCTATTTTTTACATAGAAATCATGGTTGATTCCTATAATCGATGTCGATCTAGAAAATTGGCATCAATCCCTGTAACTTGTAACTTACTAAAAATAAAAAGATGTAAGAAACAAAGTTAAAACTATAAACTTGAAGATTGTATGAATCCATTAGAAAAACTAAATACAACATATCAACCTCCTTGGTTATACAGGATGTAAAGTCATATCAGGCATGCCATGATGTGAACAAGGAATACGTTAGAGGGTAGGTTAGTCTTGTGTTAGTCTAATATAGCAAAATCAAAATAACATACTAAAATTCTAAAACCTCTATCCTAAACACTAGGGAAATCATAGGTTACAAACATTCATATGAAAACATGACTAAAACATAGAAGAAAATACTCTTTTACCTTTCTTGGAGTTCTAAATGGCTTGTAAGAATGACTTGCTTGATTTGTGCATCAACAAATCTTCATAAATGGATCTTTGTTGGCTTCACCTTTCCTTGACACCTTGGCTTGATTGATTGGCTTATGATTTTGGAATGGTAACATTACTTTCATGAAGCTTCTTTACATCAATTTGAACATCATAAGACTACCTTATCAAACTCTTTGAAGACATTTAGGCATGATAACTTTACACCAAGAGAGCTTGTTAAATATATTTGTGCATAATAAATTAGCAACAAAATATCTTAAAAATCAATAGGCATGGCCTTAAAATTATAGCCTCAAAAATTAACTCTCACCCAAGGTGAGTTAAGGTTGAGTTTAGACATCAAATGGGTTCAAACTAACCCTAGGTAATTTAAGGCTAACTCTAGTTGAGTCAAAATTTGTCATGTAATTATGATTTTAATTACTAGGCATGGCTCTCAAATTAGATATTTTGGGATATTTTGGAAGAGCTTGACAACTCCTAAAGGTAATGATGAAAAGGCTTGATATCTTGATTTTTGGAATTTCTATTTTGATATATTCATTAATTAAAATTGGATAATTCAACTAAACATTTAATCTTGTTTAAATAGTTAATTCAATTAGATTATAATTTTATCTCTTTCAATAGTTATTCAAGTGCCCCACTTAATGGGTCCATAGGCCAAATTGACAGTTGTTATGTCGCAAGGTGACTGAGGATGAATCCATGAGAGGTTATTATTACATATGGGCTAGTATCATAGGGTTGCCTCAACATGATTTTGAGTATTGATGAATGATGCATGGTCAAAATTGAGACTTTTAGTGATTCCTATGCTTAGTTTTCAATGTTTGGTAGGAATCAGTCTGAACTCCAGTCAAGAGCTAGTTGTGGCCAGAATTGGGTGTCTATAGGTAGATGCATCCCAAGTGTGATTTTTTATTTTATCTTTATCTCCTTTGTACAAGGATTTGGGGCCTTTCAAAACCCATTTTAAAACATATCAAATAACTGAATTCATCCATGAAAGAAAAAATATATTGCTTAATTTATTAGTGTAAATAAATAGGATATAATATAAATTTAAAGATAGAACCATCTTTAGTGACTATTTTATTAAATTTATCTTCTAAAGGATAAGGTAACCTATATGTTAGTATTCTTTTTAAAATGACTTAAAATGAAAGGGCCTCCAACAAATCCATTAACTATGTCAATTTTAAAACATTGAGCAATAAGGAATTAATGATAAAAGGAAGGAAAATTAGATACTCCAACCAGATGTACATGGTCAAGGTAAATAAATGAATAATTATTTGGTCCCTTAGAAAGACAAATAAAAATTAGAATAGACAAAATGTTTAAAGATCAAATTCCTTAAGAGGTCCCAATGTTTTGGGAATATCAAACATCCAAAAATTCTAATCACACATAACACTCTTTGTCACATCCTGATTTCTCTCTAGAACTAATAACCTATTGATTCATGGATTTTTATGGTTATTTTTTGGTTTATTAATATTTTAATTAATGTATATTTTATATACTGATTATAGACAATTATATTTAGATTATTTACATCATTGTTAACTAATTGAGTTAGATGTACTTGTATATTATGTACATGATGATCATGTTTGATTAATTTATTACAATGGTATATTACAAATTTTATATTGTTTTAAGATAACTACATTCATTATTGTGAGGTAGATGTAAGATAGATCCATCCCTAAGAGTGTGATAGAGGGAGGGCATCATCAGCAAGGGTGGTGTAGATGGAGGCATTAGGGGATGATAGATTGAAAATAAGAACTCGCACATACCAAAAATAGATGATATGCAATTATATTCATTACTTGAATTATATAGATTTAAGTATGTATTTGATTGCTAATGTGTTATCTACATTTGAATGTCTGCTAATATGCTTTTTGCTATGACCTTGATTACTACTTAATGCTCATATTGATCTAGTTGTGTGATACATTATGTTATCAGACTTATCTTATCTCGGTTATGATGTTTCTATATCACATGATTATAATCCTTGAATGTCTGTAATAGGCCTTGCAACTATCTTTGGATATGAGTGAATGTTTTTATAAAATGTTTTGCTTAGCCTATATTGTTATTTGGAATCAATTATGATACACATAATATTTAGAGGGTTATTATTGTTAGTAATAATAGAACAACTTTGCATTAGTCAATGGAATTGTTAATAATCTATGATAAGTCAACATTATCATTAAAATTATAAAGTTTATAGGACTTTAGTAAAGTCAATGATTATAATTGTTATTGTGTAATCAATGGTTTTGTTGATTTGCATAGTAAATAAATATGGATTATTTTATTGATTAATTAGGAGAAGGTTTGAGATTAGGGTTTTAAATAAGGCATTGAATTGTTAACAAGATATTATGAAAGGTAATCACTTATTTTTAGGGAATTTTGCATGAGGAAACATGCCATGACTGCTAGTTTTGTTAGTCAGTTTTTCCATGCATCGACTTAGTCATCAATTTATAAAATAACACTCAAATTTTGGTGGAGAATGAGGAATTATGGTTGAAATAAAATATAATGTAATGGAATAAAATGGAAAGAAAGGAGGCCTAGGAGGGATTGCATGACAAAAAGAAGATAAAAGGGGTTAGAGCTAAAGGAAGAAATAATCTAAATTTTTAGCATAGTTGACATCACTTACCAAGTTGGTGTTGTATTTAAATTAATGGATGGAAAATATGGATGAATTTTGATAAATATTTTCTTAAGGGTTTTGATTCATTATTATGATTTTTTTAAAAAGGGCTAAATGATTATCCCTGTGGATGGCTCGGTCACCCATAGAACCAAACATATAACCCTAAAACCCTAGTCTAATACACTATGATATGAAAATCCTTTTCCATAAAATATAAAATACTGAGTTGAATGAAGAAATTTCTATGTATAATAAGGGATGATTTTGAAAACCCTAGGAAAACTAGAGAGGGATTTATATATTTTAATAGCTAGATATGTCTTTTGAGACACTGTTAAAACTATGGGGTTTATCTTTTTAGACTATATTAAGATTAGACACAGTACGTTGAAAATTTATATTCATAGACATATACTACATCGAGATAATAAATACGATTGGGGATTAATGTTTAAAACTTAGATTTTAACAAATTGGATATAAACCATTATTTTTATATACAAATATTTATTTAATCATTTACTGATTTAATTTTTATAACTCAGATTAGGGTATAGATATATGAATTTGGTTATAATGAATGAATTATTAAATTAGAGGTAGATGCAAACCTGTAGGTGGGTCGAATGATTTTATAAAACTACACTCCACCTTAGGAACTTCTAATTTAAATTGAAAGGTATAAATATACTTTAGAAAATTCATTATTGTTTAGGTATGATGTGATTGACCTATCAATATGAATAATATGATGTATATATATTTATATACATATGTGATTGAGGTACAAGTTATAGTTTTGTATTCCCATGTATAAACATACATGGGCATAATCATATAACCTATAGGCATTGGGAAAATGAGAGGACATGTATATATGCATATGTTGATATATGTTTATATAAATAAATTTTTGTTCAGGTTATAGTGATATATTTACTTATATAATGGTGACTATATATATGGTTGAATCGATAATGGATTTATATGTTGATCTAGTTACCTATTGTGTTTATTTTTGGATATATACACAAACATATTCATCCCTAATCACATTGAAAATTGTTTACAAATATATGACCATAACTTTATAAATTGATATATCTGTTCATATATGCATATCCTCTACTTAACGAAACTCAAGTTACATTAGGTTAAGTTTGTATTATGTTTGGGAGTTTATGAATTATTTTTTAGGTATGTGAATTGATTGAACTATGTTGTCAATATAAATAAAATAGTATAATACAGTGGGTTGAGTTTGAATATATGACTATTATATTATGTTATGCAAATCATGGAATGTTGAGTAAGAATGATAAAGTAAATAGTCTAATAACTACTATTTTGAGTTGTTATTTATTGTGAAGAATTTTTGAAAATCCTTAGTTGATTATATACTTATACGAGATACTGTAGTTAATGGACAGAGGTTTTTCTAAATGGATCATAATGTATACAATGCATATTTACACTAGTTGTTGACTTAATTCATCATATATATAGCTAAGTGTTTTATAGGTATATAAATACATGGAATACATATGATTTGTTGATTTAGTACATATCTAAAATGTGTATGCCATATATATACACACTCAATTAATGCTTATAAATATTACATGGTTTAACTTATATATGGGTGTATTTGTCCTTTGAGTTATCATCACTGGGTTATAGGCATGTTTAATGGTTTGATGAAACATTTAGATATGTTTTACTTAAGATTAAATACAAACCATATAATGATTATTTTAGAATGGATTATTTTTGTACTTTAGGAATCTTGAAATTATGTTGAATTATGTTATTTAGATGGATGAAAAAACATTTGAAGTACATGTTAATATTAAGTAACTTGATGTCTAAATATACTTCTTACCCAGATGGTATGATTTTTATTGAGGACTATTTTGAAGTCTCTTTATAATTGAAATAATAAATCAGATATTTTATATTCAGTACATTATATTTCAAAAACTAAATGAATGTAGTTGATATTTCTTGTTTAGCACATAATTATTTCCTTATAGGGAATATTCTATATGAATCTATTGGTTTTTATATTATATATATAGACCAAATCTTGCATTAATGAACCTAAATAAGTAGTGTGACAGATTCCACTCACTTAATTAGTGTCACTAATGTATAGAAAAGGTGTAATATGATTGAGTGCTATGCATGAAATTGACTTATCCTCATGATCAATAATGATTTGATTTAGTTTACATGTTTGTATGATATCATGTTAGAATGGAGTTATTTAGGGTACACACCATGTATTAGTTCTCTTACAACACATTGGTTCTAGTTTGTCACTCTAGATTCCTTCACCTTCATTATCTACCCATGTGTAAAGGGAGTGTCATTCCCTAGTTTGAATATTATATGGGGGATTGATAGTCTATGGTTGGTGTGGAAAATCACTCAAATGATGCTTTTCCTCCCCTCAATAGTACTACACTAGAGACTACACTTAAGATTACTTATGGATATTATGAGTTCATTGAGACTTACATGCTCTATGGAGATTTGTATCATTTTATATTATTATTATTATGACATTTATTATGCTAAAATTATACTTTTTGTTCATATGTACAATTATAATAATTGTCTATAATATTGTATCAGTTGTGGATGAATTTTTAATAATACTTTTATGAATTAGATGAAGTCTCTATTTCTGATTATACTTGTTCTTGATATCGATAAAAATGATTTTGATCATTATCTAAATGGATTAGCTATATACCTTAATATGGTTATTTGAAATTAATGTATTTAGTTAAAGATCACTCTATTATATTTCATTGTGATCAATATGTTAGTTGAATTTGTGTATTTAATTTTAAATTTTTTTAATCTATTCTAGTAAAACCCAATGGGGTTGTTACATTGTGGTATCGAAGCTGAGACTCAAACTCTAGGACTTAATGTATCTGATCACACAAATGTGTTATCTTATTAATCATAAAGAAAAATGGTGTTTGATAGACATGGAAGAGAGGGTACCTAAAATACCAATCCTATAGTAGATCCAAATTAGTTTATCATTGAGCAAGCTATGAAATTAGATTAGATCCTTGCAGCCATGCAAAAAACTAGGGACCAAATCATGGACCTACAATAGGAAGTGCATGGGCATGTTGATGAGAATGTTTAGGAAGAACTTGAAGAGAATCCTATTGAGACAAAAAATACTTAATAATAGAGGCATCAAGAAGTGCCATAAGATGTAAGAGCTCGAATAGCTATAAAGTTGGCCTGGGATATGAAAAAGGTGAATCCACCCAAGTTTGATGGAACCATTTTGGGATATGGATATGAAGCATGAATGAAAGATATAGAAAAAAAATTTCAAGATACAAAATTACTTTGAAGTCAATAAAGTAGTATGGGGATCATGTCAACTTACTGGAAAAGTAACAACTTAGTGGGTAAGTAAGAAGCTCAAGATGAACCTTGACTCTACCACCACCAATTGGGAAAAATTTATGACATTATTTAGGTCATGATGGCTTCCTCAGCTATATTTTATTCAAAATATGATATGTTTTTAGAACCTTAAGAAAGGAGACCTTTATATGAATGAATCCTAGGAGAAATTTACCATGCTTCTATAGTATGTACCTTATAATTAAGAATTTAATTATAGGATTAAAATCTCAAATTGGTTGTGAGGTGGATGTGCTTGGGCCATCTACCATGGATTAGGTCTTCAAGAATAGTCAATTAGGAATAGAAGCCAAAATCTTTTTCATAAGTCAGAGATAAGTTCAATAAAAAATTTGGGATTTATAAACCAACTTTAAAAAATAAGAACTAGAATTAGAGGAGTGGAGACTCCAAGAGCCAATTCAAGAACTAGAATGCTAAGTTCAATAGTAGCTCAAGGAATAGGAAACTTGTAATTTGTTTCAAAAGAAACCAACAATATGATAGGAAAGGACCACCTATAGGTTGCTTCATTTATGGAGGTGACCATATGATTGAGAGTTTACTTAGGGAAAATCAAATGGAAATAATAAGGATTTTTCTTCTTAATAGGGAACATTTTTGCAATAGATTCATACAGCTATTGACAATCATTATGATTAATTCCAATATTCTCCTATTAAACTGTTAGGTATTTGGTTTGATCATACATATTAGGGCTAAAAAATGTTTTATTTATCCTAGAATGCTTAATAAGTTGTCTATAAAATACAGGGTTATGAAAAATGCATGGTTAGTACAGTATAGTAATGAGTCAAAGGTTAAGGTTGACAAGTTTTTAGTGGAAGGTGAGATAAGGTTATCCAAATTCACTATAATAGTGGATCTGTATGTTGTATTGTTAGGTTCATATGATGTGATCTTATGAGTTCATTATTTTTTAGAGTATAAATATAAGGTTAATTATTATTTGAAGAAGGTAGAGTGTCAAGATGATTTTTTAAATTAGACACAACTTCAGGGTGAGAAAAGAGAGTTGAAGCTTAGTCAAGTTTATATAATTCAACTTAAGAAGGCTCAAAGAAAGGGATGATAAGAATTTATTTTCAAAATAAATGAGATGGAGGAATATAAGGAACTGTCTATCAAGGATTATCCTTTTATTAATAACTTTCAAGATGTGTTTCCATAAGAATTACCTAGATTAACACCTAAATGTGAATTTAATTTATCGATTAACATTATACATGGATCTAAACCATAACCAAGGCACTATATAGGATGAAAAATAATAAACTATTTGATTTAAAATCTCAAATACAGGAGTTGTTATCGAAAGGGTTGATTCAACCATGTGTGTCACCATGGGGTGGACTAGTGGTGTTCATCAAGAATAAGGATGGTAATATTCACCTGTGTATTGATTATAGGATGTTGAACAAGGAAAAAATCAAGAATACATATCTACCACCTCACATTGATGATCTCTTTGAATAGATGCAAGGGGTAACAATATTTTCTAGGATTTATCTTAGATCAGGGTATCATCATTTGAGAATTTAAGAGGATGATATTCCAAAAATAATGTTCATAACTCAGTATGGTTAGTAGAGTTCATAGTGTTAACTTTATAATTGAAAAATTATTTGATAACATTTATGAATCTCATGAAAAATGTGTTTAGGGATTATCTAGATCACTTAGTTTTGGTTTTTTTGGATGAAATCCTCATATATTTTAAGAATGAGGAAGAAAATATTCAACATCTAGAATTGGTTTTGTAGTATTTGTGAAAGCATAATTTGTATGACAAGTTGTCCAAGTGTGAATTTTTACAAAATAAATTTCAACATTTGGGACACATTATCTCCATGGATTGAATTTCAATGGATCTGGTAAAGATAAAAGCCATAATGGATGGCCAGCTCCTAAAAATGTGCATGAGGTAAGGAGTTTTATAGGATTAATAGGTTAGTACAATAAATTTGTTATGAATTTATAAAAAATAGCTAACCTAATGACCTCTCTTCAAGAAAAATCAAGTAAAACCATTATTAACCATATTCTTGAATGTGTTTTATTTTTCACACAGAGATCATGGTTGATTCTTATAATTGATGTCGATCTAGAAAATTGGTGTCGATCCCTATAACCTGTAACTTAATAAAAAGAAAAAGACATAAAAAATAAAGTTAAAAATTAAAACTTGAATATTTTTATGTGTCCATTATAAAAAATAAAACAAACATATCAACCTCCTTGTCCATACAGGATGTAAGGTCATACTGGGCATGCCATGATGTGAACGAAGGAATATTTAGAGGGAAGGTTAGTCTTGTGTTAGTCCAATATAAAAAAACCAAAATAATACACTAAAATCCTAAAAAATCTATTATAGACAATAGGGAGAGCATATGCAAAAAACATGTATATGAAAATAAAACTAAAACATAAAAGAAAACATTCTTTTACCTTCCTTGTGTTGAGGTCAACATACCCCATTTTTGAAAAATGGGGACCCTTATCTTAATTATGAAAATTTATACCCTAAATTTGAAAATTTATCTAATAAAAGTACCATTAGAGTGTTTTGTACATTATATTTATTTGAATATCATCCACACCTTATTTGGTTGGCATGTTTATTCATGATTTTGATTTAATTTTATCTAAAATTGCTAACATTTGATCTTTATGTTTTAGGTTACAGCTCTAATGGAGTCCATTTGGAATGAGCAATGTTTGGGTTTTATGATTGAATAATAACTTGATCTTTTATTATCCATTGGTTTATTGAAAATCAAGTTGAATTCATATCTGATCAACTTAAAACCCTAACTCCAATTACCCTAGCCCATGCCCTTTGAATTGAATTCAAATTTAGTGGGAACATTTTTTGTGGGAGCACTTTAATTTGAACTAGTTTATATTTTATTCTAAGGTCCTAGTCATGTTTATTAACATGACCAAGACCTTATTCTAAAATGTTTATCCTAAGTTCTTCACGTCTCGAGCCCCTTTGTTCCATTTTATCTTAGCATGATCTAACTAATTGTGGGGTCCATTTTATTATTCCATAGAATTAGTTCTATTTTTATCCTAAGGTTTAGTCATGTTTATTAACATGACCAAACCTTAGTCTAAATTTTTTATGTTTGGTCTCTTTATTTTCCCAAGCCCCCTTGGTCCTTTTTGTTTCCACATGGTCCAACTAACCACTAAGACCTTTTTATTATGTCTATAGACTTAGTCTGAAAGCCTTGTCCTAAGACTATATGCTATGTCTTTGATTATCCATGGGTTCCCTTTTATTATGTCTAAAAAATTAGCTTAAAATGTTTTTCTAAGGTCTTGACCATGTTTATTAACATGAAATAAAACCATAGTCCTAAACATTATGCTAACTCTTTTATTTTCCCCAAGCATTGACTTATATGTCATTTTTATTCACATGATCAACAATCCATGTTTGCCCAGATGAACAAGATCAATGGTGCAGAATTAAAATTAAAAAGTCAAAGACCCTGGCCCTAAGCTAAAGCTTGAGCATGTTCACAAGATCAATGTTATGCATTTGCTCAGGCTAAATCGATCCAATGATGTGTATCAAGCCAAAAATACAATGGATCCCCAAGATAAGTAATAAGGTGACAAGTGTCACAATCTCAACCAAAGAACACTCAACAACCAATGACATTCGACCTAGTGGATCAAGATCCAATAGAGCACATTTTCTTAGAGGAGGATGATCTGATGGTGTGAGATGAATGTTGAAAAGTCATGATGAACATGGAGATGCCACATGGCATAATTATGGGCCATGAATTAAATATTGAGCATATTTTCAAGATCGATGGTATGTATATGAGTGTACACATTCATATCAATGATCCATGGTGCAAGAGGTACAATTAAGTAGATCAAGATCAATAGATCACGATTGATCTATGTAATTGAGATAAATGGTGCACAATAAATGCTGAAAAGTTAAGGTGAATGTAGAAGTGGCAAGTGTTATAACCATAGTGAATGTAGTGAGAAGTCAATGGTGTTCAAGTTTTAAGATCAAGATCAATGGTCCACATTGATTTATGCAAGGATGATCTAATGGTGTAAAATCAAGATTTTTAAAAAAAAAGGCAATGGTCATTTTTTAAATATGAATGAGCAAAATGCCATAAAAATGCCACTTGAATACCATGCCAAAGCCATCTCAATCAAATGTGCCAATTGGAAGATCATACAGTCCTAAGAAATATAAGGGCATAAGCACATAGTCTAATTAGGATCTAAGTAATGAAGCTCATGCAAGTTTAGATAGTTGTCACCATTAAATCACTATAAAATCCTTCAAAAATCCCTTGTTTGGCCCTGTATTCACCATAATTAATCCAGAGAAGCTAAATTACCACCTATGCAAGAGAATTTGACCTAGGAGCTAAATTATAGTCCACTAGTGAGTAATTTAATAGAATTCATAGCCATGACATATTGCAAAGATGTTTTTAAGAAAGATGTGGAGCTTTACCCAACAAGATACAATAGTAAAGAGCTTAATAACCAAATGGCAGAATTCAAGGGATAAAATGAAAGAGTTGACCAAAATCTTGATGAAAAATCAAATCCTTAGTTTCAAAACCATTAGCCTAGTTTATCTAAAACACAATTATGGGACTAATTTTAGACAAAATCAAAATAATGAACACCAAGTCCAAGAACTTGGAAAGTATATTTGAGGATGAAAATCAACTACAAAATAGGATGGAACTCTTGCTTGGGACCATGATCACTAATCCAACTACATTAAATCCATAAACCTTATCCCTGATCAGAATTTTGAGCACATAGCTACCCTGGTCATACAAGAAGTGAGGATCAAGAACTAAGGGACATCTATGATGGACAATAATAGGGTCATGAATATGGTTCCAACAATAGAATAAAAAATTACTAAATCCAAGAGCATTAAAGGGACATTGAGAAGGGCATATAAAGACCAAAAGATCTTAGCCTATCAAATGAAGGATCTCTTCATGAAACCAATTGTCAACTTTGTGCTAATTGAGGAGCAACATCAAAGAATAATGAAGACCCTACAATAGTAACATCGAACTTTAGTAGCATAAGGGTCTCAAAGATTAGTTAAATTAAGAATATTCTTCTTTTATCTAAGCATTGTACATTTTGAAAATGGAATATTTTATTTTTAAAATCATGTGCAGCTTTTAAAACACATTACCTATATATCAATCCATTGGGGAAAGTCTAGTGTATTCTAGAACATTTATAGAAAGGACAACTATCCTAACATTTGTAATTTTATAATTTGATAGGACTGACCAACATAATTCCTTGCATTCTATAAAAGGAGTATTTTCAATTGTAAAAAGAAGAGAGATTTTTTTGAGCCAAAACCAATTGTAACTTTTGAGCAATTAATATAAGCAAGGAATTATATAAAGTTTGTCCAAATTTGCTTGTGTCTTTTGTTATCCTATCTTGTCTCTCACTTGTTTGTTCTAACTTCCATATTTGAATGGTTCTTATGAATTCTTGGTGTTTACATTTGAATGTAGAGTTGTTAACTTGTGCCAATGCTAGGTTAATTGAAAGTTCTTAGGTTCATTTTGTTTTCTTACTCTTCTTTCATTTGAGATAATGCTATTTATTTGTAGGGTAAATATTTAATGTGAATTTGGTTCTTATTTTCATTATTCCCACATTCTTTAGATGTTTTCTTGATGTGTTCTAGGATTTGAGCTTATTCTACTTACCTCTTTGATATGTGTCTTTGATTTTTTTTTAGACTATGGGGGTATGCCTTTTTAGACTCTATCGAAATTAGACTCAGTACGTTAAAAATTTCCATTCATAGACATATACTGGGTCGAGATAATAAATACAACTGGGGATTAAGGGTTAAAACTCAAATTTTAAAAAACTAGATATAAACCATTATTTTTATATACAGTTATTTGTTTAATCATTTATTGATTTGTGTCAAGTTTTATAACTCAAATTAGGGTACAAATATATGAATTTGGCTATAGTAAATAAATTATTTAATTAGAGGTAGATGCAAACTTGTAGGTGGGTTGAATGATTTTATAAAATTACACTCCACCTTATGAACTTCTAATTTTTATTGAAAGGTATAGATATACATTAGAAAATTCATTAATGTTTAGGTATGATATGACTAACTTGTAAATATTTATAATCTGATGTATATATATTTATATACATATGTGATCAAGGTGCAAGTATAGATTTTATATTTCCATGTATAAACATACATGGGCATAATCATATAAACTATAGGCATTGGGTAAATGAGAGGACTTGTAGATATGTATATGTTTATATAAGTAAATCATGTTCAGGTTATAGTGATACATTTACTTATATAATGTTGAATATATATAGGGATGAATCGATAATGGATTTATATGTTGATCTGGTTACCAATTGTGTTTATTTTTAGATATATACACAAACGTATTCATCCCTAAACACAATGAAAATTATTTACAAATACATGACCATAACTTTATAAATTAATATATCTATTCATATATATATATATCCTTTACTTAACGAAACTTGATTTACATTAGGCTAAGTTTGTATTATGTCTGGGAGTTTATGAATTATTTTTTAGGTCTATAAATTGATTTAACTATGTTTGTAAATATAAAGAAAATAGTATAATATAATTGGTTGAGTTTAAATATATAACTATATATATTGTGCTATGGAAACCATGGAATGTTGAGTAAGAATGATAAAGTAAATAGTCTAAGAACTATTGTTTTTAGTTTCCATTTATTGTGAAGAATTTTTGAAAATCCTTAGTTGATTATATACTTATATGGGATACTCTAATTAATGGACAAAAGTTTGTCTATTTGGAGTATAATGTATACAATGCATATTTACATTGGCTGTTGACTTAATTCATCATATATATAGCTGAGTGTTTTATAGGTATATAAATACATGGAATATATAAGATTTGTTGATTTAGTGTTTAACTAAAATGTGTATATCATATATATACACACACACAGTTAATGCATATAAAAATTACATGGTTTAACAAATATATGGGTGTATTTTTCATTTCAGTTATCATCATTGGGTTATAGGTGTGTGTAATGGTTTGATGGAACATTTGGATATGTTTTACTTAAGATTAAATACAAAAAATATAATTATTATTTTAGAATGGTTTATTGTTGTACCTTAGGAATATTTAAATAAGGAAATAAGCTATTGAATTATGTTATTTAGATGGATGAAATAACATTTGAAGTTACATGTTAATATTATGTACCTTGATGTCTAAATATACTTCTTTCAAGGATGGTATGATTTTTATTTAGGACTGTTTTGAAGTCTCTTTATAATTGAAGTAATAAATTATATTTTTTATATTCATTACTTTGAATTTGATAGATTAAATGAATGTAGTTGATATTTCTTGCTTAACACATAATTATTTTCTTAAAGGGAAAATTATATATGAATCTTTTAGTTTTTATATTATATATATAGACCAAATAATTCATTAATGACCCTAGATAAGTAGTGTGATAGAATCCACTCACTTAATTAGTGTCACTAATTTTTAGATAAGGTATAATCTGATTGAGTGATGTGTATGAAATTGATTGATCCTCATGATCAATAACTATATAAAAACTCTAGCCAAAGTAATGTTTATAGTTAAACATTACCATTTAATCTATTTGATTTAGTTTACATGTTTGTATGAAATCATGTTAGAATAGGTTTATTTATGGTATTCACCATGTATTAGTTATCTTACATCACATAGGTTCTAGTTTGTCTCTCTACATTCTTGCACCATCATTATCTACCCATCTGTGAAGGGAGGGTCATTCCTTAGTTGATAGATTGTATGGGGGATCAATGGTCTGTGGTTGGTGTGGAAAATTACTCAAATGATGCTTTCCCTCCCCTCAGTATTACTACATTAGTGAATACACTTGAGATCACTAATGGATATTATGAGTTCATTGAGACTCACATGCTTCATAGAGATTTGAATCATTTTATATTATTAATATGACATTTATTATGCTAAAACTATACTTTTTATTCATATATATAACTACAATAATTAGTTATATATTATATTAGGTGTGGATGAATTTTTAATAATACTTTTATGAACTAGATGAAGTCTTTATTTTTTATTGTACTTGTTATTGATATTGATAAAAATTATTTTGATCATTAGTTAAATAGATTAGCTATATACTTTTTTATGGCTAGTTGAAATTAATGCATTTAGTTAAAGATCACTCTTATATGTTTCATTATGATGGAATGTGTTAGTTGAATTTGTGTATTTAATTTTAAATTTTTTACTCTATTCTAGTAAAAGCTAGTGGGGTTGTTACATTGTGGTATCAGCACTGAGGCTCAAACTCTAGGACTTAATATGTCTGCTAATAAAAATGCGTTCTCCTATTAAGTAGTAAGAATAATGGTGCATGCTAGAAATGGAGGAGATATGAACTCAAATACCAATCCTCTAGTGGATCCAAATCAGTTTGCCATTGAGTGAGCTATGAATTTAGATTAGATCCTCATAGCCATGCACAAGACTAGGAACCAAATCATGGCCCTAGAGTAGGAAGTGCTTGGGCATGTTGATGAGAATGTTTAGGAATAACCTAAAGAGCATCTTGATGAGCCAAAAAATCCTCAAAAATAGAGGCATCATGAAGTGCCATAAGATGTAAGAGCTCAAATAGTTGTAGAGTTGGCATGGGATATGAAAAAAGTGAATCCACAGAAGTTTAATGGAACTATTTTGGGAGATGGATCTAAAGCATGAATAACAGAGATGGAACAATATTTCAAGATACATAATTACTATGAATTCACTAAAGTAGTATGGGGAGCATGTTAGCTTACTGAAGAAATAACAACTTGGTGGGTAAACAAGAAGCTTGAGATGACCCTCAACTCTACCACCACCATTTGTGAACAATTTATGACATTATTTAGGTCATGCTGGCTTCCTCATCTATATTTTAATCATAAGTTGAAAATTTTTAGAACCTTAACCAAGGAGACCTTTCTATGAATAAATACTAAGATAAATTTACCAAGATTCTAAAGTATGTACCTCATTATCATGCAAATGAGAGGTTTAGAATCAAGAAGTTCATTATGGGATTAAAACCCCAAATTACTTATGAGGTATATGTGCACGGGATATCAACCATGGATCAGGTATTTGAGAAAATATCAAGTAGGAACAAAAGCTGAAATCTCTTTTATAAGTCAGAGATAAGTTTAAGAAAAAGTTTGGAAGTTCTAAACTAAATTTTAAAAATAAGAACTGGAAGCAGAGGAATGGAGACTCCAAGAGCTAGTTTAAGAACCAAAATGTTAAGTTCAATAATATCTAAGGGAATAATAAACTTATAAATGGTTTCAAGGGAAACCAATAGTATGATAGGAAAGGAATTCCTAGAGGTTGCTTCATTTGTGGAGGTGACCATAATGCTTAAGAGTTTACTTAGGGAAAATCAAATGGAAATAAAAAGGATTTTGCTGCATACCAATCAACATTTAAAATGGATCTATTTGATGCATTATATAAAAGGAGGTGTAGAAAATTAATTAGTTGGGATAGGTTGGAGGACATGGTAGTCTTTGGATCTGAGATGCTTGTAGAAATGGAAGACCAAGTTAGGAAAACTAGGAAGAGGTTGGATGAGGTCAATGATAAACATAAAAGTTATGATAATTTGAAGATAAAAAGGCAATTTTTTGTAGGTGATAAATTATTTATGTAGGCTAAGACTAAAAAAATCTCGATTGAATTTAGGAAGTCAACAAAACTTTCACTTGAATATGTGAGACCCCTTCAAGGTTCTAGAAGTGATCAATTTTATAGCATATAGGCTTGAATTACCACTAGTTCTTACCCCTTTTCATAATTTTTCCCATGTGTCCTATCTTAAAATGTATTTTATTAATCCTTCACATGTGTTGGATTATAATGCTTTATAGGTTATGGATCTTAGGGTGGTCACAATATAACCAATCTGAATAATTAACACTCACAAACTCAATTTGTGTAATAGAGAAGTGTCATAATGAAAGGTATAGTGGGAGCAATATTATTAAGATAGTACCACTTAGGAATATTATGATGAGTTATACAGGCTATTTCCACATTTATTTATTTGATATATTGTAGGATATTATTTTATTTTATATTGAATTATGTTTAAATCCAATACTTATATTTGAATAAGTGTCATCAAGATGATGACAAACTTTATGGGGAAATGATGTCACATCCTTATTTCTCTCTATACCTAATAACCTATTGATTCATGGATTTTTATGGTTATTATTTGGTTAGTTATTGTTTTAGTGAAGATAGATATTATATATTGATTATGTATAATTATATTTAACTTATTAACATGATTGTTAATTGGTTGGGTTAGCTTTACTTGCATATTATGTACATGATGATCATGAATATTTAGTTTATTATAGCAGTATACTATGGATTTTGTATTATTTCAAGATAACAACCTTCATTTTTGTGAGGTGGATGCAAGATAGATCTATCCCTCAGAGTGTGATAGAGGGAGAGCATCATTAGAGAGGGTGGCATAGATGGAGGCATTGGGGGATGATGGAATGGAAACAAGAACCTGAACACACCATACATAGATAATATACATTTATATTCATTATTTTAATTAGATAAATTTTAGTATGTATTTGATTTATAATATGTTATATGCATTTGAATGTGTGACTTTAATTACTTCTTGATGTTCATATTGATCTAATTGTGTGATACATTATGTTGTCTTACTTAGCTTATCTTGATTATTATGTTTTTATATCATGTGATTGGAATCCTTGAATGTCTATAATAGGCCTTGAAAACATATTTGGATATAAGTGAATGCTTTTACAATAGTGTTTTTCTTAGTCCATATTGCTATTTAGAATTAATGATGTTACACATAATATTTAGAGGGTTATTATTGTTTAATAATAAATTGATTTTGTATAAGTCAATGGCATTGTTAATAATTTATGCTAAGTCAACATTATCATTAAAATTATAAATTTTTTAGGGCTTTAGTGAAGTCAATTATTTTAATTTTAATTTTTTAATCGATGGTTTTGTTGATTTGTTTAGTAAATAAAAAGGGATTATTTTATTGATTAACGAGGACAAGGTTAGAGATTAGGGTTTTAAACTGGGCATTGACTTTTTAATAGGTTATTATGTAATATAATCACTTACTTTATGGATTTTTGCATGAGGAAACATATTTTGACTACTACTTTTGTTATTCAGTTTTTACATGCATCAACTTAGTCATGGAGTCATATAATAACACTGGGAGTTTGGTGGATAATAAGGATTTATGGTTCCAAGAAAATATCATGCAAGGGAATAAAATGGAAAGAGAGGAGGCCTAGGAGGGATGACACATTACGCAAAAAAGATAAAAGGGGTTTGAGCTAAAGGGAGAATCAATTCAAATTTTTGACATAGTTGATTTCACTTACTAGGTTGGTGTTATATTTAAATTTATGGATGAAAAATATGGATGAATTTTATTAAATATTTTCTTAAAGGTTTTGATTGATTATTATTATTTTGTTTTAAAAAGGGCTAAATGCTAATCCTTGTGGATGGCTCAACCACCCACAGAACTAAGCATATAACCCTAAAACCCTAGTCTAAATGACTATGATATGAAAATCCTTTTCCATAAAATATAAAATACTAAGATGAATGAAGATATTTATATGTATAATAAGGGATGATTTTGAAAACCCTAGAAAAATTGAAGAGGGATTTAAATATTTCAATAGTTGGGTATGTCTTTTTAGACTCTGTTGAAATGATGTGGCTATGTGTTTTTAGACTCTATTGAAACTAGACTCGATATATTGAACCTTTCTATTCATAGACATATAATGGGTCAAGATAATAAATAAGATTGGGTATTAAGGGTTAAAAC
The DNA here is from genome assembly GCA_037957365.1 of Torreya grandis. Taxonomy (NCBI): domain Eukaryota; kingdom Viridiplantae; phylum Streptophyta; class Pinopsida; order Cupressales; family Taxaceae; genus Torreya; species Torreya grandis. The sequence continues at coordinate 3,658,399 of JARHVA010000365.1, read as the reverse complement.
TCATATTTTAAAAAACTAGATATAAATCATTATTTTTTGTTTGATTGTTTATTGATTTGAGTCATATTTTATATCCCAAATTGGGGTACAAATATATGAATTTGGTTATAATGAATAAATTGCTCAATTAAAGGTAGATGCAAACCTATAGCTAGGTCAAATGATTTTATATAACTACACTCCACCTTAAGAACTTCTAATTTTGACTAAAAGTTACAAATACACATTATAATATCATTAATATTTAGGTATGATATGATTAACCTATCAATATGAATAATATGATGTATGCATGTTTATATACATATCTGATCGAGGTGCAAGTTATAGTTTTCTATTTCCTTATATAAACATACATGGGCATAATAATATAACCTATAGGCATTAGGTAAATTAGAGGACTTGTAGATATGCATATGTTGATATATGTTTATTTAAGTAAATCATGTTCATGTTATAGTGATCTATTTACTTATATGATGGTGAATATATATATATATATATATATATATATATATATATATATATATATATATATATATATATATATATATATATAGCAACCAGATCAAAATATAAATCCATTATCGGTTCAACCCTATATATATATATATATATATATATATATATATATATATAGGGTTGAACCGATAATGGATTTATATTTTGATCTGGTTGCCTATTGTGTTTATTTTTGGATATATACACAAATGTATTCATCCTCGAACACATTGAAAACTATTTACAAAAATATGACTAGAACTTTGTAAATTGATATATCTATTCATATATACATATCCTCTAGATAATGAAACTCGAGTTACATTTGACTAAGGTTGTATTATGTCTAAGATATTATGAATTATTTGTTAGGTATGTGAATTGATTTAACTATGTTTGTCAATATAAATAAAATGGTATAATACAGTTGGCTGAGTTTGAATATATGATTATATATATTGTGTTATGAAAACCATGGAATGATAAGTAATAATGATAAATTAAATAGTCTAAGAACTACTATTTTGAGTTTTTATTTATTTTGAATAATTTTTGAAAATCATTAGTTGATTATATAGTTATATGAGATACTCTAGTTAATAGATGAAAGTTTGTCTAATTGGACAACAATGTATACAATGCATATTTACATTGCATGTTGACTTAATTCATCATATATATAGTTGAGTGTTTTATAGGTATATAAATACATGGAATACATATGATTTGTTGATTTAGTACATATATAAAATTTTTATACCATATATACACACACACACTCAATTAATGATTCTAAACATTACATTGTATATCAAATATATATGGGTGCATTTATCATTTGTGTTATCATGGCTGAGTTATAGGTGTATTTAATAGTTTGATGGAATATTTAGATATGCTGTACTTAAGATTAAATACAAGCCATATAATTATTATTTTATAATTGCTTACTAATTTACCTTAATAATATTGAAATAAGGAAATAAGCTATTGATTTATGTTATTTAGATGGATTAAATAACATTTGAAGTTACATGTTAATATTCTATAACTTGATGTCTAAATATTCTTCTTTCATGGATGGTATGATTTTTACTGAGGAATATTTTAAAATCTCTTTATAATTGAAGTAATAAATTAGATGTTTTGGATTCAATACATTGCATTTGATGGACTGAATGAATGTAGTTAATATTTCCTTGTTTAACATATAATTATCTACTTATAAGGAATATTCTGTATGAATCTATTAGTTTTTATATTATATATAGACCAAATACCACATTAATGACCCAGAATAAGTAATGTGATGGATTCCACTCACTTAATTAATGTCACTAATGTGTAGATAAGGTGTAATATAATTGAGTGTTGTGTATGAAATTATCTAATCCTCATAATCAATAACTATATGAAAATTTTGGCCAATGTAATGTTTATAGATAAACATTATCACTTCATTTATTTGATTTATTTTACATTTTTGTATGATATCATGTGATAACAAGTTTATTTATTTAATACATCATGTATTAGTTATCTTACAACACACAAGTTCTAGTTTTTCATTATGGTTTCCCGCACCATCATTATCTACCCATCTGTGAAGGGAGGGGCATTCCCTAGTTGGGAGATTATGTGGGGGATCGATGGTCTATAGTTGGTATGGAAAGTCACTTGGATGATGCTTTCCCTCCCCTTAGTAGTACTACACTAGAGACTACACTTGAGATTACTTATGGATATTATGAGTTTGTTAAGACTCGCATGCTCTGTGGAGCTTTTTATCATTATATATTATTATTATAACATTTATTATGTTGAAACTATACTTTTTATTCATATGTATAATTACAATAGTTGGTTATAATATTATATCAACTATTATTTGAATTTTTAATAATAATTTTATGAATTAAATGGAGTGTTTATTTCTTAAATCAACATTTTACTTATTCTTGATATTGGTAAATATGATTATGATCATTAGCTATATATATATATATATATATATAGCTTTGTATGGTAATTTGAAACTAATCTATTTAGTTAAAGATCACTCTTGTAGGTTTCATCATGATGGAATATGTTAGTTGAATTTGTGTAATTAATTTAAAAAATTTACCTTATTCTAGTAAAACCTAGTGGGGCTGTTATATGCTTAATGGAAGCTTAGTTTATAGGTATTGATTTGAATATCCCAATAATCACTCATGATTTACCTAGGAATTCATAGAAGTACCTATCTAGATTTAAAAAAGAAAGAACTAGCACTACAAAATAATATCTAGTTGCATTTAATTTTTCATTGAGGAAATTAGATGTAGTTTATGAATATATGACTTGTAGAATTTTTCATTTCACATTTGAGGGAACCACATATGATTTTTTTCTTGATATAATAGCTCTAAATTTATTACAACATGGGTAAAATTTTAAAACACATTTATAGCCCAATTTGGTGAAATCATTGATCCATGTGTTGGATTCAAACAACTATCTATGATGATAAATCAATGGAATCATAAAAATATGAAGGCATTTAATTCCATATTCCAACATACATATAACAACATCCCTCAAAGTTGAATAAAGGTTATTCTCATGGATTATCACATGTATATGGATTATTGAGACCTAGTGACTTCCATATTTTTAAGAAAATATAGAGACATCATGGTAGTATAATCTTACACATATGACATAAAAATAGAAATATATATGGTTCCTTTGGGAATAATCCAACCCCTTTCTTAGAAAATAATATTATTGGAAAATTCAACACTACCACAAGCCATTGAATTTGTATAAAATCAACTAATGTTGTGGAACATTGATTTAATCCTATAAATGTAGCTAACCCATAATAAAAAAACATGAGTTAAACATAATATCAAATAAATTATAAACTATTAGAAATATGATGAAAATACTAGCTAATTATTTCATGAGACTTTAGAGAAAATTAAATATTAGCCAATCAGAATCGCCCAATAAGAACTATTAGTTTCAGAGGAAAAAAGTCCAAATGATAAAAATCACAATCAAAATAATGATCAATTGAGAAACCTACTCAAATATTGGTTACATATTCTAAGGAAAAAATTTTACAAGAAAAGTTACCATAGGAAAATTTACAACAAAAATTTATAACTTGGAAATTTTGAAATTGGAGTTCACATGCAAAGGAAGAAATTTTGAATTTTTAATTGGGTGGGAAAGAACTAAAACTGTGCATAATAATGAAGATCAAAGAGATTTAGATTCATAAGGGGATGAAGTGGGTTCAATACTATAGGGACCATTTGAGGACCCCCAAACAAGTGGGCTAAATAAGGGATCATGTCACTCTTAAGGCCAATAAAGATGGGAGATATTGGGTGGATAAATTTGTAGGTATAAGACCCAAAAATCCTCATGGATAATCTCAAATTATCACCCCATTAATGAAAGGATAGGGATATACTTAAAAATTCTAGACATGATTGTGGACAAAACAAATTGTAAAGTGGAGAATGCCATGGTAAGTAAGATTATTGGGATGCATCCCAACATTGATGTCACTAGGAAATGGGAAATTAGGAAAAGGAAACCAAATGGTTAAGTTGAGATCTCTATGTTAGTCAATGGTTTTATTCTTCTTTCCTTTTCAAATAATGAAGACTATGCAAAAATTCTACTGGGTTGACCATGGTTTTTATGAAAAGCAAGTGTCTTCCTAAATAAATGAAAATATGGATATAATCCATAAAAATAAAGTATCGAGGATGTTACCATATAACCCATCAACCATCTAATAGCCTATGACCATATTACCAAATCACTAAAAATATTTATTTATGTTAGGTTTTGTGTCAATGTCCATTGTGATATGGTTATTATGTCACATCCAATTTTCTCCTATGGATATTTGAGGTATTATTCAGTGGATCACGTGTGGATTATTGGTAGATATGATGTTTATTTTTGAGCTAGATTTGTATATAATTTTTAGTTGATAGATATATTACTTTTTATATCTATTGTATATGTTATATTATGCTTATGATCATGATTTTTATAGATTTATTAAATTCAATAGTTATGGTTTTATGCTGATTTTTATCATGATATGGGCTAACTACAAGTTTGTTTGATGAGTTATATGCAGGGTATTTCAACCCTCATTGATAGTGCAAAGGGAGAGTATCATCATAGAGGGGGAGAATATAGCTACATTGGGTATATAGAGATCTAAAATAGACCTGTGTACACACCCCTATCATCTATTGGAATAAATGATGTTTGTACTGATTATTTCATATCTTGTATGCATTGATGTATTTATCAATCATAATTTACATATAGGCACTAATTGTTGTTATGATATGATACTCCTCACTGCATTATACCTAGTAAGATCACAAGTTTATTAATATGGTTTAGTTGTTTATGAATTTGGTCGGTTGATTTTCATTTTGATCTTGATATATATAACTTAGAAATTTATTACTCTACTTTGAATAACTTAAGGTTGAAAGATAATTATCTTAATTGATTTGGTTGATTGTATTTAGTTAAACATTTAAAATACTAGGCAATATCTTAAGAGTATTTTGGGGTAAAACATCCCCCCAAGTAATTATTCTATTTATTAATTCAAAGCTTTAGACACAATAAACTTTGGCATATTTTAGTGGATAAAAATATTGAAATTTAATTTAGAACCTTTGTGACCCTCTCATCGTGGTGATCCTTTTTTGTAAAATAAAAAAAAAGGATTATGTTTTTGGTCATCATTATTATTATTTTTGACCTTCTCATATAGGTTGTAAATGTCTCAACTATCTATCTTACATGAAGATAAGGGAATTGCTAGTTGGAAGAGAGTGGTGGAGTGAAGCATTAATGGAAAAAATGCTAGATGAAGTTCAGTTGGAATAATAATAGGGGTCTTATGGAAGTCATGACAAACATGCATGGTTTTGTAAATATAATAATTAAGATGGGGAGGAGAAATAAAGGCATATAGATCATTATAATAGAATTATAAGGAAGGAAAGACAGTAGGAAGCTTAGCCATTACAAAAAGGGAAGATGACTTCAGGGTTTTTTTATATATCAGGTTGGTCATTTTAACATCTTTGTTTTAAGTAAATTATGGGGTTTTAGAATAAGGGTTCTATTTTAATATATAAAAATATTTAAATTAAATCTAACTTAAAACCATAGATTATTAGGATTATAGACTTGAGGGTGGTATTCTCAATCCCATTGTTGAGCCTATAAGGCTGAGGGTGCCAAGCCCAATATCATGAGACATGTATTGTTTTATTTTCCTTGAAGATTGTTGCTTGATTTCAACTGAGTAACTTGAGCATATTTAATGACCTATATTTTGAATATCTTGAGCATATATTAGGATAAAAATGCTACCTTACCTAGGTTGTAACTTTTCTATTCAAATGATCATACCAATAAAAATATGACTATAAATTTACAAATCTGGATACACTTTTGCGACTGTAATTTAATGTCATTTTCCTTTACATAGATATGGGTATATATGTGTGTGTTTTATGGATACCTACATGTATGCAACGGAGATTTATAAAACCTATTGTATTTTAATTGATATAATATTCAAAACTAGGTTGAAGGTTGCATAGTTAAAATTATAATATAAAAATATGAGCCTTCTACTCTTACTTTACATTATCCCTTAGCTAGTTTTATGATACTATCAAAGGAATTGTAAGTGATGATAATGATTAAAGAGTTATAGTTCTATTCAGTTGCATTTATTTAAATGGAAGTAAATATGATACATTAAGATCTAGAAACCTCTTGAATGTGCAATGATTACTTATAGATTTGAGAGTAATCTTTTGTGAAACTTGATCTTAATTATGCGAGACATTATGGAGAATATATATTTTTAGAAATCCAACCTAATATGTCCAATAAGACTCCTTTATGAGATGCATGAGAGAATGGAAATACTTAACCCAAAGCTAAGATTAAACTTATAATTTATTTATTTAATAAACAACAGAAGGTTTAGTTCAAAGCCATATACCGGGTTGTCACACTTTATCAAAATAGAAGCAAATTTTGTAAAGAAAATTTGAATCTTAAAAAATGAATCCAATAATATGTAACAATGTTGTAATACTACATTGTAGAGATTGAGTATAATTTTACATTATAGTAATATTTAGAATAAATTCAATACTTGCCTCATTAAGGGTACTTGAACCAAATAAATAATATATCAGTTGCTTCTTATGAGTTATGGATATTAAGTATCAATATAGGTAATGAAAATTAAATATATACCATGTGGTTATTTGAACTCGACCTAACACCTAGTCCAAAGAATTTATTGGAAATTGTGTTTAGAAAACATGGTCATTTTCATAGTAAACCTGAGTAAAATTATGGAAAAAATTTACAAAATCAAGTATATTTTTATAAAATAAAGTTATGTATTTATGGAGGGTCAAGATAAAATGGTATGCACTTATTCCTTGAATTTCAGAATATATAAGATGGCTCTGTAAATGGAGTAAGGAAGTATGAAATAATATAAATAGTATATATTGTATTGACATATGGGTTTAATGTACATTTATTATGTTGAAAAGGTTTTATTGTGAATTTGATGGATTACCTTGGAATTTCATATTGACTATAGATTGTGTCTACTGTACTATTGTCATTAAAATATAAGGATATATTTGAATAAAAAATCACAAAAACACTTGATTCTTATTCTAGCTTAATAAACATATCTACTATGGAACTAGTTAGTTTCAAGATTTATGATTATTTATATATTTCATTATTGCATAGTACTTATTCCTTTATTTTGGAATATTTATTTTTATAATATGTATGGATAGTAGGAATTACATATATGAGTATGCTATTGGGTAACTCATATATATACCCCTTGATATTATTATGTTAAGATTAAATAGTAGAGAGTTTTGTGTGAGTGAAAATGATTCATATTGTTAAATCTAAATTCTATAATGAAAAATTTGGCCAAAGTAATGTTATAGCTGAGACAATGGTAAACATGCACATGTTACATGTCTTTTTAAGAATGAGTCTATTTTCAAAAGACATAATTTTGACTAAGTTTAGAAATGCATGCATAACTTGAATTAATTATGACTCTCATTTTAATTATCATTAACATGTAATTTTAGACTTTTGTATGGATTTGGAGGATGAGGTCCCCTCCCTAAATCTATTTATACTTGTAATCCTCTTATTTTCAAGGGTTGGAAATTTATCAATACAGGAAGAAGTCTTTTTTGATTATCACATAACTATGTTGATGTGTTTCAATTCCAATTATTTTTAATTAATTGGTTTTAATTTCTTGGTTATTTGATTCATTTATTTGAAGTGTGAAAAATCTATGGGAAGTTACTTTTTGTTATTAGTTGTGTATGTTGATTTAAGATGTGCAAAAACTATTGGATAATTATCAAATGTCATTGCTTGTATGAAATTAAGTTGATTGTTTAGAATTATCTAAGTGTGCAGAAGTGTTGTCCTTGATATATTTTTATAGGTGTGTGCAATATATACCTTAGATACCTATCTAATCCAAGATATAATATTCTAAATAAGGGTGTGAAATAGATACTCTAAACAGAAGAAATATTTAGCTGAGATTTTAGAGTTTACTATATTATTTATTCCTAAACTACCTTATGATGTTTACATGTGTATGTAATAACTACTAACTACAAGCATTGATATTAAAACACTTGTCCACAAAGAGACTAGACTAAAAGTAATCCCATTTGAAATCACAAATCCTTATTTTATACCCTACATGTTCCTCTTTTAGAGTTTATTTTTGAGATATACCCACTTTAGCATAGGTGTCATCCATCCAAGTTAACTAGGTTTTAACTTTATTATAGGGTTCACTCATCTATTCACACTTGATTGAATAACATGCATGCTCATCCTTTTATTCCACCACCCGATTGTTCAACCCATACCTACAACTCATGCCCTAGAGTAGATATTATCTCCATTGAGATTTTAAAATATTAGATGTTACCTTGTTAAACTTTTGCTTTGCATTAAAATTGAATCAATAGAAAGAAAAAAATAGCTATAGAAGGAGATAAAGAACTGTAACCTCTTTGTGATTTTTATAGACAAGGTTGTTCCCTATGCCTGATCCATATTGGAGATAAACAAGAGAGTAAATAGGTCTAGATCCCAAACAAGTATTCTATTTTAACCTTTATAAATCCATTGAAGGCCTATAGCTACACTACTTTTCTCCACCATACATTGGGTCAGGACACCTTCCCTAATGAGAAACTTCCATCCTATTAATTATCCTATGGCTCAACCTTGGTTAGTTGGATATGTAATTGTAGTCCCAAAAAATGTGCATGATTTACCAAGAAATGTAGAGAAATATTTACCTTATTTCTCCCCTTTATGAGGAATAATGACAGAGGAGCATATCAAGTTTTTCAAAGTGTTTTAAGATTGATGAATGTTACCGATGAAGATGTTGCATGCACACTTTTCCTATTGACATTACAAGATGCTACTTATGATTGGTTCCTTAATTTTCAAGAGAATTTGATTACTTCATAGAATCTGTGTCAAATAACTTTTATTGCCTAATTTGGATAAGTTACCAGTTGGAGTGTGGTGCATTAAATGTGAACCAACATGAAGAGGGAGCCAAATGATCCAATCTAAGCTTTTAATACAAGGTTTCTATTGACCAAATTTGACTTTAGGTCAAATTGGGACCCCTATAGGTAAAAAATTAACTTTTAGGTGTTTAGGGGTCTAATGTATCATGTCATATGGTTTATTATATATAAATTTATGTCATTTATTGATACATTATCCTTGGTCATTAGTCTTCTTAGTCAATTTATCCTTTTGAGTCATTTTAGGGGTCTAAATTGAGCATTTAATGATTTGTATAGATTCTTAGGGAAATGTGAAAGTTAAAAAATGTTTTCATGACGCATGTGTCCTCTTATGTCTTAATAAATTGTTTGTAACTAAAAATTGGTAGGTTCCTAAGAAAAAGGATAGTTTTCTTGATAACAGAGGAGTTTTCTTGAGTTGTATAGAATTGTATGGACTTCTAAAATTAAGGATGTTTTAGGAGTGTCCCTTGGTATTACACACACTTCTTTTAATTTGATCAAAATCTGAAAATAATTAAGAAAACCACTTATCTCCCCTTCCTCTAGGCTTGGCAAGCAAAAGCAATCTTTAGGTTTGTACTTGGTACGGTGAGCATGAGAGGTTTCAAGAAAATTTATTTTGGGGGTATATTATACACTCAATAAATTTCCATTTGATGTTTAGTTGTAGAGGAATGGTGGTTTGATCTTTTTGAACTGTCTCTTAAAATTTAACCTTTTTAGTTTACATGATAATCTGTATACCCAATAGGTTTTTCTCTTATTTGGATGATTATGTATAATATATATGTTGATGTTATTTATATATGATGTTCAATTCCTCAAAAAATGATTCTCATGATTTTTTTCAAGTTTCATGATGTTTTGATGAGCAAAGTAGCCTAGGTTACAAGAGGAAGCACCATTATGTGTTACATTTAATTTTTCACCATTGTTAAAGATTTTTAGGTTTTGATCATGGATATAGGGGTTGTGATAAGTTATTTTTCATGTTTCCAATGCAATTTTTATCTCATTTCATTTTAGGTTCATTATCCAAAGGCCATGCTCCATGAGGGTGCAATCATGAACACCATACAATCAAAATATGCTCACTTTTACTTATAGTCATAGTGAAGTACATGCGTCAAACCTATTTGGCACGTTCATAGAGATGTGTTTAAGGTTTTAAGTCCTTGGTGTACCCTTTAAAATCATTAAGAAGTGATTCAAGTTTTCATTTGATGTAATAAAGAGGGACTGTGTAGTCATGTGAAACATTTGCATTTAGTCTATAATTAACAGGTGCCTACAAGAGTTTTCAAGAATTAAAACATGATATATAAACTTTTATAAAGATATTTATACAATGATATATTGTTTTATCCTTTTAAAGAGCATGTATTTTGGTCATAAGGTCAAAACACTACTTACTGCCCATACTCTTCTTCACTGCCTACATATAAAAAATGGTCACGTATAGGTGATAATATAGAGAATTGAAGAGTTTTGTTTTGAAGAATTTAAACATGTTGGATCCTTTCCTGAGGTCCTAGTATGTTTAATAGGGTAGATAATATTCATTTGAGGTGTAAATTTGACAATTTGAAGAGGAGAGACCTTCAAAACATAAAATGACCAATTCAGGGACCTAATTCCCCAAAAATGCAAAACAGAGGCCTAAGGCCATTTTGGAAGAGCTAGATGGTAGGGTTGTCAATGATTATGATACCTCTTATTGTGTTTTTTTTTAAAACCCCTACATATTTTTATCGCTTTGTAAATTTTTAAGGACATAGGATTAGTGGAGGATGGTGTTTGGGGGCCTTAGATTTTCTCATTTAAACACTAATTTTCTCTAGTATCATCTACAATGTTTGATGCAAAAGATACCTTCTCCATCCAAAAGTTGAAAAAACTAGACTAGGCCACTATTATTGAGTGATGACAAATAGTGAAAGTTAATTTTATGATCTAAATAATCAAATAAAGTCTCTTGATTTTCATAAACACCTATAGGTTTCTCTCTCCTAATAGTTGACCTACAACCAACCAAAAGGTGAAAATTTGGAAAGGTGCTTTCCTTTATAATGAACCTAGGTACATAGTAACCTATAACATGGTATGAAAATGAAACCAAGATGAAGAAGTTAGTATGTTAAGTTTTGATCAAAGAAACACCTTCAAATGTCCCTCATTTAGACATGAACACCTATAACCAACTGGAATAACAGAGAGAGGCAGTGAACAAGTTTGAAATCCTAAGCAATATTCTATCCAAAGTATGCAATGAATGATTTAAAGTCACTAATAAATGACCATGGAGAGATTAAATAAAGTTTTTAAATGTTCCAAGGTCAAACTACCTAAAGTAACCTATAGGTACAATACCTTGAGGGCCAAGGCACAGTCAACAAATAAAGAGAAAAGTAGTAGTGTTTTGGTGTGTACATGAGGCAGATTGATCTAGGACATTTCAAAAAGGTATTTAGAGGTCTCAAAAGTTTTGTAACATCATATTAGGGTCCATATATTGCAAAATAACCTACAAGATTCACTGTTAAGGAGGACATGTAGCGTGCACACAGTCTTGACTAGTTAAGGTATTGGAAGAAGTATGAATGGAGTTTAAGTGTTAAAGGGACCTATAACACAATAATAATGAAAATTAAGGTCTATACAATATATTAATTATTAAATACAATTAGAGATAATACCCTTTCAAATTAAATACATAATCATGATGAAAATACTGCATACATAGTACTCTTTTGGCATGGTCTATTTTGGGTTTTAGAGCCTTTTGAGGGTCAAATGACTTGACCAAGGGATGTATTTTTGTGTAGATAATATATAAAAATTGGAAAATATTTTAAAACTTTCAATTATTCTAGTAAAATAGGGAAATTACCCTCTATTTTGTCTTAGATAGAGGGTACCTTCCCCATGCATAAACCCTATAGTCTTGAGAGATGGAGAGAAATGGATAGGTAAAGAGATTTTTGAACCTTTATATAAGGTGTGGAAAGATAAGGGACATATAAAAAAACACTATGAACATGTCATAGGATTAGGGAACTCAACAAGTTGTCCAAACCTACAAGAGTTGCAGTCAAGCCCAAGGGTAGGGTTTTAGCCTAAAATCCAAACAAGAGATCACCTTCACTTTTAGATATAAGTGAGTTTTATAAATAATTATATAATGTTAATATGGACATAATAGAGGTGATAAAGTTTTATAATTCAAATAAAATTAGTTGGATGGTCTAAACCACAAGAGTGCAGGTAGGCCTATTAGGTAAGATTTAGGCCTAGAAGCCAAATGGGGAGTTACTTTAACTTTTCACATGAGATATGATTTTAAGCATATCAGATCATGATTATAGGGTCACACCAGGTGTTTTAAATATTTCACTCTATAGAAGAAGCATGAGAAACTTAATTTTGATCTCAGAACTACATTAGACCTATGCAAAGTGGAGAATCAAACTTGATAGAACAACTTTGGAGGTTCACATATCCTTGAAGGATTTTCATGGAGGTAAAAGAGGTTTGTAAGTGTTATCAGGGTCCTTGAAAATCATTTTTGTGATATTTTTTTCTAGGTGGAATGCCAATTTTTTATGAACAAAGCCTAAGAGTCAAAACTACTTAAAACCCTTGAAAACCTTTAATCAAGTTCTGATGGAGAAAACAAGCTTGGAGAGCTATCCAGATGACATATTTTTACCATGAAAGTGATTTTAACTTGTAAATTACTCACTCAGGATCCATCCCATACTTTTGACCTATACATAATTGTACAAATAAGGTATAAAATAGGGTGATTTTGACCATTTTGTTCGTTTTACAAGTTATAGAAGAGGTATGGAGATAAATTAAAGTTTGAGAGGAACATATGGAATTAATATAAATATATATGGTCATATTATTCTTTGAAAAAAATTCTAAGTATCTAAACTAGATCTCTCATCTCAACTAGTCAAAATTAACATAGTGAACATAAGGGTGAGAAGTATGAAAACCTCAAGTGGATGTCATTTTAAGGTCCACATGAGTAGTATAAGGAAATATAGGGTATTTAAAAGTATAATACACTCCATAACATATATTTTCATTGAAAATTCATGCCTTTTTGGAGGCCAAGTGTGCAGGGTGCATGGAAGGAAGAGTTTTTTGGACTGCAGGTAGTAATAGCTCTTTTCTAGATGATTCCAGATGACTAGGCCTACAACTAATGGATGGAAAGGCATGTATGAAATAATTATTATTAATTATGATCATCAGACCTATCCCTAATTATTTTTTGGAATTTAAAATAGGTCCACATCATGAAGGTATTTTTCTAAGCCAAAATGAGGAGTTTCATGCCACTTTTCATGAGTTTTATGACTTGGATGGACACTTGGACTTCCTAACCTTGCATGGTTAATCAAAAATTATATTATCATGCATAATTAATAATCGTCTCATATTTAAAAATGTCCTTGTGACCCTTGGAATTCTTTCTTCTCCTCTCTCTCTCACAGTTTCTATAAGAACTAGCCATTTTGGCCATTGTAACTTATGCTCCACCTAAATATGGCAAAGCCCTAATCATTTTAATACTTTTTGATCAATAAGACTACTTATTTTTACCTCTTCCATGAATTTTCTTAGTGTGCTCATTTGGAATGTTTGATTTTGCATAAACAATCTATCTTATTTCCTTAGTATGATTGTGTCATTTTATCATCTATTTACAGTTGAAAATCTTATTCTTACAAGGCATGTGAAGTGTTCTAAAAAGTTTCAAGGTTGAGTGAGATAGTCTATTCAATAGTGAGATTCAAGGCCTCTTTCCTATTCCTCCTAGCCTAAACATTAATATATAACCTCATAATGTAATATTGATGTGAGAAGATGCAAATTGGAGAAGTGTATGTTTGGTTTGTCTCTTGGTTTCAAGTGTAATATGTAGATGGTTGGAAGTCATCAATATATTTAGTGTTTCACCTCCTTTAGTATAGTTTGCTTTGATTTATTTCTCTATCTTTACCCCCCTAAAGTTTAGGTGTAGTAGTGATCCAAAGTGGTACATCAAGGGAGCTAGCCCTATCTATATATTCACCTCATCCTTAGGATACACACAAGCCTTGAGGTGTTTCTATTGTGACACTTGGATGAGGAGAGCTTAGGCATATCCTCAAATGGTGCAAATCCAAGTGACAATAGTTTTTGGCATGTTTGGTGGGAATCTTGGTCCAAGAAGTTGAAAGATTTTTGGTATTATCTTTCAATAATTAGCCTTTGGTGGCATATATGAAAGCATCAATGGTGACTTCTAAGATACATCAGATGGTCAAGAAAACTAAGTTTCATTTTGAATATTATTAGTAATATATTTATTTATGTTCTTGATTTCAATGAAGTTCCATGGATGACTTTGGTGTTGAGTTTTGTTTTACATAAGTTGGTGAGACATTTCAAGCTTATGAAATTCCCTATAAAAAAGAATAAGTTATTAATCAACCTTATCATGATCATTACCAGCTTTAATATGATCTTCATCAGCTCCAATATAAACCTTTTTATCCTAGTCATGAAGTGTGTTAGACCTACAATCAAAATTCTCCATATCTTACTCCTAGTCAACCTAGTCACTTCTCAAGTCAATCCATCTCCACTTTCAAGAAAACACTTTTGGGATATGAGAAGTACATGTTGGATCTTGACACATAAAGGGGATATGGTCTAGAGGTTCATAGTCATATTATCCATAAGGTGAGATATGCATTAGAGCTGGTTAAAAGAGAGTGGGTACCTATTGAGAGAGTCAATTGGCAAAGGCTCACAAGTGAGATGCTAGATGTGAGTGGCTTGGTTTCTTCCTTAGAGGATAAACTAAGAATTCATGAAATGAAGCCTCACCAAACTTATTATCCTTCATATCCACTTCCCCAAGATATTTCTATTCATCTTATTTGATACCTACTCATGATCCCAATCAATCTTACCAAAGTCATCCTTTTTTTCATCAGTTAGAAGAGAGAGTTGAAAAGAGAAACCTTATTTTTGAAGCTAATCTTGATAGGAAAAATTGAGTTGGATAATATGCATCAGTCCATCTTAGCAGAAAAGGAAGTATATTTCAAGTCCTCATTTACCTCTCACATTGCATCCCCATCTCAAGGAGTGACCCCTAGATATGAGATTCCAAGTTGGAGACAAGGTGTATAATCAAAGCCTAAGGAGATTCCAATTTACTTGAACACTTCACCCAATCCTAAAATTGCTTCACCAACTTAAGAGAAGAATTCTAATCCTAACATCCTAAGCTAGAGTAAGATAGTGGAATCATGGGGAAAGAAAGAGGATAGAATCATTGATTAGGAGTGTGAAGTTGTGAATGAAGTTGATCCTTTGCAAACCCCTCCCACCCTTCCTCAAGAAGAGACCTCTTGTCTTCCGTGTCAGCCCTCTTGCAATCTTTATCCTCATTATGATGCATATGAACTTTAGGAAAGAATTTTCCATGAGAACCTAGCCAAGAAAATTGAAGAGCTATAGTCAAGGATGAAATTGCTAAGTCAAGGTGTGATGGAAGGTTTGGACCCAAAAGAAGATCCTATGCCTAAACACACCCCATCTAACCTCCCTCAAGAAAGTGTTTAAGATAAATCATATGTGAATGAATTTATTTTCAAGTGGAAGGAAGATAACCAAGATATATTAGCCCAAGGTTTGCCTCCCCTTCCTCAAGAGCTTCCAAAAGAATCCCCTCCATTCCATTCTCAAGCTAATTTTGGGTTCTATGTTCCACCTCCTCCAACTAGTTCATCTTGTCCTCACCCCATCATCCTTTGCCTTAATGAAACTATGGTATGGGAGTATAAATAAAAGCACTTGGTTGAGGAAAATTTAGAATTATTGTTTGAAGAAAGTGTAACTCCTTACCAGCTTCATTGGGTTAGGTCATCGAATTTCAAGATGCCTAGTCTTGGCATCACCAAAAAGGAGAAGGAGATGGAAGATATTATAGTTCTTAAGAATAAAGATCAAATTATGATAGTTGAGACATAATTTTAGAGCCCTCAAGAGGTCCTAAGTGTTGAAGAAGAGGTGAGTCCCTATTTTGAGTCTTCTTGTTTAGTTGATAATGAATAATGCCTTCCTCTTGTTAAAGAGGAAATCTTGGATGAAGTCCTTTTGGATTCTAAGGAAGAGGATGAAGGAGATTCTCCTATTATTCTACTTCATGATACTAATAAAAAATAAGATGAGGACTTATGGTAGTAGTTTAAAAACATTTTCAATGAGTTTTAGTCTCTCAAGGGGTCTACTATTTCATTAGAGTTGATTACAAGTGATGATAAGCAAGATGACATTTCCCAACATGTCATAGTTGAGCAAGATAAAATTCCACATCAGCATTTGGAGGTCAAGACAAACTTATACTATCCTCAACCTTTAAAGGAACAAGAAACCATTCCTCTTAAAGTTATTTCTTTAAAGAATATGAAAGTTGATCATGAAATGAAGAGTGGTCAACAATATGAGATATGTGTACAAGGAAAAAAGGAATACTTTTACATTGAAAACCTATTTAAATATAGTCTACTTTAGAGCATATTAATTGAGGTGCCATGAAGTAGGTTTGATTTATCAAGTGTTTAATCTAAAGAGAAACATGCTTGGCATCATGTTTCATCTCATGAATAAAATGATGTAAGGTACTTTACTTTTGATCATGTAAAGGGAGGTATGATTAGTTTTTAGTGGTATATATTTATTTGCTTCTTATTTTTCCTAAGTGTTTTGAGCACATGTGTGTTTTGTTAGTGTGTTTGATTTGTTCGATGTGTGTCTTTTGTTTTGTGTGGTAGAGGTAGTCAAGTGGTCTTATCTTAATCAAAACCTATGGCCAAAGGTCTTATTATTATGTTTAAGATTTCATATGACTCCCTAAGCCTAATGGACTGATAAGGCTACTAGTCTAGTTAATATAACAGGCATACTACCCTTATGAGTCATCAATTTATTGACCAAATTTGACTTTTAGGTCAAATTGGGACCCCTATAGGTAAAAAATTAACTTTTAAGTGTTTAGGGTTCTAATTTATTATTTCATAGGGTGTATTATATTTAAATTGATGTCATTTAATTATACATTAGCCTTGGTCATTAGTCTTCTTAGTCAATTTGTCCTTTTGAGTCATTTTAGGGGTATAAATTGAGCATGTAATGACTTGTACATATTATTATGGAAATGTTAAGGTTAAAAGAGGTTATGTTACATCTCATGTTTCCTATTATGTCTTAATTAATTTTTTTTAGCTAAAAATTGGCAAATTCCTAAGAAAAGGGTAGTTTTCTTGAAAAAAGAGGAGTTTTCTAGAATTTTATGGAATTGTGTAGACTTGTAAAGTTTGGGATGTTTTATGAGTGTCCATTTGTCTTAAAAACACTTATTTAAGTTATTAGTTTGATTATAATCTCAAAAAAGTGAATAAAACCACTTATCTCCCCTTCCACTAGGCTTGTCAAGTAAAAATAGTCTTCAGGTTTGTACTTGGTATGGTCAATATGATAGGTTTCAAGAAAAATGATCTTGGGGGTGTATTATAAACTCATTCATATTAAATTTTATGTTTTTTTGCATAATAATGGTTTTTTGAGCTTTATAAACTCTCTCCTAAAGGTTGACTTTTCCAATTTGCTTACTAATCTATGTACCCAATAGGTTTTGCTCTTATTTGGATGATTCCATATAATATAGATGATAATGTTGTTTTTAGATGATGTTTAATTCCTATTAAAATAATTACCATGCTTGGTTTCAAGTTTCATGATGTTTTGATGAGAAAAGTAGCTTAGGTTGCAAGAGGAAGCACCACTCTGTGTTACAGTCAAATTTTCACCATTTTCAAGATCTTCAGGTTTTGATCATGGATCTAGGGGGTTGTGATAAGTTATTTATCATGTTTATAATGTGATTTTTATATAATTTAATTTTATTTTAATTCTCCAAAGGCCATTATCCATGAGGGTGCAATCATGAACACCATACAATCATCTTTTACTCACTTTTACTTACAATCATGGTGAAGTACGTACATGAAACTTGTTTGGCATGTTCACAAAGATGTGTTGAAGGTTTTAATTCCTTGGTTTACCATTTAAAAACATAAATTAGTGAGTCAAGTTTTCATTTTATGTAATAAAGAGGTACTATGTAGTCATGTGCAACGTTTGCATTTAGTCTACCATTGACAGGTGCCTACAAGAATTTTCAAGCATTGAAACGTGATATAGAAAATTTTCTCAAGTTATTCAGAACATGATATATTGTTTGAGCCTTTGAAAGATCATGTATTTTTTTCATAAGTTTAAGAAAATGATTACTACCCTTACTCCTCTTCACTACCTGTATATAGGAAAATGGTCACCTACAGGTGACAATACAAATAATTGAAGAGTATTATTTTAAAGCATTGAAACATGTTGGAACCTTTATTGAGGTACTAATATGTGGAAGAGGGTATATCAGATTCAGTTGAGGTTTAAATTTTATAATTTTAAGAGGATATACATTCAAAACATAAAATGACCAATTCAGGGACCTAACTCCCCAAAAATGCAAAATAGAGGCCTAAGGCCATTTTGGCAGAGCTAGATGGTAGGGTTGTCAATGATTTTTATGCCTCCTATTTCAAAAACTAGACTAGGCCACTGTGATGGAGTGATTAAAAATATTTAAATTGAATCTTATGATCTAAAGGATCAAATATATATAATGTATATTATCTCTTGATTCTCAAGAACACCTACAAGTTTCTCTCTCCTAAAAGTTGACCTATAGCCAACCAAAAGGTGAAAATTTTGAAAGGTGCTTTCCTTTCTAATGAACCTAGGTGAATAGTAACCTAAAACATGGTATGAAATTTTTTTAAGATGGAACCAAGAAGGAAAATTTAGTATGTTAAGTTTTGATCAAAGAAACACCTTCAAATGTCCCTCATTTGGACATGAACACCTACAACCAACTGGAATGGTAGATAAAGGTAGTGAAAAAGTTTGAAATGCTAAGAGATATTCTATCCAAAGTATGAAATGAATGAGTTAAATTCATTTAAAATTACCATGTAGAGATGTAATAAAGGTTTGTTCAATGATTTAAGGTCAAACTACCCAAAATCACCTATAGGTATAATACCCTGAGGGCCAAGGCACAATCAACAAACAATCAGTAGAGTAGTAGTGTTTTAGTGTGTACACGAGGAAAATTGATCTAGGTCATTACCAAAAGGTATTTATAGGTCTCAATAAATTTTATAACATCATGCCAGGTTCTAAATATTACAAAATAACCTACAAGATTCACTGTGAAGGAGGATAAGTAGGGTGCACATAGTCTTGTCTGGTTAGGGTATTTGAAGAAGTATGGAGGGAGTTTAAGTGATAAATGGAATTATAACACACTCATCATTACCATGAAATTATATAAAATATATTCATGATGAAATACAAGTAGAGAGAATATCTTTTCAAATGCAATACACAGTCCTGATGAAAATCTTGCATAGATAGTATTCTTTTGGCATGGTCTATTTTTGGTTTTAGAGCGTTTTGAGGGTCAAATGACCTGATAAAGGGATGGATTTTTATGTATATCATCTCTACCAATTGGATAATATTTTACAAATTTCAACTATTCTCAGAAGATAGGGGAAGTACCCTCTATTTTATTTCAGATAAAGGGTACTTTCCCCATGCATAAACCTTATAGTCTTGAGAGATGGAGAGAAATGGATAGGTAAAGAGATGTTTGAATATTTATATAAGGTGTATAAATCTAAGGGAAATATAAGAAAACATGATTATCACCTCATAAGATGAGGGAAATTATCAAGTGGTCCAAACCTACAAGAATTACAGTCAAGCCTAAGGGCAGGGTTTTGGCTTATAATCCAAACAAGATATCACTTTCATTTTTAGATATAAGTTAGATTTAAAAATAATTGGATAATTTTAATATGTAAATAATAAAGGTGATAAATATATTGAAATTAAAATAAACTTAGTTGTATGGTCTAAACCACAAGAGTGCAGGTAGGCCTACTAGGCAAGATTTAGGCCTATAAGCCAAATGGGGAGTTACTTTCACTTTTCACATGAGATATGATTCATAGCATATTGGATAATGATTATAGGGTCAACATAGGTGTGTTAAATATTTAAATATATATAGGAAGCATGAATAACTTAATTTTGAGCTCAAAACTACATTAGACCTATGTAAAGTGGAGAATCAAACTCGATGGAGCGACTTTGGAGGTTCACATCTCCTTGAAGGATTTACATGGAGGTAAAAGAGGTTTAGAGGTGTTAGAAGGGTCCTTTAAAATAATTTTTGTGAGATTTTTTTTTCAGGTTGAATTCCAAATTTTTATGAACAAAGCCTAAGATTCAAAACTACCTAAAACCCTTGAAAACCCTCAGTCAAGATCTGATAGAGAAAACAAGATTGGAGAGATATATAAATGACATATTTTAACCATGAAAGTGATTGGAAATTGTAAAGGACTCACTCAAGATCCATTGCATACTTTTGAGCTATATATAATTGTACATATAGGGTGAAAAATAGGGTACTTTTGACCATTTTGTGATTTTGAAGGTTCTAGAAGAGGTCTAAAGATAAATTAAAGTTTGGGAGGAATTTATGGACTTAATATAACTACATATGGTCATATTATGATTTGGAAAAAATTATAAGTGTCTAAACTATAGATCTCATCTTAGCTAGTCAAAACTTGCATAGTGAACATAAGGATAAGAAGTGTGAAAACTTCAAGTGGATGTCATTTTAAGGTGCACCTTGTTAGGTGTGAATCATGATTGTCTTCCAAGATTAGAGGTTAAAAATATGATGTTATTTAAATTGGGTTTTGGATCCCATTCTTTATAAAATTGTAATTTTTCAGTCAAAATAGGCCATTGATTAAAGGTTTCCATATTTGATAGTAGAGGTTATGTTTATGTGTTTTTCACCCTAAAATGTATTATTACATGGATAAGATGAAAGATGAAACATATTACACATAGAGAGGAGGCAGAAAGAGGTAGAGAGGTGTAACAGGGTTTGTTGTAGGATTTTTTTCTCCCTTATATTACTAAAAGTAATATACTAGATAAGTTTGATGGATGTAGCCCATCTTAGGTGAAACATGTTAGTGTCTCCTATTTTGTGCATGTTTATGATTATTATTTTTATGTTTGATTGATTCATTTCATAGTTTCTCTTGTATGTGATTTGGGGATAAATCTAGGTTTTAATTTATCCTAACACACTTGATAAGTATAAGGCCATGGAGGGTCTTTCCAAGTCTCATCCACTACCTCCCATGGATTTTCATGGAAAATTGACACCTTTTTGGAGGCCAAGTGTGCAGGGTGTAGGAAAGGAAGATTTATTTGGACTGCAAGTAGTGATATCTCCTTTCCAAACAATTCTAGATGACCAAGACTACAACTAATTCATGGAGAAGCATGTCTAAAAGATTCCCCTTCATTCTGATCAGACCTATCCCTAATCAGTCTTGGCATGTTCAAATAGGTTCAAATCATGAAGGTAATTTTATAAGCTAGAATGAGCAGTTTCATGCCACTTTTCATGAGTTTTATGACTTAGATGGACACTTAGACTTCCTAACCTTACATGGTTCATCCCACATCCTATTATCATACACAAGTAACTGATTCTCTTATCTTGACAAGTGTCCTTATGACCCTTGTACTTCTCTCTCTCTCTCTCTCTCTCTCTCTCTCTCTCTCTCTCTCTCTCTCTCTCTCTCTCTCTCTCTCTCTCTCTCTCTCTCTCTCTAGTTCTATAAGAACTAGCCATTTTGGCCATTGTAACTTATGCTCCACCTGAGTATGGTGAAGCCCTACTCATTTTTATACCTTTTGATCAATACTAAATTTTACCTCTTTTATGACTTTTCTTAGTGTGTTCATTTGGAATATTTTATTTTTTATAAGTGATAACTCTTGTTTCCTTAGCATGATTGTTTCATTGTATGATCTATTTTTAGTTTGAAAGCTTCTTTTTACAGGGCATGTGAAGTGTTCTAGGAAGTGTCAAGGTTGAGTAATTTAGTATAATCACTAGTGCCATTCAAGGCTTGTTGTATAGTCTTCCTAGCCTAAACATTCATCCATAACCTCATAATGTAATATTGATGTGAGAAGATATAGATTGGATTAGTGTATGTTTAGTTAGTCTCTTGGTTTCAAGTGTAACATGTAGCTAGTTAGAAGTTATAAATCTATTTGGTGTATCACCTCCCTTAGGAAAGTTTGCTTTCAGTTATCTCTATTTTTTTCCCTCCCTAAATTTTAGGTGTAGTAGTGATCCAAAGTGGTACATCAAGGGAGCTATCCCTATCTATAGATTCACATCATCCTTAGGCTACCCAAAAGCCTAGAGGTGTTTCCATTGTGACACTTAGATGAGGAGAGCTTAGGCATATCCTCAAAGGGTGAAAATATAAGTGACAATAGTTTCAAAATATGTACACTTAGTTAAATGCTAGGTATAAACCACATGTGGCACTAGCACTTGACATGTACAATAATTCCCAAGATCTAATTAATATAGTATTTATTTAAAGAGATACTACTGCTAAAAATCTAGCACTAGCCTATGAATAAGCAATCAACATTGATAGGAAGATAAATCCATAGATACTAGGCACTCCTAGCCTCAATACTAGTTTCCCAACTTTAAATCCAATGCCTCATGTGAATAAAAAATTAGAATGTTTCTAAATACAAACAAAATTAATTATATGGACTACCTCTTATGATGAAAGATACATTGAATCAGAATTATGGCTTCTTAAATAAATCTATGTAAATGAATGGTCAACAACAAAGTTAACATTTTCTCCCATCCAATACCATAGTTGCCTAGGGTGTGGATTATAGCAAAGTGGAATTTAATTCTATACATAAGATGGTTCAAAAGCTAATTAATGACTTATTGAGAATGAAAATGAAGATAGGAAATGTTACTGGCCCAAAAAATAATCAAAATTTTTGATTTCAAAGGTATAATAGGCCTTTCAATAAGCCTACAAATTCTACTAAATAAAAATAAGCCAATAAGTTGCCAGGTATCAACATAGTGGAGATGACCTAATCCTTGCTTGGATTTTACACCATCAAAATATAGTTTCACCCAAAAGAAACAAAGGATGAAATATTTGCTTATCTAATATAAATATGTGATCACATGGGCCTATGAACACTTGAATGTTTTCAATCTTAGGATCATCACTCATACAATCCCACTGAAGCCTGAACATAAGCCATTCAGACAAAGATAGAGATAAATTAATCCCATCATGGAACCACTCATTCAAAATTAATTAGAGAAGCTATTGAACACTAGGATAATGTTACCTATAAGACACTCAAATTGGGTTGCCAACTTGGTTCCCATCAAAAAAGAGTGGGGAAATCAAATTGTGTGTTGACTTCATGAAACTAAATAAGGCTTATAAAAAAGACAAACAACCTCTACCTTCATGAGATTAGGTTATGCATATAGTAATTGGTTATGGAATGATGTCCTTCTTGGATGGTTTTTCAAAATATAACAAGGTGATGTTAGAATTAAAAGATAGGATGAAGAATACATTTACCATGAAGTGGGGTCCTTTTGTGTACAAGAGGATTAATTTCATCCTAAGTAATTCATGATATGCCTTTCTGTGAGCCATGGACCATGCATTCCAATAGCTCATAGGTAAATTCATAATCATTTATATGGATAACCTCACTATTTTCTCAAATAAGAGAATCGATCATGTAGGCTACCTACAATTGATATTTGAAAGATGTAGAAGGTTTGGTATCTTGATAAACACAAAAAATAACATATTTGGCATTACTAAAGGTAAAGTATTTGGTAAAATCATCACCAAGGCTAAGATCACCATTGATCTAAGCTGAATTCAAGGGATTTCCAAGATGACATTCTTAATTAGAAAGAAAGATCTCAAGTTTTCTTCAGTAATATAAATTTTGTGAGGAAGTTTATCTCAAGTTTTATAGAAAATTTTATACCTCTAAATGTTATAATTAAGAAATATTCCAAATTAAAATTGACACCAGAGGCTTGAAAATCTTTTCAAGACATCAAGGATGGCATATCCTAGGCTCTAGTGTTAATAATCCTGGACTTCAATAAGGACTTTTTATTATATTTATTCTCTTTAGAGAACACATTCACTATGGTGCAAACCTAGAAGAAGTATTAAAGTGAGAATCCTATTGCATTCATGAGCATGAATTTAAAGGAAGTAGATCTCAAGTATTCATGATAGACAATCATATTTTTATTCTGGTCAAAGTGGTAAAGAAATTCAGACTTGACATCTTGATAAATATGACTATCTCTATTTTAGAAAACCTTGATGTCAAGATCACCTTAAAATAGAATTAATTGGGATAGCACAGAGACAAATGGATGGAAAAAATGCAAGAGTTTGACATAGAAATCAACCCTACCAAAATTGTCAGAGGATAAGGCATCATTCAACTTATGACTATGCATGACCCACACGTCACCATTGAAGAGGTCTATCAAAACTAGGTATATAAAGGATATTGGTATTCTAATATCATTTAATATTTACTCACAAGTAATTTTCCCCATAGCTCATTAGGGAACAAAATATAGCCTTGAGGATCAAAACTGATCACTACATGATCAAAAAAGGAATCCTCTATAGCATAAATTATGAAGGCATATACCTAAGATGTGTATCATGAGAATAAGCTCAAAATATTATTGAGAACCTACACTAGAAGATTGACAGTGTTCATCCATATGGAAACACCATAACACATAAGATTTTTTGAATGCGTTACTATTCACCAATATTTTTCAAAGATGCACATGCCCATGTAAGAACATGCCATGAATGCTAGGTTTTGGCAAAAAGAGAAGCGAACATATTCCATTATAACCTATAATTGAAGTAAAACCATTATCTCAACAGGGTTTGGATTTCATTGGTGTCATCAACTTGACTTATTCAGATGGACACAAATTTTTCTCATAGCCATAAATTAATATACCATATAGATTAAAATAATGGCTACAAAACATCCTAGAGCACATGATCTAATGAGTTTTCTAGAAGAAAAAATCACAAATAGGTTTGGTGCCCCCATTTACTTAGTTTGTGATAATGGGACAACATTATAATTAACTAAGTTATTGAATGGACCCATGAGAATCAAAACACCATCAGGTCATCTTCCAATTATTACCAATAAGGAAATAGATTAGCTGAATCAACAAATAAAAACTTGATTGATGCCATTATTAAGTCAACTATAGAAAAACCTAGAGAATGACATCATTTACTGAAATATGCACTATGGGAAGACTGAATAAGATTTAAGTAGGACCTTAAAGATTAACCTTACCTACTAGTATATAGATGACATCTATTATTCCAAATCATGCTCAAGTTTCCAACATATCAATTCATGCAGGAGTACATGGAACTCAATGAGAAAGAGAAGTCCTATTTATTAGATGTAATAAAGATGGAGGTTTTAAAGAATGAACCCTTGCTTAATTTTAGTAAACATTAGGACTTATTCAAAAGGTGGTTTGATAGAAGATAAAATTTTAAAGCATTTAGAATATCTTATTTGGTGCTTCTATGAGACAAATCCCATGAAAAGAAAGGACAAAATGAAAATTTTACTCCCTTATAGACTAGACCTAACAAGATATTAAGTATCTTAGGTAACAATGCTTTATATTTAAGTGACTCCTAAGGTAATTGACTGACATATCTAGTCAATGGATAGTTTTTTAAGCACTAATTCATGGATGTACCATATAAAGATGTCCATGAATGACCATAAGTACTAAGGTAGAGGTAGGAGTGGGTTAGATTTACTAATTGCATCGTTAGATTTCTTATTTTCTATCATTTGCTGTCCCTAGAGTAATTTTATGCTTTTTAAATTAACCTTTCTTACTTTTATCTTTTTACTTTCCTTTACTTTAGTTTCCTATTTTATAAAATATATGTCTCTATTTTTTGTGACAATAGGATTAACCTCTCTTGGTATCATCAAGCTAATATCCAGTTCACTAGGATTTCATCCATGTTCAAGTTTATGAATGTTGAATCCATAAGAGAGGTTATAAATGAAGAACAAGTATGGGAAATACATAAAAAATAACACAAAATTTGGATTTGTTTGTAGTTTTTACACCCTTATGTTTGAGATTTTAGTATTTAGGTATGTAAAAAATAAATTAATGATGGTTATATCATAATTGAATATTTTTGTTAGGTATGTAATTTTTTTTCTCATTACTCCATACAAATTTAGAAAGTTTTATCCCCTCTTTAGATAAAATAAACTTCTCATGTTAATAATTGTTTAAGGTTATAACCATTGATATGGATATAGCTAGCAGGGACATTCTGCTTAAAGAAGTTTTTACAGACACTAGCTCACAATGGTTCCTACCTTCTTCTACTCACATAAAAAAAGGACCAATGTATTCTAAAGAGTGATCAGTAAACCCAAATAAAATATAAAGGTGATAAAAGATTCATATTATGAATAAGGTAAATGTATCATGCATCATGAAAAAATATGAGGGAAGAAATAGAGGAGAAACCAAATGTATATTTGTCAGGGCTATGGACACTTGGATAATAACTGAGCAAAGATCAAGATCCTTTAGTTTTAATTTACTCCAAAAATAAATCAGAATTAAACCTATATTTTATTTTAAGTCCTTGATAAAATCCTCAAGATGAAGGTAAAATAAAATTAGTTCATCACACATATATCCAAGGTATGGGAAAGGATAACATGTTGTATGAATAAATTGGCAGTGTCTTTCATAATTTTAGTTCAATTATTCTTTTTGGGTACAATTCATGTTTATTTCTAATTGCTAACAAAAATTTTAAGTTCTTGAATACTTGAGAGTATTCCCTCTATGAGTTGCTAATTTTTATATTCAACACACCCCATTCTTTCTTTTTTTGAATAGGGACCCATTAAAGTTTGAAAGGTCTAGTTCTAATTTGAGAAGCCTTTTCATTAGCATTTATGTGTATTCATTAAGATCAAGATTTTAAAGTTATTATTCTTTATATAGATTACTATTGTTAAATATGAATGCATTCATAATTTATTTATTATCCAATTTTTCATTGTGTGATTTATTCATACTAACCTATTAATGGTATTCAAGATTTTTATATATATACAAGTTTTTCACAATTAGACGTCATACATTTTGTACTTTACAAGTTGTGCGTTTCATGTTTTAGGTCTTTAAAATTTCTATTTGTAGGTTTTATTTATTGCAACATTTATCATATACTTCAACATATCATAAATTTTGAGTCTTCATGCCTGGGCATCTTGCTTTGCCTTTGCATACTTTACACTTTGTAGGTTGTGTTCATGAATTTTAGTTTTTTCTAGTCACAAACTTTGATAGTTTTGTTCTTAACATATTTTGTTAATAAATTTTGTTTGGTAAGTTTGTTTTTTTCATTTTTGTTTTCAAATCTTCAATTTTTAGAAAAAAATTTAGTGTATTTTTTCATGAATTTGGCTTTACATATACTTCATTTCACAAGTTTTGTTCAGAAATTGCATTTTATAAGTTTTGTTAGGAATTTGGTTTTCATATAAACTATATGTAAGTTATGTTTTCATAAAATGTTGTTCACAAGTTTTTCTCAAAATATTTTATCTTGGAAGATTTTATTTTGAAAATTTGTCCATTGCATCCTTTACCTTAACATATTTCATATTTAAAGATTTGCAAGAATTGTCTAGCTTGATCTCAACAAAAATCCCAACACCCAAATTTTAAAGGCATGTTATGTGGCATAATCAATTTTTTGTGAAACTAGTGAGAAGGTGACACTTATCCAAGGCCACAACATGGCATTTCTCCAATGTATAAAAATCCAACAGGTCATACCTACCAAAGTAAAGTGGCAAAGTTTAAATTAAATGAGTAAAATAATCTTGGATACATTGGACATTAATAGTGCATAAACTAAAATTAAATTCAAATACTCAATGATATATGAGTGAATTATAAAGAGACATTATGCTCATTTCTTACTAAAGAGCTCAAGAAAATTTATATTCACAAGAGAATTCAAACCTAGACATCTATGTTCCTACATGAATTACTTCCATAAATTAAACAAACAATTGAATCTAAGATGAGGACTATGTAATCAAATGAGGCAACAATGGGTTATTTGTTCAAGGTATTTAGGGCAGTGATACCACTTGTCAAATTTTATATCAAAGGATTCACAAAATATACAGATATAATCTTTGATTTTATTATGTTCAATGATGAATATGCAAATTATTAAGCTCTTTTAGATGTGATCAAGGATGTGGACACCCATTTACATGAAAATAATTTGACATCCCCATAGAAGCATCTAGTAGCAGACTTGTTGACTTTAAAACATCAACAACTACATTATACAATGGCTAAGCTTGAGGTGATTTCCTACATCAACCTACTAAGGGACTTATTCCTTATTGGGAAGGTAACTAGTGATGGTTTCCTACACCACATAATCCACAAGATAGTCATTGCTTGAATTTTAGGGGATGCTTTCCATATATACCTATGGCTACCCATTATATAGTCCACCTTTGATGGACATTGGGTTGAGCTATGGAAGAAAATGACCAAAAATGAAAACACACTAAGGAAATGGATCATTCCTAAAAAATGTCACTCTCAAAGCCAAGGTACTGATGCCTATCACCAAATTTTAGATGAGAGTCTAAATTAGGATGGCCTTATTGAATAGGTTATATGATAAACCTAGTATCTACTTCCTCCACCTAGAATGGGTGTCATCTCTAGATTTATTGATGACTTCAGAGTTGACCTTTACCATGGTAGAGATAATCATCATAAAATTATAGGATAAAATATTTAAGAAGGATAAGAGGCTCATGAATGACCATTTTTATATGGTGTCATATTTATTATATGTATTCATGGGCACTATTTATGTGCACATTAAATCTCTCTGGAACCTAGCCCCATATTATATTAAAAATTAGGTATGTGACTTCTTTCCCTTCCTCCACATATATGAATATATGAGCAATATAGTCAAAATTACTAAGAAAATTTACCATCAAGTCTAGAGGGAAATTCATGAGGAACCCTTGATCATAATATAAAAAAACTTTAGCAAAACATTAGGGTTGAGATGGGATTATTGTTTCTATCTTGACTACACAGTAATCATGGTTATGGGGAATAAGGTTTCCCCTTTATGTCTCACAATTTTGTCCTTGATAAATTAGCTAAAAAGGATATTGCTTACCAATAGTGGTGGAGTGTTGATGAGGATTTGATGAATAAGAAGTTTTATGGCTCCTCTTTGACGATTAGTTAGATGTGTTATACTATCATAAAATATTTTGGATAAGTTGGTAAAATTAAGGAGTATTGTTCCTTGGATATTTTATCTAATAGGGATTGGGATCCTCACAACCTAATGCAAAACCATATCCAAGGCTTTGATATCCCCTATCATCATGAACCATATGAGCATCATTTCATATTTTTGAATGCAAAATATGATGTCAAGGTTATAGAAAGAGTAAAATTAATTAGATTGATAGGGGAAATTTTGAGAGCTATGCAGGCAAAACCCTTTATAACAATTGAAGAGGCACATACTAGGCTACCACCTCTTAGTAAATGGTCAATTATAGATTTATAGACCTCTCAGCATTCCCAATAGACATAAAAGAAAGGAACCTCCTTAAGGATACCACCCATTATGATGATAGTTATCAATTAGGAGTAAGGTGTGGATGAGGACCTTGTAGTGTCAAGGTCCACATAAGAAGGCCCATTTCAGCCACCACCGATTACAATGACAATTACTACGTTAGATCATCTAGTGGAGTAAATTCATGCTAATACAAGATCTATTGAGAGATTTGAAGAACCCATCTACATTAATTTGTGTTTATATAAATATTATATCCTCCCTATTGCATCATTAGCTTTAACTATTCTAAATGTGGATGTCACACCTAATTCTACTTAGCAAGTTCTTCCCTTGGATAAAAAGTTGACAATATTATATAAGTGGAAGATTATAGTTCTTAAGGACCCTATAGACATAGTTTTTGGGACATCAATACAAGGAGAGTTTGAGGATGAGGACAAGGAGGTACAAAAGGCCAAAATCTTGAGTCTTTAAGGAATAAAAGGGATAACATCAAGAAAGGTAGAAAAGTTAGGTGAGGACATTTATCTTATGACTACCATAATCCCTATGATTTCTTCAATATTTGTAATTTATATTATCTCTCCTATTACTTTTATTTCATTGGCTCATAATGTTCCTAGTGATTATTTGGACTCTTCATGCACTATTGGTTCTAGTTTTACTATTATTCCTACCAGTCATGTGGTTACTACCATTAAGAGTGTTTTAGTATCTCCTATTACTTCTATTTCTACTATTTTTTGTACCTCCCCTAATATTACTTCAATTTTAGTTTCCCCTGCTCACCCTGAGCCCAAAATGTTACATTCTAAGAAGACTATGAGAGCCCTTGCTATCACCCAATTGTATGTATCTTATACTTAAATAAGATTGCATATGCCTTCCTCTAGCACCACTTAGGCTATTCTATTAATCCCTCTACCAAATCCAAGAAAAATAATCCCACTTATGTTGTTTATCCAATTATTTATTTTAGAAATGTATAATGGTCTAAGATCATCTAGCCATCATTACCAATCGTTGCATGTAAAGGCCTTAATGTAATCTTGATGGGATGTTTTGACATTTACCACTACTAAAGGGACTTAGTAAGTAGATGATAAATAACTAATAATTACCCAATGGGATATAGACCTAGAATCCCAAGCTTCCCAAAGACCCAAACTGACAATAGATGTGCTCCCTATTATGAGCTCTATTTTTGATAAATCAATAACTACCATTCAGAGGGTTAGGAAGAGGAAGAGAGAATATGGCTATGGAAAGGGATTAGTCTTGAAGGAAGGGTAGGATGTGTTTTCAATATCAAAGAGGAAGACCATGAGACTTGGGAAGTATATAAATAATGAGGATTTTAAAGCCTACTTGTAGGTGAATAAAGAGGCATTACTAGAACTTCATGAGGGCACAAAGCAAGCTAGACAAGAGTTACAACAAGAGTTAGAGTAGGTAAGGGAATATTAGGAAATTGTTCATGTTCCTAGGGAAATTGAAGGTGGTTTAGAGAATTTTACTCTTATGCTTTACAATATTTTTGAGACTATTGGTTTAATGAGGATTGAATTATCTCCTTGCATAGTTGAAATGATCAAATTATTTACTTATTTGAAAGAAGATGAAACATGTTAAATTTATTTATATTGTATACAATCAATAAGGTTTAGAGCCATCTTGATTTAATGACAGCATTGGAAGCATTCAATTTTCTAAATTTGGTGGTCATTAGGACATCAAAAGTTAGATAGTGGGTATCAAGTAGGCAAGACTTGATTCTAAATTGATAGAGAA
Organism: Torreya grandis; assembly: GCA_037957365.1. NCBI lineage: Eukaryota > Viridiplantae > Streptophyta > Pinopsida > Cupressales > Taxaceae > Torreya > Torreya grandis. The sequence continues at coordinate 3,626,592 of JARHVA010000365.1, read as the reverse complement.
ATAGAAATAAGTCCTATAAATTTTGGATGAGTTGAAACTTTACCAGGCCCTTGATTCTTTAGAAAAATTATTAAGCAAGGCCTATTTTGATCAACTATTATATCAAGAGTGAGCCCACTTTAAGCAAAGTGTCCAGGGATGTACACTAGAATAAATTGAATAAGATCTTGGATTTTCTATAAATAATGTCATAGAGGTGGAAATATATATAATGGAATTTAGGGCCACTAAGACAAAACATGAACATTTTATAGCATAGGTCCCTTTTGAATATGAATGGAATAATTTTGTAACATAAAATTAGATATATGCACTACCAAGAGTTGGAAGATAATCAAGCTATGGATGGGTCTTCCAGTTTGACTACACCTTCCACTATAATCCCTCCAGTGACTATCAATTCAACCATGTAGGATCCATCAATTAGTAATCCTTAGTTTATTCAGTTATTTTTATATGTATTTTTGCATGTAATTTGAAAATTTAAATAAGACATTTACTAGTTGATTGAACACTTTTATAAACATGCACACATTTCATGTCTTTGTAAGACTGATTTTATTTTAAAAGACTCAATTTTGACAGACTTTAGACATGCATCCATAATTTTCATTAATTATAACTCTCATTCTAATTATCATTAACATGTAATTTTATACTTTTGCATGGATTTGGAGGATGAGGTAACCCCTCCTAAAATATATTTATACTTTTACCTCTTATTTTCAAGGGTTATAAATTTATCAATATAGGAATAAGTATTTTTTTATTGTCTCATAATTGTGTCAATGTTTTTCCATTCCAATTATGTGTAATTAATTGGTTTTACTTTCTTGGATATTTGATTTAATAATCTAAAGTGTGAAAAAGCTATGAAAAGTCATTTATTGTTATTAAAAGTGTATGTTGATTGAACAGTTTCAACAACTATTAGATAATTAGATAATATCATTGATTATATGCAATTAGGTTGATTATTTCAAATTCTCTGAGTGTGTATAAGTGTTTTCCTTGATATATTATTATAGGTGTGTGCAAAAACTACCTTAGATAACTCTTTGATCCAATCTATAATCTTTTGAATAAGGTGTACAATAGCTACTCTAAATAGAAGTAATTTTTAGCTGATACCCTAGAGTTTACTATATCATTTATTCCTAGACTACCTTACTGTATTTACATGTGTGTGTGCAATAGCTATTATATTTAATAATCACCATTAAGACACTTGTCCACAAAAATATTAGCTTTAAATTAATCCATTTTGAAATCACATAGCCTTATTTTATACCCTGCCTTTCCCTCTTTTAGATTTTATATTTGAGATCTACCCACTTTAGCATAGGTGTCATCCATCCAACCCAACTAGGTTTTAACTTTATTCTATGGTTCACTCATCCATTCACATATGATTGAAAAACCTACATGCTTAGCCTAATGTTCTATCACCTAATTTTTCAATCCATACCTATAATTTATGCCCTAGAGTGGAATTCATCTCCATTGATATCCTAAAACATTAGAGGTTAGTTCATTAAACTTCTATTGTGCATTAAAACTACATCAATAGGCTCCAACTAATTATTTAAGGCTAATGGATAATCTAATAAGGATTATAATAATATTTATTATCATCATATATATTACACTTATGATAATATATTCTCAAGACAACATTGATGCAAAAATTTAGTGTAAAGTAATAGCATCCACAATAGGATTCAAATATCCTACAGTTAGTATGATATTTCATTGAGGACAATCAATATGTTGGAGAAAATATAAAAATGGATTATTTTAGTGTGTGTATATTATGTGTATAGATAAATATGAAAGTGTTTAGAGTGAAGTCACTATTCATAGTAAATATTCATAATCACTATTCACGGTGATTGGAACATTGATGATGTGGTATGTTGGTGATGTGGAACATTGGTGATGTGGCATGGCCCATGGAGGATCTTTCATGTTGTAGAGTTGATGTGAAATAATATGAGGTGCAATAATCCAATAAGGCACATGGATTTACCTTTAGTGATGGTGGGTGGGTGTGTGGGGCATAATTCTATGGAGTCACCACTATCTTAGATCTTGGATAAATAAAAGAGATGATTTCGAATCATCTATTTGAAGTGGTTAAGTGGAGGACAAAGACATATTATCACATGGAGGTGGTGGTGTCTTTTGTCTAAAGTTATTCCATTATGTTTTTGACTTTGCATAAGTGGTAGATAATACTTTATGGATTACTTATACACCCACTTGGAATGTGGTGCCACATTTCCTCTCTCATATTATTTATCTCTCCCTCTTATCTCTCTCTCTTGTAAATTATTTAAAATCATGATTTCCCCTTTATATTTGGTTATTATTACATTCTTTGAAGAATAAGTGTGAAGAATAGTTAAGTATTTATATGTGTAGATCAAAATCTATATTTTCTCATTTTGGAGCAATCAACCCTTTTTGACTTAGGCTTGCTTGATGCTTATATGATTCTTCCTTCAACCTCTTCCTTCATAGGATCCTTTTTTAAAAATTCATCTAAGTGTCAACCTTCTTTTGCTTCCCTCACATGTCATTCTATTGCTTTTTTGACCTAAAGAAGCTCTTGTTTCCCTTTGGTGTAGTGTGAGCTCATCACATGGTAGCCCAACACTCATCCAAGGCTGGTTCATTTTGGTAAAACCTTTGGATAGAAAATTAATTGATGGGGCCCACTGAACCATTTATTGGTAAATATAGTTCTGACATGTGGTGCTCTCACACTCAATTTTGTAAATAAATTCTTGACTTCCCCCAAGATGAGTGTCTACTTTACACATGGCATCCTTGCACTCAGCCTTACCAAAGAAGTGCCCATTTTCTTAAGAGAAGTGTCAGCTCAACATGTGTCATCTCCATGATTATCCATGAGTGTATTTGTTCTATCAGACCTTGGAGTTGCATCATTAGATAGTAAAAAAAAGAAAGGGACCCACCATGTAGCTATAATGAGAAGGAGATGAACCTCAACACATGATGGCCCAATGCTTGACAAAGTCCAAGACTTTCCTATCAGGCAAAGGAGTTGTACCATTGGCTAAGGTAAGTGGAGCTCCATCCCTAGTGACATAGAAAAAATAAATTTTGAGATATAAAAGTGGCATCATTATGCCCCTCCTAAATCTCATGGCCTTAACAAGACAAAGTGGTCACATAATATCCAGGATCTAAAAGCTAATTACACTCATGAGCCTGAGTCCCTCATTCAGTTACAATGAAATCATCATGGGCATGAGTGCTAGGATTTCTTGGTGTCATTCTCATGAGAGGTCATCTCGCTTATATATTCTATACTCTTTCCTTTTGGAATGGGGGGGTTATCATTTTACTGGTATTTACTACTTTTATAAACAACCATTTGTAATAGAATAGAAGTAATAGTAGTTAGAATTTTAACATTCTTTGAACTTAATAAGTATCCCTCATAGGTGTGATTAGATGTTTTATATTGTGCCCTTGAGGCCTTTATATATTCTTTTCTCCATCTAAAAATGAAGAGGAACTAATGTTCTATGTTAATTTGAGTGGGAAGTCATCTCTATCTATTATCTCCTTTCCTTTGCTTCTATAGTATTGATCTTTGCTTGCATTATTGGTCTTAATTCATGATTTATGATCCTTTATGGTCTATGATGTTTAAGGACTCAATCTATTTTATGTAATTATAGGTTAATGCTTTAAATCTATCGATGTATCACCTTAGTTAGTGTTATTACAATATTATTTGCATTTCTTTCCTTTTCCCTTTTCACCCCAACTTGGAATGAAGATCCATATTCTAAAATATTGGAGGTTAATTTATAGACCACAATTTGGTCCCACACTTATAAAGCTTCCCATAGGAGGCTATTAAATCTAAAGTTAGATTTTTAAGCATCAATGGTTTTTCTTTTCTAGCATGCTTGGTGGGACCAAAACCCATAATTACTAGATTAAAAGTCAGATATTCTAGTCTACCCAACTAAGAGCTCAAGTTTATAAGCCAAAGGCCTATAAAAAAGTCATAGATAGTGAATAATTCAAGCCTAATAACATTGCCTCTAGGAGATCCAACTCATCAAAGGATTGTAGGATCTAGCACTACTCAGTGACAACAAATGGATATTCAAGGCCCACTAAGGAAATTCATATCATGGGATAATTGCAACTCACTTATCCCTCCAACATCCCCAGCTGCATGGGACCCCATTATTTTGAATGCCTTGAATGCACTCCTTAAGTTCTCAGGAGAGGATTTCAAGACCATAGTAGAACATCTTCAAGATGTTTCAAACATGTGCACTATGTACTATGTCAATTTATAAAATGTAGACTTAAGGTTACTAGTGGCATATTTTGAAGGATGGGATCTTGATTGGTACCAATATTTTCCAGCCAACTCCATTAACACCTAGGATGACCTAGGAGACAAATTCTTTGAGTGATTTAATGATAAATTAGACTGATTATCCCTCTTACAACAAATAATAACCATCAAGAGAGGCCTATAAGAAGCCATTGTTAACTTGAACACTAGGTTTGAAAATACCTGGTAAAGGATCCCAACAATAGCTTGACCACTTGTAGGCATGGCTATTATTTTCTACTTCAAGACCTTCAATTTAGATATTGTGGTTATGATTTAATCTCTTGGAGGATAGATGTTGTTGGATGGTTATGATCTAGTAGTAAGGGATGAGAACAATTTGATAGATACAATAAATCTACCTTCATGTCTATCAATGTCGATGCTCTCAGAGATATCAATGCCTCTATAAGAAGAAGCCTGTACCTTAGGAACCCCACCTTATATGTATGCATATCTACCTACTCAAGAAAGTACATATACTTAATCCTCCCTAGATGTAGAGATGAATGATATGAAGAGTATCTTTTAGAACTTCTATGATGAGATAATTAGTCTTAAAAGGTAGCAGGTTATGCCTTTGAAGACACCTTTCAATAACTACCAAGAAATGAGATCACCATACCAACAAAACTAGTACTAGGAGAGACAAAAGCTAATTGATTAAGCTCTAAATCATAAATTTACAAACCACCATATGTAACCCATGAAATAAATAATTATAGTACCTGACCCCTTGCATATAGTATCACCTAATGTGAATAAAGATCTAGTTGTTGGCCAAAACAACTTGGTGGATGACTCTAATTCATGGTGCTTTCCCTAAAAAAATGCTCATGGACCCTAAAACTATCCAAGGGGAAACCTATAATATAATGTTTTTGAATAGAGATGATAAAGGAATACCCCTGATTTGGCCTACACATACCAGTCTCTAGGGATTAAGAACATCGTCTTAATGGCACAAATGCAAGGGATGTCCCTAGAATAAGAATAAGAAATAGCCCCAAAGCATGCACTTTTATCCTAGGTTGAAGGTGAAGATGTAGTCTATATGAGTGAATTTATCTTTTATAGAGCCCCATAAGTTCAATCAAAGTATTACACTCACTCAAATAAAAGATTGGCTGAAATCCTTGAAGTTGCCATAAGGCCCAAAGTGAGCTTTGAGAGAGACCCAACACCTCAGACCTCACCTCTAACATATCCAAAGTAAAGTGAGGTAGTGAAAAATAAAGTAAAATATCCTAAATTATCACCCTAAGGGTCATACAATGTGGTAGAATAGCTAAAGAGGGTTCCAGCCAACATCTCCCTCTGGGATGCCCTATCGATCCTAGAATAGAAGTCTCTACTGAAAGAAGCATTAGAGAAGTAAGAAAATCCCACACAAGGAAAGATGCTTATGACACCCATAAGGATAAATGGGAAGGGATATAACATGAGCACATAACCCTATATTCCCTCTACATTCGTCAATACTAAAGAAGGAGTAAGTAAAACAAAACCTACCCTATTCTATTTGACATTGATTATGGGGGAGAAATTATTGCCCAACTCCATGATTGATTTGGGTGTGATCATGATGATGATGCCTAAATAAATAGTAGATGCATTATAATTGAAGTATCAACCATTGAATAAAGGAGTGATGTAGTTAGACAAAAAGAAAGTTCAAACCTTAGGGATCATTAGGGTTCTTCCCCTCATATTATATTCTTATCCTAGTATTATTGTACTATAAGACATTGTAGCGATATACATCCTACTTATCTTTGAGATATGTTTGTCAAGAGACTTCACCACAAAAATAAGTAGGTATTTATCATTAGACTGGTCCCATTTAATCCTGAGGACCAAGCATGGTTGAAAGTTGAAAGTGTTATTTGAACCACTTCACCCATAACACATAGTGGATGAAGTTATAATGAACTTCAAAGCAATGAAGACCTCTTTCTCAAGAATTAAGATGAATTATGTGGTGATACTCAAAGGAGAAAAGGTTATGGATACTATAAGTTTAGAGGAGGAAGCCCTTGTCAATGAATTCATTGAGAATGACCCATTTTCAAAATTTGACACCAAGGGCTTTGGAACCTATGTGATCCATGATGAAGACCAGGCCATTCCAAAGGTTGTAAAGAGGAAAAGAGATCATAGAAAATGGTTTGAAGATGAGTTTGTATTTTAGACTCTACATTTTTATGGTGTAAGATGAAAGATCAATTCTAGATATGGCATCCAACTAATATCTCTTTCTAGAAAATAGACCCTCTGAGCCTTTCAATTTTAGTTTGCCTATATAAACAATGAGGTTGAATATGAGGTGATATTTTATGGCCTCAGCCTTGCCAAGTAGATGGGAATAAAACAACTAAAGGTATTAGGACATTCTAAATTAGTATAAATCAAGTAAAGGGGTGGTAGCCACAATTAACATGCACATGAGATCTTATTACCATCATATATGAGATCTAATTGAAGCCTTATAAGCCTTCAACATTCAAATCATCCCAAGGGTTATGAATGTGGTGGTTGATATAATGGTGATGATTGGTTCCCAATTTGACTTAGTGATAGAATTTTTCACTAATGACCAAGCAGTATGGGTGATCATCAGGCCCACCATCTTAGATAATAACCAAAGCTAGCAAGTGTTTGAAAATAATGCTCAAATTATCATGTTCCTCTAGTAATCATGTGAATTTGTGGAGCAACTAAAACCAAAAATTGAAGAAGATTATGGGGACCAAATCATGTAGTTAAAGACAAAATTTACCAAAGGGCCTCATTAGCCTAGAAAATATTTTTGACTTTGATGATGCAAGGAATGATAAGTGAAAGTTTGTCATTGATAAGGGTGATTACTCTGAGCTTGATGTCAGAGGTGGAAGGAAGTTGAGGTTGGAAAATAATTCCCCCAAAAAGATAAAGATATGTTGGTTTCTTTCTAAAAAAAATATTAAAGAGTCATCTCATGGACTTATGATGACTTGAATGGATATGACCACGAGGTCATTCAACACACTATAGACTTGGTAGAAGGAGCCAAACTAGTTTGATAGAAAAAAGGATGGTAAACCTAAAGATCGAATCCTGATGGCCCAAGAGCTTAGGAAAATAATTAACTCTAAGATTATATACCCAATTAAACATTTGACTTTAGTGTCCAATCTAGTTCTTGTATGAAAGAATAGTGGAGAGATCTGGTTGTGTGTAGATTTCCATTATCTAAATATAGAATCCTTGAAGAACCATTACCCACTTCCCTTTATAGAGAAGATCCTCTAAATAGTAGTGGGTTTGGAGATGTTTTAAATATTAGATGTATTTTTTGGGTATAATCAAGTGTGGGTAAATGAAGAAGACTAGCACATGACCACCCTCACCATTAAGTGGGGAACCTTCATATATGCAAAGATGCCTTTTGGCCTCTCTAATTTTAGGGTGACTTTCTAATGGGAAATGAATGTATCTTTCAAAGGCCTAATCAATAAGATCATCCTCATCTACCTAGATGATCTCACCATTTTTTATAGGGAAAATCATGATCACTTTGACCATTTGGAGGTCTTCCAAAGATGCCAAGAATTTAGGGTATCTCTTAACCCTAAGAAATGTGTCTTCAAAGTCCCACAAAGCAAGCTACTTGGATATGTAATATAAAAATAAGGGATCTCCATTGATCTAGAGAGAATAAAGGCCATCAGAGACTTAGCCTTTTTGGTAAATAAGAAAAGAGTGCAATATTTCCTTGGAAAGATTAATTTTATTAGCAGGTTTATATCTGACTTCATAAGATTGGTGAGGCCAATCACCCTGATGCTGAAGAAGGACCAAGAATTCAAGTGGACACTTGAAAGAAGAGCAAAATTTGATGAAATTAAGGATGTAATATCTATTATACTTGTACTAGTTAACCCCCACTTTTCAAAATATTTCATTATGTACGTTTATATGAGTGAGCATATCCTAGCAGCTATGTTAAATCAAATTGAAAAATAAGGAAGAAATGAGAACTCAATCACATTTTTCTCAAGAATATTGCATGAGTATGAAGTCAAATATAATTTCTTAGAGAGATAGGCTTTTTCCATAGTTAAGGGCCTCAAGAAGTTTAGGCACCTTATGGTGGGAAGTAAAGTAATGGTGTACGTGGCCCACTCCAGTGTTCATGAATACATAATGGAAGGATAAATTATAAAAAAATAGGCCAATTAAATCACCAAGATCCTAGAATATGACATAAAATTTAGGCTGACTAAGCTGATCAGAAGAAGGGGAGTCTATGAATACCTAACCTAATGTGTACATGTCCTGCTAGAGGAACAAAGCACATTAGAAGTGGTCCTGCTGAACCAATTCAAAACTGATAGATCTTAGGTGTTTGATCGAACCTACTTCATGAAAATTGGTCAATATCTTGATGATCTCCCCATGCATAAAAGGTGTTTTAAAAATCTATAGGGGTCTAGCTATATGCTAATCTAGGGATTATTATTCAAAAGGAACTTTGACATAGATTTACTCTAATGTGTTGAAAGAAACCAAAATAGGAAAATACTTAAAGATATGTACTTTGATCCCCTAGGTGGGCACTTATCATCAAAAACCACCATGACAAAGATCATATGTGTGGGGTATTACTGGCCAATGATGTTTGTAGACTACCACTAGACAATCCAAAAATGTCAAAATTATCAGCTCTTCATGGGGAAAAGAAAGACTTTGGCCATGCCTTTGAACCCAATCATGATCAATGAACCCTTCACATAGTGGGGTATAGATTTCATCAATATAATAAATCCTATCTCAATCATTAATTATAAGTGGATATTGCTGGCCATCGACTACTTCACCTGTTAGACCGAGGAAATCTTAATAAGAAAAGAAATTGAGAATATGATTCTTAGTTTCTTGGAAGATATCATAGAAATATTCATCTTGCCTAAGATAATCATCTCCAATAATGTGAAATATTTCATTGGGTTTAATATTTATGAGTTCATACTTTGAAATGCTATCTTCTTAAAAACTTCATCCAACTACTACCTGCAAGGGAATGGGTTGGTAAAGTCAACAAACAAAAATTTGATAAGGCTAATAAAAAGGATGGGTATTAACCATCAAAGGGAGTAACACTGGCACATGAAAGTGGATCTATGGGTGGACTACATCACTCCAAATCAGATCCTTAAAACCTCCCCATATGATCTTTTTTATAGAAAAAAGGTGGTCATGTCGATGTCATTGGAAATCCCTATCTTACAGATTTTGAAAGATATTAAAATTGAAAAAAATGGAGTGATGGAAGTTAGAATAATAGAGATAATTACCCTTGAAGAAGTAAGAGAATAAACAAGTAATGAAAAAATCACCTGATAGTAAGTGGTAAAGTGATGGTTTGACAAGAAGGCATCAGACCCTAAATTCAAGCCTAAGGATTTAATCCTCAAGTATGATCAAAGGGCCACAAAGCTAGGATAGCATGTGAATTTTGACTCTCTATAAAGGGGACCAATTTACATCATCAAAAATAGGTAGAGAAATGCTTTTGAATTAGAAGGTGAAGAGGGCAATATGTTGGTGATCTTGATTAATAGGATTGATTTGAAGCATTTCAACTAACTAACTCCCTTTCCCTTGTACATATTTAGTTGGTTTCCCTTTCTATTTGTGTCTTTATTTTCCTTTGTTATTATTTTCTTTTTTTTGTTTCCCTTTCCATCATTGTTTTCTTTGAATAAGTGTCATTGGCATAAGTGGCTTATCTAGTTACCACCTGTCCTTGCCCTAACTCTCCTAAATATTTAAAGTAAAACATTCTCTGAAAGATAGTTAGATACTCACCTCACCTATCATTAATGTTATATTCGCCATTTTTTGTGATTCCCCATAATAGTCACCACAAATCTCTTATGAATGGATCTTCAATCATGTGTTCCACCCTTATCATTTATGGGGATGCCCATTTTCAAATTTTCCATAATGAGCATGCCTAGTGGGATCAGTGTATAAATACCCTCACCTCATCCAAACCAAACACTTAGATTCATTAGATATTTTTAAGAACATTGTACAATTGAGAAAAACATAAAAGATCAAGAGAGAGATAATCCTAAAATTAATAAAATTTTGAGCATAATTACTAACCAAGTATATTATTCATAATAGAGAGTGATTTTTGAGAAGAATCAATGAGATGGAGACTTCCACATCTTTGAGAGGAGAAAATCATCCCACAAGATAAAGAACCCATGGCTCAGGTAGCTAGGGAGACCTTCCCCCCAAATATGTAGATAGTAAATCCTATGCTTCCATGCCCACTTAGCAAAAGGAGAAAGTGTTGAATGTTAAAAAGGTGGCCAAAGAATATTGTAAATACTAAGAATTTATCACTAATTTTAAGGATGATATCTTTGATCCTAAGCTGGACAAGAATCCCAAAAGTCTAAAAGAGGGTGATCACACCTAAATGTTGGAAAGGGTCCACAGGGAGGAATATGACTCATTCAGCTACAATATGTGGGACTGCATGTTGGCATAGTTCATGGTTCCTTATGTTCATCCATTCTTATAAATTATTACCCTCTACATAAAGAGGTATGATGATATCACTAGCATAATTAATTTCAATTCCCACTTAAGGGTTAAAATTAGTGTAGATGGTATCAGGGAGATGCTATGGCTCCCAAGTGACCCTAAAGTTGATATTTATAGCATGGAAAGCCTTCAAGATGTTTGGGACTCCTAAGTCTATGAGAAGGCACATTTTTTTAGATTTATCCTTAAGAGAGACATCATAAAGATACCTCCTCTACCCATCCCCCTAGCAAGCTTCCCCATGCAATACTTGAAGGACACCCTATCTATGTTAGCCTTCATCTTTAGGATGGACTCCAATGCTAATTTTGATGACTTTTAGTTTACGGTGTACTTATTCCTAACCATGGTGGAAAAAGGGAAGGTGTACATGATGGATTTTATAGATTCCATCACCACTACCATGAAGAACAAGCTAGATTTTTTTTTAATGATGGGTACCTTTCATTACTCATCATTCCTCCTACATCTCATTCTATGCCAATACTCCTAGTTCTTCTCCACATATCTTAGCCTCAACTCCTTCGATATGAACATTTTCCCAAACTTGGTGACTCCAGTCACCATTTTAACCCATGTTCTATTAGTCACACTAGGCAACTATGAGTTATTGGAGCTCATCTTATCTCCATTTATTATTGACCTCAACATAGAGGCCATTACATTCAAAATGATGAACACATAGTGGTCATGGATCATTAGGAGAAACATCTCGATCGACTGGTTTTGTGGAAACCATTTTTAATTCATATGAGCATACAAGTTCTAAGGATAACCCTTCCATCTTTCATGCCTACTAACAGACAAGACCTTGGCCCTAGAATTGGCCCACCAACTCGATGTAGTGGACTTTGTATATAGAGAAGGAAAGAATAAAAAAAGACTATATGATGTCCCTTTTACAAGAGGGGGCATCAACATGGTAAAGAGGTAGTAGGGATGCCTTCTCATAGCCAAGCTAATAGAGCTCAACCTTAACTTAATCAATGATAGATGGGACTATGATATAGACAAATACATATCATCTTTAAAGACTACTAGTGCTCTTAAGCATCAGACACAACCATAACTAGAACAAAATAGGTCACCCATGGAAGACATCCTCTAGAATTATATAGATGTATCTCAGATCTCATTAAATGCCCTCAAACTATGGGAATCATTTTACTATGCAATTCAGTCATATAAACCATCTAAAAAATTATCAAAGGGGATAAATAAGAAACTCTCCTAGAAGGATTGAAGTGAAGAGAAAATATCCACTTATACAAAATATAGGTATGATATCAAAAAACCATACTCCAATTTTGATTATGAATAAGGAGATGAGACCTTCGAGAGTCTCTAGGATGAGCATCACCTGAAGGAAATCCTGGTGGAAGGAGGTTTCTCTCCTGAGTTAGAGATAGGAGGGGAAGAATAAGGAGGAGGAGAAGAAGAAGATACCCCTAGAAAATAAGAGGGGGATGTACCACAATAGAAGGAGGTCAAAGTATTGGAGGTTTTACAACCTTCAAGTTGGTAGTTTCCCTTGTACCCATAACCCTATAATAACAATAGGCCCCCTCCTGGTACCTCATGACTATTTCATCTGAGTAGAAGAATGTATGTTTCTCATAGCCCCTTATTTCCACTTTTTCATCCCCCATTTCCTCCATGTCTTCATCCACCATCTCACCTTAGGTTGTGGTACTCTCTATTATCTAGACAATTACTTCTCTATCCCCAATCTCCTCTTCATCCACTCAACCCACCACTGATCTCTCACCACTTTATTATGTGGTCTCAATCTCCTCCCTCATACCTTTCCTAACCCCTCTACCTTCATCATATACCTTATCCTCCATCATGGTGCAATCACCATCCACCCCACCTCATGAACTCCTACCTTTCTCTCCTTCTACCCTTACCCTTCATTCACTTGCCTCCATAGGGATAGGGTTTACTAATTCATAGTAACAAGCAAGCATTCTATTCACATTATCATAGGGAATCTCATTCATAAGGAATACCATTTAAACACCAGAATATTACCATCAGTAGGACTCAACATGGAAGGCCTATGAGGCTTAAATGGAGAAGAAAATGGGAAAGAATGCTAGGGACCCTATGCATACTTACATGTGGTAATTTTATGACCCTACACAGTAGTCCCTCATGATTTATCATTTGAAACCTTGAGTAGTCAATCCCTAAGAGTAGATGCATCTAGGGGACTACACCATATAAACTATCAACCTCAATCTCAACCAGGTTAGACCCACTGATAGGGTTGAGATGATGGAAGAAATACATAAGTATGTCACCATAGACTAAATCAAAGTGACCCAAAAACTAGAGAATACCAAACTAAAACTCACCAAGGTAAAGTTAATGATTGATCACCTCACTTCTAAGGCTAAGGCCAAAGACACAGAGCTCAATAAAGCAAATTCTAACCTTCAGATCCATGTCTCTAATGAGAGATTGTAGGTGAAATCCAATATATGAGTAGTCACCAAGATCAAAATATAGGAAAGAGAGAATAAAATAGCATAGAAACATTAAAATCTCTAAAGTTCTAATCTATCTTTTTAATAATTATAATAGTAGGCACAACAAAAATCCTTAATGAATGACTAGGAAATTGAGAAGCTAAAGAATGATCTTTCCACCCACTTATAGACCATGGAAATCCTCCCCATGATCTAGTATCTATATAAATATTACTAGGAAATGATCAAAGGCACATCTATAAACCTAAAACTATCCCTCACCTTCATCATATATTTACATAATTTGAGCTCTCAGGTAAGCATAGCCATTGACTAGGTCATCACCTTTGTGTCCCCTAAGATCTCAGATTCACAACTCCTCATCCAAAAGATTTACATTACTTTAGATGAAACACTACAAGTATTAGGGGTGGCTAATCAAAGGTAGGTAGCATCAAAGGTAAATGAATTCCTAGGCTACAACAAGGTAGCTAATAAATTCAAGGCATTACTTAATTCCTTAGAGAAGGTATTTTAAGATAGGTGGGAACACATTGAATATATTGTCTGATTGGGAATCCCATCCACATTCTTGGTAGACAAACACATCCTCATAAAAGACCAAATTAAAGTGCTATTGGAATAGAAAAAAAATGGCTAGACCATATTCATGGTTCTCGGTCAATCATTTGACATCTCTAAAGTGGAGAAGATTTTACAACCAATCAATCAGCTAGAGTTCTAAACACTAATATTTGTGTAAGGCCTAGGGAATATTTCCTTCTAGGAGATTATTGATTTAGATAGAGCCTTTGAGGATCTTAATAAGAATACCTTGCCTGAGGAAGAGTGGGTGGCTTTGAAGATAGCTCTTCAAAATTTGTAAATTTACAAGAACTTCCTCTGTTTTTGAAATTTTGCTTTGACTAGTCTAAATACTAGAGTTTTGGGTTATCCCATCCAAAGGTGGATGCCCCTATGAGTCACCAATAACTGTAGATCAAAATATACATTTTCTCATTTTAGAGTAATCAATGCTTTTTGCCTTAGGCTTGCTCAGTGCCTTTTGTGGTTTTTCCTTCAGCGTCTTCCTTTTTAGGATCCATTTTGCAAATTTTATTTAAGTTTTGACCTCCTTATGCTTCCCCCATGCCTTAGTCTAGCACTTCTTCATCCCAAAGAAGCTCTCATTTCCCTCCAGTGTAGTGTGAGATTGACACATGGTATCTAAATGCTCATCTGAGGCTGGTTCATTTTTGGTCAGACCTTTGGATAGTGTTATTAAATAGTGGATGAATTGATGGGTCCTATTGAATTATTTATTGTTAAATGTAGTTCTAACATATGGTTCCCTCATGCTTAATTTTTTAAACAAATGCCCAACTTCCCCTAAGAGGAGTGTATGCTTTACATGTGGCACCCCCATGCTCAACCTTGCCAAAAAAGTGCCCATTTTCTTAGGGGAAGCACCAAATTAACACATGTCATCTCTACACTAATTCATGAGTGGATTTGTTCTACTAGACCTTAGAGTTACATCATTGGCCTATCAAAAAAATAAAGGGACCCACCATGCAATTATAATGAGGAGATAAACCTTGACACATGGTGGCCTAGTGATTGAAAAAGCCCAAGACTTTCCTATCAGACAAAAGAGTTTCACCATTAGCTAAGGTAATTGGATCCATATCCATAGTGGCATAGTAGAAACAACTCCAAATATATACACAGGGCATCACTATGCCCCTCCTAAGTGTCATGACCTTAATAACACAAAGTGGTCATGTAATATCTGAGATTCAGAGGCTAACTACATTCATTAGCTTAAGTCCCTCATTCATTTATAATGACATCATCATGGGCATGAGTTTTAGGATTTCTAGGTGTCATTCTCATGATAGGTCATCTCACCTATATACTCTAGGCTCATTCCTTTTGGAATGGGGGGGGGGTTATAATTTTAAATAGCCATTTGTAATAGAATAAAAGTAATAACAACTAGAATTTTCTCATTCTTTGACCTTAATAGGTGCCCCTCATAGGTGTGATTGGATGTTTTATATTGTGCCTTTGAGGCCTTTTTATATTCTATTCTCCATATAACAATGAAGAGGAAGTGGTGTTCTATGTCAATTTGAGTGGGAAGTCATCTCTATCTATTATCTCTTTTCCTCTGCTTCTATAGTATTGATCTTTGCTTGCATTATAGGTATTAATACATTCTTTATGTTCCTTTATGATCTATAATGTTTAAGGGCTCAATATATTTTATGCAATTATAGGTTAATTATTTAAATCTCTCGATGTATCACCTTAGTTAGTTTATTACAATATTATTTACATTTCTTTCCTTCTCCCTTTTCACCCACCAACTTGGAATGAAGAGCCATCTTCTAAAATCTTGAAGGTTGCTTTAAAGACTATAATTTGGTACCGTACCTGTAAAGTTTCCCATATGAGGCTATTAAACTTGGAGTGAGAGTTTTAGGAATCAATAGTATGCAAGCTTGGTTGTAAGTTTTGTGCAAGCTTAACATATGTGCATAGAAGACAAGAAGTTGAGAGATAGGAGAGAGGTGTGACAAGGTATTGTCACTAGTTATTATCCCAATTATTACTAGTAATAAAAGGATAGACATATTTATCTGGTGGACATAGTCCATTGGGTGAACCATGTTATGTTGTTGTCTCCTATGTTGTGCATGTTTTTTATTTATATTTGTAAGATATTTTTTTGTGTCATATCTTATCTTGTTTTCAATTTAGGAGGATGTCCTAATATTTATTATCCTAAAAGAAAGTGTATACATTTGGTTCTCATAAGATTATACTTTAATTAATGACGGGAATTAATAAAATAGAATATTAATAAATTCCCATGATTTCTAACCATAGGGATGGTTTTGTCTCTAATGAGGACTCAATACAACATTAAATTCAAATTATTGATTTCATCTCTAAATGACTATTTAATCTGATCTACAACTCATACATGCATTAGTTGAGAAAATTAAATCTTATTCAAGGTTTGGTATTAAATCATTTTTAATATATATCAACTTTTAAAACAACTTGTAACAAGATACAAAATTTAGTGTAATTTTCCCTATAGAAATTCCTACAAGTACTACTACAAAATGGCCTACATATGTTCTTCATGAATTATATTAATATGAGTTGCAAAAATTGCTATAGGCTACTATATAGAAATTAATACAAGAATTATTACCTGATAAGAAGAATCATTATTATATGTTGAGATACTACAATGATTATACGTTGACTTATAGTAGTTATTGTAGGCTACACTAAAATAATTGATACATGTTGACCTATAATAATTGCTACAGGTTGCCTTGTAGCAGTTGCTACAAGAACTACTAAAGGCTGACCTAAAATAATTACTATAGGTTGGTAGCTTATTCTTAGTAATTTTACTGCCAAATGGCCAACACTATAAAACAATACTATAATATTTAAATCATAACAATAAACATATAAAATGTATACACTATGTGCTATAATGGAAAAACATGGATACAAATCTATGGATAGTCACATCAATGTCATAGTTTATAACTTATTACTAAGATAAAAATGAATAGCTTATCTAGATGACACATTAGTGGCACACTGAGGTCTCTAAGAGATTTGTATTTTCCTCCCAAAGTGACCTTTGATTTGTAGTATCATGCAAGCTACATGTTATTCGCATTAATCTATTATTGTTATTAAACTTCTTTCAACCCCTTCAAATTATGTAGCTAGCTAATCTTGTTGATGTGGGTTTTATGCACATCATAGCCTTAACAAGATAGCCTCTAATATTTTATGATCTTAATGGGGGTAAAATCTAGTCTAGGGTATGATTTTTAGGTATGTGGTCTATTACAACCTATTGATGGAAGAATGGGTAGGGCATGTAGGTTATTGACAAGGGTTTTGGATAGAGGTGTGGTTCCTAATAAGGGTAGTGAATCTCTATGTGAGTTGGATGGGTGGTTGGTTACTAATATAGAGTGGGTAGATCTAAAAACAAATTCAAAAAATAAGGGAAGGGTAAGGCAAAAAAGAAAGCTTCTATGGTTTTTAGGAACTACTCCCCTAGCTGGTTTCTAAAAGGATAAAGTGCTCTCAGAACCTATGCCTATTGCTAGCAGCAATTGCACACACATAGTCAGACATGATTAATAAATTGAAGGAGATACAAATACAATAAATTCATAAACCTCAAACAAAGGTTACTCATTTTAGGGTAGTTATTGCACACCTTTAATTAGGATATTATAGTTTGGGCTAGTAAATTATCTGAGGTAGTTGTTGCACACACATAGAAAACTACATCCAAGAAATCACTCATGCAAAATAAAAATTATGAATCAATTTAAACTTGATAATATTAGCCAATATATTTACCAATCCTTCAATAGCTATTGCACATCTACAAATTAGTATATCAATAAAAATAATTAAAAATCCATTCATGGCTTTTGCACACTAAATATTATGGAAACATACAACCAATGAAAGTAACAACTAATTACACAAAAAATGGAAATAAAATACACAAACACATTCAGTAATGATCAAACCTAATGTTTCTCCTATATTAAAAAATTATCTAACCAAAATCCAAGTTAAATTACAATTATTTATATAGACTTTGGGAACGGGTCGCATCATCCTCTAAGTTCATGCAAGGTCATTACATGTGATAGTCATAACATGATTTATAACTATGATCTAAAACTATATAAGAGTTTACTTACAGTTATCTATTTAAATTAGCCTTTTCCAAAGCTATGAAACATGTGCATGTGTATAAAGACAAAGGCAATTTTTACAATTATCACTTGAACTACATGCAAACTATAAATAGATGCATTGTTTACCAAAACTACACATGCCTCCTTTTATAGGTTGTGAGAATAACCTATTGATCTTTTAGATTAACTACCTTCAAATGGAACTCTGACATATGCATGAAGGACAGAAATTGCTTTACTAATGTTTTAGAAGCAACAACACTATTATTAGCCATGAATAATTTGAACTATTTATTTCATGATTTTTATAAAATTTATATTTTCACTTTTATATTCATCATTTATATTAATACATTCATGTTCATACTCTAGATTAATTGTGAGACCCAATGTCTATTGATAGATATATCTCAAGTGTCTAAAGATCTATGTATTCTATCTATAATGTCTTGCTAGTTTTCTAAATGTGACACATGTCAACACCTGATTGAGTCTAGGATATTTAAAAATTTCACCTAGGACTTGCACCATCAATCTTTTGCATGATGAAACATGAGCATGCCACTTGGTAGCTCCACATGGCCTTTGTGTGATTTGAACATTTTTATGCCACTTGGTAGCTCCACATGGCCTTTGTGTGATTTGAACATTTTTATGCCACTTGGTAGCTCTTCACTAGTTTTGGGACCTTTGAAAATACCATGTTGATCTCACACCACTGATCCTTATGTACTGGTTTAATGTGGTTCATTATATTTTAGTGATTTTATCTCATTGACTCATATGTGCTTGATACTTGTCATTCCCTATTCTACTATGCTTCATATGTGTGCCACTTGGAAGTTGTTCAAGGATTTTGAGCTCTATGTACTAGGCTCCCTAATTCTTCCTATAGGTTGTTGGATCTATTACTAGGTTCTCATGATAGTGGCACTTGTCACTCTTGTGGAGCTTTGACATTTCAACTTGCTCTCACATCATTCGATCAAATGGGCCTGAGTAGATGTGCACTGTAGGATATTAGCTTAGACATTATGACTTTTAATCTAGGACCTATTGGCCATTTTGGCCCACATACCAAGCTTCTACCTAGTTTAAATAGATGAACAAGGTGTCAATTGATGAGTGGATCAGGTGGCTTAGAAATAGGCTCAACATTACAAGTGGAGGGATCCAAGTAGGTTTTCATGGTGCTACATAGCTGAAATAATAGGAATAAATTTTCATAACCCCCATGGGATGCCAAGAATGATTGGAATATCTTATAAGTTCATGGGATCCATTTGGTTCTTTATTGTGTTATTAAGACATTTGTGCCTAGTAATAGAATTTTTGAGTTGTCACTTTGATAACATCACCATTACCATGTTTGGATGAGTTAGAGATAATTAGTCATGTGAGTTTGTTTGCATTTGTGCTAAGATCATATGCACCAAATTATAGGTCCTCTGATAAAGTGCATCAAAATTTACAAAGGTCTAAATTTGGCTCCTCAATCCCATTCCGCATGTTTTCCCATACTTAGCCATTTTTAAGAAGTTATAATGGAGTCGAGTAAGCATATTTACAAAGCTATATCTCATATGTGTGATAGTTATAAGGGAAATTATTCACATGGTTTTGTTCATCTATGTCCCTAGTTACTACACGCTAAGTTTTAGTTCATTCACCAAAGCACAACTTGAGTTATGCATGTGCAAAGTTAGCTTTTGAGTCAAATTTTGCTAAGTTTCTCATACTTAGCTAATTGAGCTCAATCATTGCTAAGATGTCACAAAGGAGAATTTGAACCAACCAACTTGTGCATTTAATATCTTCACTTAGAAGGCTCTCAAGACTAGTGGATCAAATGGGTTCATTCCTTTTAGATGTAAGAACATCTCCTAAAAGTTTGGTGCCTCAATGAATTTTATACTTCAATTTATAGGCCTTCAAAATTAGACTTGTAAAATAAGACGTTCATACTGATGTCAATTTTAAGATCAAGAAAAATAAACTCTTTTCATCTAAAATTTGATGGCTATGTGAACATCATTGAGGATTGTGTGAATGTCATTTTATGAGAGCAAGAATGTCAATTTTAAAATCATGAATTAGTCATTGGCTTTTAAATAGTGTGTCCCAGTTGATCTAATGGTCTACATGGCATTGTACATTTAGATCTAATAGTGAGTAGAGGTCAAAGGGTCAAAAAGCCTCAAGAGTGAATGTGTGTAGGACAAGTGTCAAGGATGTATTCAACTGGTAAAGGATCAATGGATCATGGGAAATTATACAGAGAAGGATCAACAGGTGAGCTAGGTCATCAAGTCAAGGATATGATAGCTAGGATCCATGAAACCAATGAGAACAAAGATAAGATGGAATAATCTGATTGGTCTAAGATGGTTTTTGATGTCCAAAGTCAAACCCAAGAGCCTTTTTTTACCAAAGCAAGAGCATGGAACCAAACTCAAGCATGATCTAGATTGAGCTAGAAGTAGATATTTTGGGATCGAATGGCACTATTAAGAACCTATAAAGGTATACATGTAGACCTCAACTGCTTCATCTCCAAATCCAACTACATGAAAATGACCCTTCTCCCCACTTTGGCATGCATCAATAAACTAGTCATGAGCAATTTTACATCAAGAAAAAATGAAAATGACTTGATCTTGCCATTGAAACCACCATGTATCATCACATAGAAGATATTTTAATAATGCAATGGATTGGAGAGAATTAGATCAATTAGGAAGGGTTTGAGTGAGCTTGATTCATGAATGCAGTTGTAACAGATTTTCACATGGATTTAAAATCATTTGTTTCCCTTTGAGTGAAAAAATTACCTCTCTCTAGCTTCCCTTCTACTATAAATATAGACTTTGAGCTACTATTTTGTATCCCTCAGGTTGGTAAAAATAGACACTACTAGAATTATATGTGACACCTCTTGGATTAGTGAATAGAGTCTTTTTCAATCATTTTATAATCTATATTTAGTATTTTATGCTTTTTTAATATGAAAATGTGAATTCTATCTTCCTCTTTCATGTCCAAACTCAATCTAAGTGTTAGGAATTTTTTTTACAAGTCATATAGTGTGTCTCAACATTGATCTCTCAAAGATATAATGGGATGTCAAATTTAAGTGTCTTTAATTAGACCTTATTTTATTTGTTCCCTAGTTTGAGTGTATCAAACTAACCTCTATATGAAATATTGTTGCATAGAAACTATAGTAAGCATTACATTAACTTCTTTTATATTTCATTAGTGTGTTTAAGAATCCAAGTTTAAGAGTGGATCTGTTAAATTCTTGGTGCATCACCATAAATTAGAATAAGTTTTATTTTATGCAAACTTCTTAACCCTTTTCACCCCAACTAGTTTTTTTGGTTTTAGAAGAAGGGGGCCAAATCATAGAATCGAAAGAGCTAGCCTCATAAAAAAAATCCTAGAGGTTTGGTTTAGTTATAGGAAACCCATAGCCTTAGATCATTTCCATGTTAGTCTAGGTTTGAAAGTAGAACTGTAACATTCCTCTTTTCAGCTAGGGTGCTATCTAGATAACTAACAGTTATGGCACACCCGATGGGACCACCTATTTACATAAATTTGAATATCTAAGTATAGTAGCAAATTTCAAAGTTTCATTTCTAGATTTGCATGATTTTCATGCCCCCCAAAGTTATCACAAGATCTTATGCAAAATGGAAGGAGATATACTTCTCTAATATACCTTTCTAATCAAAAAAGAAAAAGAAAGCCTCTCAATCAAAGCCTACACCTACCCCACTTTTTCCCCTTATTTCACAAAATCCTTACATTCAAGCTAGTATTGTTCCACCAAACATTTTTATAAATCCCATACCTTAGATAATTATTCCTAGAAGACAAGCCTTTAAGTCTTTCAATGGTGGCAGTCCTCTAAACCTTACTCAATGGGTTGATATTCCAGTCTCAACTTTGAAATATCTTACCTATTATATAGGAGAAAATCCCATTACTATTATAAACCATATTATAGATATTACTAACCTGTGTTTAGTTCATCATGTGACTCAATAAAATGTATCAATAAGGTTTTTAGCAACTTATTTCAAAGGGAAAGCACTTTAATGGTATAGAGGATTGGCCCTTGCATCAATCAATAGCTGGGATGAGTTTGGAGAGGTCTTGTGTAAGCACTTTGAGGACAAGAGTGATCACCTTTCACTTGTGGAATAGCTTACAACAATCAAGATATTTTCCATGAGTTCATGATGGATTTCAATTATATATTCTACAAGACCTGGGACAAAATTCTTGCAGTGATTAAGCTTATGCCCAACTATGATTTTTTGTACTATTTAAAGGCTCTCAACTCAGATGTAGCTATAATGATTCAATCCATGGTAGGGAACACCGTACCTAGAGATTTTGAAGTAGCAATTAGGGTTTAAAATTGCCTTATACAAGTAAGCAAGTTGGCTATAAGGCCACCAATGCCTCTCTTCCTAGAGATACATCCTCTTACCCCAATTGTTGCTCCAATTCTAGATTCAATGAAGTTTTATCAAATAGAATGTGAGCAAGTTGACAAAATGGGGAGATATAGAGTCTTCTTAAATCCTATAACAAGTTAGTTAAATTAGAGAGGTAACAAGCTCCTCCATATAGGCCATACCAAAATAATAATTAGAATTTTTAGTACACTAGGCTACTCTATCAACCAATCAACAAGGGTAGGGGTAGAAGCCTCAGTCAAGGCAATACAATCCTAACATTCCAAGTAATTATAGAGATATTATGTCAAATTAGAATAAGTATGCTCAATAAGGTCCATGGCAGTTAGAGGGACAATCAAATGAGATGGTGATGGCCACTATTAGAGACATGTATCAAGATCCTAGTTGGTAGCATGCTCCTTCATTTCAAGGTCATGATATAATTCCTCCTCTTAACCAATCCCCCCAAATGAGTCAAGACAACATGCCTACCTTATCATCATTAGAAGCTCAAATCTAATAAAGAAGCATGGGTAGAACACCAAATAATACCACATGCATGAATTTTCAATAAGGGGAATATGTGTTTGAGCATGTAGCAGCCAATATGGGACAAGCTTCATAGAGGACAAATGAACCAGTTATAGATCAAATAAGGGCTAAGAAGAGGATGTTAGAGGACAACCTAGGGAAATCTAGGATTTCTTCATCATCTCCATAGACTAGTCAAAAACCCACTTATTTAGATACAACTGCTAAGGCTCTTGTAAATTAACAAGTGCCCTAACCTCATGGACAACAATAAAGGTTCCCCTTCATTCCTTAGGTTACTCAAATGCCAAGTGATGCTTCCACTTCCAAGGTACATTCTAAAGGTACTAGTCTTCCTTTTAATATTGTGGATTATTTGAAGAAGGATAATGTAACTATGTCCATGTATGAGGCTCTATCTATCTCAGGGCAAAAGGAGAATCTCTAGTACGAGCTCTCTGAGCTTTCTCATGGGGAAAAGATAGCTAATAAATTGAACACTATTTTCATCAATAATAGTCAACCTAACAAATCCCCTAACCAAGTTTATAATCCAATTCCAAGAACAAGTCAATCATAAAATGAGATTCATCTTTCTAAGGTTGTTGAGTCTCCCCCATTTTATCTATCAACCATCATAGGGGATTGTTTAGTACACAATTGCATGATTGACTCAGGAGCTTCAACCTCATTAATTCCTAAAGACATAGTAGACAAGCTTGGGATAAAATATGTGCCTAATAAAAAGGGTGTGATCTAATTATATGGATCCCTTACTAAGACAATATGTATCTTGAAAGATCTACATATTATATTAGTTGCCTGTCTAAATTTTGTCATTAAATAAGATGTAATAGTGGTAGACCTACCTCCATATTTTGCCTTATGCTTGTCTAGGGACTTTACTACTAATATTGAGGGATATTTGTCATAAAATTGGTCATACATGGTTTTTAAAACTAGATATAAAACCAAAGTCACCATTAAGTCTGAGCCTATCACTAGGTTCCACCTAGAACCCTACATGCCCAATCTTGAAAATACCAACTATGTCATATTTGAAAAGTTTAAAGAGGTTTTTAAACAAGAACCCCATGATCATCTTGAAGGCATCTTATCTATATACTTAGATAAATAGGTAGCTGAGAGTCATTGATTTGATATATATAATAACATTGGAGAGACAAACTTAGGAGTGCACTATATGTATGAGAAAGGTGTTACAATACCTTCCATAAATAACACTACTTAAGAAGAGGATAGTATATGGAATTTTTTCTTTGATACATACAAGTTATAGAGTGGAAGTGGAGTGGGAGCCATGTTGACTTCACCCTCATGTCAAAGGTATCATTCTGCTATAAGACTCTAATTTAGTTTTACCTCAAATATAGCTGAATATGAAAATCTCTTGCATGGTTTGCAAGAAACAAAGAAAAGAGGTATCCATCTCCTCAAGGTCAAGGGTGATAGTTAACTTATAGTGAAATAGGTGAGAGGCCTAAGTGTAGTCAAGAGTCACCATTTGAAATCCTATAAGCACTGGGTATGGGACCTCATGGAGGATTTCTTATCATTTAATATCCAGTCTATACCAAGAGAAGAAAACTAGCATGTAGATAGGCTTGACGCCATCAATACGTAATATGAGATATAAAAAGGAGTCAAAGGTATCGAAAGGAAAGATAAGATCAAGATTATATGAAAACTAGTTGTACCTAGTAATGAGGTGAGTTGGCAAGTCTTTGATAATGATGATCAAATCATATGTTTTCTAATGCAAGAGGCAAATTTCTACCATAGGAACCAAGGCAAGTTCCAAAATCAATATGATGATCAAATAGTACAACTAAGATCTAATAAGCTTCCCAAAGGGCTTGTGACATTAGAAATCATCTTCAATGAAGATGACCAAGTAAGAAAAGGGAAAGCATGCATCTCAAATAAATAATAACACTATGAAAGGATAGAGATCTTTAAGGGCAAGTTGTTGAAGCTCAGAAAGGTCAATACAATAGAGGAAAGGGATTAATTTATTTCTTTGTGCTAATAATTTTTTGAAATATTTGCTTGGGAGTACAAATACTTGAAAGGGTTTGACCCCAAACTTACACATCATAGAATTGAATTAGAAATCAATGCCAAACCAGTCAGGTAGAAATAGAGGCTTGCCAACCCAAGAGTAAAAGATATCATGAGAAGATAACTCTATAAATTGATTGAATCTATGATAATATTTCCAATTAAACATTCCTCTTAGGTGGAAAACCTTGTGCTAGTGAGGAAAAAGAATGGAGAGATCAATTATGTGTTGACTTTAGGGACCTCAATAAGGTGTCCCTAAAGTATCATTACCCACTGCCCTCCATGGATCAAATTTTTCAAAAGGTGGCAGGTTTTCAAAAGTCATCATTTCTTGATGTCTATTCTAGCTATAATCAAATCATGGTCAAAGAAGAAGATAGGCATAAGAATACCTTCACTACAAAATGGGGGACCTATGCATATTGTAAAATGCCCTTTGGACTCTCCAATGCTAGATCCACCTTCCAAATATCAATAGATGTTGCTTTTCATGGTCTTTTGAATGATATGGTTTTAGTTTACCTTAATGATATAACAATTTTCTCAAAGAATCCTAATGATCATCTCATGTATTTGAGATTTGTTTTTGATAGATTTAGACAATTTAGAGTTTCTTTGAATCTAAAGAAATGTATTTTTTAGTGCATGAAGGAAGACTTATTGGACATGTGGTGTTCAAAGATGGTTTGTCAATTGATCTAGAGAGGATAGAGGCAATCCTTGATCTATCACTTCCCAAACACAAGAAAGGGTTGTAGAGCATATTAGGTAAGATCAACTTCATTAGGAGGTTCATTCTAGGCTTTGTAGAGATGGTCAAGCCTCTCACTCATATGCTAAGAAAAGGTAAAGAGTTCACATGGAAAAGAGAAGGTAAGAGGAGCTTTGAGTCCATTAGGGAGGCCATATTGCATATGCCCACACTTTTAAATCCATATTTCAATAAGGAGTTATATTTGTATGCCTTTTCCACATTAGCTGCAATTTTAGCTATGCTTATGCAGTAGAATGATCAAGGTCTAGAGCAACCCATTACTTTCTTTAGCCAAGATTTGAAAGGTTATGAATAAAGATATAAATTTTTTGAAAAACATGTGCTTATTTTTTTAAAATTTTTGAATAAATTTAGGCATCTAGTTTCAAATAATAAGATCATACTAATGGTGGCTCATCCAAGTGCAAAGGATTTTATCCTCAACAGAGACTTAAACGAAAAAAGAGTTGGATGGGTCAATAAGTGTGTCAAGTATGACATTGAGGTTAGGATCACAAAGCTAGTCCAATGAAAAGGATTGTGTGAACATCTTGTTGAAGATGTGAGAGAAGAAAAAGAGAAAAACTTGGTAATCTAAAACACTCAATAGGAAGATGAAGATACTCTTCCATCTAGCTAGACACAGGATATTACTATATTTCTCCAAACATGAGAGTGTCCAATGGGTTTCAATGCATCATAAATAAGGAACTTCATGTTTCAATTAGTGCCATACATTCTAATTGATGGAGCTTAGTCTAAAAAATACATTAGAGGTATGATCTTAAGACGTGTTGAAACTAACTAATTTGACAAGTTTCTCAAGCAATGTCATGATAGTCCTCAAGGAGGAAATTTTGTAGCTAGGACCACAGTTGTAAAAATCATTAAAGATGGTTACTTTTGGCCCAATTTATTCATATATGAACATTCATGGGTGAGGAAGTGTTCAAAATGTGCCATGTTTACAGGGGAATAGAAACTAGCTATTATGTCATTGAAGCTAATTCAAGTTGAACATAACTTCATGTAATGGGGTTTGTACTTCATTAAGATTATTAATCCTTCATCCAATGATGGCCATAAGTGGGTATTAACATTTATATACTAATTCACCATATGGGTGGAAGCAATTCCCTTGAAGGAATCAAATGAGATCTCTATAATTGAGTTCTATGAGAGCCTAGTCACCTATTTTGGGGCACCTTCCTCCATAATATCAAATAATTATTTGGAATTTATCATCAAAAAGGTATTAAATTGGTCTCTTAAGTATGGTATCTATCTAACATCTTCATCTAATTATTATTATCCATAAGGTAATCATTAATAAGAACTTGATTTGGATCATTAAAAGAATAATGGAAGATAATCTGAGATCCTAGCACACAAAT
The DNA here is from genome assembly GCA_037957365.1 of Torreya grandis. Taxonomy (NCBI): domain Eukaryota; kingdom Viridiplantae; phylum Streptophyta; class Pinopsida; order Cupressales; family Taxaceae; genus Torreya; species Torreya grandis. The sequence goes on along the minus strand of JARHVA010000365.1, from coordinate 3,599,123 downwards.
TTGAAGAATACCTTAGGGGATGATAGGATCACCCCAAAGAAGGCCATTGGTAACTCATTTTATCTCTTAGTCTCTGGAAGAGAATCAATGCTACCAATCTCATTGGAGCTTCTAGCTTTGGAACTTACACACCAACTAAAACTTCTAGAAAGTGATGCAATAGAGGTTAGAATGAATGAACTAAGAGAATAAGAGGAAATAAGGGATGATTACATACATGGCATGTGGTCTAACTAAATCAGGTCAATATGACCTTTGATAAAATATCTTCATTGAAGACATTCTAGAAAGGTGACAATCCTCAAATGGGATGAGAATCATGCAATACTAGGAAAACACTCCAAGTTTGATAACCTTTGGAGTGGAACCTATGTCATCATAGGATGTAAAGAGAGTAATTCCTTTGATATTTCCAATATGAATGGAGAGATCCTTCCCATTATTATCAATTGGAGGTATCTCAAATTATGCTACTAGTTTCATATCCTCCCCCTTTTACATTAGTAGATAGGTATGTACATTCCTCAAAGTGATTTTACACATTGCTATTTTTTATTGTTATGTTTATAGTTTAGGTTTTTTATTTATATTTTTTTGATTTTTTGTTGTTTTCCCTCCCAATTAATCCAAGGAAGTGTTTCCAAAAGTTAAACATATTCTATTATAATTAGCTTGATCAATGTCTGGGTTCCATGACCAATAGGCTAGTCAAGCCAACTGAGTCACCAAAAATGTTGGCCATTTTGGACCACATACCAAGTTTATATCTAGTTTAAATAGATGAATATGGTCCCAATTGATGAGTGGATCAGGTGGATAAAAGCAGGCTCAATATTGCAAGTGGAGGGATCCAAGTAAGTTTTTTATGGTGCTGAATAGTTGCAAGAATAGGACCAAATTTGGACAACTCCCATGGGATGCCAAGAATTCTTGGAATAAAGTATAAGTGTAAGGGATCCATTTGGCTCTTCATTATGTTCATTAAGACACTTGGGCCTATTAACATAATTTTTGAGTAGGTACTTTGTTAACGTCACCATTATCACGTGTGGATACGTCAAAGAGAATTGGTTATATGGGTTTGTTCACATTTATGCCAAGATTATATGCACCAAGTTCTAGGTCCTCCACCAAAGTGCATCAAAATTTAAAAAGGTCCAAATTTGGCTCCTCAGTCACATTATACATATTTTCCCATACTTAGACATTTTCAAGAAGTTCCACCAAAGTCGAGTAAGCATCCTCACAAAGTTATACCTCACATGTGGATTAGTTTTAGAGGAAATTAGTCACATGGGTTTGTTCATCTAGGTCCCTAGTTTATACATGATAATTTTTAAGCCATTCACCAAAGCAAAACTAGATTTATGCATGTGAAAATTTGTCTCTTGAGTCAAATTTTATTAAGTTTCCATATGATCTAATAGCTAGGATCCATAGAACTAATGAAAATAAAGATAAAATGTAATAATCTAATTGGTCTGAGATTATTTTTGACATCAAAAGTTAAACCTAGGAGCCTTTTTTGACTAAAAAGTATCATCAAACCAAGCTTGAGAATGATCTAGATTGAGCCAATAATGGATATTTCAAGATCAGATAATGTCATCAAGAACTTATAGAGGCAAACACGTAAACCTCAACTACTTCACTGCCAAAGCCAATTATATGAAAATGACCCTTTCCCCACTTTGGCATGCATCAACAAACTAGTCATGAATATTTTCACATCAAAAAAAAATGAAAATGACATGATCTTATTGTTGCATCCACCATAGAGTATCACAAAGAAGATATTGTAATAATATAATAGACTAGAGTGACCTAGATCAATCAAGAAGGGTTTGAGTGAGCTTGATTCATTGAGGTATTTATAAGAGCTTTTAAAATGGATTTGAACTCATTTTATTCCCTTTTGAGCACCAAAATTCCCTCTCTTACTTCCCTTCTACTATAAAAATAGCCTTTGAGCTACTATTTTATATCCCTTAGGTTGGTAAGACTAGACTCTACTAGAATTATATTCGACACCTCTTGGAGTAGTGAATAAAGTCTTTTTCAATCATTTGTTAATCTATATTTAGTGTTTTATGTTTGTTTAATATGAAAATGTGAATTTTATCTTCCTCTTGCATGTTCAAACTCAATCTATGTGTTAGAAACTTTCTTTACAGGTCATATAGTGTGTCTTAGTGTTGATCTCTCAAAGATATAGTAGACAGTCAAATTTAAGTGTCTTTAATCAGACCTTATTTTATTTGCTCCCAAATCAAAGTGTATCAAACTCACCTCTATACAAAACATTGTTGCATAGAAACTATAGTAAGCATTGCATTAGCTTATATCATATTTCATTAGTGTGTTAAATAATCCAAATTCAAGATTGGATCTATTGAATTCTTGGTGCATCACCATAAATTAGAATATGTTTTATTTTATGAAAACTTCTTAACCCTTTTCACCCCAACTAGTTTTTTTGGTTTTAGAAGTAAAGTGCCAAATCATAAAATCTGAGGAGCTAGCCTCATTAAAAAAATCCTAAAGGTTTGGTCTAGTTATAAGCAACCCACAACCTTAGACTATTCCCATGTTAGTCTAGGGTTGAAAGTAGGACTTAGACATTCCTCCTTTCAGCTAGAGTGCTATCTGAATAGCTAACAGGACCTTTGAAAAGTCTCCTTTGATCTTGCACCATTAGATCAACTATACAAATCAAGGTGAACCATCGATCTGCTAGGTCCACTTATCATTTGAATCCCAATAGGTAATTTATAAGGTTAAATTTTACGTTCACATGATCATCAATTTTAATTCCATAGATTAGCCATTGCCAAGGTTAAATTTGATGTTCATGCAACAATCAAATGACATCTTCATGACCACCAAATGATTTCCACATGAATGTCAAATTTAATATTGTAATTTTAACACATGACCAAGGTTAAATTTGACATTCATACAACCATCAAATAAAATCTTTATGACTTTCAAATGATGTCCATGTGACTGTCAAATTTAATCTCATCAACTTGACACATGTCATTTCTTTGAGATTCCCTAATTCTACAAACATAAGCAAAAATGACTTAGAATAATACTTTGAGAAACATGTATAAATGACCCTGCATGAATATTCTAGCGGTCTTAGTATTAGTAAAATATTATTTAGACCTAGGCTAAAAATATATAAAAGAGCTCCTATATTTAATTTTGATAACCTAGCATAGAAAAATATGATTGGGGTGATTGGCTAAAATCTTAAATTAAGATCAAGATATTATGAAAATGTTCTTTAAGTAAGGGTGCCACTTGTTAGTATGTTATTGGTCTTGGGGTGATTATTACAGGGGAGATTGTTTCAATATTTCTATGTGGGGGAATTGTTTTAGACAAAATGTCTGCAATAATTCTCCTAAAGGGTCATTTCATCAGAAAAAATGTCTGAGACACAAAGTCCACAAGAATTTCATCGATGGATTATTTTGGACAAAATGTCTACAACAAATCTCTGAAAGACTCAATTCTCTCAAACAAAATGTTTGAAGGAATGCTTGAAGGGATAGTCTCAAAACAGATGAAGGGCATGATGTTTTAGATTAAATATCCAAAGGAATTGGATGAAGGGTAAAAGGCTTGAGACAAAAGTACCGAAGGGTAGGCTCATAAGACAAAATGCCTAGGACAAAAGTCTTGAAGGGCATCTACAAAGGGTAAAGTCTCTCAGACAAAATGTCCAAAAGAAGGTGTCAAAGGGTGAAATATCTCAAACAAAATGTCTGAAGGAATTGGTTGAAGGAAAAAGTCCTGAAGGGTAAGTGACCACTTAAAAAAGCCTGAAGGGTAACTACAAGTGTCCTAAAGGAATATGTGTCCTTGAAAAAACTTTTGAAGGGTAAGTTAGAGGGTAAAAAGGCCCAGGACAAAATTCTTTAAGGGTTGGTGTGAAGGGAAAAAGGGTATATCAAGAAAATTGTCTGAAAACCAAATTCCATCAAGTAAAGGACCCACAGACCCAATTCCTTCAATGGAATTATTTTATATAATTTGTCTAAAATAATTTCTCTAATATAGATAGGTTCATGACAAAAGTCCCAAAATAATAAGTCCCAAGAAGATAGTAAAGTTGGCCCATAAAAATATAATGCTACAATAATTAGCTTGAAGTAACAAACCTGATAGAATAGAATATTTAGTCCATGAAAACACAATAATAATGCCATATTACCAAAGTATAAAAGGCCAAATGATGATCCTTTCCTAGAATTTGTAAAAAGATATAGAAGAGGGGGGGCTCAAAATCAAGACAATGATCTAAAAAAAGTGGGTCCCCATTTCTTTAGGGGGAAAAGGGGGTGTGTTGGGTATGACAACTCCAACATTTTTAAGAAAGAAGGATAGTGGTGAAAGAATTGGATATTTTGTTATTATATTATTTTATTTATTATGGTTTCTCCTAGGATGTTAATTGATAATAAGAATAGCTATGTGTATCCTAAATAGGACTGAGTGATTTAGAGGTATTAAGAAAAACCATATGTTTGAGAAAATACTTGGATTACTTGAAAATATTTTGCCTTAAGTCTAGTTTTCATTAAGAATATCTCTTTGTATTTCCTCTATATAAATGAATACATACTTTATTACTATAAAATAATGAAATATATACACCAGTGTGTTATAGTTTATGTACAAAGTCAAATAATCATTAAGGTTGTTTCCTTACATGATTAAAGCATTTCTAAAATGATTTTTTTTTTAAAAATAGTACAGCCTTACTTGTGGATGGATGTGGTTAAAGTATTGGATCATTTATTAGTAATGGAGTTTTTATTTTAGTTTTAAAAAATTCCTTAGATGGGTTCTATTTTTATGACTGATGTGGGTTTGGTCCTACTATAATCCTTGAATGGATGTAGAATCTAGCAGAAGGGAATGTTATCATTTCATTATTATGAATTGGTTAATCTAGATTTTCACTATGGTTATGTGTAGGTTAATAATGAAATTGATGTGATTAAGGAGAGGTTGGGTTAATTTATTAGATATTTTGGATAGCAATACCAATTATGGTTGTTGGTTTTTATTGAACCCCAATATTTATTGTGGCTTTTAGATTTGAGGTGGTGATTTCAATGACTAGCCTTGATATTTATATAATTAAATTCATGCTTGTTGGTTTAGGTTTGGTACATATTGATATGATCTTTGTATTTAATTCATATAATTATTTATGTACAAATTATGGGAAGCATAATTTAAAAAATGATTTAATAATAGAGCCGCACTAGGAATTCCTAAATTCCTTCATATTAATGGTAAAGATCCCATTTGACTTGAAAATAAGACTTGTTCAATTTCATCTCCATCTTCTATAGATTCTATATCTTTTATAATGTTATCCACATTTGACCAAATGAATTGGTATCTAATTTAGCCTTGTATTTAAATAATCAAGGCAATATGAAATCAAAATATCTTATTATCATTGATTTTTAATCATCCATTCTATTGTTGGATCAACAATGATGTTTGAGTTGAATGATCTAAGTATAAGAGTAAAAAATGTCACTTTAAGTTGGGTCAGTTCTCCTCCAACTTTTTCCTAGTCTCTAGAATTGGAAGTGGGGGTCTAAGAGAAACAACTTATAATAAGGTTAAAGGGTAGATTCCCCATGTGGTTTGTGGGTATCACTCTAGGCACACTCCTTATATGGATACATGGCCATGTCAAAGGTCAAATCCCTTGAATTCAAGAACATTTTTAATATTCTATATGTTTTAAATTACTTAACAAAAATGAAATTACCTTCAAATTAGGTTATATCTGAGTTGCCCTAAAAATGTGCCAATTTTTCTATTTTTTAATAATTTCATCCACTAATAGCATTTAAAAGTTCTTAATTTATGTTATAAGTTATTGTAGATGAAGTTTTTTCATAACTAGACATAGGATTAATTACTTCATATCTTTATTATTGATTAAAAGTCACATCATTTATTATAACAATAACCACTGCATGTTGATTCTCATCAATAAGTGTCTAATTTATTCCAAAAGCAATTGACACAAGAAATTTTTATTTATTAATGGATGCAAAACTAATAGTTTTAGATTAATCTTATTTACCCATAGGCATAGGAGTAGTGAATTATTTATGACAAGACCATTATTAAATAATTTTAAAATTAATAAATGAAGCATAAAATTGAAGTAATAATACCTCAGAAAGGATAAATCCACAAAATGTGAGAGATAGTTTTGAAGTGGTAAACTAAACTATTCAGAATAAAACCCATATTTATATTAAGAAGGATTTCCAAAAAATACCTTCATAATACTAACTTATAAGAAATAATAATATATAAGAAGAAAGAGAGCTTAAAATATCAAGTGAAGAGTAGAGGAGCAAAGGGATCTCTAAATAGAAGAAGATAATAGATGGGGATTTACAAAAAATCCCATAATGACCTTACAATACATCTTCAATGTGTGACAAACATTCTTATTCACTAAAATGTGAAGGAAAGTGTGTGACATGTGGGGGTAGGAGTTAGTTGTGCAAGTAACTTCCAAAATCTTAGAACATAAAAAATATATGAGAGACACCTCATATAATGTTGATTTATGTGAATAAAAAATCCATGTTATTATAAAATCTATACACTCCTAAAAACTTAGTAATTAAAAAGATTATCCAAAATAAAGGGTTATCCTAACACTCCCCATTAAAATTTATTAGGGGTTTAAGAAAAGGGGGAGAGGAAACATTACTAACTTCCCAAATTGATGATAATTTTATTCAATCCTAACTTTTTACAAAGATTAAAAATTTGTCTTTACATAATGTCTTAGTGAAAATAATACACTTGCTCTTGAGTGGGATAAAAAGAGATAAGAATTTGATTGCTTTTAATAAATTTATGTTAAAAGTGATTTTGAGTCTCAATGTGCTTCGAACTTGCATGGAGAAATATATTCTTTGGTAAGTAAATTTCACTTTGATTATCACCAAAAATTGGAGTAGGAGAAGTTTGAGGGTGGCTCAAATCTACAAGAAGTCTTTGAAGCTAAATACCTTCCTTGGTAGCATGCTTATAATTTCTATACTTAGCTTTGGTGGAAGACAATGATATAATAGTTTTATTTTTACTATTCCAAAACCCAAGGGTAAACAATAGGCACTTGTGGATTTATGATCATTAGTATCACCATCCAAATTAGAATATGAACAACTTTCCAAATAAAAAGTGTTATTCAAGGAATAATCGATGCCAAAAGTTAGAGTACCTTTAATATAACTAAGAATTATTTTAACAAATTTAATATGAGTAGTTTTAGTTTTTGACATAAAATGAGAAACCAATCCAACAAAAAAAAAGTCTCAAGATGATTATGAGTAAGATAATTGAAACTTCCAACTAATTTCCTATATAAATTAGGATCAACATTTTCAATTTCCATGTCATTAAGAAATTTCAACAAATTTCACAAGGAGTAGAAATGGGTTTATATGACAACATATTAATCCTATATAATAATTCATATTCATATTTATATTGAAAAATGGAAATGTTATCCTTTTATTGTCCAACTTGAATGCCTAAAAATTAGTGTAAGAGACCTAAATATGTCATTTCAAAGGTATTATTTAAATCATTTTTAGTGCAAGAAACCATTGAAATATTAATATAAATTATTATCAAGCCATAAACATATAAAAATATGATAACTATTTTATTGGGAGTGTATTTGAAAAAATATATTAGGATCATTGGAGTTATGAGTAAATCCTTTAGTTATAAAAAAATTATAGATTTTAGAGTACCAATCTATAGGTGATTATTTCAGACCATAAATAGCTTTGTTTAACTTGAAAATAATATTCTCATTACCTTTCTTAATGAAACTAGGAGTTTGAGACATCTAAATTATTTCATGAAAATCACCATTTAGGAAATAACTCTTAATATCCATTTGATAAACATTCCAATTAATTTGACCAACTAAAGCTATAATTTTTTTAACTATGGGCATCTTAGCTATGAGTGAAAAAGTTTCATTACAATAAATTACTTTAATTTGAGAATTAAAACTAGAAAAAATTAAGCTTTGTATTTTTCTACTTGATTATCATAATTTAACTCAATTTTAAACAACCATTAATAACACACCAAATTGTGACCTTTAGGGAGAGGGACTATGTCCCAAGTTTGATTAGAGCTCAAAGAGTTGAATTCATCATGCATTGATTTTTCCCAATGAGGGTGACCTTGATATTGTTTAAGTTTGTAAGGATCATTATTTTTCATAAGTTTATACATCAAAGCATAGTTCAATTTTTATTCTTAGTTTTATGAGTATTATTAAGATTTACATCAATTTCATAAGCTTTTAGAATTGTTTTTGCCAACTTAGGCATAGATTTATGTGGATTAATACTAGAATAAGGAGTTTTAAACTTAGGAGTAATAAAATCACTATGTAAAATATAAATTTTATCATCACCTAAATCAAAATGAAAAAAATATAAAATAATATCAAGAGAATCTGAATTAGAAACACAATCAAGTACATGATTTTAAATAATTATTACATATATTTTAATCTCTTTTTATAGTTTGAGTATCCTAGACTCTATAAGATTTTTATGATTCGTAATATAAAAAAGATAATTTTTTTTGTTTCTAAATCTAAATGTTTATGTGTTTCCTTAAGAATATGAACAAATGCATCACAACAAAAAACAAGCAAATGTTGCAAGTTAGGTTTTAACCCACTCTAAGATTCTTTAGGGGTGATGTTTAATAAAAATTGAGTGGGATTCATATCAATGAGATATAAAAAAATACATAGCTTCAACCCAAAAAAATTAATGCAATATACACCTAGCCATTTTAGTGATTGTTCTATGTTTACATTTGGCAACACCATTTTGCTTAGGTGTGTAATAAGTAGTATTTTCATGTTTAATAGCATGTTTATTACAATATGAAATAAAATCATTACTAACATATGTAGCACCATTATCAGTTCATAAGATACAAAAAGAACAACTGGATTGATTTTCAACAAAATCCTAAAATTTAATTAAGTATATAAAACTTGATTTTTAGTTTTTAATAAATAAATAAAAAATCACGCAGTGTAATCATTAACAAAGGTTAGATCATATTTTTCACCATTAATAGAAGGAGTTTGAATAGTACCTAGAATATCACTATGAACTTAATGAAGTTTTTTTAGTTTCATACCAATATTTTTTTTATGAAAACATTCTCTATGAATTTTATTAAGCATGCATACACTACAAATAGAATTAATTGTATATATTATATGAAAAACATGCAACATGTTGACTTTATGTATAAGACAAATATTTTGGCAATTAATATGTGTCAATATTTCATGCCATATGTTACCATCAATATAAGAAATCAAATCATAAGTAGAAAGGGAAGAAGATAATTTAGTAAAATTAAATAAGTTGCTATTATTTATAAAAGTGGTAGTAACATTTTACAAATATGGATTAGTTGATTTAACATAACAAGTTTAATACAATAATACTACTTTATAGTCCTAGTTTCATAATTTATTAATAGAAATAAGAATCAATTTTAAACTAGGAACAATAAAACATCATATAATCACCATTAGGTATTTTAAAAGCTAATATAGCTTCAACATTGTAAGAAGCATGATTTATAAGACTTAAATGATTGTTAGAAATATATGACTTTAAATAAATATATAAAGAAAAATTATATGTTATATGTTGAGTAGAACCAAAATAAACAATCCATTCAACATGAGAAGCACACAAAGCCCAAGTAAAATAAGCTCTAGTATTAGACTTATGTTTTTTTTGAGTCTTATAATTATTATTAATAACATTGTCTTTGATTTTAATATTACTATTTTGAATATCCCATTTCTTCCAAAAACAATGATCTTCATCATGAATGTTTTTATCACAATAGTTGCATTTTAAATTTTTCTTAGGTTTTGAGTTAGATTTATGTCTTTTTTGTCATTTGTGTTGTTTGAATTAGCATATTCTTTTCTATTCTTATGTTGGTGTTTAGACACAAAAGCATGTTCATTGGTTTTAAAAACACCAAATTGAATTAATTTTTTAATTCTTGACACAACAAATTTTAAAATAAATCAAATGTAAACTAAATAGATAAAATATCAAGTTAGGAATGAACATTTTTAATAATCTACCAAAAGTGTCTAAGCAATAATTTTTTCATGACAATGTAAATTAAACTCAAGTCTGGATGTTTACCACCTAAACTAGTCAATTGAGAATGCAAAGAGTGAAGTCTTGTTAAAAAATCATCCATATTTTGAATGCATCATACTTTAAATCAAAGAGTTGATCCTAAACTGGAATTTTCCTAGATTCATTCACAACATCATAAAAATATATAAGTTTAAACCAAACATCAGATAAAAGAATACAACCATCAATGTGCACATGCAATTCAAGTGTGTTTACCCTCTAAAAGCACACTAAAACCTAAGGCCTTTTCATTTTTTGCCTACCATTTTTATTGAATGTTGATGGTAAATTTTTCATTGATTTTGGGGTTTTTACCCTTTACAAACACACTAAGTGTTTAAAAGTGAAAATATATTGCATGTGATATTAACAAAAAATGTAATTGATTGAGTTGATTTTAAATAAGAGAAAAAAATGAGTCGTTATGTTTTGAAAGCCAACTCAAACCTAGAAATTGAGAATGCATAAAAAACACCATCCTAATTAAAAGGCATATTAGAGTGTTTAAATGCTTAAATATAGATTTATATGTTAAAATAGTCTTATACACTTGACAAATATCACTCAAGGACATACCCTTCAATTTTGGACCTTCTTTATAGCCAATAGGCTTGCCTTTGCCATCCCACTAGGTTTAAACTCTTATATTATAATCCAACCCTAATATTTTGATTACCTAGATCACCTATAATCCACAATATGCTTGAATTATGATATGTGTCCTTAACTATTAGTTACATAGCTTTACAAACCTTACATCTTCTTGGATATTTGCATTCAAACTTGGATAATAGAGTTGATGCCACTATCCTAGTTCTAATACAAGTGTCTTTTCCTTATAAACACTCAAAATTTCAAATATTTTAATATGTATGGGTTGACCTAATAAGTTTCATTAACCCTTCCCTGGGAATATTTTCAAAATGTATTGTATAAATACAAGATAAATCCAACTCATTATTCTTTTAGAAATAACAAACAAGCACTTATTCAATATCATTTGATACATTTTATAGTTAAGTTATACTAACCTATTCTTAATTATTTCTATATCAATCATAGGATCAATAATATTACAAATTTAAATCATTCAGGTAACAATCATGAGTAATATTTGTTAAGTTATAAACTAGATCACTACATGAACTTCTATATATTATATTTCACCTTTGTGCACACATAAGACAACATATAGAAAAAAAATACATGTGTTTAAGGCCTTTTTGGGAGTATTGGCTATGTATGTAGTGCTTATTGATTGAGGGGTCCTTGAGGTCAAATAGACTTCATGATCCCAATAACCCATTTTTAATAATGTAATCTAATATAGGGTGAAGAGCTAGGCTTGAGATATATTTTAATATTGAGAACCTATGTGCACAATTTTAAGACAATCCAAAAGTTGATAAAAACCAAGAAATACCCAAGTAAAAGTTTCAATCAACAATAAATATTTCATACATGATAGATGTGTTGAAACACGAAAATTATCATCGATGCAAGTGTCCCATAGACAACACAAGTGTCTATGCTATACAAAAAAATAATTTTCAAAATTTTATGAGTGAATCAAAATATTTAGCCAATACATTTCTATACCTACATTGCTTAGATCTACCTAAGCATTAGTGTATAATCTAAGTAAATTTTTTCATTCGTATTATTATTTTTTGAATATCGAATGTTGTAATTTATATATTTGACACATGATTAGATTAAATATTTATTATCATAATATATGTAGAATATAAATTCATTAATTGGACTAATTTTTAAAATTATAATCCTTACTTCATTGTTTGATTATGATACTTTTTATGTTAATCCTTATTTCCAAGAAGGGTTAAACATTTGGTTTTACCCTCATTTTTTATTAAGGTTTTGTGCTCATACATTTGAAATTTAGTATTCCTTGGTTGGTGTATTTTGGCTTCCTAACAGGTCCATTTAACATTCCTTAGAGGTTTTTCTACTCAAGTTAGTATACTCAAAAACCTCTTTTTCACCTAAATCTTGTACATATTTTTTAATTTTTACAATTTACTATTTTTAGTAAATATTGGCATAAAAGGAAAATGGTGTACTTGTTTTATAATTAATTTTTTTAATTAAAAATAGTATTTAAATAAAAACCCCTCTCTTATTTCTTAAAAATATTATTTATTTAACATAATTATTGATTCTTTATTGGGAATATTTTAGGGTTTCACTTATAAAATATTGCATATTATTTTAGATAATTTTGTATTCATAACAACTTAATATTCAAATTTATTATATTTTTTTATATTCTTGTTGATATAATAATGAACCTCTTTTCCATTTTTAAAATTATCTACATTTTTTTCAAATTGTTCACTTTACTAGTTTTAGTACATCATGACATATAATGCACAAAAAGAATACTTTTTTTTAAATAATTTTATAGGTTTTTCTTATTTTTGATATTTAAAAATAATAATTCTAAAATAAGAAAATACCCATCCAATATTCTAAAATTTCTACATCCTTATTGTGCAGAACCTACCTTATCTTAGGGTTTTCAGCCTTCAAGGTTTTTAGATTTTAGAAATTATTTGGTTCTAGTTTTTATAATATTATTAGAATATTTTCTATAATTTATATTTTTATCCTTTAATATTCTCATCTTAGTCTTTGAAACATTTAAAATGTATAAAAATTAACATCTTAGTCTTTGGTACATTTAAAATGTATAAAAATTAACCTCTTTCTCCTCCTAACCCTAAGGAGGGTGATAACTCACATCCCTATAATTAGGTCCATGATATAACTACTTAAAATATTAAAGTAGCCATCATTATAATCCTAATATAAGGTAACCAATATACAACTCCTCAAGCCCATCCATCTCCCACATCTCCTCTAGCTAGTGTGTGTATGCATATTCAATCTAATTTCCTTATGGTTTATGATTGTGAATCCCTTAAAGATTAAATAATTACTATAGAAGGATAATGGAAGAGTTAAAAAATCAAAATCAATATTTGGTTTTAGAGATCACATTATTTAATAATCAGGTCATGTCTACAAAAAATACAAAATATGCTAGTTTAATCATGTTTTTATATCTTTATCTATAAATGTTGTGCCCAATAAGGTATCATATAAAAATAAGAAGCTAAAATGTAATTCATCTAAAATAAGTTATTCACTATGTATAAAAAAATATAATAATAATAATTCAAGTGATATTCTAAGATAAATGTTTAGAAACAAGTTGATAAAACTACCCCCTCTAAATCGTCTAAGGAGATTAAAATATTATTTTGCATATCATAGAGCACATGGGAATCATACATATGGTTGTTTATATTTTAAGGATAAAATACAAAAATTAATTTATAGTTGTGATCCCATCATTGATAAATAAATCAAACCACCCACTCACATTATGAGTTCATTTTATACAACATAAGTTCCAAAAAACAAGTATGGGTAAAATAAGATAATTCAAGGCAAAAGCAATCACAAGTGCAAAAATTAGAGAAATAAAATATTCAAAAGAAAAATATAGAATAAGAAATATTATAAAAATATCAAGATGAAAAAGAAAAATTATAAAATTTAAAAGATGAAAAGGAACAGTTACAAAAAGAAATGTTACAAAAAGAGTAATTGACAAATCAATTTCAATATAAGCAAACAAGCATTCTTAAAGTAATATTTATAAAAAAGAGGTTAAGAAGAAATATACACATGAAAAATCTATATTTTTAAATGTGGATACAAGGGGTAAAATTAAAATCCTTTCCTCATATCACTATACTTTCACTATCACTTTTTACATAGATGGAAATAACTTTATAGATATCAAGGTTATAGACTATCAAGATATAAATTTTTGTTCCATGTAATTTCTTAGATTTCTTGGAAATAAGAGTTAACAAATAAATGAAACTAAGTAAATTTCAAAAACTATGTAAATAATTTAGTTAAGAGCTTCATTTTATTTGATACAATGTTCTCATACTTTTCATGTCATTTTTAATTCAAGTGCATATAATTTTGTGCTTGGAAAATCATGGTTACAATCAATAGGAGCAATAATTGATATAAACAAAGGTTACATATAATTTGAACATGAAGGAAATATTACATCATTTTTCAAAGAAAGAGTATATGTAGAACAAAATAAATAGAATGAAAGTATATCTTCAAATACAAGTAATGGAATATATATAAAGGAAAAAGACATAGTACATATTACAAAGAAAAAAATAGAAATTTCAACACCACAATATGGGATAGATATTTTTTCATATCTAAATACCAAAGTAGATAATAATTGAATTCTACAAAATTGAGATGATGATACTACATATTGGTATGATCTTCATGATATTGATTACATAAAATATGAATATGATATAAATGATATAGGGCCCTCACAGGGGCATGTCCTTGATGAGATTATTCACTTCTAGTATCACATCTCCATTGTCTACAACACCCTTAATAATAATACTATTATTAAAAATTTCAAACATTACAAAAAATTAAAAAAAAAACACAAATATTCAAAAAAATACAAAAACATTCCAATAAATCAAAAATATAAAAAAATAGCATTGTAGATGCATACTAGATTTTTCATATGGTGTACGGTACCTGAGTGTGTTATAGGCATACATTAGATCTATGATGCATACAAATGTAGATGTTGGACCTTTATTATTATTGAATGACACATAACATTGGGGGTATCTTACTTATATGTTATCATGATTGAGGCAAGATCTATTATTTTATGATCATTTCCATTTGAGATTATATGCTTACATTTACACATGCCTATACTCATGTTACATTTTTACATAGTGTACTTTGAAATGTTATTCTACATAACAATTTTTTCTAAGATATGTATGCAAGGGTTGGTATGACCTTCTTATTTTAGTTGCTTCTACTTTATTTACTTCATGTATTCACATGGATTACTTTAGTGTAGTTATTATTTGTGTCTTTATATTAATTGTGCAACATTTCAACATTTTCCTTGATTTTTGGACATAATGACCTGAGTATTGTTTGCTTCTTTGGTTTATGGACATTTGCATATGTCCTCATCTTGAGTGTGTAGAATTTGAACATGCCCCTTGTTTGTGGTCTCCTTAGACCCCACTTTACATGATTTTTGAGTGATATTATGTGTTTGATTGATTTTATTTTGAGTTTGTTATCTTGTAATAAATTCCATGATCTATATCATGCATATTAGAGATTGTATGCATATTGAGAGCTTCATTAATATATTTACTTTGACATGATATTGTTATATACTTATTTACTACATGGTGCACATAAATACAACATAGTCATCTTATATTTTTGAGATAAGATGACTATTAATTTTTCATTCCCCTCATATAAGAAGGGGGTCATATCATTAGTTTCATGCCATAGATACATTACTTCACGTATATACAATTGACAAATTTTGATTTAGTTTACGTGATTCAGATATACATTTAGGATAAAACTTTATTCATTTCACATAGATTTGAAATAAAGTTTTCAGATTTATGATACATATTATACACATTTTAAAGCACAGAGGTTACATTTTTCTAGATAATTTATATTTAGACACATTCTAAGGTGTATATTCCATGAAAATACACCAAATCATAGGTACATTATTCATATTTTATCAATATTCATGTAGCGACCCTACCAAGATGCACCATTTTGATATTCATATAATGTAATAATTAGCTTCTTTAATTAGTGTGATAAATATTATGCACTCTCAATGGACTTGTAACTACTATTATTTTTTATTGATATAGTTACACCATTTTACTCATGAGAGATTAGATAAATTATGTTACATTTGAGTTGTGTGATTGAGATTCTAAGTTATTAGTAGACTTGGCACAACTCACCATAATATCAAATTGGGGGCATTATCAACTAAAAATTCCACTCTTAACTTATCCAAGGTTCAATTTTTAACCTCTTTCTAAGGATTTAGCAAGAAAGCATCGTTACCAAATCAAAGTATTAAGGGGAAACATGGTTGCATCAACACACATGTGTACTCCTTCCTTGATCATTTTCAGATTATATGCAATAATTAAACCTATTACATGCTTTTAGTTATAGGTAATATGCATAAATAAATTTCAAACAAAGATCATAAAAATAAAGGTGTGTCATATACACCTTATTGCACTTTTTATTTCTTTTAAACTAGTAAATTCATCTTTATGTATTACTATATTTAAGGGGGGTAAATTTTAGATTCTTAAATATATATTTATATGTTAAAATAGTCTTGTGCACTTGAAAAATATCACTCAAGGATATACCCTTAGATTTAGATCTTCCTTGCAATTGATAAGTGCACCTTTGCCACCACACTGGGCATAAATGCTTATCTTGTAGTTTGACCCTAGAATTATGATTACCCCGATCACCTATAGCACATAATATAATTGAATTATGATATATATCCTTCATTATTAGTTATAAATATTTGAAAACCTTACATATTAAAATATAGTTACATTCAGACTTGGACAATAGCATCAATTCTACTGTCCATGTCTTAATGCAAGTTTACTTAATTTATAAACACTCAAATTTGTAAATATTTAAATATGTATGGGTCAACCTAATAAGTTTTATTAATAATTTAATAGGATTATTTTCAAAACATGTTGTATAAATTCAAGTTAAATCTAACTCATTATTCATTTATAAAATATTAACAATAAACTATTCAATCTCTTTCATTAAATTTCATAAGTGAGTTATACTTCCCTATTCCTCCCTATTTCTATATCAATCATAGGATCGGCCATATTACAAGTTTGAAGAATTAAAATAATAATGCATGAGAAATATTTTTCAAGTTACAAGATAGATCACTACATGCACTTTCATGTTGTATATTGCACACTTGTGCACACATAAGCTAACACAAAGGGGAGAACTACATATGTCTAAGGCCTTATTAAAAGTATTATCCATGTAAGAATAAATCATTCATAGAGGTGTACTTGAAGTCAACTCAACTTGGAAAGGTAACCTAACATAGGGTTAAGAGCTAGTGTTTAAGCTATATTTTCATATTGATATCTTGTGCACATGATTTGAAGGCACAATCTAAAAGGTGATAAAAAATCAAGAAAGACCCATATGGAAGTTTAAATCAAAATTTAATATTCCATACATGATATATGTATTGAAACATGGATAGTAACATCAAAGCAAGTGTCCTTAGGGTGATGCAAGTGTATGTGTTGGCCAAAAATCTATTTTTTTAGAATATGACAACTAGACCATAATCTTTAGATAGTTTATTTCTACACCTTCCTTGCTTATATACACCTATGCATTAGTGTATAATCTATGTAAAATTTCTCCTTCATATTTCTATTATTATAATATTTAATGTTAAACTTTCTATATTTTGCATGTGCTTAGATTCAATATTTCTTATCAAAATAAATGTAGAATCTAAATTCATTAATTGACATGCTTTTAAAGAGTAGAATCCTTAATCCATTGTTTTATTAGGATACTCTTTGTATTAATCCTTATTTCTAAAAATAGTTAAACAGAGGGATCAAGAGGTCAATCAAGATGATAAAGTTGACTTTAAGGCAAATGACAATAAGAAACTTACAAGGTAAAAAAATGGGTTATGTTAAAGGTTTTTAATGGATGCACAACAAGAAATTTAAGTGTTGATGATTATAAATAAATTTCCAAAACATTGATTTAATGAATAATGAGAAGACAAATATATGATTTTATGAAAAAGTTTAATATGAATAAATCATGAATTGTTTTTGAAAAGTATTAAAGAAAGCTTTAGTTTTGAAAAGAAAATGGAAATTACATCTAAATGAAATATTATGATTTGAAAGTGAGGATTTTATTTATTAGCATCTATATGCATTTTTTAAAATTTTAAATGTTACATCCTATCCCACTCTACAAAAAATACTTGAATATTAGTAATGGATATGGAACCAATATTTTTCTATTATATGACTTTTAATATTATATCTGGATATTTATGTTGTATGATTGGTAGTCATATTGTTTTTTTTTTAATGATAAGTTATATTGGAGGACATTTTCATATATTATGAATGTATTATGATCATGTTGACTGTAGTTTCATTTTTGAATTGATTTTCATTATAATAGTTTATAGATAATTATATCTATTTTGAGTACTTGATTATTTAGTTATAATCTCAAACTAACTACCTTTTATTTGATCAAGGTGGTTCCATGACTATCTCTCCCTAAAAATTAGTACAGAGGGAGAGTATCATCAGAAATGAGGGTGGAGATATCAACATTATGGATAGAAAGAGTAGAAAGGAACCCGTACACACATACTTCTACTCTTGCTTGTTGAAAGGAAATTAGTTTTTGATCATTAGTTATTTCTATGATTATTACTATTATATATTTGCATTGATTTTGAGTTGATTATAAACTAAAATGGAATGGATATGCTTGTTGGTAAAATTATCTAATGATGTTAGTATACATTGTAGTCTAAACCATTGTATAACATTATTGCAAGCTAAACTTGGGCCACTATGTCATAATTATAATAGTCTTATGTTATGCATTTAAAAAAAATATAGAGTCTTGTGTGTTTATCATGTTAATTTTGTTGTAATTTTATACTAACCCTTTTTGTGGCCTAAGGAGGGGAGAATAAGTAAAAAGGCACCTAAGATAATTATCTTAAATAATTTTTTTTTGAAACATAGGAAATTGGTTTTTAGTCTTATGAAAGAATCTAGTAGTTTCTTTTCCATGCACATTTCAAACCAAAAAGGATTAGGTCTTTATGTTACTTTGATGTTAGGTTGACTACTCCATTTGGTAAAATAAAACATTTTTCATGTAGCTTCCATGCCTAAAAATAGGGTTAATGACTGTAAATTAATAGAAAATGGAATAGATCATGCATCAATGAATTCAAGTTTCATTATGGTGATCTCACAGAGTTGTAGGATAACTACCAGGTCATGTAAAACATAGAGAAGGGATTGAAATAAAATAATAATAAAGAATGAGGAAAAAATACAAAAGAAATGAGCTTTTATAAAGAAGTATAAAGAGGCTACCAACACCTGCATTGGAATGATGAACATTGCAATAATAAGGCAAGTAAAGATTTGAATTTGGAAATAGAAAATGTATGGGTTTTGATTTATAAACTTAGATCCATTTGGAAGCAAAATAATGAATGTTTGACCTAGGTTAGTTTATACCATGTTTGATTTTATATGTTGGTATATCTCTTTATAAAGTAAAGGGTTTCATATTTATAACCCTGGGGATAGAACTCAGTTCCATCCATACACTTATTAAAATGATATTGAGTCATTTACTTTAAATAAAATCAAGGCATAATAACTTATAAATATAATTTGTGAGATACATTCACTACAAACATTTGATATGTGCACTACTAGGGATGTTAATGACTAGTATATTGTAGTATAGTGTGAATTTCTCTTGTTAGATAGGGAATCATGTATCTTTAATTCATCTTCAATGAGTAGGAACCAGGGCAAGTTATTTAATTAACTATGTTTTTCACCAAATAGTGACAAGATGTTATGTCTTTTATAACCTACAGAACTACTATAGAATTAAGGACTTATCTTGAGTTGATAAATTCCATGGTATGCATTGCACATAACCACTTATTACATATTTTAGAGGGATTGAATGTATAGTTCTATGTGATTCATATATGAACTGAAATGAAAAAAATATATGTCTTGATAGAGGTTATCATTTGAAACTTATGCAAACTTTTATGATTAATATAATATTAATGAAATAAAAAAATCCTTGATTATTATAAAGGAATTATCAAATATATGATAAAGCTATTTCGATGGTATTATGCAAAATCTTAATACATATGAAACCTATAGATGCAACTTATTTTATTATTTAGTATTATGTTGAGGTATTCAATATATAAAGCTACCTGTACTATAGTTATTGGTTTCCTATTTAAATACAAACACATAAAACACACACACACACACATACACACACACACACACACATTTGTACATATGATCATGCATAAATACATGACCAAATTTTTATACTTTAGTAATTAAACTAAACTTTGAAACTTATATGTTAGTTATTCATTCATAGCTATAGGAAGTTAGCATAAATTTTGACAGTGCTATTAGTGTTGACCTACATGGAAAAATGGATATCTAGGTTGAAGATGTTTTAGTTGTAATTATGTTAGAGTGTTAAAATAATTTGACTAGTTTTGTGTACTGAAACATACCTTTAGGTGTATTTATTTCCTTATAAGAATTCTTCCAGAAGATATATAAACTATAATATAGAATGTGCATGTGTGTGAAAAATACTTTTTAAATAGTATAAACATAAGATTTATCTAGTTTTGGGTTTATATATTAAAAAAAAGGTTTGAATGTTGTCTAAAAATAAATAAGATAATTAATATATGTTCTAGTAGGTAATCCTAGGGTATATTTAAGGGAACCATTTTGGTTTTTAAAAAAGTTAATACACAATTTGTATAATGATGAAAAGAGATAAAAAAAAGTGTGAAAATCCTTTGAGTTGAAAATAAATGTAATTAGTACCTATATTTTCATGATTTAGGCATATGGTTATGATTATAATTGAGATATACAAATGTTATTGATTAATTTAAATCTATATATATTATATGCACCAATAATAATATATTATGAGGTAAAACAATGAGATTTCTATAAATGATGGATGATTTTACCTTTTATTGTATAGATAAAGTAGAGATATATCTTATTTGATTTTTTATTTTATGTTACAAATCTATAGTAGTTATGCCTTTAAAAACTAGTTAATCAAATTATGATGTGCATACTTAATTTGATAACAAGTGATAAGTATATGAGTTTATTGTTATGAAACATATATATATATATCTATCATTTGGTATCTTATGACAACATGAGATTCATTAGCATATAGTGTGTGTGTGTGGAATTGACTTGGATCCATGAGAGATCTGATTTTCATAATGAAAAATTTGCCAAAGTAATATTATAGTTGAGACTTTGTATTTCCACTATAATTTATATTTTACATGTGTATGATACTATCATATTAGACAAAGGATTATTTCCCATGGTCTATGTGACTACTGCATGTATTAGTGATTGTACACACATGGGTTCTAGTTGAATTCTTAACATCCAAACTAATTTTATTTTCCCCTTTGTGAATATAATAGCCATTCCCAGTGGGGAGGTGTGTGGGAAACCGATAATCTATGGTTAGAGAAAAACCACTTGGATTATGCTTTCCCTATCTTCAACTACTCAACCATTGGAAATCATACTCATGGATATTTGTATGGATCATTGAGTTGTTTATGAGTCATATTTATACTAATGTACATGTTATATTATATATTTGGCTTTATATTGAAATGTAATGTATAGTAGATTATTATTGATGACTATTTATCATAATAGTGGCTATAAGATTTGTGGATTATAATTCTAAATATTATAATATTAGTGGTTGTATACTTATTTATAGTTGTATTTGTGGATTATATCATATATTTGATATACTTGACTCTTTATATTATTCATTTTATGATAAATATTCATCTTGTATTCTGTTAGAGGTTATTTGAAAATGAAATGGATCATAGTATTAAAAATTGGGTTGATACAATTCTATATTTATTACTTTTAATACATTTGTTATTCAAATATTAATTATATATATGATTTTGGATGAATTTATAATTAATATATATGTAATTTTTAAAAAAATGTGTAACATTTATGTAACCCAGATGGGGTCCTAACATTGTGATATTATAGCCATGTTTAACACTCAGACTTAATGAGTCCACTAACACAAAATTAATTCTCCTAATTTTAGTGAGGATAATGGTGGGAGGAAAATAAAGTGAAGATGATAATTTAAATGTGAACCCTCAAGTTGATCCTAATCAACTAACAATAAAACAAGCTGTAAAATTGGACCAAATACTCACTGTCATGTATGAGACTAGAGACATGATATCAGTTCTAGAGCAAGAAGTTCATAGACCAGAGGAGGAAAATGAATAAGAAATTATATAATAATAACCATATTATTAGGAAGATCCTCAAGATCAGGGGCATGTTGAATATCAATAAGTAGTAAGAGTTTAAGTAGATACAGTTTGCCTGAGATATGAATAAATTCAACCCACACAAGTTTGATTGTATGGTATTGGGTGATGCAATTTTATCTTGGATCTCTAAAATGGAAAAATATTTTGAGATTTGGAATTATTTTGAGGTGAACAACACTTTTTTGAGAGCATACCAACTAGATGGTGAAACACCAACTTCGTGGGATAATAAAAAGATTGAGATGAGCCTTGATTCCACTACCATTAATTGGGAGTCATTTGTGACTCTTTTTAGAGCATGATGGATACCCCACTTGTATTTTTATCAAAAAATAATACATTTCCAGAATATAAAGAAAAATTATTTATTAGTAAATGAATATTGGTAGAAATTCACAAAACTCTTGAAGTATATTATGTATTATCATAAATATGAACATTCTTAGATCAAAAACTTCATTATGGGCTTAAAACCCAAAATACGATGTGAAGTGGATGTGCATGGAACATCTACCATAGACTAGGTATTTGAGAAGGTAGTTAAGAAAGAATACAAATTAAAATTACTTATTGAGGTTAGATAAAAATTCAAAAATAAGTTTGGCATCTCAAAGACAACCTTCAAGAAAAATAAATGGAAATGGAATGGAAATTTCAAGAATTGATTTAATATCTAGAATGTAAGATCAATAATGCTTCAAGGAATAACAAACCTATAAGTGTGTTTAGAGAAGGATTCAAGGGAGTTAATCAAGTTGAGAGGAAGGTACCACCTTCAGCATACTTTAAATGTGGAGCAGACCATTATGCTAAGGATTATCCTTGATAGAAGACAAATGGTAGAAATAAGAATTTATACACCTCTACATCATAATAGGGAACCTTTCAACAATGTATTCATGCATAAATTGACAATCATGAATAAAAATTTCAATCCTCTCCCATTGAAGTATCATGTACTTTATTTGGGAAACCTATTTATATTGTGATAGATACACGATCCACTTAAATTTTTCTCTCCTAGAATGTTAAAGTAAATTATATATAAAATTTGGTTTTATGGAAAATGATTGGTAAGTTTAGTATGGGAATGAATCCAAGGTTAAGGCTGTCAAATGTCTTATTGAGGCTAAAATAAATCTGCCATAATTCACTAATTTTGTTGACCTTTATGCAACACAACTAGGATCATATGATGTGATCCTAGGATTGAATTTTCCCTCTAAACACAAATCTAAATTTAATTATTTTCTTAAGAATGTCAAGTGTTTAGATGATTTGTTAAATCAAAACCAAATTCAAGGACATCATAGAGAGTTGAAACTTAGGAAAATTTCAACCATATAGTTGAAAAATTATCAATCAAATGGATGTCAAGCCTTCCTATTCAAGATGGATGAAAATGATGAAACTAAGGAACCCTCAATAAAAGACCATTTTTTGTAAGAGTTTTAGGATGTTTCTCTAGAGGAATTACCAGGTCTACCTCTTAAGAGAGAATTTGAATTCACCATTGATATCATTCTAGGGTTAGAACCATAATCAAAGATTCCCTACAAAATGACAACAACTGTGTTAATTGAGTTAGAAGCATAAATTTAGGAGATGTTGGCCAAAGGGTTAATTTGGCCAAGTGTTTCACCATGGGGTGCACCTATAGGCTTTGTAAAAAATAATGATGGAATCCTTTGTCTATGCATTAAATACTAAATGCTAAACAAGTAAAAATTAAAAAACATGCATACTTTACCTCTTATTGACTATCTTTTTTATGAAATACATGGTGCAATAGTCTTTTCAAATATTGATCTTCATGTTAGGTATCATCAATTGAGAATTAGAGAGGAAGATATTTTAAAAATAGCTTTTAGGACTCATTATGGGAATTATGAGTTCACATTACTTTCTTTCAGAGAATGAATGCACTTACCACATTTATGAACCTCATGAGAAGCATGTTCAAATATTATCTTGATCAGTTATTGGTAGTCTTCTTTGATGATATTCTCATCTATTCTAAAAGTGAAGAACATGTTAACTATTCACATTTGGTATTGTAGAAATTTTAGTATCATAATATCTCTAAGAAATTATCTAAGTGTGTTTTATTTCAAAATAGATTACAATACTTGGGACATATTATCTCTACAGAAAGAATTTTTGTATATCCAACTAAGATTAGATCCATTATAAAATGGCTACCACACAAAATGTGAATGAGGTGAATAATTTCATGAGTTTATTAGGGTACTACATGAAGTTTGTATGAAATTTCCCTAAGATAACTAATCCAATCACCTCTCTTCAATGGAAAGATAAATATTTTATTTGATCTGATAAGTGTTAATAAGCCTATTAGGTTTTGAAGAAGAGGCATACTACAACACTAGTGTTGTGGATTTTATATCTCAATGGTCATTTTTTAGTTATAATAAATGCATTAGGATATTGATTAGGAGGATTTTTTATGTAAGATTTTTTAGTTTTAGCCTATAAATCAAAGAAAATAAAGCCTTTTGAGGTAATTTATGTTCCTTATGACCTAGAATTAACTTCCATAGTTCATTATTTATAAGTTTGGAGGTATTAGTTGTTGGGAAAGCCTTTTGAGCTTAAAACTGATAATTTGAGAGTCAAGTATATATTTACCCAGCCTAACCTTAATACTTGTTAAAGGTGGTGGCTAGAATTTTTATTAGACTATGATTTTAATATTAGCTACATTAAGGGCAAAAAAAAAGTTGTAGATGCCCTTAGTCATAGAAGATGCATTTCAACATTAACCACTATAAGGAGTAATTTCCAAGAGTAGGTAGTAAACTTTTCACCTAGAGATGAATTATATGAATAGGTAAAGAAGGCATTAGCTAAGAATTTTCAAGATCATAGATACCATGGATTTCAAATTGAGAATGATGGACTTTTGATATATATTGGTAGAATATATGTACTTGACAGGTAAAATTTGAGGAATATTATGCTAAATTAATTTCACAATGCTCCATATTTAGGACATACCGAGGTGACTAAGCTATTAAAAAAAATTTGGACCATTGTATTTTTGAAAGATAACTAAAAAATGATATGACAAACTTTGTGTCTAGATGCTCAAAATTTGAGTGAGTTAAGGCTAAATATGTGCATTCTTTTGGGTGGTTGTATCCACATTACATTCTAGAATGGAAGTGGCAAGTTATTAGCATGGACTTTGTCTAAGGATTTCCTATGTCTATAAGTCATCATGGCATGATTTTAGTAGTTGTGGATAAACTTAACAAAGTAATCACTTCAATCAAGAAAATATGATAGATGATGCACCAATGCTCATCAAAAGGTTTTAAAAAGAGGTATATAGATTTCATGGGTTTTTAGAGAATATAATTTTAAATATAGACCCTATGATAAACTCAAGGTGTTAGTAAAATCTCAATTCTACACTGAAAACACAACTGAACTTTAGTATAACTTACCATCCATAAAGAGATGGTAAAACAAAGAGAGTAAACTAGGTTTTAGAGGATATTTTGAAGATGTATTACGTAGACTACTAATACAAATTAGATTAGTAATTACGATGGTTGAGTTTGATTATAAAAACTCATTTCAATCAACATTGAAAATGGATCCTTTTGAGGTATTGTATGGTAGGAGGTGTATAACACCAATCAGTTGGGATAAATTAGAAGATAGATTGGTATTGGGATATGATATGCTAGTGAAAATAGAAGTACAGGTAAAGCTAATAAGACAAATATTGGCTGAATCTAATGATAGGTATACAAAGTTATGCTAATATTAAAAAAACAAGGGAAATTATTAGTAAGAGATACATTTTTTATGTGAGTCGAATCCTAAAAAGAGTGTTATTAAGTTTAGTAAATCAGAAAAAACATCACCAAGATATGTGTAACCCTTAGAGGTTATATAAGTGACTAATATTGTAGCATATAGACTTGATTTGCCACTAAATTTAGCTCAAATGAATAATGTTTTTCATGTATATTATCTTAAGAAATATATAGCTAATCTTACACATGTTTTGGACCTAAATGTGTAATAAGTTTAGGATTCAGGAGTGGTCACAATAGAACTAATTAGAATAATTGATACTCGTGAGATTTTATTATGTAATAAGGATGTATCAAAATACAAGGTCCACTGGGACCAATATCCTGAGGATAGTGCTACATGGGAAGATTATGAGGAATATTTAAGGTTATTTCCTCATTTATTTAAATGATTTTTATGATGAACATTATTTAATTACTATTTGATATAAAATGCATTGGGATGATGACCTATTTTAAGGGGAAATATGTTACATCCTATCCCACTCTACAAAAACTTGATAAATATTAGAAAGTGATATATAACTAATGTTTTATAGTTCTAATTTTTTATATTATATATGGATATTTATCTTATATGATTGGTAACCATATTATTTATTCTTCATGATCAATTATATTAAAGGACATTTTCATATGTTTATGAATGTATTACGATAATGTTGAATATGATTTCATTTATAAATTTATGTGAATTACAACAGTTCATTGATAATTATATATATTCTAAGTACTTGATATCTCATTATAATCTTAGACTAACTACCTTTTATTTGATCGAGGTGGTTTTAGGACTATCCCACCCTCACAAGTGGTATAGAGGGAGAGTCCATCAAAGAGGAGGGAAAAAATATTATAACTAGGAATAAAAAGAGTAGAACCAAACCCACCCACCCACACACACACACACTTGTACTCTTGTTTGTTGAGATGAAATTAGTTGTTGATGGTTTTCTGAGAATGTGTTGAGTGCTTACTTTTCATCAGCTATTTATATGGTTAATGTTGTATGTTTGCATTGACTTTGAGTTGATTATTAACTTTATTGGAATGTAAGTAATTGTGAGTAAAATTATCTAATGTTTTTGGTATACATTGTGGTGTGAAACATTGTAAAATCTTATTATAATCTAAACTTGGTCCCCTATGTTATAATTATGATATATTTATGTTATGCATTGAAAACAAATCCATAGAGTCTTGGATGTTTATCATGTTAAGGTTGTTGGGATTTTATGCTACACATTTTGGTGGCCTAAGGAGGGGATAATAAGGAAAAATGTACCCAAAAATAATTATTTTAAATAATTTTTTTTTTGAAACTTAGGGAATTGGATTTTAGTCTTGTCAAAGGATCTATTAGTTTCTTTTACATGCACATTTTGAACCAAAAGATATTAAGGTTTTTTTGTTTTGGTATTGGGTTGACTTAACCATTTTGAAAAATAAAAGGTTTCCATGTAGATTTCATGCTTGGAAATAGGTTTAATGATATAAATTTAATGATAAATGGAGTAGATCATGCATTAATGAATTTGAGTTCCATTATGGTGAACTCATAGAGTTATAGGAGAACTTCCAGGTCATGTAAAATGTGGAGGGGAAGAAATACAATAATAAGAAGGAATGAGAGAAAAAAATGAGAAGAAAGGATATTTTGGCAAGAAAGATAGAGAGGCTTCCAACACCTGCATTGGAATGATGGACATTGCAATAACTAGGCAATTAAAGCTTTGAATTTGTAAAGAGAAAATGTATGGGTTATGATTTGAAAACTTAGATCTTTTTGGAAGAAAAATAATGAATGTTTGACCAAGATTAATTTATACCCTATTCAACTATATATGTTGGTAGACATCTTTATAAAATTTAGGGATTCATATTTATAAACCTGTGGATGGAACTCAGTTATTTATAAACATGTGGATGGAACTCAGTTCCATCCACATGCCTATTAAAATGATATTAAGTCATTTCTTTTAAATAAATTAGAGGTAAAATAACTACCAAATCCCCTCTATGAGGTACATTCACTATAATCATTGGATTTGTGCACTACTAGGGAGGTTAATGAATAGTATATTTTATTATACTATGTATGTATCTTGGTAGATAGGGAACCCTATGTCTATAATTCATCCTCAATGAGTAGGAACCAGGTAAATTTATTTAATCGACTAAGATTTACACCAAATAATGATAAGATGTTATTTATTTGGTAACCTATACAACTAATACATAATTAGGGACTTGTATTGAGTTGATAAATTCCATGGTATGCATTGAAAAAACAACTTATTACATATTTTAGAGGAAATGAATATATAATTTTGTGTTTCAAATATGAACTGAAATGAATAAAAATCTAAATACATCTTGATAGAGATTGTCATTTGAAACATGTACAAGTTGTCATGATGTATATAATGCTAATAAAATAAAAAATCCTACAATAATATTCTTATAAATGAATTATCAAATATATGCTAAACTTATTTTGAGGGTATTAGGTAGACTCTTAATGTATATGAAACTTATAGTTGCATCTTGTTTTATTATCTAGTCTCAAGCATAGATATTCAAGTTATAAGGCTAACTTTACTAGATTTACTGGTTTTCTCTATAAATACACACACACACACACATACATATATAGGGATTTTTTTAATGTTGAATCTTTGTTAATTCATGAATATTCTATTTTTTGAAGTTGGCATTTGCTAATTTTATGGGTAGCCAATGATGCAGGATCACCTAAATTTTAGGGTATAATTTAAATTTAAGGATTGGCTCATACACACACACACACACACACACACACACACACACACACACACACACACACACACACACACACACACACACACACACACACACACACACACACACACACACACACACACACACACACACACACACACACACATATAATGATTTTTTTAATGTTGAATCTTTATTAATTCATGAATATTTCATTTTTAAAATTTGGTATTTACCAAAATTTTGGGGTAGCCAACAATGCGGGATCACCTAAATTTTAGGGTATAATTTAAATTTAAGGGTTGGCTCACCTAGTTTTTAAAATGAATATCCTTTTATAAATGTATGTCACAAATAACAAGAAATCCAATCTGATGGCATTCTCCACCATATATAATATATTAAACTTTCTACCTTGATGGTATTCACCCCTCAAGTACATCAAACTATCTCAAGTACCAATATCTATTTTTAGGATTTTACAACCAATAATTATGTGATTGTAACTAGGTGTTAGTTGATAGAAATCAGGTGTTAAATGAAAAAAACTTGGTGTTGGGTGATAGCAACTAGGTGCCAAATGACAATAACCAAGTGTTAGATGATAGTAATGTGTCTAAAAATAACAGTCGAAGTAGGTGATTGTAAAATGAGGTGAATGGATGCCTTATATAGGCAATTAGAGGGGTTAGTTGAAGCAAGCAGCTATATGTAACTTATATATAGATAATTGTATGATGCAATCACCTGAATTCATCCTACAGTCAGATAACTACATCATGGAGTCATTTGATTGTAGGATATAATTGAGCAAATACATCATATTTTCATCTATCTATATACTACACATGACTACATGCTTTGGATAGCCCCCTCCAATCACCCATATAAGGCATCCATAAACCTCATTTTTGAATTACATACTTTATTTTTTTGTCATTTGACACCTTATTTATATCATCCAACACCTTTTTACATTATCCACGTGCCACCTCATAATTCTTCTATACTATTGTATGCCTTTCAACCTGATTCACCACCATTACAAAATTGATTCTCCTAGTGACCTCCAAGTTTTTTTAATATAGGCCACTAAAATATTCCCTGCATGTGTGTGTGTGTGTGTGTGTGTGTGTGTGTGTGTGTGTGTGTGTGGGTGTATATGTTAACATATTAATATAAATACCTTAGGTTTATGACTAAGGTATATTACCTATGCATTTGGTTATATTGGTTTTAACCACTTGGTTAAATAAGTTAGTTGGTTTGATTGGCCTAGTTATTTTATGCTATCTGATGATTGTTGTTTCACCCACTGCCTATATTCTCAAGTGGTTATTTCATGTCTTTTTAATAGGCTCCTCATGTATTGTTCAATACACTAGTTAATTGATTTCTTCATCTTTTTTTCTAAACTTAATATGGTATAAAAGCTTGCAGTGTAGGAAGCTTGCGAAGGAGCTTGTGAAGCAAGAGATGATGGACTTATCAAGGGGAGTGTGAAACGCGTGTTGGAGAGCCATGAGAGGAAGAAAATCAAATTTTTTTGCCAGACACAAAGCCAAACAAGTATATAAAAGAAGGATAAGGTCTATTAAGACCAAGATAGAGGGAGAGGAAGTTAAAGGAGAGGCTCTAAGGCCTATTTTTATTTTTTCTTATCCACACATGCTATATGGCATTGGAAGGTACCATAAGATAAGCAAAAATTCATTTGTTGATTGTTTCTCCTATTTCTTATTATTGTAATTTTATTAGTCAAAATAAGCTTTTTGGATCTAATGGTATTCAATTTGGCAAAGAATTACATTTGGAATCAACCTTAGAAGTTTTACAAGTAGGCCATTTCTTAGCAAATATGCAAGTGTTTTTATATTGGTGGATTTATTTCATGCAAGTATTTATCATATGTTGTATCTAGCCAATTATAAATATGATGCATTTCATTTAAATTAAAAATTGTAAAAATCAATTTATTTTTTAAACTTTAGGAAAATTACTTTTTTCATAAATATTTGCCTAGAGGAATATAATTAATTATGTTGGAAGAAAACCATAGCCAATTTTATTGAAAATTTCACCATTTTCTAGGTTTTTTAAATGGATGTTTCTGGTTAAGGAAATTTTAAAATTAGAGTTGTATATCTCCCAATTTAAATGTTTTTGTCTATTTTTTAATGTTTTTAAAGATAGAAAGTTTAAAATTTCCTTAACAGTGTCGAGTTTTTTGCTAAAAATTGGAGGCATAGTCCAAATTGTGATTTGAGTCCATGGGTAGGAGAATTTTTTGTAAAGTCATTATAGTTTTTATATTATATTCATTTTTTGGAAAAACTATGTCAAAATGGCCAGTTTACAGCACCTCTTGTTGTTAGTTTCACAAAAATTGATAGGCAAGAATTTTAGTTTATGGAGTCATTAGGTTTAAAGGACATGTGAATATAAATATATTAATCTAATAGTTTTTATTAAATATAAAAATCTTTCCACTAATACTGATTACTATGATAAATATCATCGAGAGGCTCTTATGTTGTTAAAACTATCAATAGTAGA
Organism: Torreya grandis; assembly: GCA_037957365.1. Taxonomy (NCBI): domain Eukaryota; kingdom Viridiplantae; phylum Streptophyta; class Pinopsida; order Cupressales; family Taxaceae; genus Torreya; species Torreya grandis. The sequence goes on along the minus strand of JARHVA010000365.1, from coordinate 3,567,483 downwards.
TAATCTAATCTCAGAGGTCAGAAATGTGACCAATGCATCAACCCTATAGACTAATCTGACTTCTAAATATCAAGCTTCTAAATCCAATAAGATATTATTTTTGAATATTTTGTTATTTTCCACTAAGATGTATGAAGGTGGATCTATTTTTAAGTTTTTATTACAGATCAAGGATGTCAATGATCAATTCAAGGTTGTGCAGAAGCTTGTTGATAAGCAAGATTTGATTACTCTAGTTATATAGAATCTTCCACCTTCATTTGAGACATTTATGGAGTATTTTCTCATGAATTTTAAGATTTGGACTTTGGACTTTGAAAAAATTTCCACATTGCTATTGCATAAGGAAAGATGGCATGAACATGCATTTTTGTCTATATCTGCTTCTATAGAGAGAGTATTCTTCATCAAGGGAAAGGGTAATCAGTTTGGTAAAGCTAATAGTTATTCTATAAAACCTTCACAAATAAGTGGTTCTAATAAGAGATATAAGTGGAAATGTCTTTATTGTAAGCAACCTAGTCACCTCAAGAATTATTATAGGAAAAGACAATATGATATGGCTAACCCTAGAAAGAAAGCTCATCATGTGCATATAACTGAAGGTGAAGGAGAGTAAACATCTCATGATTTTATATTCATGGCCTCTAGTGGTAGTTTTGTGGTGGATCAAGCTTGATACTTTGATTTAGGGGCATCTCACCATTATACATGCCATAAGGACTGGTATGTGGATTTTGTTGAAAATAACAATAGTAATGAATTTATATATTTGGGAGATGGTATAACTTTGTGAAAGGGTATTCTAATGTTCAGATCATTTTTAATAGTATTATTTGGTATATATTTTATAATTTTAGGTATGTTCATTATATAAATAAAAATCCACTTTCAATTAGTGAGTTATTACTATAAAATCTAATTTTGTTGTTAAGTTTCAAAGACAATGATGTTTAATCACTACCAAAGATAACAAGATTATTATAGTTGGGATTGGTAAGGAAGGACTATATAAGTTTGTATATACATAGAGGGAAAATGAAAGTACACTTGTAGTAGTTGATAACACAAGTTCACTATGGCATGAAAGGTATGGGCATTTGAATTTATAGATTTTGAATACATTGAGTAAGACTAAGATGGTTAAGGGGATTCCTTTCCTTCTATTTGAGATAGTCATCATGTATGTACTGAATGTCAATTTGGGAAGCAAGTTAGATATTAATTTTATGTTGTTAAAGCTTAGATAGCTAAGGGAGTATTGGATCTAGTTCATGTAGATTTGCATGGTCCAATGCAAACACCTACTCCTACTAGCCCCCATTATTTTTTATTAATGGTCAATGATTTCTCTAGGAAAAAGTGGGTATACTTTCTAGTGAATAAATCCAATTTCTTTTCTAACTTCACATCTTGGAAAGCTATGGTTGTAAAATAGGTGGTATGACTAGTAAAATCTCTTCAAATAAAAAATGGGGGTGAGTATACCTCAAAATAGTTCAAGTATTTTTGTTCCATTGAAGGCATACATAGATAGTATACTACCACTTACACTTTGTAGTAAAATGGAGTTGTGAAAAGGAGGAATAAGATGGTGATGGATATGGATCATTATATGGTTCGAAGCAAAAATGTCCCATATAAGTATTAGGTAGAAGTAGTGAATATATTAGTGTACATCCTCAATAGAAGTCCTACAAAATCACTGTAAAATATGACTCCAGATGAGGCTTAGTTAGGTCAAACTCTAGATGTAAGTGATTTTAAAAAATTTGGTTGTGAAACTTTTATAGTTTTTCCTAATCAAAAGATAAGTGACTTGGATGCGAAAAGCAAAACATACATGTTTATTGGATATATTGATTATTCCAAGGCCTATATATTACTTGATGTTTCCACTAACAAAGTTATGGTAGATAGAGATGTTATAGTAAATAAATAGATGCCATACTTTATAGCAATTGGTACAGTTTCAGATATTGAGTTATTATTTCCTTCTAATGATTCTAATATAAGTTGTGATGTGAAAGCTGATCAAGATTCTAGTTCATCAATGGAATCACATTCCAGAGATAGAATTATTACAAGTCATTATGAGGTTCCAATAGAATAACCAAATAATCTAAAGTGGTACTCTACCATAATGGATGCATTGAAGGAGGGAAACCTACCACAAGGTGTGGAAGGAAGAAGATTGAGATCAAGAAAGTAGCTTGGTAATAGAGGTGAGCATGATAATTTTGCTTTAATAATTGTAGTTTCACAAGCATTTGAGCCTAATTATTTTTTAGACGACAAAGGGAATCCTAAGTGGGAATCAACCATGCAATTGGAATATGATTCTTTTATAAAAAATAACACTTTAGAGATAATAGAGCTTCCACCAGGAAAGAAATCCATTGGTTGTAAATGGATTTACAAGGCAAATGGTAAGGTAGATGGTTCTTTGGACAAATATAAATCCAAACTTGTTGTAAAAGGTTATGCATAAGAGGACGGGGTTGACTATGAGGAGACTTTTTATCCTACTACTAAGATGGTAACTTTTCATTTAATTATTGTTATTGCTACTCAGTTCGGATGGTAGGTGCACCAAATGGATGTCAAGAGTACCTTCTTGAATGGTGATTTATAGGAATAGGTCTACATATCACATCCATAGGGGTTTTAGGTATTTGGTAAGGAATATCTTATCTAAAAGTTGATTAAGTCCTTGTATGGGCTTAAGTAGTCTCCTCAAGCTTGGTATATGAAAATAGATTCTTACCTTATGGAGTCTAGTTTCAACAGGTGTAATTCTAAACCAAATCTCTACGTAAAGGTGTCTAGTGATGATATATTGATTATAATTTTATATGTTTATGATATATCCATCACTGGGAGTAGTGCTAGTCTCATTCAATAAATAAAAGTTGATATTTTTGTACTTTTGACATGATAGACTTAGGACTACTAAAATATTGTTTAAGTGTAGAGTTTTGGTAAGGTAATTATGTTATATTCATGTCACAAAATAAGTATGCCAAATCAGTGCTTGAAAGGTTTAGAATGATGGATTGTAATATAAATCACACACCTATAGAAGTTGGATTTAAACTTTCATTAGACATTTCTTCACCACCAGTCAATGAAATAGTGTATCGGCAATTAGTGGGTAGTCTCATATATCTCACTACCACTAGGTCAAATATTTGTTTTTCAATAAGTTATATATCTTGATTAATGTTTAGATGATAGGAAGTACATTGGTTATTTATAAAATGAGTATTAATATATGCCAAGGTACTCTTGACTTTGGCATACTATATAATAATTATGTATATTTTAACCTTTCAAGATATTCTAACTCTAATTGGGTAGGATCAGTAGATTCAAGAAAATCTACAATAGGTTATGTATTCACTCTTGGTTTAAGAATTTTATCATGGAAGAGAAAAATTCAAACTACATTGGCATTATCTTTGACAAAAGCATAGTATAAATTTGTGGTCAGTGTAAGTTGTGAAATTATGTGGATAAATAAAATCTTGGAGGATCTTTAGTTTGAGTCACCAAAGTCTACTCTAATTTTTTGTGAAAACCAAAGTGTTATAAAGATGGTGAAGAATCTAGTATTCCATGCCAAGACCAAAAAAATTGAGGTTCGCCATCATTACATCTAATAGTTGGTTACAAATAAATACATTAGTCTCTTATATTTCCCCAATGTAGAGCAAACAACTGATATAATGACCAAACCACTTGGATCAGAAGAGTTCATAAAATTTGGGGATAAACTTGGTCTTGTTTCTAGTTTAGTCTTGAAAAGAGGGTGTTAGAATATTATTGTAAATACCTTAGGTTTATGACTAAGGTATATTACCTATGCATTTCGTTATAGTGGTTTTAACCACTTGGGTAAATAGCTTAGTTGGTTTGATAGACCTATCTATTTTATGATAACTGACCACCTTTTATATTCTCTAGTGGTTTTTTTGTGCATATTTAATAGGCTCCTCTTGTATTGTTCAATACGCTTGTTAATTGATTTCTTCATCTCTTTTACTAAATAAAATAATACACATACATATATGTATAACCATGCATACATGACCAGATTTGTATAGTTTAGTGATTCAATTAACTTTGATACTTAATTGTTAGTTATTGAGTCATAGTTATATGAAGTTAACATAAATTTAGATGGTGTGATTGGTGTTGAGCTACATGGAAAAAATGGATACTTGTATTGAAGATGTGTTAGTTTCAATTGTGTTAGAGTGTTAAGAGAATTATAATGGTCTTGTATATTGAAACATACCTTCAAGTGTATTTATTTCTTTATAAGAATTATTATAGAAGCTATATCAACTATATAATAGAATGTGCATGGGTATGAAAAATGATTTTATAATAGTATTAACATAATCTTTGTCTAGTTTTGGGTTTATGAAAATAGGCAATAAAGGTTTGAAGTTGGTCTAAAAATAAACAAGAGAATTAGTATATGTTCCATACTAATAGATAATCATGGGGTATGCTTAAAGGAACCATTCCAAGTTTTAAAAGAGTTAATACACAAGTTGTATAATGATGAAAATAAATTTAAAAAAGTGTGAAATTCCTTTGAGTTGAAAATAAATGCAATTACTACTGATATTTTTTATGACTTAAGCATATGTTTCTGCTTTTAATTGATATGTATAAATTTTATTGATTGATTAAATATATATTTCTTATATGATCCAATAGCAGTTATGTTATGGGGTAAAATAATGGGATTTCTATAAATAATGAATGATTTTACCTTTTCTTGCATAGATCAAGTAGGAATCTAACTTGGTTAATAAGTAAGTGTATGTTGCAAATCTCTAGTAGTTGTGCCTTAAAAACTGGTTAATGAGATTATGTTGTGCATAATTAATTAGATAATAGTGATAGGTATACAAGGTTATTTTTATGTAATGCATAAATGTATCATTTAGTATCTTATGACAGATTGAGATTTATTAGCAGAGAGTATGTGTGTGTATAATTAACTTAGATCCATGAGAGATCTTATTTCTATAATGAAAACTTTATCCAAAGTAATGCTCTAACTGAGACATTGTCTTTCCAGTGTACTTTATAGTTTACATGTGTATATTGATGTCATATTAGATAGAATATTTTTTTCCATGGTTTATGTAAATATTATATGTATCAATGATTATATGCACATGGGTTCTATGATTAAATTCTTGATTTCCACATTGGTTTTATCTTCCCCTCCATGAAGGGAAGGGCCACTATTAGTGTAGGTTTTTATTTTTCCCTATTTATTAATTAGGAAAATTGTATTTCTTGTGCATACATGGAGTTTTCCTACATTTGTGGGATAGGCTAGATTATGTGGAGGTGTGTGTCATAGATGTGTCATAGGTGTCATAAGAATATCATAAGTAACTCCCTTGATGGGAGTTACTTATTTGTTCTTAGCACCTTGTCACCACCTTTCATGGAGGAGTTACATTCTATTCTTGGGGTGCCTTGTCCACCTTTTGTGGAGGAGTTACTTACGTACTCTCCTATTTGTATTCCTCACTTTGGCCATCTCATACTAATCAGATTTTGGTTTTCTCCATTTTATCTTGTGCAATTTATCTTCTTGTGTTATTTTCAAATTGTTTTAGCATCTATGTGGTGTGCACTTGCTTCAACTTGTGTGATCACGTCTCCATTGCACTTGTATTATCCGGATTTTAGCAACAACTCAGATATGGTATCAAAGCAAGAATGGTAATTGTGTGTCTGGTTATGCTTTTAGTTCATTTTGAAATCAAGAGGAGTGGAGTTCTTTTTGTTTTTTTTATTTTCTAGATTTGATCTAAAATTATATATATATATATATATATCATTTTTGGTATCATTTTCTTGGAAATCCTTGGCCTTTGGGTGTCTTGGCAGAATATTCTCACAAGAACAAGGGTGATTTGCTAGTTTGCAGATAAAAATCTATAGGGTTGATGCACTCAGGGGCCATTGTTGAGCAGAGAGCGAGGAGGGAGGTGCAGACTGTGCCTAGCTTCAGTCCTTACTGCGCCTAGATTCAGTCCTTACTATGCCTAACTTCACCTGTCACGCCAAGCAGCAAGCAGTGATTTCTATAACCAAGTCATAAGCCGTACGACGTCCAGGTTTGTACTTTTTTTGGAAGAAAATTTAGAACTGCACCCTTTTTTTGGGATGCCACTCCATGTTTTGTTTGCTGTACAAAAACTAGAAGTGCGCCCTCTTTTTTGGTGAAGATATTCTGCTATTATCCTTCCAGGAAGGTGCCTCCGACAGTCCAGTAGGTCTGCACATTTTTTTTATCTTTTTTTCTAAAATTTGAACTATGATTTCTTGAAAATGGCGCTCCTTTCATGTTTGGCATCCCATGTGGACCCTTAAATGCTTGGCCAACAGTTCAATTATGTCTTTGCTTTAATATTTTTAGTTAAAATTGACTTGTTAAAATAAAAATCAGTCAATCTGACTGAATATTCAATTTTATAGACAGTTTTGTATTTTTGGGGTTTGATTTTTAACTTGTATCTTCGACCTACGAAGACGAAGGGTGAGGCCCCAGTTGACGGGAGGCCAATTCCCCCTCACACGAACCTCCTTTGGATTCCTCATTCTGTGCTGAATCTAACGAGTGGTTGGAAGGCTATTTTCTCTCCCATAACAGGCATTTTTTTAATGTTTTAGTGCTTTTTTTTGTAAAAAACACTAGTTTACGAGAAAATTGTACCTTTAATATCTTGCAAATAGTAGCTCAGATTTGGGTGCCATTTTTTGCAAAAGTGTTTATAATTCAATTCTCCATAGTGTAGGCTAGTTATTTGTCAAAAATGCAGTAGTTTATAAAGTGCCTAAAATTTGGGTCTCCCAAGACGCATTTTTGGTAGAGTCCGATGTCTTGTTTGCTTTAGTCTTGCACTGATTGCTCTAAGATGCATTCTCAACTGAGTTCGACGTCTTTTGAGCATGCACTTGAATATTTTGGGGGGACTCAATATTTTGGGGGGGTGTGATTGCTTTTCACAACTTGCAAATATTTGCTTTCATCTTCCTTTTTGCATAAATTCACAACTTAAAATCAACACAACTTCACCTAAATTCAGTTAAAAATAGATTATTTTAAATTTAAACTTCTAACACCCTTCAAATATCATGAATGGAAGGTTAAAATGTCAATCATTCTTAGAAGCAAAGGGTTGTATAAGTTCACCATGGGTACTGAAGTAGAACCCAACACTAATGCTGAAAAGGTCAAGTGGTACAACCGTAGTGATAAAGCCTATGGATTACTAAGCTTGTCTATGTCTCTAGAACTTCTCTTCCATTTAGAATCCTCCTAAACTCCTAATGACATATGGGACACCTTAGAAAATTTATTTGGAAAGCTTGATGAGATGAGAGGTCATGAGCTCAAAAATGAACTCATAAGTCTAAGTCCTAGCAACTTTGACACCTTACAGGACTTCTTCACTAAGTTTAAGGCCCTTAGATTGCAATTAAAGAATGCGGGATAAAGAAAAAAGATGATCAACTTATTTTTTATTTTCTCGCAAAGTTAGGTCCAAGCTATTCAGTCTTTGTCTCCACTTTCCAGGCCACAAAAAGTGCCCTTGGCACTACATGGAAAATGCCTTCTTTGGATTCATTCATTACCAACTTGACTAGGGAGCAAGATAAGCTAGTTCAAATGGGCACAGTGAAGTCTACTCAACCCCAAGCTTTGACAGATGGAAATGGGAAGGACAAGACTTCAACAAAGGAGAATAAGAAAAAAAACAAAGACTAGGAGAAGAAGAAAGAAAACATCAATCCTACCAAAAACAACACTGAGACTTCCTCTTCCAATGCTAAACCTAAGAAAGAGAAGGTTAAGTGTGCTTATTGTAAAAAGACAGGGCATGATGAACACAAGTGCATGAAGAAACAAATAGATCACCTAATTCATCTTCTAGAGAAGAATAACATAGGTGTTATTGAGTCCATCAAGCAGAATTCATCTACCCAAGATTCTACCAAGGCAAAAGGCAAGGGTAAATAGAAAGAAAAGGGCAAGGCCCTTGTAGCTACAACAGCTTCCACATCTTCATGGGTCATCGACTCAGGTGCTTCTCACCACATGGGCTCTTCACTAGTTGAGTTTTCATCTTTAGAGCCTTGTAACATGACTTCAATTAGTTTGGGTGATGACACATCAATTTCTATTGCAGGGAGAGGGTCAGTTGAAATGGAAGGAGAAACATTCAATAATGTTCTAACTATTCATTCTCTTTCAACCAATCTCCTATCAGTGTACCAAATCACTCACATTGGTCGGGGCATGAGAGTTGAGTTTTCACTAGATTCAATGGCTATCAGGGAGTTGTATAGTGATACTACATTGGTAGTGGGTAGGGCAGATCACCAAGCCAGGTTATACATCTTCTCACATTTTGCGTCAAATTATTCTCCAACATCATTACTAACTCATTCAGATGGAGTTAGCAAATTGTGGCATGAGCAGTTTGGCCACCTTAACTATTGTTATCTTCAGCAACTTTGCAAAAAATGACATGGTCATTGGCTTGCCTCGTGTCCAATTCTCAAAAGGACTTTACGAGGGGTGCTCCCTTGGGAAGCATCCTGAAGCAAAATTTGACAAAGGCAAAGCTTGGAAGGCATCACAACCTTTGGAGTTAGTCCACATTGATGTATCAGGACCCTTTCCCAAACCATCTTTCATAATGGCCAAGTACATCCTCACTTTCAATGATGATTTCTCTAGGTACACTTGGATATATTTTCTCAAACAAAAGTCTAAAGTGTTTGTAAATTTTCTAGACTTCAAGGCTCTTATTGAGAAACAAAGTGAGAAATCCATCAAAGTTCTTCAAACTGATAATGGAGGGGAGTATGTCAGCATCAAGTTTGAGCAATTTTTCACCATAGAGGGGATTGATTTGCAGTGCATAGTCACTTATAGTCCTTCATAGAATGGGGTTGCAAAATGCAAGAATAGGTTCTTGAAATAGATGGGTAGCTGTATGATTCACTCCAAATCCTTAGCACCACAGTAGTGGGTGGAAGCCATCAATTGTGCTTACTACATTCAAAATAGGGTTCTTCACAAAGATTTGAAAGGGATAACACCCTTTAAAGTTTGGCATAAAAGGAAACCTGATGTTGAGCACCTTAAAGTTTTTAGATCCCCAGCCATGGCTCGCATTTTGAAGAAGAAATGCAAAGCTCTAGAACTTCAGTCTAAGCCTTGCATCTTTTTAGGATATCCAAATGGTATTAAGGGATATCACCTTCTAGATCCAGTCACTCATGAGTTTTTCATCGAGAGAAGTGTCCATTTTCAAGAGAGTCCTAGAGACTCAACACTTGACACTTTTTCTCCCTCATCAAAACTACTTCTTTATGATGATTCCTCATCAGATTCAGATCAGCCACAGTAGGTTCTTAAGCCAAAGACATCTTCTTTGAGTTCAGACAGTGAGGATAGTGATGCAAAGTCATCCACCTCTAGTTATTCAGAGGATGAGGAGTTAGCACCTAAATCGCCCACTTCCAGGCCACTTTGGGTCAAACAGACACTTGAGAGTGCTGGCACTTGGGCAGGAGATCTCGTAGATGACAGACGTACTAGGGGGGATTTTTAGAGAGATCCATATGCCTTCTTTTTTTTAGTTTCAGATCTACAAAAATTTTGAGAGGCATCAGGGGTACCTGAGTGGGATAATGCTATGGAGGAAGAATATTCTTCCTTAATCAAAAATCACACTTGGGACTTGACTTCACTTCCTAAGGGAAGAAAGATGGTTCGATGTAGGTGGATATATTAGACCAAGTTTGCAGTAGATGGGTCAATTGATAAGTATAAGGCGCGATTGGTTGCCAAGGGTTCTCATAGGTGGCAGGCATTGACTACTCAGAGACCTTTGCACCTATTGCAAAGATGACTTCTATCTGACTCACCTTGGCTATTACCACAACACATGGTTGGGATGTGCATCAGATGGATGTGAAGAGTGCCTTTCTTCACAAAGACCTACAGGAGGAGATCTACATAGAGTAGCCACTAGGATTTTTTTAGGATTCTTACTTAGTATGCAAACTTAAGAAATCTATCTATGGCCTCAAACAGGCCCCTCAGGCTTGGTATGCCAAGATGGATTCCTTCCTTCTCATAGCAGGTTTCACTAGGTGCCATTCTAATCCCAATGTCTACTTCTTGTGGTAGGATGATTTGCTCTTGATTTTGGTTGTATATGTTGATGACCTTTTGATCACTGAGAGTTCTTCATCAGCTATTGTAGCAGTGAAGGCATCTCTTTAGGATAGATTTGACATGATAGACTTAGGTTTGTTGCACTACTTCCTTGGCATCGAGATCTCACAGTTAGATTTAGGGATTTCTCTTGCACAGCCTAAGTATGTTCTTGACTTATTGGCTTAGTTTCACATGGTTGATTGCAAGCCATCTCTGACTCCCTTTCTATCAAGAGTCAAGCTTGAGGCTGATTGTTCTTCACCATTGGTTGATGCCACTCAGTATCAAAAACTTGTTGGAAGTCTCATCTACTTGACTCACACCATGCCTAACATATCATATACAGTGGGACTTGTTTCCAAATTCATGTAGGAACCTCATGAGTTGCATTAGAAAGCAGTTAAGAGGATCTTATATTACATACAGGGTTCACTAGATTCATGATTCATTACAGATTTGGCATAGAGGTTGACTTGGTTGGATATATAGATTCAGACTGGGCTGGTGAGTCATAAACTCACAAGTCCACTTTTGGTTACAATTTCTCTCTAGGATCTGGTCCTATCAGTTGGTCTAGCAAGAAGTAGAATGTTATTGCTATATCATCCACAAGGGTAGAGTACAGGGGAGCTATTAATGTAGCTACTAAGGCTATTTGGCTTTAGGGGATTCTTTTTGAGTTTGGCATTCCTATCAGGTAGCCCACCATCATTTATTGTGATAACTAGAGTATCATTCATATTTGTAGGAATCCAATTCAGCACCAGTAGACCAAGTACATAGAGATTCACATGTATTTCATTTGAGAGCTTATTCATAGTCAGGTCATTGACTTGATATTTTGCCAGTCTTAGGAGCAGGTTGTAGACATCTTCACCAAACCTTTCACCGAGAGCAAGTTCATTCATCTACAATCTCTTCTCGGGGTGTGGTCCACATTTGTAGCAGCATCATCTTTAGGGGGCCTTCTAGCCTCATCTTTCTTTTATGTCTCTCTTTTGGGGGGTAGTTTTTTTCTACAGGTTTTCTCCTTTTCTCTATCTTATGGGAGATTGCATTTGTACATGGGTACCTCATCAGGCCTAGTTGTCGGGACCCATTTTATATTTCCACATTGCCCACCTAAGTTATGCTTATGAGGGGGGTATTAGTGTAGATTTTTATTTTTCCCTATTTATTAATTAGGAAAATTGTATTTCTTGTGCATACATGGAGTTTTTCTACATTTGTGGGATAGGCTAGCTTATGTGGAGGTGTGTGTCATAGATGTGTCATAGGTGTCATAAGTAACTCCCTTGATGGGAGTTACTTCTCTATTCTTAACACCTTGTCACCACCTTTCATGGAGGAGTTACATTCTATTCTTGGGGTGCCTTGTCCACCTTTTGTGGAGGAGTTACTTACGTACTCTCCTATTTGTATTCCTCACTTTGGCCATCTCATGCTAATCAATTTTTGGTTTTCTCCATTTTGTCTTGTGCAATTTATCTTCTTGTGTTATTTTCAAATTGATTTAGCATCTATGTGGTGTGCACTTGCTTCAACTTGTGTGATCACATCTCCATTGCACTCGTATTATCCAAATTCTGGCAACAACTCCGATAGCCACTCTCAGTGGGGAGGTGTGAAGGATACCGATAATATGTGTTTGGAGTAAAAACACTCAAATGATTCTCTCCCTCTCTTTCACTACTCAACCATTTGGGAATCACACTCATGGCTATTTGTATGGATCATTGAACTATTTATGAGGTTTATTTTTACTGATGTACATGTTATATTATATATTTTACTTTATATTAAAAGGTAATATGCAATACATTATTATTGATGACTATTCAACACAATAATAGCTATGAGATTTGTAAATAATTATGAATATTGTAAGACAAGTAGTTGTATACTTATTTATAATTGTATTTGTGGATTATATCAGAGATTTGATGTACTTGACTCTTTCCAATATTCATTTTATGAGAAATATTCATCTTGTATTGTTATAGGTTATTTGAAAATAAAATGTATCATATTATTAACTAGTGGGTTGATACAATTCTATATTTATTACTTCTTATACATTTATTAGTCAAACAATAATTAAACAAATTGTATAGATGATTTCATAAATAATCTATATATACTTTAAAAAAAAATTGTGTAACTTGTAACCCAAATGAGGTCCTAACATTAATCCCACACTAAAACACCAATAAATGAACCTATTTTTTTGGTTTGTTTTTAAAAGTCTCAAAAACAAGGTGAAGCATTAATTTGAGAAAAAGATATGGAAAAGTGTTGGTTTTATATTGATTTCTAAATTTAAAAAAAGGAAAGAAAACACACTCTGCTAAACTTAAGATATCAATGTTATGCTAAACAACAAAAAGGACCATGATGCTTAAAATAAATAAAATGGATAAAACAAAGTGAGTTGTGTTGCAATAAAATGATTGTAACACAGCTAAAGTTTTGAAATAAAATAAATGAAATGAAATAATATGATAACAATGCTTGAAATGTTTCAAATAAGAATAATGTTATTTAGAATAGAAAATATCATTTGCTGAAGGAAAATAATATTGAAAATAACAATGCCAAATATATGTGGTAGGTCCATGTTTTGCATAAATATACATTACCAATTGTAAAATTACAAGCTAAATAATAAATTCCAAGTTAAAAAAGGTAAACAATTAAAAAAAGGTGCAGAAGACATTAGAAAGGGAACACTAGTCTATTGAGTACCAAGGAATTAAACAGAACGTAAGGATAAACAAAAGTGTTAGGGATAAGTCAGAAGAACATGTTGGAAAGAGAAAAAAAGAAACACTAAAATACTAATAGAGCCAACCAAAACAATAACTATAGAAGCAAAAAAATATTCCAAAAAACTAGACTAATTTATTACAAATTAAATTAGGTAGATCTAATTATTTAAATAAATAGAAGGAGATTAATTTTTTTAAATAAAGGTAAAGAACATTCAGTAAATCAAACAAAGATAGCCTGGAATTTTACCAATAAAAATTAAAACAATTTTTTTTATCTATTAACTAAATGAGAAAATAAAACTCGCTTGGATGAGGAGACCCACTCAAAAACCCATTACAAAGATTGAAAAATATCCTTAAGAGTAACCTAAAACTTTGGAATAGAGGTCATAAACTTAAAAATGTTATGCTACAAAATGGACATGAAATCTAAAAACTATTGCAAGGGTGTAAGCTCTTGAAAAAAATAAATCTAATATTTCCTCTTAAAAAATCCCGCACAACTCATGAATCAATGTTAAAATGGATACAAAAATTTAATACCATGAAGTTTAATGCCAAGATCATCATTTAATAACTTTTAAAATAAATAAATGAATAAACATGAAGCAATATTACCTTACAAAGGATCAATCCACAATATGTGAGACGTAAGTTTTGAACTGGGAAACCAAACTAGTCAAAAGAAAACCATGTGAATATTAATAAGGCTTGTAAACAAATAGCTTCATAATAAAAGCTTACAAGTAAGAAGAATATATAATAAGAGAGAGAGATTTAAGTATCAAGTGAATAAGAGAGGAGGAAATGGATCTTTAAATAGAGAAAGAGGAAGGATGGGGAGTTACAATAATCCCATCAAAACCTTACAATACCTTAGTGTGTGCCAAATGTTCATATTATCAAAAACCTAAAGAAAAGTGTGTAACATGTGGGGGAATGAACTACTTGTACAAGTAACTCCCAATATCATATAAAAGGACAAAAAAATTGAGAGACACCTAATACAATATTGATTTATGTGAATTAAATATTCACATAAATATAAAACCTACGCACTCATAAAAAATAAGAATTAAAAATATTATCTCAAAAAGGGTAATCCTAAAAATCAATGTATACCCACTTATTATTATTACCAATAGATACATGGGAAATCATTATCGGTTTTAATTACCAACACGTGCATAAACAATTAGTATGATTTGGGTTTTAGGTACACATGAAATTACTAGGGGTTAGGTTTTATGTGAATGGAAAATTTCTACATGTTGGTTTTCAGGTGTACATGCAATTGTTATGGTTTAGGATTCACCAAAAGGTACAAAAGTAATTGTTGCAAGAATAAGTGCACATGTAATTTTTCTAGGTATAGGTGCATATATTTACTTATTAGTATGCCATAAAATATGGTCTAATATTTTAACTATAGGATTCAACTTACTGTCTCTTTAATGTATCTATTTAATCATAGCCTTGAAGGCTACTATTTAGTGATAAAAAAACTACCAAATCTATATTATTTGTCCACCTTATATCAATATTTATGATTGAACCTTGTTAGAAAATTTCCTTAGCCATTTATTTACCTACACAAGGTTAGTTATTTTGGGGGTTTTTTTTAATATCCCTAGTTAGTGTTTATCATTTAGAGATAGAAAATTTGGTATGAGCTTTCCTATTTTTATCCCTACAATAAAAAACAAAAAATTTCCAATTTCTAACTTCTACTTGTGTAGAAATTAAATTTAATCTATAAAACAATAAATTTAATCTATAAATGAATAAAATTAATTTATAAATAAAAAAATATAACTCAAACTCATAGGATACTAATACTTTACACCCATACCCAAAAAAAATGCAAAATGATTAGTAGAATTAAACCATAAATTAAACTTGACACAACAAACACTTGTATACAACTTGATAGAGTCACCCAAGGTGCACCCATTTGATTTATTGATACTACTATTTTTATTAATTGTCAACCCAAGGCATGTACTTGTAAAGGTGTTGAAATTTTATATGTGAAACTATTATATCTAGAAGGTTTAGGTTTGTAAAGGTTGTGTATATGGAAACACACTTGTAAAAATTAAATTACATGAAAGTAAAGTGCAAGATAGTAAATTGAAAGAATTCAAATCTAGATCTATGTTGGAAGCTTCCCACATAAAATTGAAATAGAAATTATAATTGAAATACATAAGCATAATGTAAAGGACACCTTACATAAATGAAATGTAAATTCGCGCAATAAAGAAAGAAACTATCTAACTGATGGGAAACCAAACTACCAAATCCCTACGAGTGGGCCTTATCTTGGTTGGATTGGATCTTGACTCTATTCCTTTGACAAAAAGACAAAATTAAATCAAATAAAAATATTTATTTATCAAACTATAACGTGAAATAGAATTACTACATTTACAATAAAATATTGTTATAAATTTCATGCAGATAATAATATGATATAACCAAACTAAACTTTAATTCCTTCTTTACTAACTAATTTTTAGCTTAGAACTTCTCTCTTAAATAAATAAAGGCAATAATTTATTTATATTTGTATAATCTATAGGTAATAAAAATAAATATATGTTATTATAATAATATAAAAATATAAACAACAATGCTAAGATAATAAAATAAATAATATCATATGTTGCATTTAACAATCATAAATAACATAAAATAAGCAAATAATTTGTTTCACCATTGCAACATTCTTGAAGGCATGATCCAATGGAGAAATGGTGATTATGAGGTGTTATTAACATTGAATTATAATTTTACTTGATTATAGAAACAATCATACTCTTCAAATTGTAGAGTAAATATAATTCAAACCATCAACTAGTTTTCACAATCACCATATGACATCAACAATAGATGTTATAATCTTATAATTTATATGAGTTAGCTACCCATTTGATATGGGTTAGTTAACTAGATTTTGATGCGTTAGATACCTAGTTGTTACCTATTACAGACATTTTATACATTATGCACACATTTTATTAATGTTAAACACAATTTATATGGGTTTCACATTAGTTTATATGGGTTTCACCTAGCTTATATGGGTTGCACCCAATTGCTACGAGTTAAAACACATTTGATATGGGTTGTGCCTAGTAGTTGTTATAGTTTTTTATCAAGTCAACTAGAAATTTTATCCTTCATATCTACATGCATAAAACACCTTTCAAGAAATATATTCCGCATTCTTCACTTTCCATTAGTAACACCATAATGATTTAATCCATTAAATCATTTTATTTTATATAAAGATAACTATTTTTAACCAAAATAATGTGCACATAAGATATTCATATAATATGTTAATATATCAACATAGTTTAGGCCAAAGGAGTGTGATTACAAATATAAAGAGGTATTTTAATAAATACTAAGAATCAAGATTAGGTAAAATTCTAAAACTCATCACTCATCATTCCCTTTATGTTAAAAGAGGGTATTTATTTGTATATATTTCAATTATCAATTGTAATTAAAAGTAGGTTAAAACCCATCACTTATTTTTTCCATAATAACACTCACATAATTACATTGAGATATAATTTTGAGCACATAATATATGTAGCAAAACTACTCTGGTGATTTCCTAACTTCATAGAGCTTTAATTCTTTGAGTGTAAAGCTAGGTCAAAGAGGAAAACATAAAGAATTGAATCTATAATAACATTAGAAAAGAGATAAAAAATAGTGATATAAAAATATGGTTTGAAACCCTACATAGTATATAATTGGTGAAATAAAGATAGAACCACTAGTTGTGGTTATGACAAGGCCAAGTCTACCCAAGACAAAATAGCTTAGAGCATGTGTATATCTAAGAGAGATTACCAAATCCCAAATTTTAGTTACAAAATCCAAACAATCTATATATTCATTATAAAGGTCTAGAATTTCAGAACAATAATCATGTATGATCATTGCTTAGCCTTTTGTATTTATATTTCATAGTCTAATTGTAATAATTAAACATAAACATGTTATTTGAACATAGCCTCTTAAGTAAATATGAATTATATAATTTCATAGATGTATTTTTAAATATATTTAATTGTAATTAGTTTATTCATATATTTAATAAAATTAGAATGAAGATAAACAAAACCCAAATAATATAGAGGGACCATTAGTGTGAAATAATTTCATACACTAGAAAAAATAGTGGAGGTAGAAAAATTCCAAGTGGAGAATCACTTGGCCAAATTTACCCTTAGGAGAGCACAAGTTAATAACATTCTAATTAAAATTAGTCTAAGGATATCATAGAGGGAAGATCTTATAATCAAATTGTATTTGAGGTTAGTATGGAGGAATAAACTTTTAAATAAAATTATTATCAAACTATAAAAATTAATTAAGCTTATTTGAAAATGACTCTAAATGAATTGTAGATGAAACACTGTAAGAAAAATGAATCTCTAGGAACTCTAATTTAAAGTGTTAGTGACTATTTATTACATATCAAGAGATTAAGGTCCTCATAACTATGATGTAAAACTCTTTATGTTTAAGGATTTAGCTAAAGAAAATACCGTAATGTGGGGATGATCTAAACACATTCACATTGATTAGATATGATGTTTTTGGTTCTAAAACTACTAGTTTTTTCTAAGAGGATGGAACTTCCCATATTTTAGGGTGGTAGTTGTGTAACCACCCCTTTGTAAAGTGATTGAACTATAACCATCAAAATTTATAGGCATTAATTTTGGAACCACCCTGATAGTTTCATAACCACCTATCTGTAAACCATGGTGGTTATATCACCATTGACAATTTGGGAAGGAGAACAGTTGAAAATGTTTTCTCTTCTTGTGACTTTTCATTTTGGATTCTTGGCAAGTTCCATGTTTGAAAGGGCCTATATATGAGTCTTGAAATTGTAAGGAAAGGGGAAGATAGTGAGTGTTCATATATTCGATTCACATTGACAATTTCAATTTTAATTTTTAATTTTAGTCTTGCACATTATTATTAGTAGTTTGTAGTTGGCTCAGGTGTTTTTGAGCTAAAGAAGAGTATTTTAAGTTGAGAACTTATTTTTTACATAAGTGTGGATAGTTTTCAATGCATAATATATCTATGAAGGTATTTGGTAGTACCTTGTATATGATTTATAGAACATAGTGGAGTGTTTTTCTCACCCATTAGAGTTTTTCCCACATTAGGTTCTCTAGGTAAACCTTTTATCATTTTTTGGTTTTGCTACCTCTTGTTATTGATTATTTTAAGTAAACTACTCTAGATTCTTTCACAAGAATGTTTCTATTCTATTTTTTAGCTAATATTTTCTTAGAATCAATTATTTAGAAATCTAAGTGAGATTATTTATGTTGGTGAAGCTAAGAGTGGAATCTTCACCTCGCTTATAGATCATATTGGTATCATAGGTGGTTAATTTTTAAGTTTTTTATGCTATGTGTTTGATTTAATTATAATTTTATGCATGTCACTAGAGATAATAATGTTAGTGGTCAAGGTGTCCTATTTCCCTTTGAATAAAGTATTTTAACAAGGAAATGGAAGAAAATAATTAGAAGTATGGCCCATAATGATGGTGAAGATGCACAAAAATTAGAAGAGCATTTTAGCAAGCTTGAGGAAGGAGTATCAAGTATTTCTCTTTCTATGATCAAGCTTGACCGATTGGATTCTATCATGGGGATTCTTATGGGTAATCTTGGAGTTTCCATGGAGACATTGAAATAAAACAAGGAAGATACTCCTGTGATCCATGAGAAGCATAATGAAAAGTCCCATGCCAACCCAACTCCACCTATATTTAGGGATAAGGCAAAGATTTAAATTCAACCATATGATGGAGATGTGAATGCAGAAAATCTAGACCATTGGCTAGCCGAAATTGAGGTATATTTCAATTTGTATTAAATTAATGAAATATAATAGATATCTTTTGTAAGTTTGATGTTATCTAATCATGCTTGATCTTGGTTTAAGAACTATGTACACTCTTTAGTAGTTAATAAGCTACGTCCTATTTATAAGTAAGATGATTTTAAGATGCTAATCAAGAAGAAATTATATCCTATTTATGAGGAAGATAGGTCAATTTATTGGAAATATATTAGTAAAAATCAAAGCCAAAGTGTGTAAGAGTACACCAGTGAGTTTTGTAAAAAGGTTGTATAAATGGGCAAAGATGTAGCAGACTATGATCTCTTGATGAAGTATCTAGGGGGACTCCATAGTAAATTAAAGTGACAAATTCTCTTGGGAAAGCTTACATATGTATATGATGATTGTTCTCAAAATCACTACTTGGAGATGGACAAGAAGAAGTCTTCATCTACCTCTCAAGTTAGCTTTAAGAAACTAAAATATAGCTCCAAGAAAAATGGGAAAGGCAAATGGAAAGGTAATCAAAATGCTACTTTGATTTCTAAAAAGGATATTGTTGACCCTTTTTTGCCTAACAAGCAAAAAATCGGTCCCCTTCTTCCCTTGCTATTCAGAGCCAGTCATTTTTGGGTTACACAAGTTCAAGCGGCTTCAAGTTCAACCACTTGGTTCATTCAATTTTGGTTCAATCGGTTGGTTCAACACTTCAGCGGGTTCATCAGTGCACAGCTTTAAACTGTTGAATCAGTTCAACCAATTTGTTCAATGGCTTGGTTCAACGCTCAATTCAAGCGGCTTCTAGTTCAATCAGATAGTTAATCAACAAAGTTCAATGGGCTTGGCATGTAGCGTTGAACCATTGAACCAGCTCAATCACTTGGTTCAACGCGTCAGTTTAATCACTTGGTTCAACATCATCGGATCATCAGTTTAGTTCAAGCGACTCGGTGGGTAGTCTTGAACCATTAAACTGTTAAACCAATATTTGGTTCAATGGGTTGGTTCAACGGCTTGGTTCAAGGGTGTGTCTTAAAGCTGAAGGGCAGTTCAAGGTCCAAAAGCCCTTGTGAAGGGTAGTTAGAGTTTTAAAGGTAGTCAAAGGGGGCATTTTTTGTGGTTTTCTTTTAAAGTCAGAATTCTTTCAGACTTTTTGTTTGAAGGATTTCCTTCAGATAAAAGTCTAAATATTTTCACCAAAAGGCCGCAACCAAAGGGACTGAAGGAAGAAACTTGCCTGAAGGGTATGTTACCTTGTGGAGGGCTCTCACCAAAGATAATGGGCCATTTATTAAGAAGCCAAAGGGTCTTTTCCCTCTGAGAAGGATAAACAAAGAAATTCAAAGTGGTCAATTCCCACAGACTTTTTGTCCATAGGAAAAGCTCAAAGCAAAAAACCTGTGGGAAAAGGGCCCAAAACAAAAGACCCAATGGATTTGCCAAGGATGGTGACATCCTAAAAGCCATCAAATTTAAGGAGACGGACTAACCATTGGGTGATGGCCTTAAAAACCATCAAAATTAAGCACGCAAACTAGCCATTGGGTTATTAGCGATGACAGGTGTGCAAACATCAAATTTTACACCAGGAAAGCCAGAGCGTGGAAGGCACCAAGTGGCAACTGTGGAAGACTTTGACATGTTTTTTAGGAGCAGTAAAACATGCCATGTGTCCCCTATAAGGCTTAGCAAAAGCTGATAGGTGTTAACATCTATGGGTTTATATTTGTGCTTCGTTATTCAAAGAGAACACTGGTGGGCTCAAATGGGTTGCTAAGATCTATGCAGAGCATGCCAAGTGGCAGCATTTGTGAAGAACCAAAAGAGTCCCAAAAGTTTTCTCAGGCAGCTAAAGGTTCTACAAAAGTGGCCATGTGTCACTTTCCACATAAATCTCAAAAAATACTTCCAAAGCCTCTAAGTTAAGTGGAAAGAGTAGGCAGAAGTGGCCACATGTCAACTTCTGCCTGACTCTTAAAGGACCCTCTAAGTTAAGCAGATGTTGCCATGTCCCATTATCAGCTTGATGGAAGCCACCATGTGTCAACGTCCACATTTTAAGTGTCTTCTAAGTGCCCAAGTAGCAGACTATGACACGTGTCAAAAGTAGATGTGCTCTTAGCAGAAAGATCCAAAGGAGTAGCAGAAGGGGCTAGAGGGGGCAAAGTAGCCAAATGCAAAAAAGACAAAGCAATTTAAGTGGTGAAGGGAGGGTGAGTTATTGCCAGATGAGCAATGTGGCCTATTTTTCTCCA
Organism: Torreya grandis; assembly: GCA_037957365.1. NCBI lineage: Eukaryota > Viridiplantae > Streptophyta > Pinopsida > Cupressales > Taxaceae > Torreya > Torreya grandis. The sequence goes on along the minus strand of JARHVA010000365.1, from coordinate 3,546,283 downwards.
AGTTAGCATTGATGAGGGGACAAATTATAGTCTATTTATAGAAAAGAGGCATGGCCATGTTCTTGCATTAATGCTTGAATGCCAAAGTCAATTTTGGTGATGGTACAACATGGTTCTAGCAGGCCTCTTCTAAAATAATGACATCAGTAATAGTGGCTTCCTCTTCCCAAGGTTTAGAATGCACATGGGCCACTTGTAGAAAAGGGTGCCAAAATATTTCCCAAGGAGCACCAAGTTCTCTTCCTCCTATAAATTGTAAACTTCTCATTTGGAAAAGAATCCACTCTCAGCCTTAAGGCAAAACTCTACCCAAAAAACTCTTGGGCTTGTAAGGTATAGCTCTACCATAATTTTACCTTGAATCGAAACATAGCATTTTTACCTCCATTCTAAGTTTTGCATCTTTAGTATCTGTCTATGCCTTGATTATGTGTTAAGTCATTTTCTTAATGCTTTTGTAGAATAATTTTAGCATGTCTGGTGCATTTTTTGAGTTTCCTTTTATAGGTCTATCAGAAGTGTCCCTAGAGGAGTATAGGTGAAGTGGATGGGCTACTGCAGTGTGTCTTAAAATGCCTTTAGTATTTCCTCCCTGTATCTCCATGGACCCCTGACCCACTGATGTAGAAGGTTTTCTCATGTCAGATGAAGTTTATGGGAGCTGGTTCTCGGTGGAGAGTCTATGTTTGGGTGGAGTAGATCAACCTTTTCTGGTGTATCACCTTTTACTTTTTAGGCTTAGGTTCTATTTTTAGCATCTCTCTCTCCCTTTTCATCCCCCCCATTTTTCATTTTGTTTGTTAGCAGTAAGAGAAACCAGGGCCTAAAAGATGCATCAGAGGGAGCTAGCCCTCATTTAGAGACTCTCCCCTCTAGCTTCACTAGTCCCACAGGTGAGAGGTGAGTTTCCATTATTGCGTGTGGAAAGGCAAGAGCTTGACCTCCTACCCTTGGGTGCAAATCCACTACATTAACAGTTTTTGGCATGCCCAGTGGGACCAACTAGGATAAATTTTGTCTAAAGAGTTGAAGATTTTTTGGTGTGTTCTTCAACCAACCATCCTTTGGAGGCTTTTGCATCAACACCAATGGTGACTTTGAGTTAAATCAACTGGTTAAGTAGTTCTGGTACCATACCATCAAGAAACAATATTTGGGTATGTATAATCCCATTGTTCAGAGGCATGGACCCTATTTTCCTTGGCCAACATGGCTATGATCATCACCAACCTTATGTTGTCTTTATCAGGTCTAATATGACTGGTCCTAGCCCTATCATAAGCTATATTAGCCTTATGCCCAGTCTTCTCAATATGTCACTTCTCCCACTCAACCCAGTCTCTTTGCCAATCAACCCATTTCCACCTTCAAATGAGCACTACTGGGATACAAAAAATATTTAATAGATCTTGACACCAAAAGGGGATGTGGACAAGAAATTCCTAATCATGTCGTCCATCAAGTGAGGAATGCATTGGATCAGGTTAAGAAGGAATGGGCTCCTATTGAGAGAGCCAATTGGCACAAGCTTACAAGTGAGATGCTGGATGTGAGTGGTTTGATTGCATCTTTGGAAGATAAGTTGAGTATTCATGAGAGGTAGCCTTACCAGGTCTATCAACCTGCATACTCACTACCCTAAGTATCATATCAGTCATATACAGCCCCTGCTTATGAGCCAAGTCAAACCTGTCAAAGTATTTTCCCCAATCATGTTGAGGAGAGTTCTAAAATAGCAAATCTGGTGTTTAAGGCTAATCTTGATAGATAGATTGAATTGGCAAACCTTCAGATGTATCAGTCCATTTTGGTAGTGAGGGAAGTGGAATCTAAATCTTCACTACCCTCTCACATTGTGGCCCCGTCACCCCCAAAGGAGATGCCCAGTATGAATAGCTTGAGCTAGAATAAAGTGGTTGAATCATGGAATAGAAAGGAGGAGAAAGACATTGTCCAAGAGTGTGAGGTTAAAAATGAGGTTGTTCCTTTTCAAGTCCCTCCCACCTTTCCTCAGGAAGCTCCTTGCATTTCATGGCAATCTTCATGCACTCCCCATCTCTATGATGATTCCCACGAGCTCTAAGAAGTACAAAATGAGGATGATCTGGCCAAGCAAATTAAGGAATTAGAAAAGAAGATGAGACTACTTAGAGAAAGAGAGATGGAGTTTTTAGACTTTGTAGAGGAGCCGATGCCAAAAGACACCCCTTCCACCAATCCACAAGCTAATGAAGTGTTGGTAAAGTGGAGGGACAAAAATCAATAAATCTTGGCCCAAGGTCTACCCTCTCCTATTCTAGAGAAAACTCCCTCTTGTGTGCCAAATCCTTTTTATCAGATGGCACTTGCTCATTCTAACTCATTCAATGCATCAATCGATCCTACCCTCAATCCCATGTGCCTAGCTTTTCAGCACACCTCTTTTCAGATAGCTCTTCTTGTACATGAGCGGACCCTCCCAAATCTTCCCCAACCTCCTCAAGTCTTTCAACATGATCTCCAAATTTTGAGCTGGAAGAAGGAACATCATAAACTAGCTCAGGACCTTGAAGAGGATAAAGTTGTTGCCTATTCATAGGAGCAAGATTCCAATCCCAAGATCATGAGTTGGAAGCAAATAGTGGAATCTTGGGGTAGAAAGGAAGAGGAAGAGAAAGGTTCTACTCAAAACCTTGAAGAAGATGGGGCTGCTCCTACTCCTGACGATGATTGTGACTTTTAAGAAAGGCTTTTCTAGGAAGATATGGATAGGCGAATTGTAGAATTAGAGCCCAGAGTAGGTCTCCTCAGTGAATGTACAATGGATGTTTTAGACCAAATAGAAAATTCCATGTCTGAATACACTCCATCCACACACCTCTAAAAAAGCTATCAGGCCTTGCTTGATATAGATTATGCTCAGTTTATGACTAACCAGGGAGACTTCATGAGTACGGATGAGGAGGAGATCACCTTAGGTGACATGGAGGAGCATGGACAATCTTTTGTTCATGTATTAAATGATTCATTTGAAGTCATTGGGGCAGGCTACTCTATTCTTCAAGGAGGCTATGAGCTGGATAAGGCAGCATTGGGACTCAAATAAGTATGCAAAGGGGCTGTAGGCTTTTAGATTTATCCCTCCAAGAGGCTGGTGAATCTGAAGATACTTTCTTTGAAATCATCAAGGAAGATGGTCATACCATAGAACTTGAGCATGAGGCAGAGGAGAACAAGCCAGTCAATGATGCATATCAAGGGGCTTGTGGTGATGAGCCAACAACCATTGATTTCTTGATGAGATACACCAGCCTGAAGAACCAATAAGAGGCAAGCTTCCAAGAACAAACAAAGTAAGTATACGTTGGCAGCGTGTTTGAATTAGCTCCACTCAGATACAAGCCAATCTAGGTAACAGGCAAGAAGAGCAGGTCACCAACTCTTCATTTCATTTAGCCACTTGTTTGGCACTATAAGTCTTCTTACCAGGAAGGGGAGGAATTTTCCCTTTGATCAAGAGGGAGGCAAAAATTATTGGTTAGCTGTATATAGTAGTTTGCTTTCAGTTTCTTTTCCTACTTTCCTTAAGTGCAGTTTACACAAGTAGTGTTTTTAGCCTTGTGTTCCCTTTGATCAAGAGGGAGGCAAAAATTCTTGGTTAGCTGTATATAGTAGTTTGCTTTCAGTTTCTTTTCCTGCTTTCCTTAAGTTCAGTTTACACAAGTAGTGTTTTTAGCCTTGTGTTTTTCCCTTTGTTGTGGGGTAAAAAGCTTCATGTTTGATTCTTGGATCTTTTGGGGCTATTGCTAACACTCTCTCAAGATACATCTAACTCCATGCCCAATGGACTATAAGGCAACTGGTCTTTAAGCATAACAGGCATGCTTCCCCTGGGAGTCACCAATTTGTTGACCATTTTTTGCCCAACAGGCAAAAAATTGGTCCCCTTCTTCCCTTACTATTTAGAGCCAGTCATTTTTAGGTTGCATGAGTTCAAGCAGCTTCAAGTTCAACCACTTGGTTCATTTGGTTTTGGTTCAATTGATTGGTTCAATGCTTCAGCAGGTTCATCGATGCGTAGCTTTGAAGTATTAAACTAATTCAACCAATTGGTTTAATGGCTTGGTTCAACGCTCAGTTCAAGCAGCTTCTAGTTCAATTGAATGGTTAATCAGCAAAGTTCAATGGGTTTGATGCACAACATTTAACTGTTAAACTAGTTCAATCTCTTGGTTCAATGCGTTGGTTTAATTACTTGGTTCAATGTCATCGAATCATCAGTTTAGTTCAAAATAGCTCGGCACATAGTCTTGAACCATTGAACCGTTGAACCAATTTTTGGTTCAACGGCTTGGTTTAAGGGTGTGTCCCAAAACTAAAGGGCAGTTCAAGGTCTAAAATCCCTTGCAAAGGGTAGTTAGAGTTTCAAAGGCAGTTGAAGGGGGCATTTTTTACAGTTTTCTTTTAAAGTCAGAATTCTTTCAAACTTTTTGTCTGAAGGATTTCCTTCAGACAAAAGTCTAAATATTTTCACTAAAAGGCCATAGCTAAAGGGACTGAAGGAAGAAGCCCACCTGAAGGGTATGTTCCCTTTCGGAGGGCTCTCACCGAAGATAATGGGTCATTTCTCAAGAAGTCAAAGGGTCTTTTCCCTCTGAGAAGGATAAACAAAGCAATTCAAAGTGGCCAATTCCCATAGACTTTTTGTCTATAGGAAAAGACCGAAGCAAAAAACCCATGGGAAAAGGGTCCAAAACAAAAGACCTGATGGATTTGCCAAGGATGGTGACATCCCAAAAGCTGTCAAATTTAAGGAGACGGACTAGCCATTGGGTGACGGCCCCAAAAACTATCAAAATTAAGCACACAAACTAGCCATTGGGTTTTTAACGATGACAGGTGTGTAAACATCAAATTTTACACCAGGAAAGCTAGAGCATGGAAGGCACCAAGTGGCAATCATGGAAGACTTTGGCATGCTTTTTAGGAGCAACAAAACATACCACGTATCCCCTACAAGGCTCAGCAAAAGCTGACAGGTGTCAACATCCATGGGTTTCTCTTTATGCTTTGTTATTCAAAGAGAACACTGGTGGGCTCGAATGGGTTGCTAAGAGCTATGTAGAGCATGCCAAGTGACAGCGTCTGCAAAGAACCAAAAGAGTCCTGAAAGTTTTTATAGGTAGCTAAAGGTTTTGTAGAAGTGGCCACGTGTCACCTTCCATAGAAATATCAAAAAATACTTCTAAAGCCTTTAAGTTAAGCAAAAAGAGTAGGCAGAAGTGGCCACATGTCAACTTTCACCTGACTCTCAAAATACCCTCTAAGTTAAGCGGATGCTGCCACGTCCCATTATCAGCTCAATGGAAGCTGCCATGTGTCAACATCTACATTTCAAGCATCTTCTAAGTGCCTAAGTAGCAGATTATGACACATGTCAAAAGTAGATGTGCTCTCAGTAGAAAGAGCCAAAGGAGTAGTAGAAGGGGCCAGAGGAGGCAAAGTAGCCAAACGTAGAAAAGACAAAGCAATTCAAGGGGTGAAGGGAAGGTGAGTTATTGCCAGATGAGCGGCGTGGCCTATTTTTCTCCAAGTTGGCAATGATGAGGGGAAAAACTATAGTATGTTTGTAGAAAAGAGGCATGGCCATGTTCTTGCATTAATGCTTGAATGCCAAATTCAATTTTAGTGATGGTACAACATGGTTCCAACAGGCCTCTTCTAGAAGAATGACATCAGTAACAGTGGCTTCCTCTTCCCAAGGTTCAGAATGCACATGGGCCACTTGTAGAAAAGGGAACCAAAATATTTCCCAAGGAGTGCCAAGTTATCTTCCTCCTATAAATTGTAAACTTCTCATTTGGAAAAGAATCCACTCTCAGCCTTAAGGCAAAACTCTGCCCAAAAATCTCTCAGGATTGTAAGGCAGAGCTCTGCCAAAATTTTACCTTGAATCGAAACATAGCATTTTTACCTCCATTTTAAGTCTTACATCTTTAGTATGTGTCTATGCCTTGATTCTGTGTTAAGTCATTTTCTTAATGCTTTCGTAGAATAATTTCAGCATGTCTGGTGCATTTTCTGAGTTTCTTTTTACAGGTCTGTCAGAAGTGTCCCTAAAGGAGTATAGGTGAAGTGGATAGGCTGCTACAGTGTGTCTCAGAATGCCTTTAGTAGTTATTTCCTCCCTGTATCTCCACAGACCCTTGACCCACTGAAGCAAAAAAAAATCTCATGTTAGATGAAGTGTATGGGAGCTGGTTCTCGATGGAAAGTGTATGTTCAGGTGGAGTAGATCAACCTTTTCTGGTGTATCACCTTTTACTTTTTAGGCTTAGGTTTTATTTTCAGCATCTTTCTCTCCCTTTTCATCCCCCCCTTTTTTAATTTTATTTGTTAGCAGTAGGAGAAACCACGGCCTAAAAGATGCATCAAAGGGAGCTAGCCCTCATCTAGAGACTCTCCCCTCCAGCTTTGTCGGTCCCACAAGCGAGAGGGGAGTTTCCATTGTTGCATGTGGAAAGGCAGGAGCTTGGCCTCCTACCCCTGGGTGCAAATCCACTATGTCAATAGATACTAAAGTACATTGTGGGGAATGTAATTTTGATACCCATTCCAAGGATAAGTGTTGGAAGCTTCATATTAAATAACATCTATTCAAGAAAAAACAAGAAGAAAAAGGCTATGTCTTCACTTCAAGTTTAAGATATTGGTTGCATCTCCAAGGTGGATGATATTTTGGTTTGTACTATAAATAAATATAGAGGTATGTTTGGATAGTATTAGTATTAAAGAGAATGATCTTTCTAAAATTTTCCATATAAAAATTTAGATGAAGAATACAAATTTTGATGATCTTTTTTATACTTGGTCACAAGCAAATTCAAAAAATAAAGAATTGGTAGACAAATTAGGGTTTGAAACTTATAGACATCTAAGCCTATATTCTTTGGGTTGGGTAAAGAAACTTGTAGACATCAAGGTGAATAAAAAATGCAAGGTTAAATTTTCTATTAATTTTAGTTTCATGGATGAGATTATGGTGGATGTTGCTCCTCTTTATGTGTGTGGTGTAGTGTTTGGTAGCCCATACTCATATATTTGGGATTTTATATTCATGAGGAGAGCCAACCAATACCATTTGGTAAATAATGGTAAGATATACATAATTTCATCCTATGAAGGAGATTATAAGATATCCTTGGAAAGTGCCTCTCAAGCTCAGAATATTATTCATGGTGATGGAAATTTTGATTTGTTGATTTTGCAAGATATTCAAGATAAAGAAGTTGTGAAAAATAAAAATTATTATAGCATGTTTACTAACAAAGAGAAAAAACAAATGGGAGAGATGGTACAATAGTTCAATGAGGTTTTTCAAGAGCCTATGGGGTTACCTCCAACCAGGCTAATTGAGTGCAAAATACATTTGCTACTTGATAATGTGCTTCTAAATCTTGAGTTATATAGGTAGTCTTTGAAATATGCCAATGAGGTAAGATAATAGTTAATATATAATTAATCAAGGTGTAATTCATCCTAGTACTTCTCCATGTGGTTCTCATATTATTTTAGTACCTAATAAAGATGGTACATGGAGAATGTATGTTTATTATAGAGCACTAAATAAGATAACCATCAAGAATAGGTACCCTCTTCCATGGATTGATGATCTTATTGATCAAATTCATCATGATAATTTTTTTAATAATATTTATTTGAAATATAGGTATCACCAAGTGCAAATTAAGGAGGAGGACATTTGGAAATCAACATTCAAGATAAGTTAAAGGCTATATGATTGGTTGGTTATTATTTTCAGGCTATGAAATGCACTATCTACCTTTATGTGATTCATGAATGAGGTAATGCAGCCATTTATTGATTCCTTTACCATTGTATACTTTGATGATATTATTATTTTAATTATAAATTTTAACGAACATATTATGCATCTTAAACAAGTTTTATAAGTGTTGAAGAAGAACCAGTTAGTATTGAACAAGAAAAAATGTAAGTTTGCCCAACAATCACTATTCTTATTTGGGAATGTGGTTGGAGATGGGGAGTTGAGGATTGATCTAAATAAGGTATAGGCCATCATGGATTGGCCAAATAAATCTGATTTTAATAATAAAAGAATATTTATAGGTTCATTCTAATACTTGAGGAAGTTCATCAAGAACTTATCTTCCATAGTTGCACCTTTGTATGCCATTACAGCAAGAGGTAAGACTTTTAATTGGGTTAAGAATCAACAAGATGTATTTGAATTGTTCAAAAATAATATTATCCATGTTCCAGTTTTCTCTTTTCCTAACTTATATTTGTCTTTTGAAGTGGAAATGGATGCTAGTCACTATGTTATGGGGGATATTCTGCTTTAAAGAGGTAAGCATGTGTGATATCATTTTAAGTTATTCCATGGTGTAATACTAAATTATTGTACATATGACAAATAATTATATGCTCTTATTCAAGTGGTTAAAAAATGGAAGTGTTATCTAATAGGTAATGAGACTATTATCCATATAGATCACCAACCTCTTCAATATTTGCAAGCTTAAAATAAACTTCAACAAGCTAGGCAATACAAATGGATGGGTTTCTTGCAATAATTTTTTTTGGTTATCAAATATATATAATATGTGACTAAAAATATATATGACATGTTTTATAGACCTTTGTTACTTATATCTATAGGTACCATAACTCTTTTTGGTCTTTTTATTAATGAATCTTATATAGAGGTCTATGAGCATGATGCAGATTTTGGGGACCTATTTCTTCAGTAAATTAAGTCCCAAGGTGTATGATTTAAACCAAATAATGATGTTTATCTTCAATATGGATTGATATAAAATTTGGGTATGTTTTTTTTTCCCATGGAGGAAAAATTTTAGTGCATGAGGGAGGCACATAATTCAAAATTTGTAGGTCATTTTGGTGTTACAAAGACCATTGCTCATTTGTAGAGGTATGTTTATTGGCTTAATATGCAAGTTGATGTTGTCAAGCTCATAATAGGTTGTGTTTTATATAGTATGAATAAACATAGTAATAGAAATTTAGGATTATATATGCCATTACAAGTTCCTTTTAGGCCATGGGAAAGCATGTCCATGGATTTTATGGGTGGGTTGCCTATGTCAAAGAAAGGGCATGACTATATGTTTTTGGTTGTGGAAAATTTTAGAAAGATGTGTATTATTATTCCTTGTAAGCATACCCTCAAGGTAAGGTATGCATCTAATTTTTTTGGCTAATGTGTGGGTTAACTTTGGGTTGTCTGGTTCTATTATTTCTAATTGAGACTCAAGGTTTCTTGGAAAGTTTAGGTATAAATTATGGGAGAAGATGGATACTAAGTTAAAATGATCTATTTATTTTCATCAATAAATTGATGGGTAGACTAAGGTGATGAATAGGAAGTTGGTGAAAATATTGATAGGTTACAATAGGAATAATCCTAAGACATGGGATGAAAATTTGGTTTATCTTCAACATTATTATAATAGGGTTATTCATTCTTATACTAGTAAATATCCTTTTGAAACATGTTTTCATTACTTACCTCCATATGACTTTGATATTATTTTGATATAGTAATAAAAATGTAATGGTAAAGTGGATCCTAAGGTCCACAAGGTTGAGAAGTTCATTGAGAAAAATTATCTTATTCACCTCTAAGTGCAAGAGAAATTGAATGAGCCTCAAGCTAGGTACAAAGTAAGACATGATCAACATAGGACTGAGCATAGTTTCCTTATAGGTGACAAGGTGTGGTTGTACTTAAGTAGATAAAGGATCCAAGATATGTCTAATAATATTAATCCACTAAGGTATGGCCCATTTGAGATTCTATAACAACTGGCAAAGAATGTTTTTATACTTGATTTCCCTCCTTATATGAAGATCTATTCAGTTGTCAATGTTGAAAACTAACATATTTTTTAGCCTTCTATGATAGAATATAAATATGAAGGATGTTTTTACCTTCCATTAAATATATCTCCCCTAATAATAAAATATAATTAGAGGAATATGTTATTTTATATAAGAAGGAAAATACAACATGAAGAGGAGTGCAAGAATCTTGGCTAATTGGGTTAAACGAATAACTACTCAGAAAGACCAAATGGTATTCCATAGAATATGTTTGGAATAAATTTCCTCACCTAAAGAATTCCTAAAGCTTTTATTGACTTAAAATCCTCAAATTGGGGAGGTATGATCAAAAAATGGATCTTGTTTGTACCTAAGTCACTTGTTTAAACTAATTACACTATGCCTAATTTTTCTAAAAATATTTAAGACATTTATGTAAGATTATTCATGTTTAAGGCTTCAATTAAGGATTAGAAGATAGTGTGGGGATGACCTAGATAGCTTCACATTAATTAGACAAGATCTTTTTAGTTCTCAAACTAGTGGTTTTTTTATGAGAATAGGCATGCCCCTATTCGTAGGGTGGAGATTGTACAATTTATCCTCTATAGAGTGATAATACTATAACTACCATAATTTATAGGTGGTGGTTTTGGAACTACCCTAATGGTTATGTAATTGCACATCTATAATTCATGGTGGTTTTGCCACCATTAACAACATGGGAAAGAAAATGGTTGTAAATGTTTTATCTTCTCATGACAGTTCAATCTAGCTTCTTGGTGATTTACATGTTTTAGAGGGCCTATATATGATTTTGGTGTTGAAAGGAAAGGGGCGGGTAGTGAGTGTTCAAACATTGTATTCATATTGAAAATTAAAGTATGACTCTTAGTTTTAGTCTTGTTCATTGTTGTTATCAATTTTTAGTTGGTTCAAGTGTTTGTGAGTTGAAGAAGAGTCTTTTAAGTTTATAACTTGTTTTGTATATAAGTGTGGATAGTTTGAAATTCATAATTTATCTATGAAGGCCATTAGAAGTACCTTGTATACAATTTGCATAACATAGTATAAAGGGGAGTGTTTTTCTCACCCATTAGAGTTTTTCCCACATTGGTTTCTTTATGGTAAACCTTGTGTCATGTTTGTGTTTTGCTATCTCTTGTTCTTGTTTATGTTAATTGGACTACTCAATTTATTTTACAAGCACGTTTATATTATATTTTACACCTAATAGTCATTTAGAAACAATTTTTTATCAATTTAAGTGAGCATATCCATGTTGGTGAAGCTGAAGTGGAGTCTCCAACTAACTTATGAATCACTTTTTTTTATTTAAATTTCATAGTTTAGTTTTATTTTTTAAATATATACATGTTACTAAGCATAGCATCTTAAGTAAATATGAATTATATATTTAATAAATGTATTTTTAAATATATTTAATTATAATTAGTTTATTCATATTTTTAATAAAATTAAAATTAAGATAATAAAAATTCAAACAATATCGAGGGTTCACTAGGATTAAATAATTTTATACACTAAAAAAATAGTGGAGGTAGAAAAATTTGAAGTGGAGAGTCACTTTGCCAAATTTACTCTTAGGATATCATAAGTGAAGAATTTTTTGATAAAAATTAGTTTGAGGAGATCATAGAGGGAAGATATTCTAATCAAAATGCCTCTGAGGTTAGTATGGAGGAATAAACTTCTAAATAAAATTATTCTCAAAATAGAACAAGTAATTATGATTCTTTGAACATTACTCTAAATGAAGTGCATATGAAGAAGTGTTTGAGAAAAATGAATCTCTAGGAACTCTAATTTAAAGTGTTAGTGATGATGTATAAAATACATAATTAGTTATTACATATCAAGAAATTGAAGTCTTCATAGCTATTATTGATGATATGGAGGAAAGATATAGTAGGTTATATGCTTCATATAGAGTAGTTAACAAAGAATAAATAATCAAATATACAAAAACAAAATCCTAAAAATTACATTTCACCTACTCCTATAGAATCCTATGAACATATTTCCTTCCCCTCTCTCTTTATATGTGTATATATATTTATGTGTGTGTGTGTGTATGTGTCTATATGTATGCATGCATGCATGTATGTATGTATGTATGTATGTATGTATGTATGTATGTGTTTGTGTATGTATATATGTATAAACACATAATCCTATTCATTTAGAACCCTCTACACTAGTTATTGATGAAGAGAATCCTAAAACCACTAACCTTACAAATACAAATCCAAAAATTGCTACAGATAGTGGGGCTCTCAACCCTTTAACTATAAACCCATTAAATCCTCTAAATATAGACATCCCTATTCTTATTTTGGTATTGAATTATCCTCCTATGGATGTAATTAATATATTTGAGCATTTTATGATATCTTCAAGGAAATTATTCACAGAATTATTGAGTATAAGGTAATTTTTTCAAGTAAAGATGGTATAGAAATAGGTTGAAATTGAAATTAAGGATGTGTTTATTGATGGTCCAATAGAAGTTATTGGAAATATTTTCAAGTTTTCAATGAGTTTGCTGAACTGAAATCATATTGCAAGTGTTTACACCATACACCTACAAAATTAGTTTATATAATTCTAAATTGGTAGAATAACCATTAGACCAACTAATGCAATAATTACTCTATTCTTTCTTTATGAAATTTATTAAGTATAATAGATATTAAAAAAGATATTAATGATTTATATCATAATTATTATGTTTTCACCTTTGATAATTGAAGGAATGAAGCTAGGAAAATGGAAATATCTAAATACTATGAAAAAGATTGATTTATCATGTTAGTAATAAGATAAGAGTATAAGAGATAATGTGAAGTCATTGATGAATTGAGATATTTTATTTCACGTGAACCGATACCCATGAAAATTATGATACATCATCATGAAGATCTTAATAAATATATGGGTCATTCCAATGTAATTGCTATGAAAGTTTTTATGTTTGTAGGGACAAATGGAAGAAACTCACAATCCATTTATAGAAGATAGATCCTTAATCTATGTATAACTTATGATATATAGTTATAATATATATGATCATGGATTAAAAACATACAATCTATATTGGATTGGTCTAAGATTTAGATTGCCTATGTTTTAGTTACTTATACTTGATTATATAAGAAAAATTCAACCCAACTTTAAGAATGAAGAAAAGAGATGGAAAAATATTGAAGGTATGATGGTTTACCTAAGAAAAATGTATTATGGAGATATATAAACTTGTGATTTTATAAGTGTTTGTGCTTAATGATATTTTAAAAAGATGTGCAATAGACTAAGTTGGGGGTTAGTGATGAGGATTGTAAATGGAAGTCATCATACTATCTATAAATAATAAAATCTTATCTATATTAATATTTCATGAACCTAATCTATCCTTTTTATCCATGTTTATATTCATAATAGTAGATACTAAAACATGTTACTTTTATTTTTTGTTATCATTTTAAATATTATAGTTTCTAGATGAACTTGTTTGATTTTTTAATTTCATTACATTGGAATATTAATGAATTACATGACATTTAGAGATTTATTTATTTACTCCAACTCATTACAAGTTATTTTGTATTTGTAGACACTTCTATTATTTTTTGTATTCATTGTTGGAGGCACTCATACAATTGTAAATTTTTCCTCAACATTACTATGGGGTGTATTGGGACCATTAAAAAAAAGTATTAAAGAGTTCATTATTATGTGTAGAAGAAGAAAATAAATATAATCTACAATTGAAGGTTAGATGAAAATTATATTTCCATCCTCTTATTGAACTGAATCTTTAAAACAACCTCTCTAACAATTTAGAGATGGTTTAAACCATTTTATTTCATTTATAGCTTCTTTGTTTTTTAATATTCTATTCTTAATTTATTTATATATGTATATTATTAAAAAATATTAATAAAATAAAAATAAGTGTTTTATTTTATCTTTATTTAATGAATAATATGTAGGATTAAGGATTAGTCACTCATCAATCAGGAATAAAAAATTAGTCTCATAATTCAAGAATTTTTCAATCAATATATAACAATGCATTTATTTCAAGGTAATAGTATTTTATAATCAATAATAATTTATTTTAATTATAAAATGAAATTGATACATGAGTCTAAGTGAAAAGTGACCCACTTATGAGGAATGGCCGTGTAGATTCCCATCTGTTAGAATAAATATTATAGTTGTGAGTATTTACATTTCTAGCTTTCTTTTTTCATATTAGTTTAAGGATTGATGTTTTATTTTATTTTTATTTAAGATTGATTAAGTTTTGTTTATTATTATGAATTATTTAATATTATTTATGTTGGAATCTTACAAAATAACTTTCACCAATTGATTATATGTGTTTACATTCCAACATTTCATTCATATTTTTATAGTTTAAATTTTATTATAAAATTATATTATAATTTCTTATATGCAGTATGTATATGGATAAATGTGATATTATACACTTTAAAATGTTAGATTTTATCAATCCTTAATATAAATTAACTGGTTGCACATAATTTAATCTTTCTAACATTCCTTCCTAGCCATTTATCCATCTATGAAGTTGGGCTTCCTGATTCGTTCTCATGCACATATATGATCTCCCTAGTTCATGCCTAAAAAAATAATTATCCTAATAATATTATTTCTCAATCTCAAATGAATGTTTCCTATCTCATTGATAACTTTGGTCATATTCAAATGGATTTGTGTTAGGTTGTGGAGCTAAAAGCTTCATTGTTGCAGACATGGAGGAGGTTGTTGAGAGGTTGCTAAGTGACAGGGAAACTGACATCGATCTGATCAGTCGATGTCGATCATATACAGTGGGAAAGGAAACTAACATTAGTCAGGTATCGGCTGATGTCATTCATCTCTAGCCTGACAGGGACTGATGTCGGTCACCTGTACGGTTCCAAAATTTCCAGTTATAGATAGTTAATTAACGAACCAGGTGTTTGCATGTTGAGAGGCTAATTATAGTCTTGAGCTGTGGATCTAATTATTGTAATTAGGTGTCTAATTATTTTTTGCATGAGATCTATATAATAGACTCATGGGTTGTATTTTAAAGTGTTCTAGTTTGAGTTGAGCAAAGTTAGCTCCTTTTGTGTGTGAAGTGAGCAAGGGTGTTCCTCCTAGTTCCATAGCAGTGCCAAGTGTGGGTGTTGGTTTTGGAGAATCAGAAGGGTTCTTCATGTATGTATGATCTTTGTTAGTAGGTGTGCATGGCTACATTATGAGATCTGCATGGTAAGTAAGATCATTGATCTAAAAGTGTATGTGTGTGTAAGGTCTAGGTTTGTAGGTGTGCAGAACCAAGTTGATCTGTAGGTGGCAATAAAATCAAGGTGACAGCAACACAACAGGGAGCAGGATCAGGGGGGATCTACTTGGAGTACGATGTGTACTCAGTTGGAGAGCAAAGAGGAAGGCAAGGTAGTTCCTTCCATAAGTAAGATCATTTGGGTTGCAAGTTATTACAGTTTAGGGGAGATCTACTTGAAGTACGATTGTGTACTTGGAGTGCATGGAGTACTTGTGGAGTGCGTGGAGCACTTGGGTACTAGCAGTAGTGGATACTGACTGGTTAGAGGTGAACACCAACTCTGTGTTTGAGTTGTGTGTTGGGACTGTAAGAGAGAGAGCTTTGAGGAAAGAAGTACTGTACACTTAAGGTGTGGGAAGCCTCTGAGAGGTGTGAAGAAGAAGTGGCATCTTCTTTATTGTATTCTTTTTTGGATGAGTATTAATACAAGTTATGTATTGTCTCTCATATTCTGTGTTGTTTCTAGTTTCTAGTTACTTGTTACTTCTGGTTAATTTTGCATCTTAAGTTGCTTGTATATGGTAATCAATTGTGCTTCCACGGGTTCCTAACAGTTGGTATCAGAGCTAAGGTTGCAGGGAGCAGGTTTTATGTTTGGTTATAGGTCACTCTCAGGGGTTTTTGATTGAGTGGGAGTATAGAAATGGCAGAAGAAAGTAAGCTATGATTGGAGGAACTGAATAGCACGAATGGTCAATTACGGTGTTATGGAAAGAAAGAGCAGGTAAAGAAAGATTGTTGGTTGGTTACAGATCAGCATGAAGAATTAGATGTTTTAGGTGTTGTTGCATAGGATGCTCTAGATAAAGTTGAATCTTGGTTAATAGATTCTATTGCCTCTTTCCATGCAGCCCCAAGTAGAGGGGTTGGTGAGCCTTGTCATAGTATTGGCAAAGGGGAAGTGTTGCTGAAATTATAGGCGGCCAACACATGGGTGTTGAAGAAGGTCATGCAGGTCCCAGTCTTGAAGATGTGGCTAATTGCTTCAAGAAAGTTGGGTGATGAGAGATGCACAAGAATTCTCACAGTAAATGCACTTGAATTAGCTGGTGGTAAGAAAGTAGGTATCTTTTATCTATCTACTTATATTACTGTTTCCACTTCTATTGCACAGGTGTGGCTTTGTAGGCTTGGTCACATAAGTGAAAAGGGAATGGATTTTCTTAAGTCAAAAGAGAAGATTTCATCTTTAGAGAGCATAGACCGAGATTTTTGTGAGCAGTGGGATGCTACAAGAAAGGATTGTGTTTATTACAAGAAAAGGAAGAGTGATGTATTTGATAAACTCAAGAACTAGAAAGCCTTGGTGTTCTTAGAGGAGATGACGGATAGAGACCAGTGGATGGGGCTGGATACTTCTAAGTAGGGTAGTTTGGACATGGGTTTTGATTCAAAGGAACTCGAGGGTAAAAAATTCATCACTCACAGGCATACACAGGTACTGACATCGGTCAAAGGTAACCAACATTGAATAGACAGGTGCTGACATCGGTCATGTGCAGACCAAAGAAGGTGGTGTCAAGCAGGTGAAGACCGACGTCGGCAAGATAATCAGTGTCAGCGACTTAGATAGTCGCATGGAACTAACATCAGTCGGATGCAGACTATGTGGTGACTGAGGTCAGTCACTGAGATGGATTTTGGGTGGACAACAAGCTGTCAAGGAGTCTCAAATGCCTATGGGGAGGACTGAAAGTGCATGTAAGCCTCAAATTCATTGTTCCTCTTCTTTATACTAGTTGCTGACTATAGAGTAGAAAGGATCTAGGGAATAGTGGGAGTATGGCATGAATAGGTTGCAGGACCAAATGGGAGATTTGGTAGGGTTGCCAGCCAGTATGAAAGCACTGAGATGAATGGATACCTTGGTTAAATAATAGAGAGAATGGACATGTGAGATGGAAGGCCAGGTCATATGGTCTTGAGGAAGCTGCAGGATAGTGGTACAGGGTTTAACAGGTGGATGACAAAGCAGGGCTTTAGTCAGTGTCATTGTAACCATTGTGTTTGTCTTACCAGGTGGATGATGGTCATGACATTATCCTATTACTATATGTGGATGGTATGCTAGCTAGCATGTTTTTACATACAAGGTTTTGCTGAGCTAAGGGTAAGGTTAGTTTAGTGGCATGTCATGAAGAATTTATAGTAGTGAAATTCTTTGGCATGAGAGACATGGAGATCATAGGTTGATTTTGTCTCTAGTGGGAGCTGATGTGAATCAGGTGTTAGCAAGGTTCAATACGTAGGATGTAGAACTGGAGCACACTAAGGGCTGGACAATTCAGTGTCCAAAATCACATGAGGTCTGGTATAGACCTAAGTTTTCCCAAGAAGTGGGTGTTGTCAGAGAGTTAGGAGCCAATTCGAGGAAGTGGGTTCTCAGGTATTTGAGAGGGACTAGTAGCAGGTATACATGCTATGCAGGGTCAGGACTTCACTACATGGGTTTCTAGGTTCAAATGTGGCAGGTTACTCAGATGATAGGTGGTGCACCACAGGTTGTGTGGTGGGTGGTCTTTAGGATTGATCTTGAAGAGGGATACAAGCTAGGAAACAAATTAGATAGGGTACAAGTATAGGTATAGTGCAGCTATTTATCTCCAAGTGGGAGATTTTTAGGTTGTGTAGCTAAAAGTTTCACTATTGCAGACATGGAGGAGGTTGTTAAGAGGTTGCTAAGTGACAAGGAAACTGACATCAGTCTGATTAGCTGACATCGGTCATATACAGTGGGAAAGGAAACTGACATCAGTCAGGTATCAGCTGACATCGATCATCCATTGGTTGCCTATGTGGTTTTAGAACTGCCAGTTCATGGATAGTTAGTTAATGAACCGGGTGTTTGCATGTTGAGAGGCTAATTATAGTCTTGAGTTATGGATCTAATTATTGTTATTAGGTGTCTAATTATTGTTTACATGAGATCTATATAATAGACTCATGGGCTGTATTGTAAAGTGTTCTAGTTTGAGTTGAGCAAAGTTAGCTCCTTCTGTGTGTGAAGTGAGCAACGGTGTTCCTCCTAGTTCCACAGCCGTGCCAAGTGTGGGTACTAGTTTTGGAGAATCAAAAGGGTTCTTCATGTATGTATGATCTTTGTCAGCAGGTGTGCATGGCTACATTAGGAGATCTGCATGGTAAGTAAGATCATTGATATGTAGGTGTATGTGTGTGCAAGGTCTATATTTGCAGGTGTGTAGAAGCAGGTTGATCTGTAGGTGGTAGTAGAATCAAGGTGATAGCAACACAATAGGGAGCAGGATTAGGTGGGATCTACTTGGAGTACAGTGTGTACTCAGTTGGAGAGCAAAGAAGGCAAGGTAGTTCCTTCCATAAGTAAGATCATTTGGGTTGCAGGTTGTTGCAATTTAGGGGAGATCTACTTGAAGTACGATTGTGTACTTGGAGTGCATGGAACACTTGTGGAGTGCATGGAGCACTTGGGTACTGACAGTAGTGAATACTGAATGGTTGGAGGTGAACACCAAATCTGTGTTTGAGTTGTGTGTTGGGACCGTAAGAGAGAGAGCTTTGAGGAAAGAAGTACTGTACACTTGAGGTGTGGGAAACCTTTGAGAGGTGTGAAGAATAAGTGGCATGTTCTTTATTGTATTCTTTTCTAGATGAGTATTAATACAAGTTGTGTATTATCTCTCATATTATGTGTTGTTTCTAGTTTCTAGTTACTTGATACTTCTGGTTAATTCCGCATCTTAAGTTGCTTGTATATGGTAATCAATTGTGCTTCCACGGGTTCCTAACAATTTGGTTACTGAATCTACTTGCCTTGACCAGACCCATCTATGCACCCTTTAATGGATATATTTCAAACCCTTATTTTGGGTTAACCCACATGTTTCACATGATGTTTATGGAATATAATTAACCAAATATTTATATATATATATATATACAAGAGTATCCTAAGTTATAATTCACATAATCACTAGTTTAAAACCCACTTGCACCTCGAGATATATATCTACACATCTTTGAGGTAAAACCCAAAACATATAAATAAGAAAATCACTCAAAGGAACAATCACTAATACATATTTAAATATTTTTTCAAGGTTAAAATAATAGGTTTTCAAGTGTTAAAATCCACATGGGTTGTATTACATACTAGTATATCAATGTTTAAGACACACACAATAGGTTGGAAGAAATACATGAAAATTTATCACTCTTTATATATTGAAACATAGTAAATAATCAAAACACTCAATGTGAGGTGGTTAAGGTTGTCCAACCCATCCCATATAACATATTTTTTTAGGTGAATAAAGTATCAATGTAGAGATAGGGTTTTGAGCAAAGGAAGATGAATTTGAATCTATATAAAATATTGAGTATTTAAAATTAAATAGAGAATGTATTTATATGAAAACACTTTGATCTATAATATAAAAATTTGAACTTTTCATGAGTACAAGTCTTGTAGAGGATAGACACATCCATTACCATAAGCATCAGCACTAGATTTGTCTAGGTAATTTCTTACATGTAATTTCCTAATCCAAGTGACTAAAAATCCATTTTAGGTAATTTATGATAAATCTACATTGTCATATACTAGAACATAATAAAAACAAGATTATTGCCCTATCTTCTTGGTTATATCTATATATATATATATAATGTAATAAATAAATCTTACTTTTCATTTTACATTCAAATGTACATAATTTAGACATATCTTCTAAAAATTAAATTATTCAAAAATATTATCTTATTTAGATCACTAAATCAAAAATAATATAAAATATATTGGTGAACCCTTTATTTCTTGATGAAATAGACTGTAAATTTTATTGGGTTCTATAAATCTACATTAGGGTTTCAGATGTGATGTTTAATTTCCTCTTGCCATGTGTGTAACTATGAAGTTTTTATCATTTTGTGCTAAAGTTTCATATTTATTATTCTATTATAGCTTCCTCTATTAGGATTATGGATTTCTCTCATACATATTTATCTCATATCTTATTAAAAACAATTCTATTTTTGAAACACTTTTTTTTTATTAGTCATATTGATTAGAAAAACCCCTACTTTTGTTCCCTAAAATTTTATATGGATTTTTTGGAATTTGAGTGTTTCTATTTTTAATAAATTTCATCTATTATGTGAAATACATACTTATTTTCCATTTATATTTATAAAAAATGTTGTTTTATTAAAAAAAAATCCTTCCTTTATTCTTGGGGTGGTTGATTCTTTATTTGAGCATTGTATCATGATTATAATGGATATAAATAGTTTATATTTTTTTAATTTAAGCTATTATTGTAATAATTATATGTTTATTTTATGAAAATGAAATAGTTAAAACTCATGTTAAATAAAACTAAGGTTAAAATTAACAATGATGATTTCTTATCTCTCCTTAATTATAAATACTATATTAATATGGAACCAGAAATGCTCCCATGTGTGACTCTATTCCTCATAAATGTAGTTATATTTACCATCCATACCCTATTATTTTTTTTAAGGATTAATAATGGATAATGATGTATGTTCTATCACAATCTCCAAGAGGTAATATGCATCCTCTTGTAGAATGTTGTATGCAGGTCAAATCTAGGAGGCATAATGTTTATGCTTGTGAATATACATTTTCACAACCTATTATCATTGGTTTATATAATATGAACATCCATAATGAGATAAATAATATGATATAATCTATAGAGACTTTACAAAATTAAATCATAATTTATGTTTAAAATTCAAATTAACTAAAGATACATGTGCATGTGAAGAATCTTGAGCATGTTAATGAAAATTGTATGTCTAGATTTTCATATTAAACATGTGTCTAAAAATGTATAAAAAAATTGCATGTCAAGTATTTTTTAAAAACAAAATTTAATATAAAACTACTAAGTTAAAAATCTCACATAAGCATAATAAGAATCCAAGTGAAACTATAAGGAGCATGCTTCAAAACAAGTTGATCATTTTATCTTCTATATGTCTTTTCAATAATTCAAAATACTATTGTACTTATCATAGAATTAATAGACATAATAAATATAAGTGTTAATATTTTAATAAAATATTATATTAAATTAATTATATTGGTGACATTACGTTTGATACATATATTAAAACATTATAGATTTGGGTACACCTTTTATAATTGAGAAACCTACTAAACTATGGTTCCATTTCCTAAGGTCAAGATACATAACAAAGGGTTTTAATACAATAATTATAAAACAATAATCACATAAATAAAAATTTCAATTTCAAATGTTACTAAAATAAGAGGAGTCCAAAAATGAAAGCATGCATAATAAATATTTTCCTATGAAAGAAATTCAAAATAAATATGTACCTAAGAATAAAAATATTACAAGCATGGTTTTGAATGGTGAAAATACAAATAATTTATCATTTATAGAACATTCGATTATTACCCCTTATATATATGACAATAAATATAATAAAAATGTTATTATTAATAATACTTATGAAATTAATCTATGTAGTATGAAACTGATGAAATCTCTTAGATATGACATGAAACACCTAAATAATGATACTTTAGTTGAATTTTGCATTAGATCTAATAAATGGTATGTAAATCTTGGTTTCAAATCATTTATATTTATATTCCATGTTTACCCCCATTTTGGATTAATGCAATCTATATTATGGTGATCACAACTAAGAGAAATGGATGCAACACTTTGTAAGAATCCCAACTATATTAAATTTGACCTTGGAGGTGAACCTATTATTATTTCAAGAGATGGAACATATTAAAAGAAATAAAATAAAGTGGAGATCAATTATCCTACTAGTGTTCAACCAAAAAATATATAATTATTTTATAACCATAACTAATATGATAAATACTATTAATGATGAACATATGGGAAAGAAAGAGAAAAACATAAATTTAAAAATTGGGTGTGGTATATTATCATTATACAAATGATAAAATAAATGTGGATCTAATACACATGATTCTATGGATAGTGATTATGCTTATGGTCACTATGATCACACATATAAAAATGAAGGGAATGAATATTATGATTATATTATGATGATGTTTATTGGTATGTTAGTGATATGCCTTTGTATGTTGATAATGAAAAATGAGTAGACTAAATTAATGCTATAATTCAAAAGTTTATAATTAAAAATACTCTCAACTTATTATTATGGGTAAAACATATCAAGTAAATAACACAAATATATGATGCAGTTGAAAATATTCCTAAGAGTATAGTGTCAAACATATATGTCAATGATTATATATTCATGGTCTACATCTATTTGGATCCATGGTTAGCCATAGTGATTCATCTCACTTAATGTTACCAAATGTGATAAATTTATTAGATGGTCTAAATGGAAACATATGTGGTGATTAAATGATTTATAATTCATATTTTACATCCTAAATCCATTATGTTGTAGAAAAATTTGATTGTCTAAGTCATTTCCTTTGTCAAACACTTATCTAGATGTCCAAGTCAGTTCTAGACTTGTTATAACTAGGTACAAACATAGATTAATCCTGTAGCACTCAACATTTGTCACTCAACTATGATGGCATCAATTCACATAAGGCACAAGCCTTATACACTCACCCAAAGTGTAGTAAATAAAGAACCATGGCCTACATTGGGATAGTCATGCTAGGACATAACTCATTCTTCAAGGGACTTGGTCATTGCAACAATGATGTTGGTAAGTTCATCGATGCAAGCCATTTTGGGTGGATTCTAACTATATATAGGTGCAAATCATATTTAGGGATCTTATTCTAGTCATAGGATCACAAACCTATATTTGAATAGTTTTAGGATCTTGAAGGTGCAAGCTTTTGTGTTATTGGGTTTGACATCATGTGGTAATAAGATGGGTCAATAAGAAGTCTGAGGTCAATTTCATTTTAGGCTCATACTTTATGTTAGAGTATCAAGGCTTGGGGGCATGAATTCTCTTATACTTAGGCTAATTCAAAGGTTCTATAGACATCATCATATACTCAAGGATGTCATTAATGGGATGAAGTAGAAGCTTGTTGGAACTTAGCATTCATATATTAAATCTAAGCATTACCACTATTACAAACATTATGCAATCAATGAACACTACCATAACCATATAGACTAGATCAATACTCATTTAAGTGCAAATCCATTATTCATTAAACATTTTTTAGATAAATAGAGTACATTATAAGTGAAATAGAGAAAATGTTCATCTAAAGCTACTAAAGTCCCAAAGGCTCATAGGAAAGCTTGGTCACAAAAGCATTCATGCTAGTCCTATGTTTTAATAGCAATTGCTTCACTATGTCTAAAACCAATTCTACATAGCTTCACTATCTCAAAGTTGCATCCCTTGCATATTGGTCTGAGCTTAGTTTTATATAACTTAGAAGCATCTTTGTGCCAAGGTGAAGGGCATACACCAGGTGCTGAGCTAGATCCTTGATTGATCATTCTATCATTTCCATCACCTTGCACCCTTTTTACTCCAATCACCACATGCAACCACTTTGAAGATGCCTTAAAAAACATGGGTGCCAAGTAACTACCTACTAGCTGGTGCAAGATCTATGAAGATTCCTCTAGCTGGTGCAAAAGGTGATAAAATAGAAATCATTCCAAATGATCACCTCTCATTGATATATTTATTGAGTTGGCATGAATCCATACTTAGCCAAAAATGGGCCCAACATTTACCCCATACAAAATTGTTAGACTACCCTTAGACTAATATTTCAATGCTCTTAGTGTGCAAAACTCTAGTGCACTCTCCTTTAGTTTAGTTTTAAAGTCCTCAAAGCCCTTAATGGTGAGATTGATTTCTTAAATGGCATTGTCTATCTCTATTGAGGTGGAATTGAGCATGAGCACATCCTTCTTCTCAAATTCATTCTAAAAGGCCTCAAGGTTTGCCTTAGATTTTGCAACTCCTTTGTCCATGAATTATCCTTATTTAAAATCCTTGGTTTACAAGGCATGAAAGAGTGATTTCAATATTTAATCCTAGTCTTTAATTTGAGTGCTCAAGGCATTAACCTCTCCCATTATTTAGTTATGCTCTGATTTAATCATATTGTATACTTGCACCAGTAGCTCCTCCTTCTCCAATTTTGACTTTTTGAGTCATGCATCTATGCCTGATGTATGGTTGGAGAAGCTAAATAAGATGGCATCAGTAGTATCTATTCCCTCTTGAAGTTATGCAAAGAGGTCTTCCACTTCTTCTATCTTTACAGCCAATTTTTATTTTATCTTGGTGCATGGGTTTTCCTCTTCTTCTGGCACTAAATCTGCCTTCAACCTTGGGAGCATTTACTCCACTAGTGTTCACACCTTATCAAACTTTGATAATTTTAAAGTGTCAACATCATCTAAGAGGGATGGCTCAGCTTCCTCTATCTATTCAGCCAATTATTGTAATTTAAAATTCATTAAGTTTATTTCCTCTTCTACTTCCAGCATGATCTTCTTCTATCTTGAAACTCTAACATCATTAACAATGTTCTTCTATGCTAATTTAGAGGCTATCCAAGTGAGTGTATTGGCCAACCTAACTAGGTTCATTATGTGGGGGTTTATAAGAATGGAATCATGCCCTTCTTCTGGTTCTTCTATGCCTAGTATGACCTTCTTTAGTACCTTAAAATGAGTCTCATCTATATAACTATCAAAATAAAATGACAATTATTGGAATGTACTTATTGTGGTAGCTCTAGGGGCATGTACTCAAACATATAGTAATCTTCATCAGTCCACCCCTTCTACACCTTTTCTCTTAGGCTTGGCTTGACACCCTCTTCCTTAGTGATGACCAACTTCATCTATTCTCCTTCATAGTTATTAGTGCTAGCATTATTTTTAGTGCTTCCCTTTGAGCTCTCTTACTCTTAATATAATAAGGTTGCTTCCGTAGACTTATCTCCTTGGTCTATTTCTTCTTCTACCTCAACACTAGCTTCACCCTCCTATTTTTATTGGGTTTCTTTAGCTCTCTTTGTTTTCTTTTTCAAGGTGCCATTATCATCTTCCTTATTTCTAGGCACCCCTTCACTACTTTGGCATGCATGTGGTACAACTTATTCTACTATACTAGTAGGGGCACTAGGTGCTTTTGTGGCTTTCTCCTCCATTGGTTCCATGCTTGTAGCAACCTTATTTTATTCCTTTTCTTTTATGGCCCTTCCTTCTAGGCCTTATTTTTCTCTACCTTATTATTCTTTATTATTATTAAGGTATTTTATTCCTCAACCCTTATTTCCTCAACCTTAACCTTATAAATATCTTCCTAGGCCATGTCATCTGCCTTCATGGCTACTCTTTATTCTCTAGCACTAGCACCATCTCTATTTATTCCTCATTAAAGCCCATTTTCTTTCACCAATTCCTCTTTTCCTTCTTAGTTCATAAAGGCAGTGTGGAGGGCTCTTTTGATGAGGCATGGGTATCTTTTCCACCTATCTAAGTGTAGTAGTAGTGCCACCTTGGAGGGCCTCTTGAACTTCTTTGGCATTGGGATCTTCTTCTACTACTTCTTCCTAGACTATGTAAACGTTTTTCCCTCCTTCCTCCATCTCTTCATGCACCTTGTGCACTTCCAATTCCTCATGCACCTCTATTTATACTAAGGTTATTATGGGCATTGCAACTGACCCCATGGAATTTCTTTTATTCTCCTTTTGATTAGGTGAATTAATCCCTAGCATGAAGGTCATGTACTTTTTTTTGGTGTAAAGGGGGTGGCTTCATCACTAGAGGTTATCTTCAATTTGATGCATTCCTGCATCTCCTCAAGTATCTCCCCATTTTTATTTTGGGGAGACTTATTTTATACCACCAGTGATAGCTTCCCTTCATCTCCAATCTTGATGGGGAGATCATCATCCTTCTCAATACTCATGCCCTTATTTCTTAGTTTCATCTCATATTATAGCATGTGGATGTGTTCGAGGATGACTTATTTTTAGAGGGGATAGATGTCAATACAATCTAAGTCATCTTATTCATCCTTGGTTTCTTTCCATCTTAGGTGCATATATTAGTGCCATAACCTACTTTGTTTCAAATCCATGATTTTTTAGGATGTCTAGCTACTACATGTTAGGAATTATTCTAATCGTATCCCTGAAGTATTTAGCTAAAAATGCATAGGGGAACTTTAGCTAGCCAGATTGGTTGCCATATGTAAGTGCTAGAAACACTACATAAAATTAATTCATAATGACAAAGGTTACCATTCCAAACATGTTTTTAAGGAGTTCTTTAGGGATGCACCATTCTTCCCCAAATTCTTATATATATTGGGCACACCACCCCATTACTCTAGTCTTGTACTTATAGGAGAAGATGGGGGCTAGGTGATTTTTAGGTACTTCAATACCAGGGAGTCCTTATGCTCTAGGAAGACCTAAAGGTCATCTTCATCACCATCAAGTATATCAATCTCCTCCATAATAATTAGAATTAACATATACCCCCACTAGAAGGTCTTTCATGTTATATGACCCTCAAGTGCATTCTTCACCATCTCCTCTATAATGAACTTTGTTATATTAAATTTTACCCCTTGCACCATGTGGTAGGAGATGCACAAGTAGGATTTGGTGATGTCTATCCACCAATAGTTGGGACATAAAATTAAACTCACAAGGTACATAGTTTCACTTATTCTAGGGTCTTTGATGTATTTGATTGGGAACATGAAACCTCCCTTGTAGAACCCTAGGAGTTTCTTGACCCTTTTAACTTTAGCATCATTTTCCATCATTTGATGGATGTCTATGCCAAATTCTATAAGCTCAATGATTCTACCAATGAGGCTTGTTGATAACCACATTCACTTCCCCATAAAGTAGAAGCAGTCCCTATGGATGTGTGAGAGGAGGAACTACACAAGTTCCTTTAACTTCCCAAAACATGGCAACTCATGAAGTTAGGTTACACTGGTGGTTGCAATTTTGTCTTAGATGGAGACATCAAATAATGTAATTCCTTCTTTATTCTTGGCCCTTATATCAACCACCCAATCTTACGTTAGATATTTTGTATTTCTTGAGGTGTGATGGTTATATTCTTTGAGCCAAATGTGTGTGCAAAATATGCCCAGCTCTCTCATACCAATACCTCCTTAGGAAATTGTATCTCTTGGTACAACATTTTTGTAAGCACCTTTAGATCAACCTTAACAACACTAACTCCCTCTACTGACTATACTTTCTTATTTATGTGACCAATTTTTCTATCATTCATGCCCTCTTGGCATATTTTTACACCTATGGTGGGCTGGAACTCATACATTTCTTCCCCATTCTAAACCAACTAGTGTTGAAACACGGTATATTTACTTTGCAAAAGACTATAATTTTTGTTGGTGTTCCTCACAGTCATGAGATCTGTGACTATGACTTCAGATCTTGAGATTCACTTATCATTAATAGTGGCCTTAATGTCACTCCAATTTTTTACTACTTGGTTCTTGCATAATTCATGCCCCACACTTATCTATGCCAATCTCAAAGGGAATGCAATTCCTCCCTCTATTTAATCATTCACTTTTGGCATCTATGGGTACTTAAGATCTCACTATAGTAGAATTTTCTTACTTTAGCTCTAGTTTACTAGTTCAACTATGGTTCATTATTCTATATTTAATAGTGTAAATTATCTTGAGGTTTGTAACCTAAACTAGTTTTCCCTTTGTTGTTTTATACCCCTAATTTAGCTACCTTCTTAATTACAGGTGAGTAATGGCATGGCAGTGCCTTGATTTCTTAGAATTTAATAAAACCCATAAAATTCACAAAAATAATCTACCACAACATACATTCAATGCAGAGCTTTGTGCCTTCACCATTACCTCAATAAATTATCCTAATGGTATTTTTGGTGAAGTGACGTGTAGTTCAAATGGCCACTTCTCACCTCACTTTTTTTGGATTCCATCTTGTCCTGATGATCTTTCTCTTTCACTTTGTTCACGTGGTGTGACCTTCACCTTCCTTATGACAACCTAGGTGTAGTACCTCACATGCACATGATTTAGCCTCCATGGTTCCATTTTTTTTCCTGTTGTGCTTCTATTTCAAGTGTGTTTTCCTACCTTGGTCAATTTTTCTATGCACTTTCATCTCTTGTCATGGCCTATCCTACCCCATATAAATCCCTTGCATTGGTACTATATCACTTAAATATCTTATTAGATCTCTTGCACATGAGCATAGTGTGCATATTCTTTCTACCTCTTATGTATTTACATATTGTGCACCTCTTTTTGTTAATTGGTACTCATATTTTCAAAGTCTAATGAGTTCTATGCACCTAAAAACTTAGGTGTCTAGCCTCAAGTGCTTTAGAAAGCATCCATGCTCAACTCACCCAATTGGAGTTATGCATATAAGAACTAGAATATTTCTTGTGCAGGCCTAAAAGCACTACTTATTTACTCTACAAGAATACAAATCACAAAATATAAGGAAATGTTTTAGCTTGTGCCAAATGTCATTCAAGTTAGCACAACACAACTGACTTATGATCAGGAAGTTGGTGTCTGATGGTGCAAGTGCCATCTTATTTCCTATAAGGCTTTAGTCAGTTACCATTGAAATGCCCATGGAGAATTTTGCCAGATAACTTGCATGCACTAGTTTCTAGTATATTATGGAAAACATATGGGCGCATCCACTTGATTTGTAGCTTTCTTGAGTATTTGAGGTATTTAGAGTCATAAATTAATACCAATGTTCATTTAGCTAGTTCCTTGTGCTTAATATGCATATCATGCCATAATTTATGGTACACCTTCTTGATTTATTGGCTCTATCTTGCTTGGGTGTGCACCTCATATAACCACTCCAAGTCCTCCAACC
Organism: Torreya grandis; assembly: GCA_037957365.1. NCBI lineage: Eukaryota > Viridiplantae > Streptophyta > Pinopsida > Cupressales > Taxaceae > Torreya > Torreya grandis. The sequence goes on along the minus strand of JARHVA010000365.1, from coordinate 3,517,148 downwards.
TCATACTCAATAATTCTTGGTCATCCAAATGACAAATTAATTTAATACACAATGATGGCACCAAGAACTCCATTGATAAAATTACCTCTATGTCAAACACTAGTTGGAATGGTGTAGCATTATTTATGTGCTTATAAGTTGTGTAGTATGACCATAGAACTATCGACACTCAATCATCCCAATCTTTGAGACTAACAGTGCATATTTTTATGAGGCATGCTCCCAATATCTTGTTGAATCTTTGGCTTTCCCATTTTTTTGGGGATGATAAGGGGTAGTGTTGTGTTGCACTACCATGTACTTGACTAGCATAATTTTCATAGTTTCATTAAGAAATTATGTTCCTTTATCGCTATTTAAATTGAGTGGGCACTCATAGTGATTTATGATGTTATCCCACATGAATCTTGTGATAGTGGTGGTAGTGAAATTTTTAGTAGGTGTTGCCTTGGCCTACTTTGTGAAATAATCGATGGCCACCAAAATATATCTTATGCTTGTGCATGTTACTATGAGAGTGACTGGACCAATAAAATCAATGGCCCATTTTTCAAATGGTGCCTAGGCAATAATGGGGATGAGAGGCATCTCATCCCATCAATTTGGCTTCCTTATGCACTGGCATATGTCACATGCCTTAGTGCCATCCTTTGAATCTTAAAATAGGCTTGGCCACCATAAGCCTGATTGTAGCACTTTATATTACATTGTGTCTATAATGTAATGGCCTCTTACAATCCCCTCATGTGCCTTATATAGAATATAGTCTCTTTTATGTTCTAAAGCACATTAGTGTATGATTTCATATTGACTTAATTTATACAGATCCCCAATAATAATATGAAAGGGCATGGTATAAATAGCAATTTACTTCTTCTCTTTGGTTGTCATGATCTAGGGTGCAAACCCAAATGTTAGAAATGTAGATATTTCCACTAAATCTTCAAGAACATACTGGACTCTACAGAGTTATGCTCCAACATGTCATATTCAATGGGCATTTTTGCATCACCAAATTTGATATGGGATAAATGGTTGGTCCCAAGTTCTACTTTTTACCATAATTGAGAACTAGAATTCTTAAAATAGAACTATCCATCTATAAATGCACCCATGAAGAATGGGCTTATTCACAAGGTACTTAAGTGCCTTATAAAAGGTAAAAATGATGAATGGGGTCACCAAGTATTTCCTAATTTTTTAGATGGCATAGACTATGGTCAATTCCTTATGCTTGATAGTTGTGTAATTTTGCTCTATCAGGTCAATTTATGACTTACAAAGGAGATAGGATGATCCATCTTCCCTTCACTAGGTTATACTATAATGACACCAATTGCAAATTTAGATGCATCAACATGGATTTGGAATGGATTTGTCTAGTTAGGAAACTAAATGATATGTGCACTAGTGAACTTAAGATTTAGAGTTTCAAAGCCATCCTCTTATGTTGTGCCCTAGTGTAATGGGTCATCCTTGCACAACAACTTCTCTAACAACACTATGATCCTTGTATAGCTCCTTATAAACTTTTTATAATAGCCACAATGCTCAATAAAGGAATGAACATATCTCTGTGTGGAAGGAGTATGAAGCTAAATGATTATTTTAATCTTTACACAATTGATGAGAAGACCATCTTTGTAGATGGTGTGCCCAAGTAAGGTGCCAAAAGGTGTCATGAAGATGCACTTATTAATGTTGAAGAATATCTGTAGCTATTGACACCTCTCAAACATGAGGTAAAATTTATCATAATGGTCTCTCATGAACCCATACACACTCCAATCATCAAGGTACACTTGGAGGAACTTGTGGATAGAATCCTTAAATGTAGTGATGACCACTTTGAAGAATACAATTGGCACATTATTGAGCCTAAAATGTATCACATTATATGAAAAAAAACCCCATTATATTATAAAGATTGTCTTAGGACTTTATTCCCCTTAAATTTAAACTTGATAGTATCCAAAGAAACCATCAATGAAAGTATAGGTTTTGTAGCCTTTGACTCCATCCAAGAATTCATTAGTGATTGGAGTTGGGAAGGGATCAATAATATTTAAGAGTCGATAATCAACACAAATGTGGATCACCCATCATTTTTAATTCTAATAAACATGGGGCTTACCCATTGTGACTCTTACATCGAGTATATTACTCCTATGACAATCATACTATCAATCTCCATTTTTAGCTTAGCACAGAGATCACAGTTCATTCTATAAGGGTGTTTTTTGATAAATCATGCATTGTCCACTAGCTTTATGCTCATTTTTACAAGGGATGGGTGGGTGCCATTCATGTCCTAGTAATTACATGGAAAAAAATCTTTAAATTCCTTCAGGATATCTACAATTCATGTCAACTCTACGTCAGACCAATATGCACCCAGAGTAGCCCCCTTTGGTTCTCTTTTCATGTTGATATCAACCTAGGTGGTCTTGAATAGTGCATGGTAGGGATCATTTCTCTCTTAATGTGTGTCCTCAACTTGCCTACTTCCCTTATTTGTTTCAATGTGGAGATGAGTATGGTCTTTGTCATTAGGGGCACTATCATCCACCTAGAATATGAGCTTCCTCTTTCCTATCAAGGATGTCTAGTTTTGCACCTTCTAAACATTTGTATCTTCATCACTCAAGTCACTATTGAGTTATTACTCTTAAAATAAATTTAGGAGCACTAATATTTTATCCCTAAACATATATTATAGGTAATCCTCTAATATTATAGTGTCCTCAAACACTACTCTTTGAATGACTGGTAATGGCTCAATCAATTTTAGGTTATGTGAGGAAAAGGAAAAATTGTGCATAAATTTTTCCTTCAAGACATCCCAATTAGTTATCTCATAGTGTGTTTTATTGACCACATACAAATCTTGTTCTCATGTCTTCAAAGTTTTGTAGAAGGCATTCACCCATAGGATCCTTGGGGCATTTATGCCATAGCAATCCATGTTTTTTCATAAAAAATTATGTGCACTATGGGGTCTAAATCACCAGAGTATGTATAAATGTCCAAGTCCTCATTATTATTTTTTAATCTGGTATAGATGGATACTTTTACATCTTGCCAAGTTGGAAAGCTAATCATCTATGTTGCCCACTAAAGAGTAGTAGTGCATCCCAAGGTATACACCAATGAATCAATCTTATATACTTCCTTTGGGATGTAGGACTCTGGGTCACAAACATATTCTTATATAAGATTTCTCCCCTCATTTCTTGGGAGTGCAAAAATTTTACCTTTGATCAAATGAAATTATCTCTTTCCCTTCTTCATATTTCAAGGGACCCCTCTTTGTGAAGTGTGAGAAATTTGGACCCATCTAGTCCTCATAAGTTTTGGCACCTTCATGCTCACTAAGTGGCACCTTTGACCAGTGGTTTCGTAAGCTTCTTCAACCCATCAAATGTAAGATACATTAGTTGCATCTGAGGTTGACTATCCATCTTCCCAAGAAAGTACTCTTTGGTCATTGGGGTTGATAGTCTCGATGCCTTACACCATGATATTATATATATGGTTCATCTCATCTTCAAAATCAACACTTTCTACATAAGGGTGTCCTTGGTCACTTGAGAGGGGGATCACTGCCCTCTCCTTACCATTTTCAAAGGTCATATAGTGCTTCTTGAATCACATGTTAGCATTATTTTCATAGCACCATGGCCTACCCAGGAGTGATGGATGTTGTGTTGTGGAGCCTATTTTCAAATTACAATGTATTTCAAATACTGTACATTTTAAATGTATTGTACACTCTAGACCCCTTTAATGGGAAACCATTTTGGGTTGACTTTGCCCATGGTTTTGGTACCCATTGTTTTTTAATACTATTTTGTTGATGTATTATGTATACTTGTCTATTTCATAGGTAATATATTATGAGATCAAGGGTTTGAGAAGGAAGAATATAGTACATGAATTTAGGTACAAATTTAGGAGGTTTTGTTGAGCACATCTCTAAACAATATTTGTGCATTGTAATTATGATAATATTGATCTAAGAGTGGATTGTACTCTCATGTCTTGTAATAAAATATGAGCATGTGTTTCTTGGTGGATGTAGCCCATATTAGGTGAACCATGTTAAATCTACTCTTCTTGTTTTATATTTTTTTTTATTTATGCATCTCTATTTATATTTATTATTGTAATTCTATGAAATTGTTTCTCATCAATTTTTTTATTTATTCCTGACAACTGGTATCAGAGCTTCAAGTTCTATTTGCTAAAATGTTGAATCATAGGAAGGGTTATTAGTTCAAGTGGGAGTTATGGATAATGATCATAGACCAAAGGTTTAAAAGTTCAATGGATATAACTTTGGTCTATGAAAGATGTAGATGGAGGATTATATGTATCAGAAATACCTTCATGTTTCATTGGGAGGAAAAGTAAAGTAACCAATGAGTTTGACAAATGAGGCCTAAGAGTTGCTTGATAAGAAAGCACTTGGGTCCATTAGGTTATGCCTTGCATCTTCAGTTGCATTTAATATATCTTAGGATAAGATCATAGAAGGTCTCATGAACGCATTAGGGAAGTTATATGAGAAACCCTCTACTTCTAATAGAATATTTTTAATGAAATTTTTTTAATATGAAGATGTCTAAAAATGGTTCAATTATTGATCATTTAAATGAATTTAATATGGTTTTGAGTATGTTGAACTCTATAAAAATTGATTTTGATGAGTGATTTAGGGATTTGCTTATTTTGTGTTCCTTACCAGAGAGTTGGAATATCCTGGTAATGGTTGTGAGTAACTTAGTCTCTAATAATGCCAAGTTAAAGTTTGAGGATGTCATAGGAGTAATCCTTAGTGAGGAAATGCAATAGAAAATCTCTAGGGAGACTTCTAATTTAGTTGATGCTTTGGTAGTGGAGATTAGAGGGAGACAAAATTTTAGAGGAAAAGGAAAACATGGAAAGTTAAATGGTCCTAGAAGGTCAAAATCAAGGGCCAGGATGGTATGTTGGCATTGTGGAAAGACTGGGCATGCAAAGAAGGATTGTTGGTCTATTCAAAACAAGAATAAAAATTAGGAATACACCAAGGAGGTGAATGTGGCAATAGGTAATGTTTTTCAAGATGCATTAATTATCTCCATTAACAATATTTATATGTCTTGGGTTTTAAATTTAGGGGCTTCTTTTCATGCTACACCATATAGACATTATTTTATTGATTATGTTTAAGTGGATTTTGGACATGTTTACCTTAGTGATGATGAGCCTTGTAACATAGTAGAAAAAGGAATTTTTCAAATCAAGATGCAACACTTGGCTACTAAAAGATGTCATACATCTGCCTAAGTTGAGATGGAATTTGGTATCCATAGGAGAGCTAGGCAGTGAAGGTTGTATGGTGACATTTAAAGTAGATTCTTGGAAGGTGACCAAGGGTGATCTTGTGGTAGAAAGAGGTAAGAAGGTTGGGACATTGTATCTATCAAGTAGTGTTGATTATTATAATTTAGTTGTTACAGATGTAGATGCAAATTTTTGGCACAACAGGCTTGGTCACATGATCCAAAAGGGTATGCAAATTTTGAAGGATTAGTTACCTAAATTAAAAGGATCTAATTTAGATTTATATGAATACTATGTGTATGTAAAATATAAAAGGGTAAAGTTTCTCAAAGTTGGACCTATGAGGAAGGAGAATAAGTTAGATCTGGTTTATTCAGATGTATGGGAGTCAGTTCAGGTATCTTCTATTAGAGGGTCATCTTATTGTGTCACTTTTATTGATGATGCAACTAGGAAAGTTTGGGTGTATGTAATTATGATAAAATTTGGTGTGTTTGATATGTTTGAAAGATGGAAAGCCTTGGTTGAGAATGAAATAAGTCTCAAGTTAAAATGTCTCAAGTCAGATATGGTGGGGAATATTGTAGAAATACATTTTTTGATTACTATTCAAGGAATGGCATTCATAGACAGAGGATGGTTCTAAGAACTCCATAGCATAATGGAGTGTCAAAAAGGATGAACAAGGCTATCATGGAACATTCTAGGAATATGAGGTTGCATGTAGGATTGCCTTTTTAGTTTTAGGTAAAAGCAATAAATATGGTAGTATATTTGATAAATAGAGGTCATTCATCTTCTTTAGATGGAGGCATACTTACAGAAGCTTGGTTTGGTAAGATGGTTGATTATTCATTTCTTAGAATTTTTGGTTGTGAAGCCTTCATTCATATTGATAAGGATGATAGGACCAAGTTAGAGGCTAGGTCTTAAAAATACACCTTTATTAGTTATGGTGAAGATGACTTTGGTTTATAAATTTAGAGTCTTAAAGACAAGAAAATATTTTGGTCTAGGGATGTTGTCTTTAATGAAAAACTCATGTATAAATAACAATTATAGGATATAAAAGAATATTCTAGAAAAGAGTACATAATATTGGAGTACATTACAGATGATAAGTGTCAAAGCAACTAGTTGAGGCACCTACTCCACATGAACCGCAAACTCCTATAGTGAGAAGGTCTTCTAGGGTAATAAGGGAATCTAAATGTTTTTCTCCATATCTTAATTATTTATTACTCACTGACAATGGAGAGAAAAAGTGATTCAAAGAAGTAATGCAAGTAGATGTCAGGAAGAAGTGGGAGCAAGAAATAGATGAGGAACATCAATCTCTCATAGAAAATTAGACTTAGGATTTGGTAACCCCACCTGAAGGTAAAAGAGTATTGAAAAAAAAGTGGGTGTACAAAATTAAAGAGGATGATGGAGGCAATAAAAGGTACAAATCCTAGTTGGTGGTAAAGGGGTTTGCACAGAAGAAGGGAATTGATTTCAATGAGATTTTTTCCCCAGTGATAAAGATGACTTCTATTAGGACTATTCTTTGGATGGTGGTAGTGGAAGACTTGCACTTAGAGTAGTTAGATGTGAATATTGTGTTCCTTCATGGTGATTTAGAGGAGGACTTGTATATGGAGTAGCCATAGGGATATGAGGTCACAAGGAAGAAGAACATGGTGTGCAAATTGAAAAAGAGCTTGTATGGCCTGAAACAAGATCCATGATAGTGGTACATGAAATTTGATAGTTTTATGATGGAGTAGGGATACTTCAATTGTCATTCAAACCATTGCATATATATATATATATATATCAAAAAGTTTGATGATGGTGATTACATTATCCTTTGTCTATATGTGGATGACATGTTGGTTGCAGGTAAGAACATGTAGGAAATAAAGGTACTCAAGGAAAGACTTAGTAATTCATTTTCTATGAAGGATTTGGGAGAAGAAAAACAAATCTTTGGTATGAGAATAACTCAAGATAGGAAGGAATAAAAGCTGAAATTATCCTAGGAAGAGTATATTAAAAAGGTCTTGGAGAGGTTTACTATGCAAGATGCTGAACCAGTTGGGACTCCTTTGGCAGGTCATTTCAAGTTATCAAAGGAGCAGTGTCCCAAGATAGAAGAGGAGAAAATATATATGTCACATGTACCTTACTCATCAACTATTATCATCTTGATGTATGCCATGGTGTGTATTAGGCTATATATTATCCATATATTGGGAACATTAAGCAAGTACATGAGTGATCCAGGTGAATATTGGAAGGTAGTGAAGTGGATCCTTTAGTATTTAAGAGGGACCATGGGGATAACTTTAAGCTATGGTAGATTGGACACCACTTTGCATGGTTATGTAAATTTAGATATGGCTAGAGATTTAGACAACATGAGGAGTACAACAAGATATGTATTTATTGTAGGTGACATAGTGGTGAGCTAGATTTCATGACTATAGAAACTTGTGGATTTGTAAACCATAGAGGTTGAGTATGTTTCTACCATAGAGGAAAACAAAAAAATGATTTAGTTATAGTAGTTTCTTGAATATTTGGGGCATAAGTAGGAGGAAGGGAAGCGATATAGTGACAGTTAGAGTGTTATACATCTAGTAAATAAATCCGCTTTCCACTCTAAGATGAAGCATATATAATTGAGTTACCAATTCATTAGGACAACTTTGGAGGAAGAGAAGTTGAAGTTAGAAAATATTCATACCAGTCAAAATCCTATAGACATGATGACCAAGGTGGTCACAAGGGAGAAACTGAAGATATGTTTAGTTTTGGTTGGCCTTCATAGATGATAGTGAAGGGTTGAGAATCCTGCTTAGAGGAAAGCAGTCTCCAAGTGGGAGATTATTGTATTGTGGAGCCTATCTCTAAATTACAATGTATTTCAAATACTATACATTTTAAATATATTTTACACTCTACATCCCTTTAATGGGAAACCATTTTGGGTTGGCTTTGCCCATGGTTTTGGTACCCATTATTTTGTAATACCACTTTGTTGATGTATTATTTAAATTTGGCCTTTTCATAGGTAATATATTATGAGATCAAGGGTTTGAGAAGGAAGAACAAAGTGTGTGAATTCATGTGTGAATTTAAGAGGGTTTGTTGAGTGTAGTTCCAAACAATATTTGTTCATTGTAATTGTGAGAAAATAGATCTAAGAGTGGATTATACTCTCATGGCTTGTAATAAAATATGATTAAGTGTTTCTTGGTAGATGTAGCCCACATTGGGTGAACCACATTAAATCTAGTCTATTTGTGCATTTTATTTTTGTTCTTTATGCATCTCTATTTATATTTATTATTATGATTTTATGAAATTGTTTTGCATTATTTTTTATATTTATTCCTAATACTGGATAATTATCTTGTTTATCCAACTTGATTAACTTAAATTCAACATGGAACTTGGTGCCCATGATATCTACAATGACACTTTGTAGAATCCTTATTGGTTGCATCTTATATTTATTGGCCATGAAAATTGTGTGAGGGGAAGGCCTCAAGGCTAGCCTACCCGTCTTCTCCCATGTATTCTTTATCAAGATATTAATCTCAATGCCTATGTCAATAAGAACCTCATACATAGACCATCTATCAATGGTGGCATTCACCAAGAGTTCTTGATCATACTCTATATTTTGGGTATGCCTAACTTCTCTTACCCTTTCCATGCATGGCACATCAACTTCAAATGGCTTCTACCTTGCATGCTCAAAAATCAAATTATTTAATAGGGTCAACATCCTTTTTATTTATAAGAAGTGAAATATCTCCATTAACTATTGTACCTTAGCCTCTTGACCATTTTGCTTCTTGTGAGAGGCAACAGTTGGTACTTCTAGGTCTCATTCTAGTTGGAGTTTTCCTTGAAGGTTTTGAATCCCACTCATAGCCTATTAAAATACATCTTTCTAGCATGTAGGGTTTGGGTAAGGTGTAACTTTAGGTTCAGGCCATGTTATGCACTCAGTGCATCTTGGTTCCCCATATTCTAGGCACAACTCTGGTACTGGTACAACTGGTGACTAAGTGGTGAATTTACTATGAGTAGTTGCCTACACTTTTATTGGCTCTGTGTGGGTTGGTTGTGCCCTCAGAGCCCATTTCTCCACTTTTAGCTTGCACTAGATAATTATTTCACCTTTGTATATGCCTGGCCATACTTGGGTTAACTTTTTATACAAGTTGGGGCATTCCTCAACCTTGTGTGTTCCTCAACAATACCCACACATTGGATGTGTAGGGAAGTTGCACTAATAGTGATCGATCGAACCACACTTGTAGCATGATTGCAGTGGGAATCTTCCTCCATCATGTTCTTTACCCTAACTTTTGGCACCTATTTGCATCTCATAACCTACATTTTTTTATCCATTACCTACATTCTATTGGCCATATCCCCCATTTCCTTAGATTTCCTACCCTCCAACTACTATAATTACTTGTCATGCACCTCTTTCCATATTTTTGTGCATTTCATCAATTATGAGGCAATAAGCTATGTTATGAGTGTAGGAATTTCATAACCAATAATATATGGTTATGCTAACTTGACCAGCATGTTATAATAAAGGGTAGTTACAAACATAATGCACCTTGTGAAAAACCTCATAGATTTGAAGCAATGTGCACACATTCCTTCAAGGGTAGTTATTCCTATTATGGCCTTCTATATCATAGTTGGTACATCATAATCCACTTCAAGCATATTTTGATGAACTAGTGGTCAGTTTTTGGAGTTGGCTAGCCATAGATGCAATTTTCACTTCCATCAATGGGCCAATCCTAGTGTCAATGCTTTTGAATACCGCAGGTCTAAGCATAGCTTCAATCATTTCTTAAGGATCTGTGAATGTCTTCATAGATATCACTCTTCTAAATGGCACTAGTAATCCTCCAATGAACCATTACATGTGTTGGGAGGCGTGAATGTCATGAGGAAGCTTAGAAAAAAGAGTTTTAAACATAACATCATATAGGTGTACACTCTCTGATAGCTCTTGGATAATTTCATTGAGCATAATGATGATTTAATGTTAAAACTTGGGTATGTTAAATTCCTTTAGAAAGGCTTCCTTCAAGGTGTCATAATAAATCATATCCTAGTTAGGATCAAATTGCATATACCATGTATGATCATGATCAAGCAAAGTTGTCATGAACTGTGTTGTTTGTGATTTGACTAGGTTATACCATAAGTGTGCCATTAAATCTCACATTTTAACACATGATCTATAGCATTTTACATTCCATGATATTCTAGAAAGTGTATTACTATCTCATAATATATTTTTTGTGGAGGGGGCACTAGCATTTTGAGGTGCTTTACCTCCTGGTACTTGTCTTGGTGGTGGTCCTCCAACACCTTTAATTAATGGGTTGGGTATTGGTCTTGTTATTATTGTTAGTGCCAATGATGATGAGATAATTATACTACTAACTTGTGGCATTGGGCCACTTCTTATGGGTTGTTGCCTAGTCTACACAACTAACATTTGCTAAACTGAAATGCGTGTGCTCACATTCTATGTTGTTGAGCTAGCACCCAAAGGTCTAGAGGTATCCTCACTTATATCTTCATAAGTAAAAACTTGTTCAATCACAAAATTATACTCTAAATCTAAAAATTGTTCAAAGTCAATGTGGATAATAGGATAAATTATCACCTTCTTTCTTCTCATGGTAGATCTAGTGCACGAGCTAGTACCATAGGTTCAAAGGGGGTAGGCACTTCCAATGCATCTTCAATGGTCAAATTCTATAGGGACCTAGCACATTCTTCACTCATCAATAATTGATCTTAATCTATGGCTTTATTGTTCCTCTCCTCGTGCTACTTTAATTTAAGATATCCTTCCCCATGCCCTTCCTTCTCACTATGGGTTCTCTCAGCACTTCTAAGTTCCATATCTTCCATCAACCTACACTTTGTCTTATTATAATTCTATCTCCTGAGCTCTTGAGTGTCAATCTACTCATCCCCTTCCATTATGCTTCACCTACACATCCCTTATTCCCTATTGCATTGCTCATATGTGAAAGGAATATAGCCTTCCATTCTTATGGTTTTAAAACCATAATCCACCATCAGTTTCTTAAGCTATATGTTGAATTCTTTCAAAAACATGCCTATGGGCTCATGTAATAATTAATGCTCTATTTATTTAGGGTAGGATTACATTGATAATATGAACTCAAGCATGTAACTATTCAGTTCTCCTTTCTACCATTTATCTACATCTCTAGTCTAAGTGGCATCAAGGTTTTTAATCTTTTTTAAACACTCTTTTGTCCACTTAAAGTATTGTTCATAGCTTCATATTCTATGGGTTGCATAGGTATCTATCCATCGATACACATGCTCAGGTAGTTCACAAAATAAGACCTCATATGGAGCATAATATAGGTTGTTCTGGACCCACTTCTTTGACTTATGTTCTTTATAGGATGGATGCTTTAGCATAAAGTTGTCATCTACCTATTCCAGCTAGTACTCAATGTTCTCAAGGGAGAGTCAGAGAATTGTTCTTTTTCACCATTTTAACAATAAAATTAAACATGGGTCCCAGTAATATAACCAAACTTTTTTATAAAAAATTGTCTTCTAAGTCATTTCCTTTGTCATGTGCTTATCTAGCTATCTAAGTCAGTTTTAGACTTGTTATAACTAGGTGCAAACCTAGTTTAATCCTATAGTGCTCAACATTTATCACTTGACTATGTAGGTATCAATTCACATAAGGTGTAATCCTTATGTGCTCACAAAATCATAATTATGAAAGAATTGGGGCCTGATTTGGGTTAGTCATGCCATGGCATAACTCATTCTTCAAGGGATTTGGTTATTACAATAACAACATTGGTAAGCTCATTAGCATACATCTTTATGGGTGGAGTTTGATTGTCTATAGGTGTAAAGATTATTTGAGGAATGTGTTCTAGTTATAGGAGTGCAAATTTATATATGGCTAGTTATAGGATCGCAAAGGTGCAATCCTTTGTGTTACTAGGTTTGACATCATGTGGTGCTAAAATGGGTCAATAGAAAGTCTTAGTTCAATATCATTTTAGGCTCATAATTTATGCAAGAGTATAAAGGCTTGGGTGCATAACTTATCTTATACTTAGGATAATTCAAAGGTTCTACAAATGTCATGTACTCAAGGATGCCATTAATGGGTTGAACTAGAAGTTTGCTATAACTTAGCATTCATTTATTAAATCTAAGCATTAACACTATTACAAACATTACACAATCAATTAATACTACCATAACCATATACACTATATCAATACTCATTTAAGTTAAATGGCATTCTTTATTAAATATTTTTTAGATAAATAGAGTACATGATAAGTGAAACAAAGCAAATGCTCATCTAAAGCTACTAAAGACCCAAAAGTTCCTATGAGAGCTTGGGCACTACAATGGGGAGCCTCAAAATCATTCATGTTAGTCCTATGTTTTAATGGTAATATATTTTCTATGTTTGGAACTAATTCTATGGATCTTAGCTATCTCAAATTCATATCCCTTGCATATTAGTTTGATCTTGTCTTTATAGAACTTATAAGCATCTTCATACTAAGGTGGAGGGCACACACTAGGTGTTGAGCTGGAGACTTGGTTGATCATTCCATCAGCTCCATCACCTTTCTCTCTTTTCACTCTAATCACCATGTGCAACTACTTATGAAGATGCCCTAAAAAAACTAGGCACCAAGTAACTTTTACCAGCTAGTACAATATCTATGAAGATTCCTCTAGCTAGCAAAAAAGGTGCTAAAATAGAAATCATTCCAAATGATCACCTCATGTTGAGATATCTAATGAGTTGGCACAGATCCATACTTAGCCAAAAATGGGCCCAACACATTAAAAACATAAAATAAAAATATTATATAATAATAACAAATCAAAACATTCAAAATATCACAAATTATGACCTATGCATAAAAAGTATGTCTAGTTTACATCATTGACTTGTGTTATTTATCATATACATGGTAGATTACATATCCATTTTATCTATACATATACTTTTCATAGTATACATGAGTGTAATTTAGGACATACACTTTATATATGACATTGGAATTTAGATGAAATATATTCCTACACCTAAAGGTTATCTTCTAACATTGTGATGCCATAATACATATCATGCATTTTTTATGTTTTTATTACTACATGTTTATTTTATAATTACTATGATAGGTATTACTATGTGTCTCAATAATATATATACTTTACATAAACTTATATTCCTTAGGATACATGTTTCATATATGATCAGATAATATAATATTTCTATGATAATATAATTCAATCATGTTAACATTATTTTACATGCTTACATATTTATATATAGAACATGATGCACATAGCTATTTTATTTTGATATGAGTGATTTTAAATATGCATACCTCACCTTAAAAAGGGTGCATACATAGTTTTATTTTCATAAACACTCAAACATTTAGATATATATAATTTATACTTTGGCATAAATAAATTTATATTTTTGAATAAATTGATGTAGTGGCACAATTAGATATAGATATACACATATTAGCAAATATTTTTACATATTGGGGGATTATATGTGACATATGTGATATATTATATAATATTTTTACATATTGGGGGGTTATATGTGACATATGTGATATATTATATAGAATCATGAGTGATAATTGATATATATTATGACTTTATGACACAATTTACATAAAATTTGGGTAAATTAAGTGATAAATTATGTCATTGCGCACTTAGATTTACTCATACATATGAATATATACTCAAGAATACACTTATTTAATATAAAAAATATTTTTAATAGTTAATTCACGTTTATTCAAGTTTTATTTATATTTATTGTAACTTAATTTGGGTTCCATTCTTAAAAATGTATGGATAGTGTATTTAAGGTTATGTGTAGTTGAAATTTTTAATAACTTATTGATCATTAATGAGGGTTTTGGAACATATATTATAAACCCATGGTTTAATACCTACATCTTCTTTGGGAATAATCACCCCATTCTCTAATCACTTTATAGGAAAATGGGTTCGCATACATATAGGATTTTTATATGGAGTAATCTTAGTATTTAAGACATACCTAAAAATATTGAATGTGATTACATTCAAGCACCAAATTAATTATTTTATTCTTTTAATTTTATAATTTTAAATACCCATATAAATGGGGAATTTATAGACACATAAATTTGGTATTAGATACTTGAAAATTTTATATTTTACCAATCCTTAACATACATGACTTGTGCATACACAATTGATTCTTACTCACATTCCCTCCAAACCATTATCCATATATGAGCTTGGAATTCCCAGTTCAATCTAATACGCATGCATTATATAGCTATTACATTCCTAAGTAATTATTTATCTTAAGAATATGGTCACCTAATCTCAAATCACTATTTCTTATCTCTTGGATGCCTCTAAACACAACTAGATAGATATAGTTACTAAAGCTATCTAACATGGCCAGACCCATCCATGTACCCTTTAAAAATTGTATTTAAAATTAAAACACTTCATTTTTTTAATCCACACATTTTATAATTTTGGTTATAGAGGGATATTACCCAAAGATTCTCATATTTATAAAATGCTAGCCTAAGGTCTTATTTTCATAGTCATTATTAAAAACCCCACTTACATATTGAGAAATGCATATGGAAATCCATTATTATTTATCATAAATAATTTAAAAATTAAAATACATAAATTTAAATGAACTAATCCAAGTTTGAATACTATTTCAAGGTCAAAATCATAGGGTTTTAAATATCAAAAGTCACACAAATTGTGTTACATATTATAATATCAATGTTGAGAATAACAAATAGTTAAGTGTGATAAATACATGTGGTTTGAGACATATTAAAATTATTTTAACCTTATAAACACTAATAAAATTAATAAATAATGGTTATAATCTTAAACCCATCCTATCAAACCCATTTTTATATGTGAAATAAGTGTTGAAAGTGGAAAGTAGGGTTTCACAGTGAATAAAGATGAATTTGAGTATATGCACAAGATTGAGTCTATTAAATTGTAATAAATACCTATATATATGTATGTTAAATAATAAATGATGGAACAATCCATTAATTTTCATAAGGATAGATCTAGTAGATGGAAGACACATCTAGTTACCATAGGTGTTTGAGCATTTACCAAATTCATCCAAGTTGGTTCTAACAATTAGCCATATAATGTGAGTGATCAAAGATCCATTTAAAATTTATAATGATTATATATATTTAAAGACAAAAAATTAATATAAAAAATTAAGTACCTTATATGCTTGGTCATTTATATATATAATAAGTATAATAATTAAATATTACTCTAATTTTTACATTAATATTTGTATAATTTAGACATGTCTTGTGAATTTGAATCATCCAAAAGTTTTATATTTTTTATATCAATATATCCAAAATAATATAAAATGCAAAAATAAAATAACCTTAAGTCAATTAACTATTGTTACATATAGAGTGTAATCCCCTAGTCAAAAGACATGTTCTTAAATTTACAAGTAATTTTATTTACCTACAAGCCTCATAGATAATTGTTTGATATTTAATATATGTAGTGATTTATTAATTAATACACTTAGACATTATAATAATTATGTTACACCTTTATATATTCTCATAAAATGATATTACAATCAACCATGAATCCCCTAGAAATAATCACATTGAACATAATTTTTGAGTCTAATAGATGATTTATTAAGTAATATATAAGGATATTAGTTATAATATTTTATTTTTGATGACATGGATTCATGTTATGAATCAATCCCATTTGTTTTATGCATATTTTTAAAATATGTTCATGAGGGTTTGATATATACATGTCTTGTGGTTGAAATGACTTTTTAGTCTTGCAAAGATGTAAAGACAATGAAAAAACTTATATTGTAACTAAAAATATCATTACCAATAATTATACTCATGGATAATTTCATAAATATATTGTAGGAAAAATTATTAGTACCTATGAAGATAGTCACACTCAAGACAGTGGTTACAAATCTAATAAAATAGTCTAGAATTTATCAAAGCTTTAATTTAAACCTTCTAATCCTAAAGGATTTCAAGATGACATGAATATATTTGGTATTATATAGTTATATTTTACTCCCCATTATTATGAGTGACCTTTTCTATCCTATATGCTTGGTGATGTACCATATTTCAAGGATAGAGGAAGAAAATTATGAAAAACATTTAATTAAATGATAATCAACAAACATAACCCCTTGATCTGCCACCAATATCTTTTGAAAAATATAAAAATAAATTCAAATATGTAAAAAATAATTGATACAAAGATAAAAGAATAGAACCCCATGAATAATGTGTCAAATTAAAAAAAACTAAAACCCTTCATCAATTGAAAATAGGTATTTTATATAATGTAGACACTAAAACTAAATAAAAACCCTTCCAAGTATATTACATGAATCTTGATTCTTATAATCACTTTTTTTCTTAAAAATATATACCTTTACAATCTCATTTATACAATTATATTATATCTAATCAAAATAAAGTTTACAGTGCTACATCTAATGGTAAATTTTGAATCACATTATTATATCATGTTATGCATATGTCACATGAACATAAAAAATTGGAAGTTTTACCGTATAATAAGTTAGAAAAATAATATTCAAGATTGAGTCGTTAGCTCCTCCTCTAGCACTAAAATAAATATGATAGAGATGAAAATGGAGAAGGAGAAATCATTAAAAATATAAAATAGAAAAAATGGAAATGTGCCCAAGTAGATGTAACTTCCACCCTTTCAAAATAAAAATTCACAAAATATATACTGTAAACTCAAAAAAAACATCCCAAATTTAAAATGCAAGAGATAAATAAACACATAAATGTAAACAAAGAAAATAAATCATCCAAAATATTTGTATAAAGTTATAAAAAAAAGCTACACATTTATATATAAAATGTTGGAAATGAAAATAAAATGATTAAACAATAAATTAATAAAGCAAAAATACACAGTGAAACTTTTATAAAAAAAATAGAATAATTACTTAGGATAAGAGAGACTCTCCATTTAAAAAAAATGAAACTAAGAGAAGAGATGAGATGGATTTTATTTTACAATTATATGTTAAAATTCTATGTCCACCATCAATGTAAAATATACTTAAAGTCCACCTTTATATCTTAAAAAAATTCACATGTACTCTAATTATATGAGTCCTTAAAATAAGGAAAAAATAATTTTTTTAAATTTTCCACCTTTAAAATTTTAAAATCATAAAATATTTTAAATTAACATACCCAGATTTTAGTTGATCCCATTCATATATTTTTAAATTTAAAAATATTAAATCTTTTAATGAATATGACCCCCTCATTTTAATTTAAATGCATAAGTTTCTAAAAATATTTTGTCCTTCTCCTCCATACATTACCCATGGGTTAAATGTAAGAAAAAATCTTTAGAAATCTTTTTTTTCCTTATCTTATGAAAATAAAATTCATTTTAACATGGTCTAGCTTAAATAAAAAATAAAAGGGGTGTGAATGCATAAAATTTAATTTCTGGGCTTATTTAGGAAATTTTGGCTTGGTAGAGAATTTAAATTTGGTGAAATAAGCATACAATATTACACAGATTATGATTTTGTATCGAGATTCATAAAAAAATTATAATAAATTAAAATACCATATGTTTCAAAGGATAAATATTGATTATAAATCTAAAAATCACATTTATAAATTTGGCACCTAAAAATTAAAAACATAAATATAAAATACATATCTAATTCCTAAACTATGTTATTATTGATTCACATTATATTGTAAAGTATTATTTAAAAAATATATTTTTCAGTAACATACATATGATCATTGATTTTACATTTGGCTTTAGGGATGTTGTGGTGGCATTTATTTTTATATATTACATTCATTTGATTTTTTATTTATTGATTCATCATTTTCATTGAATTTATCCTACTTTGATTTGACTATTTCTTTTTTAATCTTCCTTTTATGAGTTTGTATTTTTTACAGTTTATATGTTCACATTTTTTTTAGCCCGTGTATGATTGATCTTGATTTCCATTATTTTTTTTGGTCACCACATGTCTTTGGAAATTTTTATTTTCCATAATATATATGATATAGATATTCCTCACTTTCAGAATACATGTTTAGGTGATATTCAACTCAAATACTTAATATATATTATCTACTTCTAGGACATATCATTGTGCTTATAGCTATGAGGGAATCATACTTGAACATTCCACATGATTTATTCACTTTCTATGTCTAATTTTGATTAGGACATATTGCTATCAAAACATCCTCCATGCTAAAAATCATATTCATTTAATTTGGTGGAATCATACCCACTTACCACCAGAGTGTAATTATTTATATCTATACTTGTAAGTTATATTTAAGAGAATCATATCCATATATTATCCATGAAATATATTGTTACATATATTATATATATATGGAGCCTTCTCACTAATTCAGAGGTCTTCCACAAACTTGTCAAATTATATATGCAAACACATATACTTACCTATGTCATATGCCTAGCTCTGACTTTCCATGCTTGACCTATAACTTATAACTTCAAACTCTATTTCTATTGGATCCCTCTCCTTACTCCTTTCTTGTTTGTCAACTCCTTCTAGGATTGAAATATTTCTTGTGCATGATATTATCCTCTCAACTTCTTTGAATTATTTTCCTCTACTTTTATACCCTCCATTCACCTTTCAACATCCACTCATCTCATTCCAACCTTGGTCTTTGTTCTCCTATCCTTCTTGTTTCCCTTCACTCTTGCTGCTCATTGCTTGAGACTAGTACATGGGTAAGTAGACTCAATATATGAATTAGGTTCTCTTGGATTTTTTAGGGTTATTATCATCCACTTAAAAAATCTCTAAACTAATATTTTAACCTATATTCAACCTATAATATTCCTCAAGTAACCCTTTGCAACATTCACTACTTCCTTGCTTTGATAGGCTTACCTAGTAGCCTTTTTTTAGACCTTTCCTTTTTGTACGGACAAGTACAACATGATCTTGGAAAAATAATGTATTAATTATAAACCCTCTATTTATATCCTCTTATCCATGTAGTTTATTGTCTTATCTCTATGCACAAGTCACTTTTGCAGTCACTTTTAAGGCTCTATTTAGTCCTATTTAGGTCTTTACTCCTAAGTACACACAGTCACCTATATTCCATACTCAAAGCTACATACAAACTTAAAACTTCAAAAATATATTTATATAAATTAAATCCTAGATATCCTCCAATATTCATAATTTTTGTATGGTGTCAACACTTACAAACTCAAATCTTGTGTGAAAACCCTACCTTATTGTTATGTCTACCTGTGTAAACCTGAGAAGGAAAATTTTATAATATTAATATTTTTTTCATCTCACTGTAATTAAGTTTAAGGGTATATATTATTCCTATACACCCTCTCCAAAATTTGGTTTCTTTTCTTCATACCTCTGTAAGTCATTTTACATAATTGTTTTAAGTTTGACTGTGTGTGCATATAGTTTGTGTTACTTGAGAGTCAATATTTGATTATTTCAAGATTTTTTAAGGTTTAAAACTTTATTTTTGATTGTAATAGGTTTTTATAATCCTATTATTTATTTATTAAGTAATTAAACCTCATTTATATACCTCTTTTCACCTTTTAGTACTAGTTTGGACTTAACTATTTATGAAGACATAGTCCACACAAGGTCTGATCACCTTGCTTATGAAACACATTAAAAAATGAATTGAATTCACATAAGAAAATTTAATAACATGTAAATATATAATTACCAATCATTAATTTACTCCAAAAAAATATCCCATAAAATCCTTCCTCACATATAATGTTTACTTAGTCCTTTAAGGCACCTAACACAAAACATAGAGTATGTTAATTTATTTACCTAACAAGGAACTATCTATTCATCCTCTTAGAAAAAAATACATTCCAATTTAATGTATTATCATTATCTAACATTTTTCCATCAAATTAATGTGTAATACTATCACATTCATAGTCTTTCAATCCACATAGTAACTCAGTCTTCAAGAATATAAATTAAAAGGTGAAACAGGGTCTACAAGTTAGTTTCCAAAACAAAAAGAAAATTTTATTATTAATTTTGGGTTTAACCTTCATTTACATTTCAAATACATCCCCCTATAACTTACATAATAGAATTTTCATGTTTATAAATATCCATAACTACCTCAATGGATTCTTGTATTCCTTCACAAGAATGTTGACAAGACTCAAAACATTTAATACCTAAAAAAATCTATATGAAAGACTAAGTATGGGACTTAAACATGTAATAAGTGACATTGACCCATTTTTAGAACCTATTCAAAAATTTAAGCCCTATTTACCTTCTTTCCTATACTCAAAACCCCATACAAACAAGTTCTTAGAATTTAAATATTTGAATTATAGATTTGGTGGGAAAATGGCTAATGAGCAAAATTTTAAATTCTAAAGACATCTATGACTCCTAACCATGACAAACACATCCTAAATGATACCCATAAACTAAAATAACTTATAATGGAGATAATTTAAGATTCCCATACATCACTCACACCCATATCCATATTAATCTTATATTTGTTATATATTAGGGAATTATATTATCCTACATACACTTAGTCACATGATGATTTCAAACATAATTTATTGATTGCCACATATTTACCACATAATTGGAAATAGTATTTTATAAAATTATAAAAAATAAAAATATGACATAATAAACCTAATTTTTTTTAATGATAGGTACATATCTAACTATGTTAGAGGTTTTTCATAAATTATTTTTACATACATGCTTCTCATGGTACTATTTGAGTGGGTGAGATGTACTATATATAGGTTATCTATGATCATGGATTTTTAGATGACATGTGGATATTCTCATGTGCAATTATCATATTAGTGTTATGCCTTACACTATATTAATCTTTGTACATCATATCTTAAGGTGATATCTTTCTTTATTTCTATTTACATTTATTACATAGTCTATTTTTAAGTTTTACACTTGGAATGCTACATAAGTATCCACATTTTATTTTTAAAATTGATAGTTTGATTGTGTGCATCTGATTATTCAATTTCCTACATATAAATGACTTTTTTGTGTGTGTTATTTGTTTATGTCATGTCTATTATGTGTCCATAGAGAATCCTATAGTAATCATGTGATGTAAAGTTTTCATTTATTATGAGTCATATTTACTTGTGTGATGATTTCCTATGTGTAATTATACACTTATGGGAAATTATTGCCTATATTATGTGATATACTATGTTTGGTGTCATGATCCATATCATGTACATTATTATTTTTAGTTTATTAAGATTGGTGCCTAAATTTACATGGTCCTTACTATGTATCTATTGGAGGATAATAATTGTGTGTGCATGTTTCATTTCTCTCTCTCTCTCTCTCTCTCTCTCTCTCTCTATATATATATATATATATATATATATATATATATATATATATATATATATATATATATATATATATATATATATATATATATATATATATATATATATATATATATATATATATATATATATATATATATACACACACACGCACACTCATGGAAAATTATTACCTATATTATGTGATATACTATGTTTGGTGCCATGATCCATATCATGTACATTATTATTTTTAGTTTAATAAGATCAGTGCCTAAATTTACATGGTCCTTACTATGTATTTATTGAAGGATAATAATTGTGTGTGCATGCTTCAATAATTTATCTATCCCTTTAATAGGTTTTTTGCTATGTGTGTGTGTGTGTGTGTGTGTGTGTGTGTGTGTGTGTGTGGCAAATCACCTATTAGAGGGATATATATATATATATATATATATAGAAAAACACCTATTAAAGGGATATATATATATAGAGAGAGAGAGAGAGCAAAACACCTATTAAAGGGATAGATAAATGTGTGTGTGTGTGTGTATGTTACATTGGTAATATGAATATATATAGAGTGATGGAATAGGAGCAGTAGGAGGAATGCGTAGGGGAAAAATATAGGTTTATATAAGTTTCAACACCACACAAAATGAACATGTGGGTTTAATCTCATCGAATCCCAATAGCAATCATGGTATGGTAGAGGAGCAACCCCACACAGATCCTTTTGGGTAAATTTTACCTTAGATCGTGAAGTCCATCGATGCACTACTCAGTGAGATAGCTCAACCCCCTAAGGCAAAAAATTTCACCTCCATTTCTCCCACACATTTTTCACTTTATCATTCAATGGATGGAGGGGCACAGGAAAGTTTTAAAGGAAATACATCATAAAAGGAGGCATCGGCCACCATCCAAGCCAAGTGACATAGATAGAGGAAGAAAAAATGCATCAGGGTCTCCAATACCACATACAAGGTAAGCATTGACCCTGGCCTCTGTAGTGAAAAAATCCTCTTTTACACTAAACAAGCCCTCATTGGGAGGTTCCACGACTATTTCTTCAAAGATAGAAATTTACAACAATGTCTTCAAAATAGATTAGGGCCTATTTTAAAATATGCACCCACTCTTAAAAGGGGTGCCAGGGGTTTTTTTTCACTTCTCTTCATATCTATTTAGGATAGGAGACCATTGAAAAGATCAGGCCATGATTCTGGGGAAACTTTTATCTTGTTATCACTAGATAACATGTGGGTTTTGACCCAAAAAGGGAACACATATCCAAAGCAGCAATTTGGGTAAAAATGTCAAGACAAACATTGGAGATTTGGGATGAAACCATCTTTCATAGCATTAGGATCTCACTTGGTACATATCTAAAAACCCAGCACAATACTATTACTCAAAAAAATACTTTGGTGGCTCTCATATGTATAGAGATGGACATATCCAAAGGCCTTCTGGCTAACATACAAATTAAAATAGGTGGGCCACTCTTTAAATAGATCCTAGATTACATAAATGTGCCCTTCCAATGCACATAGTGATAAAGACATAGACATCTAAAAAATGTTTACCCCCACCACATAAAATAATATCAGTAAAGGACACAAATAATTATGGACCATTTGGGTCAGATACCTAAGGAAAATCCAAAAAAAATGGAATTGATCTAAGCTATGATCAACAAGTAAAAACCTTAGGGGTAGGGAATACATCCTCAAAGCCCATTGGATATCTAGACAATCACTCACCCACCTTAAGTCTTCATTTACTCAACTACTAGAGAAGTTTCAATTATTTCCAGAAGACTCAATCCTACATCTTCCTAGGAATAACTCTACATCAACTAAGGAGAGGTCTATAGACCTAGAAGCTAAATTACAGAAAATTAGGAAATCAAGGTTAAAAAAATCATCTCATTTCATTAAATTTCCTTATCAATACTCCCCCTTTAGGATTGTGCAAAGGTCTTGTTACAAAGGATCACATCAAAAAAAAATTGAATGCTATATTGAACAAAGAGATTGGATAATATGAATATCCAAATGTGGTGGATTCTCTCCCAATGAAGATGGTAGATAATACCAAGGAGCCTTTATTGAGAACTAAAATGCTTGACTTTATGAGGGATGATTCCATGAGAAATTCTCCCTCACAAGGATTATTAGTTGCTTTCAAATAGGAAATTTTTATACAGATAGGTTTTGATCTCATTGATTCTATTAAAAATAATCAATGTATGGCAAGGAAGAAAGGAAAAATAACTTCCTCCATTGGTCACACTTACAACACCTCTAGCAATGTATCAGGGTCATCAAAGGAAATTATATATAAAACTAGATCATAAACCAAAGCCTCTTTAAATTATCATAACTATCTCATAGACATGGAAGGACTGCAAAAATCTAAGAGCCACACCACTTTTCATAATAGAGGGTAGTGTGCCCTCTTCTCACATGCTTAAAAGGAAGTAGAAAGGAACATCCTCATTAGCACACAATAAACCATCAAAAGGGCCCTTAGCAGAATAACCCCTAAATTTGGTTATAAATGATCATCACCTCATAGAATATTAGAGGCTTAGGGACAACTTCAAAATAAAGGTCCCTAAAAAGAATGATCTACAAACATAAACTAGACATTTTCTTCCTAAATAAAATCATGTACACTAAGGTTGATACTCAAAAATATCTCAAAAAATGTCTTCCAAATTGGACCTTCTTAATCAATGATTCTATGGGCAACTTTGGTGGTATTGCTCTAGGGTGGAAGCATAACATGGTCCTCAGAACCTCCATCAAGATATCCAGTTATATTTTGGGTACTTTTTTTTCAAGATAACATAATGTGGACCTAGATATCCTTAATGTTTATGCACCTTCACATGGTAGATAGAGTTTCTAGAATGATCTTGGTAATTTTTATATCTTTGGCATGCCACACCTTGTCTAGAGAGGGGACCTACACTTCACCACACACCTCTCAGAGGTATGGGGTACCAATGTTAGGGCTGACCCTATGGAAAATTTCTTCTTGGAGTTTTTAGAACATTTCAACATGGTGGATGTCTCTCCTACTATTCTAAAACCCACTTAGTCAAATCACCATTCTAGATAGTATGGTATATCATAAAGGCTTAATCGGTTCTTGGTCAAAGAAGAACTTTTTCTAAAGTTCATCTCTCACAGAGCGACTACTTTGAAACAACATTATTCTAACCATCATCTAATCTAATTGGAAATGGTCACTATTCTAAAACAACCACCAATGGCTTTGAAATTCAACCCATATTAGCTAGAATATGAAGACTTCAAGGACCTGATAAAGAAAATATGGGTAAAATACAATAAAGGACAAGGAAAACATACCATGGTATGGTTAAAACAAAATCTTTCTAGATCAAAGATAGCTCCAAAATCATGGGCTCAGCATTTTTAGGATAGAAAAATTACCCTATAATAGTTAGAAAGGAAAATTTAGATTAGTTTGGATTCTTACCATCAGGTTGATCATGATGTTGAGACCCTCAAGGAGTTAGACAGTTTGGAGAGGGAGAAAGCTAGATCGTTGACTTGGCAGGAAGTAAAGTGGAAAATAAAGAGTAGAAATATGTGGTTGGTGGAAGGGGATAACAATACCAAATTTTTCCATAGGATTTTTGTTTCTAGGAGAGGAAAAAATAATGTCTAGAAAATCCATGATGATCAAGGATAGGAATGCTATGATTACCCCTCTATCTCCAAGGCAATTGTTCATCACTATCATCAAATTTAATTGAAACAACCAAAGGAAAATATTAGAGATATTTTGGCAACAGTTGGATTTTTTGATAGATGGGTGGATGAAAATCATAATCAGATGCTTATGAGGTAGATCACTTTGTAAGAACTATGAGATGCTCTCCACACCTTTTAGCTTAGGAAAGCCCCTAGACTAGATGGATGAATGGTGTAATTTTTCACCAATTTTTAGGATTTATTAGTAGATGACTTACTATAGTTGGTGCAGAAATCAGAACACTAGCAAAATCCACAACCCTTTATTTACCACTTTAATAGCCAATATTCCAAAGGATGAAGAAATTTCTACCTTTAAACACTATCATCCTATCTCATTGTGCAATTGCATCTACAAAATTATTTCCAAGATCATCATTTCTTGGCTTAAACCCATCCTCTCAGCACATATATCCTTGGAATAGTTTAGTTTCTTGGACAATTGTAATATCCATGATGCCATTGGATTAGCTCAAGAGACCCTATACACTATCAAAACTTGGAAATAGTCAACTTTTATCCTCAAAATTGACCTATCAAAGGTATTTGATCATGTGAATTGGCTCTATCTTCAACTCATATTAACCCACATTGTATTTTCACCATATTTCATAAACTAGATTAAGGATTGATTCAAATATGTTTCCTATGTAGTTCTTGTAAATGGATTCACTTCCATTTTTTACCCCCTACAAGTGGTCTACACTAGGGCTATACACTATCCCCTCTCCTCTTTCTACTCATTTCTTAAGCCCTCAGTAGACATATCCACCATGAACGTAACATGGGAAATATTATGGGTATCAAAATGGCTTCCAACACCTTTCTTTCCCACATTCTCTTTATGGATGGCATCCTTATTTTTGGAAATGGTACTCTACTAGAAGCAAAAGTGTTTGATAAAATTTTAAATCTCTTCACCTCTGTTATGGGTATGGTGATCAATTTACAAAAAAATGCCATATATTTTTACAATCTCCCCCATGCCACACAAAACCTGCTCTCGGTGGTGTTACCTTTCATTACTCCACCCTTAGATACCAACATAAAATATTTGGGATTCTTTTTTAAAGCAAATGACTACCAATTTACATATTGGTTTTGGTTGTTAGAGAAAATCCAATAGAGGATCATAGTTTGGTGTAATAGGTGGATCTCTGTGGTGGAGGGTTGAGAGATTGGTTTTGATAAAACATGTCTTAGAATCTATCCCAATATATTTTATTTATTTAGCCTATCTTCTAAGAATTTTTTTGAATAACATCAAGCAGCTCTACTTAAAATTTATTTGGACTAGGAACAAAGATCATAATGGCATACCACTCGTTAAGTGGAATATTATCTCTCAGCCTAGGGATTAAAGATCTTAACATATTCTTGAGAGCCTTAGTTGCTAAAGGTGTGTGTAAGTTGATCAAATCTAAAGGTCTATGGGAAAAAATACTCCACAAATATATACATCCCATCACTATCATGGATTAGATCATACTGAGTATAAAAAACATATAGGAGGGTCAATGTCTTAGAAAGCTATTATACAAACCTTTGAGACTATTGACAAAATTTTAGCATGGATTCTAGGAGATGACACTTGGATTCATATTGGCATGGATGTCATTTTTGGTATCTCAATTGAATTATGGTTCATAGAATATTTACATCATGCTTTTCAATAACAACACATCCTTTTTTTATCTGATGCATATGATCATGTCCAAGCAAATATATGGAACTCAAGTTGGCTTAAGGCTGATAAGTTGGGTCTCATGAGATAAATCACTATCCAATAGGAATATTATAGGCATAAACTCATTGACTATGGTATTCACCTCACATAGCATTATGATGAACTATGTTGGGCCTACAATAGAGATGGAGGGGATTATAATGTCAAGTAGGGATATAATACATTGAGGTCTCATCATATAGATGATCTCACACCATGGTGGTGGAAAGGGATAGGGAAGATTAAATCTCCACCAATGACCATCCTACACTTGTCGCTCACCCTTCACAATAGCATTCTTACTTGGGACAAACTTTAGTGTAAGGGATGGAGCAGACTAGGAATTTGCTTCCTTTATTGGGATAGTTTTGAATCTATTTGTAAATTTCCCATTCACTAGGGAAGTTTTGGATGCCACTGACACATAGCATCCTAGACACACATGGGAAGGTGAATCTCTTCACATTACTTTCGATACTTGATCAATGTGTAGGGGTTCTTTTGCCACATCTTTGTATATACCTCTGTAGATCATGTGGTCTATATCGATCACCATAAATGAATTAATTTCTAAGGATAAAATCCCCTCTATCATCTCCACCTTATACAAATTCAAGTTATCCAAATTTCCCTATAAATAGCACACGTGCAAGACACAATGGTGCATTACAGATCTTTAAGTGGATATTACATCCCCACATGTATTTTTTAATGGTGCCTCTAGGGGTAACCTAGGTCATAGTAGAGTTGATGGATTACTACTCTTCCATGGGAACAAGATCACTTATAGGAATTGGATGGGATGGAACACTAATAATTCAGTAGAATTACAATCTATACACATGGCACTAAATATAGCATTGGAATATGGTATTATTGATTTGGATGTCTTATCCGACTCTTAGAATGTATGCATCTGGCTCATAGTAAAATCACATTGCATCAATATCTCTATCCATCATCACTTGGATCATACTCTTGAGTTGGATTCAAACTTTAGACACATCTCTTTCTCCCACATTTTTTTGGGAACACAACTCTATAGTAAATCATCTAGAAAAGGAGGCTTGCAACATAGAAGAAGGTAAGATACTCATTACATTTAGGCATGATGATGTCTCCATAATAGAAAGGGAGATCTTCCTTAGATAATTGGTCTGGTCACTACCTCTCATCATGGATTTTATCTATTTGTCAATTCTATTTGGGTGTTATACCATTTAATATCTCTTTTTGGGTCAAGGCTTTTGCTTCCCAATTTGATTGGTGTATTTATTATGTGGGTATGCCTTTCTCTAGCACCCTTCTTGGTATATCCTCCTACAAGATATTTTATTGTTCCCTTTCCTACCAAAAAGTCTCTTATTAGATGTATCTTTTTATCTATATTAAATAAAGAATACTGATAATTTTCTTTTTGAAAAAAAAATATATGTTACATTGCTGAATAATTTTCACCCCTATTTCTCTCATCCTCACACAAAATTACATATTATTATTGAGCATTGCATGAAAATATTTTTTGATGTGAATATTTTTTACCCTTATTTCTCTCATCCTCACATGAAATTACATATTATTATTGAGCATTGCATGAAAATAATTTTCGATGGTCACATAAGTATTTTTTAGAAATTTTCAAGGATTTTAACTACTTCAAGTTTGATGGCATCTAGAGTTCATAAATTTTTATTTTAATATTATTAATTATAATAAAAAAATTTAAAATCCCTCACCTCAGAATGGGAGCATACATATCTACATATTTGAATTGAACCTAATAAACCCACATTTTTTCCAAGAAAGGGTTCCACTCAACTAAGAATCACTCTATGCAATTACTAATAGCATGTTAGCAAGTTAATAGATATAATCTTAACTTAACATGGAGTAAGAAGTGATATAAGACTACCATTATAATATGGGGCCTTTATATTCACCCTTATCATATTTTTTTTTCTTATACAAGATGTAGCTACAAGTTTGCCACCCAAGTTCCTTATTAGCTTCATGGATTAAATTCTATTTTGAGAGTGTCAATATAATTCAAACCTAATTTTCATAGATCAGCCATTTATTTTCTGCAAGAAAAGTTATCACATAATGAATCACAATCCTTAATGGACTAGTTAAATAGGCCAACTCTATCAAGTTGCTAAAAGATATTTTAAATAATATAAAAAGCAAACCATGATGCCTTAATCTTTAAGTAATGAAGAGTTTAGAAACCCATATAAATATTATAAGTTCATTCTCTTTAGGAATACTTATGTTTTAAAATAATAGGCAAGTGATCTATATTTTTTGTAGATAATTTACATTACAGAAAGGTATTCTTCAATAAAGCTAAGTCTCTATAACACAAAAGGGGTAATCACCAACATTCACGACTTCCTATTTAAAATTTAAAAAATGCAGATATGTAGTTCTTACAAGTGCTATAATTGAGCCACATATAATTTATTCCAAAGAAGGGCTTAAAAGCATATACAAATAAAACATAATCTTAACATGGTAGGATTCATCCAATGGAAACACTAAAAAAAATCATAACCACCACTCCAAATTATAACAATGAAGTTTTAGATTGAATAAGATACAATAACTAATGAAGATCTAAAACCTTATTTTATAACCATTGGAAGATTACATCCCTCAATATACTTCTTATTTAATGACATAAACTATCGGTGCATCGATAAGAATGAATGGTTGAAAGAAAACACTACTGAGATTAAGTTATTCCATAACAAGAGAAATCCAAATAAAAGATCAAAAACATCCAAGGGGATTATTCAGGATAATACCTTTGTGCAATAAAACATATTAAACAAGGTCAACACATAGCTAGCAAGGTTATCCTAGATGGTAACCATTCATATATATTAACTTGGTTAGGAATCCCTATCAATAAAATAATATCTTCCTTGATCAAGCATCCATTTACTCATATCTATAGTTAATAACATGAATGCATCTATATACATTCAGTTGTTCCAAATACATAAAAGTGACTATTACACGTAATCATGCAAATAATATTTATTTATCCATCCAAGGTTCATAATTTCATCCATTCAAACATGTATGATTATCCATGATAATGCATACTATAACTTAGTTATTTGAATGCATACACTTAACCATTTAAGTGCATATAAAATTAGTCATTTAGATGCATATACATAGTTATTCAATGCATATAAGACCAATCATTTGAATGCATATACTAATGCTTAGATTAAGTTTTTTAAATGTATTAATAGTCATACAAATGCTACAACTTAACCTTTTCAAATGTATACACACTCAGTCACATAAAGAGTGCTTTCATAACCATTAAATGTATTTTTGTGTCCAACCATACAATGCATGAAATTGGCTATGCCAAGGTTGTTTTCTCAACCATACAAGAGTGAAATAGCTAGACACTAACTTCATACAATAAATAAACCACACATGAATATGCACATGACATTTAATATATATTTAAGCCATGGTTTTAAGTTATGAAATCAATCATGGTAATGCATGCACAAGTCTAACAATGTATGCACAACCTTTTAATAATGGTCCAACCATAACAATGTTTTCACAATCCAAACAAAGATATGTTCAAACATTGAATATGAATGACCATCCATGTAGGCTTTTATATAATATAAATCATCTATTCCAATAAATGTTTCCAACTACACAAAGATTGCATTAACCCAACTTTTATAATGCATGCATAGGTTATTCAATAACTTGATCATAATGCATACTAAAGATGCATAAAACCAAAAACCTTCTAATACACAAGCTACAATTTTTCTTACACACATGGCCATACAATCCATCTAATAATATTCTAGCCATATGAATTTATGCATAGGCCATAAAAATGCATGCATATATTTAGTGCATATAAAAATTAGCCACACAATGGGAGTTTTCACAACTAATACATTCATGTTTGAATCCAACCACTCCATTGAAATATTTTTTCAAAAAATTCACATTCATCCTCTTCTAAGTAATTTAACAAAAAATTTCTATCCATCCACTATTGTGGAATTTTTTCAAACATTTCAGACCATCCTCTTCCAAGAAATTTCATAAATAATTTCAAGCCATCCACTATTGTGGAATTTTGTCAAACAATTGACACACATCCTCTTCCAAACAATTTAACAAACAATTTCAAGTCATCCACTATTATGAAATTTTATCAAACAATTCACACACATCCTCTTCTGAGCAATTTAAAAAATAATTTTCAACCATCCACTATTATGGAATTTGGTCAAACATTTCACACTATCCTCTTCCAAGTAATTTAACAAATCGTTTCCATCCATCCACTATTGTAGAATTTTGTCAAATAATTCACACACATCTTCTTCCAAGTAATTTAACAAACAATTTTCAGCCACCACTATTGTGTAATTTTGTCAAACAATTCACACACATCCTCTTCCAAGCAATTTAACAAACAATTTTCAGCCTTCACTATTGTGTAATTTTTTCAAACAATTCACACACATCCTCTTCCAATAAATTTAACAAACAATTTACAACCATCCACTATTGTGAAATTTTATCAAACCTTTAACACTATCCTCTTCCAATAAATTTAATAAATAATTTCCAACCATCCACTATTGTATAATTTTTTCAAACTCTTTAAGTCATTAGCATTAAATAATTTCACCCTATTTATGGCACTGGTTTGTATATACATACCAAATCATGAGGATAAGGGCCTATGCATTAAATCAAGTATTTATTATCTTGCTTACTATGATTGAAAACAAAACCAATATATAAAATAATTAATAAAATGGATAAGACCTTTCTTGGAGAAATAAGTTTCATTCTTTCATTTATTCCCTAGCTTGTCTTGGCTTTCATGGTGCCACAAAACCTTTCCTCTATGAAGCCTCCCAAAATAGTCGTGCAACCTTTGCTTGAGCATTTCCCAGCTGTAGTAAAATAAAGGATTTTCAAGAGGGTATATACATCCATCTAACCATATTAAAAATCAAATAATATCATATGCCCTGATATGCATGTATGCAAAATGTGGAAGAACATAAAATGCCCACATCCTGAAGATAAAATCTAGCAAATTAATTCCCTTTCTACACCTGGCATGGCTTCTATGTAGCTTGGCCTTCTAGATCCCTTGATTCCCCTCACTCTTCTTCTACTTGCCCCAAATGGTAGCATGAAGCTTCCTTCACAAGCTAAAATCCTTATTCGAACTTCTCCCAAATTGACCTTTTGGTAAATAATAAAAAATGATAATAGATATAATATTTACCATGAATTTTTTTGACCTTCATAAAAAAAAAAAATTATAATGATAAAAATAAATAGTTTAAATATAAACTTAGTACTTTCATGGACTATAAAAAATCATAATATATATTAAATTAAATTATTTAATTTAAACCTTAGTAATTAATATTTTAAATAATTTTTATAATTTCATGTTCAATGCCTTTACAAGGCTATCAATAATAATTCAGACAACACAAAAAAACTTATCACATTAGTTGTAGAATACTTATTCACGTAAATCCTTGACCATAATAACTTGATTCATGACATTCTTCGCTCCTTAAAGAGGCACTATCTTGGTGACTAAAGACAAAAGGAATAGCTCATGACTAGATTTATATCACTATGGACTCTTAACTAGGTTTAAATACCTCTAGAGGGTTTTATAGGTAAGAATTTCATTTTTAGAAGAATATATACATAACTCAAGGCATATCAATATGTGGATTCATATTGATAATCTCTGAGCTCTATAAAGGTGCATTCATTTCCCAATAGGACCACCTAAATATCCTTATCCCTATCTAGATGTCCTTTTCTTTTTAAGAGTTTGATCAACCATCTACTAATATTACTAGTATACTGATTTATAAAAATTACAAAAATTAAGTGTAAAATCTAAATCTTTAAAACAAAGGATTAATTATTTTGTGTTTTCTAAAATATTCACAAGTTTCCATAACTAATGGAGAAATGATCAAATCAAAGTGTTTAATAACAATTATACTACAACCTTTTAGATATTGTAAACCTCGTATGAGAAAAGTTCATGTATTAGAGCAATCATACATACTTAAATTTTTTCATTCTCTCACATAATTTTAGCATGATTTCAAAAATCAGAATCAAAATTTTGAAACTGAAATAGTTTCATGTTAAATATTCTATCATAAAATGGACATAATGTCTAAGAAACTAGTAATTTCATAGTTGAAATTGAATTAACTTGAATCTTTTTTCTCAATTACCAATCTATAAGTTACGACAATAACTAATTTAGCACAAAATAGCTAAATCTGAGGCATTTACCACAAAAATTAGTCATGTCCCAAGCATAACTTTTTAATATTCACCATAAAATATAAACCATTATAGTAATCATACTTGTTATGTGGTCCTTCCACCACTTTAGATTATGTTTTATGCATAATTTATTATCATTCATCTTAGAATGAAATTAACACCCATCCAACCATACTGCTATGGTTCCCAAAATTTACATCATTCTTGGATCAGTGCATCATCCCACACCAACCACATCAAATATTGGAGAGACCATCACATGAACTCACATACAAACCTCAAGGTTTTTAACATGCTCTCCAATAATTTTATGATATCACATTATGGTTACAAGGATCCCAATCCCACCATCATTATATAAATACTTCTTAGCAGCACCCAAGAATTTTAAAACTGCCTGATCAAGACTTTACATTGCCCCTTTAGAGCATAAGCATATATACTAGTCATGTATTTAAATAGATTATAATATCTTTTCAAAAATATTCTCCTAAAAAAAAAAATATTCATTTCATAAAATAGCATTTTTTCATTTACAAGCTAACATGTGCCTATGTTATAGCAAGTACAACCTTGATATAAAGCATAACAATCTAACTTATAGGACCAATTAGTGATTCACAAGGCTCCATCAAGGAATTCACACATAGGTTATTTTTACAACCTCTGAGATGTGGGTAAGGTAAAACTTAATCCATAGGATTACCATTATGCAAATTCCATGGCTAACTTGTGGCACACATAGTGCACACACCTAAACAAATTAGGTAGCTACCTCGAGCAAAGGGGAGAAGTGGGTTTTTAGCCTACGAAAGACTCCAATTCCTAGCTAATACTTAGTATAAGTCATTATGGATATAGTGTTTATCCACCCTCAACCTCATACTTGCATCAATGTTCATTACTAGAATAGTGATGTGGGATTACATCACATAATAAAACACTATACCTTGATTGATTTCAATGAATAGAGGTTGATTTTGAGAGGGAAAGGTTACATCATGAAAGAGGTTTATGATCATGTCTCCACATATTAACATGTTAATAACACAAGGTCACACTTAGTTCATGACATGTAAACAAAATAATCATATAACAATGTTGAAAACATGGATCAAATATGGATATCGGCATAGTTAATTGCATTCACATATCATAGATAATTTACAACTTTACATGGTTTAATATAATCACCAAGGAGGTAAGGGTTTGCATATTATACAAAAAAATTACATGCAATGAAGGAACCACATGGAATAATATACATATAATTGACTCATGTATTTTGGTAACTTATGCCAAGGGTGTTTTCACATTACAATACACAACCACACTTACAAGTGAAGCACAAGGGTCCATAAATTTTATCAGTCCACCTGATGTTCAAATGCCATCTTAGATGTCATCAAATATCCATCATTCATTATAATATGCTCAATTATAGGGATCTCAAGTTTACCATCACCTTCTTTCAAGGAAGGGTGTGTTCCAATAGAGCCCATTAATCTATATCCTTGAGAATTGGAAAGTTACCAACAATATTTACACCTCATAGATTAGATGGCTCATGATACCTATTAATAATAAGAGAAAACCAAAATAATTTATCTTACCCAAGTAAGGCAACCATATTGAACCCCATTCAACCCTCCAGGCTTGAGTCACACCCTCGATCCTTACAAAGATGTCATACCTCATGTATCATATGAGATCTAGTCTAAACAAGTCATCATCACACACCAAGCATCTTTTTATTCCAACAACAAGATTTTATCACCAATCCCCCAATTGGCCTACCCAAATAAGCCAATGGTTGACTAGTGTTGCTTATCTTACATAGTGTGGTCTTGGGAAGGGTGGCCTCAACCAAGGCTCAGGGTGAAGTTCATATTACTACCATGTAAATTATAACTTCCCATAATCATTAATTTCAACTAAAATTCATAGATTCTAGCACCTTAATATCATAGAACATAATACTTGTTGATGCTCAACTACCTCCTATTCCTAAAATGGGGACCATCTTATTTTAATTTTTTTTAAATGCCTAAAAACCAAGCTTTCAAGTCATTTGACTGTAGAGAATGCTTGATTTAATATTTATTAACAATTCTTGATTAGATATTCCCCTTGCAATAAAAGTTTACATTTACAAATATCTAGATTATTTCAAGATTACTTCAGGTTTTCTCCAATTTTTTTATGAATTAGCAACCATGAATTAACTCAAATGTGCAATTAGTTCTTTGTCAAGAATGCTCTACTCGGTTCTCTAATCGCATGAACAAAACTTGCTTTGATGGGCCTTACTACATTAAACTTGCATTTTGTTTAAAACATTTATTGATAAGTTTTATTTTAAGCTCCTTATATTTTTCCTATGATGGGTGGTTGACATTTCCCAAATTTTAATGTAGCTTCTTGCATGTCTTCGCTAGATGTTAACTTAACCATAGAAATTTGTGACACCTCAAAGGATGTCAAATTATAGATGGGCTTCTAGAAGAAACACTCACTCTATAGTGTGCTACATATCATGCCCACATTACTTTTATCTAATGATCCAAAATACTCTTTCAAGATCCCACTAAGACAACACGTGTCCATCCTAAACTTATGTAATGATGACACTTGTCATGCCTACACAATTTATATCTAAAGAGCCACTTGATTACCTATAAGAGCCCATCAAAATGATGTGTGTCTCCACTAGACCCATGAGATGATGACATATGCTTCCTTCAAATTGACACATGGAATCTCTTGAGCCTTCAGATCTAAAACTCAAGAGAGACTTCTGAGATTGACATATGTAATCTCATGGACAATTTGATCCAAATCTCAATGGTGTGTATCTCTCTAAGGCCCCTTTTGAGAGTGACACATGTCCCTCTAAAGGACACATGTCATACTTTTACCACTCCTACCTAAAAATATAAAATTTGCCTCTAAAATCCCTCTAAGATGATGCATGTCCCCTCTAGACCCATGAGATGATGTTAATTATTGGCCTTGCAAGGCTACATCTGAGATCAACATATTACTCTCAAGAGTGATGCATGGCTCCATCTGATCCACATGTTTAATACAAATTCATCAATAGAAATCCAAAGGTTCTTGAGAGCATTCAAAAGGAAATGTGTTCCCAAGTAATATTGTGATATCCCATGAGAGAGACACCTATCCAAGTATGATCTTGATTGCTTGCAAGAGTGACAAGTGGCACTCCCATAGCTAATTAAATTAGAGGGCCCTACCCTAAAGCTCATCATGAATCAAATGGTGTCATGTGGTGGGGAACATATGAAATATCACATAAATCCACATCATAGAGATCTCAATAGCAATCAAAGAATGCCATGTGCCCATATTCAAGTTGACTGAGTAACCAAATCACTTTTAGGCCCCAGAAGTACCCAGTTGGAACTGATATGGCACACCACATGTTAAGAGGTAGTAGGAACTGATATGGCACACCACATGTTAAGAGGTAGTAACCCTTATATTTAAATCTAAAATTAATGGTGAATCAAATAAAAATTAGTGCTAAAATTTGATTACAAATGTGGAAAGATCACCATTAATGTTACAAAAACTAGAATTTACAATGAAATACTATAGAAGGTTGAGGCAATTAAGGAAGTATTAAGTCCAATACTCATGAAGCACAACAAGCTAATCTAGGACACACCTGGTTTGTTCAAGCCTATGATCCTTGACTTTGCTCAGATAGATAAAGACTACCAAACATGTGCTAAAATATGGACTAGGGAGGAGACCAAAAAGAAGCAAAAGCAATAATAACAGTAAGTGAGCTAATAACTATCCCCAGGCCCATAAGGATATTCAATTATATATTTTAATTTTGAAAATTGGAATATTCCTTTGAAATGTAAATATTCTAGCCACCTGACTATATTTGGGTGCTACTTATGGGACCACTCAAAATCATCAAAGGCATTTGAGTCTATAAATAGGGGTTTTCCCCTCATCTATAATTAGAAAACACTTATTACAAAATTTAATACAAAGATCCAAAGAATTCAAGAGTCTATCTACAATGTTGTTTTGTGTAGTTTTATGACTTCTAAATTCTCATTCTTTAGACGTCTTTTCATTTACTTTCTACAATCTAATTTGGCAATTACATATCATATATGTATTTTTTAGTTTGAGCATAATGCTAGGCTAATTAATTTAGTAGTATACTTGCTCTATTTTCTCCTATTAGCAACTAAATGTGTTGTGTAATTTACTGCAAGTGGGTTATCTTTATGCAATGTATGTTGTTAAATATATGCATTTTCCTTCATTATAAACTTCAACTACATTTATTCATCTTTGATCATTATGTTAGGGCTGGTAAATGTTAGTTTCATGTGATTTTCCTTAAAATTTAGCAAAATTGGCATCTTCTTTCATCTTAACTGCCACTTATTTTCTACCCTACCCTAGGTTCTCTTGGATCTACCCATAAATAACCTTAGTTTAGATTATGTTGTATATATCCATTGTTCATATATATTTTGGGCATTAATTGGTAAACATTAAAATAATTCACAAAGTTCTAGTGTCACTACACATACATCTGTTGTCCCTCTAGTGGGGTTTGCTTGTATGCTTCAATGTGGTGATCACATTTTTGCCATTTTTGCTATTCCATCAATAGTTATACAAACAACTCAATCCCCAAGTCATTACAAGACTTTAAATTGATTTTCTACTTTCCCCTTTATTCCCTAGTGACACAGGGAGCACTAAAAGTGCATCAACAGGGAGGGAAAAGTTGGTGCTAGAAAGAGGGCCTTGTGCAACTATTTTCATGCATATTTGTTTAATTTTAGTGTAATTATTTATACACATGTTTAATTTTTTCAAAGTACATGAATACTATTAAAGAACACAATGGATCTACATTATTCTTTACATTCTTTGAAAGATTTCATTAAAATTAGTGTTCATTTGTGCAAATTTGGCAAAATAATTTGGATCTTCTCTTAAATTCATGCAAAGATAGGTGAAAAACCCTATTCTTTACACATATTAGAGCTTATTTTGATAATATTTAAAATTTTTGGTATAGATTGGCTAAAAATTTGGATATTTGTGATGTTACTCATACTAGATCTAAGAATTTAAGATCTTAATTATTATATTTCATTTAGATTTAAGTAAATCTTTGCATAATTTTGTGAATTAAGGCATTTTAAATAACTCTAATGCTCTCTAGTTAGTGAATAGACATGGATTTTCTTTGAAATGTTAGTTTAACACTAGTCTTTATAGGTTTAAGTACAAAACTAACAAACATTTATGTAAGTTTTGAGAAATTTGAAGTTTATGAGCTTCGATCTTCAAATATCAA
This sequence comes from Torreya grandis, assembly GCA_037957365.1. Taxonomy (NCBI): domain Eukaryota; kingdom Viridiplantae; phylum Streptophyta; class Pinopsida; order Cupressales; family Taxaceae; genus Torreya; species Torreya grandis. Next base: position 3,477,997 of record JARHVA010000365.1, on the reverse strand, counting down.
GGCAAAGATACTTGATCTAGTCCTTCTTATGTCATATTCATAGATATTTGTGGTGTTTAGCATCTATAGAGGCTATCTTTATAGTTCATTTGCTCTTAGCACCCATTCTACATCTTAGAGTTGCCTAAGATTTGAACTAGATCTTGATATGAACCTAAAACCCCTTTATCATCTTTAGAAACCCATAGGAAAGCCAGGGCAGACAAAGGTAGATGTAAAAATTCTAGGACCTAGCCAAAAAATTTATTGAACCAAAAATTTTAACCCCTTGTGCCAGTCATGACATGGTTGGTTGGTTTACCTATTAACACCCTAGAGTCACACATGATTTTACTAGAAATCCAAAGAAGTACCTACCTCTCTTTACTCCCACTAGTAGAGTGACAGCTAAAGAACATATAAAGTGCTTCAAATCATCTTTAAGGTTTCTTAACATCATTCATGAGGATGTGTCTTATTGCCTCTTTCCTTTCATGTTTCAAGATGCCACATATGATTAGTTCCTTAATCTACCCAAAAATTCCATCACAAGATGGAATTAGTTTAATAACACCTTTATTGCTTAGTTTGGTAGGGTAGTTAGTCAAGGAGTCATGTGCCAATAATTTACCACCCTAAAGAGGGACCCAAAGGAACTAATCAGAATCTTCAATGCTTGGTTCCAAAAAATTTCCTTAGCATATAAGCTTGTAGATGATTTAGCTTTGGAAATATAAAAGAATGCTTTAGATCCAATGACATTGGTCTTCTTGAGAAGAGTAGTGGGCATTGACACATTGCCTCTAGCCTATCCTAAAGTAATACACACATATGAGAAAATGTGCCCACAAGGTTATCCTACTTCTTTCTATTCCCAACTTTGATCCTACCATACCAACTTTAAACATCATTCCCAACATGAACCAAAACTAGCCTGCATTGAATTAGTTACTAGTCCTCAACCAATTGCCTTTGAGTCATGTTGCACCTAACCAACATGTTGGATTCTTTAACTAAGACAATGTCGGATCTCATCCCCAAAATAGTTAGATAATGGTCCCTATAAACAACACCAATGTCCAAGCTACCACTCAGGCCAAGAACCCAGAGCCTCCAAAGGGAGAGTTAGATTCCATTCAAAGAACTATCCAAAGGCTTGCAAATGATTTTCTAGATCTCTAGGGATAGATGGAAAATATTGTTAGGAGTTATAATATAAATTATAATTTCTAAAGGTATAATATACCTTTCAATAGGTCTAGAAATAAGAAGTTTTATTTGAGTAAATTACCTAAAATCAACATCTGTGAGAAGGCCTTGCGTAATTGGTGCCAAGTGCACAATACTATTAGACATGATGAACTGAATAGTGTTGAGTTTTACCACACATTTAAATCCATATAGATCTAAATGTAGAGATTTGAAATGAATCCCAATGATTACAACAATGTTAAAGGCCTTGATAACCCCAATGATACCTTTAGATAATCTAAATCTATCATCATGGCAAGACAAAAATGAACCTGAAGAAAATGTTGAAGAGGTACATGCTTTCTAGAAGTACCAAAGAATCAACCATGCCTTGAGGAGCAAAGATCCTATCCTTTCTAAAATAATTGAAGAAGTTACATCTAAGATGACTAAAGTTCTTGAAGATGTGAAAGGGGTTTCAATTGAATATCAGTAGAACATCACCATTAAAACACTTACAGGCAAAGAAGGTGAGTTTCAAGATATTTCTCATGGAATTGTAATAACTAATACAAATCAAATACAAGATAATATTTCTTTAGAAGGTAGCTAGGAGGAAAACTTACATTGATTCATTATTGAAATGGGGAATATTCCTAAAGAAGATGACCATTGGTAGCACTTATACCATGATTTCTTGAATAAAATTAAAAATCTTAAGATGGTAGATGATCATATAGAATATTAGATTGGTGCTCCATATGAGATTTCCACCAATGATTTGGAGCTTCAAGAAGGAAATCATATTCTATATATCCTAAAGCAAGATGAGATGGAGCTTGATTGGATAGATGAGATGCCATTCTCTACAAAAGATGAAGATGAAGCAAGTACAATAGATCAAAAACTTTCATATGACTCCATTAAAAGGTTAAGAATATGTGATCAACATGTTTCAAATGGTAAGATTGTAAATGAATTTCATGTCCTTTCAATTGATCATGATAAAGAGGCCTTTTGGGATGACTTGGATATTTTTTATGCAAAGTTTGTTAGTCCATCCCTACCTCATATGGAGATTGAGGAATGTTTTATAAAAATTACTATTGTAGTTATTCATCAAGAAGAAATTAATGATGTATTTCATCCAAGTTTGGATACCTATCAAGACGTTGAAGACTATGACAAAGAAACACCTCAAATGGAGCCTAATGAAGATGTCAATCTAAGTATACAAGTTGGTTTACCAATATAATCATTAAATGAAAATGAGGCATATCATGATCAATCTATAAATGAAGCAAAGTTAGCATTATTGATGCAAGAAAGAAGGATTTGGGAAGAAGACAATTGGGTCTTAGATCCATATCTTCAATTGAGGTAACTAAAAAGGCAGATGGAAGCCAAGTTGCATCATCTACAAGACATATACATATGAGTGATCCTATTTTCAAGAAGATGCCATCAAAAATAAGAAATCATGTTTCAAGGTTATATGGTGGACTAAATAGCTTTCTATTTGATCCTGAAGGAAAGCTTTTTATTTTTGCCTTGTTGCACCATACTCAGAAAATGTGTTGCAAGGCCCAAAGAAATTTGTTTGCTAGTCAAATGAGTCATCAAGTCAAATTTACTATAGTTTGCCATTATCAAGTGATATATAATGAATTATTTATGGATTAATCTATAATTTTGTCTATTTTTAGAGTAGGTAGGAGTAGAATAGGTTTCCCTTTCTATTTTTCTCTCCTATTGTTTTCTTTCTTGCTTCCCTACTTTTTTTTGCTCTGTCCTTTCCTACTTTCTATTTTTTTGTTTATTACCTATTGTGTGTTGTAGCATAGAAATAAGTCCTCCAAACAAGAAATATTTGGCTCAAATTGTGTTAACCTGGTCCACAATGTGAAGAAGGGATTATTTATTTTTAACACTAGTAGTCCAAAGTTGGAAAACATCTAGCATTGTGCTAATTTAGAAAATCTAGGCAGGGTTAATTATAAGTTAGTCTTCTCATGAAAATCTTAGGTTATTTTGATACTATAATATAGTTCAGATGATTGAAAACTTACTTTAACAAGAGATTTAATCTATGTAGACCATCATACTATCATAAAATTTACTAAATTAATTGCCTGGGTAGAACTTGTTATCTAAGAGTGAATACCATTCAGTTATATCTTGACACAATCCTTACACCTGGATAATTTTGGTTCTCAACAATTATGGTTTATGGATGTGAGTGTGTGTGTGTGTGTGTGTGTGTGTGTGGTATAACAATGAATTGAAATCATAAATTAATTCATATTCCATTAATGGTGATTTAGGTAATTTCTATCAGGGCTATGGATGCCTGGTTGGTAGTAGAGAAAGGCCCAGAGTAGAACCAAAGGTATCTTTGTTAGGGATATGAATGTTTGACTGGTAGCAGAGCAATGCCCAAGCCAACTCTAAATAATCAAAGCATCATCATCTAAATCTAAAAAATACTTAAGTCATTCATATCTTAATGTCTTGAAACTTGAACGATTAATATTTCTAAAATCAATGGCAATGGGAAATGAATTGTAAAGCACACACATGGTATGTTTGTCTATAAGATTTAAACTCTATTTCCAGCTTGTGAGCTTTCATTAGTTGTAAAAAATAGTTTTGATGTAACTAAAAATCATAGTGAGATGACTAATTTCTAATTCATTTTTAAATAGAGGATCTAGATTCTAACATTTTATAATGTTTCCCCATAGAGGTCACCATTTTTTGATACTCAACTACTCCCTACTCCTGGAATGGGGAGCCTCCTATTTTAATTTTTCAAAAATGCCTAAAATCCAAGCTTTCTGAGTCATTTGACTGTAGAGAATGCTTGATTTAATATTTCCTAACAATTCTTTATTAGATATTCACCTTGGAATACAAGTTAACATTTACAAATATATAGATTATTACAAGATTACTTTGGGTTTTATCCAAATTTTTGAAAGAATTAGTAACCATGAATTGAATCAAATGTGCAGTCAGGTCTTTTCCAAGAATGCTCTACTCAGTTCTCTAATCACATGAACAAAACCTGATTTGATGGACCTTGTTGTATTAAAATTGCACTTTATTTGATGCATTTATTTATAAGTTTTTATTTAAACACCTTATATTTTGCCTATGATGGGCAATTGACATTTATCTAAGTTTAATCTAGCTTCTTTCATGTCTTTACAAGACATCAACTTAACCATAGCAGTTTATAATGCCTCATAACATGTCGAATTATAGATGGGATTCTAGAAGAGATACTCATTTTGTAGTGTGCCACATGTCATGCCTATTCTACTTCTATCTGATGATTCAAAGGACTCTTCAAATAGCCCACTAAGATGATGTGTGTCCCTCCTAAACTCATGTGATCATCAGATAGAAGTAGCACCATTTGATCACCTTTGAGATCCTATCGAAGCAATATCTATCCCCATTGGACCTATGAGATGATGCCACATGTTTCTTTTAAATTTAAACATGAAACCTCCTAAGCTATTAGATATGAGACTTGTGAGATCCTTTTGAGATTGATGTGTGGAAGCTCCTAGACCATTTAATCCAAATCTCAATGGTGTGTAGTTGTCTAAGGCCCCTTCTAAGAGTGATGTGTGTCCCTTCAAAGGACACATGTCATGCCCACACTTCTCCTACCTAAAAATCCAAAGGGAACCTCCAAAATCTCATTTAGATGATGCATGTCCCCATTAGACCCATGAGATGATGCTAAGTGTTGGCCCCATAAGGATACATCCAAGATCAATAGATTTCTCCTGAGAATGATGTGTACTCTTGAAAACCTATGGGTTTCTATCAACAACTTTGTATTAAATGTGTGGCTTAGATAAAGCCAGACATTTAATACAAAGTTGTTGATAGAAACCCATAGGTTTTCAAGAGTAATCAAAAGGTCATGTGTGCCCAAGAAATATTGTGATGGCCCTGTTGACGTAGTGGATTGCACCTGGGGTATGAGGCTGAGCTCTTGCCTTCCACACGTTAAAATGGAAACTCCCCTCTCGCCTATGGGACCGGTGAAGCTGGAGGGGAGAGTCTCTAGATAAGGGCTAGCTCCCTTTGATGTATCCTTTAGGCCCTAGTTTCTCCTACTACTAACAAATTAAAAAAAAGGGGGGGGGATGAAAAGGGAGAGAGAGATGCTAAAACAAAACCTAAACCTAAAAATAAAATAAAGGTGATACACCAGAAAGATGACCCACCCAGCCTGAATATACACTTTTCACTAAGAAGAAGCACCCATACACTTCATCTGATGTGGGAAACTCTTATGTGTCAGTGAGCAAGAGGTTTATGGAAAATACAGGGAGGAAGAAACTACCAGAGGCATCCTCAAACACACTTATGGCAGCCTATTCACAGGCACCTACACTCCTCTAGGGACACTTCTGGCAAATCTACAAAAGAGAAACTCACAATGCACTAGACATGCTGAAATCACCCTATGAAAGCATAAGGAAAATGACTTCACACTGAACAAAGGCATAGACATGTGCTTGAGTGCAAGTCCAGATGGAGGTAAAAAAGCCAAGTCTTGATTCAAGGTAAAAATTTGGCAGAGATTTGCCTTACAAGCCTGAGAGATTTTTGGGCAGAGTTTTGCCTTAAGGCTGAGAGATGGATCCATTCTCAAATGAGAATTGTTATAATATATAGAAAGAGGAGAAGAGAACTTGGTGCTTCTTTTGAAAAGACTTTGGTGCTCTTTGACAAGCTGGCCCATGTGCACTGAAAACATCAAGAAGAGGAAGTCATTGTTGTTGATGTCATTCTTCTAGAAGAGGCCTACTAGAACCATGTTGTGTAATCACCAAACTTGACTTTGGCATTCAAGCATTAATGTGAACTCATAGGTTGTGCCTCTTTTTTGAAAATAGACTGCTCTTTCTATATATTCACGCGATTTGTCCCCTTATAAATGAAAACTAGAGAAGATAGGCCACATCATTTACTATTTGCATCATTTAGTGACCATCTGGCAATAACTCACCTCCCCTTTTCCACTTGGACTATTTTTTATTTTCTTGCACTTTGTCTTCTTCCTTGCTTTGTCTCTTTTTGGCTCCTTCAGCCCCCCGAGGCTATCTTTTGGTAGGTCATTGCATTCCTTGGGCTCTTCTTTAAGGCTTTTCAAAATCAACAGCTATTTCATGAGCCTTGAAATTGACGTTCATGCACCTGTCACTATGTTTGAATACCCAACGGCTAGTTTGTCATGCTTGATTTTGATGTCCTCAGGCCCGTCACCCCTTGGACTTTCCTTCAGCTTCCTGCTTCAGCCTTTTCTATAGACTTTTTTCCCATAAACAAAAAGTTTGCGAGAATTGTTTTGGCCACTTTAATTTCTTTCAGGTTTTCTTCCTTTCAAATTTTTTCAGACTTTTTTTCTGAAGGAATTCCTTTGAAAAAAAAGTCTGGAAGAATTCGTTCAATGCCTTAGACTTTTTTGGGATTTTTGTTTGCAGCTTTTCTGAATTCCTTCAGACTTTTTGTTTGAAGGAATTCCTTTAGACAAAAAGTTTGAAGGAATTATGCCTTTGCCTTTCAACTGCCTTAAACAAAATTCTGAAATAACTTACCTTTATGACTTTCTTTGTGGCCTCTTTAAAGTGCTCTCTGCCCTCTGCAAGGGCACTTGTCCTTCAAGAGGCTCTCTTGAACTCTTTGGTTGAACCACTCCTTTGAACCAACTGTTAAACCATTTGATTAAACTGGATCAATGGTTCAAACAATTGTTGAACCAAGGCATGAACCAAGCTTTGAACTAAGCATCAAACCGAGCTCATTGAACCAACTTAGTGAACCGAGTGATTGAACCATCTGAATTGAACCAAGCCTTGAACTTTGTCGATGAACTATTTGATTGAACCAAAGCGATGAACTTTGCCGATTGAACTAAAACGTTGAACCAAAGCGTTGAACCAAGGCATTGAACTGAAGCATTAAACCAATTCAATGGTTCAATGGTTTAAATATGCCAACTTTCCTTTTGAATTTCTTCAGACAAGATTCCAAAGAAGCTTTGTAAAACCTTACACTCTTTGAACTGGTTCTTCATGCGTTGAAAGACTACACCTATAGAGTGCATAGAAATCCCTGTGGATTCTGTAGAAAACTTGTAGAGTCCATAGAAATGGACCTACAGAGTCTATAGAAAACTTCACTACTAAGTCCATATAAATCCAAGCTCTGTAGAGTTCGTAGAAATGGACTTGTAGAGTCCATAGAAAACCTGTAGAGTCTGTAGAAATTTTCAAGACTCGTGCAAAATCAAAAGTACTGGCTCAGAACAGCATGAAAAAGAAGGGGACCAATTTTTGGCCTAATGGGAAAAAAATGGTCAACAGGCCCATGAAAGAGATACCTATCCAAACAAGGTCTCGATTGCTTGTGAGAGTGATAAGTAGCACTCCCATAGCTGACCAAATTAGAGGGACCCACCCTAGAGTTTGCCATGAATCAAAAGGTGATGCATGGTGGGGAACATATGAGTTATCATATAAATCCACATCCCAAAGATCTTGAGAGCAATCAGAGAATGTCACGTACCTATATTTGAGTTGACTAAGCAACCAAGTCACTTTTAGGCACCATAAGCACTTAGTTGGAACCGATGTGTCATGCCACATGTGAAGAGTTAGAAAAATTTAGCTTTAAAGCTAAAATTGATGGTGAATCAAAGAAAAATCAGCACTAAAATTTGAATACAAAGGTGATGATCTCACCATTAATGCTTCAAAAATCAAAATTTCCAACCAGAGACTAGAATTTGAAGAAATTGAGGAGGCACTAAGGCCACTACTCATAGATCACAATAGGTTGATCTGGGACATACCTAGTTTATTCAGGCCCATAATCCTTGATTCTACTCAGATAGATAAAGAATACCAGGGATGTACTAAAATATGGACTAGGGAAGAGACCAAAAAGAAGTAGAAGCAACACCAATAGCAAGTGAGCCAACAACCACCCCAATCCCATAAGGATATTTGATTATATCTTGTAATTTTGGAAATTAGAATATTCTTTTGAAATGTAAATATTCTATCCATCTACCTATATTTGGGTACTACTTGTGGGCCCACTCAAACTCATCTTAGGCATTTGAGCCTATAGATAGGGTTTTTCCCCTCATATGTAATCAAAAAACATGTGTTGCAAAATTTAATACAAAGAACCAAATAATTTGAGAGTTTGTCTAAAGTGTTATTTTATGTGGTTTTGTGACTTATGAATTCTCATGCTTTAGACATTTTTTCATTTTATTTTTTCAATATAATTTGGTAATTACATCTCATATATGCATTTGTTAGTTTGATCTTAACACTACACTGACTAATTTAATAGTATATTTGCTTTATTTTCTCTTATTAACAATTAAATGTGTTGTGCAATTTACTTCAAGTGGGTTATATTTATGCAATGTATATTATTAAATATATACATTCTCCTTCTTGGAAGCTTAAACTACATTTATTCATCATTGAACATTATGCTAGGGCTAGTAAATTTTAGTTTCATGTGATTTACCTTACAAGTTAGAAAAATTGGCATCTTCTTTCATCTTAAGTACCACTTCTTTTCTACCTACCCTAGATTTTCTTAGATCTACCCATGAATCACCTTAGTTTAGATCATGTTTTATATATCCATTATTCATCTATAGTTTGGGCATTAATTGGCAAACATTAAAATAATTTGTAAAGACTGGTAGGAAATTGTGTCATTGCACATACATCCATTGTCCCTACAATGGGGTCTACTTGCAAAATTTAATGTGGTGATCACATATTTTCCATTTATGTTATTCTATAAATATTTGTACAAAAAACTCAAGCCCCAAGTCATTCTAATACTTTAAATTTAATTTTTACTTTCCCTTTTGTTCCCTAGTGACACAAAAAGCACTAAAAGTGCATCAACAATACTTATTTACTTTTAGTTTAAATGATGGTTGTAAACATCTAACCATAACAACATTTCAACCAAAAAAACCTTCCTGATTTAAATTACAAGTCCACCACTTTGGACCCAACATTGCTTCCCAAGCACTAGTCATAATGTTTTTGTTGACATAGGAAAATGCACCCATTTGACAAGAAGTCAAACTCCAGTCTTCTCCTCGTAACATGGAAACTCCCCTCTCACCTGTGGGACTGGCAAAGCTAGAGGGGAGAGTCTCTATATAAGGGCTAGCTCCCTTTGATGCATCATGTTTTTCTAGCAAGTGCAAAACACATATATATAGGTAGATATAATGGGGGGGATGAAAAGGGATAGAGATACAGGCAAAAAAACTACTCTAAAGAGGTGATGCACCAAAATAAGTTGACCTTCACACCTCCACACTCAAAATCAGACAAATACATACATACTCTACACACTTGGTAGAAGGACCAGGGTGCAAGAAACTGGCAGGGAGGCTTTCATGAAAACACAGGAAACAAAAAATCGCTGAGGCACTGTGAGATGCACACTATAAGTAACTTCCTCTATTCTGGTCTTCCAAATGTTAGCTCTTCTCCTTTTAGCTACAAAAATGGCACCTTGTAGACAACAGGTATGTTGGTGTTGGATTTGTGAGAGCATCAAAAGACAATGACTGAACACAAACAACACTCAGCACATACTCTGAAATATCTATCCAAAAAGAGGTAAAAACTGCATTTTATTGATTCAAGTGAAAATTTTAGTAGGGCTACACCTTGTAAAATGAGGAAGATCATTAAAAAAATGACAAGTTCATAATATATAGGAGAAGCAAGACAAGGAGGCTCATTTGGCACTCCTTTTTTACAAGTGGCTTGGTCAATTTGCGTCCCCTCATTGGGAAGAGGAAAATACTATTGTCGATGTCATCCTTCTAGAAGAAGCCTGCTAGAACCATGTTGTATGAGCACCAAATTTGACTTTGGTGTTCAAGCATTAATGTGGAAACATAGAGTTCACCCTCCTTTTCTGCAAATAGATTGAAATTTGTCTCCTTTTAAATGCATGGGCCATGTCATTCGCTGTTTGCACCATTTGGGGATTATCAAGCAATAAATCACTTTTACTTGCCACTTGGATTGCTTCATCCCTTCTTGCACCCTATCATTCTTGTCCTTTCTCCATTTTGTCTTTTTTGGCTCATTCAGCCCCTTGGGCAAACATTCTAGTAGGTCGTTGCATCTTGGCTCCCTTTGGTTAGCTCTCTCTTTGCTTTGAAAAATAAACAGCCATTTCATTTCATTAATTTTGACATCCCCATGGCTGTCATGCTTTGAAAACTAATGGATATTCCCTTCTGATAAACTTGACATCCACCAAGACGTCATCAGGTCCACGTGGCTTCTCCTCAGGCATTCCTCGCCTTTGTTTATCCTTAGCACCCTTCGGCCCTCAAAATGCCCCCTTTGTTTTTTGGCTGGAAGTCCCCCGCAAGGGCATTTACCCTTTGGGGTCCTTCGATGGGTCCCTTGACTATATGGAAGGCCTCTTGGGCTCTCACAGACAACTTTCCCAGGTTAATTTCCTCAGGTCTGTGGCTTCATGCATTTCTGTAGACTTTTATCTGCGAACATTTTCCTGCAAACAAAAAGTCTGCAAAAATTATGTCCACTCTCCGCTTTGTTTTGTATTGGTGTGCCTGAATTTCTTTAGACTTTTTGTCCAAAGGAATTCCTTCAGGCAAAAAGTCTGAAGGAATTCAGGACTGAACTAATTTTGAACTTAAGCAAGAAAAGGACTTACCCAGAATTTTTTCCTTTGAGGCGCCTGCCTTTCATAAGGGTACTGAACCTTTTGAACTGCCCTTAGGCCATGAACATACCCTTGAACCAAGATGTTGAACCACAAATGGTTCAAGGGTTCAACCAAGTGCACTGATGGACTCTTAAACCAAGGTTGATGAACTTTTCCCTTTAAACCAAGCCTGTTGAACCAAGCCCGCTGAACCAAGAATGGTTCAATGGTTCAACCATTGGGCGTTGATGCCAAAATAAACTGAGCCTTTAAAATTTTAGTTGAACCCACTGGTGAACCAAGCACATTAAACCAAACACGTTGAACTTGTTGAACCTGAAATTAATTGGCATTGAATAGCAGGGGAAGAAGGTGACCAAAATTTTGCCCATGGGCAAAATTGGTCAACAAATTGGTGACTCACAGGGGAAGCATGCCTGTTATGCTTAGAAATCTAGTTGCCTTGCATATCCATTGGGTGTGGCATCAGATGCAGCTATGAAAATTTAATCAACAGCCCCAGAAAATCCAAGAATCAAACACAAAGCTTTACCCCACACGCAAAGGGAAACACACAAGGCTAAAAACACTACCTGTGCAAACTGCACTTAGGGAAAACAAGAAAAACAATTGAAAACAAACTATTATATATAGCTAACCAAGAAATCTCACCTCCCTCCTAGATCAAAGGGGAAACTTCTCAAGTCCCCTTCTTAGTAAGAAGACTTATGGCGCTAGGCAAGTAGCTGAATGGAAAAGGGAGTTGGTGACCTACTCCTCTTGCATGTCACCTGAATTGGCTGGTATTTGAGTGGATCAAATTCAAACATGCCTCCAATGTATATGTATTTTTATTGTCCTTGGAAGCCTATTAAATTTTGGTCCTTTCTATTGGTGCTCCACACCAAGAAATCAATAGCTACTGGCTCATCACCATAAGCCCTTTGATCTACACATTCCCTCTGCAATGTATCATGGTCTGACTTGTTCCCTTCTGCCTTGCTGAAAATCTTGTCAAACTCATCCTCTACTTCCTTTTGGCCTTCTTGAAGAAGGGTGACTGTGGTGATGTCTGAAATGGACTCACAAAAAGATTGCTCATCCCACAGAACATCACCTCTTTGTTTAAAGGTCTCTTCTTCAAGGCATTCCTCCAAGAAGACAAACCTCTCCTTTTCCTCCGTGCTGATCAGGACTTCTAAATTTTCAAAAATATTCCCCTGAGCCTCCTCCAACTCAAGCTCTTCAGTGTAGTCATCCTCATCAAAACAGCAAGGAAGTTCATCAAATAGAGGGGAAGAGAGCTTACCATGCATTTGTCCCTCTTCGTATTGTTGAAACATCTGCATATACATAAGACCTACATCTTCTCCACTGCTGATAAGGTCTTCACAAGGAGCATCAATGATGATTTCCTCTCTATTGTCACTCATGACAGCCTCTTGAAGACTTACAGATTGGATCTTTTGCTCCTCACTTGCCTCCTGTAGAACAGGTTCTTCCTTGAGAAGGGTCGAAGTGGAGAAAACATGTGGAAGAGGAGGTAGTCCTTGAGCTAGAATCGAATGATTCTCCTCCTTCCACTTGGTTAGCACTTCATCAATATCAGATGTGGCCTGATAACTCTCTTATAAATGTGTAGGTGGGGTGTGTTTAGACATAGAAAGTGTTGTTTGGTCTGAACCATCCATCACACATTAGTTGAGGAATTTCTCTCTGGATTCCAACTCTACAATTCTCTTGGCTAGATCTTCTTGGAAAAGCTTTTCCTAGAGGTCATCAGCATTATCATGAGTAGGTGCAGCTTTAGCTTCTTCAAGGTTTTGAGAAAAACCTTGCTTCTCTTCCATTCTGCCCCATGATTTTACTATTTTTTCCCAGTTTAGGATCTCTGAATTAGAATTTTGCTCTTGTGAATAGGCAGCAACTTTGTTTTCTCCAAGGTCTTGGGGCTCCTCCACAAGGTCTGGAAATTTTAACTGTCTTTCAAGAAGCAGCTTCATCCTAGCCTCTAAATCTTCAATTTGCTTGGCTAGGTTGTCCTGAAAGAGTCTTTCTTGGAGGTTACCAACATGATCTTCCTCTCCAAAGCTCAGAGTTAGTTCTTGGCATTCCTTCCTCTAACTCAGAATCTGCATATCACATTGAAAAACTTGGGGAGGCTGAGGAATGTAAGGAAGAGACTATTGGTGCATTGGAAGAGTCTTTAGAAGAGGGACGTGCTGGCTGGTGGTACTCCCTTTAATGGAAAATTCATAATCAAAGGAGTTTAGAAGATTCATCTCCATGGGAGGATATTATGATGTCTTTTGGTGTTGGAAAGCCAGGCACACGAGATTGAGAGCGAATGCATTTGATGATCTGGAGTGAGCAAGTGCAATCTAATAGAAGTATTTGGTGTAAAAGAGGGGGTTTTCTTCAGGATAGGAGGGGGTGCGCAAGGCTAACTGCCTTGAATAAATGGATTTCTCCATTTCATTGCCTCCTCCATAATGGTTTGCAAGGCATGTGCTTGCCCAAACAAGCACTCCTCTTTATACATCAGCTCCTATTGATATCTATACTACTCTTCTAGCCTGTTAATATCCATTGTCTACCTCTCAAACTCTAGCACCATTTCCCTTATCATTTCAGGGCAACTAGGAGAGCTGCTTGAGGGGATTGCATAAATATATGGAGCCTAATTATATTCATGTGAAGGAAAACAAGACCCATGATTTTGAGCAAAGGAAATATACATAAAAGAAATGATTTTTGATGGCACCAAGATGCTTAACCAATAGATTAACTCAGAGTTGCTAGATACTGAAGATATTTGATTTGTTGTGACAGGACCAGCATCAGTCCTGAAACTTTACTGCATTATAAAACTGAGTCCCACTAGGCATGCCAAAACTGTTGACATAGGAAAATGCACCCATTTGATAGGAAGTCAAACTCCTATCTTCTCCTCACAACATAGAAACTCCCCTCTCACATGTGGGACTGGTGAAGCTGGAGGGGAGAGTCTCTAGATAAGGGCTAGCTCCCTTTGATGCATCATGTTTTTCCATCAAGTGCAAAACACATATATATAGGTAGATATAATGGGGGGGATGAAAAGGGAGAGAGATATAGGCAAAAAAAATACTCTAAAGAGGTGATGCATCAAAATAAGTCAACCTTCACACCTCCATACTCAGAATTAGACAAATACATACATACTCTACACACTTGGTAGAAGGACCAGGCTGCAAGAAACTAGCAAGGAGGCTTTCATGAAAACACAAGAAACATAAAATCACTGAGGCACTATGAGATGCACACTATAACTTCCTCTATTTTGGTCTTCCAAATGTCAGCTCTTCTCCTTTCAATTGCAGAAATGGTGCCTTGTAGACAACAGGTACGTTGGTGTTGGACCTGTGAGAGCATCAAAAGACAATAACTGAACACAAACAACAGTCAGCACATACTCTAAAATAACTATCCAAGAAGAGATTAAAACTACATTTTATTGATTCAAGTGGAAATTTTAGCAGGGCTACACCTTGTAAAATGTGTAAGATCATTACAAAAATGACAAGTTCACAATATATAGGAGAAGCAAGACAAAGAGGCTCATTTGGCACTCCTTTTTTACAAGTGGCTTGGTCAATTTGCGTCCCCTCATTGGGAAGAGGAAAATACTATTTTCGATGTCATCCTTCTAGAAGAAGCCTGTTGGAACCATGTTGTATGAGTGCCAAATTTGACTTTGGCATTCAAGCATTAATGTGGAAACACAGACTGCACCCTCCTTTTCTGCAAATAGATTGAAATTTGTCTCCTTTTAAATGTACATGCCATGCCATTCACTATTTACACCATTTAGGGATTATCAAGCAATAAATCACTTTTACTTGCCACTTGGACTGCTTCATCCCTTCCTGCACCCTGTCATTCTTGTCCTTTTTCCATTTTGTCTTTTCTGGCTCATTCGGCCCCTTGAGCGAACATTATGATGGGTCGCTGCATCTTGGCTCCCTTTGGTTAGCTCTCTCTTTGCTTTGAAAAACAAATGGCCATTTCATTTCATTAATTTTGACATCCCTGTGGCCGTCATGCTTTAAACACCAATGAATATTCCCTTCTGATAAACTTGACGTCCATCGAGACGTCATCGAGTCCACGTGGCTTCTCCTCAGGCATTCCTCACCTTTGTTTATCCTTAGCACCCTTTGGCCCTCAAAATGCCCCCTTTGTCTTTTGGCCTAAAGTCCCTCACAAGGGCATTTGCCCTTAGGGGTCCTTCGGTGGGTCCCTTGACTGTATGGAAGGCCTCCCGAGCTCCTGCAGACAACTTTCTCGGGTTAATTTCCCCGGGTCTGTGGCTTCATGCATTTCCATGGACTTTTGTCTGCAAACATTTTCCTGCAGACAAAAAGTCTGCAAAAATTTTGTTCACTCTCTGCTTTGTTTTGTATTGGTGCACCCGAATTCCTTCAGATTTTTTGTCTGAAAGAATTCCTTTGGGCAAAAAGTCTGAAGGAATTCAGGACTGAAGTAATTTTGAACTTAAGCAAGAAAAGGGCTTACCCAAAAAAAAATTCTTTGAGGCACCTACCTTTTGAAAGGGTACTGAACCTTTTGAACTGCCCTTAGGCCACAGACATACCCTTGAACCAAGTTGTTGAACCACAAATGGTTCAACGGTTCAAGGGTTCAACCAAGTGTGCTAATGGACTCTTGAACCAAGGCCAATGAACTTTTCCCTTTGAACCAAGCCCGCTGAACCAAGAATGGTTCAACTATTCAATGGTTTAACCATTGGGCATTGATGCCAAAATAAACTGAGCCTTTGAACTTTTGGTTGAACCCACTGGTGAACCAAGCATGTTGAACCAAACACGTTGAACTTGATGAACCCAAAATTAACTGGCATTGAACAGCAAGGGAAGAAGGTGACTGAAATTTTGCCCGTGGGCAAAATTGGTCAATAGTTTTTTTTTTTTTATTGCATAGTTGTAACCATTCACTTATAGTGACACATAAAGCCAAGCAAAACATACACCTAATTGACATAGTTGTTAAAAAAATAGATGCATAAAATCAATAATTAATTGTTATTTTGAAATAAATTACCTTTTAATTACCTAAGGTACATTATAAGTAATAGTAGTATCTTATTTTATATTCATTTTTATAATTTCTTGTACTATCTTATAAGGATTTATTAACAATTTTCTGCATTTAGTTTTTAATTACACCACCTTTCAAAGACAGATTTGCCTTAGAACTGCCTTTACCAACCATGAGCATCTTATACATGTTGTGTTGTCTTAATTGAAGGCCACTCATCACAAGAGTGTTATATCATCTCAATAATTCATGCATTTGAGTGTATATCACATCAAATTATTCAATTCATTAGAATAGAATATTATAAAAATTCTACCCATAATAGTCATTAATTATGCTAGGAGCACCATGCCCCAGCATTTTTCTAATTTCCAAGATGGTTAAAGGAACCCATCATATCTGATATCAATAAAATATCAACATTCAATTATCAAAACCTTTTCAATCTTGATTATAAATTCACTACCTTGGATAAAACAGTGTTTCACAAGCATTAATCATAAAACAAAGCTCTTTCTTAGCTTATACTTGTGCCAAACAAATCCCAACAATGAGTTGGGATACCATTCTAATCTCACTTAACCTATTGAGCCTTAATTCATATTTTAATTCTTTTTTATTTACAAATATTATAATCAGTAACAAGGGTATCAATTTAAGATAAATCGATTCAAAAATCAATTTAAGATAAATCGATTCAAAAATCAATTTATTAATTCAATGCAAAGATAGTTAACATGCCAAGAATCATAATAGACCAACTTCACCAAGTTTCCAATTAGGTCATTAAGATAAAAATAAGGCATAATAATTCATTTAATATTTCACTTAATAAGAGAGTAAATGCATTGATATAAATCACATAAGAGCTGTGGAATAACTCCAGTTATAACTTAGTCCAATATAGGACTTAAGAGAGTAATTTCCAAATTAACAAACCACTAGAAAATGAGTCAATATATATATATACACACACACACACACACACACACACACACACACACACACACACACACACACACACACACACATACATATATACACACACACACATGTGTGTGTGTGTGTATGTGTATGTATATGTATATATGTGTGTGTGTGTGTGTGTGTGTGTGTGTATGTGTGTATGTATATACATATATGTGTGTGTGTGTGTGTGTGTATATATATCACCATGTTTTTTTAATAATAAAAAATTCATTTCAAGGTCCTTATCTTACAATACTTATTAGTAATTTTGCTTAATGCATATCCAATGGATTGGTAAAGGTAATCAACAACCATTCAAGTCTAGTAACCCAAAAAAATCAAATTAGTCCTCAACCAATGAAGATTCTAAAATTATATGATTTACTCAAGTAAATTAGATACACTCTCTCTTTAACCAGCCTCCTAGGTATAAGTCATCCCTTAACCCTTCATGAACTTAATATTCCAAGAAAATCTCTAATAAATATAAAATAATTATTCTAAATTCCAACACTAGTCTTTTATTGCATTGACTCTTATTGACCCACCCATACAAGTCAATCAGTAGTCAAGTGAAACCCATATTAATGCAACCCAAAATTGAAAAAATGTGACTTCATCCAAAGCTATGTATATCAACATACTATGGTTAGGGAATCTTTAAGAGCCCACAGGGTTCTAAGATGAAATAGTGCCTACTTCTCATTCTAGTCATAGATATGCATCAAGCTTACTATCAACAAATACAATTTTGATAAAAAGTGCACTAAGCTCTTTCTTAAAAACTTTTAGAGCATGGGCTTTGATACCAAGTGAAATAAACCTAATAAACCCATTTTTTTTCAAACAAGAGTTCCAACTCAGCTAATCATTG
Source organism: Torreya grandis (assembly GCA_037957365.1). Taxonomy (NCBI): domain Eukaryota; kingdom Viridiplantae; phylum Streptophyta; class Pinopsida; order Cupressales; family Taxaceae; genus Torreya; species Torreya grandis. The sequence goes on along the minus strand of JARHVA010000365.1, from coordinate 3,460,116 downwards.
CTCTATGCAATTACTAATAGCATGTTGGAAAGATAATAGATAGAATCTTAACTTAATAGGGAGTAATAAGTGATATAATAATACCATTATAATCTGGGGCATTTATATTCACCCTTCTCATACTTTTTTTCTAGTATAGGATGTAGCTATGAGTTTTCCACCCAAATTCTTTATTAACTTCATGGATTAAATTTTGTTATGAGAGTGTCAATATATTTCAACCCCAATTTTCATAGATTATCCATTTATTTTCTGTAAGAAAAGTTATCACATAATGAATCATAATCCTTAATGGACTAGTTAACTAGGCCAACTCTATCAAGTTGCCAAAAGAGTTTTTAAATAATAGAACAAGCAAACCATGATGCCTTAATCTTTAAGTAATAAAGAGTTTAAAAACTTATATAAATATTATAAGTTTATTATCTTTAGGAATCCTTCTTTTTCTAAAATAATAGGCAAGTGATATATATTCTTTGCAAATAATTTATATTACAGAAAGGTATTGTTCAATAGAGGTAAGTCTCTATAACACAAAATGGGTAATCACCAACATTCATGTCTTGCTCTTAAAAATTATAAAAATGTAGCTATACAATTCTTAAAGAGATATAATTGAGTTCTACATATAATTTAGTTTGAAGAAGGGCTTAAGAGAATATACAAATAAAACATAAGCTCAGCATGGTAGGATTCAACCAATGAAAACACTGCACAAAATTATAATCACCATTTCAAATTATAACAATGAAGTTATGGATTAATTAGGATACAATAACTAATGAAGGTCTGAAACCTTCTTTTATAACTACTGAAAGATTGCATTCCTCAAGATACTTATTATTTAATGACATAAACTATTGATGTGTCGATAAGAATGAATAGATAAATGAACACACTACTAAGATTAAGTTGTTCCATAACAATAAAAATCAAAACAAGAGATCAAAATTATCTAAGGGGATTATTCAGGATAATACCTTCCTACAATAAAAACATATTAAACAAGGTCAACAAATAGCTGACAAGGTTATCCTAGATGGTAACCATTCATATTTATTAGCTTGGTTAGGAAGCCCTAGCAATAAAATAATATATTTTTTGATCAAGCATTCATTTACTCATATTTTCAATTAACAACATGAATTCATTTATATACATTCAATTGTTCCAAATACATAAAATCAACTATTACACACAATCATGTAAATAATACATGTTCAGACAAACAAGGTACAATCAACTATCCAAGGTTCATAATTTCATCCATTCAACATGTATGATTATCCATGCTAATGCATACTATAATTTAGTCATTTTAATGCATACACTCAGCCATTTTAGTGCATATAAAATCAACCATTTAGATGCATATACATAGTTATTCAATACATATAGAATCAATCGTTTGAATGTATATACTAATGCTTAGATTAAATTTTTCAAATGTAATTATATTCATACAAATGCTAAAACTTAATATTTTAAAATATATTAACCCTCAGCCACATAAAGAGTATTTTCATAACCATTAACTGTATATTTGTGTCCAACCATACAATGCATGAAATCAACCATTCCAAGGTTGTTTTCTCAACTGTACAAGAAAAAAATAACCAACCATTAAATGCATACAATAAATAAATCACACATTAATATGCACATGCCATTCAAGATATATTTAAGCCATGATTTTAAGGTATCAAATCAATCATGGTAATGCATGTATAAGTCAAACAATGTATGCAAAATGTTTTAAGAATGGTCCAATCATACCAATATTTTCACAAGCCAAACAAACATATGTGCAATCATTAAATATGAATGACCATTCATGTAAGCTTTTATATAATATAAATCATACATTTTAATACATATTTTCAACTATACAAAGAGTGCATTAACCCAACTATTATAATGCATGCATAGGTCATTCAATAACTTGATCACAATGCATACTAAAGATGCATACAACCACAAACCTTCTGATGCACAAACTACAATTTTCTTGGACACGTGGCCATACAATCCATCTAAGAATATTCTATCCATATGTATGTATGCATAGGCCATAAAAATTCATGCATATATTTATTGCATATAAAAATTATCCACATAAGGGGAATTTTTACAACCAATACATTCATGTTTGAAGCCAACCACTCCATTGAGAAATGTTGTCAAACAATTCACATTCATCCTCTTTCAAGTAATTTAGAAAACAATTTTCATCCATCCACTATTGTGAAATTTTATCAAACATTTCACACCCTCCTCTTCCAAGTAATTTAATAAACAATTTTTAGCCATCCATTATTATGAAATTTTGTCAAACAATTCATACACATCCTCTTCCAAAAATTTTAACAAACAATTTCCATCCATCCACTATTGTGTAATTTTGTAAAATAATTCACACATAGCCTCTTCCAAGAAATTTAAAAAATAATTTATAGCCATCCACTATTGTAGAATTTTGTCAAACATTTCACACTATCCTCTTCCAAGTAATTTAACAAATAATTTCTATCCATCCATTATTATGGAATTTTGTCTAATAATTCACACACATCCTCTTCCAAGTAATTTAACAAATAATTTCCAACCATTCAATATTATAAAAAAAATAATAATAATTCACACACATCTTCTTCCAAACAATTTAACAAATAATTTTTAGCCATCCACTATTGTGAAATTTTGTCAAAAAATTCACACACATCATCTTCCAAGTAATTTCACAAATAATTTACATCCATCTACTATTATAGAATTTTGTCAAACATATCACACTATCTTCTTCCAAGAAATTTAAAAAATAATTTTCAGCCATCCACTAAATAAAATCAATCATCCCTAAAGCATAAAAAAAATCTTAATCAAGAATAAATTCTTTAACTCATTAGCATGCAAAAATTTAACCCTGTTTATGACACTAATTTGTATACACACACCAAAGCATGAGTATAAGGGCTTGTGCCTTAAACCAAGTATTTATTATCTTGTTTTCTATGGTTGAAGATAAAACCAACATATATAAATTTTTAACAAAAGGGATAAGACTTTGCCTAGAGAAATAAGTTTCATTCTTTCTTTTATTCCTTGGCTTGACTTGGCTTTCATGGTGCCACAAAACCTTTCCCCTATGCAGACTCCCAAAATGGCCATGCAACCTTTGCCTCAACATTTCTCAGCTAGAGTAAAATGAAGGCTTTACAATAAGGTATGGACATCCATCTACCCATAATAAAAATCATAAAATATCATATTCCCTGATATGCATGTATGTAAAATGTGGAAGTACATAAAATGCCCACATCTTGAAGACAGAATGTAGAAAATTAATTCTCTCTCTACACCTGACATGGTTGTTATGTAGTTCAGCCTTCCATCTATAATTATTCCCCTCACTCTCCTTCTTCTTGCCCCAAATGGCAACATGAAGCTTCTTTCACAAGTTAAAATCCTTATTTGAGCTTCTCCCAAATTGATCTTTTGGTCAATAATAAAAAATGATAATAGATATAATATTTACCATGAATTTTTTTGATCTTTATAAAAAAATGATTTTCCAATGATAAAAATAATTGGTTTAAGTATAAACCTATTCCATTCATGGACTATATAAAAACCACAATATATATTAAATTAAATCCTTTAATTTAAACCTTGGAAATTAATATTTTTAATGATTTTTATAATTCTATGTTCAATGCCTTTAAGAGGATCCAAATAATAATCCAGACAACACAAAAAGGATTAAAACATTAGTCATAGAAGACTTATTCATGCCAAACCTTCACCATAATAACTTGGGTCATGATAATATTTTACATTCATATTTTTTCAAGATTGAGTGAATTAAACAAAATTGGGTGAAATAAAGGTAGTAGAAATGATTAATTATTTTATTTCTTAATCAAGAAGTAAATTTGAGTTGTCTAAACCTACTCTAAAATTTATAGTAGCTGATAAAAATTTTAGAAGAGTGAGAGGTGTTTTAAATTATGATAGCATGGTTTATGTACCATTAGGGGTATTCATTTTTATGCTCATATTTTCACTTTATAGTTAAAATTACTATATTTGCAATGATTTAAAATAATAAATTTTAAATATATCTAATTCTTACTATCAAAATCAACCACAAGGGTTATGCGAAGGGTAATAAACAAAAAAATGTGATTCAGGGGAAAGAGCTAAGATCCTAAATTTGATATCTATTTTGTTGGATTTAATAGATTTAAGTCTAAACTTTATAAAAAAGTAGGATAGGGATAGACACAAAAACTTAAACTACTACAAGAAATAAATCCAAATATCTCTAATATCATACCCACATAAATAAAAGTAATATGTTGAAGGAAAAATTAATTTTAAATAAACATGTTAATTTAAAGGAAAGAATTGTCATTCATAAATAAAATTAATATTTCAATAATGAAATGAGGACTAATAGATAGGTAATGTTGTTTTAAATTAAATGAATGATTTAGAAATTACATAATGATTTTTAAATTCATAAAAGAAAACTAAAATAGCATATGAATATTGTTGAGCATGGTCATCATGATGTCTTAGGTTGTCATTGATGTCAAAGAGAGCATGTGGTACTAATGAATTATTAACAAAGCGATCTATTTCATAGATTGGAGAGATATGGCACTTGTACAATCTATAAAGATAAAGAAGAGGTTATGAGATATCCATAAATATCTTGACAAAGTTTTGGTATGTTTTGTGAGTATTTAGAAAGAGAAAAATACATATTATAGCTTAAGAAAAGCCAGACCATCACTGCATATCATGCAGATATGTATGAAATAATATGTTTGTGAATTTATTTCAAGTATGAAAAAAGTCAATAATGGTCAAAGGTTTACATGGAGATATTGTCTATAATTCCAAGAAGATACTCTAAAAATTTAGAGTCTTAAAGTGATTTTTAGCTCAAGTTATAAAGCTTCAAAGTTGATCTAGCAGACTATGATGGGCCAAAGAATATCAAGTTTAATCACATTTAAGTATGATATCATTGGTATAGAAGATCCAACGATGAGCGCTTAATCATACATATTGAGATCAATGGTGCATATGAAGTTGACATGTCAAAGGTTGCACATGCTAGTGACAAGTGTCACAAGCTCGCTAATCTGACAAAAGATCAATGGTGAGTGGCATTTTATACTTATGAAGATCAATGGTGTGGGACATGTAAAAGAGTCAATAAAACATGAAATACTACCAAGTGGCACGAGTGCATGAACTAACAACAAAGTATTCAAAAGGCATATGAGGGTACCAAGTGTCATAATTATAGGAGTTCTGATCAAGATCTAACAATGAACCTTGTAAGATAAAGACCTCGCTAAACTGAAAGGATAAATGATGTGTATTTGTTCAATATTAAAAGGGTGAATGAGATGAGATCAACATGTTTGAAGTTTAATAATTTCTCAGTGACCGTTGGAATTCAAATATTTGAATTTGTGAGGGAAGACTAGTCTATAATTTGTGTGCTATAACTTTTGATATATATATAATTTGACCATGGTGTAAAAATCAAATTTGTAGAGGACTTAAACATGCATCCATAAATATTTATTTAAAGGTATGAATATTTGTGTAGTAAAAGTTATTGAGCTCCAAATTTGACTATGTATGTGTTCATACTCTACAAGTAACTTGAGAAGGGTAATTGAGTTGTTCTTGATGGTATTTTGATGTTTTAAGATGAAATAAGTGTTGGAGAATGTTGTAGACTTAATGAAGACCATCTATGTGGATTATTTAGGTTTGACCAATCTAAATTATGTATGATCAAAGGCTTATAAGTTGACTATGTATTTATTATTGGTGATCATATATACAAAATGATGTTTGGGCTAATTGTGTTATAGTAAAAGGGTGTTGTGATGGATAATGTCACTTAAGATGGACCTATAGATAGTGTGGTATGGGTCTATTTATTTTTAAAGTGTTCTTGTCTTCTAAGTTTTCTCTAACAAGTGTCAAATATGTGAATGGGTCTCCATAGGACCTAAAAGGACACTTAGGCCTATTTGAAAGAGGGTATTGCTTAAAGGTGACCCATGTAGATGCCTTAATAGTGAAGGCATGTGTTATGGCCAACAAATAAGGATATGAAGTTGATATTTATGAAGACTCTATAAATAATGGATACCAAGGCAATGGTTTTTTGACTTGAATGTGGAAGACTTGAGAGTGAAGAGAAGATTGGATGTGATATTAAGTGAAGGAACCTTTGAAAAATAAGGTAGAGGTTAGTGAGGACCATTAGATATCAAAGAGGATCAGTCATGTTTATCTAATCAAGTCGATGAATGTGAACACATAGGTCATTGGACCTAATAATCCTAGAAGAGGTAGATTGAGTGATTGTGCTTAGTGGATGGATTGAGGAGCTAAGAAGGTTGAAGAGTGTTCGCACGACCTATAGGTCATGTTGTTGATGTTGTGATAGATTTATTGTAGATTTTTTGATTGTGTATATTCTTATAAGTGAAGAGTGATCCAAAAGGGTGTTTTGGATGCATTGCATGTGAGTACAATTTTGTGAGAGTGTAAATGGGAAAGATTAAAGGTGAAGAGTGTTAAAAAAGGTGGTCATCATTAGTTAAAGAGTAGCAACAGATGGTCAAGATGATTTTTTCAAGGTAACTAGGTAGATGATTGGTTGCCTAGGGGGTTGGTTCCTCCTTACAAGGTAAGGCTTGCCAAAGGTCTAGTTTTTATGGGTGCTCAGCTAGACAGGGGCAGTAGCTCCTTATGGGATTGGTGTCTCACTAAACTAAGGGATGGGTGTTCTTTGATCAGTGGGCATTGGTCTAAGTTTTGTATCTTATTTTATAGGACTATAGTCCATATTTCAAGATTTAGTGGGTTTTATTCCCCAAGAAGGTCTCCCACATATATGATGTGTTCATGTGATGTATACTCTTATATATGATTTGGATGTATATGATTTCATGTTTATTTTGCATGATAAAGATTGATTCATGTTGAATATTTAAGATTTGGAAATTGAATTAGATTATCTAAGCATCAGTGATTTACCCCCTCCTTCTTAGTGATTATACCTCTAACAAATATAACCCTAAAAATAATATCAAAGTTTAGGAACATATGTTTTCACCTTTATATTAAGGTTCCCTCATAACATTATTATTAATAATTGTAATTATTTTATCAACATATTATCCATTTTTTCTATTTAAGGAGATGATGACTAAGCACATGTAACTTGGAATTAAGAATATATACAAATCCTCAATCAAATATTTCTCTAGTTTGACATGGAAAATGTTAGGTTTGTGATCCAAATTATATTTATTAGTATTTATTTTAATTTGTTTTTCTTTTGGTTGGTTGATGGGTTGGTTACCCATGAGTTGGTTTTGTGTAACCAACTTCTCTTGTAATCCTTTTTATGGCTTGCATTGTAAATAAAATAAAATATATGAGATTTTACATTTTACATTTCTTGAATACTTTTTTGTGTCTATTCTTCCATATTCAAAAGGTCATTAGTGGTATCAGAGCCAAATTTTGAAGGAGAAAAATGTTGAGATCAAGCCCAAGGAAACAAAATATATTTGGGGCATATTTCATTTGAAGAAAAATTTACCTAGTTCACAGTTCAAAGGTAGGATTACTATTACATTTTTTAATAGTTTCATTTGGACTAGGGTTTGAATATATATATTTTTGTTCCTAAAAGATCGTGATATTTGTGAATTTTTATTTACGATTTGTTTCATACTTTTGGTTTTGAAGATTGTAAATAAAGTAGAGATGGTTTTGAAGGAAATCCATTGTATGATGATCAAATAAAGTAGATTAACTAGTTTATATTTCCTAAGCATACTTTGAAGTCTATAAAAAGCTATTCTATGGGATAGTACAACTTATTTAAAGTCCTATTCTACTTAATATTGGCATGGTAGGTGAAATTTGTGTACGGTACTTGAAGGTGGCTTCTAATGTAGACAAACATGGCATAGAGACAACACAATATTCTACATTAATACATATGGTGCCTGATATCTAAGATTGGTGCAATAGTTCAAATCAAAAAATATATCAAAGACATAACACATGACAAAGACAATATGGCATAGACATTATAAAGATTCAAAAATAATTATAGTTGATTTTTTTGGGCTCCACAAAAAGCAAGGTATTCTAATTTTATGTATAAGTAAAAAGGCAAGCACCATTTTACATGCAGTAATTTATTTTACTTTATTTGAACAATAAATTTTTTTTTTTAAAAAGTTCAAATATCATATCTTCCATATTTTTTTCAAAAATAATTGTAGAGAAATTGGTGGAATATTTTTTTGTGAAACGCTAGAAGTTTAAAAGATCTAGGGTTCAAAACCCATTGATGTATTTTTGATCAAAATTTATTTTTTGATCTTATTTTATATAAACAGAGTTATAAGGATAAAAACAAGTAATGAAAGGTTCTAATGGATAAATAAGGGTGTAACAAGAGTTATAAGTTATAATCTTATTTTTTCAAGTCCCAAGAATTTCTTGTAATTGAAAGTTATTTTGAAGGTAAAGGCAAAACCTCGATAGCATTCCTTATTTTCTTGATTTCGTACCATGGCTAAAATTATGAGTTTAATTTCTAAAAATGAATTTTTAAATCCTAAAAACTATAATAAATAGTCAATGAATATGGAAAATACATTAATTTTTAATTACTTTTGGGAAGTATTTGAAAAGCAACCAACATTTCCCATCAATGTCACAAAGCTTACAGAATTTTATAAATGTGAAAAGTGTGCCCTTACTTTATTGAAAACAATCTGTAGTGCACAAGTTATAATTCACATAGAGGCCATCAAATATGAATCTTGGAAAGCATGGAAATATCTAAAGGACTTATATTATAACCAACCTAATTACAATAAAATTGATCTTCTTATGTAGTTTCTCAACACTAAACTAATAGATGATGAAGATGTTTCAGAATATATGTCACAAATTAAGAATTTAAAACAAGAATATAACACTACTCGTAGGAAAATTGATTATGAAATGCTCATTTCTATTTTTTTGAATGGCCTTAGATCTAAGTATAATAACTTTCTATAAATATTATAGCTTAGTGATAAGATTAAAAAATCTACTTTTAATTTTATTTGTGAGTTACTCACTCAACATGATCAAAAATTTGCAAAGAAGAAATAAAAACCTACTATTGTGGCTCACTATACCAAAATAGGTAATCCATTATATAATCATAACATAAAGTATTCTTTGAAGCACTTTCAAAGATAAAAACACTCTCCATGGCACACTTCCAGACATAAGCACCATTATGGGCATAGGGATCATTCTAATTCTCTAAAGCATAGACATTATTTTGGTTCTTTAAAGTATAGACATCACTCTAGTTCTCAGAAGCATGAGCATCACCACAAATATTCTCATGGACATAAGCACAAGCACATGCATTCTTCTTCATGTGGTTATTCTTCCTCTAGTTCTAGTGGACATGAGATAATATACTACAATTATTGTGGCATAGGACACCTCTCTATAGAGTGCCCCTCCAAAATGAGGTCCTCTCAACATCAATAGAAAGCAGAAGCAAACATTTTTGGTCACTCTGGTCACTCTTCTAATTCCTCTTCTAGCTATTCTTCTACATATTCTTTTGATGGATGGGATGATTGTGAAGTTTCTTGATTAATATTTGATTATTATATATTTTGATATCGTAACACACCCATCTTGTACAAGTTACTAGGCTCAAGATTGGAATTTGATGTAGTATCATTTTTTGATTTTTGTACTTTACTTTTATAGATCTAGTGTTGATATGATCATTTATGTAGAATATTTCAGTGGTTTATACTTGCTTTATTTATTTCACAACTTCTCACATCTCACCTGATAGGGGGAGAATATATTGCATATTAGCTTTTGGTCAGTCATCAGTGGTTTGTAGTATGAGTCAACATTGAGTTGCTAGCATTGTTAGTGCTGAGCAAAGGCATGTGGGAGATGTTGGTGATTTTTGGGCATCATTTTGAGATGTGTCATACACAGTACTAGGGAAATCACTTATTGGATGGATTCTATGTGAGGATCGATGTAGTTAGATAGAGCATGATCTTGTTTTAATTCAGTGTGGGGATGATCAGAGCATTGATCAGTCTAGGATGCATAGTGTACTAGTTGTAGTTGTAGTAGAGTCTACTTGGATGACTCATAGTTCATTGCTTCAATATTTCTATACCCTTTTGGATCAAGGGGGATTTTTTTGGGTTTATGATCCAAATTAGATTTATTAGTCTTTATTTAATTTTTTTTATTTTGGTTGGTTGATGGGTTGGTTACCTCTAAGTTGGTTTTGTATAACCAACTTCTCTCTTGTAAGCCTTTTTGTGGCTTACATTGTAAAAAATAAAATATATGATATTTTGCATTTTGCATTTATTGAATACTTGTCTATGTCTATTTCTTTGTAGTTGTAGCAGAGTCTACTTGGATGACTCACAATTCATTGCCTCAGTCTTTCTATACCCCTTTGGATCAAGAGGGATTTTGTTGGGTTTATGATCCAAATTAGATTTATTAGTCTTTATTTTAATTTTTTTTTGTTTTAGTTGGTTGATGGGTTGGTTACCTTTGAGTTGTTTTTGAATAACCAACTTCTCTCCCATAAGCCTTTTTATGGCTTACATTGTAAAAACAAAAAAATATATGAGATTTTACAATTTGCATTTCCTGAATACTTTTTTGTTTCTATTCCTCCATATTCTAAGGGCCATCATAAAATAATATGAAAAGAGATAATATTCAATGAACTGCACAATATTAGATATTTTAAAACTATTGTTCAATAGTGAAGAGTGAAACAATCACATTCAATGGTTCAATATTAGTCTTTATTTTAAACTTTTTTTTGTTTTGGTTGGTTGATGGGTTGGTTACCTTTGACTTATTTTTGTATAACCAACTTCTCTCCCATAAGCCTTTTTATGGCTTACATTGTAAAAACAAAAAAATACATGAGATTTTACAATTTGCATTTCTTGAATACTTTTTTGTTTCTATTCCCCCATATTCGAAGGGCCATCATAAAATAATATGAAAAGAGATAATATTCAATGAACTACACACTATTAGATATTTTAAAACTATTTCTCAATAGTGAAGAGTGAAACAATCATGTTCAATGGTTCAATATTGAGCGTATGAAAGCAAAGCATTGGTGTGATTAAATGATTTTATCAAAGTCAATGTGTGATAAAATGATAAATAAGAAAGGAAGAAGAAAACATGATCAAGTTTTTAGGACTTAATATGCTTGAAATTTATCCAAAATAGTTTTGTATGACCATTTAAAACCTTGTAAGATTATAATATACATAAACTGGTGAGTTATAACATGCCACATGTTTATAATAAATCCACTAACAAGATCACAATATACCATATAAAATTCTTGGATTGGTTGTATAAGGGTACATGAGGGAATAAAAAGGTGGGGTTATCTCTCATAGGGTCCTTATAAAATATACTTTTCATCTATAAGTCAAGTAGATGACATAGGGAAATTAAATGTAATAATAGAGAGGAATCTATTTAAATTAGAATTATAAATTATATATTTATTAAATGAATAATGTCTTAGAATATAAAAATAAACCATTCATTTTCCTTCATACAATCTTATATCTTATGAAATGTATAAAATACTATTCCAGGGTCTTTTTCTAAGCCCCAGTTGGGACATGTGAATATCTCCTTGACTTGTGGGTCCCTCATGCCTTAATTTTAAACTTATCCTATTTTTTATGACTGTAAAATGTGTAAATGTTTCCTTGAGTATCTTAAATATGCAAATTTACCCTTAATAACTTGAAAATCACTTTGGATATATCCTTCACATCCAATCCCATTATAATTTGAGTCTCTCATGCTTATTTTATTAATGTTTATCAAGAGGTAATCATCAACACATCAATAATTATGCACATTTATTTAAATATACCCTCATCCATCCAATTTTATGTAATTTTATCAAAATAAATTACATACCAAATCATGTTCTTGAATTTTATAATCTAATATAGGAGGTGAAGTCTTTTCTTTCACTTGGGCATGATTTTAGTTACACTACACTAAAACTACATTAGCTCTAATTCTATTATTCATGATATGTAGCTTCAAGTCCTCAATATTTTTACCAAGATGGATAACCCTTTTATTTTATTCCTATTGTAATTTTGGTGTAAATTTTGGTCAAGATCTAAAATAATAAAAATTAAATATTTTCCCATCAATTTAAAAAAGCAAAGCCAGAACAAAATTATTCATCAATCTACAGAGTGACAAAAAAATAGAATCTAAAATTCTATAAAGGATACATTCCATAGTAGGGTATACATTTTTTGAAAGTATCATTTACACATTTTATGACCTACCAATTTGATTCCATGCAAAATCAGTGACCCACAGTTTTTGTTCCTTTCAAAGTTAGTAGTCAAAATTTCAAGATAAGAGGGTAATAATTTCTTGATTTTGTGTATAGTCTCATTCTCTCAAAATAATGACCAGTTTTGTATGTTTCTATCTCATTTATATTTTAGTATATTTTCATTTATTTATCATTAATTATTTATATTTTTAGTTATTATTGCTTATGTTTTAGTTTTAACATGTTTTGCATAGGTTAATTACCCTTGTGGATAAAATAGTTAAAAATAAATGTATCTAATATAGTAACCACAATGTCACTAGGTGTAAGAAGGATATCATATAGTATCCTACACTAATATAAGTAATGTAATATCAATAGACACATGGGTGCATCATAACCCAAATAGAAAGATATAGGTGATAAACTCCATAAGGATAGGGAATAATGAAACTACACAAGCTAACTATGAATATCAAGTGATATGCCCCAATGTAAAAATAGCCATTAAGAGGGTGATGTGTGTGTGTGTGTGTGTGTGTGTGTGTGTGTGTGTGTGTGTGTGTGTGTGTGTGAATCATATAATATTATTATTCCCTAATAGATGAATTATAGACACCATGGTAACATAGGTAAAAAACATAATAGACCAAAAATAGTAGTAATCATGATATGGGTCATGGTATCAAATATATGATATCACATACTATAGGAAATGAAATCACACATAATTTTATATGTTATATCTATATTTTATATTATAAACTAGTCTTATACACTTATAAAATATTACTCATGGCTCAAGCCTTCATTTTAGAACCTTCTCACTATTGATAGGATCACATTCTCCATCTCCCTATGCCTAAATTATTTTCTTCTAGTCCATCTCTAATAATATGATTACCCAAGTCACTTTTATCCCACACTATGCTTAAAACATGGCATATATCCTTCAATGTTAGTTATATATCTTCAACATTTTCATATTCTCTCGAACACTACCATTATTATGTTTTGGACACTAGTGTCAATACTAGTGTCCCAATTCAAATGCTAGTGTTCATACCTCACAAAAACTCAAATTTAAAAATATTTTGGCATGTGTGGATTAACCTATAGTGTTCATTTAACCCTCCCATGAGATAATTCCAAAAGTTTTTTTATAAATACAAGCCAAATATCACTCATTATCATCAAGCAATATCAAGCACACATCTATCTAAAAGAACCTCTCAAGCTTGAAAAATGACCCTATTCTTACCTATTTACATATCATGCATATAAGCACTATTATTATAGGTTTTAAACACCCAAAGAGTATCCCATGAGTACTATTTTTATCTTACAAGCTATATCACTGCATGTATTTGCATATATCATATTGCATAATTATTTACACAGAAGCCCATATAAGGTGGAGAACTAAATCAGTCTAAGGCCCTCTTTAGAGTATTGGTTATGTAGGTAGTGAAAAATTATAGAGGGATATTTTAGGTCAGCACAAATTCATGATCCCAATAACCCATATTTTTCAAAGTGACATGGCCTTATTGGATAACCTATGATTTTGAGATATATACTAATATCGAGAACCTATCCATACAATCTGAACATATAATATTCAAGGTGATAGGGAACCCTAATAGGCATAGGTGGAATTTATATAAAATGACCTATACTTCATTATGGACATAAGAATCAATTTTAGGATAGAATCATTTATTTTAGTGTCCTTATCTTGATAATAATGTTGAGCTTGACAAATAGCTAATTTATAGAATCTGACGAACCATAGCTAAGCATCATCATCTTGACCATTTATGCACCTACACTTCTAGATATTATTTTAAATCATCCAGTAAGCTAATTTTAATTCTTTATTTATGATTAATAAATTAAATTATTGTTTGGCATTGCACTTTCTATATTTAACATAATTCCATAATCCAACACCATATAAAAATGTATTGTGAATCTAAATTATTTAATTGGCCTACTTATATAATAGTCTTCTTATTAATTTATTAGAATATTATCTTTAACCTTAATTCTAAAAATGGTTAAACATTTGGTGAACCTAACCTCTAAGCCTTATTGCACAATCCTAGCTTGCCATAGGGTCTTTCTAATTTTTTGATTTTTGAATTAGTAATTGAGAGAGAAAAATATTTACTTCAAGTATAAGGGAATTAATTGGGTTTGACATGGATAAATTTATTGATCATTTCCTTATATAATACATAATGGTGGTCATTAATTTTTATTTATCATACATTGCAAAATCAATCAATGATATACTAAAATGGGGTTCACAAAGTAATAATATTTATGCATACCCAAAATTGTCATAATGTTTACCATGAGTTACTAACTATCACTACCAAGCATCAAATAGAGTTCATGAAATAAGTGTAATATGTATATAATATCACAAATCACTCCAAATATGTTAATGATAATGTTTCTTTCTTGGATTTGTTACACAAGTCTTCCAATACAAAGATTTCATCTTGTAAGCTATACTATGATTACATTTCCAAGCAATGTGGAACCACCATATGTGTTCTATATGGTCAACACAATCAAATGGATAGAGTATAATATTTCTTTTGGAAAGGAGGAATTACCACCCCATAATATTATTAATTATGTTTGCCTTTATAAATTGAAGTGTGTTTGCAATAAAATTGTTAAAAGGGTACTTGTGGACAATGGTTCAAGACTCAACATTTTAAATATATATTTATTTTATTTGGTTAGCATTGAAGCCAAATATTTAGAATCCTCTAGTATGAGTATCAAGGGATTTGATAACATTTCACAAAATATACTAGGACAAATAACATTGCATATTACTGTGGGACCTCATACCTTACCCACTTTATGTCAAGTTATGCCAAATTATTCAAATTACAACATAATTTTGGGAACCCTTGGATACATGAAATTTATGTGGTTCCATCCAATTTACATGCTTTCCTAAATTTTAGCCATCAATGGTTCATTTATACATGCCTCATAGATACTAATTCATTCAAACATTATACAATGATTCAACAAACAAATACTTGCACACCACATGCATATAAGTCTAATTTTGGATCTATATATTTGCTCCAACATGGATATAAAGGGTAAGGATTATGAAAAAATGACAAGGGTATAACCCAACCTCTTTGCATTACAAAAAATAAAAATTGACAAGGATTGGGTTTTCATCAAAATCCATAGATAATAAATAAATCAATCGTATCTACCCATGTTTCATCAAAGCCAGCTCAAAACATATGCACATTCTTGAATATTTCACTGATTTAAAACTAGTAAATCCCAATATGATTGACAACAATACTTACATAAAAATATGGACATTGGATGATTTATCCAATGATGATTCTTTTCAAGAGTACTTGGGGGAATAGAAGTATCTCCCCTTATTATATCATAAGAACAATTTTCCTAATACCACTTTTACTCACACCCACTTTGGTGAGAATGACATACCAATATCAAATGTGATGCACAGAACACAATTCTTATTTCACCATTTATTGCACATAGATCCAACTTGCTTAATGAATTAATGGTACAATATAATTATAGAACAAATTGATATCCTTGACTAGTATTATTATTTGCAGTGATGCAAGAATATGAAGGTAAAAATTATTGTCAAGTTATCCATTATTATCCATAATTATTTTTTTGGCTTATTTTGACATGCATGCTATTGATTTATCCATGATGATGAAAAATATATTAGTATATCTAGATACAAATAATATTTAGTAAAATATGAGTTTAAAATACTTTTAGATATAGGCTTCATTCGAGTGATTACACATTTTGATTGGCTTTCTAATATAGTGCTTGTCACCAAGCCTAATGGTGACATCCGATGTTGCATAGATTTTTGTGATCTAAATAAAGATAATTTGAAGGATGATTTTCTACTACCTAACATACACACAAGCATTGATTCTACCACTAGGTATGAGACATTTTCATTTATGGATGGTTGTTTTGGTTCTAATAAAATAAAACTTAACCCAACCAATAAAAAAAAGTGTTCACCACACCATGGGGAACATTTAATTACATTAGTGTCCATTTTTCATTAAATAATTAGGGATATACAAATTAGAATTAAATGACATACATTTTCATGATTTTATTCATAATACTATTGAAGACTATGTCAATTATTTATTATAAAAATCCAAACATCAACAAGATCAGGTTATTGATCTATGACATATATTTGAGCATTTGATAAAGTTTAATGTATGGTTAAATTTGAAATAGTGTGTTATGGGGGTTTATTATAGATAAATTTTGGGTTATATTATTTCTCAATGTGGTATTAAATTTGATCTCAAAAAAATAAAATCTATCATTGAGATTCCACCACGAATGAACTTAAATAAATTATGATGTCTGCAAGGCATAATTCAAGCAATTAGATGTTTTATTGATAAATTGGATGATAAAATACCTTTCATGCATCTACTAAAAAAGGATACATTTTTTTCTTAGGATGGTGTGTGCCAAAAGAGTTTAATGCAATCAAAGAATATCTAACAAATCCACTAGTGTTTATGCCTCCAATACCTAATAGACTATTGCTTATTTATATTTATGATACTTGTGAGACCTTAGGGGCCTTATTATCATAATATGATGATGATCACATGGAATGATAAATTTACTACATTAGCCATCAATTGGTTGGTTATGAATGCTTGTATACTATAATGGAAAAACTATGTTTTACATTAGTATTTGTTATGCAAAAATTAGACACTACATGTTTAATAATGAGATTCATTTTATAGTCAAAGAAAATACATTAAATTTTCTCATGAAAAAACCCCATTCAGTAGGACAAATAACTAAATGGTTGTTATACCTCATATAATTTTATCTTAAATTCATATCTTATAAATCGATAAAATGCCAAGTTATATCTGGTCAACTAGATCTAACTCCATTATCATGAATTTTTCCAATGACTCGGGATTTCCATAATGAGGTACCGATATATCATGTTTCACATAACACATAGACTATTTTTTTGATGGATCTAGATGTATGCCATATGTGGGTATGGGCATCATTTTTTTACCCTTGAGGGTAAATACACAATTTTCTTATCAACTAGATTTTTCATGCACCAAAAATATATGAGAATATGAATCCTTGATCATCGATTTATATATCACACAGAATCTCCATGTTAAGAATATTTAGGCTGACAGTGACTCTCGATTTGTTTTTTATTAGGTTAAAAATCATTACCAAACAAAATAATATCATTTACTTCCATATAAATAAATGACCTAAATAGATTGAAAGAAATATTCAACATGTTTTCTATCAAAATTATCCCACATAAGATAACCGACATGTTGATACAATTTCCAGTGAAACATAATTAATGCCTCTTGATGTCAATTATTATTACACAAATTTTATGATACATTTGTTACACTGACCTTCAATTACACTAGATAAAATGGATGCTTTACCAATTCTTACAATTACACGTAGTGAGACAAATACAAAGTGGTATAACAATATTTATGATATCCTATATTGGGCCTTTATACTAGATCATTTTATGTAGAATGATAAGAGAAAACTATAGAGAGGTGCTTTCTTATGTTATTATCAAGATTGAATTGTTGAAAATAGGTTTTGATAGGTATTTATTTAATGTATTAACAAATATGAGGCACAAAATGCACTTCTTGAGATGCATGATAGTGAGTGTGGGGGACACTTTAGTAGAAAAGAAATGTCCCATAAATTATTATGAAAAGGTTATTATTGGCCTACAATTGAAAAACAATGTATTGAGAATGCTAAATAAAGTTTCTAATGTCAAAAATATAAAAAATTAAATCATACTCCATCCCATGACCTAAAATTGATTGTTTCACCTTGGACTTTTACCCTTAGCGGATTTTATTTGATTTTAAAAATAAATATAATATCAACAAGAGGCCAAAAATTCATAATCACAGAAAAAAATATTTCAAAAAATGGCTAGAAGCAATCCCACTTAAGTTTACCACTAGAGATGAAATATGCAGGATTCTTATGAACAATATTATTTCTCAGTTTGGTTCACTTTCATCTATTATTATAGATAATGGATCATCATTTAAAAATAATATGGTTAAGCATTTTTATAATAAATAAAAAATTAAATTCACCTTATCAACACCCTAATACTCACAAGGTAATGGTCAATGAAAAGACACAAATAAGACTATTTTAATTATACTTGGGAAAATAGTTAAAAGATACAGTATAAATTGGAATAATCAGATGGTTTACACTTTGTACATCGCAATACAATTTGTACATCACCCATGCTACACATTATTCTTTAGTTTATGGTTCAAAATAAGTTATACCAATTGACCTAGAAACCACATGTTTTCATGTTTCTCTTAATGATATTATTCAAGATAATGAGTGTCGAGAGAAGTGATTACATGAGTTCGAACAATTGGATGAAAAACACATGTAGGCTATTGATCATTTATAGGTTTATTAGGATAAGGTTAATTGAGAATAAAATAATAAATTTTAGCCACCTAAATTTGATGTTGGTGATCTGGCATAAAAATAAAATCAAAAGAACACCAATGTAGAAAAAAATGAAAAAGGAAAATTCCAACTAAATTGGTTAGTCCAGATTATAGTTAAAGATAAATTAGGAAAATATGTGTACCATATAGGTAAATTTGAATGAAATCCCCTAATAACCCAATGAACATCATGCACTTGTGCAAAGCTCACATTTAAAATTCTTAAAATAAATCAAAAAATTTAAAATATATATATCTATAGAAAATATAAAAACAATCAAATAAATAAAAAATACAAAAATATTTTGCATTCACGTGTTTACTAGTTTCTATATATGTTGTTTACTTTATCTTAATATATATCATATCATTTTTTTAAATATATATGTTTCATAGGTTTTTTGAGTGTGATACAAGCATACATTATATCCATGATACATGCATGTACATATGTTAGACCTTTCATCTACCCATGTGACACACTACATTAGGGACATCTACTTCTGTTGATCATAAATGATATCGGTTCTATTATTTTATGATAAATTTAAATTATCAAGTGGATATTATATACTAATCCTTACACATACCAACATTCATGTTTACATATTAGACAGTGTATTTGATATGTTATGCTACCATACATTTTTATAACACATGTATGCAAGGGCTAGTATGATATGATTATGTTAGTTGCTTATATATTTCACTTATCCATATTTTCACATGGGTTACTTGAGTGTACTTACTTTTTGATAACTTTTTTTTATTGTAAAACATTTGAACATGTTCCTTATCTATTAGCCCTAGTGACCTATGTGTTGATTATTTCTTGGGTGTGTGGACATTTAAAATTTTCCTCCCCTTTGAGTGTGTGTAATTTGAGCATGCCCTTGTTTACAGTCTCCTTAGACCCATTTTGTGTGACATTGAATGTTCTTGAGAAAATCAAATGCAAAAATTAAAACATGTAATATGGATTAAACATAGCTTTGATTTACTTATAACCTTGAAACATAATACAACCTTGAAATGAATCTTTTTGATCGAGTAAAGAAAAAAATAGAGCTCAAGAGAGGCAAAAAAAATATTTTTAGCATCAAATAAGTTCCTTAAGTTTTTGCTTTTCAAACCCCATGCCATAGACTTCTAGTTCTGAAGACCTAGAATAATGACATTCAATTATCAATGGGTCCCTATTTGACTTGTCAAATAGGGTGTGTGTATTAGGGCACAAAAAGATCAAATTCCCTATTTATCATCATTCTTATTACATACAACCCTAGTATTCTAGATCTAAAGTCTGAATATATCTCCAAGATCACAAGTCATGGTTAAGGCACTTAATCACATCAGTACTACACCAATGTCTAGCACTTTGCACCAGTTATTCACACACCATTGTAGCATGGGATAATTACATTACATTTTATCCCTCTTCATATTATTGGTATGTAGTTATCACTCATCACATGGAGTGTTGAAGTCACATCCAACTTCAACCATTGACCCATTTTTATTCCATTGATTTGCATTGGTCTTTACATGTCAATGAGTAAGGATTTTTAAAGGAAAAATAGTCATACATTGGTCTCCACACTAATCAGAAGCTCACACATGAAACATAGAACATATAAATGAAGGTGAATAAAACTTAGAAACCCTAGATCTTTATTTCCTATCGGACAGGACCAGTCTCATAGATTAAAAGAGCACCCCCTCTCCTAATTATCTTAGGTAACTATTGTCTAAGGCTCATTTTAACTATAGATATAACTTCATGATCACCAGACCTAGTCACTTTGCAAGTTTCATATTTTGATTCAAATTACAACACTGTTTTCCAACTAGGCTTTAATTCTCTATTGTAATTTCCTTATTTTTTAAGGTTTCAAATTTAATAAATTTAAAATTAGTGAATGATTGATATTTATAGTATTATTATTCCTAATTTTACACAATAGTTTGTCACTTAGGATAATCTACATATGCTAGGTTTTCTCAAATTTGATAAATTAATCATCAAAAACTATTGGTAGTGTTGTATATTATTGTGATCTCTTTAGTTATTTTAGTCACTTACCCAATTAAAATTGGAATAAATCTTGTAACAGTGTATAAAAAACTATATGATAGGTGATTTTAATTTACATTTGAGAAGGGAAGCTTCATTATATGATGGGGTTTTTAGTATTTTTAAAATGTAAGTATAAAAAAGAAGTAAAAGGGGGAAATGTAGAAAGTTGGAAATGAAGGAAGAATAAGAGGAAGTGGAAGGATAATAGGAAACCCACAGTGAATTAAATACATAAAACTATTTGGATAACCTAGATTTAAATGAAATGGGTTGAAATATTTTTCCTGGTGTGTAAATGAAATACAAGACAATGGGTATAATGATAACATGAATAATTGTCTAAATCAAAAATTCCCCTTTCAAATATTATTGTATGTGATTGGTTCAAATCCTATTCACCCAAGTTTAAAGCATGAAGTTTGTAAACTTCATATTTTAACACATTATAAAAAAATGTTGAATTTTGATGGCTCCAATGTGTATGAACAACAATGTATGATTCAATAAATTAATAACATCAAAAATCAGCTGGAATAAACTTTTATCCCACCATTAATTGTATTGTATTCACATAATTTTATAAAATAACCAATTGTATACAAAGTTGCAACTACCCTTTCCTTGGGCCAAAATAAAATAAAATCAGAACCCTAGTTTCTTTAAAATTCAGCCTTTTATATAATTCATTCCTTCAAAGTAATTGAGAAACCACCTTTTAACTTTACTTAACCTAAAACCCACCAACCTCAACTTGACTTTGACCTCTTTTAATTCTTTTTATTATGGGCACTCTTTTACATGATAGCAAATAAATTGTTTTAGTGACTTTTACATGTAGTGACTCGTATGACTATGTATTTAAAAACTAATAATTAATTTGAAATAAATGAATTATATGTATTTTAAAAATTTACTTTAGACCCACATTATTATTCACTTTAACAAATTGGATTAATTCACTTTCAGGAGTTTTACACATTGGAACCTTTTCAAAAATGAAAAATATATAAAATGACTAAGTATTAAAAAAATAATCCAAAATGGAATATGATTTAATACTAATAATTCATTTGGTGTTCAAACTAGAGTAAGAACCTATACCCACCTAAATTATTTAAAATTTTGATATTCCCTTTCACAGATAATTTATTTAAACAACCTAGCATGCCAAATGAGATCAATTTAGCTTTAAATTTATTCGGTGCTAACTCTCTAACATTAACATTAATTTTAGAATTATATTAATTTGGCTTCAATTCATACTCATGAACACTTGATTTTAATTATAATTTTAATTTTAATTCCATCATGACACCAATTAAATCAAATTTTAGTTTAGTTTAGTTTAAATAGAGAAGGGATAGAGAGAGGAGTCAGCATTGGATGAAACAAATACTATGTGAAATAAGTGTCAAATTGAAAGGGTATTAAATCTTACTTTGAACACTGAGTGCTATGAGCACCAAGTATAATGAAAGCCAAGATGAATAAGTATTGAATTGAATAAACATTGAACACCACTAAACATTAAATGCAATGAATGCCAAATATAATGAATACCACATACAATGAGTGTTGAATTGAGTATGCACCAAGAATTGATATATATTATGATACCTTTACACATATTATTTGCTTCTTACCATGTTCTTTATTAAAAACAATGATTTCATATCAAAAAATCATTGAAACTTGGTTTGTATCCCACAAACGTTAGTTCTTAGATTTTTTCTATGCAAGATTTCCCCCTATGGATTTGTTTGTTATAGCACTCTGAATGGATTTGTGAATTTTACCCATTGGGCCATAGAGTCAACATATTTATTTTGTCAATTTATTAATTGTCTATGTTATTTATTTACCTCAAATTTCTTATTAGGATCACAATTAGGAGTTTATAATAAAGTGCAAAAAAAAAAATAATAATACAAACATGATGAGATACGTCATCATATAAATATTTGATTATTAAATTATGTATAAAATAAGTAATCCAATGCAATGGGAATACAAGTGTCATGTCAAGTAGATATATTAATTATGCACATGGTAATAAGCATCACAATGGATGCATGATAGAAATCATTGCATTATACACAATAGAAGCATGCATGATATAAATGAAAATAAAAATATCAAGAAAAATCATATATGTATCTATACACATACATATGTACATAATATCATGATCATTAAGCACACAAGCACTCAAAACATGAATCGACTCTATGTTGACTCTGACCCAACATAAACGTGACCATGACATGGACTAGAGGATCCTCTAACACAATTGACATACAACAGTATAAAACATAATCAATGTACTCATAAAACACACAATATAGCACACATCAATGATCACACAATTTAGTAATCATTAAAATCAAGTACACGTGGAGCAAGAAATTTTAATCTGCATAATCAATCAATTCCATCATCCAATATAGAAAATCACAATATTTATAATAAATAACACTATACAAATTATAAACAAAATAAATTAATGTGTAACAATCTACTACGATCTATGGACTAGTATAGAAATATAGAACACAATAAGTGTGCAAAGATTCCCCAACATAGGCATGGCCCTAGTGTAAAAAGGTTTCCCTTGGGTGTATATAATTTCAGTCATTTGTATGTCCATGTATCATATGTAACATGGATGTCTTACATCTCACTCATGTATACTATGAAAATCATGTATCTAGACTATATATATATATATATATATATATATATATATATATATATATATATAGGCCCTAGTTTCATATTTTTTGAATATCTGATTTTTTTGAATTTTTACATTTGAAAACATGTCCTTATTAACTTCTAATCCCATCAATGGGATGTTTACATGTAGATCCTCAATTGATCGATACAAATTTTATATTCCATGGGTATGAAGTAACATGTATATAATTTTTTGAATTAGAAAAATGATCATGTACTATGAAATATCTATCATTTTCATCGTAGTCAACAAAATAATGTGTGCATTGTGTAGAAGAATCAGTAATAGTAACTTGTGGAGTCTTTTGTATGTCAATATAATGTGTCAATGTTTTTTATGAAAAATGCACACAAATAATTTACCATATATATTATAAATAAAATCAATCAATCATGTAAACTTAAAAAACATGTCATGTATAGGCCCTAGTTTTATATTTTTTGAATATCTGATTTTTGTGAATTTTTAAATTTGAAAACATGTCCTTATTAACTTCTAATCCCATCAATGGGATTCTCACATGTAGATCCTCTATTGATCAATACAAATTTCACATGCCATGGGCATGAATTAACATGTATATCATTTTTTGAATCACAAAAATGATCATGTACTATGAAATATCTAGCATTGTAATCGTAGTCAAAAAAATAACATGTGCATTGTGCAGATGAATTAGTAATAGTAACTCATGGAGTCTATTGTATGTCAAGATAATGTGTCAATTTTTTTTGTGGAAAATGCACACAAATTTTCTAGAGAACTATCTTAGGACATGACAGACTAGGTAATGTCTATTAAACTCGAATAGATAACTGATGTGGTAGGCATTGAAGAATTGGTATTTAAGGAAGATGAACCATTGTCTTTGATTTTCCTTCATATGATGAATCTGTACAAGTTATACATTAGGTTAGTGTGGAAGTGGTGAATCAAATGTCTTCATTTGAATGGTTACTCATATGGAATAACTAAAACTTTAGCCACTTACTTGATTTAAATATACTTCAAGAATTGATGTACCAAAGATGGCATTACATGTATCTCATGTATATATGGATGTTCTAATATCATGTTGAATACCCCAATACTGGGTAAAACTAACAACCAAGAAACAATAGTTGTAGGCCCTACCATAAATGGTAACCCAATTCCCTGAGAGGATTTTTTTATTTTAAAACAAATCCTTTTAGTGCATTAGTTGTACCAATCAAATATCCATGTGTGAACCCAAGATTAGTGAACAATGTCATATTGCATATGTTTTCACTTGACATGTTATCCACCATAACATTGTGTATAGGACATGAGTCAATGAAATCATATATGAACAAAGATTCTTTGATCGAATCATTATCACTAATCTCATGGTCATCAAATGTGATTGAAGGTCATTGTAATTATGTATCTTTAAGTGTACCAATAAGAACATATATAGGATGAGCCTCCTCGATTCTAGAAACATAATAAGTTAGAAGAGGATGTGCATTTTAAGTCATATGTACATTAGGATTAGCCTTGGTTTCTTGTGTCATATATTTTGAAAATGAATCCAAAAATATCTTAAGTTTTGCATATGTTTTACAACTGATTCATTCATGTGTGTATTAACATCATTGACCTCAATAGTTTAATCCCCAATTAAATCATGCATCTAATTTCTCAAACTATAAAATATATTAGTAAAATGTCTTATGCATTTATAATTTACATTGATATTGAACCCCTTAGGTTGTGAATTTTTAATATAAACTCTATTTTCAGAGAGAGATATATGAGATTTCACTCAAGCAGCTTTTGTAACACCTTATAATGAGGTTTTAATAATTGTGTGAATTTCCTCCTTTCAAGAGTCGAAAGAACAATAATATTAGTAAGTTGTGAAACTACATTAACTATTATTTTAGCCTCATTCTTAATATCATTAACTTTAATTTTGAAATTTTATTCTCTTTGAAACTTGGCAATAGAAAATGTTAGATGATTAAACCCAAACTTTAGCTTGTTCATAGCAATTAGCTTAACTTCACGATCTTTAACTATATGGCACATGTCATCTAAAGATTGGAAGTGTTTGAACATAATAGACTCATGGATAGGAGAAAGTAATCTTTTATTTAGTATATTTTTCAATTCATTATTAGCCATAGGATTTAACATGTTTTAATTCATAGACTTATAATGAAATATATAATCACGGATGGGATTATTAGGTCCTTATTTGATTTTCAAAGTTTGAGCATAGGAGATCTCACTAATATTGATAGAAAAATAAACTAAGAATTGATCATCAAAAGGATTGAAAGCATGTAATGATTGGAAAGGAATATCATAAAACCATAGCAAGGCATAGTTCTTAAGGATCTTAGGAAAAATCTTGGTAACTTATCGTTAGATAAATAATATAAGCATGTTACATGGGATTTAAAATGGTGTTCTTGATTGCCTTTACCATATTATGGTGTAAGTGTTGATTATTTGGCCTCCCAGGCCAAATTTCAACCCCTATAATCTAAAACTTTCTCATAGGGGCCTCCAAGAGTACATGAGGCTTGTTAAATCTTGTCATGATCTTCAAGTGGTCTTTAAAGCCTCTTAGCATTGTTTAAAGTTCCATTATCTGTACTATGGGTTGCTTGAAGAGATCCTCATGTGATAGCATGTTTTGAGTTTTAGGATGATGTGTTAAGTTGTCATGAGTTGTCCTTCGGTGAGTGGAAGGGTGTCAAGTGCCTTTTGAATCCTAGAGAATGTTTTAAACCTTGTTTGACAAAGTTAAGGTACTTTAGCATAAATTAAGGTGTTTAGAGGGATTAAGGTTTCTTGTTCTCATTGCATTTCTACTTGTTTTAGCCAATTATTAAGGAGTGACCTTGCTAGCAAGATATGAAAGGTGTTCAAGTCATGTTGAAGTATTGACATAAGGACTAAGAATGTATCCAAGGTTGCCTTTATGGTCTACTTAGTCAAGCCTGTTTCAAGCTCTAATTAGCCCTCCAAGTCATCAAGTGACCTTAAAACATGTCATATAAGTTAACCTTGTAGTTAGAAAGCCTTTAGATAAGGTGTCACATTGAAATGAGGAATCTTCAAGGGTCTCATAACCATACCAAGTCATGACAAGATGATTTTATATGCAAAAGAGGTCTCTTTAGGGGTCAAATGACATTTATTTACCATAAAATGCCTCACACACTTGAATATGACCCTTCAACTTCCCTCCATCCATACCACCTAGTTTGAAATTTTTATTTGACTCTTCATTTCCCTCCTATTTCCCGCCAATAGCCTTTCAAGATCTTAATCATGAAAAAATGCAAAAAAAGAGGTTTTTTACAGGGGTTTTCAAATTTATACAAAATTATATGGACATGTCAGAATTAAAAAAGATCATATATATCAGGGGAAACTCATTTTAGGCATTAGAGAAAAAATCCATGAGTTTTAGAGTCAAACATAGCAAAAATTGATCCCTTTTCGCCATCATTCTTCTTGGCAACTCTGGACAGCCAGTCAAGTTTATGCTCAATTCGTATAGGAGAGAAAATGGTGACCTAAGATTTTGGGTAGAAAAAGGGTGTCTCATGACATTTCCATTCTTGGAATTAGTTTACAAATTGATGACCCACGCTTTATGAACAACGGTTAATCACCTAGGTAGTCAAATTGGTCTCCTACATCTATCCAGGGTCATCTTTTGAAGGGTTTCAATGCATTTCTAGTTTTATTGATGTAATAAATGTTTTTATGTGTCTTATAGAGGCACTCACATTCCATATACTTCATTATCCACCCCTATTTCACATGTGTGATCTCATGGCAGTAAGATTTCTTGATGTTGTAGAGCCTTCAATGCATACATATAAAAGTGAGTAGTGGTTTAATGTTGGATGATGGGTTTCTTAGAACCATTCAGGTCTTCTTTACCTCCCAAACATAATGGAGTCATAGTTGAATATTCAACTCTTTCAAGTTTATGTCCTCAAGTGTGACTACTTATGTAGTTTGACATCCATTGTAAGTGTGAGCAGAGTGTCCCATTGTTGATAGTGGATGTGTTTCCACTATTGAATATAATCAAGGATATTCTCTAACATACTTTAGTATTCATCTAGAAATCAGAACCTATGAATGGACTTCATGTGGGTCACTCTCTCATAACCCATGCTCAATTCCAGAGAGAGACTTTTTCTCTTTTGAGCCCCTATAGGCATATGTGGGCAAGCAAAGGAACTCTAACTATGAAATTGGACACTAGAGTTGTTGAGGTACTTAGAGGAGTCATAGGGATATATTAAGAAGTATGGGAAATGAAATATTGGAGTCAAGAGATTATGTCATTCCAAGAAGACAAACTCAATCAAGGTTTCAATACACACATGACTGTAGCTATAGAGTTGAAGAAACATTGATGGTGTGATGAGATTAATAAGGTTCATAGGGTTATAAGTAAAAATGAAGGTTAATAAAAATGTTGATGGCATTCAAGGAAATAATGAAGCATCAAATAAGAAGAAGCTCGCCTCTCAAATGGGCTCACACAATCAAGAACCAAACTATATCCTACAAACTAGTCATGGAGATCAAGGTGACTGAGTTGAGAGTGGTTGGAAAAGTTTTATAGGTCTATGAGGATTATAATGATCAATATTACCTCAAGATGTTATCAGAAGAAGAAATCCACACTTAGTTAATACACAGAGCTACCAAATACAAGCAGGTCATGAGGAAGCAAAGTGGATAAGAGGAAGATGGTCTAGATAGGAGATTAAAAGGGTTTGTGCAAAGATGGAGGTCATATTCATCATGTTATACTATTCAAAAAAACCTCAAAGTGATAACAAAGGAAATAATTTCATACTCACAGCCCAGGCAGATCTAAGAACACCTACATACAGGTCCTTGATGAAGAGGAGAGTGTGAGGAACCATACATGGAATTGAAGTGAAAGAGTGAAAACAAGGTATCTTGACTTGTTTTATAAAGGCTCTCATTCTATATTGAGTTATCTATTCCTCTGAAGCAAAGAAGAGACTTGATAGGCTAATTAGGCCTAGTAGGCCTACATAGGCATGTACATGTCTGTACATGAAAATTGGAGATAAATTATAGTTAGGGAGTGTTTTAAGGATTGGAAACCACCAGATAAGGTAAGATATAGTGTTCCAAGGTATCCATGAATATTTTACTTAATAAAGTAAAGAGAAATCCCAATAACTATGACGTTAGGGTCGGATTGGTCTAGTGTCTCACAAACCCTAAGCATGACTAATCTTAGAGAATATTCATACATAGAGGTAGTAAAATGAAGGGAACCACATATAAACTTCATGTGGGGTGGAATATATCCCAATGATCCATTTGAATCCAAAATAAAGCACTCTCACACCTCCTTAGGTAAGGATACCCTTATCGAGCTCTCAAATTGTCCTAATAGTCAAAATTGGTCTCATTCTTATGCTCAGATATGTAAAAAGATGTTGAATGGGACTCTAAGCTCATCATGGAAGGTGGGGATGTTATCTTCTTAGGAATCCTAGCATTTATTTCCTCATAAAACCCCTTAGCTCTATGAATCATTACTAAGAACCTAACCACCTTAGAAACATTGATTTGCATTATGCAAGAGCTCAAGAGAGTATAGTTCTATGCTTGGTACTTGCAAGAACAGTTGCATGGGTATAGGTGATTATTTTGGTGATTATTAATATCCTCTTACTCAATTTTTATGGTGTTTTTTGGAGGGTTGGGGATCTATTCTTTATGAACAATCCCTAACAATGTTAACTACCTAAAACCCTGCCTAAACCTCATAAAAGAACTCGATGGAGGTTTCAGATTACTAAAGGATCAAAAGGCATTGGGTTGACCTAGAAAACACACAAATATCATTTTTCACTTCAAGGAGACCCCCACAATGAAATTTTTAGGTACAGTCACCTGTATGAACTCATCAAAAATTATACTTTTGCAAGTTTTTAGGTGGAAAATAGGGTTCTAAACATGTTGAGCTGATGGAAAGCATTGGAAAAGTTGATGTGAAGGTTCATACACATTCTTAGAGTCCAAACTCCACTTATTTTCTTATTAAATATCTTTCACATGTCCAATTCCTAAATACAATGCACATATGCTTGGGAGAAGGTGATGTAGTCACCTAAGAAAGGTGGAATAAGAGGGTTAGACCAATTGAAGGCCATGGGTTATGCACTAACATGGTTTTATGTTATGAAATAAGATATTTAACATCTACTACAAGTTCTCATGGATATTATAAAATTATTCCAATGACTACCATCAAATAATTAGGCATAATTGCCTAATAGGCCTATATGACTAATCAAGGAGAGTTCTCATTTGGAAGAGCCAAACAGGTGCAATGATAAATGGAGCACTCATAGAATAGGAAAGGAGTCAACAAGGTCAGATTATAATGAGGATTAATTGGGTTAGTTTTATGCTTTTCATCTCTAGGCAATCAAGAGGATAGTTCCAAAGAGAGTTAATGAGCCACTAAGATAATTAAGTGAAAAGAAACCTCACATACACCAACTCTTTTGGAGATCATGATGAGATGAAGTGCACATGTTAGGAGAGGTACTAAGACTAATTCCACTCCCATTTTCTTTTTGTAACTATCTCATGAGGATTGACATGTGTCCTTGACTCTCTCCAACTTACTTATTCACTTCTTCTCCCTCTTTTTCTATAAAATCAACATCTTTTGGTTTGTAATGTAATCCTTGGTGGAGTATGGTGAAGCCTTGCCCTACCAAACACTTGTCTTTGCCTCTAAATAATGAATATATGTTGTTTATATCCTTATCATATGCTTGAAAATAGTGAATAGTGATGGTGGTTGATGAGTGTTAGTGGTAATAAGTAGACTCCCTTCATTTGTCCCATTTCCTTAATTGGTTGCAAGTTGGTTTATCATCTTGTGAGGTCATATAAAGTGTGTTAATGGCCTTGCATTGGCTAAGTGTGGAGTTCCAATTCATCAAGTGTCTCTTAGTAGACCTATTGATCACCCCCTCTTTCTCCTTGTTTAGATCTCACTTCCATATTGAAACACTCATGCTTAGAAGCCATTGTGAGTCATTGCATCAGTTCAACTTGTGTTCATGTTCATAGTGTAGGATAGGCAAGTGGAGGATGTTTATATTGGTGCATCACCTCCCATAGCTTAGGTTTTTTTAATGCAATCTTTATATCCCTTTTCATCAATAAATTAGTAGGCTTAGAAACTTATCCTAGATGATTCATAAAGGGAGATAATCCCATAACCTAGAGGTTTATTCCACATATAGGTCACCCATAGCCTTGGACTAATCCCATGTTACCCCAAATTTGGAAAGGTCTAAACAATATTCTCTTAGTGTGCAGTTTGGTGGTTAACAATTTTGGCACACCTATTGGGATAGGAATTTCAATCAATTAAATAGTTTTTGTTGTTGCTCTTCAATCACCAACATTTAGAATCATGACCTCAAGAACCAATGGCAACTTCGAACATGTTCATCTAGTTACAGTAGTCTACGTATCCATTATAGAAGAATTTATATCTATTTTGTCATTTTCATGAGGTTGTTACGGTTGAGGTTGAAATGGATTTTAGTTTCACCCAAGTTGATGAGATTTATCAATTCTATGATGGTCCTTATCAACCTTTTTATTAGTCATATCCTAACCCATAGTAGCCCTATGTTCCTTATCACTAATAGTATGTTGATCCTTACCAGTTATATGTTGAACCTCCTCAACCTAGTTATTAGTCCTATATGCCACTTCCCACTCCAAGTCCACTTCTTTGGTAGCCTACCTATCCTCCTGATCAGTCTTGGCAAGATCATGATGCTCCTAACCGACATAGCCATGTTCCAAATCATTCCATCTCAAGCCTTAAGAAAACTCTCTTGGATTATGAGATATATATGGTTGGGATTAATACACAAAGTGAGTGTGGTTAAGAGGTACCTAGTCATCTCATTAGGAATGTGAGAGACTCATTACAGAAAATTAAGAAAAAGTGGGCATCTATTGTGAGGGGAAATCAGTCAAGACTCACTAGTGATATGTTAGACATAGATGACCTGATTTAAAGCATAAAAGAAAAGCTAGTGGTTCATGAGGGGTAGAAAATCTATTATTATCAACCTCATATGCCCTCCCCTATTCCATATCAGTATTCTTTTGATCAACTCATCCTCCCTTAAAAGACTAAGTCATGTGAGTTTCAAAACCTTCCAAGTTCTCCAAAAGTTTCTCAAGCTTTCCCTACTTGGAAGTCTACTCAAGAGACCATGCAAAAGAGGGAAGAAGTTCTTGTTGAGAGGATAGAATGTCATGATTCAAATTAGACTTGTTAGATTCATTCCCTTCTCAATCAGCCTAAGGAGATTTATGATCAGATGAGACTTGATTTTAAAGCTCACCTAACTAGATAGATTGAACTTGCAAATGAAAATTTATCTCAATCAATGGTAGTAAAAAGAGAAATAGAATATCAAGATAAGGTGGTGGAGAGCTTTCCCAATCCTTCATTCATCCCTCAAGCTAAAACACATATTTTTCTAGAGGAATCTCCTAGTGTCAAAGTCCCAACTTTGAACCAAGTAGTGAAGTCTTGGGAGAAAAAAGAGGAAGGAAGCCAAGATCAAGACATTAAAGTTAAATAAAACCTTGATATTATTCAAACCTCACTCCATCCTTCCCATCTTGGAAGTCTATCAAAGAGGGTTTTCAAAATAAGGAGGATCTAGTAGAGAAGGTTGAAGATAAGGGTGCAACTATTGAAGAGGCTCAATAAGGCTATGAGAAAAGTGAAGTTCTTGATGAGGAGAATGAAGCACCTATATCAAAGTTGAACATTATCTCTCTCCAAGAATTCCTAAAGCAATCTTCCATTCCCAATTTCTCAAACTGAAAGAGTGCCACCTTGACTTCTAATCCAACTCCTAAACACATCCATCTCCCTTGCACCCCCACCCTATTTGAGGAGGAACCTATCTTATGGAAGGCAAGTGAAGAAAGTCAATTTGTAGTTCCAGTTGATGAAGGTGATTCATGTGAATTTGAGGAAGAGATTACTATTAGGATGCCTCTTGATAAAGAGAAGTACAAGTCAGCCTTCAAGAATGTCATACAAGATGAGCTCCAATAATAATGCATACTAATTAGTCTAATAAAATTTGTTCAACTAGTAGTAATTATAAAACAAATAGATAGGCTTCAAGAGGTTTTAGTTGGCCAAGACATGGTATGTGTTGACGTTGAGACTCCTAATTTCATTGAAGTTGAATAAATCATTCCTTGTTGCCAAGAGAATTTTGCTAATAAACATGAGGTTACATTAGTAAATTAAGCACTAGAGCATGATCATGATCACATGGATACTAATCAAAAAGAAGATGGAAGCCTATGGAAATAGTATTGGAAATTTTGTAATGAGTATGAGATCGTTTGAGAGCTTACACCTTTTGTGGGGAAAATTGAGGATACTTTGGTTGTTGACCTTGACAAGATTCATCAAAAAAATGAACAAGTTTAGGATGATAATGAGAAATTTAAAATGATTTTTGCAGTAGTGCCTTAGGTTGACAATCCTAGACATGAGCCAAGTGAAGACACATTGATCCTTAGTGTACCTAAAGAGGCTCAGGGTGTAAATCATGAAGACCTGGGTAACATGTGGCAGCCATGTTTGGACACCTTAAAAGAGTTTGAATACCTTGAGAAGTCACCAATTTAGATAGATAAAAATGAGACACAGAACAAGGCATACCAACTGGGTTGTCAAGAGGATTATTTCAAATGAGCATGGCCAACCAAGAGTAGCCTATTGATGAATCAAAAATGATGTTGTTTGTACCAATCATCCAAGATTAAGATGACTTTGAATTTGTACTTGACTCACATAGTCAATCCATGGATAAGGAGAGGAATCAAGAAGATCTGGTTGCTACTCAAGGAGACTACAAGCATGTCATATCTCAGCATGTGAGTGTAAGTTCTCATTCTATGGATAATACCTTATTGGACTTCACTAAATATATGACAACCTAAGTTCATGGTGCCATGGATATCCAAGGAACTTCCCCTTTGACCTAGGAGGTGGAACCTATGTTTAGGTTAGTTATTTGTAGTAGGTTGTTGTCTTGTTTCCAATAAGTGTTTGTCAGCACAAGTATGGTATGTTTGCTTCTATTTTGTTTGGTGTGTTGTCCTTTATTTTGTGTGTTTAGGATGGCAGTCAGATATTCTTATTTATTAATGGGTCTTTTATCCATAATCAAGTTCTCAAATCAGTCATGATAGCAATGTGTGGATTCCATGCTCAAAGGATGAGATAGCTAGTTCTCTTGACAAGCAGAAGGATTAACCCCTGTGAGTTGCCAAGAATGTTGATAATTTTGACTCCCAAGCCAAATTTCAACCCCTATAATCCAAAACATTTTCATATGGACCTCTAATAGTACATGAGGCTTCATAAATCTTGTCATGATCTTCAAGTGGTCTTTAAAGCTTCCTAGCATTGTTCAAAGTTTAATTATGTGTACTATGGGTTGCTTGAAGAGATCCTCATGTGATATCATGTTTTGAGTTTTAGGATTATGTGTTAATTTGTCATGATTTATCTTTGGGTGATTGGAAGGGTGTCAAGTGCATTTTGAATCCTAGATAATATTCTAAACCTTGTTTGACAAAGTTAAGGTAATTTAGTAAAGATTAAGGTATTTGGAGGGATTAAAGTTTCTTATTCTCATTCCATTTCTACGTGTTTTATCCACTTCTTGAGGGACCTTGATATCAAGATGTGGAATGTGTCCAAGTCATGTTGGAGTCTTAACATGAGGTCTAAGAATGTATCCAAGGTTGCCCTTTATGATCTACTTAGTCAAGCTTGTTTCAAGCTCTAATTAGCCCTCCAAGTCATCAAGTGCCCTTCAAACATGTCATATAAGTTAACCTTATCTTTGGAAAGACTTTGGAGAATGTGTCACATTGAAATTAGGAATCTTTAAGGGTATCATAACCATTCCTAAGTCATGACAAGATGATTTTATATGTAAAAGAGCTCTCTTTAGGGGTCAAATGTCATTTATTTACCATAAAAGGTCCCACACACTTGAAAATTACCCTTCAACTTCCATCAATATATACCATATAGTTTTAAAGTGTTATTTGACTCTTCATTTCCATCCTCTTTCTTACCAATAGCCTTTCAAGATTTTAATCATGAAAAAATGAAGAAAAAGAGGTTTTTTGTAGGTGTTTTTAGACTTATACAAACATGTCAAATTCAAAGGAGATTAGATGTCTCAGGAGAAACTCAATTTAATAATTAGAGAATAAAATCCATGAGTTTTAGATTCAAACATAGCAAAAATCAATCCCTTATCTCTATCATTCTCCTTGTCAACTCTAAATAACCAATCAGGTTTATGCTCAGTCTGTATAGGAGAGAGAAAATAATGATCTAAGATTTTGGAAAGAGGAATGAGGTCTCATGACCTTTCCATTATTATCATTATTTTGTAGATTTATGACCCATGATTTATGAACAATGGTTAATAACCTAGGTAGTCAAACTGGTCTCCTATATTTACGTAGGGTCATCTTTTGAAGGGTTTTAATGTATTTATAGTTTAATTGATGTAATAAATATTCATATGTGTATTACATAGGTCTTAATAATATATCTAATTCATTATCCACCCCTAGTTCACATGTGTGAGATCATGGGAGTAAGAAACCTTTGTGTTGTCAAAAATTGTAGGTTATAGGCAGTGATTTCTTGATGTTGCAAAGCCTTCAATGCATGAATATATAATTGAGTAGTGGTTTAATGGTAGATGATGGGTTTTTTAGAACCATTCAGGTATTATTTTCCTTCCAATCACAATGGAGTCATCAATTAACATTCAACTCTTTCAAGGTCATATCTTCAAGTGTGACTGCCTATGTAGTTTGACATTTATTGCAAGTGTGAGCAGAGTGTCCCATTGTTGATAGTGGAGGTGTTTCCAATATTGAATATCATAATATATATTCTCTAACATAACTCAATATTCATATATCAATTAAAACCTATGAATTTAATTCATGTTTTGTACTCTCTAATAGCCCATGCTCAGTCCTAGAGAGAGACTTGCACTCTTTTGAGCCCTTACAGGCCTATTTGGGTAAGTAGAGGAACTCTAACTATGAAATTGGACACTAGAGGTGTTGAGGTACTCAGGGGAGTCATAGATATCTATAAATAATAATGAGAAATGAAGGATCAGACTTAAGAGATCAGGCCATTCTAAGAAGACAAACTCAATCAAGGTTTCAATACACACAAGATTATAGCTACAGAGTTGAAGCAACATTGATGGTATGATGATATTAAGAAGGTTTAGAGGGTTATAAGTAAAAATTAAGGGTCATCAACATGTTTATGGAATTCAAGGAAATAATGAAGCATCAAATAAGAAGAAGCTCACCTCTCAAATGGGCTCACACAGTCAAGAACCAAACTATATCCTACAGACTAGTCATGGAGATTAAAGTGACTGAGTTGAGAGTGGTTGGAAAAGTTTAAAAGTTATGTGAGGATTATAATTATCAATATGACCTCAATATGTTAGTAAAATAATAAATCCACACTTACTCAGTCAAGACATAGAGCTGCCATATATAGGTCAGTCATGAGGAAGAAAAGTGGCTAAGTGGAAGATGGCCTAAATAGGAGATTCAGAGAGTATTTGAAAATATGGAGGTCATATTCATCATGTTATACTATTTAAATAAACCTCAAAGATATAACAAAGGAAAGAAGTTCATACTCATAGTCTACGCAGATTTGAGAACACCTATAGGCAAGTCCTTGGTGAAGAGGAGAGTGTGAGGAACCATGCATAGAAGTGAAGTGAAAGAGTGAAAACAAAGTATCTTGACTTGTTTTCTATAAAAATTCAGTCTTTATTGAGTGCTCTGGTCCTCTAAATAAAAGAAGAGCCTTGATAGGCTAATTAGGCCTAAATAGGCATGTACAGGCATGTACATGAAAATTGGAGATAAATTACAATTAAGAAGTGTTTTAAGGATTGGAAACCACCAGGGAAGGTAAGAGACAGTGTTTTAAGGTATCCATGAAGCTTTGACTCAAGAAAGTGAAGAGAAACCCCAAGAACTATGTCATTAGGGTTAGAGTGGTCTAGTGTCTCACAAACCCTAAGCATGAATAATCTTGGAGAAGAGTCAAGGAGAGAGGTAGGAAAAGGAAGAGAACTACATATACACTTCATGTGGGGTGGCACATATCCCAAAGATCCATTTGGATCCAAAATTAAACACTCTCACACCTCCTCAAGCAATGGTACCCTTTTCAATCTCTCAAATTATCTTAACAATCAAAATTGGTCTCATTCTTATGCTTAGATATGTATGGATATGTTGCATGGGACTCTGAGATCATTAGTTAAGGTGGGGGGTTGTCTGCTTTGGACTCCTAGCATTTTTTTCCCTCATCAAACCCCGAAGCTCTATGAATCATTACTAGGAACCCAAGCACCTCAAAGAGCTCAATAGAGAATAGTTCTACGCTTGGTACTTGTAGGAGTAGTTTCATGGGTCTAGGTGCTTATTTGGGTGATTATTAGGAGCCTCCTACTCAATATCTATGGTGTTGGTTGGATTTTTTGGTATCTTTTCTTTATGAAAAATCCCTAACAATGTTAACTTCCTAAAACCCTGCCTAAACCTCACAAAAGAACCCAATGAAGGTTTTAGAATCCTAAAGGCTCAAAAGGCATTGGGTTGTCCTATAAAATACCTAGATGACATTATTCACTTAAGGAGACCACCACCATGGAATTTTTAGGTATAGTCACCTATACAGACTCATCAAAAACTATACTTTTACAAGGTTTTAGGTAGAAAATAGGGTTTTGAGCATGTTGAACTGATGAAAACCATTGGGGAGGCTGATGTGAAGGTTCCTACACCTTCTCAAATTCCAAAATCCACTTATTTGATTCTAAAGTAGTTTCCATAGGTCTAATTCCTATAGATAGTGTAGATATGCTTGGGAGAAGGTGATGTAGTCACCTAGTGAAGGTGGAATAGTAGGGTTAGACCAATTGAAAGCCATGGGTTATGCACTAACATGGTTTTATGTTATGAAATAAGCCCTTAAACATATACTATAGGTTCTCATGGATATTCTATTTTTATTCCAATGACTACCTTCAAATAATTAGTCCTAATTACCTAATAGGCTTATACGACTAATCAAGGAGATTTCTTATGAGGAAGAGCCAAACACGTGATATGATAAATGGAGAATTTAGATAATAGGAAAGGATTAAATAAGGTCATATGATAATGAGGATCAATTTTTTCAGGTTTACACTTGTCATCTTTAGGTGATTAAGAGGACAGTTTTGAAAAGAGTTAATGAGCCACTAATATAATTAAGTGCAAAGAAACCTCTACTAGGCTGACTCTTTTGGAGGAAATGATGGGATGAAATGAACATGTTTGGAGAGTTACTAAGACTAATTCCAATCCCCTTTTCTTGGTGTAACTATCTCATGAGGAGTGACACGTGTCCATGACTCTCTCCAATGTACCTCTTCTCTTCTTCTCCCTCTTTTTCTATAAAAACAACCTCTTTTGGTTTGTAATGTAATCATTGGTGGAGTATGGTGAATCCCTACCCCACCAAACACTTGTCTTTGCCTCTAAATAATGAATATATGTTATTTCTAGCCTTATCATATGCTTGAAAATAGTGAATAGTGATGGTGGTTGATG
Source organism: Torreya grandis (assembly GCA_037957365.1). Classification (NCBI taxonomy): domain Eukaryota; kingdom Viridiplantae; phylum Streptophyta; class Pinopsida; order Cupressales; family Taxaceae; genus Torreya; species Torreya grandis. Next base: position 3,421,435 of record JARHVA010000365.1, on the reverse strand, counting down.
AGTGTTAGTGGAAACAAGTAGACTCCCCTCATTTGTCCCATTCCCTTAATTGGTTGTAGGTTGGTTTATCATCTTGCAAGGTCATATGAAGTGTGTTCATGGCCTTGCATTGGCTAAGTGTGGAGTTCTAATTCATCAAACATCTGTTAGTAGACCTATTGATCACACCCTCTTGGTCCTTGTTTGGATCTCACTTACATATTGAAACACTCATGCTTAGAAGCCATTGTGAGTCATTGCATCAGTTCAACTTGTGTTCATGTTCATAGTATAGGATAGGCAAGTGGAGGATGTTTATATTGGTGCATCACATCCCATAGATTAGGTTTGTTTTATGCAATCTTTCTATCCCTTTTCATCAACAAGTCAATAAGTTTAGAAATTGATCCTAGATGATGCATCAAGGGAACTAGCCCCATAACCTAGAGGTTTATTCCACCTATAGGTCACCCATAGCCTTTGAATAATCCCATGTTACCCCAGATTTGGAAAGATCTAACTAATATTCTCCTAGGGTGCAGTTTGGTGGTTAACAGTAATCTTAGGTGCAATAAATATTTTAGGTAAATTTGTTTTACAAGCCATTTATTTTTTGAATTATTCTACTTTTGTTACATTTTCATAAAGCTCTCAAAATATAGAGGGGGTCTATTATTTTAAGTTTTATATTTGAGTCTAACCTAAGTCTAAAATTTTTTGGTTAATTTTTAGTTAAATTTAAAAATCAAATCATGCATTATCAAGCCTCAGCATGATAGGGCCACAAACTAGAATACAAGGCAATAATTCATGCATAAAAGGGGGAAAAAATAATAAAGAGGTGATAGAGTTAGTGCTCAAATTGGGTGGGACTTCTAATATGATGTTTTCTTTGTTGGATGACAAAGTGTGTGATCTTGATGATAGTAGGTGAAAGATACAGTCTAAAATGAAATGAAATATGGAGAATATACATAACATGCAGTATGAAATGAAATTAGGTATGGATATCATCAATACACAATTGGATATTCTTGTGGATTTTGTCAATAAGTTGTTGGTCTCACAACTGAATCAAGGTGAATCTAAGGGACAAACTAGTTGTGATCCAAAAAAAATAGGCCTCATCCCATGGCTAGCATTAATTTTGGGACTCAAACCTTGATACTGAAGTTGGACATGTGTAATTTTGATGGAAAGGATCCATCAATTAGATCAACCAAATCGATATTTTTTTATCTACATCACATATGACATGGGAACAAGGTTACCATAGCATCCTTATATATGTAACCTGAGCAATCCATCTAGTATTTTTGGTTGTGTGCTCAAAATAAGAAGGATCTCAACTTCACCTGATCAATTTTTACAAAGGAGTTAAAGATGCACTATATCATTGTTGTGACATAGAATTACTTCAACAAATTTGTAAAGTTATGTCAAATAAGGTCTATCAAATATTATATTCATCAATTCCAAAGCATGTCCTTTGCAAATGGAGACAATTATAGATGAGAAAATGAATGGCTTATTTCTTAGTGGACTAAATGACCATATTCAACATGAGGTACACATGTTTAATCTACCTAATATATCTAAATATTTTATCATGGCGCGATAGGTCGAGGAAAAATTATTGGCTACCAATAGACAATCATTCACTAGCATCAAATAAGATAACACATTTGTACCATCATTTTTTCAATTAACACAATTAATGCCCTAGTAGATTTAAGGAAAACAAGAAAAAGGGTTATGTCTTATATGTGATGAAAATATAGTAGGGGACATAAATGTTCTTCAAAGATACCTTTTTACATTGATGGTGCCAATGCAAAAGAAGAGCGTGAAGAATAATCATTAGCAATTGATGATAATATAGATGAGTAAGGAGATCCCAAACCATCTCTTGCCATGCACTTTCAAGTATTAGCACCCCACAAACCCTCAAGTTAGTGGGTTTCCTAGAAGAATATAAGGTGACAATATTAGTTGACTCAAGAAGTATTCACAACTTCAATAACCATAAGTTAGTTGCATGTTTGAAATATTTTGTTTAACCAACTCCAAATTTTCAATTCATGGTTGTAGATATGAGAGTAATTAGTTGTTTATGGAAATTCCATATTATTAGACTCACCATAGGAAACTACGTGCTCTATTTCCTTATGTTTTCCATTCCCTTTGGTGGAGAAAGCATTATTTTGGATGTCTAATGGCTCACTACCTTGGGAATGATTGAGATGAACTTCTAGAAGTTGTTCGTATGGTTTCATTTCAAGGGAAGGAATATTGAAGTGATAAGGTTGCATGCAAAGTCTACATATATGGTAAATTGTCACTAGATGCAAAAGATGCTTAAAAAGGGTGTGGATAGGGTTGCAACATAATTATTTTCATTAAATTCTAAACAATCAAAAATTCCTGCACCACGAGATTAGTAGGACTCAATAATTTTTAGGGATATGACAAAGAATTGTTGCCTAAAAGATATATGTCTTCTAATATGTCTCCATTCAAGGAATTTTAGAGTTAAAATACACCATTCATCCATCCCCTATCATGCCTTAAAAAAAATCCCATCATATGACTTAACCAAACACACAAATGGTCACTAACCACCTGTTTTTTTTTAACCAACACACTAATACACACATTGATCACATGTGTCTTGAATAATGAATGCATGCTTAGATAGCTTCATAGGTATAATGTGCACACACTATGGTACCCATAGTTAAAGAAACTATAAACCATCTATCTTGGTGGTATAGTCACATGCAGGATTATGACCAACTATATTTGGTGTTGTTGAACTGACTACATCGGACAAGAAGAATCCAATACCACACAAGATTTCATGAGAAGGAACTAGGTTCTTTCTATTTGAATGCTATGACAATAAACATCGACGAGGGAACAAGACTCTAACCAAAAGTCAGTATTTGACCAAGCAAACCATTCCCACATGACCAACAACTAGCACATGATCATAATGATATGGGATGTGATCCATATGGTTCATTGATTTAGTGTCTCATGGTACACGACCCCAAGGAACAATATTGCAATGTAATTCAAAAGACTAAAAGCTACACAAAGGATATATTAACCTTATTCAAACCTCTGTAGAGTCTAGATGTGAAATAGACAAAAAATTTAGCATGTTATGGCAAAACTACAACAATTAAGGCACACTTTGCGGCTAAATCACACCTTTACAATATCCCCTTAAAAAAATGTTTAGAAAGAGCACCTTCACAAGGTGAAATAAATTTTCCTAAAAAAACATCAATTCCTTTAACTACAATATCCATCTATGAACCCACAAGCCAAAACCTAGACAAAGGAAATGCCAAAATATACTCACATTTCAAACTAGTTTTGGCAAACAGTGTCTGCATTACACAGAATTTTTTGAATAATTTGGTTTTTAAAATGGGTTGCTAAAAATAGAAAATAACCTTGTTTTAGTTGTTTAACATTCCTAAATGTAAAATAAAAATCATAAAATACATAAGAAACTTTTGGTTTAGAAAACAGCAATCTTTAAATATAAAAATAAAGTCACTTTTCAAGCGACTTTGTAAACTGGAAAAAAAAAATAGACTACAAAAATTTTGCGATAGTCTTCTGCAATGGGCTTGCCAAAAATAACAAACCTACCCAAAAAATTTAAAATTAAGTTCCAAATATAATTTAAATTTTAAATAAAACACTATAAAACTTTTATTTTTTGATACACTGCATTAAGATATTTTTGACAGGGCAATTCTAATCGACTCTACAAGTTAGAAATAAACAACAGGTACAGAATATTAGTGAATGCCTCCAAAAATGGGTCCATCAAATGACACTTGGGTAGGATATAATAAAAATGGTTATTTTATTAATATCTCATATTTAAAAAATAAAAGGTTCCAAATCTTGTTTTTAGTCAACTATGACTTTAAGCATTAATTTAAGGTCATTCTTTAGGTAGTTCTGAATTGATTTTCTAGCAATTGTAGTCACATCCAAACTAAACTATTTTGCAATATCTAAACTGAAATGCATTTAAATGAATTTATAAAACATAGTGAGATGATGTTATATTATATTTTATGATTTTTTTAATGGTTAATATTGTAATTACTCAATAGAAATGTACACTACTGTTCAAGGTCTTGTTGAACACCATGGAGATCAAACATACTTCTCATAATCAAAACGAGGGAAAACAATATAGGGTTACAATTTTTACACAAAATAAAACATGTCTATAATACGCCATGTCATTCAACACTATAATTGACCTTACAAGAGAGTTTAACCATAATCAAGTATAATAATATTTAATTACAAAAGGTGAACTTTGTTCATGAACAAAATTATCTCCAATATTATAGCATATCATAGTAAGGATGCTCAATAGAAAGTAATCATAATTCAAGGATGAAGCCACACACAGAGTATCTAAATAAAATAATAGATAATAAGATATATTCTAGTACATCCTAAATATCTTCTAATGCATGTTTATCTACCAACAACCACCATAAGTCTTGTACTTTCACAACAACAAGTGCATCAGCTTTAAGCTAGAAAGAATACCCTGTTACATTCCATCATGTTATGCAAACATTAACCATGTCCAAACAAGAAAAGAAATGATGCAACAAAAAACTTTATGATCCTATCACTATTACCAATAAGAAGGTAATGATGGAAATAGAGTAAAAATTGAGACAATATGTGAATTATAAATCTTTAGAAATAAACATTAGGGAATAATAGATAAAACTATTCTTTCATTATTATAACATTTTGCTTGACTAGCATCTAGTATAATCCATCTAGATTGTCCTCAAACTTAAAAAAGACTCTATGACTATTTAAATCATTTATAGATTATAAAATCATATATTTTTAATGTTTTAAATTATAAATTGAATAAAGTTAACTTGGTTGTGACAATTAGTGAGAAATAAAAACTCTCATTAATTTCTTCCCTCTATAACCCTTCCCACAGGGAAATTTCCTAATCTACCAAAATTGGGAATATAACCGGTCTTGAACATTATAAATAAGAAAATAATAAACACCAACGTGAAGGTGGTTGTCATAAAACAAAAGCTATATAATTATTTTCACTCTAGCCTAAAGCCACTAAAATATAATTATATTTCTTTGTTGGTTTGCACGTCTGTATTGTATTCATGTTCACAACTCACTATAACCCAAGGTAAATTTACTCATTTGAATATATATATCATATTTTAATTTAATATTGTTTGAATTTACAATATTAGGGGAACACCCTCCATCCCATAGGTAAATTTCTGAACAATAAATATTTTCCTTAGGGTAAAATATTGTGTATTGTTCATCAAAATATATATTTACCTATAGTTTTCTTCTATTTCAAAAATCAAATCTAATGTCATTACTCCCCTAGTGCACCCCAACCCAAGGAGATTCTTGTGTGAATTTTACCATGAGAGGGTGCCACACACACCAGATGTAAATTCCTTGCAAATACCATTATTCATACAAGTCTTTCTTAACACAATTTACAATGGAATTGAAATGTCTTTCCAACCATTTAAGGTGATGTACAACTGATAGATTTGAATTTCAAACTATACCACTCAACGTATATGAAATAATTTGGTATGATGCCATACTTGTACATTATTACTCTAACTCTATATGTGTGTGTGTGTGTGTGTAATAAAACTAATAAAACATGCACACCAAGGCACCATTATTATCCTACACTAGTTCAGGCTACAATTGTTTATAAAAGGATTGCATAAATCAGAGAATAAGGAGCAAGAACAACTTAGAAACTTCAATGCTGAAATATCTAAAACATATTTGATAATTAAGAAAAAGGGACACGTTCTAGAATAACAAAAGGTTCATCCATTATAGAATCAAGCAAATTGGGGCATTACAATCCCCTCCCTGGTTAAATCCTCTCATGGCATACTTAGAGTAATGTTTGCATACTAGTTTGGTTTAAATCTTGAATAACAAAATCAAATTTCATAAAGTAAAGATCTTTACTAGAAAATAAGCTTGAATATTCCTTTTTCTTTCTGCTAGAGCTTCCAGCCTCCTCCAATATTTCTTTATGCTTCATTTCTCTTTCACAAAAAACTAGCTCCTTATAGAGGAATGTGTTGGTTTTATTTTCCTTGCATCCATCTTGCCCAATAAATAAAGGACCAAAGTCTTCAAGGCAAGATGCTTTTACACATACGTGATTTCTCCATCTTTCTTCCTCTTCATGAAATGATTTCACCTCATCATTATTAGTATTGAAGGGGATCTATTAGATTTCATTTTTCTTTATACTGCAATTAATCTTTATGCACTTAGCCAATCATATGTTATCAATTTCTATGTTAGAAAATTTACAAGAATTTTTGTAAAGATAAATAGCATGGTTTTTAATATAGCAAATAAAAATATTATTATAGATATTTTAATTGGTCTAAAATATTGTATGTTATTGAAATGTTCACTTCAATCGAAGCTCAAAAAATCTAGTTATGATTAGGTTTTAATAGTGTCAATGCAAAGAGGACATGGAAAAACCAAAGATTGGTTGATGCAGTGGTTTTAAATCAGTAGGTGTAGTCATATGATTTTCAAGATGATTCAAGAGAGTATTTTGTTTTTTAGCATGATTTTATCATGGCCACCTACACCACCATCTATTTCTCCCACTCAGGCACTTTAAGGTGTAAGGTTCAGAGAATTGTTGCCTACATATTCCTTAAAGATGAAATAGTTATCCCTTAAACTATCCCTTTCTACCATTTGTTACTGATTCATAGATGAATGTTGATGTGTTTTGTTATTGTGATGCTTCGCCAAGGTCATCAAGGTCTTGATTTCAATTTCTAGTGTACATAATGCGTTCTGTGGAAGTTGAAGTCCATTATAGAACCATTGTCACAATAATAATGGGCTTATGCAGTGCTCTATTTTATAGTCATCTAATTTATGGCCACAAAATTATCCATATACACTATGTCACCTTTCTGCTAAAATATTGTCAAAATCTGTCACCATCAACAAATTGAAAGGCATTTAGATTCAATTGATTTCTCATCATTAAACCTATAGCTTCCTACACTTCCATTGCCTTAAGTGGTAGATTCATGAAGGTATTGTCAATTTACTCGATGTCATTACTTGGTGTTTTTGGAATTTAATTTCTTGTAGTTTGAGTTTTTATCCTACTTCTATTGACATGATTTTAAAGTCAATAACAAAAGTTCCGTCAATTTTTGCAGCACTAAAACTTCAATTCTATGTCAAATTGCAATTTCAAATATTTCAATCTTTATCTATTTAAATGTATATATGATTGTAAGATGATAATATTTGTGTCCGTTAAGTTACATTGCATATAGACAAATATCTTGGTTTCTTCGTGATGTTAGTGGAGCCAAAATTTTCACAAAACTTTGTATTTTTTATTCCTTTTTTATGGTGTTATAAATTGGTATTAATAATAAATCTAGAGTAAAAAAAAAGCATTTTGCACCGATATGTCTTAGTGTAATGTTATCACATAAATCAAATGGTAATGTTTGAGTTGGTCATGCTACTAATGAACATGAACCTTTCAATAAGTGATTTTGTCGGCACCCTATTTTGAGTTTCCCCCCTTTTTCCTTTGGCTGTAAAAATTTGAGGAGATTGACCCTTCATTAGACATCTCAATTTTCAAGATGTCATATCAATCATTTTGAATATTTGTTAACACTTGTGTTTTAACCATCCCTTTGTGCCAGTTATACCTTGAACATTCCCTTGAACTATTGGTTGCATGTTTTCTAAATCGATTAAAGAAACATGGTTGACTGATTAAAATGTTTTGGATGTCGGTGAGGAAGACACAAAAAGGGTAAATTCACCCTTCAAGAAACTCAGCCATGTCAATCCTCTATAGAATAATCTTGCTTTAGGGTATATAAAAACAATTTTCCTTTGATTTTTAATCTAGACATTGTATCATAGTCGGTAATTTATTATTTTCCTTCTTGAAATTTTTGTTGGATTAATAATGTGCTTCTTATTCTTAGATCTATGTTGGATCATAACTAATCTATGAATTTAGTTAGTGGCTTACTAAAAGGATTGGCGTTCTCAATATATGGGACTCCATAAGGAGACCCTCCCCTCTCCAAATCCAAAACAAAATACTTATGTGAGTGGGTCTCTGTGTTTGTGCATGTTCTTTTTATTGTTTAGGTCAAAATACCTTGCTCTATATAAATATTTAGAATTTAAAATAGTAACTTTCCATCCCAAGGCATACAAGTCTGTCTAATTTTTATGATAAAAAATCTTAACTAAGCCATACATTTTAACATTTGTTGGTACTACAAACTCCCCTCCCCACAGGGACTTGGCGCTCTGCACCCTTGTTGTTTTCCACCCTTGGGTGGGTAGCACCTCAACTAAGTGGGATAAGTCATAAATGATCTCATTATTCCCTATCACTTAGATTTTTTCTTTTCTTTTTTTTATTGTTATAATATTATTATCATGATTCCACCTCTACTACACCTCTTTCGGTCAACTTTCATACTGATAATGAATCCATTTAAAATTACCATTTTGGCCAATGACCATGAATCCATATATATAATTAATTTTTATAAATAGTATTTAATACATACATGCATATTCCTATATATAATGATCCAAACAAAATACAATATCAATATAAAAATCCACCTACCAGAATAGCTCATGTAGCTCAACAAAATAAAATACCTCAGGGAAACTAAGACAAGTTGTAACACCTAGAAATAACATGGCAACCCCCTTAATACGTAATTAAAATCATCAAAATTTTGTTATTTATGCTTGTCCAAATTATTGATCAATCCACATGAGTAAGGTTATGGTAGAAGAAAACATAAACAATTATATAGGAATTACATACATTGCTTGATTACTTTTTATTATTATGCCCCCCGAGTGGTTATGAAAATACTAATGGTATCAATCACAACCGTATGCCTATCTTGATTGTAACAAAGATAAATCCCATAGTGAAGATATGTTATCACCACCAACTGGTAATATGATATACATAGACTAAAAATGGTCACAGATAATGCCAGTAGAACATAAGAACCTGGATGGTAACCAATGCCTCACATGCTTTAAACATGTTGGGATTGCCAAGTTTAATGAATCGTTATAAGGGGTATTACATCACCTCATCCTTGAAGGTAAAACCATGGTTTATAAAAATTAGGGAACACACGCAACACTAGCATAAGTTACCTATGTAAGCAAAAATACACCCATTATTTCAAGTTTACTATTTTGACCAAAATATTCCCACCCAAATAGAGTTGCATAAGCTTGATGAAGGGCAACAAATATATTAAAACTAGAGGAGATTATCTAGACTCACCTAAAGAGTTTGTAGATGAGGGTGATCACTGAGTATATTATCAAGTGGAGGAACCTACCAAGAGAAGATGCAGCATGGGAGAATTTAGACTGCATCTAGAAGCATCCATAAATGGTCAAAGTTGGGGACAATGCTTGTTGAATGGGGGCACGCTAAGACCTTAGCCTATAGCATGTGTTAGGATACTTGTGTCTAAATTGTAGCTAGCATAACATTTAATTAATTCATATGATCATTTACATAGCTTATATTGGTAGTAGGGTTGACTTAGGGACACTACATAGCTTATGTAAGATATATATAGGAGGTAGTGGTGAGTATTTGATCATCAGATTATGAATTATGTTACATCATAATTCACCCTAAGTATTATAAACTTTGAATCCATGGATTAGTATGGTTATCATCTTATATGTATTGCTTTAATTTGAGATTTATGACATACACTGGTTATGGGATAGTGATATGTTGATTAGCTTACATGATGCGATAGCTATATTTTCTTATTTAGGTACATTATGGATGAATATTTGTTAGTTATACATCATTAATTTGATATATATTATGACTCAAACTAATTACCTACTTTTTACGATGTGGATGCAGGATTGAATCTACCCTCAGAGCATAACGAAAGGAGAGTATAATCAAAGATGATGGCAAAGATGGGATGATTAGAAAATGATAGAATAACTGTTAGTAATCCAATGCACACACCACAGTAAAATAACTTATTAACTCTCTATTTGATTTAGATAGTTTGTTTTAAATGTGAATATACTTCAGTTATGATCATGTTGTCAATGCTTACACTAATCAAGTTGCCTAACGCAGTGATAGGTGTAAATGATATTTAGTTAATATCATTATTTGATGTCTTTACGTATTAGAAATAGTCAAGGCATTAGTATAAATATATGATTATATGATGTCAACGCCAGAATTACTATAACATTGTTGTGTGCGATAATAGATTATAATGTTCAATAGGATTCTTTTTATGGTCGAAACTAGTTATTGATTTTGTCATAGTCATATTTTCATTCAAATTTATAAGGAAGTTAACCTTTTTAAGTTAACGCCAATAGTTGTATTGATATCCTAGAAAATTAACCTTAGTTTAAGGATTTAAATGTAACTGACATTAGTCTTATGTTTAAATAGAATTATTAATTGGTTTGATTTATCTTTTAAAGAGATAATTATCGATTATATTTAAATTATATAAATTTAATTATAATAATAATAATAATGTTGACTTAAGAACTAAAAGCATGGATTGCATTGAGTAAGAAGAAAGACTTAAGTGGAGATAAGCTAGTAACTAACTAGGCATTAAACACAAATTTTAGCATGCATAATTTATAAAAACAAATAAAACTCAAGACAAATGGAGAGAAATAGTAATTACCTCAATCTTAGACTCAAATATTTAAGCATGCAAAAAATATATAAAAATAAATAAAATCTCAAGTTAAGTTGATGGGGTTGTTTGAAACTAAAGAGGAAAGAGTACAAATTTTGCTTGGATATTTAATCTTGAAAAAAGAGACTATATTTAAATAGTGTTGGCCATTTTTGGCCCACATACAAAAAATTTGCCTAAGTGTGAGAAGATGGACATTCAAGCAAAAGTGGCAAGTTTAGAACAACTTCAGGCTTCTAGGAGTAGACAACAGATAGCTTCGTGTTCTTGGAAGGAGAAGGCTTCAGGCTTTAACAAGTGAAAGACTTCAAGCTTTCTCTCAGAGGACTTCGAGTTTGTCAAGCAGGAAGACTTTGGGTTTGTGAAGGCACACTACTTATTTCACTTTATAAGTTCCAAGTAATATCCAAATTAAGTAAGTAGTGTCATTTGAGAAGCCTGAATTGGTCTTGGCTAGTGCTTTTTGGGTTCTCTCAGCAAGAAGACTTCGGGTTTATGGGGTTGCCTTACTTAAAAGGTGAAGTTAAAAATAGTCAAAAACCTAAAATAAGTAAAGGGACATGGCAAACCTGAGCTAGTCTTGGGCAATGGTTCATGGGTTCTTCAAGAGGCAAGTCTTCAGGTTTTTTGAGGTAAAAGACTTAAATTATTTTATAAATCATAAGTAGTGGAAACCCCGAAGTAAGGAAGCAAGAAGTAAGTTGCAAGGATTCAAAAGCCCGAAGGTGAGTAAAATCGATAGTTCCAAAAGGAAAATTATGGAAAATAGTCCACAAAAAGCAAATGGCTATGGAACATTAAGGTAAATGGTCAACAAATCCAAATGGCCAATCAGTCAAGGACAAGTGGCACAAGCGCATCTAACAAGCTTAATAGATCAATGGATAGTAAGGACTTCTCCTTTTGTCTGCGACATGCAAAGTGGTCAAACAAATATTGGACACATCTAGGTGGAGCAACAAACATGTAAAGACCAATCAGGATAGTCTAAATTGTAGTAAAGAACACTCTGAGTTTTAAATGCAAGGACAAATCTCTCATGCTTGGTAGGAACATGCAGCTACCTTCGGTATGTCTCTATCAGTTCCTAAATGGATGACTTGAATGCAAGAATGGCTTGAGGAGATTTGGTGATGATCTTGGGTGATGCATCTCATGTTCAAAGTAGGATGATAGCAGCAGTCCCAGTCCTCAATGACTCAGCGACTTCTTCCCTCCTTTATATATATATGATGATTTGCCATTGTAATGGTCCTTAATTTTTTTTAGAATTTTGTCATCTTGTTGGGAGATAGATGCCCATCGAGACATTTGCAAAAGCATGCTCCTTTGACCAGGTTAAACCTTGTCGAAGTATTGTAATAACTACCTCTTGAATGTAATGAGACTTGATTTCCTTGCCTATTCCATGTCTTCAATTAGTGCTTTAGTATGTTTGTTGCTTTGTGGGTTTGTGAATGCATTTATTCCTAGTCCATTAGCTTGTTTCTTGCCTCTTTAAAGTATGTTCAAGTTTTGTAAGTCCAGATTAATGTTTTTCTTGAACCTCTTCCAGGGTGTGTTAGCTTGACCCTGAGATCGTGCAATCCCAAGTCATCTCATGACTGATCGAGTGTGGCTTCAAGCATAGATGGGTGTCCATTTAGTTCTAGTGCATCGCCTGGTTAGCCCTCTTAGGAGCGCTTATCTCCCTTCTAACCATTTTTCCCATGAAGTTTCATTTCAACATTAGTTTTAGGTGATCCACCAAGAGGAACTAGCCTCTTTAAAAATCCTAGGGGCTCAACCTCACCATAGGACACCCACATCCTGAGGTTGTTCCCATACTTATAGCCAAAAATGGGAGAGCCTGAAAAACTCTCCCACAGGGGTGTAATTTCACGCTATAATAGTTTTGGCACGCCCAATGGGACTAAGGTCCAAAGTAGTGGAAGGATTTTTGGTGTTGTCCTTCTATATATCAGCCTTTGGAAGAATTTGTTTAAACATCAATGGTGACTCTGATCATCTATCAGTTGGTTTAAGCAGTCCAAGTGCCTAATTATCATTATCTGGTATGTATAATCAACCATCTTTTGATCAACATGCTTATTCTCAACCTCAACATCACACTTATCAAGCTAATAATGTTTATGTGTTCCCCCCATGTGGCCCTCAAATAACCTATCATCCCCATTATGGCCTTTACCCTCCTCCCACCTCTGTGTATAACCAATATTAGCCTCCTATGCATTCAAATCAATCCGCTAATTTCCCTTGTCAAGACTATATTTATCCTATTACATCCTTGTTGGGATTCAAGCAAGCATTATCAGATTATATCAAGTTAATAAGGGAGATTGGTAGGGGTTTGGAGCTTTTTCCAGTCATCCTTATCCATGTTCTACAAGAGGCAAGGAGTTCTCTTCAGTTGGTCAAGAACAAGTGGGTAGTTTGTGAGGATGAACAATCGATAATTTATGAGGGGGAGAACAAGATGTGATTGAGAAGCATGGTCCATAATTCAAAAAGTGTGATGACATCTTATGAAGATTAGAAGACTCAATGTAATCAGTCATATGTGTTCTCTCCCCTCCAAAAGCCTCAATATCAGTTTCCAAAGGTTTCAAATAAACCCCCTACGCCCATTCCCACTCAAGAGTGTGAAACCATCCCACTATGGATCTTCTCCTACACCTTTGACCATGACTATGTCATGCCCTCTCTTGTGAAACCACCCTCTCCTATACCCGTTCAAAAGGAGAAAAAGGTGGTTGTTTCCTAAAAATTTCCATCCTAAAAATTGGTTCAACCAGTTTAAGAGAAGAAGGAAGAGGTGTTGGTTGTGGTGATTCAAGAGCCAGTTCAAAAAAGGGAGGAGACATCAGATTTGGTCCAATTTTGGCATGACTTTGACTTTGATGAATTAGACCCTGAAGGCAGTACTAATGCCTTCATACTTAGGGAAGAGTGTATTCAGGATGCAACTAAGAGAAAAGAGGATAAAGATGAGGTATGGTAGTCGTTGTACCATGACTTCATGGATCAGGTGGAGGTTCTAAACCAGCCTATGCCTCCTCTAGAGTCTGAGGATGAAGTTGCAGATGAGGTGTTGAGGAAGCTGACCAATCCCAAGATGAGTTGTCTATTGAAGGCATTACCTATGTCTTCAAGAATGAAGGGGAATGGTTAGATCTAGATCCACAAAGATATGACATGTTGGGCCTTAGATGGATTGACAAACTGCGATATGACTCCTTTCAATACAAGCTAAACACATATGGAGTTGAAGTTGGCATTGTCTCAGATGACCAAGAAGAAGTTGCTTTTTGGGATGACTTAGAGCTTTTCTACTTAAGTCTAGACAACAAACCAAGCACCAGATCAAAGGAGTCATCACATGTTGTGCTTAATTCAAAGCACAAATTTGAGCCATCAAATGAGGAGATTGCAAGAGCCCCCACAGTGCAACGTGAACCAAATTTGGAGGACATGAACCAGTATATCTACATTGGGGACATGTTTGTTTCATTTCCTTCAATAGAGGGCACACCAAAAGGTTTAAACATAAAGCTACCTAGTTCACCAATTTTGGTACCTCCAAAGCAAGGTATCTTTCATCTTGATTTGCTACAGGTGAATGATACTCATACTTTCCTATTTGATCTAGGAGGGAGTACTTGTAAAGTGTAACATTATACATATTAAGATAGATTTCATGCTTTCCTCCAAGTGCCTTGTGCACATTTCCTTTATGTTTTGTTTTCCTTTCCCTAAGTACCTTGGGCACTTTGTTTTGTGTTTTTTTGTTTCGCTCTTGTTGTCCTTGTTGATTCAAGAGGAAGTTCCATAAAGGGTCAACCTTATATCCAGTTTCAAACCAGCCTAGTTGCAGAGGCTGATGACTCCATGCCCAATGGACTAGACAAGGCAACATGAGCTGGGTTCTCAAGCATAGCAAGAATGTTTCCCTATGAGTCACTAGAAATGTTGGCCATTTTTGGCCCACATACCAAAATTTTTCCTAAGTGCGAGAAGATGGACATAAAAGCAAAAGTGGCAAGTTCAGAACAATTTTGAGCTTCCAAGAACAGATAGCAGACAGCTTTAGGTTCTTGGAAGGAGAAGGCTTCAGGTTTTAACAAGTAAAAGACTTCGAGATCTCTCAAAATAATTTGGGTTTGTCAAGCAGGAAGACTTCAAGTTTGTGAAGGTGTACTACTTATTTCACTTTATAATTTCCAAGTAGTATCTGAAGTAAGTAGTGCCATTTGAGAAGCCCAAATTGGTCTTGGCTAGTGCTTTTCGGGTTCTCTCAACAAGTAGACTTTGGGTTTATGGGGCTGCCTTGCTTAAAAGGTAAAGGAAGTTGAAAATAGTCAGAAACCTAAAATAAGTAAAGGGACATGAAAAACCTGAGCTGGTCTTGGGCGGTGGTTCACGGGTTCTTCAAGAGGCAAGTCTTCAGGTTTTTTGAGGTGAAAGGCTTAAATTATTTTATAAGTCATAAGTAGTGGAAACCCCGAAGTAAGGAAGCAAGAAGTAAGTTTCAAGGAGTCAAAAGCTTGAAGGTGAGTAAAGTTGATAGTTTTGAAAGAAAAATTATGGAAATTAGTCCACAGAAAGCAAATGACTGTGGAACATTAAGGTCAATGGTCAGTGAATCCAAAGGGCTAATTATTCAAGGACAAGCGGCACAAGCACATCCAACAAGCTCAACATATCAATAGACAATAAGGACTTCTCCTTTCATCTACAGCATGAAAATTGGTCAAACAAAGATTGGATGCATCTAGGTGGAGCAACGAACATGCAAAGACCAATCAGGATAGTCTAGATTGTAGTAAAGAACACGTCAAATTTTAAATGCAAGGACAAATCGCTCATGCTTGGTAGGAACATGCAGCTACCACCAATATGGCTCTGTCAATTCCTAAAGGGATGACTTGAATGCAGGAATGGCTTGAGGATATTTGGCAGTGATCTTGGGGGACGCATCTCATGTTCAAAGGAGGATGACAGCAGCAGTCCCAATCCTCAATGACTTAGAGACTTCTTCCCTCTTCCCTTTTTCTCATGCAACCCTTTTTCTCCCTCTTTCATTCTCTATATATATCTCACGATTTAGCATTGTAATGGTCCCTAGTTTTTTTTAGAATTTTGTCATCTTGTTGGGAGACAGATGCCCATTAAGATGTTTGTAAAAGCTTGTTCTTTCAACCAGGCTAAACCCCGTCGAAGTATTGTAAGAACTACCTCTTGAATGTAATGAGACTCGATTTTCTTGCCTATTTCCTATCTTCAATTAGTTTTTTAAAATGTTTGTTACTTGGTGGGTTTATGAATGCATTTATTCCTAGTCCATTAGCCTATTGCTTGCCTCTTTGAAGTATTTTCAAGTTTTGCAGGTCTATATTAGTGTTCTGACTAGACCTCTTCTAGCGTGTGTTATCTTGACCCTGAGATCATGCAATCCTAAGTCACCTCATGATTGATCTAGTGTGGGTTCAAGTGTAGATGAGTGTCCATTTATTTTTGGTGCATCACCTGGTTAGCCCTCTTAAGATCCCTTATCTCCCTTTTTAACCCTTTTCCCCATGAATTTTCATTTCAGCATTAGTTTTAGGTGATCCACCAAGAGGAACAAGCCTCTTGAAAAATCCTAGAGGCTCAACCTCATCATAGGATACCCACATCCTGAGGTTGTTTCCATGTTTATAGTCAGAAGCAGGAGAGCCTAAAAAACTCTCCCATAGGGGTGCAATTTTGTGCTATAACAGATAGTGTAACAGCAAGAGAAGGGGTAGAACTATGCCATATATCTGACTAGGGGAAAAATAAGAAGGGGGAGATGGAGTTAGTTTGAGGGAGTGAGGTGTATCAATAGAAGGAAGGACAACAGAGGCAAATTTCAAACAAAAGATATACAGAGAGGAGGCATTGGAGGAGATTTTGGGGAGAAGCTAGACCAAGAAGATATCAGACACAATCTGCCAGGTAGGCAAAACATTAAAATTATGCATGTTAATTGAACTATGTAATTGATTAAAATATAATTTAAGCATGTAGTGAATTGTAAAATAATTTCTCAATTTAATGGGTACTTGATATGTTATATGGATGTTATATTTCCTCAGTTAAATGGTTTGTTACTTATACTATAAACATGCAACAACTTATTCTAAAGTCAGTAAATATCCTGAAGTGACTTATCAACACTGAAACAATTTATATTAGTTAATAGTTTGTGTAAAATAATGAATTAAATTTAGAGCATGCAACAATTCTAAATTGAAGCATACAACAATTTAAATTATGCATGATATGTGCATGAGCATATTAGTTCATTATGGAAAAAGAAAATAATAAATAAATTAAAAAGATTTAATTAGTGACTAAAGTGGCGATTGGGCATTTGGCATTGGCGATTTGTTTACATATAAGATGCCTACTATATGTAACCCTATACTTAAAAGAAATTGTATTAATATATATTGGTTTGATGTCTCATATAACATATATAAATATCAGTATAGTGAAGCATCCCTCAATTTTATATGCATAATATTTTATTCTGTGTTGCTAAATTTTGACATGGAAACTTGAAAAGGGAATCTCCCTATTATTTTATATGTATTAAACTTAACATGAATGGCCTATAATTATCTACGCTATAGAAAGGAAGGTAAGACTTTATTTATTTTATCATTCTAAAAATGACTTTCTAAGTTACAAATCATTGCTAAGTGGATAATCAAAATGCAGCGTTAATATTATTTTCCGTCGACTTATAAAAAGTTTGGTTTTATTAATATGCAACAAACTTTTTAAAAAAAATTCAATGATCTTATGTAAGTATCCTTTGGATGTGAATAGAATTTTATTGCAAATCTAAAATATAAAATCTAATTGAGCATTGTGTTTAGCAATGCTATTTATGTGAGGGAATCGATCTCGACACCTCTTGAAGCATATTCATTGGATTTGTGATGCGAAATCTTTAATACATTTTCATTATAACCATATATAGTTATGGTTTGCATAGTGCTAATTTCTTCTACTAATGGAAATGGACACTAACAAGGGTATAGACTATTTTTGATATCTAACAAAACTTTATCCATGATCCAATAAGAACAAGGCCCATAAATAAAAAGCAGGCCCATAGGAAGAGACCTAATGATTAACGATGCTAGTTTAGAGGTAGCGCGAGAGTATCTAGTTAATAAGCTAATTTAAATCTTAAAAGTAGTCCATGTGTTTAATAATGATATATATATTTGTAAAATATTATATATAAGAGACAAATATATAATGATAAATCTATTTATATATTCAATAAATATAAACTATTATATATATGAGGTACATGTGTGTGTGTGTGTGTGCGTGAAATGTGCATGTGAAAGTGTATGTATAGTATTTATTTTGAAAGTTAGTATGTGTTTGTACTAGCTCATAGAATTAATTGCATGAACCTATAGACTATGTAGAGAATAAATACATGAAAAGAACTTTGTGAATGCCTTATAGGGCAGTTTTGAGTTAGAAGTTGTTTTCCTCTATGATGATAACTAACAAAAAATAATGATAACGGAATATTGATTTATAGAGAGGTCTAATTGACTATAATACTCAAGTTACATTTTAAAGTTTCATGTAAGTTTTGTTTCTGAAATCTTGTAAAACCTTGACTTGTGCCATAGATAACTGTTAGTTTATATATGCAGATAGTATTGAAAACCCATGTGCATTACATATTTTGAGAGTATTAATATGTTAAAATATTTAGAATTTTATAGCATAAAATAGTGCATCAGATTGTGTGCCTAGATACTATGTTTTCTTGTAATTGTTTAATTTATAGTATAATCTAGGGTATACCCAGGCGATATAATCATGTACTTGATTAATATTTATAAGTGTTAAATTGTTTATTCATGTTTGAGTAGAGTGTTCATGCACAATTATCTATGATATTATGAGATGTCATAGAGTTCTACAATATTAAAGTATGTTATACTCAGAAGGTACATCCTGTAATTGTTATGTCTAAACTCACACCCACGTAAATGTATGCATTGTTATAAATAGAATGTTTTGTAACAATTAGTAGGACATTATGTATGCATGCATACAACCTTTGAGTATGTAATAAATATTTGGATAAAATATTATTTGTTTCGTAGAAACTGTCATTTGTTTTATTATATCTAGTTACTGAAATAGAAGCTTATGTCTCCATGTATTTAAGACTACTTTATATGAATGATTGTAGAAAACTAGTAGTTATCTCTTAAAATACTAGACTATAATAATATGGGTTATCATAGGGTGTAGTATATTTATAAATTTATTGTGGTGTTTAAAATCTGTAGTTAAATATGTATTTTACCTAGGTGATATAAATTGTAGTCATTATTCTTAGATTATGATAGATAATAATGAAATATTTATTCATACATTTGAAGGAACAAATGTATGCTTGGATTACTCTTATGTTTAGCATGTGATCTGATATGATTGCCAGTAGAATGTAAAATGATTAAATTTTAGTGTTAAATTATGTTTAGTGAGACATTATCATTTTGTGAGTATGATTTACATGTTTATGTAATATCTTGCAATAGAACAGGTATTCTATGATACACTATATGTTTTGTTTTAGAAATCATACATCGCATAGATATTATTTTGTTACGCTAAATTCTCATGTCATCACTATCTACTCATCCATGGAGGGTGATTCCCTGATAGGATTAGTGCGAGGGATCATTGGTATGTGGTTGGTGTAAAAAAACACTCAAATGATGATCTCTCTCCCCACAACAAAACTACTTTTGAGATGACTCTTGAGATTGCCACAGGTATTGGAGAGGTTGGGAAAACTCACACTCTAGGGAGACTTGTATCTTATTTTTGTATTTTGTATTATATGGTATTCACTATTGGAAACATTATCATGAAGAATTGTAATTGTGTTTACTATGGATTGATAGAAGTGGTTGTGTATTGTACCATCAATGGCTGGATATTTGTAATTACTTTTTATAATTGTATTATGATACATTTTCATATATTGATAGTGATCAATGACTGTTATAAGTCACGTGCTTATTTGAAATTATCTCTCTTGGAGTATTTTTGTTTGATCACTGCTTATATTTTTGTGGTGCAATCTATTTATAATTTATGTGTTTTAAAAATAAAATCTTGTATTTCTAGTTAGCAACCAACGGGATTGTTACATGTGGTATCAGAGTTATGGCTCAAACTCTATGACCTAGTGAGTCCATTGGCATTTTTGAATCTTTATGTTTATCATAAAGGAGAATTATGAATGTGTGTGGTATATTGAGTGTGTACCCTAAGGGCATTCCTAACCCCTTATAGTTGTTAAAGGGTTAGTTTATCGAGTGTCTCGTTGGTGATGGTTATATAAGGTGTTTGGGTAGGTAGGTGCATAGCATAGTTTATGAGTTGTGAACAAGAGATCTCTACCATATTCTTGATTGAACACCTCAAGTATGATTACATCTCTCTTGATAATCAAATCACCGTCACCATTTTGTTTTGTGTTGTGAGTGTATTTTAAAAGCATAGAGTGCTTCCCACTTAAGTATATATTCATTATTTTTGTGTCTTATATACATAAATCCTAGGAGTGGGAAATATTATAAGACCATTCTAGATTGGCACTACCTAGTGCGGTGGGAATTTTCTTGTAGTTGAGTGTAGATGTCTTGGATGAGAATTTCTTTGTGTTAAGAGTTTGTTTATGTGGACTTTGAAAAAAAAAGTGTCATCTCTCTTAACTAACTTAGAGGTGAGTTGTTATTCTTTCACTCTCTTCTTACATCATTTTAAGCTACCGATAAGATTCATATTTACATAATGTTGATTTAGTGTTTCCTTAAATATAGACTTGTTTTTGAAATGTTGTTTTGATCCTATCCCCTTGAGCTCGTGGGATAATGTTTTCTATTTTTTATTGAGAGAAGTTGTAGGAGTATTGTATTTTTGAGATGTTATTTCTCTACTTTCCACTTGTGAATTTTTAGAGTCGCTATTTTATCTAATTTGTGAACTTTGACCACAAAGAGTGGTGAACCTTGAATTTATATTAATTTTAGTTGATTATAATTATTATGTTACTATATACCTTTGTTTAGACTATTATTATTCTCTTTTTGAAGCATGTTATTTTGAAGAGTTATATATGTACTTTTATTTGGGATCAAGTAAGGTATAAGATGTGCAGAACATCTTGATAGTCTAAAAGGGTTGAGATAAACTTTTAACTTGTTAAGTACTAACCGAGCAAGTAGGGAGACATTGTCTTGATTGTTTCTTTATAAGGCTTTAAGGATGATATGATAATGTTGGAAGCACAACCACTGAGAGGGGGGGTTGAATCAATGTGCAAATATTTCATTCAATTCCATTCATCATTCTTTAACCATTCAAACTAGCATAGAGATATAACAATGCATAGAAGAGAAATCACATAAGCATGAAGCAATATATCAACAGATGAACACCAAAGTTATGTGGGAAACCCTCATGAAGGATAAAATCTACTATCACACCACTTAGAATATTTTTTTATAAGCAATAAAACAACATTTAGTGAGACACCAACCCCTCACTAGTTAGGCACCAACCCAACTACTCCTTTAGCAAGCTCCAAATTGCAAAGAGGATCCAACCCCCTAAGTGATTTGGAACCAAACAAACCACTTCAATGACACTTTTTTAATCTCCAACCTGCAAGGCAGCTTCAACTCCTTCCTGACCAAGCACCAACCCAGCCAAGACACGCTTGATCACCTCAAGACACTTTGCCCTCTCAACTAATGGTGACCTCTTCTTTAGCCAATCTATCTTCACTATCTTGAAATCCATTCTTTTTCATACACCTAAAACACACTTATCATGAATTTATTGAATGTCTCTCACCTCATTCACCTCACTTCAACATTTTACCCCTCTCAAATAGCCTTTTAGGCTTCCTTGCTCAACATGCCTCTTCTAGGCTCATTAGGTCCATTGACCTTGTCATCCACCTACAAAATATTTTTTATATATACATCATGATTTATTTTCTCTTATTATGGTCCTTAATGACC
Source organism: Torreya grandis (assembly GCA_037957365.1). Lineage (NCBI taxonomy): Eukaryota > Viridiplantae > Streptophyta > Pinopsida > Cupressales > Taxaceae > Torreya > Torreya grandis. The sequence goes on along the minus strand of JARHVA010000365.1, from coordinate 3,399,489 downwards.
TAATACTGCTCCTTTAATGAGCCCTTTTCTTTTTTTATCTTCTATTATCTCAACTAGCTCAAATAGGCCAATTAGGCATTGCTTTTATACCCATCACTTACTCTCACCCATCTTGGTCGGCCAATAACCTTGACTTACTTGGGTCACACTTTAAATAGGTACACAAACATGTTTCACATAAGAAAGAATCATTACACTATTCAGTCATCATTCATAGGGATCGAAAACCAATTTGGCCTAAAGGAGACCTAATACAATTAGGTTTGTCTTAAGCACATGTTACAACTCTAACCCCTTCAACCATATTGAGTCTCTATCAATTCTTGAAATACATCACATATGCATAAAATACACCCATTATATCATTCATATAGGTCCACACCCACTGTAAGTCAAATTCACCACTTGAACCATGTTATTAGGCTTACTCACCATTAGGCCTTCTCACTACCTAAAAGTATGTCTCACAAAATAGAAGTATACAATCAATTTTTTCAAACAAAAATATGATAAAATCATATTAAAATAGTATCAATGACCTCATGGTCATTATAAAACCCACTAGACACCTTCACTCAAGCTCTAAGCACACAAAAACACTTCTGCAACAATCTCACTTTGTTCTGCCAGAAACTGCCAAAATATAGTCAAGAATTTTTTACTCTTAACAACTATACAAGAACTTATCATGAAGACAAAACTTTCCCATGAACCTTTGATAATTATATAACATCCTCATATTCGATAGATTCTTCAACTATAGGCAAAACACTCCAAACTCGCCTCTGCAAGATTACTCAAAACTCCTTGTAACTCTAAAAACACAGTCATGTAGAAGTTTATCTTTAACATTTGAAATGGCACTTATATGACTTATAATTCACATGAATAGTTTCATTGATACTTATAGATAATGACTCAATGGATATATATATTAAGCTCTAGTTTCAATTATTGGTCTTATAGACCAATTTTTCAAGTTACTCTCTCACAGTCCTCACACAGTTTGACAAGCCATTTTGGATTTCATGTTTCAACATCTCAAACTATCTTTCCATCTTCTATCAAGCATGAACAGATCATATACTTATAGATCATTATCAAATTTGAAATTTATAAATAGACCACTAAGTAAATTAGAAAGAGACATTCCAAACAACAACAATATATTCATTATATGCATTAACTCTTGTCATAAGGATTCAAACACTTGACTTCACCTAGCACACCTAGAACAGTCATTATCTCTTAAGACCCAGTCATGGTAATCATGACTCTCAACACCTATGGAGACACTTCCTTGTAAATAAAAAGCATTTGTATGATCCTAAAAAATCCTTAGAATAAATTCAAATACAAATTTATAGAGGTCAAATTACATATATGGAACATATAGATCAAACTCTGAAACTTACTCTTTCACTGCCCATCTCCACTCAGACAAGCCATCTTGAGAGTATTGTTTTCACCATTTGAAATGAAATCCAAAGCATCTAACCAACATGAAAATGAGGAATATGTATTGAAAAATGACCTCAAGCAACTATATCATTCCTTAATCCTTTGTATCCAATTCCTAATCTCTTTCTCACTTTGACTGGTTTTTCTCACTATTTTCACTCTTTGCCAATTTAGCGATAGTTCAACTTGGGTAGGCAAATTAGTTGACACAGAAGACATAACTTGTATAATAAACACCATGGACATAAATAATGAGTCTTTACCTTCAACCTCCCCTTCAACCTCCATCCACTTGCATGCATTGACCTAGTCAACCTTGCCTGCAACATCAAATTCTTCATAAACAAGCATGTTTCGATACCTTTTACTCACTGTCTTGACACACCATTGCCACCTAGAGATGCCTGGAGGAGTCATATACCATATACAATCATAAAAATAGATTAAAAAAACCATTATAAGCACTTTCTAGAAAGATCTCTCTAATCAGGTCACTATAAGGGTTTTGAGAGGGTTTTAGACCAGTTTTCATCCTTAACGATTATTCATACAGATCGGTCCCTTAAACCACTTCCTAATGCTTGTAAAACCTTATTATGACCCTTTTCCATCCCTCCCAAAATTCTTATATTCTCATGAAACTATCACATGTTCCAATGAGCATCTAAAGTTTCTTCTCAAGCTCTCATATCTTCATTCCGCATGCGCAAGAGACCTACAAACATGTTTTCTTGCTTTCCCTTTCAACTCAAGACCTCAGGGTTGGTCAAAACCCTTTAAAAAACATATTACACCTAAATACATGCTCACCTATTCTCTATCACCTTGAAAACCCATCTTGACCCTTCATTAGGCCACACTATGTCTTTTATGCACACTACGCCTAAAACTGCCAATCATGCTTGGATCTTGAAAACACTTGGAAACCCTTTGCATTCTTCTTAAAAGATAATAAACAATTCATATACCTTCATACCATGCTCACACACTTTCAACCTTGTTCATTCAAGCTTATAAGCCACCAAACCTGATCATGAAGTCTCATCATATTCTCTAAGGTCTTAAGACAAGGTCTATGCCTAGATCTCCAATGAAGGACTTACCTCTTAGCTTAATTTGGGAGTCATGTAACTGACTCAACACCTCTATCTCATTATCTAACACTTCAATACACATATTCAAGATCATACATCTCTGTACCACCATCATCATGACTTTACAAGCCATGTCCATGCTCAAGGACTAGTCTATCAAATAGACTTACTATGTACCATACCTCTTTGAGACTTTCCTAATACTATAAATACATTATAATAATCATTCTAATGCCAAACCACCTTCTCATAGGCTTTTTATATCACAACATAGTTCCAAGACCTCATATAAAACTCAAGAATCTACTAGACTATGCTTGAGTCATCATGAATACTTACCATGTCTCTTCACAAGAGCACCTCTAGGACATCAATGGCCTTTGACTACCTTTGACATAAATTAAAAAATAAATGCCTCAAGTATAAAAATATTAACATACCTCAAAAATCTCCCCCTTTTTCATTGATGGAAAACATTCTACCACAATAGATTACTCTCATCTCTCCAAGCTGGTCTTTCTCCCAATCTAGTTTTTCTCCCCCTTTGACATTAACATCTCTAACATTACTACTGATCCTTGGATCTGACCATTCACATAGATATAAAGCTCCCCCTTTTTCCATGCACCACCTTAAGAAAGCTCCACATATCTTCAAACAAACTCCTCAAGTCATTAGGGCTTGACTCAGCTCATGGTACCTTCGACAGATCATCTCAACCAACTAGGTCTGCATATAACTTTATAAGCATTATTCTTGTAGGAATAATATGATTTCTTCATCTGAGCATAATATTCAATAGGTATATTGCATCATTATATCTTCTTTATGGTTAACAAGCCATCATGGCCTGAACAAGCTCATAACACCTTTCTTGCTGCATTCTGCCTACTAAGTCAACCAATCACAGTGAAGGACTATTGTTATCTTCTTCTTGTCACAAAAAAATAGTCATTTAATTCTTAAAACACCACAAAGACCTTGGAATAATTGATCAAATAGTCTCTACCTTTGATGGCATTGGTCTTGTAGACCAATCTTCAACTCTCACTTTACTAGTACTATATTTGCTTCTTAGACAACACTTTGAGCTCACACATGCATTAAAAGCATGATATCTTTAGTAGGAAACATTGCAACAGGTCCATATAACACTCCATTGATCTCATATAATTAAAAAAAAAAATATTTGTTTCTATCAATAACATTCTCATTAGGTTTAATGGACACAAGAAGTCTTAAAACCCTCATACTTTTTGTTCAATATGTCTTTGAACTAGATCATTACAACTGAGATCAAACTGGTCTTTTACAAGCATCAACAAGAGATTAAAGACCTCAAGTACATATTCAATCAATTTGATCATTCATCCAAAGTGACCAACAACTCCATACCATTAATCAAGTTACTCTTGTTTTTCAAAAATACAGATGTTAAGCATAGTCTTCTTTCAATGAGATTATCATACACATAGGCACACTTTCAAAACTTCTTCAATACATGGAACAAGACTTTAATGAGGTGACAACATCATTCAATGCTTAGAACACCAATTCAAGGTCAATAGAGAGGTTTTAACTCCACCTTAGTCCTACAGGGTTTTCTGAGTAACAACATAGTCAACAAACTTTGACTTTAATCCATAATAAATGCTCCTATATAGACTTTCAAATTTTCAAAACACTTTTAGGATATTCTATGGGAAGTTTACTTCAACTTTCTTTTTTACACCAACAAGTTTTGACCTCTTCCCTGGCTTCTACAAGCAAAGGAATGTTCTTAGGTTCATGCACAATCAGTTTGAATTTGAACTCCAACGGTTATAATTTTGAATCCTCAATGACTACTTCCTAAAGCATAAAATTGACTACCTCTAGCACATCATAGTATATAGGGTCATCTTTGAAAGCTCATAACTTGAGCTAGGAAGCACTTCAAGGCACAAAACTTCCATAGGATCTTATTGGGACATCAAACAACATCTTCATGAAACCTTTGACTAGAATTTGACTTTCTATGTACTGCAATAGATACACCAACATACTAACCTGGCCATACCTCCTTGACTTCCAATGATGGTTTGGCTCCTTTTAGCTAGAATAATGCATTTTGTTCACTCCAAGAGATCATGTGAAACACTAGAACCTTATCAAAGCACCTATTTTACCTTCACAACATCCTCTATCACCTCAAAGTCCTCCAAACATTCTTTTTCATCTAGCCACAACAAATATACTTCTTAAAGCTCTTGAAGCATCTCACACATACTCCCTAGGCATTCTTGTAGACCTAGAGGCTTCTTGTAGACTTCAATGCAAATATGTTCAACCCCCATATCAATACAAACAATAATATACCTTTATTCCACATGAAGACTCAAACATACCTCATATCACCAATAGGTCTCATCAACATGCCTCTATTATATCTATGACAGCTTCAAAGACTCAACTCAACTCCTTTAGCTTGCAAATCTCTGCTCACTTGTTTCTCCAAGATACCTGCACATACCTTTCCTTCAACAAATCTTCAATGTCCTTTTGTATATCAACTTAGGTTTGATCTTAGACTTGGATTCAACATAATCCTTCTTCTTCAATTTTTATAGTACCATCATGCAGACTTCTATGCAAACCTCAACCATGATCTTCACAAACTTAGCCATCTTGTGCTTCTAGGATCACCTTCAAGCTATCAAACCTCCTCCAAAGGACCTTCTCTGATACCAATTTTTTGAAGCACAACCACTGAGAGGGGGGGAAGGGGGGGGGTGAATCAATGTGCACACATTTCATTCAATTCCATTCATCATTCTTTAACCATTCAAACTAGCATAGAGATATATCAATGTGTAGAAGAGCAATCACATAAGCATGAAGCAAGATATCAACACATGAATACCAAATATATGTGGGAAACTCTCATGGGGGATAAAACCCACTATCTAACCACTTGGGCTACTATCTTATAAGCAATAAAACAACATTTATTGAGGCACCAACCCCACAAGGAACACCAACCCCTCACTAGTTAGGCACCAACCCAACTAGTCCTTTAGCAAGCTCTAACTTGCAAGGAGGATCTAACTACCTATTTGACTTAGCACCAACCCAACCACTTCAAGGACACTTCTGCAAGCTCCAACCTGCAAGGCAGATCCAACTCCTTGACCAAGCATCAAACCAGCCAAGACAAGTTTGATCACCTCAAGACACCTTGTGGTTCTCTCAATTGATGGTGACCTTTGCTTCAACTTTTCTATCTTATTTATCCTAAAATCCACTCTATGTCATACACCTGTAACACACTTCTCATGAATTTACTAATGGTCTCTCACCTCATTCAGTGCACTTCAACCTTTTACCCCTCTCAAACCGCCTTTTGGGCTTCCTCGCTCAACATGCCTCTTCTAGGCTCATTAGGTCCGCTGACCTTATCATCCACCTATAGAAGATTTGTTATATATTCATTATAATTTATTTCCTCTTCTGATGGTCCTCAATGACCTACTACTACTCCTTCAATGAGCCCTTTTCTTTTCTTATCTTTCCTTCATCTCAACTAGCTCAAATAGGCCAATTAGGCCTTGCTTTTATACCCATCACTTATTCTCACCCATATTGGTTGGCTAATAACCTTCCCTTAATTTGGTCACACTTTAAATAGGTACAAAAACATGTTTCACATAAGAAATAATCATTACACAAGTCTGTCATCATTCATAGGGACCAAAACCCAATTAGGCCTAAAGGAGACCTAATATAATTAGGTATGTCTTAAGAACACGTTATAACTCTTACCCCTTGTACCATCTTGAGTCTCTATCAACACTTGAAACACATCACATATGCCTCAAATATACCTCTTATATCATTCATATAGGTCCACACCACTTGTAAGTCAAATTCACCACTTGAATCATGTCATTAGGCCTACTCACCATTAGGCCTTCTCCCTGCTTGAAACTTTGTCTCACAAAAAAAAAGTATACAATAAATTTTCTCAAACAACCATATGATAAAATCATGTTAACATAGTATCCATGACCTCATGGTCACTATAAAATCCATTAGAAACATTCACTCAATCTCTAAGCACACAAAAACACTTTTGCAATAGGCTCACTCTATTCTACCAAAAACTGCCAAAACACAGTCAATAACTTTTGACTCTTAACAACTATACATGCACTTCTCATGAAGAAAACACATTCCCATGAACCTTTGAGACTTCTATAACATTATCATATTTAATATATACTTTAACTCTGATCAAAACACTCCAAACTCACCTCTGCAAGGTGACTACTCAAAATTGCATGTAGCTCTAAAAACACAATCATGTAGAGGTTTATCTTTAACATTTTCAATGTCACTTACATGAATTCTCCTTCACATTAATAGTTTCAATAATAATTCTATATCATTACCCAATGGATATATATCAATATCTAGTGTCAACTATTGGTCTTATAGACCAATTTGTTAAGCTACTCTCTCATAGTCCTCACACAGTCTGACAAGCCAATTTGGTTTTCATGTTTCAACCTCTCAAACTATATTTATATTTTATATCAAGCATGAAAAGATCATATACATTCCAAAAAACAACAATATATTCATTAGATGCATCAAATCTTGTCATAGGGATTCAAACACTTCACTTCACCTAGCACACCTGGACTAGTCATTTTGACTTAAGAACCAATCATGGTGATCATGACTCTTAACACATGTGGGGACACTTCCTTGAACTTCCAAATCATATGGATGATCCTCAAACAACCTTAGAACAAGTTCAAACACAAATTTATAGAGGTCAAATGACATATATGGAACACATAGATCAAACTCTAAAACTTACTCTTTCACTGTCCGTCTCCACTTAGACAAGCCATCTTGAGAGCATTGTTTTCACCATTTGAAATGAAATCCAAAAAATCTAACCAACATGAATAGTAAGAATAGGTCTTGAACAATGACCTCAAGTAACTAGATCCTTCCCTAATCCTCTACAACCAATTCCTAATCTCTTTCTCACTTTGACTATTTTTTCTCACTATTTTCACCCTTTGCCAGTTTAGTGATAGGTCAAATTGGGTGAGAAAATTAGTTGACACAGAAGATATAAATTTTCCAAAAAATACCATGGACATCAATAATGATTCTTGACATTCAACCTCCATCCAATAGCATGCATTGACCTAGTCAACCCTACTTGTAGCATCAAATTCTTTAGAAACAAGCATTTTCATGTAGCTTTTACTCACTATCTTGACACACCACTACCACCTAGAGATGCGTGGAGGAGTCTTCTACCACATCCAATCATCAAAATAGATTAACCAAACCATTCTAGGCACTTTCTAGCAAGATCTCTCCAATCGGTCACTATAAGGGTTTTGAGAGGGTTTTGGACCAGTTTCCATCCTTAACGATTGTTCATATAGCTCTATCTCTTGAACCGCTTCGTAATGCTTTGAAAACCTTCTTAGGACCCTTTTCCATCTCTCCCAAAAGGCTCATCTTCCCATACAACTATCACACATGCCAATGAGCATCTAAAGTTCCTTCTCGGTTTCTCATCTCTTCATTCTGCATGCACAAGGGACCTAGAGACGTATTTCTTGCTTTCCCTTTCAAATAAAGACCTCAAGCTTGGTCAACACCCTTGACACAACATATTACACCTCAATCCATGCTCACATGAGCTCTATCACCTTGAAAACTCATCTTGATCGTTTGTTAGGCCATACTATGTCTTTTATGCACAATAAGCCTAAAACTACCAATCATGCTTGGATCTTGAAAACACTTGGAAACCTTTTTCATTGTTCTTAAAACATCATACACATCATATACCTTCATACCATGCTCACACACTGTCAACATTTTTCATACAATCTTACAAACCACCAAACCTGATCATGAAGTCTCATCATATTATATAAGGTCTTAAGAAAAGGTTTATGCCTAGATCTCCAATGAAGGACTTACCTCTTAGCTTACTCTGAGAGTCATGTAAATGATTTATAACCTCTCTCTCATGCTCTGACATTCAATACACATATTCAAGCTCATACATTTTTGTACCATCATCATCATGCCTTTACAAGCCATGTCCATGCTCAAGGGCTAGTCTATCAAATAGACTTACCAGGTATTATACCTCTTTGAGACTTTTTTGATATTGTAGATACACTCTAAGACTCATTATCATGCCAAAACACCTTCTCAAAGGTTTTTTATATCACAACATAGTGCCAAGACTTCATATAAAATTCAAGAATCTACTAGACTATGCTTGAGTCATCATGAATACTTACCATGTCTCTTCACAATAGCACCTTTGGGACATCAATGACCTTTGACTACCTTTGACATCAATGACAACATTAATGTCTCAAGTACAACAATATGAACATACCTCAACAGATCCTTGGACTTTGTATATTATGTTAATTTTAGCAGTATTTCTTCATAACTATGAATATAACACTATAGGTTAAGTTGTGAAATATGATACTAGTTATGTTTAGTTAGTGAAAACTTAATACAATTTCAGAATGATTATATGATTTTTATTGTATGTTAGTACCTCTGAAATCATTTATCATATAGTATTGATTATTATGATCTGTTAGTATAAATTTGTGTTTCGTGGAACCTTGTGCACATTATAGAGATCGTCAAGTCGTGGAGACCTAAGGCAAGAGTGGTAAATTAAGAACGTAAGTTCTAAGCGATAGGAGTGTATCCTAATTAGCCTCACACTGACTCAATTTTTACTAAGTTTGGATCTGATAGATGGACTTGTTGAATCTATGATTTGACAGGCGGACTTGACAAATTCAGTCGTATGGCCATACGCATGTATACTATGGACAGGTATTCCATAATTTTGTATACATTAAAAATATAGTATTTCTAGTTCTTATTCATCGTCATATTTGTCAAGGGATTCGTAGAGCAGCGACAATATTGATATGTTATACTTATATGAAGCTACACAAAATAACGATAGTATTAACTTATACACTTCATTCTTGATAGGTTCCCTAAATACTTTTTCTTCAGAATGAGAAATACTCTCTAGATTAGAGAGATGTGCAGAGCAACTAGAAATTTTTTTGAAAATCTCCATGGGCAATTTGGTTTTGGATTTTGTGATGATCTCATGTGATTTTGAGGAAGTTAGTGAAACTTTCACCGAGATATTTATAGGCTGGTATTACCATAAAATTAATTTCATCATTGCACACAAACATAATAATGCACAATAATATCAATATATTCACATGATTTATCTCATCCTCCACATAAAATATAATAAGTGTCTAATAAATAGGCAAATGAGTTGGTTTCACAACTACTACTTGATGGTTGTGATCAACTCAAATATAGGTGGATTGCTTAAATAGGTGCACAACCAAATATTGTTTGTGCACACAAAGCTAAACAATCCAACAACTAGAACAAACTCACAATTAATCTTACCTCTGTGACTATGAATATGCTCACTCAAACACCCTCCATTAAGCATAGAATAGGGAATGAGAACAAAGGAAGCAAAGAGACTGAATGGGTCCCAACAACTAGCCCTGATTAGGCACTCATGTAAAAATGCATAGTGAAATACTAAGTGTCCCTATGATAACTATTCCATCTCACCAAAATACATGGATGTCAATTCGTTGTAACTGCCAAGTCAAATAAGAACTGGTACTCTATATAAGTCTCACTTGATAAAAAACACTGATAAAAAAATTGGGGAAAAAGTCGTTGTGGATTAAATGTGTCACCATAAGATACCCAAAATCCAATAAAATCACAGTAAAAGTGAAGAAGAGGACTTATCTTAAAGGCATCTCAATAAGCACGACTCAAAATCTCAACACAATGTTGTAATAAGTGCACTCGATGGAGCAAAGCCCATCAAACAAAAGTGCACTCAATCAACTGTCTCCAATAGAAAATGTGGTGTCAAGGATTGGCAAGGAGGACAACACCTGAAGCAGTATGTGCACACACCCACCTATAATTTTGAAATGGGTGGAATGAATCAAAATATATGTATGAGTGGGCTAATCCCACTACTCAAACACTGAAATGTTGACATTGGACTTCACTAGACTAGCTACTCTTCAGAAGAACAAGCTCCACCACAAATTTGAAGGAGATTATCAACATCAAAGATACATATACAAAATCTCTCAAAAATATGTCTCTAGTGATGATGGAATGATCATGAAACTGAATCAGAAAGTGCACATCATGGAACACACACATGAAGGAAAAAAACTCCATGACTCTTAGTGTGACTAAAAAATTGGTTCCATCCAACAAACAATATCACCAAGTGACGCAAGAAACTCCAGAATGTAGTCAATCTATAAAATATGCATCTATGAAATGAGAGATGCATGATCCAAAAATAAACCTACCTAAAACAGCTCATACAACCAAGGAGCATAAAAAAATAGGAGGAATAATGTGTGGTCAAAGACGCTGAGGGGTGGAGGAACCTCACTTGTAGAGTCCTCTCAAAGAATGATGTTGGCACTGCCAAAAATGATAAAAAAAATCCACCCCATATGAATGTGAACAGTGGATGAATATGTTTGCATATGAGTGGGTGCAAAGTCCACAACAGAAGAATGCGAGGTAACATCCAAAAAGGTGGCAGGATGACCAACGCTAACAACTATAGTCTCATGCTTCTCAAGCCTAAGTGAAGGTGCAGTAAGCTCATATATATCTCAATATCCTCACAAAGAGAAGAGCAAACAAAAGATGGAACTCTATCACCAAATGATCCTAGTGAAACATTTGCGTCATAAACAATGCCATGATAATCAAGCCACTTAACAGGCTAAATAAGGTTAGCAATGCCTTGTATATGCTTCCCAATACCCACAAGTCTAGTAGTATGACCCATGGAATGAAGCATGAGAGAGCCAAAGGCATTGGTATACCTCTCAAAAGAGGCAGGCAAATAAGCAGATGCATCAAGGATGACTAGAATGTGCACCAACAGAAAGCACAGAAGCAATAGCTACAACAATAGGATCAACATGAACAATGGGTTGCTCAGGATATGTTAGGTCATATTGTAAAAGTGCATCAAGTGGATGTGTCTCATATTCATAATTACATGATGGACTAGAAACAAGGCCTTAAATGTCCAACATATCAGTCTGAGGTTGCATGTTATCAATTTTATTTTTCAAAGAGTGAATGAGAATGTCCTTGTTGTGAATGAGTGAGCATAGAAAGGAGTTCTGCTTCAAAAATATCATATTCTCTTCCTGAAGTGATAGAGAAGAATCCTTTTTAAAAGGCACAATAAGAGCAACAATCACAATATCAAAATGTGCGTCAGTATGATTAGTAGAAGGAGGTGTAGGTTCCTCTTATGAGTCATCAATAAAACATGGTGTAAGTGCATCATCCCCGCAAGATGAAACTTCATTAATAAATGAAGAATAAGGAAGTGGAATAGGTGGAGATGAGATCTCAAAAAATTAAGAAGGCCTAGAAGACTCATTTACCTAGAACAATGTTGTAAAATTGTCTCAAACTTCCTTTCGTGACATGACATTTGTCTTGTAGAAGTGCAAGTTGTTAGAAACATTGAGACTTATCAAGTCAAAACTCTCTTTTTGTATGCATGCAATCCAAGACTTATCTTCTTCTAAAGTAAATGCAGGAGCATCATTATGAACGATGCACCACAAACGTTTACACTACAAAACTATCTTCATTTGTGTTTTCCATGTGTTGTGATTTGAGGTGGCGAGGGGCTCGTGCAATCGAGACTCCATTGTTAAATGAAATTCTGATTGTACCATATATCCAAGTGCACAACTGAGGTAGGAATAAACCTCACAAAAAGGACACTCAAGATAATAGATTCCTCAAATAGAATGGACGTTGGGTTCTCCTGATAATGTGTCTGCGATCTTACAACAATGTGTGGTGACACAAGTGACATACCCAAAATGGACATCGAGCTCTGCAAAAAATGTGTCCATGTACAAATGTGGTGGCAAGTTTTACAATAAGAGAGATGCAAGAAAAATATATCGTAAAGAAGATCTTAATGCAACAAAAGAGGCCCCACTTGGGATATAAGATGGCCCCCAACATTACAAAATCCCATGTACAAGATTAATATGCATGTTTGGAAAAAAATACCCCTTTCCGAGTTTACAATTAAGAAATTTCCACCTTACAAAAAAAATTCTCCTCTTGTTAGTTCTCCCTTTAAAAATTTTACCACTTATTTTGTTTTTAACCTTATTATATAAAAACAAGATTACCCCATTTGAAAAGTTATACCACCACTTGTTTAAAAAGCCACCTTCAACTTAGTGGGGTTTGACCCCTTAACTTTTGAGTGATTAAGGGTTTTACCAACCAAAAAAAAAACGTAAGCTACTAATGCTTTCAATAAACCATATCCACTAATATGGTATTTAACATATAGAAACCACGCTTTAATTTTGAATAAAACACAAAACACACCTTTTTAAAAAAAAAGTGGTGGTCAGAGTGGCAGTTTGGAGTCTGATGGTTAGAAGAATGTTGGAGTGACAAGCAAGCTTAGCTATTTAGTGACCTTTGAGTTCGGAAGTTCTTTTGACAGTGTTGAATTACCCATGAAATTTACCATAACCGTCAGTTGGGAGGAGACCGACTCTGAGTCAAACTTGTTGTGACCGTCAGTTGGGAGCCATGTTGTTGCATACAATGTTATATTGAATGCCAAGGTGGAGAATAAAAATTCTCAACGCATTATAATCATTGAACATTAATATCAATAAAAAAACTATGTTGGAACATGGTGCCAACTCACTATGTGGTCGATAGATCAATGTAATGTTGGAGTTAGGTAAAATAGTCGACCGATGGTGGGGCCATGCAAGCTCGAGTTTACCATTTAGCTTTGTTGAGTCACTGGTGAAGGGAGTAAAGCACATTGGTGGCGATGGAAACTTGGAGACTCCAACCGCATTATAATCATTGAATGTTAATATCAAAAAAAAACTATGTTGGAACTTGGTACCAACACACTGTGGTCGACGTATCAATGCAATGTTGGAGTTAAGTGAAATGGTTGACTGATAGTGGGGTCATGCAAGCTCGGGTTTACCATTTAGCTTTGTTGAGTCATTATTGAAGGGAGCAAAGCACGTCGGTGGCAATGGAAACTTGCAGACCCGCGGTTGGAGTGGAGATTGTTTGAATGGCCAATTGTGAAGATGATGGAAGGTGGTTTTGAATATGTTGAGCAATGATTATCGATGAAGTGGACAGTGGAGCAATAGGTCATACTCTGCATATATTTCAATGACTAATAATCAAATTATTCAAAATACTACAACATACTGATATTTAGCGAAATCTCCAATCTCCATACAAGTCCAACATAAAACATCCAATCTCAAAGTTGTATGTTTTATGTCAAATGCACATCACTCTCCAATGATATACATAAAGTTGTCTAATTTCATATCTCAATAATAAACATAAATATGTCCCTAATTAAATTCATAAAGTAAAAAGTATAGCCAAACTAATCACAATCCAATGCAACATGAGAAAATAAACGATTGTACGACCAACAAATAGTGGTACAACTAGCCCCACATAAAACTATGCGACCTTACCAAAGACATTATTTTTTGAAAAGATTAAATATGATCAAATCAATGGGAGAGTCATGGCTGAGAAATGGTTGCAAAAGGTGGATTTGATACCATATCGGAGAATCAAATGCTTCTCAAGCAACCACAAGATCACACCTGCATACAATTACCACAAAATTAATTCCATCATTACACACAAATAAAACAATGCACATAGTCTCAATGTATTCACATAATCTGTCTCATGAACTATTGATTCAAGAAAATGCAGCCCATCTAGCATGAGGAAAGTACTTTCCCTTAGAGGGCAACAATTTTTCCATGCCGTAAAATCATATGGTGAAGATTTGTGCATGTTGCATGCTCTTATTCCACCAACATGGATTTTAATTATATATTGAGCTTTAAGCTCGATAGGAATGATCTCCTTTTGATTTTAGAATTTTTAGGATTCCCTATGAGTTTCCATTGTGACTCATAGTCTTAGTTTTTTTTTTCTCTATTTTAATATTTATTTATTTTAAAATTAAATGCAACTCTTTATAAATGAGGCACTTGATAAAGATTTTGTGGTTATTTTCTTGTCTTTGGTCTAACTTATGTGTGGATGATTAACTCTATTTACTGAAATAAAAAATTTCTACCTATTGTAGTTAACAATTGTTGTGTTTCTTTTTTTTAAAATAAGCATTAAATCATATACTTTACCATTTTAATGCATCACCCTCTTTCATTCAAGCACTTAAAATAATTTTTATCCCTCTTTTCCCAACCAAAAAAATTGATAACATTAGAATATAAGTGCTAACCTTGTTTGGAAGTTGTCTCTATGTAAGAACTTCTAAAGTTTTCCATTGTAACGTTTAAATTGTGGATATATTATTGATTATATAAAAGTTAGACAAGTAAAACGTCAACATATAGTAAATACAACTGTGATAGCAATTGAATGGTAAACCAAATTATCATAAGGAAATCAAAAAATAAACAAATTTATAACAAAAAAAAATCATAAAGTAAATCAAATTATAATTAAAAATAATAATAGAAAGATACGAACCAATCTAATACACGTAACTTAAAATATAGGGGGAGAGCAAGCGATAGCACCTTGAACCTATTCATGACGATTGTGCAGGAAGAGAGCTGAGAATGCAGGGAATTTAAATCTCTGGCCCGCTCTAATGGTCGCTTGCAAGATCTCACTGGTCTGAGCGCGTCTCGCGTTGGATCCGAATGGGATGATGGCTCAGACGGGTGATAAGATGAGACAAGGCAACAGGCAGATAAAATTGTTGCAGAAGACAGACCTTGTGGCAGAAGATAAAATTGCGGAGGAATTTTGTCTCTTAAGACTCCTGACATGGGGGATGTGGAGCCTCCCAGTTCTGCGGGTAAGGGCAAACCTTCTCTCTTCTCCTAGCCCTCCCAGGGCTCCGCGCCTGCGTTGCTGTCAACTGTTAATCAGCCATCTCACAGTCTCCGGATCTTTCTCGCCCAACCAAGATGCTCCTTTGCGCAAGCAGTTGATCAAGCAAACTAGTGTTTCTAACGAGACTTTGCCCGGCGGTCTCGCCTTTCTACTCCGTCCGTCCAACGAATCTGCTAACCGCCTTCATGTTGTTTCCTCTGCCAAGAAGCTGGATCAAAGATGGCTCTACTCTGACTGCGTCAATGCGGGGAACCCATTCCATGCTTGTACGGATTTCTGTAAGGCAAGGCTACCATCTAGTTCTGACAGTCTCTCACCCCACTTGGTGCATGTTGAATCTAG
This sequence comes from Torreya grandis, assembly GCA_037957365.1. Classification (NCBI taxonomy): domain Eukaryota; kingdom Viridiplantae; phylum Streptophyta; class Pinopsida; order Cupressales; family Taxaceae; genus Torreya; species Torreya grandis. Next base: position 3,383,509 of record JARHVA010000365.1, on the reverse strand, counting down.
TGTTAAGGATCCTCCCCCCTGTTTTGTGCTCTGACTCCCAGTCTTTCTTACTGGGTGAAATTCCAGTCTCTTTTTCTAATAACATCCTGGAGGTGGACTTTTCTGATCTGTCCATTCAAGACGTGGCCATGGATGTAGGTTGCACGAGCTTATTCGGCAAATGTGTGGGCTCTTCAATCACACATTCTGACCTTGTTAAGTGCGTTGCTTCAGTGTGGTGTTCCTTGGATTCCCCCTCCATCAACCTGCTCAGTCATGGTGTTTTCCAAGTCATTTTCCGTTGCGTTGTTGATCGGGATTTGGTGTGGATGATGGGCCCATGGTTCTCTGGCAGATTTGGGATCTATCTTTACCTCTGATCCCCCTTTGTCGACCAAAAAAGGAATTGATTTTTGCAGCTCCCCTTAGAATTAGATTGTACAATATTCCACCTATTTTGAGAAATGAGGAGCACATCAGAATGTTGGTTAACAGGTGGGTTCTTTCATGAGGATGGATGATAACTTTGTGGGACAAAGGTTCGTGAGAGCTTATGCAATTGTGGATCTTTCCAAGCCTCTTTGCCACTCGGTCAAGCTTTGTTCCATTCATGGTTCGTGGGCTCAGTTCATCAACTTTGAAGGGCTTCCTTTCAGATGTTTCTGCTGCAATCACATTAGGCACTGCATTGTTAGGTGTTCTTTAAAGAATCATCATTCAGGACTAGTATGGAGGAAAAAACAAAGAGCCTTGGATCAAGATTTTCTCCAACACAACCATGTCATCTTCTACCATCTTCCCAGGGTGCTTCCTTTGTTGTCTAAGGATGCCTCCCTTTTCAATGTGGATCCTCCAAGGGTGGAGCCCACCCCTGATGTAGAGCCTATTCCGTCCCCTTTCCCCGTTGTTGAAGCTCAAAGCTCCTCTTGACTCAACAACAAAAAAGAAATGCAAAAGAACGAAGGTGGAAAGACTCGGATTGCATGTTGTTGAATTGATTAAGGATGGATCTCAATGGACTATGGGATGTATTCTCTCATGTCGGGGAAGAAGAGGCCCAACTAAGGGTTAACAGAGTACCTCTTCCCCATTTGTTTGGTTCCAGCGGCCTTGTGCTGAGTATGGGTGTTGATCCTTCTCTTTAGTGATTCTTCTAGCTGTGTTTTGCCCATCTTTTGGCAGACCTCTGGCGAAAGATTGCTTCGCTTGCAGATGGTTGTCAGTTTTTTACCATCATTTGAATTTGTTGTTTTCCTCAATGGCTTTGATGCTTCCATGCTTTTTTTTTTTTGTTTTGTATAATTTTATTTGGGTCAGGGGTTGATATACTTAATTATGTATCAGGTTGGAGGAATGCATCGAAACCTTTTTTTCATTTTACCAAATTAAAAAATACATATAAATTAAATGCAAAATCCATTACAAAACACCTTAAAAGATTTATAGATAAAATAATTTATCTTAATAAGAATATAATACAAAGCTAAACAATTGCTAAAACATCTTCAACCATATTTAAATCTCAAGTTTTAATTTTGAAATTTATTTTCCCCTCTTTTATTGTTGTCAATAGCGTTACTTAATTACCATATATAAACCAAAAAACATACTTATTGTACAATGAAGTGGATTCGGCTTATTGCCGGGTTAAGCCCCCACGTACTAGTCATTTGAAACGCCACCAGGAAAAACAAATACTTCGTGTTCAATGAAGTGGATTCACCTTATTAAAACGAAAATTGACCCTTCCCATGGTCTTGTTTACTTCCAACAATATTCCGCCTTGATTTATACCCATCGACTTGAAGCATTTATGAAAGGGGATAGTTGTTTGGTTTGCTTTAGCTGTCCTGCAAATCATACCTTAAAGTCACAGATTTGCTACAGGAATGTCAGTGGTCTATTGTATTCAATGAAATCAGATACTGATTGAAATATCATTTTGGAGAGGTTCATCACAGGAAAGTTTGAACAATGTTTTGCCATTTGAACAGTGTTTTGCCATTTAATTATTGATGCATACCCATACAACTTTGATTTTGTTGCAAAATCGTTACAGTATAAATTTAATTATGAGAATTAAAAACGCCACCAAAAAATGTAGCCTGCTTCTATAAAGAACTCAGAATCATTGTTGTCAATAAGATGATACTGACCCTGTTATTCTCCATCTTTACTAACTGACACAGTCTATTCTCCATCTTTACAGATATTAATTAGAGAGTACTTACACCTCTAATTATCAGTAGAAGATTCCACATTAAAAAATAATTATGAATTTTATAAAACTAATTGGGCAGCCCTCATATTAATTAATGTTTCTAAAACAAAACTACTTTATTACAGTTCTGGTCCCATACACTGGTCTCGTAAACGCTATTAAAATCTTTCCTTCCTTCGTTCATTCACAGGTCCTCGTCCTCGATTGAGTATAAATATCAATGTAGGAATGAAAGCAACTTAGAGCTCTTTCTTTAAAATAAAATGGAATTACAGCAACTGCCCGTCCATATATACGCCTATAATGGCTGCCATGTAACAGTTAGATGCGTGAAATATCACGACCAAACACAAACGTTGTAGCCCAGTTGAGTGCCACGTAGAATCTATTCCTCCAGCTTATGACACGTGTCAGGTAAGCGGATCTCCACACTAACCAGCTCACAAAACCGGCCATGGATAAACCTTTTGCCTCCTGAGCATTCAAAAAAGTAAAACTGTTCAACTCTTGACGCATTTTGAATTTTTAACATTGATTTGGGAATATATGGAAATGGAAGCTTGTTCACCTTGCTCTGTCGAAGGTCAACTAATGCCTTATAGCTTCCAACCGTTGCCATGCTTCCCAAGTGCTTGTAAACAAATGGTTTTCCCAGAAGTATGTCTTTTGCGTCGCCTGCATGTCCACCGCCTGCTTTGCCAATTCGATTCAAATGACTTGCCAGATATTTTCCTTGCCTCTCTGCAACCTGTTAAAAGTGCAGAGTTGAAATGGATATGTTATTCCAAACAAAAGTGCAGAATTGAAATGAATATGATCCCTTTAGGAATGTATTCCGATCCGGCTAAATTAATAATCCCCGTACATTCCCAACTGCAAGAAAACATTTCGAAAAAGGTTTGTCCAGGCACTACGCTAATCTCAAGGCTGGGGCACTGCACATAGAATAGCATACAGTATTTACAAAATGTCTGAGAGAAAGGGATTTAAATTGAGCAGATGAGACTTAAGGCTCAAACGCTAACCTGCTCATATATTAAGACAGCTCAAGTTTAAGACTTGGCTGCGGAGAAGTTCTGCAGTAGGGGTTATGGACTGGTTGCAAGAGGTCAGGTGATCTCAGAGACCCGGGGATTACACCTGATTATGGAAGGAATCGGCCCATCCGATACTTAATTTCAGGCTGAATCACCTTAAGACTGCGCGAGCAGTTATAAAAGCTTAGTCCGGGGAGCGTAGTGTCAGAGACAGAAAGCAAGCTTTAAGACAAAGATGAAAACTAGGATCACTAAGGAAGCCATAGTGAGCCCATGCATGTCGAGGTCAAAGAAGCATTGTTGCCAACTTCAATGATGAAGCGGGACGCAAGTAAAATGATCCAAGATTTCTGGGTTTCACTTCAATCAATGGCAACCCATTGTTATATACAAATCTACTTTCTCATTTTTTCCCAGATTAGACACGTGGGAGATCCACAAATTTGATGGTACTGTGGAACTGTCTTCAATCTTGAGAATAAGAATTTTATTTTATTAACAAATATCAAATTCTCGACTCGAATCAAGGGCAAGGATAGGATGATTATATATTTTGATACGGCGTCTCTTATTGCATTTCCAGCCATGCACAATGTGTGATACAAAGCAACTACAGAGATTTTAGTAAATCGCATTTATCACTACACTCTTATTTTAACTTTGTGAACTCCACCCAGAAAAATGGCAACAAATACAAAATGCTACTGATGCAGGGACTAGAGCGCTTCGGCACTATTAACATTTTCTATACCATGCCCCAAAAAACCCTTTGCACCATGTATAGGAAGATTAAAATCGTAGTGTGTTTAAAAGCTAAGTTATTGGTTCATTTTCAGTTCGGGTTCGAAGAATAGGGTTCATCAGTACAATGATTATTTTATGTTTGCTGGTACAACGGTTTTTTTACCTTGGCTTCAGCCATATAAAAAATAAAAAATATTGAAATTCTGGTTTATTAAATAAAAAATTAGTGACATTGTCTTTAATCACATAATATACATATTAATATAAAAAATGAAATATGAAATTATCAATGTGGTGAACCATTTGCAGTCTAGCATAGAATTTTTGGGTATTATTTTTTATTTTAGTCATAAATAAATAATAATAATATTATAATACCCATTTCATTAAGTTGTTGAAAGCGCAAGGAATCAATATGGTGGATATTGTTCGTAAGTATTGTTCATGTTTGCAAGTACTGTTCACTAATTTCCTATTAATTATTTAAGTAATTGTTTTTGGAGAAAATTTTTAAAAATTTTGCATTTTTACCTTTTTTATTGTTTTTGACTATTGGGTTCGCCTAGGGTTAGACTTGGGGCACCCGGGTTTCCCGGGTTCCTTTGCCAGTGGAATCCAAGTGACCCTGAGTGCCCCAAGACAAAACTTAGGCAAATTTGGACATGCACTAGACCGGAACTAGGACCCAATGTGAACCAAACACTGGTTCTTTTGTAAAAAGCGACGAACCAATAACGTAGTTTAAAAGAGAAATACTTGTGGGAAAAAAATTGTGTAAATTAATTGAATCGCCAATGTCTTGGATCACTCTGTGATCCATCATCAGCATGAAGTTGTGATGTGATTATTGACGTAGAGCTCAGTGATCCATCATCAACAAGGAGTTGTGAAGTAATTATAGATGTAGAGCTCCTTGTGTAGATAAATTTTAACATAATACAAAGGTGTAGCATTGAGATTTAATTATTTGATTAATTTTTAAAAATTATTATAGACCAATCGTTAACAAGTGGCAAACTAGTCATTGGGCTACCAATCGTTAATAAATGGCAAAATAGTCGTTGGGCCAATTATTTAAAGAATTACTTGTTAGAGGTTAGTTGAACCCTTATTAATTTCATCATGTCTAAAAATAAAAAATAATTAACTAAATTAATTCATTCATCATACATTATGCATTTCCTAGGGAGTAGAAATATCTTTTAGCGTGAGAACTATTGATTTTCAAGCTTGACTAAAATCTCAACCATTATCCCTATAAAAATTGTTGAAATGTTTTTCGATTTCAATAGCTTCCGTCAACTACTACTTGTAGAAGTGGTCTTCATACACAATGATTTTCACACTTTCAATACATATATGTTACTTGGAACCAAAATTATTAAATTCAGTGTATTGCATTAAATATTCTTGTGGGAGATCATACATAAGCAAGATAGGAATATTTATTCAAAAAACTATCAAACATTGCAGTGTTGAAATTAGACTAGAAAAAGTAGAGAAAATGGATTTGGTTGAACATTTTATTGATTCCAAATACTATATATGCATTGAGAGTGTGAAGATCATTGTCATGGAAGACTACTTCTATTAGAGGAAGTTGAATGAAACAATTGAAATCGAAAAACATCCCAACAATCTTAATTGGAAAAATCATTCATATCTTAATCAAACTTGGTAACCAATAATTCCCCAACTAAAACATCATTCCGGTCCTTAATAAATGCATTACATATGATACATAAGTTAATTGAATTAATTCTGTTTTAGACGTGATAAAATTATTAAGAATTCAACAAGCTTCCAATGCCTAATTCCCTTAAATACTTAGCCAACAACTAGTTTTTCACTTAACTTTTAGGTCTATAATTTTTTTTTAAATAATTAATTAAAATTTAATGCTTTCTTAGAGATGACACATTTGTATTATGTTAAGAGCTATCTATATAAGGAGCTGTACATCTAGCTATCTATATAAAGAGCTTTACATCTGTAATCCCATCACAAACTCCTCTTGATGATAGATCGCAAAGTGTGATCCGAAACTTCAATGATGTAATAAAGGTTTTTCCCATAAGTATTACTCTATTATTTTCATGGACTGCGGAAGCCGGAAGTCTCTTATACTGTGTTTGTTTATAGATACTTAAGTTTCCTGTTTTCAGTACAGAAGCAAAAACAAAGGAGAAATAAGGCCTCTTAGGGATCTGCATTGTAGGCTTTGTTATAAATGGATCCCTCTCGAGTCTCCATTTTAGAGTTAGTCAATGTGATAATCACTCAACCTTACCTGGGCCAAAGCTGGGAGAGTGGGCCTGTTGGTACTTTCAAGAAAACCACAGCAATCCCCTACAGCATAAACGTCTTCTGCTGAAGGAACACGTAACCAGTCATCAACCCCAACCCTGTGTCAGAAAGCATGTCATTCACAACGAGATGAGTAAAATTAGCCATGGAGAAAACTTATAAAATAGTTGACGCTATTTAGCAACACAGAAAAACAAACCTCTTTTTTGGTCAACATAATGAAAGCTATTACACTTATTTTTCAAAAGATTGTTCCTATTGCTGATTTTAGCAAAATTAAGAGCAACTGGAATCAGAAACCATTTTATTAAGACAAGAAAATACCTTCCTCCTAATGACTTTGGAATTTTCAATGAACTTATAAAAGAAGAAGGTCCAACGCCTGTAGACCAGACTAGCAGACCATAAGGAACTTCAGTGCCGTCATTTAGAACAATCTTCTGAGATTGGACATCTTTGACAACACCCTGAACAAGCTGAACCCCAGACTGCATAAGATCAGAAAGTGTCAAGAAATAACATTCCACGAAGATTTCAGAAATATAATAGAAAAATATATAGGGTTTCTACCATTATTCAACATGAACATAGAGGCGGCTCATTCTATGTTCAACATAAATATAGACTGCAAATGTATTGTAATTTCATGTATTGGAATCGAAGTTTCTTAGTTCAAAGTATCCATACCAGAGATCTTTTACAAACTATTGCTGTGATATGACAATCAATATTCAACTTCACTATGTTTACATAATCAAGCCAGCAAACCATTACAGAAATACACCCCATAATCATTAGGATTTACATTCAAGCATCTCAGAAACAATATTTCTTATCTATCACAAGATATTATCAAGAAAAAGAATTTATTGAGTTTGTGCTCATCCTTTTCATGCCAACTTTCTGATCACATAAGCATGCTGATTGTAACTTTCTCATACCTTAGGGAACGTTTTCTTTTCTTTACTTAGTAAATTCCCCTTATGGGGTAACATTCAGCTGTTTTTTTAATTAGTAAATTCCCCTTATGATTAATTTTCGGCTTAGTTGCCACAACCAAGGGGTATTTCTTCCATCAAATTCACCCGCAACTTCCGCTTGGGGTATGCCACACCTAGCAAGTTGGATGCAATATGTTACCCGATCTCTATACTTTATCATATCTCCTGGGGATTTGAACTTTGGGGCTTCGATTTGGAAGTCCGAATCATTTTATTACTCGAGTTCAACCCATTTGACATTCTTTTGGGAATATTACCACCATTGTTTCTATGCAATTTATCTGTTAATATAAACTCTCGGATGCTTATACCTAGCAATGCTCATGATATTGTTTAGAAAATAATCCCTTTATCTTGGATCCAGCTTTATTTTAAGACTAGAAACCGAGAAAATATCAAATTAAAAAAAACATGTACATTATTTAGCTACCCAAAACAAAAATCTACCATGAGAAATAATGTCTTAGCCTGCTTGGATGAAAGATATCAGGCAATACATTATAGTATATGTGAAGCGGGTCCATTCTTCAGTGGGAATCTTTAGCTATTTTGACTGCATGATTAACAGAAATTAGAGGTCTGAAATCTATGTTCAAAGAGAGACTTGCTTAAGATGATGCAAAACAAACCAATACAGCAGGCTTGGTTGCTAGTTGCGAAGGTACGGAGAATAATATATTCTTCCTTCTTAAGCTCTGAACATCATTGGCTTGAATAATTCCTGGAGAAAATTAGAAACATAACTGAAGCCATATGCAATATAGTTATGAGTGCTCAAATCTTACAGTATTAAGTAAAACCATCTCATTGCCATCGACAATCTGGCTACAAAAATCTCTATGAAACAGAATCGTAATGTGCATAGAGAATAAAAAATGAGACTAGTAGATACTAAATGGTTATTTGCAAATACTTGTGGACGATAAGCTAGTAAAGTGACCTCAATGCCAGATTAGAAGGGCATACACTGCAGAATTATAAATCCTACCTACAGAAACTTCTTACCAATGTAAAAAGTATTACAAAAATATTGAAACAGAACAATGTTTAAATGCATATATGGATAAAATGCTCCAACCAATAAAATATTCTTCTTAAATAGGCCTTCTTACCTTGGTTAAATGTTTAATAGCGTATTGCCTTAGGCGCACATCAAAAGAAGATAAGATTTCATTTGCCTGTTCATACAAAACTAAAAGTGTCAGCATTTATCTTATCTTTATTGGTTTATAACAATTGCTCTCTCATGCAAGACCAAAAATCCAGTGAAAAGTAAAAAACTTTCACAGATGTGAATAATTAATTGTCTTTCTCATCATTACCTCTGAATCTCAACAAAAACTATGGATTGTATAAGAATATGACAATTGAATAAGAATTCTATCAAGCTTTTGTAAGGGCTTAGGCTACCATACAAAAACTCGAGCATAATTAGCAGGAGTAATTCTAGGCCTTAAAATTGCAATGTTACAAGAATACGCAAAAATATGAACTTCTGGGTATCCCAAGGCGATTATAAGCCACTTGATAAAGAACGTAAATAAGCCTAAGATAAATTGAACAGTGGGGACAAAGATAGAAAAAAAAAGATCGTGAGAAGGAACTAATGTGATTTAAGGAGAGATTGTAAGGGTATTCAATCAGAATATGGCATGGAGACATTAAGAATTAGGTGTGGGTGGAACACAAGGCCATCAAATTGTACTTTAAATTGCTTATTAAGAGTGATGGGGGAAAAAGGTTGGGTAAATAAATAGATCATCATATGAGAATGGATTGGTTATTAAGAAGCAAAAAGAGCCTTGAAAGAAGTGATCTAGTAAGTTTGTCCTAGTAAGTCATCACTACTTGATTTCTTTTCATGTCTTCTCTAGTTCTAGTACACAAATATTGCAGGTGATTTTATAAAAAGGTGTCTGGAAGAGTATCCATTATTTTTAAACGGGGGGCGAGGGGGGGGTGACGGCGGGCGGGGAGGTGGTGGGGAACATGATTCTCTATGGCCAGGGAAAGGGTAGCATGAACTTCTTTTAAAACAGTATCAAGTCTACTGGAGTTCCTAGATTGGATATCCAAGACCCCAAGAATTAAGATGAGAGCTGATGTCCTGAGATCTCAGAGAGCTGATACCTTTTCTAAATTGTCGTCAGAAAAAGCAAGATATGCAGGGCTAAATATTTATGCCCACAGAACCTGAAAGTTCTATATGGCTGAATACCTATGACCCAGAGGGCATGTCTGCATCCTTGGCATCATCTGCTCTCGTTGAATTTATTGGGATCTGATGACTCAAAAGTTCAAATAATTCTGAACATCTGAGTTTGAGAAGTCACATAACATTGACAATTTGGAGTACACTGATCTTTGCGGATTCTTTTTCAATTGTGTGGGTGGGAGTTTTCAGAAAGAGGAGAGTTTTGCTCAGGAACCCAATTTTCTGGAGTCTGGAGATTCGACACCTTATCAAAATTATCAAGTAAAAAAAACAAAGATATGCAGTGATAGAAAATTTGAATTATAGATCTGAAAAGCAAAAGTGAGTTGCCTATAAGAGTCTGAGAAGCATTGTTTAATTCCAAGCAACCTATGGAAACCCAAAGGGTCAAAGAATCAAAATAAATCTGAACCAATTGCACCAAAAGGCTTAATCATTAAAAATTACAGTATTACCTACCAGAATCCAATCGGAGTGCCGATGCCAGAGTTATTGTTGGGAACCCATAATGCAGTGGTGGCCATCAGAATGAATAAATAAATAGCTCCAGATACTATAAACTAATAAGTAAATTGAGAATAATATTTGAACATGATGGAAAAAAGAGACGGTCACAATTAAAGGATGGGGGAAAATTTCACAATTCTTAAGGAGTTTTCAGCAAAAATAGGGTTTCTTCTAAGGTTCACATTTATATTTTTAAATATGAAAAATGGAAGAAAATGAAGCAGATAGGCATACAACAAATAGGGAAGATGAGGATGGTCAGGCCTATTAGGATGTTCCAGGCTGTTATATTGTTTAAAAAAAATCTCCCAATAAACAAGAAGTATTCAGCTCAATCACAGACCATTAAATGTTCTAACAAGTCTCAAGTCTAAAACAGAATCAAGATTTCTAATTGATACCCAGGAATATATTTGAATACACACAACAGCATTGATATACTAGTGAAATCCTCAAAACATATGCTTTACTGATACTAGATAGCAATTTAGATGAAAAATAAATTCAGTATGGGTGCTGCACTGGGCCGGTTAATCAATCTCTCACAAAGTACTTGCAACAAGATATTCCCCAAAGCATACCCTAGCATAAGTCTTAGTGAAATATTTAAAACTATCATTTCTATTTTATCCATTTGTATTTTGCATGTGGGGAAAATATTTTTACATGAAAACAAGCAACTTAACATGCATAGACAAACCCTACTTAAAATCTAAGTCACAACGTTTGAGTTCAAATTCATGTTCAACAAGGATAAAGTTTGTTCAAGTTTGAAAATGGATAAAATTTAAAACAACGTTTTTGAGTTTGAACAAAAGAATTTTTTTATCATTTTTATTTTCTAAAAAAAAATGCATAAATATGGCAGAGGGACAGAGTGAAGAGAGCTTTCTGTCCTCTGCATTCAGTCATGTATATATACACACATATTTATAAAATATGGCAAAAGCATGTAAACAATTCCTATGTAAAAATAATGAATAAAGTTCGAGCTCGGGTGTGACAAGGATAAAGTTCGGCAAACTTCAAATTTTTTTGATAAAGTTCAGCGTACCTTTTGACATTGCTTAAAATTATGACTTTCCTAAGCTGGGAATGCAGGTTCTTTGACTCTTGGGGCAAAGGCAAAGATGTAATCTTTTCTAACCTTTATAGGGTGAGATTTTCCATGTAACTCCATTGTTTAACTGATGTACTTTTCATGTTCTTTGATGTAATATAAGATGCATTTCTTCCTATACATACACAAAACAAAAACCAAAAAATACAAACTTTTATTCTATAGATCTTTTACCTTTATATTCCTGGGATTCTCTCTCTAAGACCGGTATACAACCTTTAATGCCTCTTAAACCCTTTGATTACCCTTCCAACTCAACATTGGACTTTCTTAACTCACTGATCTAGGAGGATCTGGGGTAGTGATTATCTTGTGGTATAACAACAATACTCCATGCCGCATGTTGTCTTCACCATAAACTTCAGGACCTTCCCAAGCACATGTGGTCAAACTGTGAAGGCCTAACTCCTCTTATTCCATGCCGCACAACTTCGATAGTTTCAGTGTTGTTTTGCACAATTGTTCAGTAGAGTTTCTAAAAAATGACAAAATAAAGGATATGAACCATCAAAGGCCAAGGGGTTGCATTTCTTGCAATGGCTCAACCATCTTGTCATCTTCCACACTTGTATATTAATGTAATCTATTCATTTGAGTACACAAGCATGGGTACCAGATAGATGAAATACATAGAAATCATGCAACATGCATTCAACCTCTAAAATAATGAGTACGAAATAGATGAAGTAGATAGAATCTTGCATCATTATTCCAACCTATTAGTTCAATGTGCAGAAATTTGAACAATACAATCTTACAATTACAATTCTAGCAAGGTGTTATATCATTCTTGTATTCTTTTTGTCTGACCACTCTAAATATATTTATGCACTATCATTCTCATTCGCTTTCATTCATAACATGTTTCAATCTGTTTGAGTGTGTTGTCACCTAGGGCACCCCTAGGCCCCATATCAGTAGTATCAAAGCACATTTCCCCTTAGCACGCTTTAGTGGTACTAGAGTTTCTCATTTGAATCCTTCTCTGCATTTTCTATGCCCACTTGCACAAGGTCTGACTATAGGAAGCTTGGTCTTGAAACTCGTTTACCTCCATTATCTCAGTGAATGATAGACAAAAAGACTCGAGAGACACCAACGTCATAAATGTTTCAAAATATGATAAAGAATGCTTTGCAATGGCAGAGGGAAGATTTCAAGCAAAACTACAAATGGGAAATATGCAGGATCACATTGATCACTCTACTCAGCTACATGTTCAAACCCTTCAAACACATTGACTTCCTCAACACATCAACTGTTTGGTGATTGTTGCCCCCTTTTTCTACATAGCCAGTTTGTGTTACCTCTTCAGTGGGTTTTCATTCTTCCTTACTCGTTCTCTATGTTTGGGCCTTTGCTATTTCGGTCTTTCCTTGCTCTTCTTTCCCTTCATTGATTTTCCCCTTGGCTTTGTTTTGCCTTAGCCCCGAAGTGCCCTTTGGAATTTTTCGAAGGCACTTCACTTGCCTTGTTTTCCCCCAAGTGTCCCTTCGGAAAAATTCTGAAGGGCACTTCTTTTACCCAAGTGACCCTTTGGAATTTTTCTGAAGGGCACTTTTTCATCGTGTCCCTTCGAAAAAGTTCCGAAGGGCACTTTTTGCCCAAGTGTCCCTTTGGAACTTTTCCAAAGGGCACTTTTTCGTCTAAGTGTCCCTTCAGAAAAGTTTTGAAGGACACTTTTTGCCCAAGTTTCCCTTCGGAACTTTTCCGAAGGGCACTTTTGCCCTAGCCTTTCCCGAATGCCCCCTCGGAATTTTTTCGAAGGGACATTTTTCGTCCAAGTGCCCTTCGGGAAATTTTCCGAAGGGTCACTTTTGGCCCGAGTGTCCTTTGGAACTTTTCCAAAGGACACTTTCCTCCAAGTGTCCTTCGGGAAAAGTTCCCAAAAGGACCTTTGGCTTAGCCAAATCCCAAAAGCAAAATTTCCGACTGAATTGCCCATGACATGCCGCAGGACATCAAATTTAAATCAAGCAACTAGTCATTGGGTCGATGCATGACGTGCCGCAGGATGTCAAATTTAAGGTGGGCAACTAGCCGTTGGGTCGATGCATGATGTGCTGCAAGACGTCAAATTTAAGGTGGGCAACTAGCCATTGGGGTCAATACAAATCGGGTTTCCCAACATGCGTGACTTATGAATTTTATAAGTAATAGAGCTTAGAAAACCTGAAAGGGTCTTGGCAGTGCAAACCAAGTTTCCCAAGGTGCTTTGCTTATAAGGTTTTATAAGTAAAGTAGGCAAGAAAACCCTAATGGGTCTGCAGATGCAAATCGGGTTTAAACACGTGCTTGACTTATGAGTTTTATAAGTGAAGTCGTTCAGAAAACACGAAAGGGCCTAAACAGAAGCAAATCGGATTTTTGGAACTGCTTAGCTTATGAGCTTGATCAAATAGCTGATCGATGGCGCATAACCATGATCCAAGTCATTCCTTGAGGACCAATCAAAAGGAAAGGACAAAGCCAAACTAAATGAAAGCGACCTTTTCCACACCATTGCACAAATCGACAAGCCAAGGAGAAGCGGTTGGGAAGCATCTTTAGAGGGGCGAGCCCATGGTGTTCAAGAAGGTGACGCGAATCAATCAGTGCCCTAATAACCATCATTGGCAAAATTCAGTTGCAGCTGAGGACAATGACTTCCAACAGATTTGATTGCTCTCTTTGGCACAAGGGACCTCCCTTCTCTCTCTCTCTTTGCTATAAATAAGACCCTTGGGCTATTGTTATTTCATCCACAAATAGTATGGCAAAGCCCTGCTGGAATGTTTTGCCATTTTCTTGCCTTTGAGCAAAGAAGCATAAGTCTGTTTTCTTTCTAAGTTCTGGACATTTCCCTGGGCATGCAAGACACACAGAGTGATAGCAAGTGATGTTTTATCCTTCTGTTTTCTGTCCTTCATGCTTTTGAGCAAAGAGTTGATCCAGCAGATCATGTAGAGTGCATTCTAGCTATATGAGATTTTGCATATGTGTAACCCTTTTCTGGACATACAGGTTGTCTTTCCAGTTCCTTACCTTGTGTGATCTCATTCATTGTCTCTACATTGAAATATTTATGTTGGAATCTTCAAGAACTCGAAGAATAGGATTGTATTATGTTGTATTGTGCAAAAGTACAGGGCATACGTGTGGATAATAACTTTTGGTGTATTCACCATTTTAGACAAGGCTTTTCATTTATGCAAATTTCTAACCCTTTTCATCTAGACAAGCTGGTTCAGTAGATTTTATTGCACAAAAGCTAATACAAGGAGCTAGCCCTTTCAACCTACAGGTTCATTTCCACTTATGGGCACACCCACAGGCCTGGAAATGTCCCAACATTGCCCAAATCTGGAGGAGGTCTGAACAACCCTCTTCTAGGGTGCAAGATTTGGAAACAACAGTTCTGGCATGCCTGGTCAGACCGAATTTTTTGTTATTTTCATGTCAAGGTGAATGCTAGTCTTGACAAGTATCATTTGTATTCTGAAATACAACATTTGGAGACTCCAAAGGGTGAGAATCCCTGGTTCTAGACCAAATTTCCCATAGTTTACTTCATGGTCCTCACTATGTCATCTAGGATATTTGACCAAGAACCTCTAGCTGAAGCTCTTTTTGAGGAACAACATCCTGAACCATTCCTAGTGCTTAGAGACCCTGGGCAGGGTGGTTTTGAAGAGGAAGAAAAAGAGGTTGAGGAAGTTGAAGAAACTGAAAATCAAGAAGACATGGATAGGCGTCAACCCTTCCCTGCTTTTAATACCCAAAATGCAATAGAACTTCCTGCATGACCCCATCCCTCTGAATGCTACAAAAAGTCTTCCTAGTTTCAATGGAGAGGGTCCTATGACCCCATCTGAACATATTAGAGACATCTTTAATTTATGCAATATCCATAACGTTACTAGGGCCAACATAGCCATTAGGCTACTTGCTATGTCTTTAAAAGGCAAAGCACGTGACTGGTATAGAACGTTGGAAGGGGGTTGCATTACAAGTTGGGATGGCTTTGGAGATCTATTGGTGACAAGATTTGAAAATAAGAGTGATCATGCTTCCCTAATACATCAGCTGAATGTAATAAGAAGAGGTCCAAATGAATCCATGGGAGATTTCAATGAGAGATTTCAAAGAACATGGTATAAGTTGCCACCAATCATGAGACCTCCTAGCTTTGTGTTCCCAACATACCTCAAAGGGATTGGTACTGATGTTGCTGTTATGTTGCAGTTAATGGGACGATTCACTCTTCCAAGTGCATATAAGCTAGCAATTGAGGCTGAGAATAGCTTAATTCAGTCTGGAAAACTTCGTCCAAGAGTTTCCATGCCTTTGTTGTCCCACAATTTAGTTGAATCTCCAAGCATGTCACAAGTTCCTAATGCCAATGTGAAGTCAAGTGCCTTTTCCAAGAAGGTGGATAATGTTGTGGACAAGGATGAAGAAATCAGATCATTGAGAGCTCAGCGCAAGCAAGCTCAATATCAGGGAAGTGCTCCTCCTAATGCACAATATTATCCTCAACAAGGATATAGAGCTCCATCCCAATACAATTATCAAGAGGACAAAATTGACAAGGTTGTAGCAGGCAGCTCAATGCATATAATCCAAATTCTACTCGTCCTGTAAATGTTGTTCTTCCAGTACATGCAAATCTAGTGCAAGGAGAGGATCATTTGGACCAATGGGGGCAGCCTCAAGGTCAGTTTCAACATGATGATAGAGGAACCAGCCATGCTTTGACAACTCAAGAGAAAACTACTCCCTACATGACAACAGAAGAAGCATGTCCCAGCCAAAGGGATAGTCATGGAGAAGGTAGCAGCCCAAGTGTGGGAATGATGAATTTCCAAGCAAAAGATGATTTTGTGTTGACTCAAGGCATGTCAGTTGCAGCCAATACAAGAGCTAAGAAGAGAGCATTGGGAGAAGGCCAAGGACCACGGGTAGCTCCAAGTGATGCCTCTCCAAGGGCACCAAGTGTCAATCAAAGTGCTACACCTGCTGCAAGTCATGTTTCCCAACAAAATCAGAATGCAAGTTGGGCTGCCAAGATTGCAACGCAACAGACTCGAGCTCCCTCGTTACCATAAAAAATGCTAGAGAAGGTGAATGCTCCCTCTCTAAACATTGTTGATTCATTGAAGAGCACCAAGGCAAGTATATCCCTTTGGGAAGTCTTGCATATACCCGATCAAAAAGAGCTTGTGCAAGAGCAGCTAACAAGCATTCATGTGAATCCTCAAGTTTCAAAGCACAATGGTGTGGCTCTCACAAATTCTCCAAGTCACCTTTTGGATCCCTCAACCAAGGCCGAAAAGCCTCCACCTTTCTACCTCACACTCATTGTGGGAGACAAGTTGGTCCACAATTGTATTGTGGATAGTGGAGCAAGCACTACCGTCATGCCTAAAGTAGTGGCTGATAAGCTGGATTTGAACTATGAGCCACATAGCAAGGGCGTGTTACAGCTGGATGGTACTCCAACCAAAACGGTAGGATTGGTCAAAGGTTTGAAAGTGTTTTTACATGGTTGCCCAAGCTTCCCTATCATGCAAGACATTGTGGTGGTGGACCTTCCAGCACACTTTGCTAAATACTTGTCAAGGGACTTCCAGCCAAGATAGGAGGTTACCTTTCTGCTGATTGGTCTTTTCTAGCTTTCAGGACAAGGTATGGGACCAAGGTAACTATAAGGACTCAGCCCTTAGCAAGGTTCCACATTGAGCCATACTTGGAGACAATGTCAAATCAGAATTGTCTAATCAACAAGGAAGAGGAAATGGTCATGGATGGTGAAACATCTTCCCCTCTTGAAGGTATTTCTGATCTTTATCTTGACAAGTACAACACTGAAACACATGGCCTTGATCCTTACACTTTCATTGAGACTGATTTGGGAGTTTATTGTATGCATGAAGAGAACGTTCCAATTCCTTCACTCACCAATGAGGATCATGAACTTGATGGCATGTGGGAAATGTTCTTTGATGGTTCAACGAACAAAGTAGGTGCAGGCGTTGGTGTTAGGTTAGTTTCTCCATCAGGGAATCGTTACTACTCTTCTTGTAGGTTTCACTTCAGCTGCACTTGCAATGTGGCAGAATGTGAAGGCCTAGTTCATGGTCTCCAATGGACAAAGAGGAGAGGAATCAAGAATTTGAAAGTCTATGGAGATAGTGAGTTGGTAATTCATTAAGTAAGAAGTCAAGCTACAACAAAAAACACCCCTTGCTTAAGTCCTACAAGCATAGGGTATGAGATCTACTTAAAGACTTTGATGCCTTCAACATACAACCCATACCAAGAGAATTGAACAAACATGTTGATAGATTGGCTGCAATAGGAGTACATTTTGACTCAACTGCTAATGTAGCAAAAGAAAAAGATCGATCTCATACCAAGATCATTGTGAGACCTTCCATTCCGGATAATGAAGTGTCATGGCAAGTGTTTGAAAGTGATGAACGCATTGCACACTTCTTGCAAAATGAGGCAGGCTTTTCCTCAAGAAATCAAAAGAGGTTACATGGTCATTATGAAGAGCAAATTACACAGCTGCAAACAAATAAAATACTCAGGGGCTGATTACCTTGGAGAGTGTCTTCAATGAGGATGGTCAAAAGAAAAATCAAAGAATGAGCATGTCAACAAAGGAGGAAAACTATGAGAGGGTGACAAACTTTTCAAGATTGGCAAGGTATGTTCTCAGTTGGAAATGCAAGCTTTCATTCAATGCGTTATGCAAAGAGTTTCATGACATCTTTGATTGGGAGTACAAGGACTTGAAAGGGTTTGATCCAAGTCTAGCCCATCACACCATTGAGTTGGAGTCCGGAGCTAAACTGGTAAGACAAAAGCAAAGGCCTATCAATCCCAAGATAGAACTCATGAAGAAAGAGCTGACCAAGTTAATAGAGTCTAGGATTATCTTTCCTATCAAGCACTCAACTTGGGTAGCCAACCTTCTGCCAATTCGAAAAAAGAATGGAGAAATAAGACTTTTTGTGGATTTTCGCAATCTAAATAGAGTCTCTCAAGGATCATTATCCACTCCCTTTCATGGAATAAATTCTGCAAGTTGTTTTAGGTTCTCAATGTTTCTCATTTCTTGATGGTTATTCAGGTTATAATCAAATATTGGTAAATGAAGAGGATCAATTCAAGACAGCCTTCACCACCAAGCGGGGGACCTTTGCCTACAAGAAGATGCCATTTGGTTTATCCAATGCTGGAGCTACATTTCAAAGAGCAATGGACATGGCTTTCAAAGGTTTGATCAATAAGTTTTTGCTTGTTTACCTTGATGATATAACTGTTTTTTCAAAGGACGCTGCTGATCATATGGGACATCTAAGCCAAGTGTTTGAGAAATATAGGGAGTATGGCATATCCCTCAATCCAAAGAAGTGCATGTTTGTTGTCCACGAAAGTAAGCTTTTGGGTCATGCTGTTTCAAAAGAAGGCTTATCCATTGACCCCGAAAGGATTGAAGCTATTCTAGGCTTGCCCTTGCCTCAACACAAGAAGGGGCTGCAAAGCTTCTTGGGGAGAATAAACTTTGTAAGCAGGTTTATCCCAAACTTTGCAACTGTGGTAAAGCCTATCACAGTCATGCTAAAAACGAACCAAGTTTTTACTTGGAGAAAGGAAGGTAAGAGCAGTTTTGAAGCAATCAAACAAGCAATCGCAGAATCTCCTTCTCTTAAATCCGAATTTTGCTAAAGATTTCATACTCTATACCTTTGCTAACCTCGACACAATCTCAGCTATGCTTATGCAAAAGAATGATGAAGATGTTGAGCAGCCAAATATCTTTTTCAACCAAGGATTGGAGCAGTATGAAGTAAGATATTCTTTTGTGGAGAAGCAAGCCCTAACCGTCATTAGAGGATTGAAAAAATTTAGGTATATGGTTTCCAACAACAAGATTCATGTCATGGTTTTCCATCCTAGCACCAAGGAGTTCCTCCTAAGCAAGGATCTCAATGAAAAGAGCGTTGGATGGATCACGAAAGTGATGGAATATGACATTGACATTAAGGTAACCATCTTAGTAAGAGGACGAGGTTTGTGTGAGCATTTAGCATCTGATTTTCAAGAGCCAAAGGAGCAAGCTTTGGTCAATCAAGTTCAAACCCAACCAGCTGATCAAATGCAAAATCAAAGTTGGACACAAGACATCATTGGTTTTCTTCAAAATGGTGAGTGTCCCAATGGCTTGAACAAATCTCAAAGGAGGTATTTTAGACTGCAAGCTATTCCTTATTGTCTTGTGGATGGCATTCTCTTTAAAAAGGATGTGAACAATGTATTGCTAAGATGCATTACGAATGATCAATTTGATATGCTGCTTGAAAAGTTCCATAATTTAGCAAATGGTGGTCACTTCTCTCCTAGAACAATAGCTACAAAAATAATGAGAGCTGGTTACTATTGGCCTAGTCTTTTTAAGGACTGTAATCATTGGGTTAAGGTTTGTCCTCAATGTGCTTTCTTTGTTGGCAAACCAAAATTTGCAGCTCTTCCATTGAATTATGTTCAAGTGGACCAGTCTTTCATGCAATGGGGCCTTGACTTCATTGGCATGATCAACCCTCCATCAAGTACTAGACACAAATGGATATTGACTGCTACGGACTACTTCACAAGGTGGGTAGAGGTTGTTGCATTGAAGGAGGCAAACGAAAATGCTATCTTAGAGTTCTATGATAGCATTGTGACAAGGTTTGGAGCTCCTCATGTCATCATCTCGGATAATGCACTTGCCTTCATAGGTGCCAAAACTTTTGATTGGGTAGCAAAGAGTGGGGTTCATTTGAGTACTTCATCCAACTACTACCCTTAAGGTAATGGATTGGCTGAGTCTACCAACAAGAACCTCACCAAGATCATTAAGAGGACGTTGAAAACCAATCAAAGAGCATGGCATAGCAAGCTGAAGACATCCTTATGGGTAGACAGAATCACTCCCAAGAAGTCCATTGGTAATTCTTCCTTTGTACTTGTCTATGGGAGAGAAGCTAGGCTGTCCATATCACAAGAGCTCCCTACCTTGGAACTTGCACAACAGCTGAAATTACTTGAAAACACTCCCATGGAGGTTAGATTGACAGAATTAATGCAGCTGCAAGAGGCAAGAGATGATGCATACAAAGCTTTGGAACACCATCAAGTTCTCATGAAGAAATCCTTTGACAAAAGGACAAGGGCAAGAGTGTTCAAAGAAGGTGACTTAGTCTTGAAATGGGATGAGAATAGAGCAAAACCAGGCAGACATACAAAGTTTGATACTTTGTGGAGTGGTCCTTACATCATCAGCTAGTGCAAGCAAAGAAATTGTAATATTCTCAAATATCTGCCAACAACAAATTGCAACTTCCCAAGACATCAGCGCAGCCAAGAAGGAGATGACTGAATATATGACATCAACATTTGAGAAAGAGATCACTGCCCAAATAGGAGATCGTTGCCAAGGACACAACAGCAAAGGGATCGCAGCTATTAGGAACGTCACTATTTACTAAGGAGATCACCACACTAAACAACAATAATTAATTAAGGAGATCGCTACATTAAAACAACAGTCTTTAAAATAACATTAGTTATTTATTAATTATTTCATTAATGTGTTAATAGCATTCTTTCAAATGAAGGACACCACCCTTGCGAAAGTCACACCTCTTCGTGTAAAGTTGAGAGTATAAATAAGCATTTGGGAATGGAAGGAATGCATTAAATTAAATTCTATCATTCAAACATTCAAGTGCAATTATGTGCTTTATTATTCTATTCAAAGACGAAAACCCTTCAATAATTTAATTGTATTATACAAAATTATTATTCAAATACAAAGTTATATTTTATCAAAACAAAAAGAAAATACTCATAAATTCCATTTTATCAGATACTATTTTGTTTAGGAATATTACAGTGGTATCAAAGCTCTCATCCTGCCATCCTATGGAAACAATCTTTGTATGCAAAATAACTTATATTATGAAAGAAGAAATAAAACCAAGAAAGTAAATCAACCAATGAAGGAAATGGAAAACAATATGGAAGAGAGGAATGGAAACGATAAACGGATTGATAAACTCATCCAAGGCCAGGAACAACTGGCTAACACCATTAATCAATTAACTCTCGTAATGCAATCTATGTTAAATCATGGATATCAAAATGATGGAAATAGTCATTCTAACACTAGTCATAATCAAATATTTCATAAAACAACTGCGAGCTCTTCGAAAAGACCCTTTCAACCAAAATTTATTGCAAGAAGGGAATCAAGTATAGAAGAGGAATCCCAAACATCATTTGGAGATGACCTTACAGCAGACTTTGAAGAATATCGAGCCCTTTCGAATGATTTACGAAGTGAAATTTCACTCATAAAATTCATGGACATGAAAATAAATTATAATAGCACCAGAACGGAGTGTAAACCCCAAAATAATCAAAAAGATCTTCAACATGCATTGGGTAAATTAAACCTGGCAACTTTTGACGGCTCTAATAAATGCACGGCTCGAGCATGGATCCAAAATTAGATATCTATTTATCTCTTCGACCCATGATGGAAGAAGTGATCAAATTCGCAACCCTTCATCTCGAAGGTATTGCTCATGAATGGTGGTACCATGGGTGGATTACGCAAGGGCACGATCTTATTAAATCTTATGATGAATTTACAAAAAGATTGATCGAAAGATTCGATAGAATCGACCCTGAAATCCATTTTACGGAATTAGCATTACTAAAAGAAAATAGCAATAAGGAAGAATATGTGGCAGAATTCCAAAGACTCTCTGTTATGGTTCCCGATATTACAGAAAGGAGGCTTATAGTATTATTCATGGAAGGATTGATCGAACCACTTAAAGGTTTAGTCAAAGCCTTTAATCCTTCATCTCGAAGGTATTGCTCATGAATGGTGGTACCATGGGTGGATTGCGCAAAGGCACAATCTTATTAAATCTTATGATGAATTTACAAAAAGATTGATCGAAAGATTCGATAGAATCGACCCTGAAATCCATTTTAGGGAATTAGCATTACTAAAACAAAATAGCAATGTGGAAGAATATGTGGCAGAATTCCAAAGACTCTCTGTGATGGTTCTCGATATTACAAAAAGGAGGCTTATAGTATTATTCATGGAAGGATTGATCGAACCACTTAAAGGTTTAGTCAAAGCCTTTAATCCTCCCACCCTCCAAGAAACGATTAAAAAGGCATTAGTTTTGAAAACTTCAACACCGAGGAATAAAATTGTGCCATTTGTGCAGCCAAAGATAACCAATAATGGACAACCATGAACCATGCTGTCAGGGCAGCAAGGGACAATACCCTATAGTCAACAAAGAAAACCATTTCCATCCGGAGAATTCCAATCAAACAACCCACCTAAAACAGGAAAAGAAGTAGAAACAAGAAATGATCTGAGGAAAATCTATGCTTTATGTGTAAAGATCCTTGGGGACCAGGTCACTGTTGTTTGGGAAAAGGACAAGTCCATTACATTGAAGTTATTTTAGATGGGGAACCCGATGAAGAAGAAATAAAAGTTGAAGAAACCATACCTGAACCTGAAGAAGGCGAAAAAACATGGAGAAGTACTTTTGCGACATTATCTGGAGCGCCAAGGTACCATCCCTTTAGAGTAAGAGAGAGTCTTCAAGGCTAAAAAATCACCGTATTAATAGAATCCCATACCATGCACTTGAAGAATCCCACTACTCCATCTCACTTTGGGAAGGCATCAAATTAATGATGATTTCTATGTGGTGGGTATTGGCGAAATAGACTTGGTACTAGGTGTGCAATGGTTACATTCCTTGGGGGAATTTACCCAAAACTATCAAACCATGGAATTAAAATCTAAAGTAGACGGGAAAGAAATAGTCCTTCAAGGTATGGCTAATGGGGCCCCCAAGTGATTACCGCCAAGAGAATGGAATGAACATTTAGGAAGAACCAAGTGTCATGGGCCACACAATGTTTTGTAAGCTCTACAAAATTAGAACCACAGAAACATCATGTCGATATTCAGCCCATAACAAATATGCTAAAGTTTTTGAGAATATCCCACATGGATTGCCACCCGATAGGGGGTTTCAACATATCATTGAATTAGAAAATGGTACCCAACCCATAATAACCACACCTTACCGCCATCCCAGAATTTATAAAGAAGAGATTGAAAAAGCCATCAAAGAATTATTGGAGATGGGTCATATTAGACCAAGTTCAAGTCCTTTCGCCTCATTCATGGTTTTAGTTAAGAAGAAAGATGGCACATTGAGAATGTGCATAGACTATCAACAATTGAATAAAAAGACAATAAAAAATAGATATCCAATACCACGAATTGACGCATTAATTGATGAGCTACATGGAGCCAATTATTTCTCCAAAATTGATTTGAAATCGGGATATCATCAAATACGGATGCGAGATACTGATATTCAAAAAACAACATTTCGATGTCATTATGGGCATTTTGAATTCTTAGTCGTGCCCTTCGGATTGACCAACACTCTAGCCACTTTTCAATCATGCATGAATCATATATTTGGTCAACATTTGAGAAAATTTGTGTTAGTTTTCTTCGATGATATATTGATATATAGTACGTCATGGGAAGAACACCTGAGACATTTAGACTTAGTGCTGGAAATTTTAGAGCAACAATCTCTTTTCGCCAAAATGTCTAAGTGCAAGTTTGGCATGACGGAAATATTATACTTGGGACATTATCAATAAACAAGGAGTGCATGTTGATAAAGATAAAATTAAAGCAATATTAGATTGGCCTACTCATACTAACACCACCCAATTAAGAGGATTCTTGGGATTATGTACTTATTATCGAAGATTTGTTAAGGGGTTTTCCAGAATCACTGCCCTTTTAACTAATTTAACAAAAGAGGGAGCTTTTCAATGGTTTGAAATCGCTCAATCAACATTTGAAGAACTTAAGAAAGAAAGTTCATGTCCGGTATTGACGGTACCCAATTTTTCATTACCCTTTGTGTTGGAATGCGACGCTTCGAGAGAAGGAATCGGAGCTGTCCTAATGCAACAAGGTCACCCTATTGCATTTGAAAGTAGGAAATTGAAAGAACACGAGCGTAAGTATTCTACATGTGATAAGGAAATGTTGGCAATTATGCATGCATTGGTCAAGTTCCGTCAATACTTGGTATGTGAAAAATTCCTAGTAAGGACGGATCATAATAACCTAAAATTTTTCTTGAGTCAAAAGGATTTAAATGATAGGCAAAAAAAATGGGTAAGTAAGGTCCAAGCTTTTGATTTTGACATTGAATATGTAAAAGGGAAGAATAATGTTGTGGCGGATGCATTATCAAGAAAACCCTCCTTGTGCTCCATATCTACCATTGTAGCTGATTGGAAAGTCCTTATAACGGCTGAATATATTAAAAATGAATTCGCTAATGCAATTCTTGAAGGGCAAAATGGGGATGAACGGTATAAAGTAGTAGAAGATCTAATTTTGTATAAAAATAAAATCTTCTTGGTACTCAAATCCAAAATTAAACATAAAATGTTAAAACCTATTCATGACAGTGCTTTGGTAAGCCATCTGGGTTCTCTCAAAACATATAAACAAGAGAGAGTTATTCTTTTGGAAAGGGCTTAAGAGTGATGTTCTTAAGTATATTCAAGAATGCCCTACTTGTCAACAAAATAAAATCGAGCATGAATTTCTAGCTAGTTTATTGCAACCTTTGTCCATCCCTATTCGCAAATGGGAGAGTATTTCGATGGATTTTATTACCGGATTGCCAATGGTTCAAGGGAAGAATTGCTTCTATGTGGTTGTTGACCGTTTAACGAAGTATGCTCATTTCTTTCCACTACCCGTCAAGTATGATGCACCTTTGGTAGCTAGGATGTTCTTTAAAGAGATATTCAAACTACATGGATTACCAAAAATCATTGTTAGTGACAGAGATTGCTGATTTATGAGTTTGTTTTGGCAATAACTCTTTCACTTAGCAGGTACAAAGTTGACCCCAAACATGAGCTATCATCCAAAAACATATGGTCAAACCAAAGCTGTCAATAAATGGATTGAAGGATATTTAAGAAATTATATTTCGGGGCAACATGCGTGGATCAAATGGTTACTGTTGACACTGTGGATTGCACCCTTTACAGAAAGCTGAGCTTCTGTCTTCCACACGGCACAATGGAGACTCCCCTCTTGCTATGGGTCCGGAAAAACTGAGGGGAGAATATCTAGATAAGGGCTAGCTCCCTTTGATGCATCTCTGAGTTATATCACTACTACTGCTAATAATATATAAAGTGGGGGGGGGTGAAAAGAGAGAAGGATACTGAAAACAGAACCTAAACTAATACGGTGATGCACCAAAAAATGGTTTGATCTACTTAGTTACTCAAACTTTAGACCAGAAGAGAGCGGACATACACTTTATCTGATGAAAAAATCAGACTGTAGGGAGCT
Organism: Torreya grandis; assembly: GCA_037957365.1. Classification (NCBI taxonomy): domain Eukaryota; kingdom Viridiplantae; phylum Streptophyta; class Pinopsida; order Cupressales; family Taxaceae; genus Torreya; species Torreya grandis. The sequence goes on along the minus strand of JARHVA010000365.1, from coordinate 3,357,884 downwards.
TTAACAGGGAGGCTTAGTGAAACACACAGAAAATGAACTTACCACAGGTGCTGTAAAAACCACAGTCTGATAACCCTTTTCTGTCTCTGCTCTCCAGATGCAACACTTCCTGTTAACCTGCAAAACTGGTACTCCAGCTACACCAGGTGTGTTGGTGTCAACTTGTGAAAGTATCAAGCAAAAATGACTAAACATAAGGTTAATACGCAGACACACTCAGAGATATAACCAGTCAAATAGAGGTAAAAATGCATTCTATTGATTCAAGGTGAAATTTTGGCAGGGCTTCACCTTACAAAATGAGAGATATCTTTCTCAAATGAGAGTTTACAAAATATAGAGAAAGAGAAAGCAACGACGCCTCTTTCCACAAGTGGCCCATGTTGCATTTAATTCATTGGGAAGAGGAAGTCCAGTGAAAGAAGCCATGCTGCGACAGTCCAAGTCTTGACTTTTTTTGATTAACCCATATTAAATGTTATTGCAAAGGCATGGATCACACCTTTCTGTTTGAAAACAAGACCGCTCCTTAAAGAGGTTCACGCAATTGTCTGCTCATTAATGCCTAAATGAAGAAAAATAGGCCGCGCCTTCACTATTCGCGCTCTTTGATGACCATTTCTTAAGGATTGTTCCAATCGTTGTAATAACTCTTCTGCCAACGCTTCTTTTGCCACCTGGGTTGTTTTGTCCGTGTCTGTGGTTGGCTCTTTCGGCTCCTTTCTTGACAGGTTGCTGAGTTCACTCTTGGCTTTTGTCTTTTCCCAGCTCTTTCGGCCCTCGGGGCTATCTTCTGTCAATCCTTGGCTCTTCGGGCTCCTTTCTCGGCAGTCTCTTCCTTTTGGCCTTAAGGCCTTTGAATTCCTTCGGGTTCGCCTCAAGCATTTAAAGATCAACGGTTATTTCATTGCCGTAAAGTTGACGTTTGCACACCCGTCGCCATTTGAAAGCCAACAGCTATTCCATTGTCCTGAATTTGACGTCTGCGGAGACGTCATCGGACGTTTGAATTCCAACGGCTAGTTCGCAATGCTAAATCTGACGTCTTCGGGCCCGTCACCCCTTTGGTAATTCCTTTGGCTTTTTCGCAATTCCATCAGCCTTCTGTCGTTGAACCCCCCTGAAGGGAAAGGTGTCCCTTCGGAGCTTGGAAAAGGCCCTCCTTTTTGGCAGCCGAGAGTCCCTCTTAGGGGCACTTGCCCTTCCGGCTCCTTCGGGCTGCCTTGGCTTCTCAATCCCTTCGGACAAAATGTCTGAAGGAATTCCTTCGGACATTTTGCCCGAAGGAAATGTTTCCTTCATATTCCAGCGCTTCTTTCTTTTGGTCAGTCTTTTTCTTCGAACAAATTCCTTAGGACAAAATGTCCGAAGGAATTCCTTCGGGTTTTTGTCTGAAGGAATTTGCCTTTGCTCTTTTCCTTGGATATTCCTTCGGACATTTTGCCCTAAGGAAATGTTTCCTTCATATTCCAGCGCTTCTTTCTTTTGGTCGGTCTTTTTCTTCGGACAAATTCCTTCAGACAAAAAGCCCGAAGGAAAAAGCCCGAAGGAAATGTTTCCTTCATATTCCAGCGCTTCTTTCTTTTGGTCGGTCTTTTTCTTCGGACAAATTCCTTCAGACAAAAACCCGAAGGAATTCCTTCGGGCTTTTTCCTTCGGGCTTTTTGTCTGAAGGAATTTGTCCGAAGAAAAAGACCGACCAAAAGAAAGAAGCGCTGGAATATGAAGGAAACATTTCCTTCCTTCGGGCTTTTTGTCTGAAGGAATTTGCCTTTGCTCTTTTCCTTGTATTTTCCTTCGGACAAAATGTCCGAAGGACCCTTGCTATTTTGCCTTATGAATCTCTTTCGGACAAAAATTCCGAAGGAATTCTTTGTCTGTTGCATGGATTTGTTTGAAGGAACCTATCTTTCGGCTTTTCTGCCTCGTCATTTTCCGAAGGAAACTCTGCCCTCCGCAAGGGTACTTTGGGTCTTGAAAATCCCCTTCGGAACTTCTGATTTGGTCCTACCGCCGACCAAAGTGCCCTCCGAAGAAAATCTATTGCCCCTTTTGCGAACTGTGTAGGCCATTTCAGGGTTTTTAGCTATGACTTTGAACCTTTCGATTGAACTTGAACCATTTTTTGGAGTTCAACGGTTCAACGGTTCAATACTCTATTTTGCAAAGAGTCGGGTTCACTCAGTCTCCTTATGAATTCAATGCATCGTTGAACCTACTGTTTGAACCTACCGCTTGAACCTACATAGCGGAGTTCAATGGTTCAATGGTTCAATAGTTCAATAATCCAAAGTTCAAAGTTCAAAGCTCTTGGAAAGATCATGTGACTATGGTCGGTCTATATAGTTCATTTCATACCATTGAACCCCGACATTGAACCACCCTTTTCAATTTTTTTTTTTAGGAAATGCCTTCAAGTTTTGAAAATTTTCCTTGTGAAAACTCACCTCTTTTCCACCTTGTTCACTTTCCTGAAGGTGCTCGCTGCCTTCCGCAAGGGCACTTTGCCTTTGGATCCTGCTGAAAGACTTGCATCCCTTTGGAACCGGCCCATTCCCTTTGCCGAAAAATCCTGTACAATTGACTGCCCAAAGCGAAATAAGGCCCATATCAAGCCAAGAACCTATAGGGCTTAGATCTTTCAACTTTTCATTAGAACAAGGCTATTGCAAGGAAAAAAAGAGGGGAGCATTTGCAGAAAGGTGGATACATGACTGACTGCTCAAAACAAGAGGAAAAGAAAGGAGACTAACGTTTTGGCCCGCATGACCAAAATGGTCAACAGTTACACTTGAGAGAATTTTGCTATAATACTTCCTATCACATGTCAATTGGAATTTCACCTTTAAAGCTTTGTACCGGTATGATGCTCAATCTTTTGTGAACTTAGTCATTCTAGATAGCAGAGTTCCAAGCACTAAAGACTTAATTCAAGAAAGTCAAGATATCCTTAGAACTCTCAGGGATAATCTTCAACAAGCACAAAATCAACAAAAGCTATATGCATATCAGCATAGAACAGAAAGGAGTTTTGAAGTTGGTGACTTGATGTATTTGCGTTTACAACCCTACAAGCAAAACTCTATCAAGCAAAGTGGAGCCGATAAACTCAAACCACATTTCTATGGACCGTATAAAGTCATATGGAAGATCGAGGAGGTTGCTTATGAGTTGGAGTTACCTGGAAGTAGCCGAATACATAATGTTTTCCATGTCTCATACCTAAAAAGGACACTCGATCAACATATTGTTCCTTCCATCGAGCTACCACCATTGGACAAGGAAAGTAAGTTGATCTTAATACTCGAATCCATCCTCGACGTGCGCGAGAAGAAGCTAAGTAATAGAAGTATCACTGAATATTTGATTCGTTGGCTAAATTTACCTCTTGAAGATGCCACGTGGGAAGGAGCCTCAATCCTTGAACATCCTAACTTCCAATTGCTTGAGGACAAGCAATTTTGGGAGGGGAAAACTGTAATATTCCCAAATATCTGCCAATAGCAAATCGCAACTTCCCAAGACATCAACGCAGCCGAGGAGATGACTGAATATATGACATCAACATTTGTGAAAGAGATTGCTGCCCAAACAGGGGATCGTTGCCAAGGAGGAACAACAACAAAGGGATCATAGCTATTAGGAGCATCACTATTTACTAAGGAGATCGCCACACTAAACAACAATAATTAATTAAGGAGATCGCTACATTAAAACAACACTCTTTAAAATAACATTAGTTATTTATTAATTATTTCATTAATGTGTTAATAGCATTCTTTCAAAGGAAGGACGCCACCCTTGCGGAAGTCACACCTCTTCGTGTAAAGTTGAGGGTATAAATAAGCATTTGGGAATGGAAGGAAAGCATCAAATTAAATTCTATCATTCAAACATTCAAGTGCAATTATGTGCTTTATTATTCTATTCAAAGACGAAAACCTTTAATAGAAAATCCAATGACGAAAACCCTTGTGATAATTATTGTAATAATCGAAGGACGAAAACCCTTCAATAATTTAATTGTATTGTACAAAATTATTATTCAAATATAAAGTTATATTTTATCAAAATAAAAAGAAAATACTCATAAATTCCGTTTTATCAAATAATATTCTGTTTAGGAATATTACAGAAACTCCTTTCAGCTGTCTAAGATGGACGGTGAAGAGCTGCCACTTGAAATCTTGCTTCTAGACCTTGCTGGCCATGTCTTGTAAATCCCTGTTGTGTGTTTCCTTTGTTGTTTTTTGTTTTCCCTAAGTGCTTTGTAGCACAGGTGTTTCCCTTTCAAGTGTTTTCTTTCCTTGTGTTTGCCTTGTTGTGTTTTTCCTATAATTTGCTCTTAGCCATGGGCTTGTTCTTTTGGACTTTTGTTTGCCTTGCGTGACTCCATGCCCAATGGAAGGATGTAGGCAGCTAGTCTTGGACATAGCAGGAATGTCTCCCTTGGAAATCGCCATAATGTTTCTCCCTCTTTCTACATAGCCAGTTTGTGTTACCTCTTCAACTGGTTTTCGTTCTTCCTTTCTCGTTTTCTGTGTTTGGGAATTTGTTGTTTCGGTCTTTCCTTGTTCTGCTTTCCCTTTATTGTTTTTCCCCTTGGCTTTGTTTTGCCTTAGCCCCCTTTTTGCCTTAGCCCCGAAGTGCCCTTCAGAATTTTCTTAAGGCACTTCACTTGCCTTGTTTTCCCCCAAGTGTCCCTTCGAAAAAATTCCGAAGCGCACTTCTTTTACCCAAATGACCCTTCAAAATTTTTCCGAAGGGCACTTTTTCGTCTAAGTGTCCCTTCAGAAAAGTTCCGAAGGGCACTTTTTGCCCAAGTGTCCCTTCGGAACTTTTCCGAAGGGCACTTTTTCGTCTAATGTCCCCTCAGAAAAGTTTTGAAGGACACTTTTGGCCAAGTGTCCCTTTGAAACTTTTCCGAAGGGCACTTTTGCCCTAGCCTTTCTCGAATGCCCCTTCGGAATTTTTCCGAAGGCACATTTTTTGTCTAAGTGCCCTTCGGGAATTTTCTCGGAGGGTCACTTTTGGCCCGGGAGTCCTTCAAAACTTTTTCGAGGGACACCTTCCAAGTGTCCTTCAGGAAAAGTTCCCGAAGGGCCTTTTTCCCAAAAGTTGCCCTTCGGAAAAGTTTCGAAGGGCCATTTCTGTTGGAAATGCCCTTCGGAATTTTTCGAAGGGGCTTTTGTTCCCCCATAGGTGTCCTTCGGAACTTTTTCAAAGGACACTTTCCTCCAAGTGTCCTTCAGGGAAAGTTCCCAAAGGGACCTTTGGCTTAGCCAAAGCCCAAAAGCAAAATTCTCGAAGGAATTCCTTCGGACTTTTGTCCAAAGGAATTACTTCGGGAAAATTGTCAAGCCATTGCCCGAGCAATAAACCCAACTGAATTGCCCATGAAATGCCGCAGGATGTCAAATTTAAAGCAAGCAACTAGCCGTTGGGTCGATGCATGATGTGGTGCAGGACGTCAAATTTAAGGTGGGCAACTAGCCGTTGGGGTCAATACAAATCGGGTTTCCCAACATGCTTGACTTATGAATTTTATAAGTAGAAGAGCTTAGAAAACCCGAAAGGGTCTTGGCAGTGCAAACCGGGTTTCCCAAGGTGCTTTGCTTATAAGGTTTTATAAGTAAAGTAGGAAAGAAAACAAGAAAGGGTCTTGGCAGTGCAACCCAAGTTTCCCAAGGTGCTTTGCTTATAAGGTTTATAAGTAAAGTAGGTAAGAAAACTCGAAAGGGTCTTGGCAGTGCAAACCGGGTTTCCCAAGGTGCTTTGGTTATAAGGTTTTATAAGTAGGCAAGAAAACCTGAATGGGTCTGTAGATGCAAATCAGGTTTAATCAAGGGCTTGACTTATGAGTTTTATAAGTGAAGTCATTCAGAAAACCCAAAAGGGTCTAAACATAAGCAAATCGGATTTTTTGAACTGCTTAGCTTATGAGCTTGATCAAATCACTGATCGACGGCACAAAACCATGATCCGAGTCATTCCTTGAGGACCAATCAAAAGGAAATGACAAAGCCAAACTAAATGAAAGCGACCTTTTCCACGCCATTGCACAAATCGACAAGCCAAGGAGAAGCGGTTGGGAAGCATTTTCAGAGGGGTGAGCCCATGGCGTTCAAGAAGGTGATGCAGATCAATCAGAGTGCCCTAGTAACCATCATTGGCAAAAATTAGTTGCAGCTGAGGACAATGATTTCCAACATATTTGATTCCTCTCTTTGGCACAAGGGAACTCCCTTCTCTCTTTCTCTTTGCTATAAATAAGACCCTTGGGCTAATGTTATTTCATCCATAGATAGTACGACGAAGCCCTGCTGGAATGTTTTGCCATTTTCTTGCCTTTGAGCAAAGAAGCAAGTCTGTTTTCTTTCTAAGTTCTGGGCATGCAAGAAACACATAGTGACAACAAGTAGTGTTTTATCCTTCTGTTCTCTGTCCATGTTTTTGAGCAAAGAGTTGATCCAGCAGGTCATGTAGAGTGCATTCTAGCTATATGAGATTTTGCATGTGTAACCCTTTTTTGGATTGTACAGGGTGTCTTTCCAATTACTTACCTTGTTTGATCTCATTTATTTTGTCTCTACACTAAAATATTTATGTTGGAATCTTCTAGAGCTCAAAGAATAGGCTTATATTCTGCCGTATTGTGCAAAAGTACGGGGCATATGTGTGGATAATAACTTTTGGTGTATTCACCATTTTAGACTAGGCTTTTCATTTATGCAAATTTCTGACCCTTTTCATCCAAACAAGCTGGTTCAGCGGATTTTATTGCACAAAAGCTAATACAGGGAGCTAGCCCTTTCAACCTAGAGGTTCATTTCCACTTATGGGCACACCCATAGACCTGGAAATGTCCCAACGTTGCCCAAATCTGGAAGAGGCCTGAACAACCCTCTTCTAGGGTGCAACATTTGGAGACAATAGTTCTGGCACGCCCGGTGGGACCGAATTCTTTGTTATTTTCATGTCAAGGTGAATGTTGTTCTTGACAAGTATCATTTGTATTCTGAAATACAGCGTTTGGCGACTCCAAAGGGTGAGAATCCCTAGTTCTAGATCAAATTTCCCATAGTTTACTTCATGGTCCTCACTAGGTCATCTAGGATATTTGACCAAGAACCTCTAGCTGAAGCTCTTTTTTAGGAACAACATCTTGAACCATTCCTAGCGCTTAGAGAGCCTGGGCAGGGTGGTTTTGAAGAGGAAGAAGAAGAGGTTGAGGAAGTTGAAGAAACTGAAAATCAAGAAGTAGAAAATCAAGAAGACATGGATAGGCAACAACCCTTCCCTGCTTTTAATACCCAAAACCCAATAGAACTTCCTGCATATGACCCCATCCCTCTGAATGCTACCGAAAGTCTTACTAGTTTCAATGGAGAGGGTCCTATGACTCCATCTGAACATATTAGAGCCATCTCTAGTTTCTACAATTTCCATAATGTTAATAGGGCCAACATAGCCATTAGGCTACTTGTTATGTCTTTAAAAGACAAAGCACTTGACTGGTATAGAACGTTGGAAGGGGGCTGCATTACAAGTTGGGATGGCTTTGGAGATCTATTGGTGACAAGATTTGAAAATAAGAGTGATCATGCTTCCCTAATACATCAGCTGAATGTAATAAGAAGAGGTCCAAATGAATCCATACAAGATTTCAATGAGAGATTTCAAAGAACATGGTATAGGCTGCCACCAATCATGAGACCTCCTAGCTTTGTGTTCCCAACATACCTCAAAGGGATTGGTACTGATGTTGCTAGTATGTTGTAGTCAATGGGAGGATTCACTCTTCCAGAAGCATATGAGCTAGCAATTGAGGCTGAGAATAGCTTGATTCAGGCTGAAAAACTTCGTCCAAGAGTTTTCTACCTTTGCTGTCCCACAATTCAGTTGAAGCTCTAAGCATGTCACAAGTTCCTAATGCCAATGTGAAGCCAAGAGCCTTTTCCAAGAAGGTGGATAATGTTGTGGACAAGGACGAAGAAATCAGATCATTGAGAGCTCAGCGCAAGCAAGCTCAATATCAGGGAAGTGCTCCTCCTAATGCACAATATTATCCTCAACAAGGATATAGAGCTCTATCCCAATACAATTATCAAGGGAGAGGACAAAATCAACAAGGTTACAGCAGGCAGCTCAATGCATATAAACTAAATTCTACTCGTCCTGTAAATGCTGTTCTTCCAATACATGCAAATCTAGTGCAAGGAGAGGATCATTTGGACCAATGGGGGCAGCCTCAAGGTTAGTTTCTACATGATGATAGAGGAACCAACCATGCTTTGACAACACAAGAGGAAACTACTCCCTACATGACAGCAGAAGAAGCATGTCCCAGCCAAAGGGATAGTCATGGAGAAAGTAGCAGCCCAAGTGTGGGAATGATGAATTTCCAAGCAAACGATGATTTTGTGTTGACTCAAAACATGCCAGTTGCAGCCAATACAAGAGCGAAGAAGAGAGCACTGGGAGAACGCCAAGAACCATGGGTAGCTCCAAGTGATGCCTCTCCAAGGCCACCAAGTGTCAATCAAAGTGCTACACCTGCTGTAAGTCATGTTTCCCAACAAAATCAGAATGCAAGTGGGGCTGCCAAGATTGCAACGCAGCAGACTCAAGCTCCCTCATTACCATAAAAAATGCTAGAGAAGGTGAATGCTCCCTCTCTAAACATTGTTGATTCATTGAAGAGCACCAAGGCAAGTATATCCCTTTGGGAAGTCTTGCATATACCCGGTCAAAAAGAGCTTTTGCAAGAGCAGCTAGCAAGCATGTGACTCCTCAAGTTTCAAAGCACAATGGTGTGGCTCTCACAAATTCTCCAAATCACCTTTTAGAGCTCTCAACCAAGGCCAAAAAACCTCCACCTTTCTACCTCACACTCATTGTGGGAGACAAGTTGGTCCACAATTGTATTGTGGATAGTGGAGCAAGCACTACCGTCATGCCTAAAGTAGTCGCTGATAAGCTGGGTTTGAACTATGAGCCACATAGCAAGGGTGTGTTACAGCTGGATGGTACTCCAACCAAGACGGTAGGATAGGTCAAAGGTCTGAAAGTGTTTTTACATGGTTGCCCAAGCTTCCCTATCATGCAAGTCATTGTGGTGGTGAACCTTCCAGCACACTTTGCTATATGCTTGTCAATGGACTTTATAGCCAAGATAGGAGGTTACCTTTCTGCTGATTGGTCTTTTCTATCTTTCAGGACAAGATATGGGACCAAGGTAACTATAAGAACTCAGCCCTTAGCAAGGTTCCACATTGAGCCATACTTGGAGACAATGTCAAATTAGAATGTCTAATCAGCAAGGAAGAGAAAACGGTCATGGATGGTGAAACATCTTCCCCTCTTGAAGGTGTTTCTGATCTTTATCTTGACAAGCACATCACTGAAACACATGGCCTTGATCCTTACACTTTCATTGAGGAGACTGATTTGGGAGTTTATTATATGCATGAAGAGAACATTCTAATTCCTTCACTCACCAATGAGGATCATGAACTTGATGGTATGTGGGAAATGATTTTTGATGGTTCAACGAACAAAGTAGGTGTAGGAGCTGGCATCATATTAGTTTCTCCATCAGGGAATCGTTACTACTCTTCTTATAGGTTTCACTTCCGCTACACTTGCAATGTGGCAGAATATGAAGGTCTAATTCATGGTCTCCGATGGGCAAAGACGAGAGGAATCAAGGATTTGAAAGTCTATGGAGATAGTGAGCTGGTCATTCATCAAATAGAAGTCAAGCTACAACAAAAAAACCCTTGCTTAAGTCCTGCAAGCATAGGGTATGGGATCTACTTGAAGACTTTGATGCCTTCAACATACAACCCATACCAAGAGACTTGAACAAACACATTGATAGATTGACTACAATAGGAGCACATTTTGACTCAGTTGCTGATGTAGTAAAGGAGAAGGATCAATCTCATATCAAGATCATTGTGAGACCTTCCATTTTGGATAATGAAGTGTCATGGCAAGTGTTTGAAAGTGATGAACACATTGCACACTTCTTGCAAAATGAGGCAGGCTTTTCCTCAAGAAATCAAAAGAGGTTACATGATCATTATGAAGAGCAAATTATACAGCTGAAGACAAATAAAATACCCAAGGGGCTGATTACCTTGGAGAGTGTCTTCAATGAAAATGATCGAAAGAAGAATCAAAGAATGAACATGTCAACAAATGAGGAAAACTATGAAAGGGTTTTGATTTTCAAAGACAAAATTTTGAAGATTGGCAAGGTATGTTCTCAGCTGGAAAGGCAAGCTTTCATTGCATTATGCAAAGAGTTTCATGACATCTTTGCTTGGGAGTACAAGGTCTTGAAAGGGTTTGATCCAGGTCTAGCCCATCACACCATTGATTTGGAGCCCGGAGCTAAACTGGTAAGACAAAAGCAAAGGTCTATCAACCCCAAATAGAAGAACTCATGAAGAAAGCGCTGACCAAGTTAATTGAGTCTAGGATTATCTTTTCTATCAAGCACTCAACTTGGGTAGCCAACCTTGTGCCGGTTTGAAAGAAGAATGGAGAAATTAGACTTTGTGTGGATTTTTGCGATCTAAATAGAGTGTCTCATAAGGATCATTATCCACTCCCTTCCATGGAACAAATTCTGCAAGTTATTTTTGGTTCTCAACGTTTCTCACTTCTTGATGGTTATTCAGGTTATAATCAAATATTGTTAAATGAAGAGGATCAATTCAAGACAGCCATCACGACCAAGTGGGGGGCCTTTGCCTACAAGAAGATGTTATTTGGTTTATCCAATGCTAGAGCTACATTTCAAAGGGCAATGGACATGGCTTTCAAAGGTTTGATCAATAAGTTTTTGCTTGTTTACCTTGATGATATAACCGTTTTTTCAAAGGATGTTGCTGATTATATGGGACATCTAAGCCAAGTGTTTGAGAAACGTAGGGAGTATGGCATATCCCTCAATCCAAAGAAGTGCATTTTTGTTGTCTATGAAAGAAAGCTTTTGGGTCATGTTGTTTCAAAAGAAGGCTTATCCATTGACCCCGAAAGGATTGAAGCTATTCTAGGCTTGTCCTTGCCTCAACACAAGAAAGGGCTGCAAAGCTTCTTGGGGAGAATAAACTTTGTAAGGAGGTTTATCCCAAATTTTGCAACTGTGGTAAAGCCTATCACAGTCATGCTAAAAACGAACCAAGTTTTTACTTGGAGAAAGGAAGGTAAGAGCAGTTTTGAAGCAATCAAACAAGCAATCGCAGAATCTCCTTCTCTTAAATCCGAATTTTGCTAAAGATTTCATACTCTATACCTTTGCTAACCTCGACACAATCTCAGCTATGCTTATGCAAAAGAATGATGAAGATGTTGAGCAGCCAAATGCTTTTTTCAACCAAGGATTGGAGGAGTATGAAGTAAGATATTCTTTTGTGGAGAAGCAAGCCCTAACCGTCATTAGAGGATTGAAAAAATTTAGGCATATGGTTTCCAACAACAAGATTCATTTCATGGTTTCCCATCCTAGCACCAAGGAGTTCCTCCTAAGCAAGGATCTCAATGAAAAGAGCTGGATGGATCACAAAAGTGATGGAATATGACATTGACATTAAGGTAATGAACTTGGTAAGAGGAAGAGATTTGTGTGAACATTTAGCATCTGATTTTCAAGAGCCAAATCAACAAGCTTTGGTCAATCAAGTTCAAACCCAGCCAATTGATCAAATGCAAAATCAAAGTTGGACACAAGACATCATTGGTTTTCTTCAAAATGGTGAGTGTCCCAATGGCTTGAACAAATCTCAAAGGAGGTATTTTAGGCTGCAAGCTATTCCTTATTGTCTTGTAGATGGCATTCTCCTTAAAAAGGATGTGAACAATGTATTGCTAAGATGCATTAACAATGATCAATTTGATATGCTGCTGGAAAAGTTCCATAATGGCGCAGATAGTCACTTCTCTCCTAGAACAACAGCTGCAAAGATAATAAGCTCTGGTTACTACTGGCCTAGTCTTTTTAAAGACTGTTATCATTGGGTTAAGGTTTGTCCTCAATGTGCTTTCTTTGTTGGCAAACCAAAACTTGGAGCTCTGCCATTGAATCATGTTCAAGTGGATCAGCCTTTCTTGCAATGGGGCCTTGACTTCATTGGCATGATCAACCCTCCATCAAGTGCTGGACACAAATGGATATTGACTGCTATGGACTACTTCACAAGGTGGGTAGAGGCGGTTGCATTGAAGGAGGCAAACGAAAATGCTATCTTAGAGTTCTATGACAACATTGTGACAAGGTTTAGAGCTCCTTATGTCATCATCTCGAATAATGCACTTGCCTTCATAAGTGCCAAAACTTTTGATTGGGCAGCAAAGAGTGGGGTTCATTTGAATACTTCATCCAACTACTACCCTCAAGGTAATGGATTCGCTGAGTCTACCAACAAGAACCTCATCAAGATCATCAATAGGACATTGGAAACCAATCAAAGTGCATGGCATGGCAAGCTAAAGACAACGTTATGGGCAGAAAGAATCACTCCCAAGAAGTGAATTGGTAATTCTCCCTTTTTACTTGTTTATGGGAGAGAAGCTAGGTTGTCCATATCACAAGAGCTCCCTCCCTTGGAACTTGCACAACAGCTGGAATTACTTGAAAACACTCCCATGGAGGTCAGATTGACAGAATTAATGCAGCTGCAGGAGGCATGAGATGATGCACACAAAGCTTTGGAACACCATCAAGTTCTCATGAAAAAATCCTTTGACAAAAGGACAAGGGCAAGAGTGTTCAAAGAAGGTGACTTAGTCTTGAAATGGGATGAGGATAGAGCAAAACCAGGCAGACATACAAAGTTTGATACTTTGTGGAGTGGTCCTTATATCATTAGCAAGTGCAAGCAAAGAAACTCCTTTCAACTGTCTAAGATGGATGGAGAAGAGCTGCCTATTCTGGTGAATGGGATCCACTTGAAATCTTACTTCTAGACCTTGCTGGCCATGTCTTGTAGATACTTGTTGTTGTGTGTTTCCTTTGTTGTTTTTTGTTTTCCCTAAGTGCTTTGTAGCACAGGGGTTTCCCTTTCAGGGGTTTTCTTTCCTTGTGTTTGCCTTGCTGTGTTTTTCCTATATTTTGCTCTTAGCCATGGGTTGTTCTTTTGGGCTTTTGTTTGCCTTGCATGGCTCCATACCCAATGGAAGGATGTAGGCAGCTGGTCTTGGACATAGCAAGCATGTCTCCCTTGAAAATTGCTAGAATGTTGCCCCATTTTTCTGTATACCCAGTTTGTGTTACCTCTTCAGCGGATTTTTGTTCTTCCTTACTCGTTTTTTGTGTTTGGGCCTTTGTTGTTTTGGTCTTTCCTTGTTCTACATTCCCTTTGTTGTTTTTCCCCTTGGCTTTGTTTTGCCTTAGCCCCGAAGTGCCCTTCAGAATTTTCCGAAGGCACTTCACTTGCCTTGTTTTCCCCCAAGTGTCCACTTCACTTGCCTTGTTTTCCCCCAAGTGTCCCTTCGGAAAAATTCCGAAGGGCACTTCTTTTACCCAAGTGACCCTTCGGAATTTTTCCAAATGGCACTTTTTCTTCTAAGTGTCCCTTCGAAAAAGTTTCGAAGGGCAGTTTTTGCCCAGTTGTCCCTTCGAAACTTTTTCGAAGGGCACTTTTTTGGTCTAAGTGTCCCTTTGGAAAAGTTCCAAAGGGCACTTTTTGCCCAAGTGTCCCTTCAAAACTTTTCCAAAGGGCACTTTTGCCCTAGCCTTTCCGGAATGCTCCTTCATAATTTTTTCGAAGGGACATTTTTCGTCCAAGTGCCCTTCGGGAATTTTCCCAAAGGGTCAGTTTTGGCCCGAGTGTCCTTCGGAACTTTTCTGAAGGACACTTTCTTCCAAGTGTCCTTCCGGAAAAGTTCCCGAAGGGCCTTTTTCCCAAAGGTTGCCCTTCGGAATTTTCCGAAAACGGAAATGGCCCTTCGGAACTTTTCCGAAGGGGCTTTTGTTCCCCCCCCCTCCCCCGCCCCGAGTGTCCTTCGGAACTTTTCCGAAGGACACTTTCCTCCAAGTGTCCTTCGAGAAAAGTTCTCGAAGGGACCTTTGGCTTAGCAAAGCCCGAAAGCAAAATTCTTGAAGGAATTCCTTCGAACTTTTGTCCGAAGGAATTACTTTGAGAAAATTGTCAAGCCGTTGCTCGAGCAATAAACCCGACTAAATTGCCCATGATGTGCAGCAGGACGTCAAATTTAAAGCAAGCAACTAGCTGTTGGGTCAATGCATGACATGCCGCAAGACGTCAAATTTAAGGTGGGCAACTAGTCATTGGGTCGATGCATGACGTGCCATAGGACGTTAAATTTAAGGTGGGCAACTAGCCGTTGGGGTCAATACAAATCAGGGTTCCCAACATGCTTGACTTACGAATTTTATAAGTAGAAGAGCTTAGAAAACCCGAAAGGGTCTTGGCAGTGCAAACCAAGTTTCCCAAGGTGCTTTGCTTATAAGGTTTTATAAGTAAAGTAGGTAAGAAAACCTGAAAGGGTCTTGGCAGTGCAAATCGGGTTTTCCAAGGTGCTTTGCTTATAAGGTTTTATAAATAAAGTAGGCAAGAAAACCCAAATGGGTCTGCAAATGCAAATCGGGTTTAAGCAGGGGCTTGACTTATGAGTTTTATAAGTGAAGTCATTCAGAAAACCCGAAAGGGTCTAAACATAAGCAAATCTGATTTTTGGAACTACATAGCTTATGAGCTTGATCAAATCGTTGATCGACGACGCAAAACCATGATCCGAGTCATTCCTTGAGGACCAATCAAAAGGAAAGGACAAAGCCGAACTGAATGAAAGCGACCTTTTCCACGCCATTGCACAAATTGACAAGCCAAGGAGAAGTGGTTGGGAAGCATCTTCAGAGGGGCGAGTCCATGGCATTTAAGAAGGTAACGCAGATCAATCAAAGTGCCGTAATAACCATAATTGGCAAAAATCAGTTGCCACTGAGGACAATGACTTCCAACAGATTTGATTCCTCTCTTTGGTATAAGGGGCCTCCCTTCTCTCTCTCTTTGCTATAAATAAAACCCTTTGGCTATTGTTATTTCATCCACAGATAGTACGGTCAAGCCCTGTTGAAATGTTTTGCTATTTTCTTACCTTTGAGCAAAGAAGCATAAGTCTGTTTTCTTTCTAAGTTATGGATATTTGCCTGGGCATGCAAGAGACAAAGAGTGATAGCAAGTGATGTTTTATTCTTCTATTCTCTGTCCATGCTTTTGAGCAAAGAGTTGATCCAACAAGGCATGTAGAGTGCATTCTAGCTGTATGAGATTTTGCATATGTGTAACCCTTTTCTGGACTATACAGGTTGTCTTTCCAGTTACCTTGTGTGAGCTCATTCATTTTGTCTCTACATTGAAATATTTATGTTGGAATCTTCTAGAGCTTGAAGAATAGGCTTGTATTCTGCTATATTGTGTAAAAGTACATGGCATACGTGTGGATAATAACTTTTGGTGTATCACCATTTTAGACTAGGCTTTTCATTTATGCAAATTTTTGACCCTTTTCATCCAAACAAGCTGGTTCAGCAGATTTTATTGCACAAAAGCTAATACAAGGAGCTAGCCCTTTCAACCTAGAGGTTCATTTCCACTTATGGGCACACTCATAGGCCTGGAAATGTCCCAACGTTGCCCAAATCTGGAGGAGGCCTGAACAACCCTCTTCTAGGGTGCAAGATTTGGAGACAACAGTGACCAATTGCAGTATAAAGTCCAACTTAATTTGAATATTCTTGTTTACCAAGGCAAAATAGTTTTTGATGCTCTAGATAGTTGGCTGAACATCATTTGCATATTACAGTCTTCTGATCAAGAAAATATAACCCTTGCCCTTTCGAGAATTTCCTTGTTTGTAAAATAATGGCAGAATAACTGTTGCACTGCCCATGACGATAACCTTACACCTGTAAATCCCTGAAATGATTTTGTAAAAGACTTGAAAGAAAACCTATTACCCTATTGGAAACTATGATGACTAGTGTATGTCATGTAATCCCAACTTCGCCAAGGTCATGACCAATCAATCCAAGAATGTATTTACATCTTTCATACTTTTCATGCTAAATTGAATGTTCAAGAGTCAAAGCAAATTCTCATTTTGAAGTATAGGTTAGGCACAAGACCATACATCCAAACCAACACGAACTTATTCCGTAGCTCTTCCCTCAGAGAAGCCTACAAGGATGCTTGCTAATTTAAGGCAAAAGCCAAGCATAAGTGAATGAAGGTTCTAAGTCTTTGGATAAGTTGAAAAATAAGAAATCCAAACGTGGAGAAAAACTGAACTCAAAGCAACAAGAACAAAGATCTCTACACCATTCCCAGAAGAACACATCGCATGAAGAACAATCTAAGATTGGAAAGTGATGCACAATACACAATTCCGATGGACACTCTACGGGGGAATGTCGTGCTCAAAAATCCTTGATTGCACAGATAAAAGTGTTGACTTATACCCTAGCGGCACTAGATAAAGGCAAACAGATGATGGACTCTGAGCCTTGCATGATAGTCGTAACAGCCAATGTTGCCTCTCCAATTTAGATCCAAAGGAAGCAAAAAGATTGTTCCATTCTCAAATGTTGGTCAGTGGACAATCCGTACACTTCATTGTTGAAAATGGGAGTCATAAGCAAAACTCGAAGATTGAACTAGCAATTGAAACGTCACCCACAACCATACACCATTGGATTGTGCAGCTCGAGTTTTGATAAGCGTGTCACTCACTAGTGTCACTTTGTGTACAAAATCAAGCCTTTCCAAGATGCAATTATTTTTTGATGTAGCACCATTAAAGGTATTTGGTGTTCTACTTGGGCAACCATATCTCTATCATCGGCATGCAATATATAAAGAAAATACCAAAAAAATTATCATAGATGTTGGTGAGAATAGATCACATATTGGAAGTACTTACCAAGCTTTCACTCATCAACGCTTAACAATGCAAGAAGCTAATCAGTTCTAGTAGGAAATGTGTGTTCTTAATGGTGAGACTTGAATGCAATAAATACATCCTTGCGGTACAAGCTAACGACACACCTCCTTCAATGGAAAAACGACAGTTGAACAAAGTATTAGAGCAATACATGGATCTCTTCCAGTACCAAATACTTGCATAATGAAGCATACTATTGATTTGATACCAACACCACCTCTTCCTTATGCTTCTCTATATTTCCACTCATTCCTATAGAATGACAAGATCAAACGGTAGATCCATGGAATTGTGGATAAATGAGACATCGAGCCCTCTCTTTGCCTTGCAAAAACCCCATTGTGCTCATGCCAAAGAAGGATGGCACATGGAAGTTGTGTATCAACTATAGAGATCTTAACAAAAGCAATGGGAAGAAGTGCTATCCTCTTCCTAGGATTGTGGGCTGACTAGACCAGCTCTATGGTGTCAAATTTTTCACGGAGATAGATATTAAGTCAAGTTACCATCAGAGTCATGTTGAACCCTCAAATGTCTAGAAGACAAGGTACCATAATATTCCTCTTTAACCTTCAAATATCTTAATGACAACCTTCAAAGCCAAGGAATGGCAAGAGAATGTAATTCATCATCTGCATCAATGTTGAAGGTGCATTGGTCAAGCTGAAGGGCATAACTAACCAAAGCATAAGTCTAAGAATGAATATTTCAAGTCCTAGGATAAATCGCAGAATAAAAACTCCAAGTTTGGAGCAAAAACAAACTCAAGGCAACAAGGAAAAAGACATTTGCATCATTCCTAGAAGAAGAACACACTGCTGAAACAACAAAAGAAGCTATCTAAGACTATAAAATGTTGCATAGCACACAATTCCAACGAACACTCGACTGAGGAACAGAGCGCTCGAAAAGCCCTACTTGTATAGTTGGAATCATCGAGTTCTATATTATCATGACCAAATAAAGGCAAGTGGTGCATAACAAACAATTCCAACCAACACTCTATATAGAAGTGTCAATATCTATATCAGCAACACCAAATACAAGTGAACAAATCATGGACTCTAAACCTAGCACCTATTAGGCCAAGATGGATGGAAATAAAACGAGATTTGGTGCAAAACAAAATTATTGCATATTGCATTAATGAGAATGAAAATATTATAATATTATATAGCCAAGCAGGTGACTGTTCCTTTCATATTCCATGAAGACTCTTCATTTACCTACGCAAACTCTCTAGCTACCACTACGAAACAAGATATCCTACAATTACTCCTAAGATTTACAATATTATATTACAACAATATTACATCCCCCCTTAAATTGTTGGAGTTATTTTGAGACCAAGTATGCCTTTGAGCTTTTCAAAATTTTCTCGCCTTGGCACTTTTTTCAAAATGTTTGTGGGTTGATCTGTAGTAGGACAATGTAGCAATTTGACACTGCCATCTTTCACATAATGCTGAATCAGATGAAATTTGGTGTCGATGTGCTCAGTTCGGTGTGAAAGACTAGATTCTTTGCATTTGAATTGCAAATGTGTTGCCAACCATGAGAAATGTTGATGAAACTTGTTCCTGCAAATCTGAAATAACCTTTCTGAGCCACAAAATTTCTCTAATTGCCTCTAAAGCTGCCATGTATTCTGCTTTTGCTAAAGAAATTGGCGGCATTGATTGCTTCTTTGACTTCCAGCTGACAATTTTTGTTCCCAAATTCATTAGAAAACCTGAAGTAGGTTTTTCATCTTTAAAATCACTATAATAGTTAGAATATGAATATCCAACCAATTTGAAGTCCCCTACCCTGAAGTATTTGAACCCAAAATTATGTGTTTCTTTGAGATATAAGATTATTTTTGTACTACCCAATATGACTTTCTCTAGGTTGTCACATGAATCGATAAAGAACACCAACAGTGAAGGAAATATCTAGTCTAGTTGTGGACATAAATCAAATCAGACTTCCAATGAGTTGTTTATATTTAGTAGGATCTATTAATTATATGATATCTTCTAATACCAATTTCAAATTTTGTTCCATGGGCATATTGAGAGGCTTAACAATATATCATTCCGAACTTGCTCAAAATTTCACCGATGTATTTATATTGAGTGATGAAGATATACTCTGGTTTTTTTATCACTTCAATGCCCAAATAGTAATGAAGATAACCCAAATTTGTCATTTCAAAGCCTTTCATCAACCATGATTCAAATTTTGTAGTGTATCTCTCATTGTTTCCTGTGATGAGCAGATCATCCACATACACCACTAGAAATACAATTGTTTTAACAAAAAGAGTTGCATCTTCAAACTCAAAATGTTTAAAGTTCATGCTCAAGTGGTGTTCAACGAGTTTGTTGTACCACCCTCTTCAGGAGGTGCTCAGTGAGTTTGTCATACCACACTCTTGGAGCTTGTTTCAAAACATACAACAATTTTTCTAGTTTTCACACTTTGTGCTCTGGGTCATTTACTACAAAACCTTTAGGTAAGTCATGTACAGTCTTTCTTGAGATCACCATTCAGAAATGCAGTTTTGATATCCATTCGATGAATTTTCCATCTATTGTGAGTTTCTAGAGCCAACATAGTTCGAATGGTAGTTCATTTTTTTGTTGGTGAAAAGGTTTCATTGTAATCAATTCCTTATTTTTGTGCAAATCCCTCTGTGACAAGCCTTTCTTTGTGCTTGTCAAGTGAGCCATATCCTTTGTACTTGTTGCGAAAGACCCACTTGCAACCAATAGGTTTACAACTGATTGGAGGATCAACCAATTTAGAAGATCCATTTTTGACCAACGCATCATCCTCATTTCGCATTTCATATTTCCATGCATCAAGTTTTTCAGCTTTTTTGAAGCAAGTGGGTTCAGAGTCAAAAACAACATTGGCTTTTTTTTCAAGAGGGTCTTCCAAGATAAGTGTTGTCAACCTTTTGTTGCACCCTGAAACAAAGACATGATGAAATGGGTAATCCTCTCTCCAGTTGAAACAATGAGATCTTCTCACGAGGGTGGGTGCCTCAATGGTGAGAAGAATCTCCAGAGAAGGCTGGTTCCTGTAAGATGTATCAATGTGGATCTCTACTCTGTGCTACAAATCTACTATGGAAAAGGGAGAAAGAAACTTGAAAGAGAAATCCTACCTAATGACGGTGATACACCAAAATGTTGATCCACTCTACTTGGAACCTTGAACACTGAATCAAACAAGGGAAAATGAAGACCTTTGATTTCAATTAATCACTATGCATAAGTATTTCATGAGAAAGTTCGATCCAATGACAAAAAACGTGAGGGAAAACGATGGAGAGAGGTCTGATACAAGACACTTTGCAGCCACCTAACATCCACTTACGTCAGCAAAAGACATAAAACACTGAACAGGACCTGCATAACATGATGAACTAGCAACTAGGTATGAATCAGAATTTGGGAAGGGAGAAAAATCTACCACGTATGCAAATTGTTGAATGAATGTACACTATGCTAGTACTTGAAATTTGAAAATACAGTCCTATTGATTGAAGAGGTTACACAACTCACCAATCGCAGAGTCTGGTCTTACCAAGAGAGGGACAGATTTTACAAGGCTGAAAAGCCATTAATATAGAAATTTACAACAAGCCAAGAGATTGACATTGAAAATAGAGAGGGAGTAAACTCAAACCAACTCAGCGTTTACAAAAGTCTATTTTGTCTTGCATGAAATTCCTTGCATTGAAAAAAAAAAAAGAAAAAAACAAGCTTTGGATGCATGAAATGTACGAATATATGTCTTGACTTGAAAACTAATCAACTCTAAAACAAGAGTAGTCAAATTCACTCGAACTGCTGGAACGTTTGAAAGTCTCCCCTTTGCATGAAATCAATGCAAATGCCAAATTAAGAGTTACGTTTGAACCGCCGAAACGTTTCGAGCAAACGAGACAAACGAGAGTGCGTACATGGAATTTCTGGCTGTTTGAAACGTTCAACGCTTTCCCTGTTCATCATGCAACACA
This sequence comes from Torreya grandis, assembly GCA_037957365.1. Classification (NCBI taxonomy): domain Eukaryota; kingdom Viridiplantae; phylum Streptophyta; class Pinopsida; order Cupressales; family Taxaceae; genus Torreya; species Torreya grandis. The sequence goes on along the minus strand of JARHVA010000365.1, from coordinate 3,336,895 downwards.
ACTCTATTTTTAGAACTGAAGCGTGCTTGCTTTCTTAAACGCATTCACTTCATTGGAGTCACTTCATGTTAGTTTGTGCATGATCTTTGTTTATCCTGCCTTTGTCTTTATTCTGCGTTGGTTTTATTTATTGTTCATGCTTATGTCCATGTTCAGTTCTACTTTAATCTTTGCTCATGCTTCTATTTATGCATTTGCCTTACTTCTTGTTCAGTTCTGGCTCAGTCCTGTTTGTGCTGACGTCTCTGTTCATGCTATTGATCATGCTCAGTTCACTTCGTATTTTCTTCATCTTTTTTCATGTTCTGTTTTAATTCAGGATTTGGGCTTTATTTTAGTTTTCGTCCTTCGCACAAATTGTCCGAAGGACTCTCTATGTTTTCTCTTTTTTGGGCTTGACATTTCCTTTTCTCTTTTTTGGCCTTTGCTTAGGCCCTTGTCTTTTCTATCGGGTTTTTTTAAATTGTCCTTATTCCTTCGGACAAAAAGTCCGAAGGAATTCGTTTCCTTGCCAATTTTCCCGAATTTATTCTTTTAGGCTTTTATGTCTTGCCCTTTGATTTTCTTCAAACTTTTGCTGACTTCAAATTCCTGTGGATTTCCTGTTTGACAATTATTCCGAAGGATCTCCTTCTTTGCCTTTGCTTTTTTATTTTCCTTGGGTTTTTTATCCTCCATAATTTCTTCGGACTTTTTGTCCAAAGGAATTCGTCTCCTTTGGCTATCTTTTCTCCGAATGGCAAGTGCCCTTTGGGAACTTTGCTTTTGTCCTTCGCTTTATGGAGGTGCCCTCTGCAAGGGCTTTTGCTTCCCAATAATGCCCTTTGGAACTTTTGAAAGGGCCCTGCACTGACCAAGTGCCCTCCACAAGGGCAAGTGTCCTTCGGAAAAATGAATTTTGTCTTTTGAATTTTTTTGCCAAGGTCTTCTTCATTCTTGAAGTGTCCCCTGCAAGGGCACATACCCTTCGGGGAAATTATAAATGTCCCTACGCAACGCCCAGATGTCCTCCGCAAGGGCTATGTCTTCTAGGAGTGCCCTTCGGAAGAATCAAAAAGGTCCACTTCACCAACCAAGTGCCCTCCGCAAGGGTAGGCCTGCCTTCAAAAGTGTCATTCGAAAGAATTGTAGGGCACCAGGGCTTCTTGAAGGGCACCCGGGGTTTTTAAAACTGTCCTTCAGAACTTTTGTCTTGACTTGAAAACCAGTCTTCTCAACTGTGCTTTTCTCCTTTCTTTCGGACAAAAGTCCGAATAAAATAAGCTTTGAACAGCTGCCACTTAGTCATTTTTTTGGACGTTTACACAGTCCTTTGAGAGCTCTTTCTCTCGGACAAAATGTCCGAAGAAATAGTCCATCTCTTATAGCCCCAAAAAATTCCTTGGGAAGACAATATAACTAAACTTAAAGCTTGTATGTCTTGGTTGTATTTGCACATTTGTCTGTAATCAAGAAAGCTCCTTGGAAACCTCTGCATGACTAAAATTCACCTCGCTGTAGATGGCCACTTGGGTGGCTGTAAATGCTCATTTAAGGACCTCAAAACTGATTACAAGACAAACTTGGCACCATATCAAAGTTCCGAAGTGTAGGGGTGACAATTTGCCCTGTGGAGGGCAAAATTGTCAACATTTTTGGTGACTCTGTTGGGAAGCATGCCTGCTATGCTAGAGAACTGAGGCCATATAGATGCTATTCGAACTCCCAAATGATGAACCTGATTTCTAACTGAAAATCTCCTCCTGACCTTGGCTGAAGTAACCTTTCTCCCTCAAAAAGGAAGGGAAAAACACGAAAGCAGAAAAACTAACTAAGAAGCAAATGTGCAAACAAGCACTTATTGAACAAAACTGAAGCAAACTACTATGTTTTTACAGTACTTGGAGGAAAGCAAAAACAACTATGTACATAGAGCTTTGCTCTTCAATAGCAATGTTTCAGATGTATCCCATTGACTGGGATTGGAAGCTCTTGGCCGTCCATCTTGACAAGTTGGAAGGCGTTGTGGGATTTGCAACTAGAGATCATGTATGGGCCACTCCAAAGGGAATCAAACTTCGTGTGCCTTCTTGGTTTGGCTTGATCCTCATCCCACTTGAGGACCAAATCTCCTTCATTGAAGCTTTGTGAGGAAGCTCCTTTGTCAAACGATCTTTTCACCTGTGCCTGATGACTTTCCATGGCTAGCATGGATTGATTTCTTGTCTCTTCCAACTCCATAAGCTCTGCATACCTGATTTCCATAGGCTCACTCTCCAACAACTCAAGTTGATGCATTAGTTCTAAAGTTGAAAACTCAAGAGAAATAGGTAACCTTGTTTCCTTACCATAGACTAGCTTGTATGGAGAGTTGGCTATTGACCTCTTGTAGGTGATCCTATCAGTCCATAGAGCTGACTTCAACTTGAAATGCCATGACCTCTGATTTTCTTCAATAGTCCTTTGTATGATTCTTAAGAGGTTCTTGTTTGTAGATTCAACAAGGCCATTTCATTGTGGATAATAGTTCGATGAAGTGCTGAGATAAACTCCATGTTGGACAGCCCATTGGCTGATCTTAGATCCCACAAAAGCCATTGCATTGTCAGAAATAATGGTTGAAGGAACTCCAAACCTAGTAAGCAGACCTTCATAGAAATCAAGAACGTTAGTTTCGTTTGTTTCTTTCAATGCAATTGCTTCCGTCCAACATGTGAAGTAATCCGTAATTGTTAGAATCCACTTATGCCCTGAACTCGAAGGAGGATTAATGAGACCAATAAAGTCCAATCTCCACTGGACAAAAGGCTGATCCACTGCAATTGGTTGAAAGGACAGGGCTGCAAGTTTAAATTTTCCTACAAACATAGCACATTGTTTGCACTTCCTAACCCATGTATGGCAATCGTCAAATATATTAGGCCAATAGTACCCACCTCTCATGATTTTAAGTGCTGTAGTTCTTGCAGAAAAGTGTCCATCATGGAATTCTTTGAGTAATCTTTGAGTTTGGCTTGGTTCCACACACCTTAATAACATTCCATTAATATCATTTTTGAACAAAACACCATCAATGAGCAAGAATGGAATTGATTGCAATCTGAAATACCTTCTTTTTGAAGCACTTAGGTGAGAAAGGTAAAAACCATCTTGCAGATAGCTTACCATATCACAAAACCAGCTAGAAGGCAAGGTGTGAACAACAATAATCTCTTCATCATTTGACACTAAAACAACTTCATTAGTTTCTTGCAAGTCCTGAGCTAGATGCTCACAAAGTCTTTTGCCTCTAACCAGCTTTGTAACCTTAATTTCCACGTCATATTCCATTACCTTGGTTATCCAACCAGCTCTCTTCTCATTTATGTCTTTGTTCAGAAGAAATTATTTGATGCTTGGATGAGCAACCATTAGATGTATTTTATTATTAGACAACAAGTGCCTAAATTTTTTCAGAGATCTTATAACTGAAAGGACATGCTTTTCAACAAAAGAATACCTTGTTTCATACTCCAAACCTTCGCTGTAGAAAGCTATTGGCTTTTCCAAATCTTCATGATTCTACTGCGTAAGAATCCTTGAAATGGTGTCCGCATTAGCATACATATACAGAATGAAATCTTTCGTAAAATTTGGATTTAAAAGCATAGGAGCACTTGCTATGGCTTTCTTAACATCTTCAAAACCTGTTACTCCCTCTTTGGACCAGCTGAAGTTCTGATTTTTCTTTAACAATGCTGTAAGTGGTTTAGCTACAGTAGCGAAATCTGAAATGTATCTCCTTATAAAATTGATTTTATTAAAGGAACTTTGCAAAGCCTTTTTGCTCTTAGGCAAGGAGAGTGCAAGAATGGATTGAATCCTTTCAGAATCTATGTTTAAACCGTGCTTTGAAACATGTCCAAGAAGCTTACCTTCATGAACTGAAAATAAACACTTTTTGGGATTTAGAGATATCCCAAATTGCCTACACCTTTCAAAAACTTGCTTGAGATGAACCATGTGATCTTCTGCATCTTTTGAAAACACTATTATATCATCCAAATAAACAAACACAAACCTATTAAGAAGGCCAGGAAGGCCATATCCATGGCTCTCTGAAAGGTTGCTCCAGCATTAGACAAACCGAATGGCATCTTTCTGTATGCAAATGTCCCCCACTTAGTCGTGAAGGCTGTCTTGAATTGGTCCTCTTCTTTGACCAAATTCTGATTGTAACCACTATATCCATCCAACAAGGAAAACCTCTTTGAACTTGTGACAAGCTGTAAAATTTGTTCCATTAATGGCAATGGATAGTGGTCTTTAAGCGAAGCCTTGTTTAAATCACGGAAATCAACACACAAACAAATCTCACCATTCTTTTTCCATACTGGAACGAGGTTCACCACCCAAGTTGAATGCTTGATTGGAAATATAATAGTTGATTCTATGAGCTTGTGAAGCTCAGCTTTCATCAAAGGCTCAAGCTTTGGATTGATTGGCCTTTGTCTTTGTCTCACTGGTTTAGTTTCCTCTTCTAACTCAATGGTGTTTTGCGCCAAACTTGGATCAAAACTTTTGAGATCGCTGTACTGCCATGCGAATATATCAACAACACTCGTCCATAAATCAATGAAAGCTTTCTTTTGTGGAGTGCATACCTTCTCCAATTTCAAAATTTTACCAGCTATAATCTCTACATTGGCATAGTGCTCTTCCTTTGTTGACAAGGATGGTTTCTCTTTCCTTAACTCATCATCTTCACTGAAAATATTTTCAAGAGTGACCAAACCCTTGGGTAGCCTATTCGTTTTCAGTTGTACAATCTGATCACCATACTGTTGTAAGTGTTTCGACTGATTTTTTAAAGAAAACTCAACCTCTTCCTGCTAAAATACCACAATTTGATTGTCATTTTCAAATCCCTGTCAATTCTCTTGGTTATCTGGAACAGAAGGCCTTACAACTACTTTTATATGTGACTAAAAATGTCACTTTTTACATCAGCTGGAATATCAAATCATGCCCCAACAACAACCAACCTATCAACATGTTTATTCCTATCTCTTGGTATTGCCTGAATATTAAAATCCTGAAAATCTTCAAATAAATCCCAAACTTTGTCTGTAAAATTTAAGCAACAGATTCTTGCATATATTCAAACCTCTTACTTGGTGGACTACAAGTTCACTATCTCCAAACACTTGCAAACAATTTACTTTCATCTTCTTAGCCCATTGCAAACTGTGAACTGGTGCTTCATATTCAGTAACGTTGTTTGAATAGCCAAACTAAAATTTAATAGAGAAATACCTTTGTTCTATAGGATAAATTAACATCATTCCAGCTCCGGTTCCATGCTTATTTCTTGATCCATCGAAGTACAATTGCCATAGTCCTTCATTAGATTCGTCTTCTTTGACCATGGCTAGAATTGGTGCATCTTCTTATGAAGACAATACACACCAAGACCTTCCTCTTCAATTAGTTTGTAGGGATCATGCTCATGCAAGGTAGAAGCCCACTCATCAAGAAACAAATCTGGAACTCCATCCAAAGGTGAGTCCTTTTCTACATCACTAGTTTGTAATATTTCATCTGAGATAATACAATTTGCATTGACCACATTTGTCGTATAAGGCTCCATATGAAAACGTGCAATAGGCTTTGAATGAATTGTTATCTTTGTACCATATCTGGTTTTGAACAACAAATAGGTCCAATCAGATGATAAATATCCTCCAATCTTTGAGGTGAAGTCCCTTGAAAGACACAGCGAAATAAGGAGGCAAGTCCATCACTACAACATCCTGCTGAATAGTAACATTAGGACAAGCGTGTAATGTCAATTTCAAATTTTTGATAATGCCTACCGTCTTTGTTGGTGAACCATCCAACTGCAATACCACTTTAGTATTCGGCTCATAAACAAAGCCGAGCTTGTTTGTAATCTGTTTGGGCATTACTGTACTGCTAGCCACCATACAATTATGAACGCTATCCACCATACAATTATAAACCAAAATATCACCCTTGATATCTTATCTCCTTGTTGCACCTGTTGCTTAGTTGGTTGATCTGAATTTGTCAAGACAACACCTTCTTTTTCAACCGGTTTCTGAAAGTTCTTGAATGAGTTTATCCTTTTGCCCTGAAATTGAAAGAGAATACCACATGCTAATGCTGATGTTAGACTTCTTCATTTGATCTACAATACTGAACTGAGATGCACTAATATTTGATTGCATTTTTTGTGGTACTTGTTGCTCACAAATTAGAGGTATTTGTTGCACTTTACTAACCTCAATATTTTGATTTTTTGGGGCTATGGGAACAAGAAGCTGCTCTTGTTGCTCACAAATTAGAGGTATTTGTTGCACTTTACTAACCTCAATATTTTGATTTTTTGGGGCTATGGGAACAACAAGCTGCTCTTTTGTACTTTGAGCAACAATACTAAGAGCATTTGAAGTATTTGCTACCACTTGGGCTTCCTCAACAGCTCTTCTTTTAGTTCTCTGATAGGTTATAGCTGCAACTTGACCACTTGAATCGTTAGTTTTAACAACCTGAGTAAAAACAACATGATCATTGACCTACCAATTAACATTAATAGCATCAGGCTGCCTTTGAACTTGATGAAGCATTCCTTGTGATGTCAAACCTGTATCTTGATATTGACCTCCTTGAAAATAGAACTCTTCTTGTGTCATCTCTGGCATGGTGATGTTCTGTGATACCAAGGCTTGGTTTTGAGCATCATTGAGATTTGTGGGCTGCCAACCTAAATCCTGCACCAAATTATTTTGAGGTGGAGTTGAAACAATGGCTTTTGAAGTGGAAGGAGCATTCGAATCAAGCGCAGTGTATGACTTAGCTGGAGTTAGAGCTCCTTGTGCTTGATAGGATGGTCTATTTTCTCTAAAACTCTGATAAGGAGAGCTTTGATTTTTGAAGGACTGATAGTTGTTTTGATTTTGCTGTTGATAGGGCCTATTTGACTGAAATTGCTGCTTTTTGAGTTGTACTATTTCATTTCCAAAAGATTGTAGCAAACTTTTCAACTCTCATATCTCACTAGCTTGACTAGTAAGGACTGCAATAGGAACTTGAGGTGCTAGAATAGGAGATAAGGATGGAATTTGAGGAATTTGAGGGGCTAGTACAAAACTTATTTCTGGAAAAATGGGCATTACAGGTCTTGGAGAAAGCTTACCTGCTTGTATCAAACTATTTTCTGCTCTTATTGCAACTTTATAAGCATCTGACAAAGTAGTGCCGCCCATTGGCTGTATCATCACACTAATGTCAGAATTAAGAGCTTTCAAAAAATACAGAAATGCATATTCAGGGGATGACCTAATCAAAACCGGTATCCTAGTCCATGTCTTCTAGAATCTGAGATTAAAATCGGACATGAACTCATGAAAAGCTCTTTGTATGGCAGTTAATTGCTCAACTAAAGATAAGTGATCAGATTTGTCTTCAAACTGCTTGACTAACGCTGCACCCAATTCATCCCAGGTGGAAACGGATCTAAGTAGGAGGGTTCTATACCATTGTAATGCTTTTCTTTTGAAAGAAGCAGCAAGCAATCTAATAGCAACATTATCCTCAACAACATTATGAACTGGACAAAGATTAGCCACATCCTGGATATGCTCAATAGGGGTTTGATTTTCCCCTGAGAAGAATGGAATACTTTTGAGGGCAGATACATGAATATCATCTAATTTTGCTAGATTCAATGGACTTCTACTAAATGGAGCAAACACTTGATTTCCAACGACCATCTGGATGGTGGGGATTGCAGTGTTTAGAACGATAGGATGAGGGGGAGGTAAATATTCCCTTTGAAGATATGGATTTTCTCTCCTAGACCTTGCTCTTTTATAAGTTACAAATTCAAAAGGAATACCTTTACTTGTTGATCTTTTGGTAACCTTTGGCATGAATGGATTGCCTAAATGATGCTACGAACTCTGCAACTGGAAGTAGATGAATATCCTCTGTTGCTGCGAAAACTCTATGCAAAGAACTTTTTCGTGGTCCCACTGGGCCTGCCAAAAACTGTTGTCAACCTGGAGTTGCACCCTGAAACAAAGACGTGATGAAATGGCTAATCCTCTCTCCAGTTGAAACAATGGGATCTTCTCACGAGGGTGGGTGCCTCAATGGTGGGAAGAACCTCCAGAGAAGGTTGGTTTCTGTAAGATGTATCAATACGAATCTCTACTCTGTGTTGCGAATCTACCATGGAAAAGGAAGAAAGAAACTTGAAAGGGAAATCCTACCTAATGACGGTGATACACCAAAATGTTGATCCACTCTACTTGAAACCTTGAACACTGAATCAAACAAGGGAAAAGGAAGACCTTTGATTTCAATTGATCACTATGCATAAATATTTCATGAGAAGGTTCGATCCAATGACAAAAAATGTGAGGGAAAACGATGGAGAGAGGTCTGATACAAGACACTTTGCAGCCACCTAACATCCACTTACAGCTTCAACAAAAGACATAAAACACTGAACATGACCTGCATAACATGATGAACTAGCAACTAGGTACAAATCAAAATTTGGGAAGGGAGAAAAATCTACCACGTATGCAAATTGCTAAATGAATGTACACTATGCCAGCACTTGAAATCTGAAAGTATAGTCCTATTGATTGAAGAAGTTACACAACTCACCAATCGCAGAGTCTGATCTTACCAAGAGGAATGGATTTTACAAGGCTGAAAAGCCATTAATATAGAAATTTACAACAAGCCAAGAGATTGGCGTTGAAAATAGAGAGAGTAAACTCAAACCAACTCAACCTTTACAAAAGTCTATTTTGTCTTGCATAAAAATTCCTTGCTTTGAAAAAAGAAGAAAAAGAAGACAAGCTTTGGATGCATGAAATGTACGAATATATGTCTTGACTTGAAAACTAATCAACTCTAAAACAAGAGTAGTCAAATTCACTCGAATTGTTAAAACGTTTGAAAGTCTCCCATTTGCATGAAATCAATGCAAATGCCAAATTAAGAATTACGTTTGAACCGCCGGAACATTTCGAGCAAATGAGACAAACGAGAGTGCATGCATGGAATTTCTCGCTGTTTGAAACATTCAACGCTTTCCCTGTTCATCATGCAAGACAACTCTATTTTCAGAACTGAAGCGTGCTTGCTTTCTTAAACGTGTTCACTTCATTGGAGTCACTTCACGTTAGTCTGTGCATGATCTTTGTTTATCCTGCGTTTGTCTTTATTCTGCATTGATTATATTTACTGTTCATTCTTATGTCCATGTTCAGTTCTGCTTTAATCTTTGCTCATGCTTCTATTTCTGCATTTGTCTTACTTCTTGTTCAGTTCTGGCTCAGTCCTGTTTGTGCTTACATCTCTGTTCATGCTATTGATCATGCTCAGTTCACTTCGTGTTTTTTCTAGTTTTTTCCATGTTCTGCTATAATTCGAGATTCAGGGTTTATTTTAGTTTTCATCCTTCAAACAAATTGTCCGAAGGACTATCTGTCTCTTATCTTTCCCGGGCTTGGCATTTTCTTTTCTCTTTTTTGGCCTTTGCTTACGCCTTGTCTTTTCTATTGAGTTTTTTGAAACTGTCCTTGTTCCTTAGGACTTTTTGTCCGAAAGAATTCCTTCGGACAAAAAGTCCGAAGGAATTCGTTTCCTTGCCAATTTTCTCGAATTTATTCTTTTAGGCTTTTATGTCTTGCCCTTTGATTTTCTTCGGACTTTTGTTGACTTCAAATTCCCACGGATTTCCTATTTGACAATTATTCCGAAGGATCTCCTTCTTTGCCTTTGTTTTTTTATTTTCCCCGGGTTTTTTATCCTTCCGAATTTCTTCGGACTTTTTGTCCGAAGGAATTTGTCTCCTTTGGCTATCTTTTCCCCAAAGGGCAAGTGCCCTTCGGAAACTTTGCTTTTGTCCTTCGCTTTATGGAGGTGCCCTCCGCAAGGGCTTCTACTTCCCAATAATGCCCTTCGAAACTTTTGAAAGGGTCTTGGACCGACCAAGTGCCCTCCGCAAGGGTAGGTGTCCTTCGAAAAAATGAATTTTGTCTTTCAGAATTTTTTGCCAAGGTCTTCGTGCTTGAAGTGTCCCCCACAAGGGCACATACCCTTAGGGGAAATTGTAAATGTCCCTACGCGATGCCCAGATGTCCTCTGCAAGGGCTATGTCTTCCAAGGGTGCCCTTCGGAAGAATCCAAAAGGTCCACTTCACCGACCAAGTGCCCTCCGCAAGGGTAGGTCTGCCTTCAAAAGTGTCCTTCAAAAGAATTGTTGGGCACCAGGGCTTCTTGAAGGGCACTCGGGCTTTTTGAAACTGTCCTTCGGAACTTGTCTTGATTTTAAAACCGGTCTTCTCAACTGTGCTTTTCTCCTTTCTTTCGAACAAAAGTCCGAAGAAAATAAGCTTTGAACGACTTCCATTTAGTCATTTTTTCGGACTTTTACACAGTCCTTTGAGAGCTCTTTCTCTCAGACAAAATGTCCGAAGAAATAGTCCACCTCTTATAGCCCAAAAAAATCCCTTGGGAAGGAAATATAACTAAACTTACAGCTTGTATGTCTTTGCTGTATTTGCACATTTCGCTGTAATCAAGAAAGCTCCTTGGAAATCTCTGCATGACTAAAATTCACCTGGCTGTAGATGGCCACTTGGGTGGCTGTAAATGCTCATTTAAGGACCCCAAAACTGATTCACAAGACAAACTTGGCACCATAGCAAAGTTCCAAAGTGTAGGGGTGACAATTTGCCCTGTGGGGGGCAAAATTGTCAACAGTAAGCTTCTCTATCTTACCTTGAAGTTCATCCAAGAACTTATCTGATTGTTGTGCAACTGTGTGTGCACTTCTTGTCCCTATTTTCCCAACCTCAAGTCTGACATCTTTCAATGTTTGTTCAACCTATTTTGGAATCTTTTTCTCTGTAGCTTGTGGAATCATAGGTGCTTCATTTTCTGGATTTAAAGCTCCTTCATTCTCTAACATAGGACCATCGCCTGATGAAGGTTCAGTTTTTTCTACAGGGGGCATGTCGTTTTCAATTACAGAAGTCAATAGAAATTCAAGTGTTTCCCAATTACATGTTCCCCCTTCACTGTTTGGAACCTCCACATCAACCTCCTTGAAAACATCATATTTGGCATATTTCTCTAATCAATTCAACTATTGATTGATGTTTTTTGTGTTCTTCGTAGTTTCACAAAAGACATCCCTTGCAATGAGAAATTTCTTTTTGTTCTCATCAAATATATGGTATGCTTTTGAAGACTTTGGAGTATTCCAAAACCATGCATTTGTAATTTTCGGGTTCCAATTTGTTCCTTTTCTCCCTGGGAATCAATGCATAGCATGCGGATCCAAAAATTCGAAAATGACTCACTGAAGGGAGATGACCACATCAAACTTCATACGGAGTCTTCATCTGTAGGGCTACTGATGGGGACATGTGTTGTGGCCAACACACTCCCTTCTTCAGAGAAGTGTGAGACCCCCTTTGAATGTGCTCAACTCAAAGTTCTCGGAGTTTGAGTCCCTTTCCAGTCGGCATACTTCTTTAAAAAACCTCGAACCTATGTTCTGCCCTGGCTTGTTGAGCATTTAACAATGTCTGTAATGAAGAATCGGTCTCTGTTAAAGGCCCCTGCAATCTTCTAAGTTTAAACACAATCGAGTCCTTGTGTTCTAAAAGAACAAAGGGTTTTCATACTTGGAATATTTTATTGCGCGAATTCTGTTTTTCGCAGGTCTGGATTCATAATTGGTTTTCTAGGAGTGTCAGTGTCCTGAAATCTTACTTAGCGTTTTATAAAGTTGTGTTGGCAGACAAGTAAGCTTTTCATTGATTACATGGCTTTCTTTTAACTTAAGTCGCTTTTTGTGAAATCTAGGAGAGCCCGACCAATGAGGAAGCGCCATGTGGCCTAGCTGTTAGAAGTGTCAGTGTCCTAGACTTGTCAGAAATGTCAAAGTCCAGGAGAGCCCAACCAAATGAGGAAGCGCCATGTGGACCCTATCAAAACTGTCAGTCTCCTGGCCTTGTTACAAATGTTAGAGCTCGGGAGAGCCCGACCAAATGAGGAAGCGCCATGAGGACTCTGTCAGAGTTGTCAGTGTCCCGGACTTGTCAGAGATGTTAGAAACTGGGAGAGCCCAATCAAATGAAGAAGCACCACGTGGACCTTGTCAAAGCTGTCAATCTCCCACACCTGTGAGAGATGTCAGAGCCCGGGAGAGCCTGACCAGATGAGGGGCCATGTGGACCCTGTCAAAGTTGTCAGTCTCCCGGACCTCTCAGAGATGTCAAACCCTGGGAGAGCCCAACCTATCAGACCATGCCACATGGCACTTTCGTACAAATTGGTAGAAAAGACCTAAGATGTTTGAGATGGTTGTGAAGAGGTACAATTAGATTCAAAAACCAATTGAAGGACACCATGCATCACCTTGATATTCCAGGTTGCCAATTCCAGCTCTCAAACAGGTAAAGTGCAGCACCTAGTTGTGCTTAGGTGGTAGTCCAACCTAGACAGGACCAACCAACGATAGATGCGTGGTACAAGCTAAAGTCACCCAGGATGCCATAGGGGCGAAAAAGCCATGTGTCCACCGAACTCACATTAATTTGAATGGGAAACTGGGCCCGATTGGACAATTTAAAACTTGTCACACTCACCAAATCCAGTGTGGAGCATATATTTGGAATTACTAGATTAATGTCATAATTGAGGAATGAATAGGTGGATTGTGCCACCAACTCAAATTTGAACTCACAACTGGGTGAGCCGCCAAATGCCATTAATACAGGAGATACTTGTAGATCCCTACAAGAGCCAAAAGGCGAGCTGGTTTACCATTATTTGCTATCAATCGCCTAGAGTTTGCCTCCTCGCTTTTGCTCATTCTTGTGCCCTCCGTGCTCAAAGTTAGATGCTATCAAGGTTCCCCTTTTCTGCCATGGTTGCTTCATCCTCTAACCCTAGGGTTGAGCCAAAATACAAAGATACCACCTTCCTTGAGAACTTAACCCGTTTCAAGCACTACAATGAAATATTTAAAGCAATCGAAGTTGTGCCCAAGTCTCCCTCCAACAACGATGAAGATGAATCCGAATGCCTAGATGCCTTCAAGGCATATGAAAGATGTGGGTTGCACAATGTTGTGACCAAACCAATGGTTTTCCCCTATGCCGACCACTTTGGCAATATGCTACTCACATCCAAGCGGGTGCAAGAGGGTGCCCAAGACGTGGTGTACTCTGTAGGGTCCAGGCACAAGATTGCATATATTTTGGGAGTTCCATTCAAAGCATACTACAATCTCCCAAAGTACACAGTCGCTTATGACAAAACCATCGTGGACGCATGGGCCAGCACCTACGAAATATATGAGGTTTTGCAGGACTAGGTGGTTGACCCGGATGCTAAATGGGTCAACAAGGAGGACATTGATTCCTACATTGTCCGCACCTTCAAGGAAGGGATCTGTGTCAGGATGATCCTGCTTAATCGCTTGTTCAAGGCAAGTAATTCGATGCACGTCAATCTGCTCTAGGTGCCCCTACTCAACATCATCCTCAAGGGAGAGGAAATCCCAAACCTCAAGGGCACTATCAACTTCCGACTGGTGCACTGTGTCAAGGAGGCCTTGGACGGCAGTAACTTTTACATGAGTTACCTGGTGGTCATCGTCTGTGCTACTACTATGTTTAATCCTTTTGTTTTCCCACCATGGACCCCCGAGGGCGCAGTGGTACATGTGTTTTACAAACTATATGGCCACCATTACCAGAATCACATCCAACAAAACTATGAGCCATTCTACCCGGTGGTCTACTACAAGGATGACACCATCTTTTGAGTGGCAGTTATTTGCAAAGCCCCCCTTCGCTTACCTTATCAGGTTATAACCTATCAGTTGATAGAAGGTGTCTTCAGCCACTGCCTCAATCACCAACAGAAGGCTTGCCCAGCCTTCCCTATTATCATATGCCAACACATATATAAGAGTCTGCCTTTGTTGCACAAGATGGTGGTGAACAGGGATTCTTATGCCCTAGGCAAAGTGGAGCATAGAGAATGGGACCCCATGGCATAGTCAGGGCCCATGTTGTGAAACATCAAGCTCATCTCAACATTGTTTACAACCACGTGCCTCACCTGGACAATGAGATCCATCTCGACCCTGCAGATGACAAGGAGGTTCTCACCAGGCTCAAGGCAAAGAAAAGGAAGGGAAAGAAGGTTAAACCTGGGCCATCTGCCTAGAGTGGCCCTGCTTTACCTGCACCAACTTAGCCCCGAGGAGATGTCTAGGTGACTTCGCCCCAAATTTCAAGAAAGATCATCCAAGGGGTCCTGGCTCCCTCTCCTCCATGAGTTTTGCCTCCTTCGATCTCTGCTCTGACTCCCCCACCTCCTACAGTTTAGGCTACTCGATCATAGGTTGCACAGGTGTTGCGATTCAACATTAGCAATAGCCCCAAGTCAAACCCAAAACATGACCAACAATAGATGTCCATGCAAATCCCTTCACCTTCCACCATCCCTCAACAACCCAGTGGAGCACACCTTGGTTTCCCTTTTCCTACTAGGCCTACTCAGGTGGTACCTTCCCTATTTCCCATTCCAACCCCCCCACAATTCCCTCAAGTACCTCTTGCTTCGGCCATGTACAACATCCTCCCGTCCCAACTTCCACCCACTCAGTGCACTCCATCAGCAGGGATCCCTACGGCTTGCCCCTAGTCTTTGGAAGCTATAGTTGCCTGGCCCTCCGCACCTCCATTGTTTAGTGCATAACAGGTGGTTACTATTGGACTTGCACCAGTTCAAATCCCGATGACCCCAACAACAAGTACACCAATGTGCACAATTCTATCAATTCCAGCCACCTCAGTGGCCCTACATTCGCTCTGCAAACTCCACAGTTGGCCCCTGCCACCATCGCTCCTACTGCTACTGCAGCACAAGCTGATGCAGGCAAGAGGCCCAAGAACAAGCAAAAGGTAGCTCCTACTCCCCAGCCCCCTGTTGTTCCTTGTGTCCTTCGCAAGCCCCCCTTTTCCATTGTCCCAGGTGCCCAAGGATTTGGCTTTGACCAACCAATTTCCTTTTTCCTTTCAAATACTCTTTGTGGTGCAATTAGCCCACAGGGCAATTTGACCCAAATCCAGTGGCATGCCCAGATGTTCCCATGGGCTTCCCTGTTTGTCCTTCCCCCTTTCACCCCCATGCCTCTTCCTCCATTGCTCTCTTCCTTCCCTCCGTTTCATCCAATCCTCCCATGCCTCCACCTTCCACCTCTATCTCTACCACCCCACCTTCACCCCTTCTACCTTCGGGATTGCCATGGGATCACAAGTACCAGAGATGATCTTACAGGATGATCCGGAAGTTTAGTGGAAGTTCGATAGGAACTCAGGGAACATGAAGAGGATCCTCACGTAGAAATTCACTCGAGGGGACCCAGTGGTTCGGCAGACCAAGCACAACCTCTTCTCCCTCACCAAACCAAGAACATCTAGCAGGGAGGAGCGGATCGCTGAGGATCCAATATCTGTGCTCCGAGCCACTCATGACATGTTCAATAAACTTATGGAGAACATGAAGGAGGGGGTTCAGGTGCTCAAGGCGCAAGTGAAGAGCACCTTCCCTGCAGAATTGATTGGCTAGTTTAAGGAGGTCCTCGTGCAACATTTCACAGCTCTAGGTGAAGTAGTCAGAACATTGACTACGACCAGGGAGCACCTCCAACGAGCGCAGGCATACTTGGAGAGGATTACTTGCATAGATAGCAATTGTAAAAGGCTCGTTGTGGTTATTAACAAGGGCATGTTCCCAGAGCTGAAACTCGTGCCTCTCTGATCTGATCCTGTATCAGACCTATGCTGGAAGCATGAGAGCTTCAATTGAGGAGTACTTGGCAATGGCGCAGACAATCGTGGAACCTCTGGAAGAAGGCAAGGGACAGATGTTGACTTACTTCAAGGAAGTCAACATCATAGTGGTATTCCATCCGGATGGCACCCTGCTAAACAAAGGAGAATTTGAGGTCTACCTAGGTCATTTCAAACAAGGCATGCGGAGAAGGGTGGCAAAGGCCAGTAACACTGGAACCAAGGCGATTATGGAACTCTCAATCCAATCCATGGCTAGTATTAGCCAAGTGTCGGAGGTGAAAGTTTCCCTCGAGGCCCCGCTCCAAGTGCATCAACGACTACTAGCCCAATCAGAGGCGATCTTCCGCGAACCTCCCATGAACCTAGCCAAGCTGGATGGGGAAATTGATTTGGTGGCAGTCATGTTGGCCACTAAGGAAGTGCAGCCTAAGCAGCTGGGAGACAGTTTTCTCCAGCGCATTAGTGTATCAATTGAGTGGGCCCCTAGGTATCTTTTGGGGAAAGGGGAATCTTCTGTTTGTTTTGAATCTTTGCAGTTGTAACAACTTTGGGAGGCCATCATGGCCAAGGATAGGAATCTCATGCTACTTGGGGGTGAGCCCCTCCTTTCTATATATGGAAAATTGCTTTCCCTTGTAATGGTCGACACTTTGTGTAAAGAAACTTTGTTAAAATTGTAATAGAATACTTTTATTTGTTTTACCCTGGTCTTCTGCTCATGGAATGTGGTCCATTGTTTCTAGTTTAGAGTTGATGGTTATGCACGAGGAGTGCCTATATGTTTATTTTATAGAGATGAATATGGTAGTTAGATTGTGCATTTGCTAGTCTACCTCCTTGTATGTTCTTTTCAGTTTCTTTGTGAACAATTTATCCTTTATGTGCTTTCAATTATAAAGTGTTTCAAAAGCTATATCAATACTCAAATATTTTGAGTGTTTACATTTTGTGAAGGACCTGCAAGTCAGATATTCATATTGGTGTCACTTAGAAGCTTGCCCACTGAATGGCTAAACCGTTGTGTAATCGCTGAACTAGACATAGTAGTATCGTTGTGACTTGACATGCTTCAGTTCTCAGGGTTAGCATTCTCATTATTAGAAATATTCTTTTTTGCCTTACCTTGCTCTCCTTTTTTATGTTTATTTTAGAATCGAAACACACACTCATATTTTAGAAATTGGCCAGATTAGGCTCGAACGCAGTTAGTAATCAAGTCCAGTAAGTTAATTAAATTCCAGGTATTTATCAGGTAGACTTTGAGCCTCCAATGGTAGCAGTTCATGTTCTCTGAGTAAAATAGGTTAAACTACTCGGCTTTTGGATTGAACCAGCGTCAATCCTAAAATTAATGAGGGGATATTTTTATTCCATGCATTGTCCCTCGCTTTTCTCTTTGGAACACTCAACCTCATGAGTGTCTTTTGGACACAGGATTTTGGGGCGAATAATAGCTGGCACTAGGAGGGTTGTTTGAGTTACAGTTTAGCCTTTGATTGAACACCAAAGTAATCGTAAATTGCTGAAAGTTGTTAGCAATTGGTTAAGAATTGTCATATGTTTTGAGATTCACTGACTTTTGCTTCGCTTGCCTCCATTTCCTTCCCATCTAGGTGTAAGTTTAAACACAGAGTAGTTGGAACTGAATTGTGCATGGTAAACTAAGTTGGATCCTAGTGTGCCCATTACCCAGTCCCATTCTATCTGTGGGAGGTTGATTATCTTGCCATTACTAATCCATAGAAGAGCTCGAAGTGCCAGAGGTAGACCCAACCCTTTAATTACCTCTATTAGCTCAACCTCTCAGACCGCCCCTAATCAGCATATCCCCATGGTATTACCTATGGCTTGGCTTGTTGGGTCTACCATAAACATACTTGGGGTTGTCCATGACTTACATAGGAATCAAGAGAGATACTTGCCAAAATTCACTCCTAGTGTAGGAAGGACTGCAGAGGAGCACATAATGTCATACAAAATGGCTTTGAGATTTCTCAATGTTGAGCATGAAGACGTGGCTTGCAGACTATTCCCCTTCATGCTTATGGATGCATCATACGATTAGTTTCTAAACCTCCCCGAGGACTCCATTACAAGCTCGGACCATTTCAGTAGCACTTTCCTAGCCTAATTTGGGCAAGTTATAGACCCAAGCATGTTGTATCAACAATTTGCATTGCCCAACATGCCAAGCTTGAACCTCATTCCTAGTGCAAACCAAAATGCGCTTCTGTCTCAACCATTACCAATAACTAACCAACTTCCTTTGAGACATGCTGTTCCAAATCAACACTTGGGTTTTCTTAACCCAGTAAACAATGAAATGGTTCCCCAGTTGCAACACCAAGTGACGTTAGTAGCAGCTAACAATACCCAAACCATACCCCAAAAGTCTACGAAAAATGAGTTGGATGCCATCCAGCGAATGATGCAAAGACTAAGTAATGACTTCTTTGGTCTGCAAAGGCAAATGGGCAACTCTGGTGCTGAGAGTTCAAACAAGAACTTCACTTACTAGAGACAACATAAATGACAATCATTCCCACATTTGGCTATAGCCTCCTTCCAATAAGCTGCATGAGATCAACATTTGCGAAATAGCCCTCCCAAACTATTATCGTGTGCATAACACAACCCAACATAGAGAGCTTGACTGCATCGAATCCTAGAGTGCCTTTGATATTTTCCAAAGGGAAATGGAAGAGTATGAGGTGGTGTCGAACCTCTCAGAATCATCCAATGCAGGTAGATCCCCTAGTACAGCCATGGTGTTAGGAACCATGGAGTTCCCTAGCCACAAAGAAAATGAACCAGAGGAGAGCATTAGTGAGATTCAGGGCTTTCAACAATTCCAACAAAGCAATTACGCCCTTAGGAATAGGATGCCACAACAACCTCTCACCACCTCAACACCTCCTAATAACGATGCAACCCCCCCTGATCATAATGCTAGAAATGACCCTCCACCTCCAAAACCTAGTGAATCCAAAGCCCCTATGGAACTCAGCCAACCCAAGGCAAAGTTGGATACAACATAGCAGAAGATATGAAGAAGATTAAAGCGAATATCACTCTTCATGAGCTTGCTCAAATCACTGAGCAACATGATCTACTGAAATCACTCACTGAAAAGCTAGCCCAACCAACCTAAACGAAGCAAAATATTGCTCACACCAACGTGCTCATTCACAAGAATAAGACCAAGGTTCCTCCCTTTCTTTTAATTGTTAGACTATTTGGGAAGAATTTGCATCATTGCTTGGTAGACTCAAGAGCTTCGACCAATGTGATGCCTGCAGGCATTTGTAAAAAATTGGGTTTAGTCCCCTCAAATTAGACAAGGTCATGGTCCAAATAGACAAGTCTGAGGTTAAAGTAGTTTACAAACTTCTCAATGTGCATATGTAGCTAGAATTAGAGTTTAAGATCAAACAATTCATGGAAATTCAGGTTGTGGAGATCCTCAAAGCCTACGGGATGCTCCTCAGCTAGGATTGGTCAAAATCCTTGAATGCATACATGGCTATGGAAAACATACTTGCGAGAAAGTCCTTTACAAAAAGCCGAAGGGTAGAATTCCTTCGGGAAGGTTCATTTCAAAAATCCCAAAGGGCTCTTTCCCTTCGGGAAAGTTTAAAACAAAAAATCTGAAGGGTTATTAGCCCTTCAGAAAAGGATTTTATAGCAAATCCAAGGGATGTTTTATAAAAGCCCGAAGAGCAATTTGCTAAGGCCAAAGACAGGGACAATTCCTTCGGACATTTTCTGAAGGAAATAAACTTCCGGCAGGGCATGTTCAAATAACTCGAAGGGTCACTTGCAACAATGCTGTAGGGTATGTGCCCTACAGAAACAAAAGGCAAGCGGAAAGGATAATATTCCTTCGGACTTTTTGTCCGAAGGAAGTTGCTTAACAAAAAGCCCAAAGGACAAGAATTCCTTCGGACTTTTTGTCCGAGGGAATTGTCCGAAAGAATTCATTTGGAAGACTTTCCAAGGGAAATGAACCAATCAGAAAATTCCAAAGGGAAAGACAAGCCAAAAGAGCTTGCCACAGGAAAATGCATAAAGAAGAGAGCCACAAACAATTTGTTCGAAGAGATCAAGGAACAAACAGAGACAAAAAGCTATAGACAAATAAAGAATGCCGAAGCAATACATCCACAAGAGCAAGGGACCGTTCACAGTCCAAGGAGTTGACATAGGTTTCATGCATGCTTCTCAATCTTCAAGAGCTTTTCATGCAAAAGGGGAGTAAGTTGGAGTTGACTAAACCTTGCACTTTGGTTGACTAATTGACCAGTCACGCTTCTCCTTAGTTTTCATGCAATCCGAGCCTTTCAGACACTTCCAGTTCAGCTTCAAGCAGAGTTCTCAGTCCAAGATGTGGTGTAGCTTTTCATGCAAGTGGAGACCATTGGAGGTTGACTAGTTTTGCACTTTGTTTAGTTGACAAGTCATGCATGTGCTATTGTTTATCTTGTTGAAAGCTTTCAACGTTTCCAGCAGTTCAAGCAGAGTTCTAAATTTAGCTTTGGCATTGATTTCATGCAAAGGGAATTGTTCTCTTGTTTCAGGCAGTTTAGGTGGAGTCTATATTTGAAGATGGGTGCAACATCATGCATGATGAAAATTTTGATTCAACTTGGTCTCTCCTTTCATGCAAGGCATAAGACAAAAAAAGATTTTATTTGAAGGCTGAAATAACACAAGTTGGACTAAGTTGACTTCTATTTTTAGTGCCAATCTCTTCGCTGTTGTATACTTTTCTATATAAGTTGGCTTTTCAGCCTTGAATTGTATCCCTCTTTTGGCAAGAGACCAAAAATTCTACTAAAGATTGAGTTGTAACATTTTTCAGATTAATAGGACTATTTTCAATTTCTAGCTGCTAGTATAGTGTATTTTTGTCAGTGATTTGCACATGTGATAGAATTTTCTTCCTTGCCAAGTCTTAATTCTTAGCTAGTTACTCGCTAATCAAATTATGCAGATCATATTCAGTGTTTGATGTCTTTTGCCTGAAGTTACAGTGGATGCAAGTGGATTTTTAGTGCCTTAAATCAGGCCTATTCCATCATTTCCATCAAGCTTTAATCGCCAGATTAATCCTTTTCATGAAATACTTATGCATATTGGTCAATTGGAGTTGAAAGTTCACATATTTTCTTGTCTAGATTAGTGTTTTTTAGGAGCTCAGATTGAGTGGATCAACCAAAATTCAGGTGTATCACCATTATTAGGTAGGATTTCCCTTCAAGTTTCTTTCTTCTCTTTTCCCTTGCAGTTTGTGGCGTAGACTAGAGATCCTAATTGATACACCAAAAGGAGCTAGCGCTTACAATCTAGAGATTCAATCCATTGATTAGGTTACCCACAACCTACGATTGTTTTCATGTTTCAGTAGACTGTGAAGCCCTGAAACTACCTTCACAAGGGTGCGAGTCCGATTGACAGCAGTTTTTGGCAATTAAAAAAGATAGCTCAGGCATTTAAGATGCTCCTGGACTTTTCCTTCTTAGTGGACCATGACATTGTCGTCTTCAGCGAGTTTTGTCTTCTAGTGCGTTTCTCGACCAATAAGAGGGTTGGAAGACTATTGGAGCTAATGACAGTTATTTCGTTGGAGAATGATTAGTTCTAATTAACCTAAGTGTGGGTGAGAATTCATAGAGGGTGGTTGGATCTCATTTATTTATTTCTGTTTGCTCGCCTCTTCTTTTTGGGTCTTCCCATTTTCTATATATGTCTCGGTTCTTTTCAAAAGAAGATATCCTCATTTGACAAGGAAGAACCCTATCAAAATTTCTAAGAAAGACCTTTTGAAGCAATAAAGATTATTTTTACCTCTTGTTTCAAAATTGTGTTTAGCAAGCTTGTGCATGATGGCCTTGTGAAGAAGTGTTCTTTCATGTCCCTTGTCCTTCCTTCTTACCTATTTTCACGTATTTTCAAGTTAGTTCCAGGTCTGAACTTGAGCTCTTTCCGCCATTAATAGATGCTTGGTGTGAATTTCGAAATACCTCTCTGCTTCATATATGGCTTAGTGATCCTAGTTATGAAACACTGATGCAAATTAGCCAGTTGTGAGGTTTTGTAAGCAGAATTATCTTATGTTGAATTAGTGTTTATTTCATGCTTATGTGAATCACTCTCTATTTGGTGCATCACCTTTCTTAGTTCAATTTTCCCTTTTTATGTTATCTTTTTCTCCCTTTTCCTTGGTCAACAAGAGGTTTTAGTGTGTAGGAACAGTTAAAGTGAAGCATTTGAGGAGCTAGCCTCATTAAAAATCCTAGAGGTTCAACCTCACTACAAGATACCCACAGTCTGAGAATGATCCAATTTTGTAGCTGGGAGTGAGAGACCCTGAAAAACTCTCCCACAAGGGTGCAATTCCACACTACAACAGGTCTATTGCATTTTCTCGAGGGTTCTTTTCAGTTTTGCCGAAGGGTAACAATCCCTTCGAAAAAGATCATCGGCAAAAATCCCGAAAGGTAGAATCCCTTCGAGAAAGTTCTATTTAAGAAGATCTGAGGGGCACTTGGAAAAGTCCGAAGGGCAACTTGAAAAGCTCTGAAATGTTCAAATCCTTCAGACATTTTGTCCAAAGGCAAGGAAGCGGTCCATTTGGAAACTCCCGAAGGGTAACTTTCCCTTCGGGAAAGTTCATTTGCAGGAATCCCGAAGGGTAGAGTCCCTCCAGAAAAGTTCACTTGGAAATTCCGAAGGGCTTGTCAAGAAGCCCGAAGGGCAGTTCAAAAAGGCCAAGAGATCCATTACAGAAAACCCAAAGGGCACTTTCCCTTCAGGAAAGTCCATTGTCAAAATCAACAAGGACATTTCATCAATTCCGAAGGTCTAGACAAAAAGTCTCGAAGAGAAGATTTCCTCCGGACTTTTTGTCCGAAGGAGATGGAAAGAAACAAACAGAAGGACTTTTCAAAAAGTCCGAAGGAATTCCTTCAGACAAATTGTTCGAAAAATTTCCTTCGAAAAACTTACTTGCGGGAAAGTCCTTTACAAAAAGCCGAATGGTAGAATTCCTTTGGGAAGGTTCATTTCGAGAATCCCGAAGGGCTCTTTCCTTTCGGGAAAGTTTAAAACAAAAAATCCAAAGGGTTATTAGCACTTCAAAAAAGGACTTTACAGAAAATCCAAGGGATGTTTTATAAATGCCCGAAGAGCAATTTGCTAAGGCCAAAGACAGGGACAATTCCTTCGGACAATTTTTGAAGGAAATAAACTTCCAAATGGGCATGTTCAAATAACCCGAAGGGTCACTTGCAACAATGCCGAAGGGTATGTGCCCTACAGAAACAAAAGGCAAGCCGAAAGGAACAAATTTCTTTGGACTTTTTGTCCGAAGGAAGTTGCTCGACAAAAAGCCCGAAGGACAAGAATTCCTTCGGACTTTTTGTCCGAGGGAATTGTCCGAAAGAATTCATTTGGAAGACTTTCCAAGGGAAATGAACCAATCAGAAAATTCTGAAGGGAAAGACAAGCCAAAAGAGCTTGCCACAGGAAAATGCATAAAGAAGAAAGCCACGAACAATTTGTTCAAAGAGATCAAGGAACAGAGACAAAAGGCCGCAGACAAATAAAGAATGCCGAAGCAATACATGCACAAGAGCAAGGGACCGTTCTCAGTCCAAGGAGTTGACATAGGTTTCATGCATGCTTCTCAATCTTCAAGAGCTTTTCATGCAGAAGGGGAGTAAGTTGGAGTTGACTAAACCTTGCACTTTGGTTGACTAGTTGACAAGTCACGCTTCTCCTTAGTTTTCATGCAATCTAAGCCTTTCAGACACTTCTAGTTCAGCTTCAAGCGGAGTTCTCAGTCCAAGATGTGGTGTAGCTTTTCATGCAAGTGGAGACCATTGGAGGTTCACTAGTCTTGCACTTTGTTTAGTTAACAAGTCATGCATGTGCTATTGTTTATCTTGTTGAAACCTTTCAACGTTTCCAGCAGTTCAAGCAGAGTTCTAAATTCAGCTTTGGCGTTGATTTCATGCAAAGGGAATTGTTCTCTTGTTTCAGGTAGTTTAGGTGGAGTTATATTTGAAGATGGGTGCAGCATCATGCATGATGAAAATTTTGATTCAACTTGGTCTCTCCTTTTCTATTTTCAACGCCAAAGAGCTTTCATGCAAGGCATAAGACAAAAATATATTTTATTTGAAGGCTGAAATAACACAAGTTGGACTGAGTTGACTTCTATTTTCAGTGCCAATCTCTTGGCTGTTGTATACTTTTCTATATAAGTTGGCTTTTCAGCCTTGAATTGTATCCCTCTTTTGGCAAGACCAAAAATTCTACTAAAGATTGAGTTGTAACCTTTTTCAGATTAATAGGACTATTTTCAATTTTTAGCTGCTAGAATAGTGTATTTTTGTCAGTGATTTGCACATGTGATAGAATTTTCTTCCTTGCCAAGTCTTAATTCTTAGCTAGTTACTAGCTGATCAAATTATGCAGGTCATGTTCTGTATTTGATGTCTTTTGGTTGAAGTTACAGTGGATGCAAGTGGGTTGTTAGTGCCTTAAATCATGTATATTCCATCATCTCCCTCAAGCTTTAATCACCAGATTAATCATTTTCATGAAATACTTATGCATATTGGTCAATTGGAGTTGAAAGTTCACATATTTTCTTGTCTAGATCAGTGTTTTTTAGGAGCTCAGATTGAGTGGATCAACCAAAATTCAGGTGTATCACTATCATTAGGTAGGATTTCCCTTCAAGTTTCTTTCTTCTCTTTTCCCTGACAGTTTGTAGCGTAGAGTAGAGATCCTAATTGATACACCAAAAGGAGCTAGCCCTTACAATCTAGAGATTCAATCCACTGATTAGGTTACCCACAACCTATGATTGTTTTCATGTTTCAGTAGACTGTGAAGCCCTGAAACTACCTTCACAAGGGTGCGAGTCCGATTGACAGCAGTTTTTGGCAATTAAAAAAGATAGCTCAGGCATTTAAGATGCTCCTGGACTTTCCCTTTTTAGTGGACCATGACATTGTCGTCCTCAGCGAGTTTTGTCTTCTAGTGCGTTTCTCGACCAATAAGAGGGTTGGAAGACTATTGGAGCTAATGACAGTTATTTCGTTGGAGAAGGATTAGTTCTAATTAACCAAAGTGTGGGTGAGAATTCATACAGGGTAGTTGGATCTCATTTATTGATTTTTGTTTGCTCGCCTCTTCTCTTTGGGTCTTCCCCTTTTCTATATATGTCTCAGTTCTTTTCAAAAGAAGATATCCTCATTTGACAAGGAAGAAACCTGTCAAAATTTGTAAGAAAGACCTTTTAAAGCAATAAAGATTAATTTTACCTCTTGTTTGAAAATCGTGTTTAGCAAGCTTGTGCATGATGGCCTTGTGAAGAAGTGTTCTTTCATGTCCCTTGTCCTTCCTTCTTACCTATTTTCACATATTTTCAGGTTATTGCAGGTCTGAACTTGAGCTCTTTCCGCCATTAATAGATGCTTGATGTGAATTTCGAAATTTCTCTCTGCTTCATATATGGCTTAGTGAACCTAGTTATGAAACACCGATGCAAATTAACCAGTTGTAAGGTTGTGTAAACAAAATTATCTTATGCTGAATTAGTGTTTATTTCATGCTTATGTGAGTCACTCTCTATTTGGTGCATCACCTTTCTTAGTTCAGTTTTCCCTTTTTATGTTATCTTTTTCTCCCTTTTCCTTGGTCAACAATAGTTTTTAGTGTGTGGGAACTAAAGTGAAGCATCTGAGGAGCTAGCCTCATTAAAAAGCCTAGAGGTTCAAACTCACTACAGGATACCCACAGCGTGAGATTGCTCCAATTTTGTAGCTGGGAGTGAGAGAGCCTGAAAAACTCCCACAAGGGTGCAATTCCACACTACAACAGGTCTATTGCATTTTCTCGAGGGTTCTTTTCAATTTCGCTGAAGGGTAACAATCCCTTTGGAAAAGATCATCAGCAAAAATCCCAATAGGTAGAATCCCTTTGGGAAAGTTCTCTTTAAGATCTGAGGGGCACTTGGACAAGTCCGAAGGGCAACTTGAAAAGTTCTGAAATGTTCAAATCCTTTGGACATTTTGTCCAAAGGAAAGGAAACGGTCCATTTGGAAACTCCCGAAGGGTCAATTTCCCTTCGGGAAGTTCATTTGCAAGGAATCCTGAAGGGTAGAGTCCCGCCAGAAAAGTCCACTTGAAAATTCCGAAGGGCTTGTCAAAAAGCCGGAAGGACAGTTCAAAAAGACCAAGAGATCCATTACAGAAAACCCGAAGGGCACTTTCTCTTCTGGAAAGTCCATTGTCAAAATCAACAGGGACATTTCATCAATTCCGAAGGTCCAGACAAAAAGTCTCGAAGATAAGATTTCCTTCGGACTTTTTGTCCGAAGGAGATGGAAAGAAACAAACGGAAGGACTTTTCAAAAAGTCCGAAGGAATTCCTTCAAACAAATTGTCCAAAAGAATTCCTTCGGAAAACTTACTTGCGGGAAAGTCCTTTACAAAAAGCCAAAGGGTAGAATTCCTTCGGGAAGGTTCATTTCGAGAATCCCGAAAGGCTCTTTCCCTTCGGAAAAGTTTAAAACAAAATATCCGAAGGGTTATTAGCCCCTCGAAAAAGGACTTCACACAAAATCCAAGGGGTGTTTTATAAAAGCCCGAAGAGCAATTTGCTAAGGCCAAAGACAGGGACAATTCCTTCGGACATTTTCCAAAGGAAATAAACTTCCGACAAGGCATGTTCAAATAACCCGAAGGGTCACTTGCAACAATGCCGAAGGGTATGTGCCCTACAAAAACAAAAGGCAAGCCAGAAGGAACAAATTCCTTCAGACTTTTTGTCCGAAGGAAGTTTACGATGGAAGTTGCTCGACAAAAAGCCCAAAGGACAAGAATCCCTTTGGACTTTTTGTCCGAGGGAATTGTTCGAAAGAATTCATTTGGAAGACTTTCCAAGGGAAATGAACCAATCAGAAAATTCCAAAGGGAAAGACAAGCCAAAAGAGCTTGCCACAGGAAAATGCATAAAGAAGAGAGCCACAGACAATTTGTTCAAAGAGATCAAGGAATAAACAAAGACAAAAAGCCACAGACAAATAAAGAATGCCGAAGCAATACATGCACCAGAGCAAGGGACCGTTCTCAGTCCAAGGAGTTGACATAGATTTCATGCATGCTTCTCAATCTTCAAGAGCTTTTCATGCAGAAGGGGAGTAAGTTGGAGTTGACTAAACCTTGCACTTTGGTTGACTTGTTGACAAGTCACGCTTCTCCTTAGTTTTCATGCAATCTGAGCCTTTCAGACACTTCCAGTTCAGCGTCAAGCAGAGTTCTCAGTCCAAGATGTGGTGTAGCTTTTCATGCAAATGGAGACCATTGGAGGTTTAGTCTTGCAGTTTGTTTAGTTGACAAGTCGTGCATGTGCTCTTGTTTATCTTGTTGAAGGCTTTCAACGTTTCTAGCAGGTCAAGCGGAGTTTTAAATTCAGCTTTGGCGTCGATTTCATGCAAAGGGAATTGTTCTCTTGTTTCAGGCAGTTTAGGTGGAGTCTATATTTGGAGATGGGCGTAGCATCATGCATGATGAAGATTTTGATTCAACTTGGTCTCTCCTTTTTTATTTTCAACGCACAAGAGCTTTCACGCAAGGCATAAGACAAAAATAGATTTTATTTGAAGGCTGAAATAACACAAGTTGGACTGAGTTGACTTCTTCTATTTTCAACATCAATCTCTTGGTTGTATACTTTTCTATATAAGTTGGCTTTTCAGCCTTGAATTGTATCTCTGTTTTGGCAAGACCAAAAATTCTGCCAAAGATTGAGTTGCAACTTTTTTCAGATTAATAGGACTGTTGGCCATTTTTTGGCCCACATTTCAAAATATTGTCGAAGTATGAAAAAGGGAGCTTTTAGGGAAAAAAATGGCAAGTCTTTGGGAGGACTTCGGGTTTTCCAGCAATGACAACTTCGGGTTTCTTAGAGCACAGTGCAAATCGGGTTTCCAACAGTGCTTAACTTCTAAAGGTTTTATAAGTATAAGTAATTCGGGTTTACAAACCCGAATTACGCATGGACAGTGTATTTCGGGTTCCCCAAGGAGCACTACTTGATTACTTCATAAGTTGTGAGCAGTCAGAAACCCAAAATAAGTAAAAGGGCTTGACAAACCCGATTTGGTCTTAAAAAATAGTGCTTCTCGGGTTCTTCAAATGATGAGTCTTTTTCAAGAAATCCGAAGGGTATTTTCAAAATGCCAAAAAGCCTTTTTAGAGCAAAAGGAACTAGCCAACTTTTTCAAAGGTACACTTCAAAAAATCCAAAGGGCTTTTTCATCTCCAAGTGGGCAGTTGCAAGTTTCCCGAAGGGTATGTTACCCTTCGGAAGGACCAATTCAAAATCCCTTAAGGGTATCTTTCCCTTCAGGAGGATCATTTGCGGAAGTCCGAGGAGACATGCAGAAAGCCCGAAGGGTCTCTTACCCTTCGGGAAAGTCGATTGCGAAAATCCCAAAGGGTAGTTCCCGAAGACAGACGCGGACAAAAAATTCGAAGGAATTCCTTCGGACAAATTGTCCGAAGAAATTCTTTCAGGAGATTTCCCTGAAAGAAATAAGTCGAGAAGAGAAATCCGAGACCAAGTGTCCGAAGGAAATGATGGGCCAATGGACGTCAAAATCAAGATAAGCGACTATCCGTTGGAAGTAATCGGGTTTGAAAAGCTCGAAATCTTAAGGCTTGAGAAACAACAAAGTGAGAAGACTTCAAGATGGACAAGTCCAAAGTAAGTAGGCTTAAAGAACCTGAATTACTCTGCATAGAGTAAATCGGGTTTCTCCAAGTACTCTACTTAAAAGGCTTTAAAAGTGAAGGATTTGAGAAACTCCGAAGTTGGAGAGGCCAAAAAACACAAATTACTCTGCATAGAGTAAATCGCAATTCTCCAAATGCTCGACTTAACCTTGGTCCAGTAATCCGAGAATCATGATGCAACGAATGAAAGGTTGCCACATGGCATAAGCTGGAGCAGAAAGAACCAATTAGTAAAGGACAAGTGGCACAAGGATGATCGATGAGCACGAGAGAGTCCAAGCAGCTGGTAGCTAGAAGTTATGAAGGCTCTCATCCGCCATGGTTCACTGCCCGCAATCGCCATTCGACACTTAAATGCGTCATGCCAAGAAGAGACATTCTAGTTGCTCACAACATGGCTTCTCAGATGCGCCAAAAGCAAAACTTAAAGACAGGGGGGGCTCGAGAGGATTGTTGAGTGATCCTGAGCGGTGCATTTAGGGAAGACAAGAAAGTGCAACATCAGAGTTCCCACCATCAGCGACTTCTTCTTTCTTCCCCTTCTCTTTTCCCCCTTTTCTATATAAATAGAGGCCTTGGAGCCAAGCAAATCATCCCTGGACTGGGGATAAAATCACTCTGTGAAAATCGCTGTGTAACAGACCTTTGAAGCAATAAGATTATTTTACCTATTTCTTTGTCTAAAAATTGTGTTGAGTTAGCTTGTGCACAATTGCGTTATGAAGAAGCGTCCTTCCAACCTTATTGTCCTTGCTTATTTTCAGGGGTTTTCCATTAGTTGCAGGGCTGAACTTGAGCTTTTCCACCACTAATGGACGCTTAATGTGGATTTAGAAATCCCTCTTTGCTTCACATATGATTCAGTGAGCCTAGTTTATGAAACATTTATGCAAGTTAGCTAGTTAGGAGGTTGTGTAAGCAAACTTATGTTGAATTAGTGTCATTCCCTAGACCAAGTGGATCACTTACTTTTGGTGCATCACCTCCTTTAGCTTAGATTTCTTTTCAAGTAATCTTCTTATCCCTTTTCTTTAGCTGACAGTAGATTTTACTGTGAGATCAAGAGCTGAAGTGAAGCACCTGAGGAACTAATTTCATAAAAAAGCCTAGAGGTTCAACCTCACCATAGGATATCCACATCCTGAGGTTGTCTCCATGCTTATAGCTAGAAGTGAGGGACCCTGAAGAACTCTCTCACAAGAGTGCAATTCCAATCTATAACAGTTTCTGGCACGTCCAATGGGACAACTACCATTTCATTTTCATTTTCATGAAAGATTGGTCAAATTTGATGTTGTTTTGATTATTTCGCAGCAGTGGTAGCATTCATCCTTCAGCATCTGGCGACTCTAAAGAACACCAAGCTATCTGGTGGCAAAGCAGTAGTTGTTTTTCATGCCAAAGGTGACTACAAGATCAACTTCTGCAGGTATTCCTTTTGAGTTTGTTGAATTACCTTTAAACTCAGCAAGAAGGTTAAGGTTCGCCCATACTCACCCTTACGTAAGAAGCTATCCTCCTAAACAAGTCATAAAGTATAACTACGCAAGAAGATCTTTATCAGCCCCTCCTGCTGCTATGATTCCCCAAAGAGCTTTTGTGGGCTTCAACAGCCAAAGCCCTTTGAATTTACCATAGTATGATCCTATGCCAGTACCAGCCCTCAAAAGTGTCCCTTATTAAACAGGGGACCAAACTGTAACTCCTATTGAACACATAACAGAGATAGCCAACTTCTGCAACATTCACAATATCACAATGGAGAACGTGGCTATTAGGATATTGGTTGTATCCTTCAAAGAAAAGGCATTAGACTGGTATAGAGGCCTAGCTCCAAATTCTATCCACTCATGGGACGAGTTAGGAACAACCATGTGTAAAAGGTTTGCAGATACGAGTGAGCATCTGTCACTTGCAGAGCAATGGACCACAATCAAGAGAGCTCCTCATGAAGTCATGCAAGACTTCAATACGAGATTTCAGAAGGTGTGGGATAGAATCTCAGCAACTATTAGACCATCTCCGAACTTTGTTTTCTTGTATTACTTGAAGTCTCTCAACAACGACATAGCTGTAGTGATTCAATCTATGGAAAGAGACATACTGCCAGATGCATAGAGGTGGCAATCAAGGCAAAAAATTGCCTAATTCACGCTGACAAGCTTACTCCCAGACCCTCAATGCCTCTTTTTCTAGAGATTAGATCACCTCCTGCAGTCATTCCTCCACTTGATGTTATACTTCCAACGCCAACAATTGCTGATGTGCCTTCACTAAGCAAGAAAAAATCTCTACTAATGGATCCAACAACTCCCAAGAGTAGAGGAATTACTTGGAATTGAAAAGCATGCTCCAATCCTTGGGGAATGATGTGGTCAATGTCAAGAGGCAGCAGGCCTACAACAAGCCTTATCAAGCTCAGTATCAACCTCAGCATCAGCCTTATCAAGCTAATAGGCCACCCTATAAAGAAGGTTTCCAAGGACAAGGGCAGCCTAACTATGCTAGGCAACATAATTATAATCCGAATGCTACAGGCCCTTCCAACTCCTTGGTCCCGGTTCAGAACAATGTGGCTCAGGAGGCTGAAGGGACAATGCCTTGGAATCATTCTTTTGGACAATCCATTGTCCCAACTAATGGCTCCAACCAAGCGTTCAATGATCAATGACAACACGCTATTGCTTATGGATATAACCAGGCTCTTATGGCCCAAAGCACAGAGGTGCCCACACTAACAAAGCAAGAGCAGCCTCCACAAGAGCAACGCTCGGATCAGGGGTCAAACCATCTGGAAGCCTCAATGGTCATCAGTGAACAAGAGGACTGCTATGCATCCAATCAGCAGGCTACTCCCAGTTTGGCCCACCCCAGTCTCAGCGAACACAAGGTTCAAGAGAAAGAATATGGGTGACAATCAGGAAGCTTTCAAATAACCTCTTATCACCGCTCCTTCACTTACAAAGCCAGCAACAGTTGCACCCAAAACCCAGGCAAAGGCTGGGGGTACGCCAATCAACATTGTGGAGCAAATGAAGAAATCCAGCGTGAGCATACCAATGTGGGACATGCTTTCCATGCCCGGCCAAGTAGACATTCTTCAGGAAGGTTTGTCCAAGATGAGTGTTTCTACAGTTGCAAGTAAGCAACCAAGCAAGGAAGATGAAGTCTTCACCAATGCAGCCAAGAGTACTTTGGGAGAAAAGTCAAGTGGTGTGACCAAACCCCCTATTTTAAATTTCATTAATCATTGACGACTCCTAGGTGCACAACTGTTTGGTGGATAGTGGGGCTAGCACCTCAGTCATGCCAAAGTCTATTGCTGACTAGATAAACATCAATTATGAGCCGCACACCAAGGGAGTCTTGCAGCTTGATGGTTCTTCCACAAAGCCATCAGGTATCATTAGGAATTTGAGCCTAACCTTGCATGCTTGTCTTAGCGTGTCTGTGGTGCAAGACGTGTTGATCCTGGATGTCACCTCTTGCTTTGCATTGTGTCTTTCCAGAGAGTTCACAGCCAAGATTGGGGGTTACCTTGCAGCAGATTGGTCTTACATGGCGTTCCTGACAAGGTATGGGACTAAGGTCTCAATCAAGGCTGAACCCATGGCACAATTCCATATTGAACCCCATCAGCCAGATAACATAAACCTCAATTGTACTATCCTTGATGAGGATGAATTTACAATTGGTCAGGTGCTGAACACTCATCCTGAAAAGGTTCCAGACTTGTTCTTGGATGAGCTATGGGGAGATAACCAATTTTTTAACCCTTTGGAAGGAGTTGAGGAAAGAGACATGGGTGTCTATCTGCTACATGAAGAGAATCAACCCATGCCTTCCCTCATTGGACCAAAAGAAGACCCCAATAGTTTATGGAAGTTGTTCTTTGATGGCTCAAGGAGCAAAAATGGTGTAGGTGTTGGGGCAATATTGGTTTCCCCCTTGGGTAATAAACTTTTCTCATCCTACAAGTTCATTTCAGTTGCTCTTCAAATGCAACAGAATATGAAGGCTTGATCCGTGGCCTTCAATGGACCAATAAAAGAGGAATCAAACTGCTACAAGTTTATGGGGACAACAAACTCATAGTAAACCAAGTCACAGGCTTGAATGTTACAAAGAATTCCTTGATGAGGTCCTACAAAAATTGAGTGTGGGATCTAATTCAAGATTTTGAGGCCTTTGACATTCAAGCTGTCCCAAGAAATCAGAACCAACATGTTGATAGGCTCGCAACCATGGGAGCTCAATTTGACATTCCAAGTGAGCTGAAAGAAGCTAAGGTTCAACCACATGTCAAGGTGGTGGTGAGGCCATCAGTGTCGGATAGTGAAGCTCACTAGCAAGTTTTTTAAAGTGACAAGCAAATTGCTTGCTTCTTACAATAGGGAGCTGAGTTCTCCTCCAACCAAGCTAAATTGCAATATCAATATGAGGATCAGATTGTTCAGCTAAAGTCAAACAAACTTCTTAAGGGGTTGGTTACACTTGAGGGCCTTTTTCATGAAGGGGACCAAATGAGAAAAGACAAGGCAGTAATATCAATTGATGAAGAAAACTGAGTCCTCATCTTCAAGGACAAGCTTATCAAGCTTGGGAAGGTAAGCAGTAAGGCTGAGAGGCATCTTTCATATCACTTTGCCAAGAGTATGCAGACATTTTTTCTTGGGAGTACAATGACCTAAAGGGTTTTAATCTTGAGTTAGCTCAGCATACCATAGAGTTGGAGGCCAATGCCAAGCACATCAGGCAAAAGCAAAGGCCATTTAACCCCAAAATTGAAGAGCTGATGAGGAAGGAACGAACCATGTTGATCGAGTCCAGGATCATCTTTCCCATCCAACATTCATCATGGATAGCCAGCTTGGTGCCTGTAAGAAAAAAGAGTGGGTATATTAGGCTTTGTGTGGACTTCAGAGATTTGAACAAAGTTTCTTTGAAGGATCACTATCTTCTGCCATCCATGGAGCAACTTCTCCAAGTAGTTGTAGGATCATAACGCTTTTCTCTGCTGGATGGATTTTCTGGCTACAACCAAGTCTAGGTGAAAGATAAAGATCGGTAAAAGACTGCTTTCACCACCAAATGGGGCACGTATGTGTACCAAAAGATGCCCTTTGGTCTATCAAATGTTGGCGCAACTTTCCAAAGAGCCATGAACATGGATTTCCAGGGACTGCTAAACCAAATGGTGTTGGTTTACTTGGATGACAGCACAGTTTTCTCCAAGAATGCCAGCGAACATATGGACGACCTGAGGCTGATTTTCGAAAGGTGCAGAGAGTATGGAATTTCTTTGAATCCCAAGAAGTGCGTGTTTGCCATGCATGAAGGCAAGCTGCTAGGCCACATCGTCTCAAAGGAGGCACTGTCCATTGATCCTGAAAGAACAAGTGCCATCTTGGCCTTATCCTTGCCCAAGCATAAGAAGGGACTCCAAAGTTTTCTTGGAAATATAAACTTCGTGAGAAGATTTATCCCCGATTTTGCAAGTTTGGTCAAACCCATCACTGCTATGCTGAAAAAGAACCAAGTGTTCACTTGGTCAAATAAAGGCAAGTCAGCATTTGAGGCTATCAAGCAAGCCATTGCTCAAGCACCCACAATTATGAACCCTGATTTCTCAAGGGACTTCTTATTGTATGCTTTTGCCAACATTGATAATATATCAGCCATGCTGATGCAAAGAAATGGTGAAGGACTTGAGCAGCCATTGGCATTTTTCAGTCAGGGGCTTGAAGAGTACGAGGTGAGGTATACCTTTGTAGAAAAGCAAGTCATTGCAGCAGTAAGTAGTCTCAAGAAGTTCAGGCCAATGCTATCCAACAGCAAAATCCACCTTATGGTGTCTCATCCTGGGGTAAGAGACTTCCTTCTTAACAAGGATTTGAGCGAAAAAAGAGCTGGTTGGATAACTAAAGTCATGGAGTATGACGTGGAGATCAAGGTCACTAAGCTAGTAAGAGGTAAAGGCTTATGTGAGCATATGGTTGATAACTTTCATGAAGACAAAGAGGTCATCTTGGTAACACAAGATAACCTACAAGCAGACGCACCTCCACCTCACACTAGTTGGCTCCATGATATGATGCACTTTCTGCTAAAAGGTGAATGCCTTCAAGGTATGGACAAAGCAAAGAGAAGGTATTTCAAACTTTAGTCCATACCTTATGCTTTAGTTGACGAGGTTTTGTTTAAAAGAGACCTGAATGGAATGCCTTTGAGGTGTGTAGATGATGATCTAGTAGCCAAGCTTTTGGAGCATTTCCATGATGGGCCTGCAGGAGGTCATTTTGCTCCAAGGACTACTGCAACAAAGATCTTTAGGGCTGGTTACTACTGGCCCAGCCTCTTCAAGGATGCTTATGCATGGATAAGGAGGTGTCAGGAATGTGCTCTCTTCACAGGTAAGCAAAGGTTAGTAGCTTTCCCTCTCAACCCTATTCAAGTAGAGCAACCATTCCTGCAGTGGGGTTTGGACTTCATTGGAGTAATCAACCCCCATCAAATGCAGGGCATAAGTGGGTGCTTACTGCAACTGATTACTTCACTAGGTGGGTGGAAGCCATTGCATTGAAGGAAGCCAACGAAAATGCAGTCTTAGATTTCTATGACAGCATTGTGACCAGGTTTGGTGTTCCATCCAATATCATATCTGATAATGCTTTGGCTTTCCTTGGTTTGAAAACAAGTGAATGGGCCCCCGAATGGGCATATACCTCAGCACTTCCTCAAATTATTATCCTCAAGAAAATGGACTGGTTGAGTCCACAAATAAAAATTTGCTGAGGATTATCAAGAGGACCATGGAGGAGAATCAGGGGTGGCACACCAAGTTGAAGACAGCCTTGTGCGCTGACCGGGTAACTCCTAAAGCTATTGTTGGAAATTCTCCATATGTTCTAATATATGGAAGAGAGGCCAAGTTACCCATTTCCCTCGAGCTGCCTACATTAGAGCTAGCCCATCAGCTGGAGCTGCTAGAAGATGAACCCATGAATGTGAGATCGACATAACTCATGGAGCTCGAGGAGACAAGGGACCTTGCAATGAAGACGCTAAAGGCACATCAAGCTCAGGTCAAAAAGGCTTTTGACAAGAGAGCTACGACGACTTTTAAGGAAGGAGACTTGGTTCTCAAATGGGACTCGAAAAAGGCCAAACTAGGCAACCATACCAAGTTTGACAGTGTGTGGAGTGGCCCTTATTTGATCCACAGATGCAAACAACATAACGCTTTACAGCTCACCTAACTAAATGGGGAGGTATTACCCATCCCAGTCAACGGAATTCATTTAAAGCCGTGTTATTAGAAGAGTTTTCAGCCATTTTATATTATTGTACATTTTGTATAGCTTTTCATGTTTTTCTCTAAGTGCCTTGTGCACATCCGTTTCAGTTGAGTGTTTTCCCTTCCCTAAGTGCCTTTGGCACAATTTGTTTTGTTTTGTTTCGGTTGTTCTTGATGCTTCAAGGGAGATTTCCAGAAAAAGCTAGCTTCGTACAAAAGCAGTGACTCCACGCCCAATGGATCAAACAAAGCAAACGAGTTGGGTTCTCAAGCATAGTAGATATGCTTCCCTGCGAATCGCCATAAATGTTGGCCATTTTTTGGCCCACATATCAAAATATTGCCTAGGTATGAAAAAGGTAGCTTTTAAGCAAGAAAATGGCAAGTCTTTGGGAGGACTTCGGGTTTTCCAGCAGTGACAACTTCGGGTTTCTGAGGGCACAATGCAAATTGGGTTTCCAACAGTGCTTAACTTCTAAAGGTTTTATAAGTAGAAGTGATTCGGGTTTACAAACTTGAATTACTCATGGACAGTGTAGTTCGGGTTCTCCAAGGAGCACTACTTGATTACTTCATAAGTTGTGAGCAGTCAGAAACCCGAAATAAGTAAAAGGGCTTGACAAACCCAATTTGGTCTTAAAAAATAGTGCTTCTCAAGTTCTTCAAAGGACGAGTCTTTTTCAAGAAATCCGATGGGTATTTTCAAAATGCCGAACGGGCCTTTTAATGGCAAAAGGGACTAGCCAACTTTCTCGAAGGTACACTTCAAAAAATCCAACGGGATTTTTCTTCTCCAAGTGCACAGTTGCAAGTTTTCCGAAGGGTATGTTACCCTTCGGAAGGACCATTTCAAAATTTCCGAAGGGTATCTTTTCCTTCTGGAGGATCATTTGCGGAAGTCCGAGGGGACATGCAGAAAGCCCGAAGGGTCTCTTCCCCTTCGGGAAAGTCCATTGCGAAAATATCGAAGGGTAGTTTCCGAAGACAGATGTGGACAAAAAATCCGAAGGATTCCTTCGTACAAATTCTTCGAAGAAATTCTTTCGGGAGATTTGCCTGAAAGAAATAAGTCGAGAAGAAAAACCCGAGACCAAGTGTCCGAAGGAAATGACGGGCCAATGGACGTCAAAATCATGATAAGAGACTAGCCGTTGGAAGTAATCGGGTTTAAAAATCCCGAAGTCTTAAGGCTTGGGAAATAGCAAAGTGAAAAGACTTCAAGATGGACAAGTCCGAAGTAAGTAGGCTTAAAGAACCCAAATTACTCTGCATAGAGTAAATCAGGTTTCTCCAAGTATCCTACTTAAAAAGCTTTATAAGTGAAGGATCTGGGAAAGTCCGAAGTTGGAGAGGCCAAAGAACAAAAATTAATTTGCATAGAGTGAATCAGGATTCTCCAAGTGCTCGACTTAAGCTTGGTCTAGCAACGCAAGAATCATGATGCAACGAATGAAAGGCTGCCATGTGCATAAGTTGGAGCAGAAAGGACCAATCAGTAAAGGACAAGTGGCACAAAGATGACCAATGAGCACGGGAGAGTCTAAGCGGCTGGTAGCTGGAAGTTATGAAGGCTCTCATCCGCCATGGTTCACTGCCCGCAATCGCAGTTCAACGCTTAAATGCGTCATGCCAAGAAGAGACATTCCAGCTGCTCACAACATGGCTTCTCAAATGCGCCAAAAGAAAAACTTAAAAATGGGAGGGGCTTGAGAGGATTGTTGAGTGATCCTGAGCGACACATTTAGGGAAGACAAAAAAGTGCAACATCAGAGTTCCCACCATCAACGACTTCTTCTTTCTTCCCCTTCTCTTTTCCCCCTTTTCTATATAAATAGAGGCCAACTAGAATAATATTTCCAATCAGCTATATAAATAGAGGCCAGCTATATAAAAAATTAGTCTCCTATCTGCCAGCTACATAAATAGAAGCCAGCTAGAATAATTTTTTACCATCAACGTCAGAGGTCAGCTAGAATAATCTTTCCAATCCGCCATTCTACTTGGGTAGCAAACCTAGTGCCAATCCAGAAGAAGAATGGCGAAATTAGACTATGCATAGATTTTCAAACCCTGAACAAAGCTTCTGATAAAAATAACTATATGTTACCTTCCCTCAATGAAGTAATCCAAATGGTGAGTGGATCCCAAATGATGTCTTTCTTCAATGGATTCTTGGGATATAATCAAGTTTTAGTGAATTCTGACGATCGAACTAAAACTGCATTTACAACGAAATGGGAGACATTTGCCTACAAACAAATGCTATTTGGATTGATTAATGCTGGAGCAACATTTCAAAGAGCAATGGATTGTGTATTTGAAGTTCTAATTGGTATATGTATAGTAGTCTATATGGATGATTTAACTGTGCTTTTGAAATGCAGATCAGATCATATCCACCATTTGTAGGTGTTTGAAAGATACACAAGCTATGGCATTTCCTTGAACCCAAAAAAGTGTGTTCAGTGTCACTAAAGATAAGCTTCTCAGTCATATTATCATGAAAGAGAGTATTGTTATCGATCCCGAAAGAGCTAAAGTAATTTCTAAATTACCTCAACCTAATAGTAAAAAAGAACTGAAATTTTTCTTTGGCAAAATCAATTTTGTTCACAAGTTCATCTCTGAATTTGCTGAGATTGTGAAGCCTCTAAACACTATGTTGAAACAGGACGCTAAAATGGAGTGGCATGTTGAGTCAAAGAAAGAATTTGAAGACATAAAGGACGCCATCACCCAAACACCGGTGCTAATCAGTGCAGATTATGCTAGAGATTTCTACATTTATCCTTTTGCCTCCGAACGCACCATTGTTGCCTGTCTCATGCAGAGATTGGATGGAGAAGAACACCATGTTGCTTTTATGAGCACCCATCTAAAAGATGTAGAACTGAGATACTCTACTTTGGACAAACATGCCTACACGTTGGTCAAAGCTATGAAAAAATTCAGGCACTATATTCTTAGGAATAAAGTACATGCAATCGTGCCAACCCCGACTATCAAGCAAATGTTGGGCCAGAACGAGCTAGGCAAGCACAGAGGTAGATGGATGACTAAGCTGCAAGAGTATGACTTGGAGATAAAATCTGCCAAGCTGGTTAAAGGACAAGGTCTTAGTTCATAATTGAGATTGATCCAAGGATCACTATGCACCAACTAGACCAAGAGCAAGTACTATAGCAAGATTGGTACACCCCAATTGTCCATTACCTGCTCTATGGGAGCCCACCTCTTAGACTCAATCAAACACAGAGAAGAGCTCTTAGATTGAAGGCAACACAATATATGTTAAAGAAAGGAGTTCTCTTTAAGAAAAATCATGAAGGTGTCTACCTCAAATGCCTGTCAGAAGCTGAAGCCAAGGAAGTAATGGCAAACTTCCATGAGAGGCTGGATGCTGGTCATCCTGCGACAATTACAATGGCATGCAAAATACTTTGGGTAGGCTATTATTGGCCAACCCTATTTAGGGATGTCCATGCACATGTCAAGACATGCCATCAGTGCCAGACCTTTGCCAAAAGAGAAATCCACACTGCAATGCCATTACAGCCCGTTACAGAAGGGACACCATTTGCCCAATGGGGACTAGATTTTGTGGGAGTCATTAATCCCAACTCCTCAACAGGGCACAAGTCTGTTCTTACTAACACAGACTATTGCACAAGATGGATAGAGGCAGTGGCGACAAAGAAAAGCACTGCAAATGAAATTATCAAGTTCATGGAAAACAACATGACCACTCGGTTTGGGACACCTGTCTCATTAGTTTGTGATAATGGCCCTTTGTTCCAATCCGCAAAATTCACTGAGTGGGCATATGACAATGGAATCACTTTAAGGTTCTTTTCTATTTACTACCTACAAGGGGACAAACTGACAGAATCAACCAACAAAAACCTGATCGAGGCCATCAAGAAGTCTGTAGAGATGAAGCCTCGAGAATGGCATTCGTTGTTGAAGTTTGCTCTTTGTGTTTAACGCACCAGACATAATCATGCACTTAAGCGCTCACCATTTTTACTAGTCTATGGACTAGAGCCAATTTTGTCAGTTACACTCAAGCTGCCCACCTACAAGTTTATGCAACAGTACATGGAACATAATGATAAGGTGAATTCTAGGCTTTTAGACATTGTCCAATTAAAAGAAGCTTGGGATGAAGCCTTACTAAACTTTAGCAAGCATCAAAGCACTATCAAGCGATGGTATGACAAGAAGGCCAAGGTGGTGTCCTTTAAGATTTTAGATCTAGTGCTACTACGGGACAAAGCCCATGAGAAGAAGGGTCAACATTTCAAGTTTGATCCACTTTGGATAGGCCTATACCAAATAGCTAAGCTACTCCGGCAGAATGCTTTTTGCCTCAAGAACCTCAAAGGCAACAACCTCCTACTACCAATGAATGGACAATTCCTAAAACATTACTTCTCGGCTGCCCCTTTCAATGTAATCTCAGAGTAGCTTCGACAAGGGTGGTAATGTATATATAAGATTAGGTTTAGGTTAGTTTGCTTCTATTGTGTGTTTGCTTATGTTCTCTGTTTGCTTTTGTGGTTTGTTTTGCCCTTCATCTTGTGTGTTTTGGTGCCCTGTGCTTGTTTTGCCAACCTAGCAGCAGTTTTTTTTGCTCCCAAGTCCCTTCTCAGGAGGGTAGCCCTTACCCAATGGTTCACCGAGAGGAACTAAGCCCAAAGAAAGCGATGACTACTCTAAATGATGACTAAACAATGAAAATCGGTACCAAAATTGGGAAGTGGAAGGCGAACCTCCAATATTGAACACAGTGATAAGCAAGGCAACTCTCCCAGAAGCACTAAGGGAATTAACATCCATTGATTCAGCACCGAACAAGTTAATTAAGAAAAGCTCTACTCTAACCAATGCCATCACAAGCACTTCATAAAGAATAAAAGGATTATGAATGACTAGACAAGTGAACGATCACCTGGATATTGGAAGCCAGCAGAGACTGCCATCAACCTTAGCTACACTAGTCTCCAACCCTCACGGATCAAATATCAAATATTAGATCAAAGTCTGAATTTCAAGTATATATATATATATATATATATATATATATATATATATATATGTTAAGTTTCTTCCTCAGAAAGGGTGATTTTGGCAATCTCCATTACAGGCTTTTCGACCAGAATGGAAATGGAACAAGGCCAAAAGTGAGACCAAAAGCATCTATGTCGGGGCTATAGACGTCTGGCTGGAAGCAAAGCAATGCTCAAGGCTTCCCCCCTTAACCAGAATTTTGTGAGCTGCATACCACCTCAAAAATCTTTCGATATCCAGATGTACCTAAGCTTGTTGAAAAGGAAACCATCACTAATGCACAAAGTGGCCTTGGAAGGAGTTAGAGCCCAATGTGTTGTTGAAACAGACTTGAGCATTTTTCGTACTCAAAGTGTATCACACAGAGTTTGGCTTGCCTATCTCTATGTTCAATATTAGATGATCGTAATCTGAGTTCTAAACGTTGGGACAGTAATTTCTCTACAAAGTTGCCATTTGTTGTGGCCAACACACCCCCTTCTTCGAAGTGGGAGGACCCCTTTAAAAGTGCTCAAATCAAAGTTCCCAGAGTTTGTCCCTTTCCAATCGGCATACTTCTTTGAAAATACTTGAACCTCTGTTCCACCTTGGCCTGCCAAGCATTTAATAATGTTTGTAATGAAGAATCGGTCTCTATTAAAGGCCCATGTAGTCTTCTAAGTTTAAACACAGTTGAGTCCTTGCTGCATTCTAAAAGAACAAAGGGTTTTTGTACTTGGAATATTTTATCGTGCTAACTGTATTTTTCGCAAGTCTGAACTTATAATTGGTTTTCCTAGAGTGTTAGTCTCTCAAAATCCTACTCGGTGTTTCATAAAATTGTGTTGGCAGACAAGTAAGCTTTTCATTGATTACGTGGCTTTCTATTAACTTTGCTGCTTTTTTTTAAATCTAGGAGAGCCTGACCAATGAGGAAGCGTCACGCGGCCCGACTATCAAAAGTGTCAATCTCCCAGACCTATCATAATTGTCAGAGCATGGGAGAGCTCGACAGAATGAGGAAGCACCCGGTGGACCCTGTCAAAGCTGTCAGTCTTCTAGACCTGTCAGTTATGTCAGAACCTGAAATAACTCGACTAAATGAGGAAGCGCCACAAGGACCCTGTTGGCGCTGTCAATCTCCCAGACTTGTCAAAGATGTCAGAGCCTGAGACAGCCCGACCAAATGAAGAAGCACTACATGGACCCCGTCAGAGATGTCAATCTCTCGGACCCGTCAGTTATGTCATAGCCTAGGAGAGTCCGACTAAATGAGGAGGCCCCACATGGACCCTATCAGAGTTGTCAATCTCCCAGACCTGTCAAAGATGTTAGAGCCTAAGAGAGCCCGACCTATCAAACCATGCCACATGGCACTTTTGCACAAATTGGCAGAAAAGACCCATGATACCCAAGATGGTTGCGAAGAGGTACAATTTGATACAGAAACCAATCAGAGGATGCCACACATCACCTCGATACTCCAGGTGGCCAATTCCAGCTCTCAAACAAGTAAAGTGCAGCACCTGACTGAGCTTAGGTGGTAGTCAGACCCAAACAAGACCAACCAACAATAGATGTGTGGCACGAGCTAAAGCCACCCAAGCTGCCACAGGCGTGAAATAGCCCTATGCCCAACACACTCCCCACATTAATTTGAATGGGAAACTGGGCCCGATTGAACAAGTTAAAACATCTTGTCACAGTTGCCAAATCCAACGTGGAGCATATATTTAGAATTACTGAGTTAATGCTAGATTGAGGAATGAATAGGTGGATTGTGCCACTAACTCAAATTTGAACTCACAACTGGGTGAGCTGCTAAATGCCATTAATACATGAGATAGTTGTGGATCCCTATAAGTGCCCAAAGGCGAGCTGGTTTACCATTATTTGCTATCAATCGCTCATTCTTGTGCCCTCTATGCTCAGAATTAGCTACTATCAGGATTTTCCCTTTTTTGCCATAGTTGCTTCATCCTCTAACCCTAGGGCTGAGCTAAAATACAAAGATACCACCTTCCCCGATAACTTACCCGTTTCAAGCACTGCAGTGAAATATTTAAAGCAATTGAAGTTGTGCCCAAGTCTCCCTCCAACGACGATGAAGATGAGGCCAAATTCCAAGATGCCCTTAGGACATATGAAAGATGTCAGTTGCACAAGGTTGTGGCCAAACCAAAGGTTTTGCCCTGTGTCGACCTCTTCAACAATATGCTACTCACATCTAAGCGGGTGCAAGACGATGCCCAAGACGTGGTGTACTCTGCAAGGTCTAGGCACAAGATTGTAGACATTTCAAGAGCTACGTTCAAAGTGTACTACAATCTCCCAAAGTACACAGTTGCTTGTGACAAAGTCACTGAGTGCGCATGGGCTAGCACCTACGAAATATGTGAGGTCTTGCAAGTTTGGGCAGCCGACTCCGATTCTAAATGGGTCAACAAGGACATTGATTCCTACATTGTCCACACCTTCAAGGAAGGGATCCGTGTTCGGATGATCCTACTTAATCATTTGTTTGAGGCAACCAATTCGATGCATGTTGATTTGCTCTGGGTGCCCCTACTTTGCATCATCCTAGAGGGAGAGGAAATCCCAGACCTCAGGGGCACTATCAACTTCTGGCCGGTGCATCGTGTCAAGGAGGCCCAAGACAACCGTAATTTTTACATGATGAGTTACCTGGTAGATGTCGTTTGTGCTAACTATTGTGTTTAAGCCTTATGCTTTCCCACCATGGACCCCCAGGGGCATAGTGGTACATATGTTTTAAAAACTATATGGCCACCATTATCGGAATCACATCTGGGAAATTTGCGAGTCATTCTATCTGGTGGTCTACGTGGCATCAATGAGGTGGTCATGCCTCAGCTCTCCAATAAAATCAGGGAATCTCTTGCCCCCATCAACGATTACTGATACTGCAGGGATGACACCATCACCGAGTGGCAAGTATTCACAAGGCCCCCCTCCGCTTACCCTATTAGGTTCTGGACCGATTGGTCGAGCAGGAGATAACCCATTAGCGGATAGAAGGCATCTTCAACCACTGCCTCAGCTGCCAACAAAAGGCTTGCCCAGCGTTCCCTGTCATCATCCGCCAACACATATATAAGAGTCTACCTTCGTTGCAGAATATGGTGGAGAGCAAGGATTCTTGTGCCTTGGGCAAAATGGAGCATAAAGAATGGGACCCCCATGGCGTAGTTAGGGCCCATGTGGCAAAATATCGAGCTCGTCTCAAGATTGCTTATAGCGACGTGCCTCACATGGATGATGAGATCCACCACAAGCCTACAAATGACAAAGAGGTGCTCGCCAGGCTTGAGGCAAAGCAAAGGAATG
Organism: Torreya grandis; assembly: GCA_037957365.1. NCBI lineage: Eukaryota > Viridiplantae > Streptophyta > Pinopsida > Cupressales > Taxaceae > Torreya > Torreya grandis. The sequence continues at coordinate 3,292,501 of JARHVA010000365.1, read as the reverse complement.
GAAAGAAGGTTCAACCCAAGCCATCCACCTAGAGTGGCCCCGCTTCACCTGCACTAAATCAGCACCAAGGGGATGTTAAGGCGATTGTGCCCCAAATTTCAAGAAAGATCTGTTGACCAATTTTGGTCTTGCAGGCCAAAAATCGGGCTCCCCTCTTTTCTTTCCTTGCTAGGCCTATTAGCTAGTCTCTGATGAATTCACCTTACTGCAATTTTGGGGTTTTCCCTTTGTGACAGGCCCGTTTCTATAGAGAACCAAGTGATTTGAGTCTTAAAGGTATTTCAAGTTGATCTGGGGCTCATTTCGTTTCAAGCAAATTACCTCGAACAAGCCTTTTATCGGCAAAAGGATGGGCCAGTTTCAAAGAAGCACAAGTCTTTTACAAAACTCCGAAGGTCAAGTGCCCTTGCGGAGGGCAAGGAAGTAACAAATGGGACCGATCAAGCAAGCTCTGAAGGACAACTTTGAACCCAAAGTGCCTTTGCGGAGGGCAGAAGGTGGATTTGCAAGAGATCAAGGTAGAAATCCCGAAAGGAAAGTTTCCTTCGGAGAAAGTGACAAGTCAAACAATGAATTTCTTCAGACACTTTGTCCGAAAAAAATCCATGAAGAAACCAAGGGGCGAATTTCTTCCAAAAAATGTCCGAAGAAAATTACCAAAGGAAAGCCGAGACATTGAAGGCACGAATTTCTTCGGAAAAAATGTCCGAAGGAATTCCTTCGAACATTTTGTCCGAATAAATTTGAGAGGCAAAGAAACCTGAAGGGTAAGTGCCTTTGCGGAGGATTCTTGGCCATCAAAAAGGACCTTTTCCTTTTTTCGAATGGTCACTTTCCCTTTGAAAAAGTTCATTTACAAAAGCCGAGGAAATTGCTAAAGGATAATGACGAGCTCGAGAACGTCAACTTCAACATGGTGAACTAGCTGTTGAAGGTTCAAACATCTGGTGACAGGCCAACAAACGTCAAATTCAAGGTAGCGAAAGAGCCGTTGATTTTCAAAGGATGACAAGTCCGTGGACGTCAATTTTATGGTGATAAGAGAGCCGTTTATCTTCAAATGTTTGATGAGGGGCCCGCGAAAGTCAAATTCAACAAGATGGGTTAATCATTGGAGAAAAGCTAAAGGACATTTCCTTCGGACATTTTTCCCAAAGGAATTCCTTCGGACATTTTGTCAGAAGGAATTCGAACGCTGAGTGACCCGCCAAGGAGCCAAATAGCCCGAGAGCTCGAATTGCCAAGAAAAGACAAGTAGCAAGGAAAGAGAGCGGAACGGTAAATTCAGAACGCGGCTATGCACACATAAAACAACGCTTGGAATGTTCCAGAAGACACATCCAGCCAAGCGCAAGCACGAACCAGATCAGCCCAGGTGGCAAAAGAGGCGTCGACAGGAGAAGTAATTGCTTGCAGATGGAAGTCTCCACCAAACAACCATCAAGGGGAGTGCGAGCATTCAATAGAGCGGCCCGTTTTTCTTTGTTTAGCATTAATAAGTAGAGAGTTGCACGAGTCTTCAAGGGAGGCGGCCTTGTCGTTCAAAGAATAAAGCGACCCATGCTTTAGCAGGAACATTAAACGTAGTTTGAGCAGCAAAGTCAATGCCTGTGACATATACAGCGTGGTTCTTCCAAGCATATTTATGGAAAGATGACAACAACATGAGTGGATTCCTCTTACCAAGGTGTTTAATGCAGTATGGGTCGTCGGTTCCTTGAAAAGACTAAGGGTCTTTCTCTAAATTCTATATATTGTAACCTCTCAGCGGGAAAAGAGATCTCTCACTTGTGTATGGCAAAGCCCTGACAATTTTACCTTTGAATCAAAAGAAGCGTGTTTTACCTCCATCAAATTTGTTATACTTTTGAATATGCCTGTGTATCGTCATTATGTTTGGTCATTTTATCTTAATGCTTTCACAGGTCGACCCCAGCGTATCTAGTATATCCAAGACCATCTTCTACAGGTTAACAGGAAGTGCCCAGGTTGGAGCATAGAGGCAGAGGAGCAACCATCTGACAGTGTGCTTCTAAAGCATCTATGGTAGGTTCTTCATTGTATCTCCATTAAGCCCCCTTGTTAAAACACTCATGCAGTCTAGTTTTTTGTTCAAATGAAGTGTTTGTTCGCTCCTTTTGATGTAAAGTGTTGATAAAAGATGAGTAGATCGAATCATTTGGTGCATCACCATTTTAGTTAGGTTCTGCTTTTGTAATAGTCTTTTCTCTTTTCAACCCCCCCATTATTAGCAGTAGCAGTTAGGGACCTCAAAAGTGCATCAAGGGGAGCTAGCCTTTAATCTAGAGATTCATTCCTCAAATTTGCCAAGCCCACAGCAAGAGGAATGTCTCCATTGTGCCGCATGGAAGAAAGAAGCCGAGCCTTCTTTTAAAGGGTGCAATCCACAGCGTCAATAGTTTTTGCCATGCCTGATGGGACCATTTTTTATGCTCTGGGAAGTTTCCGGATTAGTGTTGATCTTGTTACTGCAAGCCCAGCATCTGGGGACTCCATTTTTAAGAACTCAGTCTGTGGTCAAAGATCAGCCTGGCATCCTATGCCTAAGGTCACCACAAGATCTTCTTCCAAGGGTGTTCCTTTCGAATTTGTTGAGCTGCTTTTAAACTCAGCAAAGCGGCTAAGGTTTGTAAAGACTCATCCTTACACAACAAATCAATTTCCCAGACCTGCCATAAAATATACCTACACAAGGAGACCCACGTTGAACCCTGTCATCGCCATGGCTTTACCTTTTGTAGCCTTCAATGGGCAGAGCCCTTTAAACCTTCTGCAGTATGATCCAATCCCAGGGACAGCCCTTAAGAGTGTTCCTTCTTTTAATGGAAAGGGGCCAATTACCGCTATAAAGCATATCAGAAATATAGCCAACCTTTACAACATTCATAATGTCACCAAAGAAAACATAGCCATCTGATTACTGACGTCTTTTAAAAGTAAAGTTTTGGACTGGTATGGGACCTTGCCTATGAATTCAGTTGGCTTATGGAACGAATTAGGCACCCTCTTGAAAAATAGATTTGAAGAGAAGAGTGACCATCTCTCTCTAGTTGAACAATTGACCACTATGAAAAGATCTCTGCATGAATTTATGCAGGATTTTAATACTAGGTTCCAAAAGACTTGGGACAAAATCCCCATTTTAGTGAGGCCAACCCCAAGCTATGCTTTCCTTTACTACTTAAAGGCTTTGAACAGCGACATTGCTATCATGATACAGTCCATGGGAGGACAAGTGTTACCTGCTGCGTATGAAATAGCAATAGCCGCCGAAAATTGTTTGGTGCAAGCAGGAAAGATAGCTCCTAGACCTCATATGCCACTCTTTCCTGAATTGCAACCCTCAATTCAGACTGCTGCATCCAATTTAGCTCCTCTGCCTGGTGTAGAAAAGCCGATTGCTACCTCGCCAAATGACCTCCATGAAGTTAAAATTTTGTTACAAAGTGTTATCAATGAATTGGTGGCTCTCAAGAGGCAACAAGCTCAAAGCTATCGGTCAAATCAAGGCTATCAGAAGTTCGGACAAACGAATAGACCTTTCCAAAATTATAATCAAGAACAGAGTCAGATTACCCAGATTAGACCTTATCAAGGTTATAATCCAAGTGCCCCTTCATCGTCCAAAGCTCTTGTTCCCACTCAAAATAATTTGGTACAGGAACAACCTAATTGCCCACCCCTAGGGTATGGTCAAGAACAGGTTGCTTATACTAATGAGTTGCCAAATCAATGTATGAACACACAAGACAATCAAACAGCCCAATTCCCAAGTTTTGAGGCGTCAACACAACCTGGGATGGACAACAGATAAGCTCAGTCTGATTCCACTCTTATGAACCACCTGGAAGGAAAATTTTATACAGTCAATTATGTAGGGAGTACAAATAACAAAGATGATTGTGTTGCAGCCAATACCAGGTCCAAAAAAAGAGCTATGGAGGAAGCTCAAGCAGCTACTCAAGCATCTGCAACATCTTTTTCATCACAAGTGAACCAGAAGTTTCCCAATTACAGGGAGTCGGTTGTAACCTCAACTCCTCGAGTTGCACCTCAAGCTGTAAATGCCCTCAAAGAAAATTCAAAAGGGGGCAACCCTCCAATCAATGTGGTGGACCAAATGAAGAAGCTGCACATGAATATCTCATTGTGGGATTCCTTAGCAATGCCAGGACAAAAGGATATACTCCAAAAGGAATTGCACGGGTTGAGTGAACAAGCTGTCCCAATAAAGGTTGATAATGTGTTGATTATGAATGGGGCTCCTTCCATGGGAGGTCAAGCAAAGAAGGATGAAAAGGTTCCTCCTTTCTATCTATCCTTGGTCATTGGAGATTTCTTGGTTCACAATTGCATTATTGACAGTGAAGCAAGCATCTCAGTAATGTCCAAGTGCATAGTTGACAAGCTAGGACTCAAATATGAAAAAATGACCAAAGAAGTTCTGCAGTTGGATGGAACACCAGCCAAAACATTAGGAGTGGTAAGAGGCTTGAATCTAACACTTCATTCCTTTCCAACCTTCTCTGTTCTCCACGACGTGGTAGTGGCGGATGTTCCCTCTTACTTCGCTCTTTGCTTATCCAGGGATTTCACGTCCAAGATAGGTGGGTACTTAACAGCAAATTGGTCTTACATAGTTTTTAGGACCAAATATGGAACTAAAGTGAAGATTGAGTCAAAGCCCATCTATAGAGATCATCTGGAGCCATACTCAAAGCAAAAAACGTCAGCTACGCCATCATTGACAAAGAAGAATTCCAAATAGACCAATCCCCACCCTCTTCCCTTGAAGGAGTTGCTGACCTACTCTTAGATGAATGGAATAAGTCAAGACAGCAGTCAACACCATTTAAAAGTGATAATAAGACCCTCCATACCTGATAATGTCACCAATTGGCAGGTGTTTGTCAGTGACCAGCAGATAGCACTCTTCTTACAAGAGGAAGCTGAGTTTGCTTCTAGGAATCAATCCAAGCTGCAACAACAGTACGATGCCCAGATTGTTCAGCTGAAGAACAACAAACTTCCTAAAGATTTAGTCACTCTCGAAGCATCTTTAATGAGGATGACCAACTCAAAAATGACAAAGCAAGCATCACAACCAAGAAGGAAAATTATGAAAGAGTCAAAATATTCAAGGATACGCTGCTTGCACTTGGGAAGGTATGTACAAATGATGAAAGGCGTTTTTTCATTTTGTTATGCCAAGAGTTTGCCGATGTCTTTGCTTGGGAGTATAGCGACCTGAAGGGTTTTGACCCAAGCTTGGCCCAACACACTATTGAGCTAAAAGAAGGTGCCAAACCCATCAAACAAAAAAAAAGGCCCATCAATCCAAAGATTGAGCCTCTCATGTGGAAGGAACTCACCAAGCTGATTGAGTCCAAGATCATTTTTCCTATCAAACACTCTTCTTGGCTGGCCAATCTGGTCCTTGTTACGAAGAAGAATGAGGAGATCAGACTATGTGTTGATTTTAGAGACCTCAATAGAGTCTCGTTAAGAGATCACTATCCCCTCCCAAGTATGGAGCAGATCCTCTAGATGGTGACAGACAGTGAACGTTTCTCCCTCCTGGATGGGTATTCTAGGTACAATCAAATTCTGGTGCAAGACTGCGATCAGTACAAGACAGTCTTCACCACCAAGTGGGAAACTTTTGCCTACAGGAAGATGCCATTCGGACTGTCAAATGCTGGAGCTACCTTCCAACGAGCCACCATAGCCTAAGTAGACTATAAATAGGAGGTAGTAATAAGTATTTGATCCTCATATTCGAATTATGTTCTAATTGTATGGTTGTGTAAGTTTCTCCCTCAAAGTGGCTTGTCATTTATTCATATATTCTACTCTATTTCAGTCATATTGTGATCTATTGTTGTTATTTTATTTTATTCGTAAAATAATTTCATTACAATCGTCTTTGCTACAATGTTGGTGTTTTTTTGGTGATGAACATGCAAATTTGTATTTAATGGAAGCTTTGATGTGAATTATGTTTTCTTATATAATCTTTGGATGTCCTCCTCTTGGACTAGCTTGGATGACATATTTTCTTGAAGGCATCCTTCGCTGTAATATTTCTCTTTGATATAAGTTATTTACCTTTTGTCAAAAAAGTAAAAAAGAACTATAAAAGCTCCGAGTAATTAACAAAAAATAATTGGGTTGTGATTCTCCCACATTAATAATAGTTGGGAGACAAGAAAGGTTTATAATGCACCCTATGCACAAAAATATTTTCTAATCTGGAACAATATTTGGGGTGGAAGTCCCTAAGTTGATGTAATGTGTTAACATCTTCCTTCTCTCCAGTATTAACATCACTTAAAATGTTTGTGTTCTTTGTGGGTCACCTTGCCTTGTGATTATTACTAATGCACATGAGAGAAAAGTATAAAAACAAACTACTCGTAAATTGGTCATCAAATAGATGACTTAATACATGGTTTAAAATCCCACAAAAACGAAAAGATTTAATTAAAAAAATATTCATGGAAGTTCTAACTAATTAACAAAAATAATTGGGGTGTGATTATCCCACATTGATAATAGTTGGGAGGAAGGTTTATAAGGTACTAAAATCACTTAAATCTTTGTCAATCTGGAATAGGCTTTGGGGTGAAAGTCCCTAGGTTGATGTGATGTGTTAACATCTTCCTTCTCTGTAGTATTGACATCGTTTTATGTGCTTGTGTGCATTGTGGGTCCCCTTGCCTAATATATAAATTATCTCAATTTGAATATGATAATGAACCCTTTGACCTAAGTTAGTGACAACAAGTTTGAATAGCTCCTTCCAAAAAAAATTAATAAATTTGGGGTCTTCGTCACTAAAAAAAGTTTTTGGAAGTATTTGCAACTTATAAACATGTATAAATAATTAAAAAATTTTAGATGTTTTATCCCTTGCATCAATGGAATTATAATGTGAATACTTAGTCAATTTAATAGCCACATTTTTCCTTCCCACTTTAACAAATCTTTAAATGAGACAATATTAAAGGATTGTCATATTTTTTTGGCATGTCCAGGGCTGCAACAGTCCTAGACTTCTCTTTGTTTTATTCCTTTTGACAAATCTTAATCAATCAATACAATTTTTCACATCGAAAATGATTTACTCCTTATTTTGTAATAGTTCTTAAAGAAACCAATGTCACTAGTGTTAGTGTGTGAAATTCTATCGGTCTAGTAATTTTACCATGGATTGATGGCATGGATGCCAATTGACATTGTGGGCATCCCACCTAAACTTAACCGCTAAAAACCCTTTTGAATTCTAAGATAAGACATAATTCCTTTCATTAAATCATTGATTGAAGTGTAACGAAAATCATGTCTCTTCATTTGTTTTCCCCTATGCTACAGCGTCCGTCCAGAGCAGAGCGTCCGTCCTCTGATACCAATCACAGAGCCCAAGATAGGCATAGAAGATCAATGCCTGCGAGTTGAGACTCACAACCAAATGAAGGTACTAAACCGCTTCAAGACAGTTGGAGTTGGAGCAGGTCAGAGAGGGAAAAAGGCAGGCAACTTCATGGGACCCGGGGGTCCCTCTCCCAGCTAATAATGTTATTATTACTGGAAATCAGAGGAAACTGCGAAATCCGAGCTCTCTCTTGGCGAGTCCTGCTGGCCGATGGCTGGGGAACAGGTTAGTCCCACAACACTTGGTTTTCCCAAAGCCTCTGCAGTATTTGTCTTTTATTTTTGTTATCCTCTCTCATCGGGTATCTCAAAACAAAACAAACCATGGTAAACGAAAGGAAACAGTTAAAAGACAACCACCAGTTGGTCACACAGGGTTATATGGCAAAAAAAACACGATTTTCACCAGGGGTCAAAAATTTGCAAACTCTTGGACCATTGAAGCTTTCCACATTTCTTACAGGGGATCCAAGTGGCCCCCAAGTGCAGTTAACGGGGTCTATAGTTAGGGTACTTTACCAAGAAGGGTTAAGCACTCCTTGGAACCAAACTCTGCAGTTAACAAATGGACCTATTGATCCAAGCACTCATGGTCAGAGTATAAAGGAGACATGAGACCCTTTCTCATTATTACACCCTCATGATAATGCTATCAAAACGGAGGGAAAGTTAATATTTGTGAACGCAAAGCAATACAAGGGGATAATAAGACGTAGACAAATCTATAAACAGTGGCAAAAACATAGTAAAAAGCTTATTAAGATTTTACCCAAGATAGATGGAAACAATGCAAACACCGCGATCAAAGTGAATCCCCTGGAAGGAGAACCTATAGGACTAGATGGAGATAGTAGGAAAGAGAGTGAGAATCATATGCGTCACAATGAACTTGAGGCAGACCGGGGTAAAACAACAACTTTTCTAATAAGCAAAGACAGAGGGGAACATGGATCACAAGATCATGCAGGGCCGTACAGCCCTACGACTACACCGCTGATGTGGTCATCAGAACTGTACGCTAATGAGCTTATGAACTTGAAACAATGGCTGGAGAAGATTAGAAGAGAAAGGGTGACATGAAAGCACTAAAATTAAATAAATTTTAGAAACCGGCTCGAACCTTGAAAGAGAAAACAAGTTGCTTAAAGAGCAAGTTTTAACCCTGCAAAGCAACATGATAAGGGGTCAGCAGGGGCTGGTCTATCTAAAAATGGAGTTAGAGAAAAAAAAATCAACAAAAGATATACCAGAAACAGTGATAAAAAGTAACATTTCATAGCTAGAATAGATCCAAACAGCTCTGGCAAGCATAGAACTAAGGGAAAATAAGCTAAGAGATCAATTAGAATAAGCAAAATCCTGGGAAAGACAAACAGGACAAGGAGGTTAATATTATCATCAAAGGTTTGAGAGATTTTGGCGAGAAAAAAAGCACTGACATCTTAGCAAGAGACTTTCTTAAAGAAGAATTGAAATGGACGGGTGTTATCAAGCAGGCAAACAGGATTGGAAAGAAAACAAAATGAAGGAATAGGCACGTAAGAGTCATCTTGAGAAACATAGAGGATAAGAGCACAATCCTAAAGAATAGGGGGCTACTCAGAGGCACTCACATTTTCCTTGATGAGGACTTGACATTTGCACAACAAGAAGAACAAAGAAATGAGTGGGAAAAAGTGAAAAAAGCAAGGGAGGATAGAAAATGGGCATGGTTGAAAAATAGAAAAGCTCAAATCAGCAAGCATTCTTTCCACAAAAAATAGGAATTCGGGGCCTCACGAGAATCTCTGCACATGATAAGTTGGAATTGCAGAGGATACCCTTGGAGAAGAGGACCGGTGTTGGGGCCCATAGCAGAAGGGAAAGACATTATTTTAACCGAAACACATGAACATGATGGATGCAAAGTCCCAGACTTTGTAGGGTACAAGAAAATCTTAGTATGGAACGAAGGGACGGAGACAGATAAGGGTCATGGGGGGGTCACCATGCTAATAAAAGAAGTGTGCGCTGAAACAGTGAAAATAGAGAAAGAGGATCCCAATAAACAATACATTTGGTTGAAAATAACAAACAATAAGGACATAATCAGGTTGGCTGCTTGCTACTTTGCTCTGAAAGGGTCAACATTCTACAAAAAGAGAAACTTGGATAGGGAAGACCCATATGCGGCACTAAAGAAAGATATCTTTGTTTTTAGCACATCAGGGGAAATTGTTTTAATTGGAGACTTCAATGCTAGAACTGCCAACAATCAATCTCTTCAAATGGGAGAAGATAGAGGGGATAGCAATCCCTTATGGTTAGAAGAGGGTGGGGACCAACTTTGGGAAAGAATGTCACAAGATGGAAAAGGCAGTGTGACACACTTCGGTGCCGAACTTTTGGGACTTTGTAGTTTGTATGACATGGTTATATGTAACGGTACAAGAGCCTAGCCAAGATCTGGAAATATTACATGCAAAACCTACAATGGTCAAAGTGTGGTTGATTATGTCATCTGCTCTAAAAATTCGACTGCTAGGTTGCTGGAGTTTGTTATAGGCGAATGCCCTATGGAGATGAAGTCTGACCATATGCCCCTCTTGGTTAAGTTTGGCTTTCTCACAAACAAGCAAAGTGAAAGGCAAGCTCAACACAAGGTTAGGACAACTAATCCTCATGGTAAAATCATTTTGAATAAAAAAAACCAAGAACTCTTTACTGCTGCCCTTGGGCAACACATTGAGATGACCAAAAACAATGTTGGGCTTAAGGAAAACAATATTACGAGGAAACACATTGACAGCGGTTTGTTGGTCCCTTTGATTCACAAGGCTCTAAATGTTTGCAAGAAATCCAGGCCTCGAAAAGGAGTCTCTAACACTTTCCCGGCTAACCCCTAGTATGATGAGTGCAAAGCAGCAAAAAGATCCTACAAAGAGAGCGAGCCAAACAAAGCAAACAAAAAAAACTATGTGAAGTTGTTAAAAGCCAAGAAAGAAAAATTTGTTATACTACGAAGGAGCTAATAGTGTTAGGTAAGCACAATCCCAAAGGTTTTTGGAGGGAGCTACAGCAAGGGAAGAAACATACAGAAAATAATATCACAGAATCTCAATGGTTAGAGTATGCAAAATTGCTTTATGAGCGTGACCATGAGGAAGCCCTCCCCCCCAATGTTAGCACGTCAACTGAGCTCTTCTCAGATGAGGAGATCAAACAGGGTATAAAGAAATTAGCAAATGGTAAAGCACAGGACATTGACGGGCTGCAAGCTGAATTCTTAAAGTGGGGAGCTGAACACCTTGCTCCGCACATCAAAATAATTTTTAATGAGGTCATGCAATGGGGATTTCCAGTGGAGTGGACGACTAGTGTCGTTATCCCTCTCTTCAAGAGTGGGGATATCAATAATCCCTCTAACTATCGTACTATCATGGTCAACCCTCTTCTTGGAAAGTTATTTGGGAGCTTGATCGAACGTAGAATCAGCAGTTGGGCAGAAAAAGAAGGGAAAAGAGCAAAGGGACAGGCTGGTTTTAGACCAAGGCACTCTACCATTGATCACTGCATTACTCTTAGGCATTTGATTGAAAAAGCTTGGAACACCCAAGGTGGGGAAGCTTACTGTTGTTTTGTGGATTTTAAACAAACTTTTGACACAGTTCCCAAAGACAAACTTTGAAAAAGGATGGAAGAATTGGGGGTCCCTGATGAGTTTAGAGCAGCTGTTCACAAACTTTATGAGCATGTTAGAGCAAAAATCAGAACTAGAGAAGGCATGTTTTAATGCTTCAGCAGCAACATCAGGGTCAAGCAAGGGTGCCCACTCTCCCCCACTTTGTTTGGTCTTTACATTGACAAACTTGAGGAATGGATAAATAAAACCGAAGGGGGTGGCATCCAGTTGGCCAGTTTTGTAGTAAAGCTACTTTTATATGCAGATGATCTTATTCTTATAGCAACAACTGCCCATGGTTTGAGGGGTCATTTGAAGGCTTTAGAGCTATTTTGCCAAGATGTCGGGATGCAAATGAACATTAGCAAGACTAAAATCATGATCTTCTATCTAAAAAGGAAACAACAACAAACTAATTTTATGTTCAAAGGTAGCCCATTGGAAATTGTCGAAGAATACAAGTATCTTGGCATTGTTTTTCATAACAGGCTGAGTTGAGAAACTTGCAGGGCGAAAAGGATTCAAGGAGGTTGGAGAGCTTCTTACCTTCTCCAGAACAGGTGTAGGAAAGCGTAACTTTGGGACTGGAAAACCAAGAAAACCCTTTTTGGTTTGTTGGTCACACCGATTGTCCTCTACGGTTGTGAGGTTTGGGGAAGCAGCATGTCAAATCACAGATGGAGACAGTTGGAAAGAATTCAAAAACATCTTATCACCAATAGTCTTAAAGTTAATGCAACTGTTCCATATGAGATCCTCTTGGCGGAGGCCGGTACTTTCCCAATGGAAGCTGCGGCGATTTCACGGTTACTAAGCTACCTAAAAAAGGTTGAAAACATGGGGAATCCCCTGTGGCCCAAAATGGTGGTGAACGAAGTGTTAGATCGGAGGAAGAAGACGTGGATGAAGCAAAACATCAAGTGGTTGGGAAAATGGGACATTAAGTTACATGAGTGCCCTAACACCAAAGAAGAAATAAAAAAGTTTGTGTTAGAAAAATTCAGGACTACCATGTGGACAAATCAGATTGGGCATAAAAAAATGCATTATATTAAAGAGTTCAATCCCACTTGGGAACACAGGGATAAAGCATACCTAAGTGCCGATCTTAAAGGTAAAGCTAGGCTCCTAGTGGCACAATTGAGGACTGGTTCACACCATCTTAGGTGTGAAACTGGTAGATGGACCATTCCCAAGGAAAGATGGGAAGATAGGACTTGCATTTTCTGTAGTGATAGAGCGGTTGAAACTGAACGACACTTCATTAGGGAGTGTGATGTGTACAAGGATATCTGTATGCAACAGGATAACAGCATGAATGTGGGCAGTTTTAGTGAGTTATTTGAGGAAGAGAGGCTACACAACACGGCCCGGCTGTTGGTAAAGATTCATAAGAGGCGGGATGACATCGAAAGGAATCTGAAGAACTCCTAATGGTCTTGACAGTTGGTCTCATAGACTGTTTGGTCTCGTGGACGTTATTAAAACTCATTCATTCATTCATACACCAAGACCCCTTTTGGTGGGGGCACAAGGAAACACAAGGACATGATAAAGGGATGCCTAGAAGTACCCCCAAAACCCTAAGAATGATATGTGAATAAGAAAACAATATGGGAACAGGGATGGGAGACCAAGGGTAGGGACACACCCTTGTGGAACATTGGTTTTCCCTAGTTCTTTCTAATATGGTATTGTCACTCCTGAAAGGCCTTAGAATGTGAGTGCATGAAGAAGCAAATGATAGTGCTTATGGTTATAGTTAACGAGCTAGTGGAATGTGTGATGTTGTGCTTATGTGTTGAGGAGGCTGAATAACTACGTCCTTGAGTCCCTATATAGACATGAAGAGTTTTTTTAACAAGGAGATACGATTCATAATCGCTATGGCTTCCTTACCCTCTATATTAAAACCCGTGGGTATCCCAAAAAAAAAATGCAAACGGGTAACTTCCATACTTACCGCGGTTATAAGCGAGTAACTAATTGCGGTTATCAGTGACTCATCGATAACAACGGTTATCAAGGCTCAACTCGTCCCTAACCCAATTATAGGGCAAACATATGGAAAGTGTAAAAAAATGTCATTTGCATTTATTTACATCGCGATTTTCGGCTTTGGCTCTGGTAATGTTGTTATAAATTGCTTGTGATTTCTGTTCTAGCTCAAACTCGCCATTTAGGGCTTTTAATTCGCACAGTTCAATTTAAGGTTGGCGTTGTCATTGTGAATGCTCGTCAGAGGAATGAAGACTAAAGTTTGAAGTTTAATGTAGGCCGAAAACCCTGAAATGTCTGCAAGCAAGTTGTAGGTCCGTGTCATCGAAATGTGAATCCATGTGATCCTGGCCATAAATGCCAGAACTGCTGTGAATTTTCCACTTCCTGCTCGCATATGCTGCATGCCCTGAACAAGGCTTTCAATTATTTTTGGTTTGCAGGGAGTGTATATCTCAGATTCTTCCTTGTCTTTGGTTTGTTGTGTGGCCCGAACAAGCATTTTTAGTTTTATTTTGGAGTTTGAACTATTCTATAAAGTTCTGAAACACAAGTTTATATAGAATTGATTTTTTCTTTTTTTTTTCCCTTCTTCGGTTTAAATTTTAATTTTTTAATATATATTTTATATTTTTTAAATTATATGTTAAACTTTTCTTTTAAAATACTGTGTTTTTAAATCGAGTTTATTTTTTAATTTTATTTTATATATTTTTTAAATTAGAGGTTTTTAATTAAATAAATTTTTGTTTTTGTTTTTAGTTTTTTATATATAAACATTTTAATGTATGATAATGATAAATATTTTACAATTTTACATTTTTGTATATTTATTTTAGTATACTTTATCTATGCTTTTTAACAATTTTTTACATGTTATTTCAATTTATTTTATGAGTTTATATATTTTTAAAAGTAACAAGTAATTGTCAGTGCCCGAATAATTGTCGGGACAGGTAAAAATTTTGGACTGCCAAGTAGTTGTCAAGTACGAGTTTTTAAACTATGGCCCTAACTATGTATGTAAATCATTATTTTAAGCATTTTTTGTGATGCTATTGAAACAATAGTAGGCATAGAACAACATAACCATAATGTGCAACAAAACGGAAAAACATGGGCAAAAGAAATTTGTAAAAAGATAGTGTGAAACATTGAAATCCAATATAGCACCCGAACAAGTAGTATTGGATTTTTTTTAATAATGAAGTGTTGTAGAGTCCAAACGGACCACTCAAGGACACTAATGCAGATTATTGGGAAACAGGCAATCAAGTTTGAGGATGCAGTATAGATTGCTCTTTTTCAGCTGGCTTTAATCAATATCCCGAATGAATTCACCGGTGGATTGTTCGAGGCTTTGAGCAACATAGAATTTTGGCATGTGAGATAAGCATATAGAGCAATGCAGAGGCAATCCGAAGGCATTGTGAAAAGTTTTACTTCTTTTCAGGAGTTCTAGAATGTTTGACATTCCACTTAAAAGGGCTGTACAATGTATGGAAATGCAATTATTGGATTGGCAGTCATTCCCTTATTCATGTGTTGGAATCAGGAATTGTTGCTTTTGTCCCTTTGAATCAGTCCTTTGTAAAAGCAGTTGGGGGTGGCATGAAGCTTCAAATCCCTTACAAATCTCCCATGAAACTTGCAAAGCCTATTCAACTGTGTCTAATTCAATGAAGTAGGAAAATAAAGAATGGATTGAATCTTAGTCGGTGAGAGAAAAGCAAGCAAAGATAGGAGACAAACTAGGAAAATGGAGAAAGAAAGGCTTGCAGTGTTATTCTAACACCCTTAATGTCATATATGAAAACATAAAAACTTTATCCCTCACTTCAACAAACTTTTCAATACAAAAAGATTTTGTAAATGTAATTGCCACTTGCTCGTGGGTTGGACAATATGTCATCTTAGTAACACCTTTCTCAACCAGCAAAGGTATAAAATGCAAATGAACCTCTAAGTGTTTGGAATGCACATGGAAAACTAAATTTTTGACTAGTTTGACCACACAAGATATACTAGTAGGCTGTGCCTGATGCAATTGTAATTCAACCAAGATACTCCTCAATGAAAACTTCTCACATGCAGCCAAAACAACTGCCTTGTACCTCGTTTATGTTAAAGACATCAAAGACAGAGCAACAGTCCATTGTTTATTGCTTACCCAAAATATTGCACCTGTTCCAAGGCTAAAGATATATGCTGTAGTTAACTTTGTGTCATCAATTGGTCCACCCCAATCTGACTTTGTTTAACTAGCTAGCTGAAAATCATCAGAAACACCATGTCAAATTCCAAAATCTAATGTGCCTTTGACATACTTCAAGATCCTCTTACTGATGTCCAATGATCAGCATTGGGCTTGCTGAGAAATCTGCTAACATAGCTAACAATAAAAGAAATATTAGGCCTTTTGGAAGAAAGATAAGACTGCCCACCAATTTTGATAATGTGATTCAATGACCTGCTGAATAAAATCACTTGTGATTAATTTTGAACCAACATACACGGGGTCATCATTGTCTTACAATCTGACATCTCAACTTTCTTAAGTAGTCCTCTTGTATACTTTTGCTGAAAAATAAACACACGAACAGTAGCATCAGGACCTCAGTCTGTCATGTCAAAACTAGATCAGAAGTCTGATTCTACCTTGTTCAAGTTGTAGGTCTTGCTTCCTACAATTGTTCTCCACATAAGCAATAAGAATGACTATATAATCTACCAAACTTGTGATGCAGACAAGGTTTGGGGGTCCAATGAAGGACAAACTCATACTTGCAGCCTACACTCAACACTAACTAATGGGCACACACTTGACACAACACACTCAGATTTGAAACCAAAACTTACTCTTTACTGCATTCATATGACAATGTTACAAAGATTACACGCACACGCACACACATGCTTGGTTATTGAAGTAAAACCATAAAGAATATTACATCCCAGACACAGTCCTTAGATGGACTTGATACACTCTCAATTATGTTATGAACATACACACAATTCTCCTTTTCTTGGAGAGCTAACTCCTCCAAGTCTCTATCTCTCTCTTTCTTCCCTTGAAGCTACTCCCAAGCAATTGATTCGGATATTACTCTGGATTCTTCTACCTTCTGGAGTGCCTCTTTGAATTCTGAAGCATTTTGAAAATGCTCAGCAACTAATGATTCACCATTCTAAGCAATTACTTGCTTTTTCCATTCACTGCGAGCGAAACTGCCACTTAATGTAGAGCAGTGGTTGCATAACCACCCCTTAATGCAAACCAGCAGCTATAAAACCGCTGTTTAAGCTTGCAAAACTGCCCTGATGGTTTTGTCACTATGCAAAACCCTGCAACTTCTGGAAGCCATATCTTTTGCATTTGAACTCGAAATGAGATGCCTTTTTTGGAAAGTGCATAACTTTTCAAGGAAAATTCAAATATGCAATCATATTTTTTTTTATGTATATGAAGTCTCTCTCTCTCTCCCCCCTTGAAGCTACCCCCAAGTAATTGATTCATATATTTCCCTGGATTCTTCTACCTTCTAGAGTGCCTCTTTGAATTCCCAAGCATCTTCAAAATACTCAACAACTAACAATTCGTCATTCTGAGCAGTTACTTCCTTTTTACATTCACCGTGAACGAAACTGCCACTAAATGTAGAGCAGTAGTTGCATAACAGCCCTGGCCATTGCAAAACTGCCCCAGCAGTTTTGTCATTGTGCAAAATCCTGCAACTTCTGAAGGCCATATCTTTTGCATATGAACTCGATAGATGTCATTTTTTTGGAAAGTGCATAACTTTTTGAGGAAAATCCAAATATGCAGAGTCATTTTGGTTTTGATGTATGCCACATGATGTTTTTTTTCCTCTACACCAAAACCTATCACTTTGAGGTCTTCAACGAACACAACCTCTTCCTGAATACTACTAATAGTTGGATAACTCAACCAATTCAACTAGAACCATGTTGCTGACTGAAACTGGTCCTATTTGATGCACTTGGTGTCTTTGAATTGTTGGAGTGTCGATGCTTCCCTTGGATCAACTTCTACCATGCCAAAACAAAAAACACACTGACTAGTCTACACAAACACACCCCTACATGTTTTGGTTGATGCAAGATTGCTAGCACCCCTTGGATGCTCCTGCATAAGACACTTGAGGTAGAAAAATTGTGGCCTACTCACAAAGGTAGGGTGAGTGATAGAACCACTCTTTTGGCCAGTTGCCATGGCCACAGTGTCCCCTTCCACCTTATTAGGTACCTATGAAGTTTTTCAAATTGTTTCTTCCTCCTTTTCCAGCCACATGCTGAACCATAGACAGTCCTCCACCTAGCTTTTATTACCCTTCTCTTTACCTTGTCCATTGCTTGGGCATACTCCTTCCACCTCCTCCAATATGATCGCTT
This sequence comes from Torreya grandis, assembly GCA_037957365.1. Lineage (NCBI taxonomy): Eukaryota > Viridiplantae > Streptophyta > Pinopsida > Cupressales > Taxaceae > Torreya > Torreya grandis. Next base: position 3,274,974 of record JARHVA010000365.1, on the reverse strand, counting down.
TTGCATTTTCCATCCTATTATAGCTTTTTCCCATGTCTATCCATCCACCTTCAACCAAGTGTCTTCAACATCATTGTCACAAACTCCTTCCTTCCAAAAGTACACCTCACTTTCGACTTCTCCCTTCATAATTTTTTTGTCAAATAACTCAACATACCTTTGGGCATTAACATGATTACCCATAACCTCCATCTCTATCTCTAGGATACTCTTCATATCCTCCTCTCCTATTGCCCTCATTGCAATATCAAGTAACTACAATACCTCTGCTGCAACAACATCTTCCTCTCCTATTTCAGTCTTCAAGATGTCCTCAAAGTGTAACAATCTCTTTTTGGAATGTTGTGTCAACTAATCCTTCTATCTTCTCTTCAATTTCTTCATGACTTGCTGCAGTTTTATGATGTTCTTCCTCCAATACTACCTCTTCCACTTGTTGGTCTTATACCATCTCTCTTTCTTCATGTGTCTCTAATGCTTGTAGAAACATCTCTTCAATCTCCCTTGCCTCTTCATCCACAAACTTAGTTGCAACATAACCTACAAACACCCATTCCATTTTCTCCTTTGCTAGAGCTTGTTTTTGTGTGCTCAGCAAAACCAAGTGTCATTGGTGCTTCGTGACTCCACATTCTTCCTTTCATCATACCTAGTCTTATTGTCAAACTGCAATGGTCTCCCCAGCACAATATGGCATGCATCCATGGGCAAAACATCACACAAAAAACTATATTTATATGAAACTATTTTCACATCCACTTCACTTTGCTCCCATACTATAATCTCATGCCCTTCTAATAACCAAGAAACCTATATGGATCGAAGTGTGGTGTACAATTCACAAATTGAGCTTATATAGGACTTCCATGGACAATAGATTATCCATACTCCCACTATCAACTATAACATTGCAGCACTTACGTCTTATTTTGCACTTGGTTCTGAAAATATGCCTTCTTTGCCATGGCTCCTCTTGCTTCTTTGATGTCTTCAAGCTCTTTCTCTTCACAATAAATTTCACTCCTTGATTCTTCACTATAATTGAACCTTTCAAAGTCACTTTCTCATCCTCTTCCCACTCATTCATTGTTGATTGACAACATTACTGCACTGCTATCCCTTGGCTTTCACTCTTGTAACTTGTTTTAGTCCTTCGAGAATACTTGAATGCCTATGCCCATACACTCTACATACATAGCTATCTCCATGAAATGTCAACTTATCTCCTTCAGTTTCAACACATTCTATATTCCATGAGCTATCCAACTCCTCATCTTCATCTCCATTTGATCCATATGGAGGAGTTTTCCTCTCCTTGCATGTCTCTATCATCTATCACACTAAGTTTATCCTTTGCTGTTTTTAGTTTCTTTCTATCTATCTTTGTCTTAGCCTTAAATGCAAATCGGTAATGCCTCCTCAATTGTAAGGATTCTCACCATGCTCATCTCATTTTGTATTTTCAACCTCTAGCCACTTACATACCTGGCCATCTTTTCTTGATCATCTTCTAGATGACCTGCCTAGATTGTGAGCATGATCTAAGTTGAGGATTCAATCTCAGGAACAACACACCAACTGCTAGGGATTAATGTGTTACAATAAAGCCAAACTCTTCTATATTGAATTCACACAGATATCCAAGAGCAATAAACAAGGCTTTATTACAAATTACAAAATAATAAGAGAGTTTCTAAAAAGAAAGCAATATTTGTGGAAGAGATATCAGCTGTTCACTCCGAATTACAATAGGGTAAACCCTTGTCTTGTATATAAAGAAAACAAATAACAGTAAATTGCTCTAGAGTTAAAACAAAACTAACTTGACATCCACTCAACATGCATAGGCATGTGAATAGGAGTTTATTTAAAGCTTAAACAAAACTAATAATATCCTTTCAACATGAATAGGCTTGCGAATAGGACAACTTAGGATAAGAGATCTACTACAAGAAGAATTGCTAATAATAGCCAACTAGGTTGGGCCATGTTGATGCAAGTTTGTGACCACTCGTTTAGGCTCACAACATATAACCTAGGACATGAGTTGCAGTTGGTGGAATAGATTCGCAAAGCAATGTGGTTGCAGACCTGACTCTAAATTTTACCTATGTTTTGCCAAGTGACTCCCTAACAACACCTATAACTAACCAAGATGGATATTCACAATGATGTTATGTTACAATAATTCAGATGGTCAGGAAAAAATAGCAAATAGGAGGGAAGGGTAGGGTAGAAAATAAGGTTTCAAGTTGTTGCTAAGTAATCATTTTGCTAAAGCAAACATTTTCCAATATCTACTACGGAATAACTAGCATTAATCAAATCTAGCATTCACTCAAATTTTCGTTAAACACACTACGAGAGTCTAAGGAGTAATCAGGTATAAGTAAATTTCAGTAGCATCTCTTTACAAGATGAATTGACCATAGAGAACAGTGAAAAACACATTCAACTACAATAACTAATAAAGATCAGAGCCTACAGCAAAAAATAACAAATTTGCACATCCGTCTTCAGTAATCAAAGATTGGAGATTAACTTATAGACATGGTTGTAATAACATAAATACTCAATCTAACCTACTCATAACAAAACATATACATCTCATGCAGTGATCACTTAAAGCTAAGAAATATACATCATCAATCTAAGTTTGAGAAAGGGGAAAGACAAACAGACTCATAGAACATCGGCAGTGATTTCTTAAGCATGCAATCTTCCAAATTTCCTTCCTCATGAAAATAGTCTCAATACAAAGTATTTATAATAAGATAGGCCACCGCCATGCTTTTTGAAAAAGTAGTTGCATGAGATCACACTTATTCAAAAATAGATATATCTAAATCTATTAAAAAAATCAGCTAAAAATAAACTCCTAGCTTTAAATCTAAAACAAAGATCACTAAGAAATTATCTCAACTTTTGGGCCATTCAGATTTATCACTTATCTAAATTTAGACCTTCTAGAAGTTCTTAGCCAATCATGCAAAGCTTGGTAAGTTTGGCCCCTTCATAATATGTTAAAACTTTAGCGGCCACCATACAATTGTGGAATTTGGGATCATTGTGACCTTCCCTATTTGATTGTCATATCCCCTGCTGCGTATACAATATGTTCTGCTACATGCTCTATTTACTTCTTAGTCTCTGTGTCTGTGAATTTTCACTATGAAAATTGCTAATTATGAAGGCTGCGCTATGATCTTGATTATTAGCTTTTGTGAACAAATTTTGTCTTACATTCACCTTCTAGATTCAGGTAATTTCAGTGGTCTGAATTTGAAAGGACGTTGTGTGGCTTGGAGAAATTGTGTGAATTGTTGTGGCATTTTGCAAATTCATGGCGTGGTAATAGGCGTTAACTTTAGTTAGTGAAAACGGAGCATTTCTATATCCACATGGTAATGGTTCACGAAATTGTTTTTGTTTCATTGTCAATCTACGGACCCACTGATTTATTCAGTCTCCCTTTATACTCTTTTCATGTCCTCCTTGTCCCCTTCGCCTTTCCATCGTGGCCCCTGACTTTCGTGGTTTCTCTTTGTGGTGACGCATGCCACCCCTGTGTTGAAGTGTGACCCTTGTCACATTACTTAGTGACTTTTTCTATGTTCCTAAGCAATGATATGTAGCCACCCCTAATTGGTTCACAGTGATGGAGCCACATAATTCCCCACACTCAAATTTGTGATTTAGTTATCTATGGCCATTCTTATTGTTGGGTGAATATTTTGTCAGCTAGCTAACTAGTGACCAAAATAGTTCCTATCACCACAGCATAGGGAGATTGGTCGTCCAATGTTGCAGGTTTACCACATCCAAAGGGGACAAATCTCTCCTCTCATCAAGGAGAGGTTCCCTATTAAATATGCGGAGGCTATATACTATATAAATAAGCAGAAAGTAAGACACAGGGGTGGGATAAACCATCCATCTCTCTTTTTTCAGAGATGATGCTGACAAACAGAGGAGGAATCCTGGGTGATTAGTGATGGCACTTCTCTTCTTTCAGAAGTAACATTCAGCCAAGAGCCAGATCCCTTCCTAGATAGTAGAAATCCTAGTGAAGCAACAGAAGACACTTCTCTTCTTTCAGAAGTGTTTGTTCTTGCAAACAGCTGGACTCTTTCTGGTAAGTAACTGGTAACCAAAAGTGCCGAGTAACCAACACCCTGAGATGTAGCGCAAAGTCTCCACCTCGACTGCCCAAGAGTGAAATACGAAGAACAATGGGGGTACAAAGTTGTCCCAAGGTCCTTTACACAGAAACAGAAAGTAAACACACATTGAAAACAACTATGTCATCACAAAGTCTGAAAATAGTTGACTTCAGGACACCTTCCTTATCACCTCTACTAGTCCTGCTTGTTAAATCAAATAAATAAGAATGCTTTCAGAAGACAGACATAAGAACAATCTCCTAAAGTAGCACAAGCTATAACAGCACAAAGTCTGCAAGTAACTTGCTTTCTCATTCAATCAAAGAAATATGAATTACAATCTGAGCTCAAAGTCTCAGTAATGCCTTTCAATTTGGGCAGAGTTTCACTTCTGGTAAGGGGAAGATCTCCTTTCAAATGATACAAGAGATTACATTATATAGAGGCCTGAAGGGGGCTTGGCACTTTTTCCCAATGAAGTGACCCATTCGGCACATTCAATGCCTTGGATGCATTCTTGGTCTTGTCAGGAAGGGCCATGCTGGAGCAGGGCAACTACCTTAACTGTGGCGTGTCGATTCATCTCTAGTGCCTCCTCCTTAACCTGAATCACTCATTCGTTCACCTGCTTAGCCGCGCAACTGTCTACTCTGCCTTTACCTCCAAGGGGACAAACAGACGGCGCTTTCAATGTTAGCAGACCCCAAATATCTACCCAACGAACTCCTTCACCTACTAGCAGTAACTCCTGCTGAGTTTCCCTCTCTATCTCTTCATTCTCTTGACCCTAGCCTTAGGCTTTTTTGAATGCATCTGGGTTCATCTTTTGAGTCCGCAAAAATCAACAGACACTTAAATGCAACCGATTTGGCGTTCGTGGGTCTTTCCTCTATTGAAGATCAACGGCTAGCCAGTCGCTTTAAATTTGACATCCGCGGGCCTGTCATCCTGCTGTGATGCGGGTGAGGACAAGTGGCGGCATCCGCGATTTTGAAATAAGCTTTGAAACTGTTAGAGGTTGAGGGGGGCGCAGATGCAGACATGTGGCAGCTTCCGCTGCACTGGGTCGGGACACGCGGTGGGTTCCGCTCTATAAAGCTTCATTTGAAATTGCGTCTCGGCATGTGACACTTGGCAGCATCCGCTGCACTTTGAGGCTCAAACCTTTCCTGAAGGGAACTTGCCCTTCGGGGTCTTGAAAAAGGTCCGCTTCTGAATGTCGAGTGTCCCTCCGCAAAGGTGTCTGCCCTTCAGGATCTTCCAAGTGGCCTTCGAGTCTTTGATTTCTCCGACGGGCTGTTGGTCCTTTATTTCCTTCGGACAATTCGTCCGAAGGAAACCTTTCCTTGGCTCTATGTGTGCCTTTGTATTGCGAGTGCCTCCCGCAAGGGCATCCCTCTTTGACACGTGGCAGTATCCATTGCTTCTTGCCAAGGACACGTGGAGTCTTCCGCTGCATCGTGTTGAAACCCTACGCCGTCGACCCCTGGTGCTTTCCGCTCTCTCGGGCCTTTGCAAAACCATAGAAACGCTTGGGGCTCAGTTGGGCTCTCATGGACGATGACACTTTTCGGCCTCCGTCGATCTCTGCCAGGGGCACGTGGCACGGTCCGCTGCTCTTAGAAAAACATAGTGAAGCCTTTCGCGGTTGCCACTTGTCACCCTCTGTGGAACTCTGGAGGAAGCTTTGTCGAAAGGAACCCTGCAGCTTATAAGGAACTTTGAGAAGCGAACACCGGCACGTGTCGCATTCCGCTGAGCTACAACACTGACATGTGGCACGGTTCGAATATTTTTAGCAATCACGCGGATGCAGACACATGGCGGCTTCCGACGAGTTTTCAAAAGGGACACGTGGCACCTTCTGCCACTTCTCCGAAACAAAGCATAAAGAGGCTTAGCCGACGACACTTGGCAGCATCCGCCTGACCCTTTCTTTTGCGCGCATCTCTTTTCTTAACTGAGGCAACCTTTGAACCCGTGCGTTGAACCGATTGAACGTTGAACCCATTGAGCCGATGAACTAAAATGGTTCAAGGTTCAACGGTTCAACGGTTCAAGCTTTTGAGACTCGTTAAGTGTTTGGGGCCATGTAACCTTAGAAATGGTTGAACTTTGAACCTCTGCCAAGGTGCTTAGCTCTTGTTGACGGCATTGAACCCTTGAACCCATTGAACCCATTGAACCGAAAAGGTTCAAGGTTCAATGGTTCAATCCTTGTTTTGATGCTTGTCGACAGACCCTTTGAACCGGTTGAACCTGCTAATTCTTTTACCAAAAAGTTGAGAAAATGACGAAATTGAATGTTTCAGAACAAATTTTTGGAAAGGGGAGGGGCAATTTTGGCCATGCAGGACCGAAATAGTCATATGTTGTCTGAAAAATGAGGAGTCATTTTTGGGGACAACACTTATTAAGACATGTGGCATCCTTCCATTTGCCACAAAATCAGGGAGTATTGTGTTTACGGAATCCACTTTTGCTCTTTGATTCTTGCTTTGTTCACCTCGGAGCACGTGGCCATCATTGAGATATCCTTGTGGGGTTCACCTTCCACGTAATATGTGCATAGTGATCCACATGTTGTCCATTGATTGCTTCCGAGTTCACACAATGATGGAGTTCCTCAGGGTCATTTTTGCCTTGCGTCTAAGTCTGTGGACCCATCAATGTATCCATTTCAGTTGATAATCTCCACGTGTTCGCTTGGACATAACAAACAAATACAAGTAATCACTTTTCTATTAAGTATTAAAGGTTGTCTAGAAATGGAAACGGAAACATTTCCGAAACGTAGATTTTTTAAAAACCCTTGATTTGGAAACGTCCGTACACACACACACATATATATATAGCATAATACTCATTTTGTCTATAAAAGATAAAACACTTAAAAATATATAGTATTCATTCATTCATTCCTTCAAGACAAAATGTACCTTCAAATCTAGAATAAATCATCTAGATTGCCCTCAAAATCATGAATGCCACTCCCATATTTTTCATGGCATTCATGATTTTGAGGGCAATCTAGATGATTTATTCTAGATTTGAATGTACATTTTATCTTTGAAGTAATGAATGAATGAATACTATAAATTTTTAACTGTTTTATCTTTTATGGACAAAAATGAGTATTATGCATTATATATATATATATATATAAAATGCATTGTTTATATATATGTGTGTGAGAGAATGCCACTCCCATATTTTTTGTGACATTTATGATTTTGGGGGTAATCTAGATGATTTATTCTAGATTTGAATGTGCATTTTGTCTTTGAAGTAATGCATGAATGAATACTATATATTTTTAAGTGTTTTATCTTTTATAGACAAAAATGAGTATTATGGATTATATATATTATGTATTATATATAATTTATATATATGAAATATAATGAATAATATATATATGTGCATTATATATAATATAATACATTATATGGGAGTGGCATTCATGAGTGTGAGGGCAATTTAGATGATTTATTCTAGATTTAAATGTACATTTTGTCTTGGTAGTAATGAATGAATGAATACTATATATTTTTAAGTGTTTTATCTTTTATAGACAAAATTGAGTATTATACATTATATATATTATGCATTATTTATATTTATATTTATATATATAAATAAAATCATGAATGCCACACTCATATTTTTCATGACATTCATGATTTTGAAGGCAATCTAGATGATTTATTCTAGATTTGAATATACATTTTGTCTTTGAAATAATGCATGAATGAATACTATATATTTTAAGTGTTTTATCTTTTATAGACAAAAATAAGTATTTTGGATTATATATTATGCATTATATATATATATATATATATATATATATATATATAATGCATTATATGGGAGTGGCATTCATGATTTTGAGGGCAATCTAGATGATTTATTCTAGATTTGAATGTACATTTTGTCTTTGAAGTAATAAATGAATGAATACTATATATTTTTAAGTGTTTCATCTTTTATAGACAAAAATGAGTATTATGCATTATTTATATTTATATATATATAAAATCATGAATGCCACTCCCATATTTTTCATGCATTCATGATTTTGAGGACAATCTACATGATTTATTCTAGATTTGAGTGTACTTTTTGTCTTTGAAGTAATGCATGAATGAATACTATATATTTTTAAGTGTTTTATCTTTTATAGACAAAAATGAGTATTATGCATTAAATATATATATATATATATAATATAATGCAATATATATAATTATAATATAATGCATTATATTATATATTTTATATATATAATGTATGTGTAATGCATTATATAATATATATATATATATTGCATAGCACTCATTTTTGTCTATAAAAGAGAAAACACTTGAAAATATATAGTATGCATTCATGCAGTACTTCAAAGATAAAATGTACATTCAAATATAGAATAAATTATCTAGATTTCCATCAAAATCATGAATGCCACTCTTATATTTTTTAACTTTATCATTTATTGATGCTTTCTCTCACATGGGCTTGTTGGTGCATTGAATCTCCCAAAGTGCATGCCTTAAGGGGTGCACAGGGAATGGGGTTGGATCAGCTTGTGGCACTTTGCAAGAGATGTTCTCATATTATTCTATCATACAAACATCCCTTCATGCAGCCTTCATACCTCCTATGATGTCTCGAAATCTTGAAACCCTGAAATATGGCTAAGTTTGAAACCCTGAAATCTAACTAAGTCTGAAATATGATAGGATCCTACAAAACCTAGAATTTGCATAAACAAAGGGTAATACATGTAATCACATCTATAAAACATTAATTATGCATAAACAATCATTAATAATCAATCATCAAACAAAGGACACGTGATGATGATTGAGTGGCTCGAACTCACAAAGTTCACTTTGTTCTGCTGAGCGAGATATTGTAGTCACGAGAAAGGACACATGGCAGAATCCCGAAATTCACGGAGATAAAATTAAATAAAAGGGCCTTTGTGGATCCGTGGAGATTATGTGTTCAAGTTTTAATATGTGATCGCGTCTGTGGGGGGGTCACGAGGAAACCTTAGGTTTAGATCATATATGAATGGTTCGTGGTAAACGTAGGACAAATGCAAACTTTAGAGCAATAAAAATGAGGCCCCAAATTTTCGATTTGAATTTTGAGAATTTAGGTTATGTATATGTGTGGCCACTAAGTAACTTAGGAGTAACTTAGGATTTTGCAAGGTTATTGCGTGACCATTTAAATTAAAATCTAAACAAGGTACCCAATGTGAATTGTACCTGGAATGCATTGCGACCATAAAATATGAGCATCCATTCAGGGTAAAAAAGGGTCCATATTTCTTAAAAAGAAATGGGTGTGTTGGTCACAACAAATAGCAACTTCTACAGAGAAAACACTGTTAGATGTTTAGAATCCAGAATCTCTAGTTTCACCTTGAATAAAACCAATTGACCATGCAAGAAAATTTCACATCTTCAAAAGAAATCTTAAGAGATGGAATTCACTCTATTTTGGTAACCTGAAGTCCAAGAAGAGGAATGCTTTGGACCATCTTGCGGTGATTACTCACCAAATTCAGGATAATGGATTCTCAGATGCTCTTGGTAGAGCTGAATCCCAGGCCGTGCGAAATGTGGAAGGGTGGGAGCTTCGTGAGGAGATTTATTGGAAATAGAAGGCTTAGATTGATTGGCTCCGGGAAGGGGAAAGGAATATTGATTTCTTTCATCATTCTGTCCAGGCTCGTCATAATAAGGGGTACATTTCTTCTCTGGTTACTTCTGCAGGGCTTCAGATTTCTTCTCTGTCAGCTATGTCTCGTGAAGCTCGTCAGTTTTACTCTGCTCTTTTTGCTGAAGATTCCCCTCCAGTTGCTGAGGAGAATTTGATCCTTTCTTGAATTCCCTCTCTGATCACCAATGTGATGAATGATTCTCTCATTCGTCCGATTTCGTTGCTTGAGCTAGAGGAGGTTGTGTTTGGGATGAACAAAGGTAAAGCTCCAGGCCCAGATGGTTTCCTTATTGAATTTTTTCAGGAGTTTTGGGATATTATTAATCTGGATCTGTTGGAGGTTGTTCAGGAATCTCTTCGCAGTAAGCAAATGCTTCGAGCCTTGAACTCTACCTTCTTGGTTCTCATTCCCAAAAAGGAAGGTGCTGATAAGCTTGAATTTTTTCGACCTATTGCTCTTTGTAATGTGGTGTATAAGATATCACTGAATTGATTGCAGCAAGGCTCAAAACTTGTCTTCCTGTTGTGATCTCTGACGAACAAGGGGGTTTTGTGGCTAGCAAATAAATCTTGGATGGGGTAGTGGTGGCTTCCAAGGTTATTCACTCTATAGCAACTTCTAAGGAGAGAGGCATGGCCAAGGCTTGCGACAGAGTCAAATGGAGTTTTCTTCAGAAAATTCTCTTAGCATTTGGTTTTAGTCCTGAATGGCTGAGTTGGACTATGAGTTGTGTTACTTCTTCATCTTTCTCGGTTATTGTGAATGGTGAACCTTCAGAGCCTTTTGGTGCTTCCAGAGGCCTTCGCCAAGGGGATCCTCTTTCCCCTTGTTTGTTATTATGGCTGAGGGTCTAGGCCATTTTCTAAATTTTTGAGCTTCTATGGGCTTGATTCATGGGTGGCAATGGGGCAATGGTTTGCCACAACGCTCTCATCTCCAATTTGTGGATGACACTACTCTTATGGGATTGGCTCGTCTTCGAGAAGCTGAATCTTTTAGGCAAGCCTTGGATATTTACCTTGCTACGTCAAGGCATAAAGTTAATGAGCATAAATCCTCCATTTTCTTCTTTAATACTCCTCAGGCTATTCAAAGGCGTAATGTTGATATTCTTCGATTTCAGATTCGGTCTCTTCCCTTTGTCTATTTGGGCATTCCTCTTACTGTTGGTAGGCATCCCATGTCCTCTTGCCAGATTCTACTTGACAAATTGCATCAGAAGATTAACCACTGGACTCATCGTTGGTTATCCACTGCTGCTCGATTGACTCTTTTAAACTCTGTTATTCAAGCTCTTCCTATCTACAGGTGTTTTGTTCAGGCTGCTCCCATGTATTTTTTTCTGGAATTTGATGCTCTCTCTCGACAATTTCTTTGGAATGGTAATTTATCGACTGCTAAATGGAGCCTTGTTAAGTGGGAAACTGCGTGCAGACCTAAGAATGAGGGCGGCCTTGGCTTACAATCTACTATTTTGAATGGGCAAGTTCTTGCTGCTAAGCTATATTGGCGCTAGTATTCTAGCCAAAATCAGCTTTGGGCACGGATTCTCACCCATAAGTATCTTAAAGATGTTAATGTGTTTGATGTCCCCTGCTTTCCTTTGGTAGGAAGTGGTTTTATGATCTGGAATACTTTGAAACTGGGCGCTCAGTTGGTAAAGAATGGTCTATTTTGGATCTGTCATACGGGATCTCAACGTCTTTTCTCGTTGGATTCTTGGGATGGTTATCCTTCTATCCTTTCTACTCATTCTCACCTTCAACCCCTTTGTGATACTTTTACTGTTGCTGGCTGGGACACTGTTGACCATTATAAGAATGCCCATAATTGTGGGTTGGTTGTTAGTTTTCGCTAGAAACATCCTTTTGAATGGCCTCTAAGGGGTTCTGAGGAAGATAGGGAAGAGCTGGCACAAATTCTGGAGTCTCGTGAGTGCACTACCTTGGTTGGGAATGATGTTTTGGCTTGGGCAAGCTGTGATTTGTCTGGAAAGTTTTCTGTTTCTACAGGTTATGTTGAGCTGGTGTAGCAGACTTTTGGGGATGGGTAGGGCTCTTGGTGGAAGCAAGTCTGGTACAAGTTTTCATGGCCCAAGTGCAATTTGTTCATGTGGTTGGTGTTCTACAACCGGTGTCTTACTTGGGATAATTTATGCAAGCGTGGTTTTCAGGGCCCCTTGTTGTGTGTGTTGTGTCGGGATAGTGAAGAGAGTGTCTCTCATCTCTTTTTCCAATGTTCCTTCACTAGACATATTTGACACTTTTGGTGGGATGTGTGGAATCAAGCTTGTTGGCATGTCTCTTCTTTGGCTGAGTTTTTTGTTCAACGGGGCAAGGCCCCTGTCAAAACTTCTTTTTTTCAAGTTGTTTGGACTCTTGGCCCTTCTTTTATTATTTGGCATATCTTGTTGGAGAGGAATTGTCGGATCTTTCAAGATGTGTTGTTGGGGGCCCACCACTTGTGGTGGAAAATTCTCCACTCCTTGGGAGAAACTGTTTTGGCAAAATGTGACTTAATGGAGGCTGTGGATCCTGGTGATGTTATTTGCTACAATCGTCTCCATCTTCCTCCTCCACATGGCCAGCTCATGAGAAATAGATGCAGACATCCTATTCGGAAGATAAATAGGGTGGGGAGGTGGAGTCCTCCACTGCAAGGCATTCTAAAAATCAACACGGATGGGTCTTCTCGGGGAAACCCCGGTCCTTCTGGAATTGGTGGAGTTGGTAGAGATAGCTTGGGGACTGTTCAATTTATTTTTTCTGTTTATAAAGGTCATCATACTAATAATTTGAAGGAGGCTCTTGCTATTTTATATGTTTTGGAGCGTGCTTGTGCTCTTGGATGGAGCAGGCTCATTTGTGAATCTAATTTGTAGGTGGTGGTGCATTTGTTGACCCGACAACATTCTGAGGCTGTTAGTTGGTAGTTAGTTTTGGTTGTTAACCAGATTCTTAGTTTGTGTGCTTCTTTGGATTATGTTACTTTCACTCATATCCCTAGGGAGTGGAATGGCGTTGCGGATTGTCTAGCCAAATGGGCTTCTGATCAAATGCAAAACTGGAATATTGTGGATAAGGGTCAATTACCTTTGAGTTTGTCTCAATAGTTAGATCACTTAATGGAACTTGATAGGGTTGTTTGATGCCCTTGCTTTGTAATTCTTCTTGTTTGAATAAATTTTAACCCCTCTTTTATTTTAAAACATTACTTTTAGTTTTAGCACATAACATACTAGGACTTCCCATCTTTGAAGAGTCGGATCAATGTGTGCAGTGATTCATTACCTTGCCTTTGAGGCTTTTGATATAGCTCAAGAGCGATCACTAGATCAAAACTTTCTAAGGGGTATTTAATTTTATAATTTTTATTTTATTTTATAGGGAATGGCTTGTGGGGAAGGCTTGGGCATTGTTCTAATACCAACCAAGTGTCGATTCAATCAAGAAAGATCCATGCAAAGGCCATCATTTGCATTCAACTTTTATTAGGCCATGTAGATTAGTGGATAGGTAGTGAAACTGCATGTAAGAATTGAAGTTTATCCATTTTTATAGTGTTAATGGTGGACTTTTGGGCATGCCATTTTAGAGAACCATGGGTTTTGCATATTCTTGAACCCAGGAGAAGTAATAAAAAGAAGAGGAAAGTGTTTGAGTAGCTATAGATAGTGCTCAATAAGGAGGATGTAGTGACCCCAAATAGGATCTCAAGCAAAATAAATAATTTTTCTTTAAATCCCCAAGCCAATCTGAAAATACACTATATGCTGCCCACAAACTCAGCAAACCCTAGCCACAATGATCTTCCCAAACCCTCAAAATAATATTCCACAAATGCTTCAAAAAATAATGAATGAAAAGCTATACTTGTGTACCTTTTTAAAAAAAATTGTAGCATGAACCAGGGATATAGCTGCTGGAAATAGATGTAAAATTCTGCTAAATAAGCATTGGTACAACAGTCCTTTACTTCTGCAAACAGCCTTGAAACCCTTGGATATTCTTCTAAAAATTAGGCCAAAAGCCCTAATAAATATCAAAGCTTCCAAAGAATAAATTCAGCTTAACAAGATCATTTCAACCCTTCACACAGGGCATACAACTCAAGGAAAATTATAAATATTTTCTAAAAGTCAAAACCCTTGAAAATACCTATCAACAAGGCCTCCCAAACCTACAAATTAATTTGATCTCCTTGGAAAAATTATGGAAATAATTCTGAATATTTTTCCAAGCATAACCCTTACCAAATAAGGTTCACAACCTCCCAAATCAAATCGCCAATCCAAGGAAAAATAAGGAATATTTTTCTGAGTATTAAATCCCTCACAAGCCCTTCGCACCACCCAAAAAAGCTTTCCAAGTGATTCGTCCTACTAGATAAAATTACACAAATAATTTTATAATAATTGTCAAGCACTATTCAGCCCAAAACTCACCAATCATACCTCAAAAATAACTCACTCCTCCAAGGAAAAATAGCATAAAATATGAAAACCCTAGGAGAGGGTTTCTATCAACAACAAACCTCCAAAATGATGTTTTTTCAAGCCCTCAGGTGAATCGCCCAAGGAGTAATCAGCAAACTTCAATTTCTAAGCAAATCTCCAACCTTTGATGGCCTCACAAACCCTCTAGATGGTTTGTCCTAGTCCTCCAAGCCTATTCGCTACAAGTTGCAAGCATTAGATAAAACCTCAAATAATTCTTCAATGAATTTAGCATGATTTCCAATCAATAGATGGTGTTGATAGACACCGTTTGTAGAACCATTAGTAGAACTTGAAGGGTAACATTCTTCAAGCATCTACCTTCAACAACCAAGCTTAACATACTTAATTATCAAATCCAAATATCATATGCACATAATCTTCAAATGAACCCTCATTCTTCTTAAATATCCTCCTCCAAATATGGCGCTCCAAAATAGAAAGAGAGGGTTAATCTTTAAAAAAAACTTAAATCTTATAAGCCAAGACTCATAAATTCTTCCACTTAAGTGAAATAAACATAAAGTACTTTTCTCCAAAACATAACTTAAAATTAGAATTATAAAGTACCTTTCTTTTGAAATATCCTTTCACAAGTGGTGCATTAAGTTCCTTTTTCTTTCACTCTTAGTTATCAGAACAATAATGAACTAAGGGTCCACCAAAGCTTTAGAGCAAAATTGGGGACATTACAGAGGACAAGAAGTTTCAAGGAAAGAACAAGGGTCGAGCCATCTTTGCAAGCTTATAGACTGGAGAAGTAAACCTATAATGTATTAGGGTGTTTCTTGATTACACAGCTATTATTCCATTATTTCAAATAAACTAAAAGGGGGTTTTTAACTCAGTCGTGGACATTGCATGAATAGCATTTTGTATAATCTTATGAATGTTATAATTCTTGCTTAGGTTTCACTTTGTCATAAGGGTTGCAATTTGTGTAAAAACTCTTGGTATGTCATTCCATTCACAATGATTGTTAAGGGACACTTTGATTAGGTCACGTAAGGGAATAATAGATCCATGTGGCTGAGTTGTAAACCTGGAGCAACACTCT
The DNA here is from genome assembly GCA_037957365.1 of Torreya grandis. Lineage (NCBI taxonomy): Eukaryota > Viridiplantae > Streptophyta > Pinopsida > Cupressales > Taxaceae > Torreya > Torreya grandis. Next base: position 3,259,522 of record JARHVA010000365.1, on the reverse strand, counting down.
AGGCAAACCCTATTATGTAATCATAGAATCTTGTAACCTTAAAGTGGGTCTTGGCATAAGATATTGAGACCCTGTGCAAGTGTTCACCTGAGGGTGTTAAATGACATGGGGTTAAGAAAATACAAAGTATAAATACTTTAATTGGGTTTGGCATCTTACCGGGGTATAGAATGGATACATACAGGTTTTATTGAAGGTATATATGCTATTTCTTGGTAGTTAAACTATTACTTAAACTTGCTAGCAAGGTTGTCAACAACCTAATTCTTAGATTAAGCCATGAGATTGTTCTACAACCACAATAAGATTCCAAGGTCGATAATTTTTTCAAAGAATGTATTAAGGGTTGTATACAACCTAAGTAGTAACTCCTCGGGTTCATTATAAGACCTAGGTAGGTGGGAAAAGGTAAGACCAATTAGGCAAGGAAAAGAAGGTTAATGAGTCAAATTCTGACAAGAGTAGAGAAAGATTGCAAACAACCGGTAACTAAGACCTGATTGGCACAGATCATAAGCCACTAGGCAAAGTTATGAACTCCCGAAAATAAATAAAATGTTGGCCAAGAGTTGAGGAATACTAGGTTGCATACAACCTATAATACCCCTTTACTCGTAAGACCTTACAAGGCAAGGAATAACTCGGGTTGTAAACAACTAGGTTACATTGTTGTGTGAACTTAACCAAGGATAAAACATGATGAAATAATATCTATTGCATGCATATAAAAACCCTAGATCTTCTCTCTCTTGTCCATGTTACGTTACCTATTTTAATGTGTTCCCATACCCAAGCTAGTGATTGGGGTGGGAAGGGCCAAGGTTGGCTTATCTTGGCCAGTCTAGGCATGGTTAGCTATCAAGGATCTTCGTGAGGATATTGAGTCTCTACACAAGATTTCATACCAGATATTAGTCTCCTATTTGAGATGTATATGTTGTATCTTGGCTTCAATTGTTTTAAAACATGAAAACTCTTAAATAATAGTTCTTGTATGGATTAGACATTATTGGATAAAGGTTTATAGCAGTCATTGGGATTCGTGATTGAGATGTATGATATTGTACTAGTTTATTAAAGGAATAACATAGCAGCCTATAAAAATGATAGTTATCTACAGTATAGATGATTTATATATGCTCTGTTAGTTTGGTAGAATGATTAAGACTTGATCAAAATGGAAGTTGTACTTGTCTTATAATCAAGTATGACTGTCAAATGCTTAGCAGGAAATTAGTGGTTGAGTTGACAAGAAAGAATGTAAAACTCTAGATCCCCTATAGTATTTTCGTACATTGACTTATGATAATTGTTCAAGAATTCTTAATGCTCAAATTCGTGTCAAAATCTAGTACTCGAGCTATTTTGTGAATTAAAGTTGAAATTTCGATTTGATTACTTATTTAAGTCATGAAATCTTGAGCTTGTGTGTTGTATATTTGTTTGATGGAGAACGAATGAAGGAGATGCTAAGAGCCCTACACAAAAATTTGGTTGCCATAAAGAAGACAAGCAACCCAAAGAGCAAAATAGTAGATCAAGTGAAAAAGAGTGAAGAGAAGACAAAGAGGACAGCAAGAAAGGTTGAAGAGTTGTATGAGGAGTATGCAGTAGCTGAATTGACTATTGTGGTAGGGGAAATGAAAGCACAAGTGGAAGTTGAGGCAAGGAGGAAGAAGGGTGGTTCTATACTACCCATGACAGAAATTGAAGAGTTAATGAAGGTGTTGAAAGTTGTGCAAATCAACTTAGACCTCTTGAAAGGTGATATTGCAGCAGCAATGGAGTTAGAAGAAGAAGAAGATGATGAACATGCAAAATTCTACCATACCCTGAGGAAGGGGGAGGTTTAGATGGCTACAATGAAGAGGAGAAAAGTTGTGAGCAGCCCTTTCAGGAAGAATATTGAGATAGCAGAGCTGAAGAAAAAACCAGCAGAGGCAAGTTTTACAAACGAGGCAACAAGTGCTGAAAAGATGAAGACTTTTTCTTGAGAGGCACATGAAGCACAAGAGATGGAAGATATGTTTCTGTCATCCTTAGAGTCCGATGAGGTTGAGAGCATGTTATAGGAGATTGCAACAGAAGGGAAGTTGCAAGAGGTTGATATTGCAGCTGAGGTTGATGAAGTTGAGAATAGACTCTTGACAGTCCATCAAGTGGCAACTAGTCATGGAGAGAGTGCAAATATTGGTGAAGTTGGACAACATGCCTATATGGAACAATGAAGAGATGAAGAAAGTGCTAGGGGAAAGATTACCATAATGTGGTGAGCAGGTACAGCAGTGGATAAGATGGCCAAGAAGAGGCAAATGGGCAATTTGGCCCAATACACTCGTGTGTATGAGCAGCCCAGAGAAAAGGACCCTGAAAAAGAATGGGAAGAGTTGCTTGATGTTATTTTGATGACTAAAAATGGCAAGGAAGATATTGTTTCAGCAGAGGTAGTGGAGTTGTTTGACATTGCAATGAAGGCAGCAAGAGAAAAAGATACAAAGTGCAATAAGACAAATGGCTAATCAAATTGAAGCCCAAGACAAGGACGAGATCCTTGTAAGGCAAAATAAATAATTGTCTTCTTGGGATAAAGGCATGTTTCAGAGGTTTGAGAGTATGAAGATTGAAAAACAAAAGAGAGAGGAACAGAGCTAGATGGAAGAGGACAGTTATAAGTGGGAAAACCCCAACAAAATGATGGAAAAGAGGACGACGGAAAGGAAAGGATAAATGAAAGAGAGCATATTGGTGGGAGGTGGATGGACTTTGAACCAACAATTGGCTGGAAAAGGAAAAAGAAGAAGAATCAATGCTTGTTGAGGTCCCTGACATGGTGGAAGGGCACAATGTGACCTAATCAACCAGTCAAAAGGATAGTTATACCATCTAGCCCAAGTTTGTGTGCACTATGCACGCAAACTCTTACCTAGGTTGTGTGATGCAGGTGCATCCAAGTGTGGAATGCAATCTTGCATCAACCAAAAAAAATGTAGTTATAGCAGGTCATCAGACATGTATGTTTTGGAATGCAAGTTTACCGTCCAATCACAAGCTTGTTTCCTTTGTTGCAATGTAGAAGTGGTGTCAAGCTCAATGTTTTCGTCATTTTGTGGTAGAAGAGGATCTCCAATAAGCCATCGTGTCTTCTCGGCCTCATTTTTCATCAATCATAAAGAAATCTGATTTGGAGTGTGATCATTGGTCCAAAACGTTCAAAAACTCCAAGTTGGCATTTTGTCAATCATTTGGCATGCACCTCATGGTTTGAGCAATATAGGATGATGTAGCCGGGTCATTGAGCACTTATTAGATGAGTTTGTGATGCATATCATGAAATGGCAAAAAAAATATGGGTAACATTTTCTTGCTGTAGAAGGGCATTTTTCAGCAAAAATGGCTCTTTTGAAAGATGAAAAAAAAGGAAAATGGCAAAAAAATGGGAGCTGAAGCAAACTGAGATGGGAGTTGTATTAGAGAGAGAAGGGCATGAAACATAAAAAACAGCAGAAAAACCAATTGCAAAATGAGGGGGGAGGCGTTTTTCAGCAAAAACTGCAAAAAAGGGTGTTTTTGGGAGCTGCGGAACCCAATGGAATGATCAGAAGTGCCTCCAAAACTGTTGTTAGCTGATATGACATGGGAGTTTGACCTAGACGGTGTATGAATCCTCAAAATTCTGCCACAAATCCATTTGATTGCGAGTTGGAGGATTTTTGGCCTCTTTTGGGAACTTTTGGGTATGTGAGGGATATAGAGTTATAGGCACTTCCAGAAGAAACGGAGGATGAATTCCATCTGAGTTTTTCATTTTATTAAAGAATCCATCTTCAAAAACAAAACTGAAATTTGTTTTCCAAGAGATTTTAATGCCTGAAAAAAAAGCTTACTGTTTGAAAAAATTCCTGAATTAAATTTCTGCATTATTTGGATCGTGTGAGGTATGAAGAAAGGGTTTTGTAGGTTTCTTTAATATTTGTATGCCTGGAAAATGGCAAAGGGTCAAATCTTTTCATGTTAAATATTTTTTTGGATCGTTTTGAGGCTCTTTATATGCGTTGTAGCAGGAAAAACAGTCCAAGTTTTCCAATAAAGACCAACTGTTTTTAAGTGTATGTCATATGTGCTGAACAAAACCGTTCATGGTTCTTCAATAGCCATTTGTTGATTAGAAACTAATTTCAAGCAGTATTGACCTTTTTTTAAGTTGTTTACGTCATTGGAAGGACAATATGTGCATGAATGGATATGTAATTAAAACCCATGGAAAGTAGTGGTGTGGAATCATGTTTGGTGTGGATGAGCAGGAGTGACTTGAAGAGCTGCAAGTTTGAGCTGTCATTCATTTGACTCCTCTTCCTTGACTGCATCACTTCCCAAATTTCATGTATAGCTCATGAAGGTTCATGTGTAATTCAGTTAAGGTCTTCAAACATTTTTTATTCCTCCATGACCACATCATCCCCTGCCAAGGCCACAAAGTTGAAATCAAAACTCAACGATAGTTTTTCACTTATAAGTACAGTCCCCTAACCATCTCTTTCCAATTCATCATAGCATTCTTGCACACTGATACTTGGAAATTGTAATGGATTAGCTTTCAAACCTGATGACACTAACTTGGATTCCATAAAGTTATCATACATATCAGAATGAAGAACTGCCTCCACAATTCTTTGCTTGACTTTTCTTCTTACTCTTAAAGTTTGATATTGGCTTATTCACAAAATGGAAGCAACAAAAACTGTTAGAATGTGTTGATATTTTCAGTTTTCAAGATTGGCAATTTTACTAACCCGAAAGGGCCTTCACAAAAAGAGAAGCCATTACTGAAACTACCGAAGGTAAACATGACACCACACGACAAAGAATCCAAAAAAGACTCATAAAGAATGTTGACATTATCATACCTCATCTATAACTTCATTATGACATCGTCATTACATTTATTGACTTTAAGTATACATTTAGTATGTTCTCTCTTGGCCAACATGGCAGTTTTGACTGTATTTAGTAATGGTGTATTGCTGACTGGGTCAGCCTATGCCACATTAGACTAGAAAGCCTCATTTAATGCATATAAATACATATTAATTAACCCCATTAAATGTTATGGCAATTAAAATTCTCTCTCCATCGACAAGGGAGAAAGTCAAGAATAGAAGAGGAGACTTATTGTCAATCCATACCACTGGCATCTGTGCACCTGTTACTGAAATCAGAGTGTCTTCTAACTGGAACCTACGGTTGCATTGATCATAATCTGTTGTATTATCCAGAATATGTTTTGTTAACCTCTGCTACTTTGACCAAAAATTTGCTCCATTATTAGGAAATCTTATGTTTCATCATCCAAAGGTACAGATTTAATTTGGCATAGGCTATGTTGATTGCTGACCTGCTGTTGACTACTGTATTGGTCTTTTAACTGAGTTTAATGCAGCCTAAGATCGTAACTATGAATAAAAATCCAGTTTGGGTGGTAGTTGACTAAAACATAAGGATAAGTGAATAATGAGTGCTAATTGTCCTTTAATCTATGTGGCTATACGTTTTGAAAAAAAGTCCCAGTCAACTTGTGTGACAATAATTTGCTTCAATCTCAGTAGAGATAACTTGTGGGACGAGAGTTTGGTTAAGTTTCGGTTAAGGAAACTGGTGGACCAAGAATTTATTTAAGTCTCAGATGAAGTAACTCACAGAAAAAGAATTTAATTCAATCCCAATCGGGTTAACCGTGGAAACATGACTGGTTTAAATCCCAATCAAGGTAACTTATGGGATGAATAATCGGGTTCAGAATCCATTCAAGGTAACTCATACGAAAAATGATTTGATTCTAATTGAGGTAACTCAACGAAGAAGAATTTGGTTAGACCCCAATAGAGGTAACTCTTGGGGAAACAACATAGACCGCAAAATGACTATACAGAGTAATTATAATTTGGCTTAAGCTGGATTATTGTGCTACTGTATAGATTAAACGAAGAAGATGATTTTGTTGGAGTCAAAATTAGTGATGCCTCGTGACAATGAACATCAAGGGGCACCCATCTTGGACGTGGTTTTGTGATAGTCTTCCTCTATCCTAGACATGTTTGATCTGATTACTAACAGACTATGGCTTGTGTGCATGTGTTATTGTAGTTGGGAATTGTTGTCTTGTATTTTGACATTGTGTGCAAGTATCCAGGTGGGACAATCCATAACTGATTTCTTGCTTCACAACTAATTCCTAGTAGTTACTTTCAGACACTTCCAATTAAATTTCATACAAAATATCAATCACATTCCACTTACATATAATCATTTTCACCCAGTCAAATGCTAGTACATCAATATGCAACTTGTATATCCAAACAGGACAATGTGCATATCCAAGGCCTCAGTTTAATATCTTCCCTGATGCCAATAATCCTAGGAATGGGAACTCCCTCAAGTTACCTTCTCTTGATGTGATTACCTTCTAGTGTAAAATTGGATTCCTTCATTTCTATGCCTGTGCTCTCTTCTTTTAATGTTCCCTGCACTACTAAACTCTCTGCCCCTTTCTTTCAATTTCAACAAACAAGCTTGTATATCCAAACAGGATAACGTGCATATCCAAGGCCTCAGTTTAATATCTTCCCTGATCCCAAAAAACCTACGAACGGGAACTCTCTCAAGTGACCACCTCTTGATGTGATTACCTTCTAGTGTAAAATTGGATTCCTTCATTTCCATGACTGTGCTCTCTTCTTTTAATGTTCCTTGCACGACTAAACTCTCTGCCCCCTTCTTTCAATCTCAACAAACAAGCTTAGGACTTGGCCCATTTCATCCATGGTTTCACAAATACCCTCCAAGGTTTATATTGTTTCCTCCGCTAACAATGCAATTCCAGGTTTCCAAGTATCATCCACAAGAGTGTTTCAGAATGAAGCCATTGCCGGGGTGACCCAAGAAGGAAAAGAAAATAAATCTGATACCAATGGTATGTTCTGGTCATTACATCATTGTGAATTTTTTCCCAGTTGATAGGAAGCATATTAGGTCAAACACAAGCTGTTAGATGTTCTAAATTATGAATTTCTGAATGGAATATGTAAAAAATTGTAAACAAAGAACAGTGCCTGAATTGGGAAATCCTCAAAAACAAAAACTTCGTTGGTAAAAATCACGTTTTGAACAGTACATAAGGCGAACACTTAAATTCATGTGCTATGGACACCAACTTGGAACTAAGATATTCCAAGAGCAATATGGGTGATGAGCTTCGCCAAGGATATTATCTTTGATAAACCACCTATAATAAAACATTCTCAGAAGCATACCCTACTAAAACGCTTAATGCAGTATTGAATGTGATCATTTCCATTTTTGCATGTTTTACATATGGAATAAAAATTCCTACACCATCACGTTATCTTACTATAAGGCATGCATGCAACCACTGCTTCCTAAACCTGATAATAACCATCCTAATTCAAAATTGGGTTTCCTGAATTCAATTTTAAATTGTTTGGAATGAATGTTGACATTTCTCCTTGGTTGGTAATAGTAGCATAGTCTTCAGACATTCTGACACCTGCAAACAGAATCTTCAGAGAAAAAGAATGGAATAACGTTGATTTCTGTAAGGTCTTATTTAATGTGAGTGTTTATAACCTGTGTAGATATTCTAGAAACAAATAGGGTAACTTCATTTGAATTGTGCTCACGGATTTATATAATTAATTTGGGAGGAAGCTAACTGTGACTGATTGTGTGGTCCCTATTGTTCCCTCTTGTTTTTGTCTTTCTTGAAGAAAGAAAGCAAGAAAGTGTATTAATGTCCACGAATGACCAAAAGTAGGTCAATGGGACTTGAGAATACAACCTATTACAATAGAAAGTGATAGAGTAAAAGGACCCTAGGATCAAAGATTAACTAAATAGAAGAACAAAAGCACTGAAACTAACCAAAGCATAATCAGTCAGAGTGAAATCCAAGGGCAGATTCAATGTGATTTTGGTTGCATATTAGTTGGGCATTTGCTTGGCTAATTTTTGGATAGGAAAGGCTTAATTAATCAAGTATATTGCACAAGAAGCGGCAATTTTTTATGACGTGTGTATTTGTTAAAAATAAAAAGGCTGACACCATGAATTTAAATTCACTTTACCTGGAAATAAAAAAGGAAAAAGAGAATCAATTAAGATAAGGTCAATATTTAATAAGTTTGAACCTCAAAGTACCTCAATGAGAGTGACATGGATGTAATCTTTGACATGAGAGTATCTCTCATGCACATCTCTTTTAATGAAGTCACTTAGTTCACCACTAAATTCCACACCTGTGGGTCCTCCTCCTACAACAATGCAGTGCAGAAGTCGTTTTTTCTCATCCTCTGCTATTCCTGTGTTTCCATTAAAACATACATAAACTTGAACCAATTTTTAAAACCTATCCAGCATGAGCAAAAACTGAGTTATAATGACTACAGTTTGCAAGTCATCCATTGTGTATTCTCTGCATGGGAAGTTGTTGATGTAGTGGAGGCTAATTAATGGAAAGTGTAATATAAGCAAAGAATAAGAAAGAGCTACAGGTCTCTTTCACCATAGTTGAGACATAAAGTTAAAATGTTTTATACAATGACTTTATTATATAGTGGTAGCAAACAATTTTCTATGAGAGACAATAAGAATGCACACATACTTCTATTTGTTTTTATATGGATCGAACATGAATTCTAAAATCATCAAATGCATCCTCTGCATTATACCAGTCCTTCAGTAACTGTATATTCGTAGCAACTTATTTTCTTCAAGAGATGAACATAATGCATGCATATTTCTGTTGATTACATATAGGTATAACCTTGGATCTACAGTCAATACGTAACAAACCACAACTGCATTATTAATGGTTGTTTAATCCAGTGCTATCAAAGGAAACTTTAGAGCAACAAATCATAACGCTCCATCCCAGTTCATAAAAAGAAGAGGTTGAGGGAGACAGAAGAAAAGACTAATATCATTCTCAACAAACTTGACTGCTGAAGCATTCCAAATTATGCGTGCTCAAAAAAAAAGCATGAGATTGTACATGCATTTCAAATATTTCAGGAAGCATCTGCATTGAATAGCTTTGTAAATGAATTACTGACAAAATAACATCAAAGAGATCATCTATTACTCAAGTGATCAAAGCTTTATCATTGCATTAGCAAGCAATCTCAAATGTCTAGATATGAAGAGATATTTTGAACGTGGCATCACCATCCCTTCATGTTGACAAAACAAGACAACAAATAAAACTCATTTACAAGAAGTTCATGCATACAAAATAAGGTTCACATTACTTGAAAATATTCACATTTGAATGGTAGTATCTGCAGCCTTTGGCACCGATGGAAGTTTGATTGGCATAAGTGAGAATATGAGCTTCAGTAATTATGGATAATAGGAAAATAAACTGTGATTGTGAGATTATTTTATGAAGAATGTATGGTGTAAACTTTTGAAATAATCAATAGCTTCAGATGGATGCTATAAGACAGATGACACACTAATCCATAGGATGCGCATAAGTTATTCGAATTGAAGACAGAGATCCAATAAATTGTTTAAAAAGCATTTGCTAGCATTGGAAAAGATAAATAACTGAATTTAATTGTTTTGAATAGAAAAAGTAACAGAAAGAAATGGGTTACAAACTTACAAGACATGTCTTGCATTCAGCATAATGTAAATAAATAACACTTTAATGTTGGGCCCAAACCTCTAGGGGAATGTGTGTGTGGGGGGATGTGTTTCTTTGCTCCCCTAACATATACACGCATTTATACGTGTGATTTTTCTTTGTACCAACAAGAAAGCATGCAAGTCATGCCACAAAACTTTATTTTCAAAGTTGCTCCACTAAGATATTCCTTGGCAAGATCTGGATAACTTACCAGGAATGTCAGATAACATCAAATTTGTCAGAAGCTTTCGACGGATCTCCTGAGCATGATGCACTTCACGAAGAAATATTGCATGTTCCTTAACTCCATGGATTCCAAAAGTTAAAGCCTCAGCTCCTGATGCTATTATTAGCTTATCATAAGCAACCTTAAACTTCCAGTTATGATGAGTTTTGGATCCATTTTCTCCAACAGTATCACAATATATCTGAATCCAACAATGGAAAAATACCTCATTAGTATATCAAATATTTATAAATTCAAACAAAATTAGAATGCTCCCAAATGACTTGAATATCAACATTTATTTCGTAATGGTAGCACCTAGATCATAACCAATCGTATTAAAAACTCAGAAATTAAAACCAAAGATGCTATGACTTATAAATCAGACCAGAACTCTCAAGTTTCGTTTACAGAATCCAATAAAGTATGTTAGATGGCTCTGGACAGAACAAAATTGTTGAAAATTATGGCAAAACAGTTGTTGCTAAAATAAGATTACTCCAAATTACTTCTGAAAAATACCGGATAATGTCCCTACAAATTCAAAAACTTTTCTTTCATAGACTAGGGAGTGGTTAACGACTATATAAAGCTCAGTCCATGCCTTTTACAAGGTAGGTAGCTAGCTAAAATAGTCAATAACTTCAAAGAAGGAAACGTTTATCTTGAAATGCATACATGGCCGAGGTTTGTTAAGATTGTGTGTCAATACTAATAGAAAATAATAAATCATGTCGTGAAATGACCTAAAGCCATTCACCTATCAACTGTCAAGTAAGTAAAATTCTGATTTACTGAAAAACTTTCAGCCAGCTAGTGATGATGAAGACTTCCTATGAATAGCTGATCTTGGAACGATTATTTATGATAGACTTTATCCAACTTATAGGTTTTGGTGATACATATCACCATTAGATCTATCCATGGCTGGATAGTAGAAGGAAACGTATTTTTTAAGAAATTATGTTCAGAGCTTTGGCAGCATTCCCACGCATTTTGTTTCATGTAATTGTCATCAATTTATGGCGATATTATGGCATACTAGTGAGAGAATGACAAAATAATGTTTGTTGATAGGAAGAGAAGAAGTTTCAGGTAGAAAAAACCAAATAAAATATGATACCAAACACTTAATTCAGGCATGCACTGCAAAAAAACATAGGAACTCATGGGATATATAATTTGGAAAAGTATTTAGTGAATACAAGTTATTCTCTATATTCATTTTTTAGGTCAAGCACTTTAACAGGGGTACAAAGAATGGGACACTGAACCACCACAAGCATCAGGCTCTAATGCAATAAAGACTTATTTTGAATCATAGAGAAATAACGATTCCTAAAGGAAGAATCCCAATTCAGTACATGGGAGGAAAGACCCAATCTATTAATGCCTAAGAGCAATAGGCGGATCATGCCAATAAAGGATGAAAAACACCCTGTGTCAAGAAAAAAACAAATTTCAAGATTTCAAAATCTCAAAGCAAAGAAAGACAACATGTCCAGTTTAAAAAAAAAACTGTGTTAGTTAGAAGCTATGTTCCACCGAATCAACTTTTGAGTGGGCCGGGAAAACATGGGACACAAGAAGGAGATGCCTAGAAGTACCCCTAAAATCCTATAAATGATATACGAATGGGAAAACAGTATGGGGCCGGAGACAGGGATTAAGACAGGAGGACCAAGGGGTGGGGAAGCATCCCTGTGGAACATAGGTTAGAAGTTAAAACCCTGCAACTAAATTTCTTTCAAGAATCTTTTGTGTTGAAAAAAGATACCACAAACTTCTTGAAATAGAAACTGAGAGGTAGGAAATATGCTTGTCTTGCTTCCATTCACCAATTTGCAACTTCACAATTTCATATTTGATCCCAAAAATGATGATCTATTTTAAATAAAATCAATCAAGGGTATGAAATACTGCCCCATGTGCAAGGAAAGGAAGAATTCCTCAAATATGAGACACTTTACGAAGTAAATGAGTATGCTTCATACACTAAAACTATTCCATTAATTTATGGATTGCCAATGCGCAATGCAACAAGGATCAAATGATGGATTCAAACACCATTAAACAATAGGGATCTCCACTTACCATTTACATGCCATAAACCAAAAGAAAATGCCATAATGCCTAATGAACCATAAGGATTTCTGTTAACCATCAAGCATAGCTACTCCACCCTCTTGATGCAAACTGGAGAAGCTCAAATATCCTTATCTTTAGTCTACATGAAAATGCATGATTTCTCAAACATGAAAAAAATTCATAAGCTTTCAAGCTGACCAAGAAGTTTAAAAACAAAACATAGAGAAACTACAAGGAAATTAAGAACAAGCTCTTCGAGCCCTTAATTCATTCATACTAATCTAGCTTATGGTACTATTAGTGACAACTACATGAACAAATTATATATTCACAGGAAAGGAGGAACTAATACAATGCTTGCACTCGTTTTTTGTAAAGAGGAAATCCTCATTGACCCCAACTAATAACAAAGTTTGTGAGATGACAAATTTCACCATAAGTGAGTGGCATACGTACATTCCTATACCATAAGATACCTAATGCAAAAGGAAATTAATGAATTTCATACTAACATTAAACACTAATCAATGAATAATTGATTGTCAAATGTTATGAAATTTTAGAGAAGGGAAAGGGAAGGGATGCAACATGGAATAATTGCATAATTGAAGTTGGTAGCAAAACCTTGTAGGCTGTTAGTGGTGACACCATAGACAACTTTAGTGCTGACTACACATGGCAAATTGATGCAACCTGACCTTGGATTGCTAAATACCAAATGATGCACTCTCATAGACTGTCTTGGACTGCAAAACAGGGCTTAATTACACTATAGACAAAATATTTTCTCTTTAGCACTTCCAGGAAATGAGTAAATACCATTCAGATTTCCAATTCAAAATTAACACTGGGATGACACATTCTTAGTCAATCTGATTTGTAAAGCCTGTCAAAAGATTGAATAAAGGACACTACTGAACCTTATGTTGTGCGTTCTTTGTTCAATAACCCACCGAAATGCCCACCACCTCACATTGTGCTAAACCTCTGTTGATCAAGATCATTTAAGTACCAGCCAGCCAGCAAATCCGATGAGAAATGTCAGACATGACAAGTCAAACTTTATCTAGATACTTATCACATAATTGAACAAAAAAAATGGCGCCGTCTGTGGGAATCAAACCCACGACCACTCTTTGACTTGCTCCTGCCTTATAGATCACTGATGGGCAATACTTAGCTCAGTCCTTTCCAATGAGGCCACAGAGCATGCCAGACATCAAAGCTTCAATGCGTATCCTGAGTAATGATAATTACAAAGTATGCCAACAGCATCCGATTCATTGCTAGAAGCAACTTTATTAAACTTAAGGATCTCGACCAAAGAACTGCCCAGACCACAGAGACTGTTCTTGGATCCTTCTGTTATAGTCTCTTCATTTTCAACGGACTCATAAAGCCTCTCTGCGCTTTCCACAGACTACAAATATGCATGAATCATGGGATTCCTGAATCAACCTACCACCAATAAAGGATAAATCGGATATAAATAAACTCTGAAACCGGCTTTATCCTAATGGTCTTTACATTTGCTTATGACATAAGAAGAATAACAAACTTAGAAGTCCGTTCAACTCAGCCCACAGCGAGCTCGTTTCATATATCTATATAAACAAGAACAAAAACATCACCTGTTGACTATAAATACTTGGTGTTATCCTCCCAGTTGTAACATACTTCCCAGATGATGAAACTTCGCAGGTGTAATTTAGCCAGACCTGTGGTGCATTTGTGAAATTTACTTCTCCAACATTGCATTGCCGATCAGACAGCTGTGAATTGTCAGGATTGCAGAGTGTAGGCACCTGAGGACCTGATTGGTTATAATAAATAGGACCAGCATTTGGAGGGAAGTTTCTATTGGTAATATTATTCAGCACGTTGTTTACAACATTCACCACTTTTCCGGTTACTTCCTTGCTTCGATTTAAGGACTGATTTGCAATTGCAGGATCTACACAAGGAAGAATTTCATCGAGGGCAGTCTTTGAATAAGGGTGTGCAACCCACTCTTCCATTGCAACACAGCCATCTGAAACTGAACTCAGATCACATACGAACGCCTTGATTGTAATCTAACTCAACAAATCTGGAAATATGTTTCTACTCAGAACAATACTTTTATGAAGTTATTTGCCTTCATACACTGCCACAGTAATTAAACATGCTTTTATTGATCTCCCAATATAATTTTATTTACAATTTCAGGTCTAACGACCTTCTTCACTTCTCCTAATCTCCTCTTCCATACAGACCTATACGTCTGCTGCTCTCACCACACCTTCATTCTGTAGAATGGTCTACACATGGACTGTATATAAATTTGAATGAAAACTTGCATAATGGCTTACCTCCCCTGTTTTGTTTTCCTCTTCGTCCCTCTTCATCCTCTGGAATGGATTTGTCTTTTCTCTTCTTCTCTCCTACACAGCAACTTCTCTTGAATGAGAGGCCTTTTTTTTTTTCTCTGTCCTTCCTCTCTCTCCTACGCCACCTTCCTCTCATCCTCCTCTATATTTAATTTTCTTGTTTTTGCTCTTGTTAAGATTCTTCCTTTCTAACTTCTACGCCCAATTTTGGGCTGAAGGTAAAATAGAAACAGTTTGCAATTTTTAACAATTTACTAAGGTTGAAACCATTTCAACCACTTCCCCCTTATTTCCTCAACAGCCCAGCAATTCCCTTTTTACTTTTTTTGTTTACATTTCCAATTACTCCTCCTTAGATAACATTTTGGAGGCAAAATACAATAATTTGAAATTCGAATTTAATCATGACCATGTCTTTAGGTAGCCATTGCAGATGCTCCTGCATCACACTCTCCCTCTAGGAACAATTTGAACCTTAGTTCAAATGAAATGCTGCCTACATACATTAGTCTTCACTTGTATACCTAGATTCCAAGGTCTTGTTGTCAATGCCAATACTGCTGTTTGTCTTTGATATTCTTTGTCCTTCAGCTTCTTGCTTTTCTTCCTCTTTTGGTATGTTCTTCTCATTTCTTTTTCAGCTGCCAGCTCCTGCTTCCATGCTTCTTCATCTTCATACATATCTTCTAGATCTTCTTGTTGTTCTTCTTGGTTCATGAGCTTCTTCAATGACTCATGTATGTCATTTACTTCAGCAACCTTCATACCTGCATACAAAACATTCAAAGCCACCTTAGTAGAAAACATTTGAGGCCATGAAGCCTCTTGGCTACCTTCACATTCTTGCTCCTTGATCAAAACTGTTTTGACCTCATTGCTTTGCTCTTTTCTTGCTTCATTCTTACCAATGCTATCTTCACCATGGCTTGTACCTTCCTTCATCTCTCTTGAATTACCAAACAGCTCCTCTAACATCTTCAACTCTTCCTTTAGTGAGATCTCATCTATCTCACTATCTTCATCAAACTTGGGCTGATCACTTACAAGGATTACTTGTCCTTTACTAGCCTCACTCTTCATCTCATCTTTTCTTAGCTTGTTTTCACATAAACCAACTTCTTTAATATACTCATCAAAAACAATTGAAACACCCTTACCTTGTGTCTCCTTACTATCTTCAATTGCTGCCTGAAGCCATCTTGTTTGTTCTTGCCTCAATTCATTTTCCATCCTCTTGGAACTCTCTCCTTGCTGCATATTAGTCCTTACAGCCACTTTCCATCTTTCATTTCTTATAAAAAGATCAAAAACATCATCATAAACAATTTGTTTACCTTTTACCTCTTTGGTATACCTCTCAAGCGTCCTGTCTTCATGGAATGCTTCTTCCATACTCACCATCTATCCTTCATTCTCTTGGCTGCTGGAATCACCTTCAATCCTCTTCCATTGACTTCTTGGTGTTGTTGTCTCAATACTCACATCTTTTCTCTTTGCCTTCTTAGGCACCCATACTTGTTTCTCCTTCTTACCATTTCTCTTCTCAAGCCATGTAGGCATCTTGCATCCTTGCTCTTGTACCAGCACCTCCTCTTGCTTGGGAGTTTGCTTCATCCACCATTTAGGCATCACATATCCATGGTTAATTGGAAACTTCACCTTTCTCTTTGCTTCTCTAACATGCATATCAACAATTTCATTCTTATAAGACAAATCAGTTTTTGAACTCACCTTTACCTCCTTGATGGGCTGCTCCATTAATTCTTTGACTTGCATAACTTTTTGATTATTTGTGCTTTCTTCTTTCTTTATGCTTGGCTGCTCTCTTTCTTCTTCTTGGCCTTCAATGGCATCATGGAATTCAGCTTCATCTTCCATCTCTTCTCTTGCTTGTATGGAATCATCAACACCTTTCTTATGCATTAACCAATGCATCTCTTCTTCTTTATCAATAGCAGCAAACTCTCTTCTCTCTCCTCTTACACATTCACTTGTGTACTTGGTGTCTTCTCTTGCACCAATCTCTTCTTTCTTCAAGGCCTTTCTTTTGACCTCCATAAGGCTGCTCATACCTGCACTTACCCACTCAAAAACAACATTAGATATAAAAACAAGAGACCATAATGTCTCCATGAGTGTCCTCTTAATGGACATTCTCATCTTTCCAAGTGCTCTTCCTGGCACTTCCTCTTTTCTCTCTTCTCTCTTGTTCTCCTCAATGAGAACTTTCTTCTCAACTTCTTCCTCTTGCTGCTCACTTGGCAACCTTCTTACCTTCTTCAAGCCTCTATGGGCTTCTCTCTTCATGGCAATCTTCTTTTGCCTTCTTCTCCTTTTCACTAGGAGATTTATTGGCCACTTCAACTTCCTCCTCATTGGCCATACCCATGCTTGCTTATCCATCTGCATCCAAGACTCATATTCATCTTTAATCTTAGAACTCTCTCTTCAACTTAGCAATCTCTTTATTAATTACAAAACTGTCCATACCTTTGATGCTTGCTTTCTTCTTGGTGCCCTCCTGTACCTTGCTGCTCTGTAGTGCTTTCAACAATACTTCCATCTTTGAGATCTTCACCCAAGTCTTTTCCACCTTGGTCTCTTGATCCCTTGTCTCAACCAAGTCTTTTCTCCTTGACTGGTCTTTTGACAATCTCCTTTGATCTCACCTAGGCCTTTTGCATCCTAGTCTTTTGACCCTTTTCTCAATCCTGCAGCAACTCTTATACAACACTTCATCAAATACAAATCATAAATCCAAGCTTACCTTGCTTTGGATCTTCCTCTTGAGCATTCACTTGCTCTTCTTCTAGAGCTTCTCTAAGCTTCAGACTCCATCCTTTACCTCACCTAAGTCTATTTCACCTTAGTCTTTTGGCAAACTATCCAAGCTTCTTTTTGGATCTTCACTAAGCCTTCCTTGGCTTCTTCTCTTCTTAAGCCTCAATGGCTTGGCTGCCTTGAACCTGAAACTTCTTCACTTGATTGCTTCTCAACACAATAAACTTCAAATCAAATATCAAAATTATTCATACCTTTTCTCCCCAGGGTCTTCTAGCACTTTGTCCTGCTGATCCTCTTGCCAAATCCTGTAACAACTCATTAGAAATCACAACCAACAACAAGTTACCAATTCCCAAGAGCTTCAAGCTCTAATACCAAATGATGAAAAGTGATCTTGGATTGCTAAATACCAAATGATGCACTCTCATAGACTGTCTTGGACTGCAAAACAGGGCTTAATTACACTAGACAATATTTTCTCTTTAGCACCTCCAGGAAATGAGTAAATACCATTCAGATTTCCAATTCAAAATTAACACTGGGATGACACATTCTTAGTCAATCTGATTTGTAAAGCCTGTCAAAAGATTGAATAAAGGACACTACTGAACCTTATGTTGTGCGTTCTTTGTTCAATAACCCACCGAAATGCCCACCACCTCACATTGTGCTAAAACTCTGTTGATCAAGATCATTTAAGTACCAGCCAGCTAGCAAATCCGATGAGAAATGTCAGACATGACAAGTCAAACTTTATCTAGATACTTATCACATAATTGAACAAAAAAAATGGCACCGTCTGTGGGAATCAAACCCACGACCACTCTTTGACTTGCTCCTGCCTTATAGATCACTGATGGGCAATACTTAGCTCAGTCCTTTCCAATGAGGCCACAGAGCATGCCAGACATCAAAGCTTCAATGCGTATCCTGAGTAATGATAATTACAAAGTATGCCAACAGCATCCGATTCATTGCTAGAAGCAACTTTATTAAACTTAAGGATCTCGACCAAAGAACTGCCCAGACCACAGAGACTATTCTTGGATCCTTCTGTTATAGTCTCTTCATTTTCAACGGACTCATAAAGCCTCTCTGCGCTTTCCACAGACTACAAATATGCATGAATCATGGGATTCCTGAATCAACCTACCACCAATAAAGGATAAATCGGATATAAATAAACTCTGAAACCGGCTTTATCCTAATGGTCTTTACATTTGCTTATGACATAAGAAGAATAACAAACTGAGGAGTCCGTTCAACTCAGCCCACAGCGAGCTCGTTTCATATATCTATATAAACAAGAACAAAAACATCCCCTGTTGACTGTAAATACTTGGTGTTATCCTCCCAGTTGTAACATACTTCCCAGATGATGAAACTTCGCAGGTGTAATTTAGCCAGACCTGTGGTGCATTTGTGAAATTTACTTCTCCAACATTGCATTGCCGATCAGACAGCTGTGAATTGTAAGGATTGCAGAGTGTAGGCACCCGAGGACCTGATTGGTTATAATAAATAGGACCAGCATTTGGAGGGAAGTTTCTATTGGTAATATTATTCAGCAAGTTGTTTAAACATTCACCACTTTTCCGGTTACTTCCTTGCTTCGATTTAAGGACTGATTTGCAGTTGCAGGATCTACACAAGGAAGAATTTCATCGAGGGCAGTCTTTGAATAAGGGTGTGCAACCCACTCTTCCATTGCAACACAGCCATCTGAAACTGAACTCAGATCACATACGAACGCCTTGATTGTAATCTAACTCAACAAATCTGGAAATATGTTTCTACTCAGAACAATACTTTTACGAAGTTATTTGCCTTCATACACTGCCACAGTAATTAAACATGCTTTTATTGATCTCCCAATATAATTTTATTTACAATTTCAGGTCTCACGACCTTCTTCACTTCTCCTAATCTCCTCTTCCATACAGACCTATAGGTCTGCTGCTCTCACCACACCTTCATTCTGTAGAATGGTCTACACACGGACTGTATATAAATTTGAATGAAAACTTGCATAATGGCTTACCTCCCCTGTTTTGTTTTCCTCTTCGTCCCTCTTCATCCTCTGGAATGGATTTGTCTTTTCTCTTCTTCTCTCCTACACAGCAACTTCTCTTGAATGAGAGGCCTTTCTTTTTTTTCTCTCTCCTACGCCACCTTCCTCTCATCCTCCTCTATATTTAATTTTCTTGTTTTTGCTCTTGTTAAGATTCTTCCTTTCTAACTTCTACGCCCAATTTTGGGCTGAAGGTAAAACAGAAACATTTTGCAATTTTTAACAATTTACTAAGGTTGAAACCATTTCAACCACTTCCCCCTTATTTCCTCAACAACCCAGCAATTACCTTTTTACTTTTTTTTTTTTACATTTCCAATTACTCCTCCTTAGATAACATTTTGGAGGCAAAATACAATAATTTGAAATTCGAATTTAATCATGACCATGTCTTCAGGTAGCCATTGCGGATGCTCCTGCATCACAAATTGTGTAGTTGGGTTTAAATGAAATCTATATGCACATAATATTTTTCAACTTTATCATTTACTAGCGATTTCTCTCTTGCAGGAACCTGTCGAGTTTCAATCTCTCTAAGTGCACGCCTTAAAGGGTGCACCGAAAAAAGAGTGGGCAGACCTTTGGTGCTTCGCAAAATCGTCGGTCCCTATATCATTAACTAAACCCACTATAAGTCACTTTTATCCAACTCCCTAAGCAATTGAATCCCATTTATCCACTTCCCTAAGCAATTCCCCTTCCAAAATAGCCCCTTATTAAGCAAACACCTTTTTTCTTCATTTTACTACTACGTTAGCCAAGTCGATCTTGTCGAAAAGGATTCAATGCACATTACAAAACTAAGTCAGCCCAGTCGACCTAGTTCAAGACCTAATGGCTATTTTTCCTGCCTAACAAAATCGAGTCGGTCGATCATGTCGGCTAAACTTCCAGAAGGGTTTATAGTTAATCATTGGCTATAAATACCACCTTCACTTCAATCCAATAGAGAGAAACATTCATTTTCGCATTGTTACAGCTCGCAATTCTGTGAATTCTACACTTGAGGAGTCATTGCTTAGGGTTTTGCCTTGGAAGGAAAGAAGTTTGTCTTGTGGGAAGGTCTTGGATGCAAAGTAGGAGTCTTTTAGCCTAAAGCTGATTTCTATAGTGTGATCCTTACAAAGCCACAACAACCTCTTGCAAAGCACTATTGGCCAAGGGCGAGATTGAGGCACGACAAGTTCATTCAAGATAAGTATTCCTAACTCTTACTCTTTCATTTTTTCAGATAGATATTGCACGAAATAATAGGTTGGATGTTTTACACCTTGACTAGAATTATCTATAATTGACTTGAGTAGAGTTTTCCTTTGCATTTTGTGTTTTGTTTGTTTAACCATCCCCTTTGTGCCACAAGTCCATGTAGAGATTTCCTTTACATTTTATGTTTTGTTTGTTTAACTATCCCCTTTGTGCCACAAGCTTTAGTGAGCACTAGATTAGTTTCTTTTATTTCATGTATTGTAGGCCTAGCTAGGGTTATTGTGTAGTGCTACTTGACTAGATGCTTTGGAACCCTCTCTAATGGTGTTGTGTAATAAGAGATCCCTAAGGTAGGTTTCGTTGATCCAAATTGGTCATGTCCCGAGATAAATAACAATGCAATGAGTTGTTGGTAAGATTACCTGCTCCGATTTTGGAATTCACTAACTAGGGCAAATTGTAAATTCATCCTAATTCGTTGCATACATTCTGGTAAACCTGACGTGAATTTAACCCTTGCATTCTTATTTTTTCAGTCACAATCAACTAGATCGAGCTCGATCAAAATTCATTTTTTTAATACAGGTTTCTTTTTCAACTAACTAAATCGCGTTGGTTGACCTAGTTTTATCTTCTATTTACATGTTCTAGTTTTTGCCAACTGGATAGAACCGGTCGATACAGTCATTTAACTTGTCTTCTACATTTTATTTTACATCTAACTAAATCGATCTGCATGATTGTGGTCATTTATGTGATACTCGCAACTTTCAGTTTCAACTAACTAAATCGAACCAGTCGATCCAGTCATTTTCCTGTTTTAGCCATTTTAATTAGTCAACCAAATCGATTTTCTCGATTTTGTTTAGTTTCTAATATTTGTATTTCAGTCTTAGAAAACTAAATTGATTTGGTCGATTATGTTTATTAACTGTGTTTTCAAGGTTCTGTCTTTACAAGATTAAAATCTTGCCTGGACAACCTACTCAACAAAAATTCAGCAATACAACACAATCGACCGGGTCGATTGTGTTCTATCTTCTAGATTCATTCTTAACAGCTTAGCATTTCTATCTTGTCAATCTTAATCAATTTGCAATTTGATTTTCAGTTCAAAATTCAAAATTTTCCTTACTATTTTCCTCAGTTGTCAATTCTATCAAATTGTACACATAATAAACTAAATCAACCAGCTCGATCTAGTTATTTGTCTGTGTTTTTTGTCAACAAACTAAATCAATCTTCTCGATTTAGTTTGTTTGGGCTTGATTTTCGAACAAACTATGTCGACCAACTCAATTATGTTTTGTATTGTTTGCTGAACTAGATCAACCTGCTCGATCTTGTTCTACATATTTCATTTTCCAACATAAACAAAGGAAATTACCCTTTATTTTCATAGTAATTACAATCACTTTCACTTTTGAAACAAAAAGTTGGTTATTTGTTTATTCGCTTTCAAAAATTGCAACTTGGTTTTCAACAAATTGATTTTTCTCCTTTATTTTCATCTTGTCTGATTTTTCTTAAAAACTGTCTACTGATAGTTTTAAAACTACTTAGCTACTGTCATGAAAGGCTATGCGATATTCTGTTTACAGTCCTTGTCTATCGTTTACAGATATTGCAGTGTGAGGGGCTTGTCCCAATACTTATAGCCATAGTACAAAGCTAAACATGGTATTTAGTTTCCATGTACCTCACGGTATTTCGAAAATGCTTAGGATTTCCCTTTTGTATTGAACCTTAGGAATCCAACCGTTTGTTTGATTGTGTAATACATCGGTTAGCAGTTAACATCGAGAAGCTACTTCCAACTTACCCTTGAAACCGGGTTTAGTGAGCTATAAGAATGAAACTTCCTCCATAACTAGCACTCTGAAACATTTGGTCATCACTATCCAACGGATAAGCCAATAACTTTGGAAGCCTACATTGTCAAACATAATTTTTTAGTACAACTTACTAATCTTCTTTTCGAGTAATTAGTTAGCATTACTACTTACAAAATTATATTTTCTGTTTGTTTGCTATTATCTGTTGTATTGCAAACTGTATCAGCCAGCGTTGATAAAGTTTTGTGTTGTGTGTTTCAACTAGATCGACCAACTCGATCTAGTTGACTATATGAACAACCTACGTCGACCAGCATGACTCAGTCTTATATTTTGTGCTTGCTTCACTTATATTTTTCAATTTAATCATCCAGTTTTAAAATAGTTTAAATTTTTGCCTGTCTATAGAACTCAATCAACCAGCTTGATTTAGTAGATTATTCATTTATCATGTCTGTCCAATTAGATTGACCAACTCGATCTAGTTGGTTTCCAGACTGTTCATTTATCTTGTCTGCCCAACTAGATCGACCAGCTCGATCCAGTAGATTTTCAGACTGTTCATTTATCTTGTCTGCCCAACTAGATCGACCAGCTCGATCCAGTAGGTTTCCAAACAGTTCATTTCCCCTATTTGCCCAACTAGATCGACCAACTCGATCTAGTAGGTTTCCATTCATTTATCTTGTTTGCCCAATTAGATTGACTAGCTTGATCCAGTAGGTTTTCATATTGTTCTTTCATCCTGTCTGTCCAACTCAATCTAGTAGTTTTCTAGACTAATTTTTTTACCCTGTCTACCCAACTAGATCACCCAGCTCGATCCAGTAGGTTTTTAGACTATTCATTTGTCTTGGACAACTAGATCGATCAGCTCAATCCAGTAGGTTTCTAGATTGTTCATTTCTCTTGTTTGTCCAACTAGATTGACCAACTCGATCCAGTAGGTTTCCATTGTGTTCTTTCATCCTATCAACCCAACTCGATCGACCAGCTCGATCTAATAGTTTTCCAAACTAATATTTTATCCCGTCTGCCCAACTCAATCGACCAACTCGATCCAGTTGGTTTTCCACCTATTAACCTTTACCTTTTTCAATAGGTGTTCGAATAAGTTTCTTTTATCAGTCTTCATCATGCAACACATGTTTGATAAAGTTGCACAACAAAATCAGAGTAACATGATGAGTCTTACTAATCCTCATAAATTTTTTAAAACGCATCTCCCTTATCATGCAATAGATAAACCTAATCTTAACAACATCTATGTTACTACTAGAACGACCAACTATGGGACTCCTCCTTCCCTTAATCCTCTATTCATACCTATGGTAGAGGATGAAAGTGATCTTGAAGATACTGCTGAAATGATCCTTTTCAGTAATGAAAACCCTCAACATCAAGGTAAGGATCCTACAGTAATCTATAACCTCATGATGGAACCTCGCATTAGGAATCCCCCTTCACTAGTAGAAATTATAATGTCTGAGCATATGGCTTATTGCAATTTGCTGTCACTAGTAGCCGCTCTAAGGGTTTAACACATATAAAGGTCAGATTCTGCTCATTACCTACACATAGAAAAAAAAATCTAAATATGAGGATGCATCCCCATAAGTCTTTTTATATTTAAAGGGCATCAGTACTACTACCACTACCTTGTCTTCTCACAGTCTATGATTTCCACTTCTCTCTAAAACTGATTCCAGACATTTTCTTGTGGGAAACTGAGCATTGATTCAGAATCTGAATCCCCATTTTCCTATATTCATCTGTGAAAGGCTACTTGTATCAAAATATGAATAAGAACATATCAGAGGAGTCTGTTAAGAACTGCCCAAAAGTTTGTAGTAGGAGTTCAGAGTCATGGTTTGCTTCTGTATGTGATAAGCAACAGAGGAGGGGTAACTGCTTGGGTGTTGAAGAAAGTGGAGATGCAAATGCAGCAGCTGCTTGTAATCATCGTTCTTCTTTACTATCAAATGAGAAATCTTTACAAATGGTTATGTATTTAAGCTGCTGGAATCCTTCATGAGGCACTAATTGTAACATACTGTTTAGACTATGAGTATGTACATTTTGTACAAGAAACTAGGTTTTTTAAATGTAATGCTCCTGAGTTTCTTTGTTAAGCTATAAGCTTGGTTTGAAGTTAAATATATGAACATATTACTATTTGAAAATATTCAAATATAGTGATTGTAAAGATGGTTATTGGATAAACTATATATAGAGTTTTGATCGATATGTTCAAATCATCATAAATATACGTTTTATTTTTTATTTAATGATAGATTGTTAAGTGTGATTCAAAATGTTGATTTGAAAATATCTATACATATTAATCTAATAATACTTATACAATTACATTCAGAAGTATTCTCTTCATTAGATTATTGATTTTTATGAAACTTTATATTTAAGTTATTCAAGAGCTCTCAGTTTAACTGCAGATATGTTGTAGAATATTACAATATATTTCAGTTTACCAGATCAATATAAAAATGTGATAAATATGTAAAGTTGGATCATCGAAATTTTATGTTTTCACAGTTTAAAATGAGTTTGGAATAAATTGTATACAAAATTTTTTATCAACGCATTTAGAATCACCTGTTGTAAAAATTCACAATCGAAATTTTTGTTTTAACTAAATTAAAAAACAGAGCGTGTTGACTGTAGCTCTTCCCAAATTATAGGTCATGAGTTCGAAATGGTACCGGCTGTTTACGTTGACGTTACAAAAAAAAATTGTTTTTCGGTAGAGTTTTGTAAGCGCACACAATTTCGAAATCACATGAGCAGTTAATTTCCTTCCCTGGGGGATGCTAAATTCCACCACAGTATGTAGAAAAAGGTGAACCAGTTGGGTTATTTCAAAATGTCTATCTACGTTGACAAAATGATAGATACTTCTCTTTTCACTCAAATCTCCTATCACTTCAATGATTCCTGACGAAATATTGTTTCATGCAAATGATCCTCCATTATTCATTAGTGTCCAAATAGGAGATATCCAAATCAAGCATGCTTTGATTGATGAAGTTCAGGCACTTGCATTACTTCCCTCGACTTCATTAAAACACTTGGGTATTCCAAATGTAATCTTAAATCTACACAAAGTACATGTCAAGGATATGATAGACAACAAATGCCTCCTTGAGGTTGTGTTTGGCTTCCTATCACAGTTCCCCCCATCACGGTTTGCATCAAAGTCGTGATATTTAATTTCCCGTTATCATATAACATCTTATTTGATTGACCTTGGACACACCGCATGAGAGCCATAGCCTCGTCAGCATGCCATTGTTAAATTTCCTTATAATGGTGTTATCTACAAGATTCAAGGAGACACCAATTCTTGGAATTTTGAACAATTTCAAGAACAAGGTGTTTTTAAAATACCTATCCTCGAACCTTTACCTAGCATTCCTTGTCATGATTCTCAACGCTTTAATTATCCCATCAATTCTACTAGAGGTTATAATGGTCACCCTAAATTAATAGGCAATATGCTGTCAAATCTCTTAGATTTTGACAATGATGAATCTGATGTGATTAGTTTGAAAATTAAAAGTTTTGATCTCTCTCCTCACATAATTGCTCAATTAGCTCCTCCTTTACGACCTCGGTCTCATAAAAAACCTTTAGATGTAATCCCAAACACTCTCACAAAGACTAAACACTACATCCATCATGCTTCTTCGACCGATAAAATCATCGATGCATGTATTATTGATCTTTACAAACCTAATTATGATGATGGATATTCTTTACATGATCCATTTTTAGTTGAATTTGCTCAAAGCTAAAAATGCAAAGATACATATCGTTCTTCTTACAACATTCTTTTAGTTCTATTGATATAGTTCCTTCTCCTATTGTTCCTAACATTAGTTCTTTTTCACTTGATGTTCACAAGTCTAAGATGGAGCACACACACACACTACTTCTCTCATCTAGTCACTGTTGAGCCTCTTTGGAGTACTCTTCTTGACCATGCCATGATGGAACTGTTATCACTCTAGAGTGCACCCTGCTTGAAGATGTGTAAAGCACAACTTCTCTCCAGATGATACAATGGGAACTTCTCAGAGGGTGGGTGCCTCTATGTTAAGAAGAACCTCCAGAGAGGGTTGGTTCCCTTATGATTTTGCAATTAAACCTGAAACTATGATTTTTTGGGGGTGAAAAGAGTAAGGGAAAACTTTGAAAGAAAATCTAAGGGGGGTGATACACCTGAATTGGTTAGATCCTCTGAAGTTATTGAAATCAATGCACACATATAACCAAAATGCAATTTATATTCTGTCCCTAAGCAAAAGTGTTTCAGAGGAAGGGTTGAAAACCTCTTCAAATGACTTGCAAAAAAGGTGAAATAGAGAGAGATAGGTGAGGAAGGGACCTGCAAAATGAGAAAATTTTTCTCTTGTATGCTGACGCACAATCAAATACACACTATACTACTATCAAAATCAGATTCAGAAAAATAAACTCCTTATTGATCACTGGTCCAGCTTACAATTTCTTTTTCAAACTTCAAGGGTCCTTTTCTATGAATCGATTCAGCCAATAAATAAGCTTTGAAAAATAGTTTGAATCAATCTAAGTGTAGTCCAAAAAAGGGAAATGGTCAGTCTTGGTTAGTTAACTCAAGACCTCACCTCTTTTACAATGCTTTGAATATTCAATAAAATTATTCTCCTTTACAAAAATCTGCATGCTTCTCCAAACTTTGGCATAGAGTATAGATGATGGAGCCAAGTTCAGAAAATGATTCTTAAAATAAACAAAACTCTCCAAAAAAACTTCAAACATGCATGACCAAGATGGCGTGGAAGTGGGCGAAGGAGCTCAGGTTTGACCAGTCAACTTCTCCTTTGCATGAAATCTTACGTCAAAAGCCAGTAGATGAACTCCTCACGAACTGCTGGAATGTTTGAAATGTTTGGACGCATGAGAGAAGCATGTGGCATGGTGAACCAGTCAACAGTAGTTTTGACCAATCCAAAAACACGTTTGCATAGATAAGAATCTATTTTTGACCTTTTCTATTTACAGCTTTTAATTCTTATGCATGTATATTCTTTGTCTTGCTTGCTTGCCGAGCTTTATAATCTCGGACTTCTCTATTTATGACTTTTCCGACTGTGTTTGCTCCTTGCTTATTCGGACAAAGTCTGTGCCTTTCCTTGTTCATTCTCTCAGATTTCCCTGTGTATTTCTTTGGCATTTCCCCCCCTGGTTTTATTTCTTTGGTTTATCTTTTTGGGCTTTGTATGTCATGCTCTGCGGATTTTATGACTGCCAACTTTTCCATTTACCTCCCTTAGTCTTCTATTTCCCTTGAAATTCCATCAGATTTCTTTCCTGTGGACTTTCTCCTATTGACTTCGCTTTTCCCATTCATTTCCTGCAGACTTTATTCTGCTCGGACTTTCTCTCGAACAAAAAGTCCGAGGAAATTGTCCATTCGGGTTTCCACTTTCTCACAGACAAAAAGTCCACAGGAATTGACTAAGACTTCCTTTTGATCTTGTCTTTCATCTTTTTCGAAGGAAATCCTTTGGAGTCTTGTTAAGGCCAATTGTTTCGGAAAAATTGGCATGGCCTATTTCTTTCGAAAAAATTTTAAGTCCATTTGTGTTGTCCAAGTCTCCTGAAAGAATCCTTCGGATTTCCCTGTCCATTGCCTTGTCTTTTCCGCGGACTTTTTGAAGGGCACCCAGGCTTATTTTGTAAGTCCTTTGTCTGCTTGAAATGATCCTTCCAACTGTCCCGAAGGACAAGTGCCCTTCGGGACTTTTGAAAATGTCCCTTCACTTTGCCAAGATACCCTCCGGAAGGGCACATGCCCTTCGGGTTTATTGTAAATGACATTCCCGAAAAAACTTTGCCTTTTCAACCTTCCTTGAAGTGGACTTTCCCAAAGGGCACCTGCCCTTCGAGAATCTTGTAAGTGACCCATGTTCCTTAAGAAAAACCCTTCAGACTTGTGCAATTGGTCCTTCGGATAGCCAAGTGACTTTTCCGAACTTTGAAGATGTCATTTTTCCGAAGGACTTTTGTGAACCTTCCCAAAGGGGTACATACCCTTCGGGATTCCTGGAATGTACCTACCCTTCGGGTCTTTGAAAGACCTTTCCCTTTGTAATTTTCTCAGCTTTGTTGCAAAGTCCCCGAGTTTTTTTGGTAAGTCCTTTGAAATCCTCTATCCCTTGACTGGAAAAACCCGAGAAAAATAAACATATGCATGATGTTGCCTTTAACTCCGTGCTTCTATTGAAAGTGAACAAGAGATGTGGTCTTTGAACTTGTTGTAGGTGTCTTTCCCTCGAACGGACTGCATGCTCTATATGGTGGTTGTAGGTCTTCACCCAACTTTTCTTAATACCTTTGCTGTAAGTACCCTTCATTCATGCTTTTAGACCACAGATTGACCAGCTGAAAAGGGGTATAGACCGTTGTAGGAAAGTTTAAAATAATAGGGGTAATAACTTGGCTTTGACAAGCCAAATTACTAACAGGGACCATACTGGTTCACTAGATTCTCTGATACTTCTAGCATACTCCCTCTAGAGATGTCAGCTACATTGCACCGACCCTCTTTGCGATCATCTCTTGCCGCAACTGAGCCTAGTCCTAATCCTACTCCAAGTTCTCCTCCTATTGGTGATGGCATACTACATTTGCCTAAGCTTGAACCTCTACCTACACAATGGGCATATGAGCCTTATTGTGAGTTCCATCGGGTTGTCGGTCATCGAGCCAAGGATTGTCGTGCACATCAACGATTCATATCACAACAACAAGCTTCAGGCTCTATTCCTAAACCTTCACAGTCGACTACTCCTCAACGTACTTGTTTTCATGGCACGAACTCGCATTCCTCTACTCATTGCCAACAGCTTCGGCAGTACATTGATATGCTTCGTCCAAAGAAGGTACAATCTACCGATGAGAGCCTACCTCCTAAGATACTTTCAGAATACATCCGTAAATATGGGGAAGTTTATTGTCTTTGAAATCAATGTACCACACATCATACAAATAGATATCAAGTGATACAACAGTATTTTCATGATTTTCCATGGCCTACGCCATCACCAGCTCAACCACATACTCCAAATCATTCGCAAACAAAGGCTCACCCTTCTCCACAACCTACATTCTCTCACAAATCTAAGGGCATTGGTCACAGTGTAACATCAGTTCCTCGCATCGATTACCCCTGTAGGAGTTGCCCCATGAGCATCATTCTTCTTCTATTATACCTACTTTCTCCATAGAGATAGTGCATCAGGGGGTCTTTTCACGACTCTGCGAAGATTGATGAAACTTTGATTAAAGTTAGGTTATAGTTACACCAAGATGTATCAAATGTTATGGATGATGTCTGCCGCGAAATTTATCAAAACTTGTGAACACATCATGGTGTTTTATCACATTTTTATATGATTTGGATTCGATTTGCAAATACTTTATGACTTCATGTTATATTCATCGCTTAAAATTGTTCAACAAATTATTTTAATGTTTAAAATTTTCGCTTCACCTATTTTTCCCCATCATAGGATGATTTCTCTTACATGCATGTTGTTGTTAGATCAATTGTTTGAATTAGATAGTTATTTTTGTGACATGGTTCATAACCTACACCCTACACTATAGTATACATACTCGACGATTACTCATCAAGTGGGCGAGTAATTGTCGAGTTGGGCCTAAAACCAATATTCGTCACTCGAAATCGCCATCTCTCGAGTACTCGAGCCTCGCCGAGTACTGGCAAGCATAGGATGATTTCTCTTACATGCATGTTGTTGTTAGATCAGTTGTTTGAATCAAATAGTTATTTTTGTGACATGGTTCATAACCCACTTTACCCTACACCATAGTATACATACTCGGCAATTACTCGTAGAGTGGGCAAGTAATCGCCGAGCTAAGCCTGAAACCAATATTCGCCACTCGAAATTGTCATCTCTTGAGTACTCAAGCCTTGGCGAATATTTTGCTAGTACTCATCAAGGCTTGAGGACTCACAGAACCATGTGCAAAATGCGTCCAAAACATGTTGGAATGCATCAGACACCTCCAAATGCATCCAGGATGCTGGAAAAACATGTAAAAAACACAAAAAATTGTCTTATAAAAGCATACACCTCCACACATTGGAATCACACAGCATTTGGACTCTTTGGAGCATTTGGATCAAATTGGAGGGAGAATTTTTTAACGAACTTTCCAGGTTGGTTCATTTTTTATTTTTATTTTTTTTCAAGTTTGCATTTGAAAAATGCTATGAATCAAACAATTTATGCATGGTTTTCAAGATTTCATTTTATTTTCGCACTTGCTGCCAAGGATTCTTTCATTTCTTCTATTGAATCAACATTGACAATTAGTGTTATCAAAATTGTTAATCTTTTTGAAGTAGTTCATATTTAATATTAATATTAATAATTTTAATTTTAATACATAGGGCTGTGCAATTGTTTTCTGAGTTCTCAAATTCAGTCTTAATTTTTTTCGTGAATGTCTCTTAATTTTCCTTCTTTTTCTCAACCCATTGCAACTAAATTATTTCATTCAAATTTGATAGGATGATGTTGACTAATTTTGGAAGTGGATTTGGTTTAATTTATTTAAACACATCATGTTGCATGAAGCTAAAAGTCTTAACCTTGCCTTTAGATTGTGTTGATGCCATGCTTCAAGAATTTCAAGGACTGATTTAGTAGTAGGTGGAGGCATTATCTTGGCAGCAGCTATTAGTTATTGCCCTCTTTTTCTGTTTGGAAGCCATGTCATTGTCTTGCATCTATAATGATTGGTGTGAACTGTGAACAAAGAAGTAAGAACAATGAAATTCAATAGATTTATTATGTTTGCACCTCACTAGTCCTATGTGAATCTTTGTGGCACTGTAATCAGTAATGTACTGTAGGCACTAGAAAGACATTTCATAGTTTTCTTTCCATTACAAACAACCTGGCAAACGCAAACTCCACCACAAACTTCAATACTTTCTTTGTAAAGGTGTCTACATCCATGTCATGGTCATTTAGTTTTAACTATCTTCATATATGTTTCTTTTTGAGTTTTTCCCAATCTTTGATTATCACAGGGGATCCTTACATTGTAATGCCAAAAAACTCATTTATTAGTTTTACACCCAACCAAATATAAATATTAACTTCACCTCCTAACAATTTATTTGTAATTTATTTGTAAACATGTTATCATGATTATGTAATTTTTTTAATGTTGTTTTGATTCTTGAACATGTTCCCTGTTTACCGTTAACATACAATGGCATCCAACTCTGCATCAGGATCAGAATCAGTTAGTGGTAGTCAACCGACTCCCCCTAATGCTCGCACCACTGCTTGGAAGTATGCCATATGGGTTGGAACGTCCCAGACGACTACAATTTGTATGTTTTGCTCAAAGAAGATTGGTGGAGGCATCAATCGCCTCAAGTACCATCTTGCGTGCATTCCTTCTTGTTGTTGGCAATTTGAGTGTCATGGTGTACAAGGAGATTGTTGTCTGTAATATTGTCATTGATGTCAAATGATGAATGTTCTATCAAGCATTAATGACAACGGTGTTGAACTATGTTGAGCTGAACAGATCAGTTGTAGAGTCCTCATGGAGATTGTATGTGCACCATGAATTCCCAGAATAGTCATGTGAATGCCTCTGCTAGTTTGTTGAATAGGGCTTAATACACAATTTGTTGGTGACTACATTTGCATTTATGGCAGCATCTGGAGGAAACAATCACACCAGGCTACTCAGGTTTGTGCCTATTCCTTGTGGTCCAAGTTCTGAGTCATGCAGATGGAAGGAGCAAAAGTTATGCAAGTGCAAAAATAGGGCTCCCAGGCAGTTGAACGGTATCTGAACACTTAGTCGATTTTACAAGCTTGGTCTATTCTTTTGGAAAAGTGTCTTGGTCAATTCTTTTGGAAATATTGGTTGAGTCAATTCTTTCAGAAATATTGGATAAGTCAATTCTTTCAAGAAAATGTTTGGTCTCCTCAACTTGGGAATTCTTTCGGAACAATTGTTCCAAACAAAAGATCCGAAGGAAGTGTTTTCTTTCGGAGAAAGTGCCTCGTTGAATTATTTCGGAAAAATGGTTAAGTTCTCGTCGAACAAAATTTTTTCGAAGGAAATAGGTCCCGAACAAAGCTTCCGAAGTACCCCTTTACAAAAAAAGTTAAAGGGTATGTAGATGCTTGCAAAAATGCCAAAGGGTAGTTTGCAAAAGGCTGAAGGGTATGTGGACTTTTACAGAAAAGCCAAAGGGTATGTGGACGTTTACAAAGTTGCCAAAGGGTACTTTACAAAAAACCCGAAGGGTATGTAGACGCTTGCAAAAATGCCGAAGGATAGTTTGCAAAAAGGCCGAAAGGTATGTGGACCTTTACAGAAAAGCCGAAGGGTATGTGGATGTTTACAAAGTTGCCAAAGGGTACTTTACAAAAACCCGAAGGGTATGTGTCCTAAACAAAAGTGCCGAAAGATATAAGCGAAGAATTGAAAGGCAATTTAAGAAGTCCCGAATGACACTTAGCCATTTTGTTGGGGAAATTGTCCCGAATGACACTTTGACAAAAAGCCCGCGGAAATTGTCCCGAAGAGCCCTTGACAAAAAACCTGCAACTTTTTGCCCGAAGGATAGTTTGAAGAAAGATAATGGACACTTGCAAAGCTCCCACAAGACA
The DNA here is from genome assembly GCA_037957365.1 of Torreya grandis. Classification (NCBI taxonomy): domain Eukaryota; kingdom Viridiplantae; phylum Streptophyta; class Pinopsida; order Cupressales; family Taxaceae; genus Torreya; species Torreya grandis. Next base: position 3,226,501 of record JARHVA010000365.1, on the reverse strand, counting down.
TTTCCGAAGAGAGAGGACACTTGCAAAAACCCGAAGGGTAGTTCTAATGAAGGGAAAGGACACTCGAGAATTTGCCGAAAGACAAGGCACTTCCACAAGTGCCGAAGGATAATTGCGGAGGACACAAGGACCATTACAAAGCTTCTGAAAGATCACTCGGATTGTTTCGGAAAGAATCTAGGGCAAGTGGACGCTTAAAAAGTTTCCGAAGGATATTTTGGCTGAAGTATAAGACACTTGCAATATTGCCAAAGGATCAAGGCGAGATTAAAGATTGAGCATATCGAATATAATCGAAAGGAGCGAAAGTGAACCAATCATATAGAAAATATCGAGATGCGAGAAAGAGCTCAACGGTTAATGCAAGAGAGATCGACGATTATGTTTCAAAAGTGGAAATATCTGCCGGTTCAAGATAGACAATGAATGGCGCCAATGACAAGATGAATAATCCTCATTTAAAGACATGATCAGACAAATGGTGAGCTCAAAAAGTCTACACGGAGCCCAAGATTGATCGATCCAACTGCTTAATCATCGATTAAGGAAATGACGCAGTAATATCCTAAATCCGGCAGTTGCCAAACATAGTAAAGAGACTTGACCATTGCAATGTGATGCATGAACCGAGACACGGGAAAGTGTATAAGTCAAAGTCGCATTGAATGAGAACTAGTAAAGGGGAGTTGAAATGTGAACATGCTGCAAATATGAAAACCTAGACTCATTTGTCCATATATGCATCATCTAGAACCTTGTGTGTTGTGTTGCCACTGCTGCCGTCGCAATTTTCAGAGTGAATCATGGGCTGCCACTACTGTTGTTGAAACTGAAAAAGTGCCATCAGAGAAAACTCGAAGGGTGTCAACTCGGGATGTATGTAGACACAGAGTGAAAGACAGCGAGACATAGAGTGAGGCAGAGAGGAAGAAAGAGCACACAGAGAATGTGCAGAGATTGAGCAAAGAGAAAGAAAGAGCACATAGAGAATGTGTAGAGATTGAGCAGAGGATGAAAAAGCACACAGAGAATGAGCAGAGAGTAAGGCGGAGAGAAAGAAAGGGAATACAGAGAATGTGCAGAGATTGAGCAGAGAAGAAGAATAGGCATACACAGAATAAGCCAAGAGTGAGCAGTTACAGACTAGACTTGTAACAAAGAAATTGAACTGGATTCATTTGTGAATCTATCTTGTATACTGGAGTTGTAGCTCCATAGTTCTGATCGGTTGGTGTCATCAGACAAACTGAGTTGATGCTCAGTTAGGGGATTGGAATCTCCTTAGGGTTGGTGCCCTTAAATCTTGTAACTAGTAAGGTTAAACTGAGTTGGTGCTCAGTTAGGGGATTGGTGTCTCCTAAGGATAGGTATCCTTGAATGTAACCAATGTGGTTTTGCCAATGAGGTGATTTAACTGTGAGATTGGATTAGAACAGTAGATTCTAGCAGCTATTTTTACCATGGTTTTTTCCTTTGGATTTTCCACATATAAATCTGGTGTACTATGCTTTTGTGTGTGTGCTCTCTACATTTGTTCTTTGATATGCATATGTTTTTGTATCTTCATTAAAAAGGTAAAGAACTAGTTTTTAGTTGATCTACTGATTCACCTCCCCTCTCAGTAGATTATTGTGTTTAACAATTGGTATCAAAGCCTAGGGTTCCTTACGAAGAAGCTTAATCAACTCAGGTAGATATTAGTTAGTGAATTGTTGTAGACTAGAATTGCACCCTTTTTGGAAGAGTTTTTCAAGCTCTCTCACTCCTAGCTACAAGCGTTGGGACAACCTCAGGCTGTGGGTATCCTGTAGTGAAGTTGAACCTCCGGAGAAGGCCGGCTTCCTCTTGGTAGATCACCTAAAACTAAAGCTAAACTAATGCTCCACAGGGAAAAGGGTTAGAAAGGGGATAAGGGCTCTTAAAGAAGCTAACTAGGCGATGCACCAAAATAAAATGGGAAACTCCCATAAGCTTGAACCCACACTAGTTCTGCAGAGGACAATACTGACTTACATAGCCTCAAGATCAAGCTGGTTGCATTAATATTTCATGGAGGAGGTTCAGGAAGCAATGAATGCAAACAAAGAGGAGTTCTAAGACTCACTGAAAATTCACATCAATGGCAGAAAGAGCACTCAACTAGACTTGCAAACAGCACTGAAAAACTCCCTAAACAAAGTCAGAAAGGAGGACCATGAACGAGGAAGATTCTCCTTCACACAATGCCATAGTGCACAACTCAATAGACAAACCCAAGGCAAGAGATAGGCAAAAAAAATCATTTATTGCATCAAGAGGTAATTCTTACAAATGCTTGACAGGGTCAAACCTAATCAAGCTGAGCATATTTTGCAATATCTCAAAGAGTGTCCCGTCTCCCAGAGAGATGAAAAAGTCTAAAAACAGGGAACCATTACAAAATAGAAAGGATGAGATATATAGAAAAGGGTAGAAAGAAGAGGAAGAGCTTTGCATGGAGTGAAGGGAGAGAGGAAGTCATTGATGACCGGCACCAACACTTATTCTACTCGAGCTCTTTGCATTCAAAACATGCAACTACTTTGACCACCGGATGAACCGTCTAGAATCACCACCCATCTCCTCGAGCTCCTCATGCATTCAATTCTCTGTTTGGAACTGAGCAAGCCATACCAGTGGTAGCGCATTCCCTGCCAAGTGTACATGATTTGATCTCCTGCATTTAAAACCTGGCGTGCTCCTTACTATTGTTTTGGACTTATATGGTCCGCCTGTCGATTAAAATCGACACTGTCCTTGATTTTTTGCATGTTCATTGATCTTCAATGTAAGATTGATATGCGCCATTGGATCTAGCTCCCAAAATGCTGCCACGCGTCGTCTCTGTGTTTGGCCAGAGACCTCCTTTGACGGCTTTTGAATGCCAACGGCTATTTGTCGGGTTCAGATTTTGACGTTTGCACGAACGTCATCAATTCCTTCATATTTTTTCTCTTCAGCGATTTCCTGCGGAAAATTCCTTCGAGAGAATTTCCTCTAGACTTTCTTTCGAAAGAAATTCTTTCGGCATTTTCTCTAGCTTATTCCTTCAGAAGAATTCATTCGAACTTTTTGCCCGAAAGAATTTCTTTGACTTTCCTTCATTTCGAACAATTCCTTCGGACAAAAAGTCCGAAGGAAATTATGTCTTTGAGCTTTATAAAAATGCCATTCGGGATTTTCGCAAGGTACCCCTTAGGCTTGTGAAATGGTCCCTTTCCGAAGGGAAGGTACCCTTCGGATTTTTAAAGTGTCCCTTCGGAATTTTGACAATGAATTTTCTCGAAGGGAAAGAGCCCTTCGGGTTTCTTGAAATAGACTTTTCCGAAGGGAAGGAGCCCTTCGAAAATTCTGAAATGATCCTTCGACATTTTTGCAAACGAACTTTTCCGAAGGAAAAGTGACCCTTCAAAAAAATTGAAATGGTCCTTCGGCATGTGAAAATGACCTTTGCCTTTAGAAAAATACCTTTGGAAAAGTTGCAATGGTCCACTTTGAAAAGAAAGTGACCCTCCAGCTTTCTTGAAAAGTCATTTTCTCGTGACAAGAATACCTTCGGGAATTTTGCAGAGGACCCTTTTATTGAAGAGTTACCCTTTGGAAAAATTGTCCCGAACAATTTTCCCGTAGGAAAAAGTCATTTCGTTTTTGCTTCGGACATTTTGTCCGAAAGAATTATCCCTTTGGAAAACTGTCTCGGACAAATTGTCCGAAATAAATCAACACTTAGCCAAAAAGAGTCCCAAAAGAAAAGAACACTCAGTCCACGCAAAATCCGAAAGAAAGAACTAGTAAAGACTTTGTTGAATAAAAGATTTTGCACTTAGCTTTTCCAAGGTCCGTAGTTCTTCTGATGGAGTCCGTAGCTTTTGCTGATGGAGTCCGTAGTTTTTCTGACGGAGTCCATAGATCTTCTGAACTCATACTTGAAATGCTTGAACTGCATGGTTTTACCATGAAAACTGCTCAAGAACCTTTTTCTTTGCTCTGCAAACCTATCCCTTAGAATTTGACAAAATACACTTTAAGCAATCTTAAAGTGTTTCAAAAGCTTTGTGAGAATTGTAAGATCTCTCTGGTCCACTCATTTCATTCGGAACATCTATTATTTGCACATCCATTAGCAACTTGATCCCCCTGGGCGCAACTTGGTATGTGGGTCAAATTGGCCAACACGAACACAATGGCTAGTCATGTAGATCCTCCTCAAACAAAGCACCTCTCTTTGATGGATCTAAATATGCTTTCTGAAGCATAGGAATGAAAACATATCTGTCCTCATTAGGATTTGATGTATGGATGTCTATAGTAAATAGATATACAGCTCCTGTTGTAGCTCCTACTGATCAGGCTACCAAGAAAGCATATGAAAACAATGCCAAGGCAAAGAATGCTATTCTTTGTGGACTGTCAAACTTAGAGTTTGTCAAAGTTATGCATTGTCAAAGTGCAAAAGACATCTGGGACAAGTTAAAGAGCATCTATGAAGGAGATGACAAGGCGAAACAAGCCAAGCTGCAAACATACAAAGGACCGTTCGAGAGTCTCAAGATGAGTGAGGAAGAGAAGATTGCAGACTACCTCCTCAGGGTAGATGAGATTGTGAATGCTATCATAGGACTTGGAGAAACAATGGATGAGTCAACTATTGTCAAGAAGGTTTTGAGATCTCTACCATCAAGATACGACTCCAAAATCTCTACAATAGAAGAAGCAAGAGATTTGGACAAGCTCACAGTAGATGAGCTACATGGAACCTTCACTACGTATGAGATGAGAATGGGAAATGCAAACTCTTTCAAAAGAGAAGCTGCATTCAGAGTTTTCAAATAGACAAAGGAAGAAGAAGCATCTACATCAGGATCTGAGAATGTAGATGAGGAAGTTGCCAACTTTGTCAGAAGATTTGGAAAATACAAAGGTAAGTTACCCTTAAAATGTTTTAACTGTGGTAGAATAGGACATTTTTCTACCAAATGTCACTATAAGAAAAAGGGTGATTCTGAGCATTAAGAGGATGGTACAATTTTGAAACCTTACCAAGAAGGAACTTCTCCAAGAACAAGAAAGGTATGTACAAAAAGGAAGACAATGACACAATGGAATACAATAAGAGTTCAGATGATGACTATGACTATGCCTTTGTAGTGAAGGGAAATGAATCTTTGTTCATGGAAATAGAATCAACCTCAAAGGATTTGAATCAAGATGATGATGAAGACTAGGATGAAGAAGAGGAAGAAGAAGTAGATCTAGAAGGAGAACTCATATGTGCCCTAAATAAGATCGATAGTTTGAGGAAGGAAAACTCAAAATAAAAGAATATTGCATAAAAGGAAATTGAAAATCTATCCAAGGGTCTTGAAGAGTTTGATCAGATGGTGGTGAGCTTAAAGACTCAAATTAAAGAGCTCAAAAGAACAAAAGATGTAGTCAAGATTGAACTACACCTCAAGACTATTGAATGTATGAAGCGAAAGGTAAAAATAATTGCCCTAAGGAAGGAGCTTTAGAAGGCTAAAGATCAAATTGATAGAGGTCTAAAATGAAAACAAAGCTTAGACATTATTGATGCGTTGATCACCTCACAAAATCCCTCAAAAGAAAGATCTGGTCTTGGCTATGAGAAAGGAAATAATCTCATGACAAATGCATCCACTAAGTTGTATGAGAACTTTAAAGCATGAGGATCAAGATCCAAGAAGGAGATAACTTATAATGGAGCAGAGTCGAATAAAAGCAATGCTGATAAGAAGGATAGAGGAGAGAAGAACCCTGAGGCAAAGAAGAACTAAGAATTTGTCTATATAATTTTGAAGAAGATGCAGAAGACAAATATATCTGATGTAGCTAGTTACACAAAGAGAAGATCAGCAAGGTAGCCTAATGCTATGACCAGGTATTCTTCATATTTTTATGGTTATTGATATACATGTAATTAGTTTGTTCATAAGGCTTATAAATGTAGAATTATACCTACAAGGAAAATAACTTTATAAGCAAAAATTCAGTTGCATCATTGTTAGACACAAATTTAGTGTGTTATCGGTGCAATAATTTTAGTCATATAGCTAAACATTGTAGAGCAAGCTTTATGAGATCAAAAGTGCAGAAAGGTATGCCTTCGAATGTGAAAAAAGGTTCACAAGCCACTAAGAAGGAGAAAAGGAGACCCATTAAGACACACAAGGAGATCAAGAATGTGAGTAAGGGTGAGTGCTTCAACTGCCATGATGTGGTACACATGCCCAGGTTCTACAAGAAAAAGTCTACAAGTTAGAACAAGCCTATCCAATCTTTTAAAGCTCAAAAAGGAAAGTAGATCGGTTCATGGAGATGAAAGGTGGTGAGCATGAAGCTTGATGAGTCTATAGATCACATCAATCTAGTTGATGTGGTGGAGAGTGTAATAAAGGCTAGAAAGGGTCAATAGATCTCAACCTCTACCATTGATGAGAAGGAGAAGGCAAAGCTCAAGGAGAAGCCCAATAAATTAACTTAAGATAGGTCAAGGGTATGCATAGATTTAAGTGAACACCCAGCTATAGTAGAGCAAGTAACAAGCATAAAGAGTCAATCTTCTAGGTCTAGTGATGAGATTTCTAGTTGCAAGGAAGATTCATCAGATGAATAGGTGTATCATGGATCCATATTGTCTCCATGTATTCTATTACTAGAAGGAAAGGAGAATAGTTTGATGGATGAGCATGTCACTTCTCTCAATCCTAAGAACAAGAAGAAAAATAAAAATAAGAATAAGGAGGATAAGGACTATGAAGAGTTATGTGTAACTCCTAGTTTCACGCTGTTCTAAAACATTGTGAAATAAGGTGTCTCTATATATGCTTCTTGAGAGACCCCTTAAAGTAAAGAAGCAAGTGGTGCGAAGGCAAGAATGAGTGCTCCCAGTTGATGTTGTTGTGCCAAGATGAGTCAAGTGCTATGAATATGGTGTCTGATGGGATAGAATGAGCATGCTAACAATGTGTTCATGGACTCTAGTTCCAAAGTCAGGATATGGAGACTTCCAAGTGGGAAGCAAGTATGGTTGCTCTGAGATCATAATATCAACCGATATAGAGATATGAAAGATTGTTGATTGGTCTTTTCAGACCAATGCTATATTGATGTGTAAATGATCCTATGTTGAGTAGTCTTGTATTGATTATTGGTAGGTCAGTAGAGCAAGGGGGAGCTAAATTGTTCAGTTTGTCGGGATCAAGAAGGCTCAAAATAAAGGAGCTTTTTGTATGCCTTGTGGTTGATGCTGGATAAGACTGGTTTATGCTACATAATAAAAGAAAATCTTGAGTTCTGAAGATGACAAGCTACATATACCATGGAGTTAGGGGGAGCTAACTTAGATAGTCTGAATGGTTTGAGGAGCCATGCATGATGTGAAAAGGAGCATATGTGAAAAGCTTCAATCATAATTGAAAGAAAAGATGTTGTCTGCTACAGATGTTGACTCAAGAACGCTGAGATGATGACATGATCAGATCAAGTTAGGTGCCTAGACAGTATACTAAATCTTCATGAATAAACAAAGTGAAAGCTTTGTAATTGGTCAGGTCCTAGGATCAGAGGACTATGTATGGAGGCCTGTAAATGCTCAAGTGATACAATGAAACAAAATCTGGTAGTAATAGCTCCTACATCACATCACTAGATACTAGTGATAGGGCATGAGTCCAAGGGGAGCATTGAAGGAACATTATTAACTCTTGGATTAAGAGTAACGGCAATCGGGAGAGACAGTTGCAGTCCCTTAGCCATTTGATGTCAAAGGAGGAGACACAGGTATGTTGGCTCTAGATCATTATGCCCATCTATAGAGAGATATGTCGATTATTGATTGGTCTTTTAGACCAATGCTATATACATGATCTTTTGAGGAATAATGGAGCCAGAGGAATCAAATTTGAATGTGTCCAAGTAAGAGTTAGGCAAATGTGCCATTGCCCAAGGGGGAGTTTCTATCAACAGTGCTCTAACCAGTCAGGTCCAAGGATCAGAACAACCAAGATGCCAAGAAAGGAGCAGATTGTTGACATAGTATGGCAAGGACTCTTTGTCATTAATGTCAAAGGGGGAAAAAGCAGAATGATGAAGGAATGAAGAAGGGTAGTCATTCTAAAGATGTTTTGCCATCAATGACAAAGGGGTAGATTGTTGGCAATTTGAGTGTCATGGTGTACAAGGAGATTGTTGTCTGTAATATTGTCATTGATGTCAAATTATGAATGTTCTATCAAGCATTAATGACAAAGGTGTTGAGCTGTGTTGAGCTGAACAGATCAGTTGTAGAGTCCTCATGGAGATTGTATGTGCACCTTGAATTCCCAGAATAGTCATGTGAATGCCTCTGCTAGTTTGTTGAATAGGGCTTAGTACACAGATTGTTGGTGACTACATTTGCATTTATGGCAGCATCTGGAGGAAAAAATCACACCAGGTTACTCAGGTTTGTGCCTATTCCTTGTGGTCTAAGTTCTGAGTCATGCGGATAGAAGGAGCAAAAGTTATGCAGGTGCAAAAGTAGGGCTCCCAAGCAGTTGAACGGTATCTAAACACTTAGTCGATTTTACAAGCTTGGTCTATTCTTTTGGAAAAGTGTCTTGGTCAATTCTTTTGGAAATATTGGTTTGAGTCAATTCTTTCATAAATATTGGTTAGGTCAATTCTTTCGAAAAAATGTTGGGTCTCCTCAACTTGGGAATTCTTTCAGAACAATTGTTCAGAAAAAAAAGATCCGAAGGAAGTGTTTCTTTTGGAGAAAGTGCCTCTTTGAATTCTTTCGGAAAAATGGTTAAGTTCTCGTCAGACAAAAAGTCCAAAGGAAATAGGTCCCGAATAAAGGTTCTGAAGTGGACCTTTACAAAAAAAGCCGAAGGGTATGTAGATGCTTGTAAAACTGCCAAAGGGTAGTTTGCAAAAGGCCGAAGGGTATATGGATCTTTACAGAAAAGCCGAAGGGTATGTGGACGTTTACAAAGTTGTCAAATGGTACTTTACAAAAAACCTGAAGGATATCTAGATGCTTGCAAAAATGCCGAAGGGTAGTTTGCAAAAGGCCGAAGGGTATGTGGACCTTTACAAAGTTGCCAAAGCATACTTTAAAAAAACCCGAAAGGTATGTGTCCTAAACAAAAGTGCCGAAAGATATGAGCGAAGAATTAAAGGGCAATTCAAGAAGTCCAAAAGGACACTTAGGCATTTTGTCGAGGAAATTGTCTCGAAGGACACTTTGACAAAAAACCCGCGGAAATTGTCCCGAAGGACACTTTGACAAAAAGCCCGTGGAAATTGTCCCAAAGATCCCTTGACAAAAAACCGTAACTTTTTGTCAGAAGGATAGTTCGAAGAAAGATAGTGGACACTTGCAAAGCTCCTGCAAGACGTTTCCGAAGAGAGAGGACACTTGCAAAAACCCGAAGGGTCGTTCAATTGAAGGGAAAGGACACTTGAGAATTTGCCAAAAGACATAGGGCACTTCCACAAGTGTCGAAGGACAATTGTGGAGGACACAAGGACCATTACAAAGCTTTCGAAGGATCACTCGGATTGCTTCAGAAAGAATCTAGGACAAGTGGACGCTTAAAAAGTTTCTGAAGAATATTTTCGCTGAAGTATAAAACACTTGCAATATTGCCAAAGGATAAAGGCAAGATTAAAGATCGAGCATATCGAATATAATCAAAAGGAGCAAAAGCGAACCAATCATATAGAAAATATCAAGATGCGAGAAAGAGCTCGACGGTTAATGTAAGAGAGATCGACGGTTTTGTTTCAAAAGTGGAAATATTTGACGGTTCAAGATAGACAGTGAATGGCACCAATGACAAGATGAATAATCCTCGTTTAAAAACATGATCAAACAAACAGTGAGCTCGTAAAGTCTACACGGAGCCCAAGATTGATCGATCCAACCGATCAATCATCGATTAAGGAAACGACACAGTAATAACCTGAATCTGGCAGTTGCCAAACATAGTAAAGAGACTTGACCATTGCAATGTGATGCATCAACTGAGACACGAGAAAGCGTATAAGTCAAAGTCGCATTGAATGAGAACTAGTAAAGGAGAGTTGAAGTGTGAACACGTTGCAGATATGAAAACCTAGACTCATTTGTCCATATATGCATCATCTAGAACCTTGCGTGTTGTGTTGCCGTTGCTGCCGTCGCAATTTTGAGAGTGAGTCACGGGCTGCCGCTACTGTTGTTGAAACTGAAAAAGTACCATCAAAGAAAGCTCGAAGGGTGTCAACTCAGAATGTATGCAGACATAGAGTGAAAGACAGTGGGACACAGAGTGAGGCAGAGAGGAAGAAAGAGCACACAGAGAATGTGCAGAGATTGAGCAGAGAGGATGAAAAAGCACACAGAGAATGAGCAAAGAGAAAGAAAGGGCACACAGACAATGTGCAGAGATTGAGTAGAGAAGAAGAATAGGCATACACAGAATAAGCCAAAAGTGAGCAATTACAGACTAGACTTGTAAAAAAGAAATTGAACTGGATTCATTTGTGAATCTATCTTGTAAACTGGAGTTGTAGCTCCATAGTTCTGATTGGTTGGTGCCGTCAGACAAATTTAGTTGATGCTCAGTTAGGGGATTGGAGTCTCCTTAGGGTTGGTGCCCTTAAATCTTGTAACCAGTAAGGTTAAACTGAGTTGGTACTCAGGGGATTGGTGTCTCCTACGGATAGGTGTCCTTGAATGTAACCAGTGTGGTTTTGCCAATGAGGTGATTTAACTGTGAGAGGCTGGATTAAAGCAGTAAATTCTAGCAACTATTCTCACCGTGGTTTTTCCCTTTGGGTTTTCCATGTATAAATCTGGTGTATTGTGCTTTTGTGTGTGTGCGCTCACTACATTTGTTCTTTGATATGCATATGTTTTTGTATCTTCATTAAAAAGTTAAAGAACTAGTTTTTAGCTGATCTACTGATTCACCTCCCCTCTCAGTAGATAGTTGTGTTCAACACTCGCAATGTCTTGCCTTGTCCCAGTGTAATGGAAGAGGCAAAAAAAAAGATGGTTGCAGAGCTTGCATTGTTGAACAAGAAGAAATTAAAGAGTGCACAAATGCAAATAGCCTTAACAACGGCTATTAGTCTTGCATCAATAGAGGCAACTAAGGTAGCTATGACAAAAAATGCGGGCTCTAATCGTGGTCCACACAAGCGAGGCACATCCACCTCATCAAGACGAGCCAGCTACATAGTTTTTTTTGTGCCTAGAAACATACCCGGAGCACAACTTTCACTACAAGGTATAGAACAGAACAAGGAGGTGTATGGGGAAGTAGTAAGGCATGTGCAAATTTATGGTACTTCAACAACCTTTCCTTCAACGTGGCAAAGAGCTTGTACTGGGAATATTTGGTGACAACATTGATAGTTAAAGGGAAATTGTACAAAGCACCCTCTCCAAGAGACTTGAGTGGGAGATTGCTCCAGAATATAATTGAATATGCGAAGGTAATTGTGGAAAATCAAAAGAAGTTATGGTAAAAGTTCGGATGCACCATTCTTTTCGATGGATGGACTGATGGAAAGAATCACACCCTCATCAAATTTTCAACGACTTCAAATGGTGAGCTAGTTTTTTTTAAGTCCATTGATGCGTCTAGTAAGAAAAAAAAGGCAAAAACATTGAGTTTGATGCTCAATGAGGTTGTTTTAGAGGTGGGCGTTGAGAATGTTGTCAAATTTATTACTAACAATGCAACAACATATGTGGTGGTTGGGAGACTTCTCAAGGACAAACATCCATCACTCTTTTGGACTCCTTGCACGACCCATTGCCTTGACCTTCTCTTGGAGAACATAGACAGAATTGATTGGGTGGTACCGGTTGTAGAAGAGGCCAAAGACATCACAAAATATATTTATAATCACCTTTGGGTTCTCAGCGTGATAACACACCAAGGGGAAAGAGCTTGTGCGAGCAAGGGTCACAAGGTTTGCAACTAGTTTCCTTACGTTGCAAAGTATTTGTAGTTTGTTGACAGCGTTGAAGCAGATGTTTGTGTGCCAAGCACGGGTGGACTCAACATATTCAAAGAAAGCTAACGGAATCAAAGTCTCAAAGGCAGTTTTTTATGAGAAATTTGTGAATAGAGATACAAAGATCGTCAAGGTAACTTCAAATTTCAAATTGATTCCTTTATTTTCAATTTTTTTAAGTATTTAATTTAATTGTAAGTTTTTAATTTTATTTTTTTGTAACTTTATAGGTGTTGGAGTATTTGGTGAGGGTTTTGCGTTGGTGGATGGGGAGCAAAACCCAATGGTTTACATTTATGAGGCCATGTATAGGGCCAAAGAAGCCATTCAAAACTATTATGGGGAGATAGTGTCAGATTTGATCCCATTTTAGAGTTGGTTGATCGGAGATGGAACAATCAACTCTATCAACCCATCTATGTAGCGGGGTACTATCTTAACCCCAAATTTTTTTACTCTGATGGCTTTATAGATGCTAATGGGAAAGTTATGGAGGGCCTCTCAACATGCATTGAGAGTATGACCCCTGACGTTGATGCAAGAGACCTCATTATTTTAGAGTTGCAGAACTACAAGCAGGCTAGGGAGAAGCTCTTTTCTTCAGCACTAGTTATCAGAGGGAGAACCATGCAATCACCAGGTAATAAAAAATGAAATATTTAGTTGTACCTTACAAGTTAAATTTACAATTATTAATTACTGACAAACTTTAAAAATCTTGTTTGCAGGGTCATGGTGGGAAGATTGGGGTGGAAATACCCCAAATCTTCAAAGGCTAGCCTTCCGCATTTTATCTCAACCTTGTAGCGCTTCTAGATGTGAGCGCAACTGGAGTTTGTTTGATGCCATTCACACGAAAAAATGCAACAAGTTGAGTCAACAACACCTCAATGACCTGGTTTTTGTGCAATACAACCTCAAGCTTCACACAAGAAAAGTGGAGAACACATCACAGGATCCTATTGATCTAGATGAGATCGATCCCTACGGTGATTGGACTGCATAAGACGAGAAGGCCCTCATGTTCACATAGGATGAAATTGTTGATTTCAAAAGGGTGCAGCTACAACAGCATCCTTGTAGATGTCAAAGATGAGGCAGAGGTAGCGGTGTAGCCACATGCACAGCGTTCTAGGCAGAGGGAGGAGGGGCAGCCGAGTGGGAGGACTAAACTCTCTCAGTCTCCATTAGTTTTCACTAGAGCAAGGAAGAGAAAAATGTAGATTCTTGTATATGTATCAGTTTGTTGTTGACACTATGACATTTCACAATTGTATAAATGTATTCGCATGAATCTTGATTATGCAATTTTGTAATTTATTTGTATTCAAATCTAATAGAAACACTTCCCCAACGTTTGACAGACTCATTTGGTACATTTTAGTATTTTACAACTATAATTTCTATAAATTTTATGTTTGTTTAATAAATCTATTTTTTTTTTTAATGTCAAATAATGGCGAGTGGTTGTCAAATAATCACCGAGTAAACTTTTTTGGGAGATGGGCAAGTACTCTCCGAGTACGAGTATGAGAACTATGCCCTACACTATCCTATCTTTACCTATGATCAGCTACCAAGAATATTTCTTATTGTATCATTTCATACACAGACGTCTACGATCCCCACTTTTCCCTTGTTACTCCATACTAAATAAACATATGGTTAGTCTTGAGATCGCATACTTGTGGGCAAGTCTAATTTTTTAGAAATTGACAAAATCTTTAGGTACTTTGTATCCTGTAACCAAAGTCTAATGCTTATCTGTGTTTATCGCTTTTATCACTCGTGTTTGGTTCTTCCAAATCCGTATGGAGGAGGAATAGAAAAAGCCATAAAAAAGTCAAAAGCCAAATCACTTCAACAAAAGGCAATGATAAAAAAGCAATAAAATCAAAAGTCAAAATCACACCAAAAGACATGATTCTTATTTTTAACACATCTCCTATTTCTAGTCGAAGTTCAAACTCCACAATTAGCCTCATGATAGAGCCAAGGTCCATTGGGGTGCGGTACACCAGTAGATTGGGATAGAAGGTCTCAAACTTCTATATATTACTACCTACTGTCTCACACAAGTACCCAATCTTCGCAATAGACCGACAACTCTGTACAGGGTCCTGAGGAATGGGGAACATGTTGTGGGAAGTTAGGCCCATTTTACTTTTCTTGCATATATCACCTTCATGAGATGATCTAAGTACTTCACTTATTTGCCAAAAGCTTTACGTCTACTACAAACAAATATCTTATGACTTTGTCATCCAACAAATTCTTAGCACTTACCTATTTGCTTAGTATGTCTCATGCCTAGTAAGGATTGTTACAATGCCTATCATACTTTTTCACTTCCTTTTCCATCATAATATTTCCAATATTCCTCCTTGATGAATATCATTTTTTAGCTGATCATACCTCTTTGGTTCTCCTTTTGTGAGTTGCAATGTAAGACCTCGGATAAGACTAGGCCTTCCTCACAAAATTCCCTTGTCCTCCATAAGCATTTACCATAATTATCATTCACCTCATTGGTTTACATTTTGTGAGTTGCAGTGTAAAACCTTGGATAGGACTAGGTTTTCCTCACAAAGTATTCTCTTACCAACAAATTATATACCATGTTTCATCACAAAATAACTACTCTTTCAAACTAGTGACTAACACAAACCCTACATTTTTGTTTATCATTATATTTGATTGTTCATTTTACATCACGTTAATTTTTCACTTTCTTTGCATGCATTTGTATGTATGTTTTTAATTCACATTATTACTTTACATCTATTTCTTTATCCATGCTTTTACATTTTTCTCGTTTTACATTTATTAATTCAATCTCTTTTTGTGTTATATTTATTTCATTCTTTTTCAAATGTGTCATCTCTATACACCTGGTTTTACATTTTCCATTTTTTTATCATTCTTTTTAACCATGTATATGTTCACATTTGCTAGATTCAGATGATTGATCCTTTTGTGCCCTTTGCACCTGATCATGCAAGTTGGTTTAGATTAATCGGTGGGGCAACGCAAGAGTTGCAGAGACGAGGAGATGCAGTGCAGTTGGCATTACCACCAGGAGTTAGTGATGGGGAGCTGCAGGCATGGCAGACATTACCTGAGGAGCAGGCCGCTCATTTGGCTACATGGAATAACTGCATAATTGAAGTTGGTAACAAAACCTTGTAGGCTGTTAGTAGTTACACCATAGGCACCTTTAGTGCTGACTACACATGGCAAATTTCTATTTGCCACGTGTTGTGCATTGTTACACCAAGTATTAAGAGAAATTGTGTAGTTGGGTTTAGATGGGATCCTCCTTTTAGTCAATTTTAGTTGGTTAGCCTTGGGATAGCACCACTCCCAATGCTCAAACTTTTCTTGAAAGCACTGGCTGGATGAAAACCCAACACGAGTGACCGAAGGAAGCTATAGGCAACTATTGGGTTATTCTAGACTTGCATTGTAATATTGGCTGGAATTCATACTGGAAATTTTTGGTTGATGCTACTAGTGTTTGGGTGGTTTGGTTCCAAAGCCTCTAATTTAAGGCTCACAGAGGGAAACTTATGGATAATGTTGTCTAGAATATCCCTGCACTGTTTGAATTACACTGCGTATTGGGGAAAACCAGGATGTACCATAATGTCTAATGGATCAACCGGTGGGAGAAAGAGCACAATTTTTTATGCATACCTCATTTTTTAAATTAGTAAATGCTTTGTGGAGTGTTAGAGTAACTTGTCTTGAAGGTGGACGTGCAAAACATTGGGAAAATAATTTCCAAAAATACTAAATGTTTATGAACGCAGTGGCAGGATCCCTACCAATGTTCCACAAGGGCAGGCCTCCGGCTCTCTAGAATCACTTGGGACATCCCCTAGCATTCTGGGTACTTGGGGCCAGGGATGAGATGTCCCCCCAACATCCCTAAAAAAAGATTATCCCTTGATGCTTTGGCCACTCAGGGAGCTGTACTGGGAATGTTTGCCATTTTTCTAATTTTCAGAGTAAGAGACATCCCCAGCTATTAGGGATGTCCTGGCATTCCTGGTACATTTGTAGGACATCCCCAACTGCTGGGGACATCATGGCATCCCTAGTACACTTATGGGATGCCCCCAACTGTTGGGTACGTGCCTCAAGCACACCAAGGGTGACAGGACATCAGACAGCCAGCAACTTTTTAAAAGAGCATTAAAGAAAAATCAAACTTAGCATTTTGTCATGCCTCGAATACAATTATTATATTTTCTGATTTTCTTTTTGTCATATGAGACAGACTCTTGTTATAGTTATAACTTATTTTCATGATAATATACCAATCAGATATTTTAAAATTCATATTCATATTTGTCAAACTCAATTTGGATGGCAACTCTTTAGAATGTTTAAACTTTAATGTGTTTATTTACACAAATGAAAAGCTAAAATATTTGTATATTTTCTGAATTTTATAGTATTATATATCAACCCTTGCCAAATATGGTAAAAAGAATTGACGTATGAAAAACACACCTACCTGTCCCCTTGTGCTGAAAACTCGGAGAAATATAGCTCCTTACAAACAAATAGCCCACTATATTTTGTTCCCCTTATGCAACACACTACATAGATCTAAATTTAGGATATTTTGGGAGAAATTAAGTAGGTGTAATTGGGGACTGATATTTACAACCATTCACGGGTCCTCAAGTTGATGACAACATTCAAAGGAAAAAAAAGCTTGTCGAACACATCACGGCCTACTTTGCCACAAATTTTTATATCCTTGCTGGAAATTCATGAACAAAAGGCAAATTTAAAGAGGATTTTTGTAGTTGGTATTGGATGCAATCTATCAATGCTAGAAAAACAGATGCCCTAGATGTTGCATAAGATGTGTTAGATGAGATTTTTTAGGGGGTTGCTGAGGTAATTATATAATTCTTAGAGCTAGTAGAAAAGGTTCTTCGCAGGGTGTAGATGGAGATAAACAGTTAGGGGATTATATCCATGAGGCCAAGGAAAGGGCCGAGGGAATTCGAGCTGTATATGAGGCAAATGAGGATAGATATCTTCCTCTTTGGACTATTATTGATGAGTAGGTGGCAGCATTAACTACATAGTCCTCTATATGCCGATAATTAATACCTTAACCAACACTTCTCTATGATAGAGTTCTTTCTTTCTCATAAGGAGGTGATGAAAGGCACGTACATGTGCATAACTAATATTGCCCTTAAAGCATATAATGATGAAACAATCCAGATTCAATTCAAAAAATAATTATTTCAATATGAAAATACTGAAATATTATTGTTTTCAATGATCAGTCCAAATCATTGTATTTTTGCATATTATATAGTATGCTGCATGCAATTGCATGTGCTCTAGGTACATGGTGAGAGAATTTTGGCAACAGAACTCCTGATCTGCAAACATATTTCCATATTTTAATAGACGGCAAATTATGTAGTTGTATTGTCGGCCTTAGGTAGTTTGTAATAACCCTTGTTGGTTATGTTCGAGTGTTGACGGTTGTGTCAACCAATAACCATAATTAATTTGTCTTATATATAGCAGAAGATACATTGGGGTAAGCGCACCCTGTACTGAATGGATTGTATTGAGACTTATCTTTTATGAATACAAGCTGCTATTGTTCGGATACTTTGCTTTGCCATGGTATGTTATGTAATTACTATTTTGTGTACGTTGTTATTGATGGTCTAGTATCTCAATAGACATTAATCATTCTACATTATGGCGCCATTCCTTTAAATAACATTGGGTCAAGATCAAATTGGTTCAAGAGAAACATGACTAGGCACCCCATTATCTTATCAGCTATATGTGTCGAACATAACCATGAAACACAACGACAAAAGATACTAGAACAATACCAAGAGTTCAAGAAGGAGACCAACGTGTACGAGCAATCATTCATGCTATTGCCTCCGAACAAAGGTGATAGAGAGACACATAGTCAAGGAGGGGACCAAGAAGTCAAATGGTCTACTCGATTGGTGGAGCAACATCAAAGAAAATAAAGGCTGCAATCAGCAACCATTTCTAAAAATCCATCAAAAGAAGTATGAGGCACGAAGCAAATGCCAAAGTGAAAGCCAAGGCCGAAGCATATTAAGTCATAGCCATAGCCGAAACCGAATCTAGATAAGGGTTCAGCCGAAACTAGTGATCCCTATGCCATTCGCGAGTAAGGAGTAGGTAGATATTGCCAAATCCCCTTCGAAAGGAGGGAAGAGGGGACCTTGCCGATCAAGTTGGGTCGGAGAGTGCTACAAGAGAATCACATGAAAAGTCCAAGACAACCCAAACAACAACATAGAGACAAGTTGGAGAGAGTCGCACAAAAAGGGGACACGACGACTTACAAGATAGAGTACAGATCCCTGCCAAAGGAAGGGTCGTTCACAGGGACGTGTCCGACAGTGCTACCAGAGCGGAAGAACGTGCAACGCATACCTTGTTAAGGGGGAGACTCATGTTCGAATAACCACGCCATAGCCATGGGTACCCCATCAACACCATCTCTAGAAAAGTAGAAGCTGCCAAACTTCACTAGTGATAGATTAGAGGATCTCGTACAACACTACAAAATGTGCATCACTATTTGGACTGCCAATGGGCATACATATGAATGTATGTGGTTAGGATTTCCTAGCCACCTTTTGAGGAATGGCTATTGACTAGTACGCAGATGCACCAAGCTCGAAGAAAGCAACATGGAAAACACTCAGGCAAGCCTTTGAGAAAGAATTCAAACTGCTGAGGGATGACAATGAGATTGTTACAGAAATTTATAATACATGACTGGGTAAACACAAGAATGTTTGCATCTATAAATAATTTGTGAATGGCTTGAAGAAGCGATGCCTAATTTAAGGGTTGGTACCCTCATTACGGAGGACGATGAAGTTGGTCCCACCCTTATCTTATGAAGATGAATACATTTGAGCCATGGACATTGAAGGCAAGAAAAGGATGTCCTCACACTTGAAAGAACGCAAAGAAGAGGAACCTAAATCCAACGATGACAATGAACCTAGATCAATGCGAGCCTTTTGAAATGACATGTTATAGAAGATGAAGGAACTAAATAGAGACGATAAGAATGAAGGAAACGATCTTTTAAGCAAGATTTGTCAAGTTACAGGGCATTCAGTCATGGACTACCCATCGCATTTGCAGAATAATAATAGCCAAGTACTGCTCACACAAGGAGAACCATCGACACCACCAACCCATCACCAAGGAACTAACAATGACAAAATAATGGTGGTGGTGGGAGTCGGATTCAGAATGACTCCGAAGGACGGCCAATTGTATAGTGTTGGGAGTGCAATGAGTGGGGCATTGCACAAGATATTGCCCTAACCAGAGTCACCCTGGCCTTTTATGTAGATGGTGTGGACATGGGGACCATAATGATGGCAATTGTCCAAAGCAAGCCAATATCACTATGATTGACATAGCCAAGGGCAACAAAGTTATGGCAATTACCAGAGCACACATGAAGCAATCCAACTACCACAACCCACATACAGAGAAGGAAAGGTTGACCAAAGCAAGGGTGAAAGTCCGAAGGGCCATGGTTGAAGAATGACATCAACCAAACAAACATACAAGCATAGTGACGAGCAAATTGGACTCCCACAAATCTATTGCACGAGATGTCTTGGAGACCACTATAACTACAAAGATAGTTGACTTATTGCAAAGCATTCTAGAACTCAAGAATGCTTTAACCGTACCATCTAAGACATTGGCCCAAACATGGAGCATATAATGGTACACCTAACATCAAGTGATGGGAAAAGGAAAAAAACAGAAGAATAAACCCATAGTTGAGCCCCCTTGTCAAGTGACCAAGTGATTGATCCTATTCTAACGATGAACCTATCTCAACCCCTGACAGTTGTGCATATGGAAATTTTGGGTAGGAATTTGATAGACACTATCATTGATGATGGTTTTGGAGTGAATATTCTTCTAGAGGAGACTTGGAAGAGTATTGGGAAGCCAACTATGTGGCCTCCGACATTCCAACTTGTAGGATCAAATCAACATGGCATTAAGATGCAAAGTGTATTAATGAGACAAAAGGTAAATATTGGAACCCAACCATTTTTGTTGAATGTTGTGGTCATCTCATTGCAAAAGAAGGCCTATGATGCACTATTCGGTCAGGGTCAGTTGATAGCAGCCAAAGCCGATCATAACTAGAAAAATAATTTGATCTCCATTGAAAACAAGGAATGGAAGTATATCAAACATTTGAAATATCAGGAAGTAGCCTCATCAAGCTCATCGGATTGCGACTCCAAAGAAGAATGTTCAATTGACAAAAAACCACGATACGATGGAACCAAATGATGAGGGGGTCTTTGAGTTACAGCTGTGCTCTGAAGATGAGACAAAATCTCTCAACGATTTGTTCCATTGGAAAATGAAAACTACGAATTGTTCTAGCATGATTGCAATCGTGTCAAGATTATATAGATTGAAGTCCAATGCTTTAGAATGGGATGGGTAGAAGCAGATGTTGGTAATGCCAAGTCCTTCTAAACCATCACCATCATAGTATGCTTATCCACCAGAGTTTAAAAAATACAACGTTAGGGTGAGAAGTTCGATGCAAAGTTGGCCACCGATTGGAAAAGGCAGCCAACATAAAGTCTAAAGAATTAACTTCAAAATGCAAGAACGTAGAGTCCAAGGAAAATAATTCAATAGGAGAGGTATGACCTCTTGAAGTACACCCTATTTTTTTAAGTACGGTTGGATACGATGAATATGCTCGAACTAGAAGGACATCAAGTGATGGCACAGTAGGCAACAAAAATGATGCACAAAGAGAATAAAGTATTGGCACAATAAACATCTCCAACAGATGATCTTCAAAGCCAAAACTCTAATTCTTTGGTATAACGGGAGGTGCGTAATTAAGTCAAGTTCAAAGTGTTGTGGCTTGGACCATTTAAAATTATAGAAATCCTAGAGAATAGGATAGTCAGGGTAAAAAACTTGAATGAGACAATAATCAATGATACAATGAACGACTTGAAGTTAAAAGGGTATCGATCAAGGAAGAAAAGCATCAACGCCATCCATATTGATATTGAGCTAGTATGTCTGGGGGACAAAGAAAATGGGACAAACAAAGGTACGAACAAAGATCATGAAAATAATATAAAAATTAATAATAAAATAAGGCAAAGTCCATACGCCCCAACAGGGTCCATTTTGACCCCACCCAACGTGGGTCCCACACAAATCGAACAATCTACACCTTAACGACCATAAAAGCCTAAACGCTCTGTCATACATCTTGTTGTGCCTAAACACCTTGTTGTAGTACACTCTACCTCTGAACAGCCACCTGCACCTATACACCCTACTCCCATACGCATTGTCGATGTACATCCACCTGATTTTGTACAGCCCATATGTTCTACATTTGAACTCCCTATCTCTATTGTACGTCTTGTCTCTGCCATACATCTTGCCCTTGAATTCCTTGTCTCTTTTGTGCATCCTTATTTTGAACAACCTTGTAAAAACCCACCTTATGGCTGCTAAACATACGCTATCAACAATAAACAACCGTATGGCCTCCTAGAAGCACTGTACGATGTTAGTGATGTTGGTTGGGAGCCATACGGTTTGATTAAAAAGCCTAAATCAGACTTACAACTGTCATTATCACAACCAACTTTGCCAAATGATAATGTTTTTCATGGGATAAGGATATATTGAAAAAACTTGGATATTTGCTTCGAAGAGCGGAAGATCGTTTGGCAACTCAACATATTGCATTGCATTTTTGGGTGCTTTCAATAGCAGCATTTTTTCAAAGAGATTTGGTTGTATTCATGGATTTTCAAAAGTTGTAAAAGGCTCAATTTTTTCCCTCGGACCCCACGAGGGGCGTTGTCCCTTGCCCGAGGACAAGGAATTTGGTTTTGGATCGCACCGGGTGAAACATGTTTTTTCTTGACTCCACCCAGAATGTCTTTGATCTTCCCTCTTCATTTTAATTTGTATCGGAAGGGACTCCAACTTGTTTAAATCGGGGAATAATGTAGACCATAACATTTGTATTGTCATGGTTATCAACACGTTTACATATTTTAATAGTTGATTGGTTATGTTGTTGTATTGTGGGCTTTAGGTAGTTTGCAATAACTCTTGTTAGTTATCTCCAGGTGTTAACAATTGTGTCACCAATAAACAAAGTCATTTGTCTTATATATAGCAGGAGATACATCAAGGTAAGGATGCTTGTATTAGGTCCTCCCTGTACTATATGAATTGTATTGAAACTTATCTTTTATGAATACAAGTTGTTTTTGTTCGGATACTTTGTTTTGCCATGGTATGTTATGCAATTACTATTATGTGTACGTTGTTATTGATGGTCTACTATCTCAGTAGACATTAATCATTCTACAATGGAAGGCAAGTACATGTGCATAACTAAAATTTCCCTTAGAGCATCTAATGATGTATAGAAACAAAAATTAACATTTAAGCTAAAACAGTGCACTTGTGACCACCCTTTTTACGCACTTAGCTCATACCTCATTCTAGGGCCTTTTGACCACTTTCCTTCACTTTTTGCGTGGATGACCCATTCCTCTAAGCAAAACAATGACCCCAAAATGTGCCTATTCCTCATGCAAAATAGTTTAGGCTCACCCACAGATTGTTCCTTCCACTCAGATCAACTATTTGTGCCCCTTGGACAACACTCCCTGGGAGTGTCCAGTTCCAACGCTTTTGTCCTTCCAAATAACAGTTGTTTTTCCAAAGTTAAATTCATGTAACGGGTTGTCTCGCAAATTTAGCAAGCCCCATCCAAAGGAATTCCCTGTTGATCACTATAAATACACATTTCAAGTCGTTTTGCACACAAGAGGCTTCAAAATTGAAAAACACCAGAATTCTAATTGCACATTGAGAGCAAATTCCATATTTCTCCAAGTTCTAATTACATACAACCCTAGTAGCCCTAAGCTAAAGTTTGACTATACTTCTAAGGTCACAAGTCACAGTTGAAGCACTTAATCACACCAAAATTGCACCAGCATCTAGCATCTTGCACCAATATTTCACACACACCACAGTAACATGAGAGAAGTACATGGAATTTGATCCCTCTTTGGAGTATTGGTATGTAAGCAACAATCAACACAAGGGGTGTTGAAGTCAAACACAACTTCAACCACTAACCACTTTTAACCCCATGATTGCAAATGTTCTCTTGGTTTATTGAGCTAGAGTTGCAAGTGAAAAGAAGATACATAGTGATTTCCACAATGGATCGGAAGGTCCCGCACAGTCCACAGAACACACAGGCGAAGGCAAACTTGCCACAGAAATCTCAAAACTCTACCACATACCAGACACCAGCGCTCTCTAGGGACAATAGTGCATTGATTTCCTGTCCAATTACAACACTCATGTTTAGAAAGCCTACAAAGTCCTTGAAATACCCTCAACGGATATTTTAAATAATTATGAATTTACCGGAATTCCTTACAATAGAAAATAGAATTCTAAATTTTTATTTAAAACCCTTACAGATAAAAATCAAATGGATGTATTTTAGTGATAAAACTCTTGCAAATTTCTGAGTTTTAATAAATAATTTTAGCCATGAATAAATACTGTAAAAATTAATTTTTGTAGAATTTTAAATAAGTTTGAAATTTTTATTTATTTTTCCAACTAAAAAATTCAAAAAATTATAGTAGACCATACCAACATTAATATTGGCCTAAAACCAACCCAAAGGATGGCATCATCCTTCCAAAGTGTGACTTCAGCCCTAGGGATGGTGACGATAGCCCTTGGGATGATGTTCCATCTGCATCAAATGATGCCCTACCTATGGTAGATGAATCCCTAGCTGATATGGCGGACCCGAAAATATCCAATGCTTCCCTTGTTCTGAAAATGCCAAAATCTAATAGTTGATGTCCAATTGCAAGCTCTCAATGGAACCACCACAGAAGATAGGAGGGTTTTTGTCCTCTAGCTTGAATCCACCGGAGGGGGTTTCATCCTCGAATGTTCAAAGCTTAAGCAAACTGCTCAAAACTTAAAAAGTTGAAAAGATGAATGGAAAAATAGAATACTTTCCAAATGAGCCCAATGCCCTTATTTTATAGACACTTTTGGGAAAATAAAATATTATTTTCCATTTTCTCCTTTTCCCCAAAATATAATTCAAAGTAACTTAGGAACCTTTTAAATTAATCACTTTGTACCAATGCCTAGCGTCACTTAATAACATCACTTTAGGTCTTCTTTTAAAAACACTTTATTGGACCTAAACTTCTAATAATAAAGTAATATTAAGTTGTCATTTTTTAATAAAATAAAAAGTCAGACAACTAAAAATATTAAGTTTATTATTTTTTATTTTATTTAAAAAAGGGAACATGACAACCCATCCTTCCCAAAGATTATTTGTCCTCAAACAATGTATGTACCGTTCAGCAAATACCAGGATCCCAAACCAATATTTTTGTCTCTTCCAATCCTCCTTGTGTGGTAGTTAGCTTCTGCTGCATTTCTTCGATATAGTGAAGAATTGGAAGCCCTATACCCCATGATACTTCTCCAACAATCTCTATGAGCAAACCCGTGATCGTTGAATCATGAATCAGTTGTGATCTAGAGTGAGTACTATCAAATGTGACACCCTCCATTCTATTTCCGATGATTGATGTTGAAGTTTTGTTAGTGATAACTCGGGCTATTGCCTCTTTTTCCTTGAACTGTGAACATGGCATGCTCAAAATTATGCTCGTCGCTTCTAGATTCCTGTTATAATACTTACCTTGTGTTCCAAAGATTCTAACCATGACACCCCAAGCTGTACCTCTTGGCAAATAGCATGGATCAGATTGTATCTGGGCTGTAAAATAGCTGTAACAGTCATAAGTTGCTTGAACTTTCTCTCTGAACAACAATGTGTAGGCTGGAATATTGAGAACAGCAGATCTAAGGTTGAAAACCGCATTCATGTTGGTCCTTCGTTCATGTTTCTTGCAGCCAACACTTATCTCTATCATGTAAAGTTGGTGACTTCCAACAAGAAAGCCACATTTTACAAATATCTCATATGGTGGCCACCTTAGGAGTGTAATATTGAGTATATCTAAAACAAACCAAAAATTATCATAGTGAAGTATCTTACCTAATGATAGACCTGTTGTAAACTAGAATTGCACCCTTTGTAGGAGAGTTTCTCAGACTCTTTCACTCCTAGCTACAAGCATTGGGACAACCTCAAGCTGTGGGTATCCTGTCGTGAGGTTAAACCTCTAGACTTTTTAATGAGGCTAGTTCCTCAGATGCTTCACTTCAGCTCTCATTTCCCACGCTAAAATCTACTGCTGACTACGGAAAAGGGATAGGAGGATAACATAAAAAGGAAAATCTACGCTGAGGGAGGTGATGCACCAAAAGAGAGTGATCCACATTCAGACTGGGAACCTTACTGACTTTAACGGAAATCAGAAAGTTGTCTTGTATTGATTCAAGAGAGTGTTACAAGGAACTTTTGACAAAGTGCCTTTATCACTAGTCGAGGGATCCTTATTAAGGCCCAGAAGCCTGTATATATAGCAGAAAGGGGATGAGAGATGAGGGGGCCTGTGTGAGAGGATGAAGAGGGGGGGTCATAAATGACCAAGATCTTTTTTGTAGCTTCCTCGAATCCCTGAATGCATCAACTCTCCTTTGTCGCCAAGATAAGGCCCCCATACTTGTGTACTTGGCAGCATCATGATTGACCCTGTTTTGAGTGGCAGCTTGTCGAGGACATGACCGAAAGCATGGCTCTACGTCTTCATTCAAGTCACTCACCCACTTTGTACAAGTGGATGCGAACAACTTGTTGACCATTTTTGGTCCAACAGGCCAAAAATCGGTCCCCTTCTTTCCCTGCTATTCTGAGCCAATTCATTTCTTGATTTTGCACAAAGTCTGGAATTTTCTACGGACTCTGCAGGTTTTCTACGGACTCTGCAGGTGAAGTTTCTACGGACTCTGCAGAGATTTCTACGTACTCTGCAGGCATGGATTTCTACGGACTCGGTAGGCAGAAAACTACGGACTCTGCAGGAAGAGGCAAGTTCCCACTTAGGCGCAAAATGGACCATTTCAGGTGCTTGCGGAGGGCAGTTCCATCTCAAGAGCCCTTGCGGAGGGCAGGGAACACTTTCAAAAGAGGCCACAGAGAAAAGCCGCAAAGGTAAGTTTCCTTTGGAAATTTGTTTAAGGCAAAGAAAGTACCCTTCGGAAAGGTCGTTTCCAATTTTTTCGAAGGGCACTCTTCAAAGGCAGTCGAAGAAGCAAAGGAAGAAATCCTTCGGACTTTTTGTCCGAAGGAATTCGGAAGGGCCACAAACAGAAATCCTGCAAAAAAGACTAAGGTAAAGGCTAGAGTAATTTCTTCGGACTTTTTGTCCGAAGGAATTCCTTCAGACAAAAAGTCCGAAGAAATTCGGAGGAAGGCCGCAGGAGGAAAAGTCGACGGAAATTCCGAAGGAAAGCAAAGTGGTCGAAGACAATTCTTGCAGACTTTTTGTCCGCGAGAAAATTGTCCGAGGGAAAAAGCCCAAAGGAGAAACCCGCCGAGGAGAAAGAAGACCGCCCGAAGGGTATGTGCCCTTGCGAGGGGCTCTCGCCGAGAAAAAAGGACTTTTCTCAAGATCCCGAAGGGCAGGTACCCTTCGGAAAATATCAAACAAGAAGTCCGAAGGAAAGGAAGCAACAAGAAACCGAATAAAAGAGAAAGGCCGAGTAAATTGTCAAAGGACGGCGATGTCTCCGAAGCCGTCAATTTCAGGGAAACGGACTAGCCGTTGGAAGTTCAAACGCAGTGACGGGTGCGTGAATGTCAATTTCAAGGCTCGTGAAATAGCCGTTGATTTTGAAAAGCAAAATGGAAGAGCCCAAGGAACGCAGCGACCCGCCAAAAGATAGCCACGAGGGCCGAAGGAGCCAGAATGAGACAAAACCAGGATGAGACAAGGAAAGGATAAGACAAGACAGTCCCAGTGGCGAGGGGAGGCGAGTTATTGCCAGGTGGTCATCAAACGGCGCAAACAGTAAGCGGCGCGGCTTGTTTTCTCCAGTTTGCATTTATAAGCAGACAAACTGTGTGAAATCTGGAAGGAGCAGTCTTGTCTGTAGAAAAGAGGCGCTGCCCGTGCTTTCATATTAATGTTTGAACACCAAAGTCAAGATCGGCGATTACACAGCATGGTTCCAACAGGGCTCTTCTAGAAGAATGACATCAGCAACAGTGACTTCCTCTTCCCGATGCTCACAAACACACATGGGCCAACTTGTCAAGAGCACCAAAGTCTTTTCAAAAGGGGCACCAAGTTCTCTTCTCTTTCTATATATTGTAAAACTTCTCATTTGACAGGGATCCATCTCTTAGCCCGTAAGGCAAAGCTCTGCCCAAAAATCTCTTGGGCTTGTAAGGCAGAACTCTGTCAGTTTTTACCTTGAATCAAGACTTAGCATTTTTACCTCCATTTGGACTTGCACTCAAGCATATGTCTATGTTTTCTTTTGTGTGAAGTCATTTTCTTTTATGCTTTTCACAGATCGATTCCCGCATGTCTAGTGCATTGTGAAGTTTCTTCTTTTGTAGGTCTGCCAGAAGTGTCTACAGCAAGAATATAGGCGCATGTGAACAGGCTACCAAAGTGTGTCTCAGAACACCTTTGGTAGTTCTTCCTCCCTGTATCTCTACAGACCCCTGACTCACTGATACAGAAGAGTTTCCCACATCAGATGAAGTGTATGGGCGATTCTTGTTGGTGAAAAGTGTATGTTCGGGCTGAGTGGATCAACTTTTTTGGTGTATCACTTTTTTTATTTTTAGGTTTAGGTTCTGTTTTCAGCATCCTTCTCCCTTTTCATCCCCCCCTTTTTTCATTTATTTGTTAGTAGTAGGAAGTCCAGGACCTAAAAGATACATCAGAGGGAGCTAGCCCTTATCTAGAGACTCTCCCCTCCAGCTTCGCTGGTCCCACAGGCGAGAGGGGAGTTTCCATTTTGACGTGTGGAAGGCAGGAGCTCGGCCTCCTGCCTAGGGTGCAATCCACTGCGTCAACACAACTCTTTTGTTTCCTTCAAGAGCTTTAATGACGGGGTCTGGTTCTTGTTGTCATCTTGGTTCAACTTGAGTCGTCTTTACTTCTGTTGCGTTTGCCTTAGTCGTTTGGTGCTTTATGTCGTTGATCTGCTTGGTTTCACCGACCCCACTTGTGTATTTGCTCCGTTGGATCTGAATGCATGATCAATCACGAGCCCTTGGATTCTTCTCTTGACTTGTCGACACGTTCCATTTCTTGCCATATGTCAAATCCTAGAATCCCCTGACCATTTGAATTACTTCGCTCCGTCGATCTGGGTCCGCGCAATCCTGACAAGTGTCGCCTCTTTATTTGTTGTTCTCCTTACTGCTTACTACTTCCCTGCTTATTTCTTCGAGCTTCTCATTGCTCACTACTTGCTTCGAACTTATCATTCCTTGCAACTTTCTTCTTTTCGGACCGCTTTTCTGCGAAACTTTTTGCCTTAGAACCCTTTCCCTCGGATTTTCTCCCGCAACAAAGTCTCGAACTACTTTTTGAAGCTTATTCTTCCGAAGGAAATCCCTTGGCATTTTTCCTAAGTGCCTTTTACAACTTTCCCAAGCCATTTGAATCCAACGGATACTTCCTTCGGGCCATTCCTTTGCTTTACAATTGGTCTTTCGGCTTTGTGCAAGTGTCCTTTCTGAAGGGAAAGTACCCCTCAAAAATCTGATAAGTGTCCTCTTCCGAAGGGTAACTACCCTTTGGACTTTTGCAATGATCCTTTAGCCCTTTCTAAATGTGCCCTCGGCCTTCTTGAATTGGACTCCCAGAAAGGAAATGGACCTTCAGCTTTATTGAAATGATCCTTCCTGAAAGGCAGATACCCTTAGGGATTTTGTAATTGATCCTTTTCCAAAGGGATTCTACCCTTCGGAAATTTTCGAATGGCCTTTTCCTTAGTAAAATTTTTTCCTTTGCAAATTGTCCCTCGGAGATCCAAACAAACCCTTCGGAAAAAATGTAATGGTCCTTTCTTTGGAAAAAATGCCTCGCCCTTTTGGAAAAGTCTTTCGAAACTTTTGGAAATGGCCCTTCCAAAAGGAACATACCCTTCGGAAAAGTTGAAAAGGTGCCTTTCGAAAATTTTGAAGAGGACCATTTCTTTTGAAAGTGCCTTTTGGAAAAGTGAATAATGGCCCTTCGGAAAAAATGAAAATGACCACTTTTTCAAGAAATGCACCTTTCGGGAAAGTTGTATAGGGCATTTTGCTTAAAGAAAAGATCCTTCGGAAAACCTTGCTTGGACACTTCTCCGAAGAAAACAATCTTTCGAAACTTTTCTTTTAGACAAAGTCCAAAAGAATTCCGACACTAAGTCCAAAAAAATGTAAGTAAAGACTTAGCTGAAAATGAAATTTTGCACTTGGCTTCTACTTGATCGGGTTTTCCACACTTGCCTACTTTGGATTTCTCAGACCTCACTGCTTACTACTTTGGACTTTCCATTGTTTTCAACTTTAAAGGCAATTTAAGTAAAGCAGCTCCACAAACCCGCGGAACGCTAGATAGAGCAACTCGGGGTTGTGGAGTCACTTTACTTTGGAGTTGCGACTACTTGCAACTTGCCAAATTCAGCAAAGTACTTTCGAAAACCCAAAGTCTTCCACCTTGTAAACCCTGAAGCCTTCTGCATGACAAAACCCGAAATCTTCTTTATAACTTCTTTTTAACTTACCAAATGCTTCTGCATCCCTTTTATGCATGTCCGGAGGTTCATTACTGATGGAGTCCGTGGATTTTCTGATGGAGTCCGTAGATTTTCAAATCGGTCAGAATTTTGGTATGTGGGCCAAAAGAAATGGCCA
This sequence comes from Torreya grandis, assembly GCA_037957365.1. Classification (NCBI taxonomy): domain Eukaryota; kingdom Viridiplantae; phylum Streptophyta; class Pinopsida; order Cupressales; family Taxaceae; genus Torreya; species Torreya grandis. The sequence goes on along the minus strand of JARHVA010000365.1, from coordinate 3,196,485 downwards.
ACAAGGCCCTTGGTTGTCTCTATCCATGACCCAATTTGGATTTGAGCAAAAACATTTATGTGCCATTTACTGCAAGTTGTATCCTTCACTCTATCACCTTTTTTATGATACTTTCTATGATGACAAGAATCTTGCAATGACATAGTAGGAACCAACAGATCTGAAATATTTTCATACCTTAGGCTGCAATCAAAGTGTTCACCTTCCTTTGCCAAATTAGAATTCGTTGAGATATCCTCAACATCTCCATCCTTGTGACTCAAAATTTCCAAGTTATGATCAATCAAAATATCCTCCTCAAAAGCATGTTGATCCACAATGCTACTCTAAAATTCAATCAAATACAGTAATGACTCACCCTTTGGAAGATCGATGGATATTTCATGGTTTGGCGCATCTTCCTCCATCTTGGGCTTTTTGCATCCAACAATTAAAGCCCTTTATGTCTTGACTTCACTATTTTTCTAACCCATGCAATCATTAGAAGTCAATAAAACATCTTCCACTATCAAATAATCTTTACCTTCAACCTCCATGTTGGTTCGTTCTTGTTCTTGCTCGATGATGTCTTGGGGCTCTAAATTTAACTGCTCTTCTTGCTTCCGGATTTTCTCCTCTTGAGTTTCTGATGTATCCAACGTTTTCCCTGGTTTTATGGTTTTCTTTTCCGGCTCTTCCGAGTCTTCATCTGATAACACGTCCTCATAGTGCACTTGTCCACTTCTTGTCTTCATCAATTTCATGAAGTCTAGAAAAGATATTTCTTTTCGAATCTCTACTAGAAGAGCTCTATATTCAGCATAACTGCAAATAACATCATCCATCATAGCTCTCTCCTTTGGAAATAATGTCATGATTCTCAGGCTAGCAAGATCACAGCTCTAATACCACTAGAATATCCCTAAACAAATATTTTAAATAATTATGGATATACCAAAATCCCTTACAATAAACCCTTATAATAGAAAATAGAATTATGAATTTTTTATTTAAAACCCTTATAGCTTAAATCAAATCGTTGGATTTTATTGATAGAACCCTTGAAAATTTGAGTTTTATTAAATAATTTCAACCATGAATAAATACTATACCCAGTAAGTTTTGTAAAATTTTAGATAAGGAAAGATCATAATTTTTATTTATTTTCCCAACTAAAAAATTTATAAAATTACAGCATTAATATTGGCCTACAAACAACCCAAATGATGGTGTCACCCTTCCAAAGTGTGACTTCAGCCCTAAGGATGGTGACATCAGCCCTTGGGATGATGTTCCAACTGCATCAAATGATGTCCTAGTTGTTGTAGTTAATGCCCTCGCTAATATGACGGACCCGAAAATATTCAGTGCTTTCCTAGTTGTGCTGAAAATGCAAAAAATTGATGGTTGATACCCAATTGCAACCCCTGAATGGAACCACCATAAAAGACTGGGGGTTTTCATCCTCTACCCTGAATCCACCGGAAGGTTTTTGTCCTCAGATGCTGAAAGCTTAAACAAACTACTCAAAATTTCATAAATTGAAAAGATGAATGGCAAAATAAAATACTTTCCAAATGAGCCCAACGCCTTGTTTTTATAAGCACTTTTGAGAAAATAAAATATTATTTTATATTTTCTCCTTTTCCCCAAAATATCATTCAAAATGACTAAGGAACCTTTTAAAATAATATCTCACTTTGTACCCCATGCCTAACGTCGCTTAATAACATCACTTTAAGCCCTCTTTTAAAAACACTTTATTAGACCTAAACTTTTAATAATAAAGTAATATTAAGTTGTCACTTTTTTAATAAAATAAAAAGTCACTTAGACAACTTAAAATATTAACTTTATTATTTTTTACTTTATTTGAAAAGAGGGACATGACAATCATGTTCCAGATCCGCACAGTCAACACCTCTCAATCAGTGTCAATGCTAGATATAATTTGCATCTAATTTTTTCAGCTAGATTTATATTTTCTTTAGTAAGTTCCTCAGTATATTTCTGAATTTAGTAAGTTTCAAATCAGTGTGTCATTTATTGCATATCTGTAGCATTCTGATTTTGCACAGTAGTTTGTCTAATTAAGGTCTAGCATCTCTAGTTTCCCAATAATTGATAAAACATATTGGTGAACCCGTCTACCGTACGAATGTTGCAAAAACCTAACCATAGATGTCGCTAGGGTTTATATCCTTCTTTTTGTTATTTCCAACTGTTGTCATAGAGTTTTCAAATCTGATAAATTATTTAATATCAAAGATCTTTCAAGTTTTCATTTCATATTTTATGCACTCTAAAAAAGTTATTTCTACATCTCTTAGAAGAAGTAATAGATTAAGTGGTATTCCCATTGAGCATACTCAGATTCATTTTGTTAATTGCACGGCAAAGATAAGAACAAAGGTATATCAAAACCTTTGGATGTTAATACACAGAGAATGTAGAGGTCAATGACACTACTTTAGAGCATGAGTAGTATGATCAAGGTAACCTTAGTCCTCAAGATGAACACCAATATGTACTCCCACCTATTGGGGATAAACAACCAGAGTTAAATAAAGTGGAAGTCATTAAGAGTCTCTGCAAAAGAATCTATAACAAATCTCTCTACTATCATACCGTTTTGCAAACACTTTTGGACATAAAAACTGCAAGTATGGCACCATCACTTGAGACTTTTAATCCAATGGATACAACATTTATACCACCATTTACAATTGAGGCAACCCAAGGGCTTCAACAGATTAATATGCCAATTCCTACTCAGTCATTGGGAACACCGCCTTTGGTTAGCACACAATCTTCTTCACCTGATATACAATCCCTTATACATGAGATTCGATCTCTCAAAACTAAGGTGTTACATTTGGAGTAAAGTGCTTTGAAACCTAATCAAACACTCAATTCTCACATTTTATTGCACCCTCCATTGACACAGCGCATAGCAGTATATCCTCTACCTACAAGTTTTGTGGCACCCAAGCTTACGTATATGATGGAAATGGTGACCCCAAACAACGTCTAAGAGCATTCCACATAGAATGTTTGGACTACGTGTCCAATGACAGGTTATTGACTAAGTTATTCCCAATAAGTCTAAAAGAATATGTTTTACAATGATTTTACAATTTACCTTGTCAATCAATGCATGCATTTAATCCATTGGCCAATATGTTCCTAGCACATTTCAATCAATATCAGTGAGAAGATTTCATTTGCTCAGATTGCTCAACTCAAACAAAAATCTAATGAGCCTATCCTAGAATGTCTTAAGGTACAAGACTATGTTATCCAAAATGACAAGTCCTATGGCAGATGGAGAATTACAGGGTATCTTCAAACATAGACTTTCTTTGGCTTTGTACTTCTATTTCTCGGGAATCTTTGATTCTCCTACTTTGTACTTGCACACATTGTTATCTGTAGTCCCTTTGACCTACTTTTATGGTCATTCGTTGGACATTAATATACTTATATTATTTTATCTTATCTACACGGGTCCATCATGTTTAAGAAATTTCTCTCATTTACAAATTTGTGCCACGCATTAAAAGCAAGGGAGGTCAAATTATTGGGAATGAATAAGCTTAAGTATATAACCAATTCAGATTCCAATACAAAGAGTTCAAGCAAGCCACCATACAAGGTGAGGCCAACTGATAATAAGAATGATCAAAAGGCAACAGTACATGCAGTTTCTGAGCCTACTCCACGGATTGTCTTATCAACTCCTCCAAGGAGACAACTTACCAATCTACCATAAGCTCCACATAAGGCCCTTAAAACACTATTGGAATGCAATCTTGTATCTCTCCTTCCCATTAAAGAGGTTGATGTGAATAAGCCTCTTCCAAAAGGTTTTGATCAAAATGTTTTTTGCGATTATCACAAGGCATTAGGCCACACTACTAGAAAATGTATTAGTTTGAGGCATAAGATTCAGGGTTTGATAGATGCAAACATCATTGATGTGGGCACACCAACAAACAGTTCGAAAGCGCAACCAAGTGAAAGCAAAGCAATGAAAATTTTTAGTGATCTCTTTCCTAAGCATACAACTAATGAGATGATAGATACATCAAGAGTGCATTATGCATACAATGCACACCCTCCACCAATTTCTTACCATTCTCATACAGAAGTTCTGCAACCTTTGAATGGCATCATTGGTACCTACCATACTTTAGTGCCATCTAGGCCACTCATCACATTTGTAGAGCATGAGATAGTAGATGATGCCTCAGATTTGCACTCTTTGTTCATTTGAGTTCACATTGATCCCCAACCTATTCAGAGTGTCATGGTCGATAACAGTTCAAGTGTGAATATGTGTACAATCACGCTTCCTAATCATCTTGGATACACAGATCAGGATTTGCTCCCCACCACCATGGTCATAAGAGGATTCAATGGTCACATTCAGAGCTCCATCGGTGAAATTACATTAGCATTATAGGTTGGTCCAACACATGTGGTCCCCAGATTTACAGTAGAACCCAGTGCAAGGGTCTTCAATATATTATTGAGACATCTTTGGATTTCGCAGATTTGCATCATTCCATCTATAGTTCACAAGTGTTTAAAGTATATCTATACTAATGAGGTCATCACAGTTCGGGGTATCCGATATGAGTATGCCATATCACAGACAAATATGGTTCCTAAACTTAATATTTCAATTGAGCCACCTAAAAAGGTGAAACCTGCTCAGATATTTCCAAAGCAAGTATCTACCCTTCCACAGAGGCCTATCCTTGAAAGGACTTCAACAAAGATTTGACATAGATTCTAGAGAGCCTCTCTACTCCTACATGTCCCAAATTGATATTACAGGGCACTATGAGTATTTCACATAAGTCATCAATGCAGGATTCATACACTCCATGACGGGTTCCAAAAAGAGCTCATCATGCTCAACAACAAACACCATATGATATAGATCATCAATATGACAGTGACAATTACGGTACAAAGGGCAATCAATATTTAGATTCTAAATTCAGCTCAATTCAATCACAACAATATAGCCCTTTTCACTCACAAAAGGTTACCATTCCTATCCTAGACATAGGGCCCATCAATTGTGAGTCCCTTGCAAGACTCATTGGTTAGCATCTTTCTCTCTATATTTGTCTTTTTCAGTTTACACATACAAAACAAATACAAAAAAAGTAAAATATTTCAGAAAATTCAAAAATCAGGGCCTATGCATGCTTATGTTTAGTTTGTTTACATCAATTAATTTGTACACCACTTATTCAATACTTATCTCTATCCAGTTTTATATTGTATATGTTTCACAAGTGTACATGAGTGGATGCAGAGCATACAAGTTACCATTCCCAAAACAAGTTGCAGGTTATTTCATTATCTCAGACTCAAAAACTGCAAATAGACAAAAGCACCCTATTCAGAAAGAAGCGCCCCGCATTGTTGTCCTATTCCACCGGTCCTGTCACAGTGAGCACAGGGTATCAGTTCTCATATGCAAACCAGACACAGGGCTCTTCCAGCTTGTTTATACATCAGCAAGTTCACTAGGAGCATATTTTACACATGGTTTATCCTTCTTTATCTATCCCTTATTATTCATATCTCAGTTCTTTACATTGCATAACACCTACTGATATTGCTCACTTCTTCACATATTGATATCTTACTAGTTACCTAAGTTACTAAATATACTAGTGTTACAAATTGTTTATGTTAATTAACTACATGTATTCATGCATGTTTTTCATGTTTGCTTTTCTACTTCATATCTTGAGTATATTCTTTGTTCAGCTTGCAGACATTTGAACATGTCCTTGGGTGTGGCTCAAAGCCTTCATTGCATGTTTATATGTGTGAGTGACATTTGAACATGTCCCTTGTATGTGGCCCCTTGGCATTCTATTGCATGTTTTGTGTGCTTTGTGTATACTATTTATTTGTGTGCGTCATGGTCATGATACTTGTTTGCTCAATTTTCGATGCCATGATAGACATCATGCATCTTCCTAGCCCATCGATGCCATGATGGATATCATGCATCTCTCCCCAAGTAGTTCTATTCAATTTTCAGTACTTATTTTTTATCACTTATCTGTATGTCTAATTGTTAACATCTATCTTAACAAATTCACTATGTATGCTTGTTTTTTCTCTTATTACTATTTTGATCAGTTTATATATATGATGATGCCATGCTCCTCCATGTTATCATCACAACTCAAATTTACATCTTTTTCATAACATCTCTCACGTAACTTTTTCTTTTGAGTTAAGTTATTATGCAGTTTCAACAACTCACCTCAAAAGAGGGGGCATACACGGTGGTTTGTCTTAGAGACTAAGCCGCTACAATGCAATATACAAATAGAATTTTGCAAGTATTACACAATTGGCCAAGTTGCATACTCAGAAATCATCCAGAGAGCTATTTTAAACACGAACGCTCTATTTGGAAAAGGGTGCACCCCGTTGTCCAAAACAGTGCGTTGTTGTCCCAACAGGCATAAAACAATCACTTTTATAAATTCTCAAAATCTTAGGTAGTACAAAACAATTAGCAATAGGTACCCAATCATAGTTTCCAGAAAAATACTCGCGTTTGTCTCAGATTTGCTCAGTTTGGGAGCATCATGCACGACATGTGTTCCAAGTTAGCATGCATGTTGTTACTTAGAATCTCGATTGTTATTATTTAGTCTCAGAATCCATATACACCAAATATCAGATTGGGTACATGTGGGCTGCATATAATTACCTCATTGCTCAGTTTTGCACCAGTTTCGCAAATGGAATGACAAACCATGTCATTCTCAATGTTGCATACACCAAATCCATATTATACTATCTTTTTGCACCAATTTTGCATCAATTTTGTATCAAAAATGAACCTTTTTCTATCTGCAGCAGTTGGTTCACCTCTTTTGCACCATTTTTTACATCAAAACAATCTATTGGAATTCATACAAAGATTCCAAAACTACTTCACCACTTTGGGTATGCAATGATGGGATCAAGCACACCTTGAGTTCTTAAGCACACTTACCTTCCAATGAGGATTGGGGCACGCACAGACCAATACAAGCTATTCAATGAATAAGAAATCTCCAAGGGTCCTACCCTCTACAATCACAAATTTTGCAATAGAAAACACAACGGTTCATGTACACAATCAAGTGTATTCGTTCTTTGTTATTAGATTTATAAGTTTCTTGTCTTTAATTCTTAGGGCTTATCTTAAGTAAAGACTAATTTATACATGTTTCATTGCAAGTTCACCTAAAGCATAGTCCAGTGTTGTGACCTACATTCAACACTGCACTTCATAGGTAAGTTCAAGTAAGCACTTTTCATTTTACTCTAGTACTTACACTTTGTTGCATTACTAGAATAAAAAAGGGGCAAATGTAGACACACAAAATAACATTTAAGCTAAAACAATGCACTTGTAACCACCATTTTTACACACTTAGTTCATACCTCATTCTAAGGCCTTTTGAGCACTTTCATTCACTGAGCACGTAGATAGCCTATTCCTCTAAGCAAACCAATGACCCCAAAATGTCTCTATTCCTCATGCAAAAGAGTTTAGACTCACCCACAAACTGTTCCTTACACTCAAATTAGTTGTTTGTGCCCCTTGGACAACAACACTCTCTGGGAGTGTCCAGTTCCACCACTCTTGTCCTCCTGCCAAATAACGACTATTTTTATAAATTCAAATTCATGTAATGGGTCATCCCGCAAGTTTAGCAAGCCCCATCTGAAGGAATTTCTTATTGATCACTATAAAAACACATTTCAAGTCATTTTGCACACAAGAAGCTTCCACATTAAGAAGCACCACAATTCTAATTGCACATTGAAAGCAAATTCCCTATTTCTCCTAATTTTGATTACATACAGCGCTAGTAACCCTGAGCTAAATTCTGAATATACTTCTAAGGTTGAAAGTCACAATTGAAGCACTTAATCACATCAGGGTTGCATCAGCATCTAGCATCTTGCACTAGTCTTACACACACACCATTGTAGCATGAAAGAAGTACATAATGTTTGATCCCTCTTCAGAGAATTGGTATGTAAGCAGCACTCAACATAAGAGGTGTTGAGGTCAAGCACAACTTCAATCGTTAACCCCTTTTTACCCTATGATTGCATTTGTCCTCTTGGTCTATTGAGCTAGGGTTGCAAGTGAAAAGAAGTACCCAATGGTTTTCACAATGGATTAAAAGATTCCGCACAATCCACAAAACACAGGGAAAGGCGAACCTGCCATAGAAATCTCAGAGCTCTACCACTTGCCAAACACCGACACTCCCTAGGGACAACAATGCACTACTCTCCTGTCCAGTTACAACACTCCTATCCAAAAAGCCTGCAAAGTCCTATTCCAGATCCACACTCAATCAACAACCTCTTAGTCAGTTTCAGCCCCAAATATAATCTACATCTCAATTTTCCAACTAAGTTTATATTTTGCTTGGTACTTTCCTCATTTAGCATATTCTCAAATTTAATAAGTTCCAAATCAATTTATGTCGTTTATTGCATATTTGTAACATTCTGATTTTGTGCAACAATTTGTCTAATTAAAGTCTAGCATCTCTAGTTTCTCAAAATTTGATAAAACATGATGAAGCAATCTAGGTTCAATTTATAACATATATGATAGCAAAAGATCTCTTTTCATCGAACTCATCAATCAAGGACTGCAATATTACGAAGTATCTTGCTACATAAATGTTGTTTCTTATAATGATTTCAATATTTAAATACAGAAATATTTTTATTTTCAATGATCGATCCAAACCATCTGTCTTCTCACATATAATATAGTATGTTGCATGCAATTGCATGTGCTCTAGGAGCATGGTGAGAGACTTTTGGCAATAGAACCCCTGATCTGCAAAAGATTATAATAGGTATTTTGATCCAAATGTGCATTGTTTCTGAATACGAACATAATAACAATATGTAGGAGCACATTTGATCCAAGAAATGCAATAGATTAGAGCATATAATCCCGTGAAAAAACATGTGCTCATGCATTATAAAAATTGACTCTGCAACATAATGCTTCAAGGAAGCAGTGCCAAGCAATCAACTTGGAGGAATTGATCCATCATCAAATTTCAAGGTTACATTTTATTATTATTAATCTTAATTATCACCTTATTTTACCTTTAGCCCCCCATCTCCCGCCCCCCAAAACATTTGCCTAGTTCCCCCGATATAATATAAAGGCTGGTTTAAACAAATTATATGTAAGGTTTTACCTATTTTGCATGGTGATGAATTCTTGGATAAATTAACTTGGAGTAAAGGCCTCTGAAACCTTATATATAAATTGCTTTGGTAGTTGAGAAGAGAGAAAAAGAACACACAGAGAATCACTAAAATTTTAAAAGATCCCTATGAAACTACCAGTTACATGGAGCCAATATCAATTTAGTGAGCAGTAGGAAATGGCCACAATGCAGGGTCTATGCATCAAGCCTTTTTGTTTTTCCACTCGGGATATATTGGTTTATTTAAGAGTATTAAGCTAAATGTTTAGAGCAATTTTGCATTGATTTCATATAGCTATTTATATATTTCCTACTTATATTACATTTTCCCATTAGGAATTGCTTCATTCTATAGTGGTTGTTAACCATCTTGTACTACATACAAATATTGTTCGAATAGCATAGGGTATGCTTTCTGTTCTCCATCCATTTGCTTTCACACATCTGTTTTTCCCATAAGGTTATCCGGATCCTTGTGCTTCAATGTCAACTTTCATAGTTAAGATTGTTTTAAAGTTTTACTGATCTTCATTTTATCTTATCGTCTAAAATTCTAAAGCTAGGGTGAAATTAAGCTTTCTTTTGACTTGATCTTGCAAATAGCTCCTTTCTTTTACCATTGATGATGTCAAAGTCCAATACGGCTTTTGCTATCTTGTCCCTTATTGTTTTTGTATCCACTCTCATTAAGCCCCCTTCGGATACTAAGCATTAATTGTTTTTGTTTTTGTCCCTTAGTTACCCTTATTGTTTTTTATCCACTCTCATTAATGCCCATCATGGAGGTTGGCAGCATTAAGTGCCCTTCGGATATTGTTGTTTCACACATTGAGGGAGGTAGATCAATGAGGCAGCACTCATCTTTGCTTAGCAATACTACTAAGGTATCCATCACACTAGCTCTCAGCGATGGGGATCCACCCCTGCTCAACGTCATGGATCTGCTCCTCAACGTCGTGGATATGCTCCTCCATGACTGTTTTCGAGGCTGCAGGGACAAGCACACATTACAACTTTCTTCGTTGCCACGAGAGTTTCTTCGGCCTTGGATGTTAGGAGGTATTCTACGACGAGTGTTTTGCTTCCTCCTAAGATTACCCAACCTGGCCCCCTCAGCCCTAGACTTTCCCCAATGAATGTAGACACTATAATTCCAGCCCATCAGTATTGTCACTAATCTACTATAGTCGATATTCGACATTCATTGCTTATCCTTACTAACCCGTCCATTGTCAAAAATCTGGATCTTGAAAATCTAGATCAATATTACCCTAAATACGACATGACCCCTCATCTAGTCCCATTAACATTACACTTCGATTAATTTACTATTTAAACAATATTGGTTAGTTAATTAGTCACTAGTTAATTAGTCACTAATTAATCCATGCACACAACAATAACATAAAGAAATCAATCGATCGATTATCCACCTCATCAACCCACTTAAACTAACTCATTAATTCATTCAAACACCTCATTTACCTATTCAACACAGTCATTTACTAATTCAACATCCTCATTAAATTCATTCAAACCATTAACAAACTCATTTAAACCATTCAACCAACTCATCAACCAACTCATCAATTCTCTCAACTTCCTCAACCAACTCATAAATTCCCAACTTCCTCATTAAATGCATTTGACCCATAGAACAAATCTCCACCATCCAAAAATCAAAAATTTCAATTAAATATGGACTTATCATATCAGTTCATTCTCCATCCAAGAAATATATAAATTGACCCTCCCTCTTCCATTTGAAACATATATGTATCATGTTGGAACGAGATCATGAACTCAAGTTAAAATCCGAAGAATCTTGTCATCAAACCATCAAACAATCATAGGTATACGTTGCTGGAATTATTGCATAGAAGTCTTATGAGCAACCACAATCCACAAAGCACAAACAAATCTACATCTAGAAAAGAGAGTTGCATTTGGCAAGTGAAGGTAAAATTTCTTATTTTCTCTTGCATTGCTTAATTGGAGGGATATGTGAGATTTAAGGTAGGAATCTGAATTTGTTTTTGGTTTCTAGTTTAGTTTCAAGTTTCAGCATTTACATTTTGGCATGCTCGTTGGGACCTTCCCCTTTGTCTAAATAATTTTTACTTACATTGTACTTGTAGTTTGCCTCTTTTATTTGATGTATAATACAAGCTTTATTTCGAAAAATATCAGAAGTTTTTGTTATTCATGTAAATTTAATCAAAAACATGTTTTTGTCAAAAAAATATTGTATGGTTTTTCCAGAATTTCCAATTTGCTATTTTTAGTAAATTTAGCATAACAAGTTTGAGACATCTTATTTTTTAAATTAATTTATGGGTTTCATTTGTTCTCTGATTTTCTACAAAATCCTCTCAGATTTTATAGAAAAATTATAGATATCTCAATAATTGTAAAAATATTGCACAGATTCTTTCAGAATTTATAGTTTATTATTTTTAGTAAATTTAGCATAACTGGCTGGAGATGTCTTATTTTTCAAATTAATTTATGGGTTTCATTCATTTTCTAATTTTCTTCAAAACTCTTTTTTTTTAAATTATTTCACAAATTTCTCAAAATTTACAGTTTACTATTTCTAGTAAATTTAACATAACACGCTGGAGATGTCTTATTTTTCAAATTAATTTATGGATTTTGTTTGTTTTCTGATTTTTAGCAAAAACCTCTTTCAAATTTAATACTTGACGGATATCTCAATAATTGCAAAAATATTGCATGGATTCTCCCAGAATTTACAATTTACTATTTTTAGTAAATTTAGCATAACAGGTTGGAGATGTCTTGATTTTTCTAATTATTTTTGGGTTTTGTTCGTTCTCTGATTTTTTGCGAAACTCTGTTTTTGTTTGAAAAATTATTGCACGGATTTCCTAAAATGTACAGTTTATAATTTTTAGTAAATTTAATAAAACACGTTGGAGATGTCTTATTTTTCAAATTAATTTTTGGGTTTTGTTCGTTTACTGATTTACTACAATCAGATTTCAAAAATACTTAACAAATATCTCATAATCACAGATTCTTTATTCTAGAGTATTTGTACATCAGGGAATTTTATTGCTACTAATTCTACTAGAGTGCAGCAAACATCATTTAACAAAAACAATAAATCAAACTACTAATATGAGTTTTTTTTTTGCAACACAGCGTGTAAAAGATTTGGATTTTAAAAACATTAATCATGTAATGTCCCCTTCTCGTTCATAGCCAGTTTGAGTTACCATTAGCCTATTTCGGTTCCCGTAGGCTAAAGTAGATTTTGGTTAGGGAACTTTGGTGATCTGAGATGATTTTTCTAGTTTTTTCTGAGTATTTTCCAATGGTGACAGCGATTTTTAGTAAGTTACTATTTTTAGTAATTTATTATATTCAATAAACTTACTATTTTTAGTAAGTCTTAGTGGAGCTTCATTTGGCCCAATTTGGAGTTTTGGCTCACTTACTATTTTTGGTAAGTGCCATATTTAGTAACTAGTCTCGGCTCCTATTCAGCAGCAGTGCAGAGTTTCCATTTTTGGCAAGGATGAGTCCTCTCAATGGTCAAAGTTATTATTTGTTTATTCGTCACTCAAGTTAATAAAGTTGCTAATTGAATTAAGTGAGAATAAGCATGGGTTATAAAAGACCCCCTTGGCCTAGTTGAGCAACGTTGTTTTAAAAGAGGGGACAATGTACTTTATGTTGAATGCCCCCTTTGAAAAATATTTGATGATATTTTTAAAAAAGTTAAAGATAAATGTTTAAAAAAAAAGGGTTGGGCATGGAGTTTTGGAAGGAAAAAGCATTTTCAAAACAAAAGTTGCCTTAATCCCTCCATCTTCTATTTAATCACTCTTTGAACTCTCATTTGGATATGTGAGTTTTGGCAGTTTTAAGGAGATTGCTGAAATTTTTCCAGAATACAATTACCGTTGGTTGAGGACAAAAACCCTCATCTCACGTTGTTGGTTTCAGTGGATTGTGACCCACCCTAGCTGGTTGGTGTTTGGTTGGAAGTTTTTACAGTGTTTATCTTGTTGGTTGAACATTTTGGCGTTGAATAAATGAGATTTTCATTGTTTTTGAGTTGTGTGTGGAGATGAATTTGGTGTGGATTTTATAGTTTGGTGGAAATTCCTTCTAAAATTTTTTTATTTGGCTTCTGCTTGGCTGGGCATTCCCTCTAAACAACCTGTTGGAATTTAATGGAGGCTGCATGATTTATTGAAGCAAATCGCCTACATTGGGATTAGCGCCACTTACAGAGAATTGGATCAGTACACAAGGAGTTCTGATCTGAGCGTTTTATGATGAAAATCTGCTGTAAACAAGGGTATTTTTAGGGCTGATTTTTGATTGAAAAATTCTGATTTTATATTGAGTTGTATTGACATGTTTTTAATGTAATTCCACTTTATTTTCCTTGCATTTTATAAATATATATCGATGTATGTGCAAAACATAAAACCTCTCTGCAGTCACCTGTCTTATTCTGAAAATGATACACAAAATATATTAAAAAAAAAATCAAAGGCAACCATTACAGTGGTATCAGAGCGAAATTTCCCTACCAACCTGTTGGAGTTCTAACCTTGCCACAATTCTTCAGTTGCATGTCAGAATTTCATTAGAAGCATCTCAGTGGAATATCTTGTTTCATTGGCTTGTTGAAGTGAAAACATGGATTGGCGACCTAAATTCCTACCCAAGGATGAAGATCCTATCCAAGAGCTATTGATAAGAATACAGAAGGAAAGGGTAAACTATGAAAGTGAAGCCACCAAAATTCTTGATGAGTATCAAGAATTCCCTGATGAGATCAAAGACCAAGTTTCCTTTAATGGTTTCTTAGACTCATTGTAGCGAGGGACCCTAGCAAAAATGGTTTGATTAACTACATAAGAAGATCAAGGAAGAAAGGAGATTCACCAAAAGTATTTGCAAAAGAAAAAGATGAATCTAAGGCAAAAAGGGTGGTAACAAAGAGCTTGCTGATTTTGACATGACAAGAACAAAAATTTCTAGAGTTGACCCTGAATGTGAGGAAGACAAACTATTAGAACTTTCCTACGAGGAAAAAGACATAACAGCAGCCCTGAATGCATCACTTGAGCTATCCAATGAAGTTGTTGACACTAATACCAAGGTTGACAAGGTTGAGATCAGTAATATACCTTCAGATGATGGGCTCATTGAAGGCAAAAAAGATAAGTTTTCAAAACAGCTAACATTGATGATTCTTTATCTCTTTACAGTGATGGTGACATGGGTGGTTTTTGGTTTGACTACCAAACCAAGCTGATGGAGAGAGATACTTATGTTGACATCAATAGTGGTGAGTTAGAGAGTGATTTATTCAGAGAGACATCACAGGAAGAGCACAATGAACAAAGCAATCAACGTTTCAACACATGGGATCCGGTGTGTTGGCACCTAAGTATGATGGAGATCCTACATGGGATGAATTCCTTTTTTATCATGATGATGTTCTGATTTTAGAACACAATGCATGCATGGAGGATGACATTAATGGAGTTGAGTCATTTCTTGAGAACAAATCTGATTTATCAGCACATTCAGCTAACTTTGAGCAGAGGTTTAGTGACTTTGATGATGTGGATCCACAGTCTACTACTAAAAATGGAAAAAATCAAGGGATTGAGGAAACAACCACTCAGGAGGTATACATTGAGCATACTCTTTCAAATAGAAAACATCAGCTCATAGGACCATGGGATCCAAGTGTTTGGGCACCAAAGTATGATGAAGAATCAGTTTGGGAAGAATTTTCTTTTGATCAAGCTACTGCCCCAACCTTAGAGCATAAAGTATGCAAAAAGGATGCCATAAAAGGAATTGATTTTGAGAGGCATGATCCTGAAGACAAATCAGAATTGTTTTTGCATGGGCCTGATTTTGATCGAAGGCCTAGTGACGACGATGAGACAAGCTTTGAAGAAGAGGCACATAAGACTTGGCGAAGCCATGGTGACACCATTGCAAGATACGAAGGAAATTCTGATTTTTATAAGCATTATAACAGCAGATCACTAAACTTGTGTGGTCTTGACATTAATGAGGAAACTTGGAAGAAACAATTAATGGTGTCAGTTGAAAATGAAGTGCAAACATTATCTAAGTTGGATGACATCAAGAATCTTGTTGAAAATCCCATCCAGAAGATACCAAGAAATCAGTGTGAACAAAATGTTTCCTTTGTTGATTTGCAAAACATTAAGAGCACAATGGGAGACATGAAATCAGCCTATTTGAATATGATCAAAGATAGAGATGTGGCTACTAAGATTGTGGATACGGCTATATCTACATCAAGGGAATTAAGAGTTAAGGTTGAGGAGCTCACCACTGAGCTTGAATCAACCATAAATTCATTAGGCAACACTCAAAATGCATTACTTGAAGTAAAAGATCAGCTTTATGTGGCCAAACAATTCAGGGAACAAGAGAATAGAGAAAGGACTAAAGAAATCAAGCAGGTAATTGAAGAGCTTGATAGCATTTAGAAAGATTTTGATCTTATGCCCTTCCCAAAGGAATCAAAAATTGGGAGTTTGAACCAACAGAGGGATTGGGTTGAGCATGAGGATGATGATAGCATTCAACTAGTTGATAATCCATTGTTTGAGATGGATATTGAGTCTTCTTTTGATAATTCACTTTTCGAGTTGGATGATGGAGCTCTTTCTGATTCCAGTGATGAGATAGGAGTCGATCACAGGATTTCGGACCCAGGTACAGTCCTTAGCAATATGGAGTTTGCTAGGCACATGCTTATACTGAGAGGGGGGGTGAATTAGTATAACATAATCTTTTAATCTTTTCAAATTTAATCAACCACAACCATAAACATTCAAGATCTAGCAATTAATAACACAAGAGAACACAAGATTTACGTGGAAACCCTTTCAGGAGAAAACCATGGCACAATATTGCTTATATATATATATATATATATATATATATATATAACTCTTTCATAATGTTTGTAGGAACCAACCTACTGGAGACACCAAGCACCAACTCAATCAATTTGTGAGCACCCACCCACTAGAGACACTGATCCCCTTTCGCCAAGCACCAACCCCTCGACTATGAGGCACTGACCCCAAGCCAAATCGATTCCATCATCTGTGATTGCTTCTTCAATTGAATGATGACTTTGTTTCTCTTACACTTTCACTCTCACTGATTTTCTTATATATTTTCTACTCTGCTCATATACTTTCTGCTCTCCTCTCTCACAATTCTCAAATGATAGCATTCATTAAAATAAATCTACCCTTCACACTTCTTTTCTTAAGAGATATTCTATTTCATTTTCTACTCTTCCTTCTCTCTCACACTTATATGATCTTCATTCAAATCGAATACATCTAATACTTCCACATCTTTTCTCCCTTATATAGCCTTTAAAGGATGTGTCCCATCCAAGAGGTACCTCTTCACCAAGAGATGTGACCGTTGACATTTCCACTAACATTTTTGTTGACATTTTCGTTCACTTCCATCGACATTTCCGTTCACTTCTGGCAACAATTACATTCACTTCTGGCAACAATTCTATTTGACATTTTCGTTCATATCCATTACAATTCCTTTGACATCAATGACAATTATTCCAACAATCTCCCCCTTTGTCATTGATGGCAATCCCCATGAATTAGTATATGAACTCCCCCTGTCTTCAATTCTCCCCCTTTGACATCAATGGGAAAGGGTTGTACACCTTGCTCCCCTTGAGTTGATGCTTCCTCTCATAGTCACTGGATGAAAAAGATATTATCTTCTTCTGTTGTTTTCATTGCAATCTTGAATTTCTTTTATACCACTTATTGTAATATCTTCTTTATTGTTCCTCTTCGTAGCATCTTTCCACTGTGCACATCATATCTCTCTTGCTTCAACATGGTCTTCACTGCCATTTCTTCTTGTGCTTTGTGTTCCATCATGGCCTCCCTGCCATTGCTCCTTGTGCCTTTTGCACAAGCATAGATTACTCCTTTTAATTGTCTAGTTGTTGCATCCGCTTCCAAACTTGCACGAATTCTCTTTTGAGTTTGGTTCGGGCATCCTCTTTCTTGTTCTGGTCTATAGGATCACTTCCACATTGTCTCACTATATATCCATACTTATTGCAATTATAACATACAATGTCTTTTGACAATGGAGTAGATGAATTTCTACCTGAGAAACCATATGACTATTTGTTTCCATTCCAACCATGCTCATTCCTCTCATGTCCTTCACTTGTGCCATAATTCCATGCATACTCATTTCTTGCATGCCCATTCCTCATATCTACATTTCTGCCACTGTTCCATGCATATCCATTCCTCGCATGTCTCTTACACTCCTTTGCTCTATGACCAAAAATGTTGCAATTAAAGTAATAGCCACAAAACGATCCTTGGTACCTGTCAGACTATTTTGGCAAGAATGATCTTCTATCATGCCAATGGTTCTTTCCTTTGTCTTCTACTTGCGGAACTTCGTTCTTCGGGGAAGTCTTCTCTTCTATCTTCATAGGTTTAGCAATTTTAACATCCTCCTTGGTAACCTTTTGTTCATCTCCATAGCCAAGACCTGACTTGTCGAATAGTGACCTCTGACGATCTAGAATCTCATCTAAAACCTTGGTGCTCTTCTCAAATCTTAAGTTGCTTGTCAATTTAGCGTTCGCCTTTTCTAAATCCTTTCTCATGGCAACAATCTCAGCGTCTAGCTTCTCACATTCTTCCTTCTTTGCCTTCAATTCAATTTTAGTCTCTTCCTTTATTTTCTTCACCTCTTCGACTTGAGCATTTAGACTCGTGATGACCATTTCTGACTCCTCTCGAATTTTTGATAACTCTTCTCTATCTTGATCATCTTCTTCATATTTCTGAATTTGTCACTTTTCTTTCCGATTCTCTTTCTTGAGCATTTTGTTTTAATTTAAGGCACTTAAGAGTTCTCCTTCGAGATCTACTTCTGCTTCTCTAGTTTCTGAATCACTCCAAGATTGTCCTCTAGTTATGTAGTCATCACCATCCCAATCTTCTATACCCATGAACAAAACTTCTCTCCGTCACTATCTGTAACACCTTCAAACAACTCACTTGAGCTTCTAGCCCTTTTTGAATAAGGGCTTTTCTTTTCTTTATCAGATCTCTTTTTTTTCTCATATTTCTCTGATTTATAGTTTTTCTTGCTCTTGTGACACTTTCTTTCTCATCATGTTCCTCTTCGTCATTACTACTCTCTTCTTTTGAATGGGGACATTTATTTGCAAAGAGTCCTATTTTTCCACAATTGAAACACTTAAAAGGTAACTTACCTTTATTTATCCCAAATCCCTTTTTGAGATTTCTCACAAATAGGGCTTCTTCTTTATCCGACTCTTCACTGGTGCTATAGCTTGATTCATGTTTTTCTTTTTTCACTTTCTTTGATACTTGGAAAGTTGTTTCATGCTTTGTTGGTTTTTCTGCTTCCATCCTCATTTCGTATGCTATGAGAATTCCATGTAATTCATCCATCTTCAATGTGTCCAAGTCCATTTCTTCAATAGCCAAGACTTCCGCATCATACCTCATAGGAAGTGACCTTAGTACTTTCTGTACTATTATCGATTCTTCCGTTTTCTCACCTAGCCCTTTGATGGTGTTGACTATCTCATCCACACGGAGAAGATAGGCTGCAACGTTTTCTTCATCTTTCATCTTAAGACTTTCGAACTACCTTCTATGCGTTTGAAGGCTTTGCCCTCTTGACCTTGTCATCACCTTCATAGATATTCTGAAGTTTGTCCCATATATCTTTTGCTGACACAATGCATTAATTTTACAAACTCCGATTCTGATAAGCCACACAAAATGGCATTCATCGCTTTCGTATTATTCTCACATGCCTTCTTTCTAGCCTGATCCATTGGCTGATTTGTTGGTGTTATGTACCCCATCGCTACTGATAACCAAATATCAAACCCTAGATCCATAAGATATGTTCTCATCCTTATACTCCAAAAAGCATAATTTGTTCCATCAAACAATGGTGCTTTTTTTGTTGAGAAACCGTCCTGACCTTGACGACTAGCCATGTGTGCTCCCGGGATCTACCTTCCAACGGTTAGACTAATTCTAAAAGAACTGCTCTGATATCAATTTTTAAGCACAAGCTTATACTGAGAGGGGGGGGTGAATCAATATAACATGATCTTTTAATCTTTTCAAATTTAATCAACCACAACAACCATAAACATTCAAGATCTAGCAATTAATAACACAAGAGAACACAAGATTTACGTGGAAACCCTTTCGGGAGAAAATTGTGGCAAAATATTGCTTATATATATATAACTCTTTTACAATGTTTGCAAGCACCAACCTACTGGAGACACCAATCCCCAAACCAAGCACCAACTTAGTCAATTTGTGAGCACCCACCCGAGACACCGATCCCCTTCGCCAAGCACCAACCCGGACAATTCGTGAGCACCGACCCACAGGAACACCAACCCCTAGACTATGAGGCACTAACCCCAAGCCAAATCGATTCCATCATCTGTGATTGCTTCTTCAATCGAATGATGGCTTTGTTTCTCTTACACTTTCTCTCTCACTGATTTTCTTATATACTTTTTGCTCTGCTCATATACTTTCTACTCTCCTCTCTTTCACAATTCTCAAATGATATTCTTCATTAAAATAAATCTACCCTTCACACTTCTTTTCTTAAGAGATATTCTATTTCATTTTCTGCTCTTCCTTCTCTCTCACACTTATATGATCTTCATTCAAATCGAATTCATCTAATATTTCCACATCTCTTCTCCCTTATATAGCCTTTAAAGCATGCATCACATCCAAGAGATGTGATCGTTGACATTTCCATTCACTTCCTGCAACAATTTCGTTTGACATTTCCATTCATATCCGTTACAATTCCTTTGAAATCAATGACAATTATTCCAACAGAGTTGAATCAGAATTGGAATTGTGAGCCAAATTTCAGTAGTGATACCCCTGTCCACTTTCCAATCAGTTTACATTGGACTAAAGTTCATGTCACATAGATGCATTGGCGGGCTTCTTCAGACCAGCAATTGAGATATTGGTGGTTTGCATTGATGGGTAGATCTGATCTAGTCATAGGAGATGATTTTTCAGCTACTTCCAACTCCTATGTTTTCAGGAGGATTGCAAATTGTTGATCGATGCCCTTGCCTTTCCACATTGATGATAATGACTTAAATCCATGGGCGGATGGATTTTGAGCTCTTGCAAGTTGTGGTGTAGCCCGTTGTGGGAGATTTTCTGGTATGCTGGGTGTGTTGGAGTATTCAGGTTTTTTCCTTTGACACTTGGAGGTTAAGAGTCGTTGATACCTTTCCAGTTTGTGGCAGCAGAGGTTTTTCCTGGATGGCTAATTTTAGAGATTATTTTGTTGATATCTTCTTTACCAGCCCCTTGACAGTGTTTAATCAGCTTCATTTTAGGGACCACATGGGGGAATACGTTGAGGTTTATATATTATGGTTGAGAAGTTTTTCTTTTCCGTTGCCCAGGATCGAGTCTGGCAAGGAGATTGCAGCTTTGGACTTCACTGAGATGCCTTGGCAGGATGTCTCTTGATGAGGATTTCAGTGCTTTCAGGTATTTCAGTATGGAATTTAATGGTGATTACTCTTCAGGGTTCCTGGAGAGGAGAGTGCAGCATGAGCATGATGGTCAAACAGTTATGATCAAAGTGGTACAGCTTTAGCATGGTGATACCTTTCTGAGATTAAATTGGAACCCTGGGATCACATTGGGTTGTAGACCAGTAGTTGTTGGGAACGAGAGAACCAATGATGACACTCCTGAGCTTGTTCCAATGGTGCCTTGGATTGGTTTTCGAGAAGAGAAATTCTCTAAGGGGTTATCGAGCCTTTGCAATATCTGATTGTTTTTCTTATCAGTGGTTTTCAGGAGGTCTGTTGTGTTGGTACCCTGCAGGACTATGCCTTGAGAGGATGTTACTACAGATCTCCTAGGTTGACTTGGGATCCTGGGATCATTCTTGGTTTCAACTTGGATTGGTTTGAGGATTGCAGGGTTGTTTTAGCATTGCTTGAGGACAAGCAATCTTTGGGAAGGGGGCACTGTAATGTCCCCTTCACGTTCATAGACAGTGTGAGTTACCATTAGCCTATTCCGGTTCCCATAGGCTAAAGTGAATTTTGGTTAGAGAACTTTGGCGACCTGAAATGAGTTTTCTGAGTTTTTTCTGGGTATTTTCCAGTGGTGATGGCTATTTTTAGTAATTTACTATATTCAGTAAACTTACTATTTTTAATAAGTTCCAGTTGATCTTCATTTGGGCCAGTTTGGAGTTTTGGCTCACTTACTATTTTTGGTAAGTGTCATATTTAGTAACTGAGCTCGGCTCCTATTCAGCAACAATGCAAAGTTTCCATTTTTGGCAGGGGCGAGTCCTCTCAATGGTCAGAGTTATTATTTGGTTATTCGTCACTCAAGTTAATAAAGTTGCTAATTGAATTAAGTGATAATAAGCATGGGTTATAAAGGACCCCCTTGGCCTAGTTGAGCAACATTATTTTAAAAGAGGGGGCAATGTACTTTATGTTCGACGCCACCTTTGGGAAATATTTGGTGAAATTTTAAAAAAAGTTTAAAAAAATGTTTAGAAAAAAAAAAAACAAGATTGGACGTGGAGTTTTGGAAGGAAAAAACATTTTCAAAGTTGCCTTAATCCCTCCCTCATCTTCTATTTAATCACTCTTTGAGCTCTTATTTGGATATGGAACTTTGGCAGCTTAAAGAGACTCTATTGGATTTTTTCCAGAATACAATTACAGCTGGTTGAGGACGAAAACCCTCATCTCACGTTGCTGGTTTTGGTGGATTGTGACCCACCCTAGCTGGTTGGTGTCAGGTTGGAAGTTTTTATAGTTTTTATCTTGTTGGTTGAACATTTTGGTGTTGACTAAATGAAGAATTTCATAGTTTTATGAGTTGTGCGTGGAGCTAAAATTATTGGTGTGTGGATTTTCTAGTTAGTAAAAATTCCTTTTGGGTAATTTTAATTTGGCTGTGCTTAGTTGGGCGTCCCCTCTAAACCACTTGATGGAACTTAATGGAAGTTGCATGATTTATTGGAAGCAAATCGCCCACCTTGGGGATTAGCGCCATTATCAGGGAATTGGAGCAGCAAACATAGAGTTCTGATCTGAGCGTTCTAAGGTGAAAATCTGTTGTTACAGGAGTATTTTTAGGTCTGAGCTTAGAATGAAAACTTATGTTTTTATAATGAGTTGTATTGAGTTGTATTCGCATATGTTTTTAATGCAATTCCACCTTATTGTCCTTGCTTTTTATGAATATATCGATGTATGTGCAAAACATAAAACCTTTATGAATTCACTCATCTTATTCTGAAAACAATACACAAAATATATTTTTTAAAAAAAATCAGGGGCAACCATTACAAATCATTAACAATCAATTACTTTACTCGCATTGTTGTTTTTTGTGTCATGTTTGTGCAGCTAAGTTATGTATGCTCTTCACTTGCATTGAAAAGTGATCTTGAGAATCAAAAACAACTTAGTTGTTTGTGTCTCCCAAGTCAACAACTACGTATGCTCTTTCTCATGATGAAAAACAATCTTGAAAATTGGAAACGGGGATGACTTTTTATTTTTCCTTTCTAGGCTCTTACGACTTGGATTTCATCACCAAGCGTTAAGACCAAGCCCGTCTTTCGATGGGCTATACAAATCAAGAAAGAGTTGTCATTATTGGCTAAGGCATCCCCTGTTTTACCAGCACCGTGAAGTGAGGTGGTTTCATCCACCAATACTCAGGCCCCAGACAACACCCTTATACGGAATCATGCCTTACATACCGAAAGGTCTATAGAGGACTCCCCTAAATAAGTTTGTTTACACCTAGTTAAACCTTTGGTCATAATCGTGTAGTGGTGCAGGGAAAACAACATTCCCCAAGATCACCCACAACATACCCTTCAAGGTATTGTCAGTGGGCCACTATTCGGTTACACTCCTACTTGAGTAGCATAGAATTGTCTTTGCGTGTGTGTTGTTATTGTCCACTTGTGTGAAACCAGTTTTTATACCAAGACAATCTCAAACAAAAATCAAATGTACCAAACAACAAACTGAAACCTAACCAATGGCATACAAAACGAAATATCAAACCAAACTGAATCAAGATCTTGGGGATGAAAACATTTTTTATCAAAATCTAATCTTATCCCATTAGTCAATACCAAGCCAATCTCCCATTCACTAGTTACAATCCCAAGCCTGATATCCCCCATATCAAAACCTCTCTGACCAACTCCAACAAATTAGCCAAAAGTTGGCAGACCTAGTAGCCCTTATAAATCCCTCGACATCAAGGCCTTCATCGCCTAATCAATCCAACAACCTATCCAATCCAAAATCCTGTAACAACCAAGCCCCTAAGCCATATAAACCACTTTATTATACCCTTACCAAAAAACCAATCCAAATATTCACAATCAAACCATCCAAAATTCCATCCCGATCAGGAAAACTATATTTTCACTTACCCCCATTTCACTTATCCACCTATGAATCAATGATGATTCTAAAAATCATTCCTCGCCTTCCCCTATCAAAAAACCAACCCACTCAAAAATCCAGCAATTCACAATCAAACCATCCAAAATTCCATCCTAATCAAGTTAAACTATATTTTCACCTACCCCCATTTCACTTGTCCACCAATCAATCAATGATGATGCCAAAAACCATTCCTCACCTTCCCCTATCAAAAAAACAATCCAATCAAAAATCCAACACCAAACTGGCCCCTGAGCCACAAAAATCCAATTATGTCCTACCATCGTCACTCCAAGGGACATCGCTTACCCAGGAACAGAGTGCCTCCATGTTTGAAAACCAGCAACTAGTGCTATGCCAAGATCCCATTCCAAAGCATGATCAAACTAATCCACCCCTAAGTCAAGGTAAAATCACCCAAAATAGTCATATCAAAACATCCTCCCAATCCCAAGCACTTGTTCGACCCCTATCTTCTAGTCAACCACCCATCTTTGACCAACCCTTCTTCGACCTACCCATCTTTGATGAACTCGTCTTTGACCAACATGATGTACCTCCCCCACACAATCACACAATCTCCCCATCACACAATCTCCCCTCTCTTATCGAGGCCTCCAATACCAAGCCTAAAGTTAAGATAGTACTTGTAGACAACGAAATCCAAAATGCTCTCCATACAATTGAACTTCATATCTCTCCTAAAAGCAGTGGCAGACCCACTATGAATAAGGAGGAATAGGGATCATATCAGTTTGGTTCAACCTCATTTATCAAAACCAATCTTCTTGCAGATGAGAAAATCGAAAGATCCAATGACCCCTTGCTATACGATGACGGCTTTGAATCTTGTTTTCAAAGCAATAAATATCCTATACCAAATAGAATGTGCAAAATCATGAACTATAAATTCATTCAAACACCTCATTTACCTATTCAACCCACTAATTTACTAATTCAACATCCTCATTAAATTCATTCAAACCATTAACAAACTCATTTAAGGCATTTAACCAAATCATCAACCAACTCATAAATTCCCAACTTCTTCATTATATGCATTTGACCTGTAGAACAAATTTCCACCATCCAAAATTGAAAATATCAGTTAAATATGGATTTATCCTATCCGTTCATTCTCCATCCAAGAAATCTATAAATCGACCTTCCCTCTTCTATTCAAAACATATATGAATCTGGAAATGTTGAAATGAGATCATGAACTCAAGTGAACATCCAAAGAAACTTGTCATCAAACCATCAAACAAACGAAGGTATATGCTGCTGGAATTCTTGTATAGAAGTCATGTGAGCAACCACAATCCACAAAGCATGAGCAAATCTACATCTACGAAAGAGAATATTGCATTCAGTAAGTGAAGGTAAAGTTTCTTATTTTCTCTTTCATTGCTTAATCAGAGGTTTATGTGAGATTTGAGATAGGAATTTGAAATTGTTCTTAATTTCTAGTTTCTAGTTTAGCTTCAAGTTTCAGCATTTACAATGAGCATTATCAAATCTTGCATTGGCCATTTCGCAGTGATAGATAATGACACGTGATTCCTATATCCCAGACATAGTTAAAGATGTTTGATAGGACTACCATCCAGTCTTTCTGACTTTAATAAACCCATCCTCTTTGGGGTTTCTTAACCCCCTCCTCCACATGGCTATTTGTATTGGTACCCTCATAGTTCACATACTCGGACTCAACTTGAACTCGGCAAACCAAAAAAAATTGACTTGACAAATACTTGGCAAAACTCAACTTAAGAAAAAATCATAAAAAACATAAATTTTATACAAATTACAGTTACAAAATGTATCAAATGAGTTTGTAAAATGTTAAGGAAGTGTTTTCTATTAGATTTGAATACAAATAGAGTATAAAGTTGCATCATCATTTATTTCAGCATTTCCTTTATGCTTTCGTGTCGATATGTATCTTTCCCAAAGCACCATCCTGCATTACATTATTGTGACACATGATGAGCTTTGGGTGGGGCATAGGTATACACCGAAATTTTTCAGCTTTATTAATTACTGATGCTCTTTCTTGCAGGGGCTCGCCGGAGCATCAAATCTCTCTAAGTGCATGCCTAAAGGGTGAATCGAGAATGGGGTGGGATAGTACTTTGCGAGAGATGTTCTCATACTATGCTATCATACCTCATGCAACCTTCATACCTCCCTTCATGCAACCTTCATACCTCCTAAGATGTCTCCATAAAATCTTGAAACCCTGAAATATGGCTAGGTCTGAAACCCTGAAATATAGCTCCTAGAGATCCGAAACCACTCAAACATCCTAAATATATATATATATATATATATATATATATATATATATATATATATATAACTTCAAGTTTAAGAAAATAATTAAATGTTTATTTTATAAATATATTGGTTGGTTCAGGCTCCTCTGGCCTTCTTCAGCATTTTTTGCACACTTTTCTGTGTTTGGACTGCGCTTGCGGAGTCCATGCTCAATACTCGTGGAGAACTCACAAGCACTCATGGCGAGTACTCGTGTAGAACTCACCAAAACTCATCAATCTAACACTCATGAGTATAAGTTAAAAAAACTCATTGAGAGGAAAAAATTGTGATTATTCACAAACTCGTTGAATACTCAGCGAGTATGTATACTATGGGTACCCTAACCATGTGGGTTTAGGGCTTTATTGCGTTGGGTTTACTGTAATAAGCCTTGAAAAATAAATTCTGGAAACAACCTAAATTCTGATTCATTTTCCTTTTAATTCTAGAAATCCAGGCAAACACCAAAATAATTCATGCAATACAGAATATTGACACTCGCAAGTATCTACTTAATTTCAATCAATTAAATACATAGAAAATGTGCTAGAAACAATTAAGGAAGCCACAAATTGTATGATAAAACCTTAAGACCACTTTATTGTTCAAAAAAAATCCACAAAACCCTATCTCAAATAGACCTGCGATTTCTTGCCCAAGTCAGGATAACGGTTGAAATGGTATGGTTGTCCCCAAACCCTAATTGCTACAGCCCAACAGGGGTGCAACAAGCTTAGAGGGTGGCGCCAGGCTAGATGGAGGTCTGATCACATCGAAATTGGCACCAGAAGGACGACGCCGCCAGTAAAAAGGTGAAGCCAGCCACTCCCAGTGGTACGACAGCAAGTGAAAAGCCTCATTTGTCAAATTAAGTGCCCAAAAGTGGGGCACTTGAGCCCAAGTGTATTTTATTGCTCAAACTCTAGCTCAAACCCTATTTTGATAATCTAAAAAATGATTGCAGCACCCAACGAATAACACAAACCAGTTGATAAGCTCAATTGTAATCCCTGTACAGAATTAACTCTGTGAAGTGGAGGGGTTTCACCCTCTAATCTGGCTGCAATGAAAGTTTTTGTCCTCAAGCAGAAGTGAAAGAATTTTGGAATTATGTCAGGAATTGGAAAAAGTGAATTATCAATCATAATGAAGAATGACTGCCCCTTTGTCCTTTTATGAAACTCACTTTTCTAATTTCACCCTAACCCTAAAGTAATTATAATTATTTTTAATTTAATATTCATCTTTTTCCTCCTTATAATAATAATTACTTTTTTTTTTCCCTCTTGGCCTTTTAATTAATTAACTTTGGCCCCACTCAATTAATAATAATAAGTGTCCCCTTTTAAGTTGTAATTATAAAGTGACGTTGGGGAAACCACTTAAAACATTATTATTAAAGTTTTTTTTTTTTTTTTTTTGAAAAAAGGGGCATAACATTTATCCCTTGTTTATTTTCAATTTTTGTTCTTATTTTTTTATTTAGTTAGTCATTTATCCTAGGATCCTTTTACCCTAGCACTTTCTATTGTAATTGGATGTATTCTCAAGTCCCATTGACCTATTTTTGGTCATTCGTGGACATTAATATAATTTCTTTCTTCTTTCTTTCTATCTCATACACCATCATTGGAATACTAATTCATACTTAGAGCACAGATGTAACATTCACGCTGCAGAAAGGATCTCTCATATATAACTAATCAAATAGAAGACCATCTAATAAAAAGCAAACAAAACAAAAGTAAATGCTCTTTATAAACAAGGATATGATCTTATGGAGGGGGATACATCTACTATTTTTCCTATGCTAGAGGTGCAGGCATGAAACTCCTGATAAAGTGAAACAAGAAAAAATACAATCTTCTCCTCACAACTAGGAGTGGGAAAAAGAACAATATTCTCCTCACAAGTAGTCACTTTTAGTAGGGAACTTTAAGCAGCAGCTGGGAGGGGCACTAGGATTTTGCAGGTCCTGCTCAGATAATTTAAAGAGATCTTTTGCCAAATGGCAGCAAAGGTGTAAAGAATTTTTGTGATTTATTTTCTACTCACAATTTTGAGTGCAAAGTCTTGAGAGAGAGCAAGGAAAAGCTAGAGATTTCATTTTCATGGAACTATTTCACTTCAAAGTGCTCTAGTTTTTCCTCATAGCCCCCACTCCATTGGACCATTTCACTCCAAAGTGCTCTGGTTTTTTCTCATAGGCCCCACTCTATGGGACCATCATCTAGGGTAAAAGGGATGAGACTGCATGCAAGTCCCAGGGAGATTTTTTTTGGAATAGTTTCGCAAAATGTGATGTAGGAGCACCCACGGGATTGTGCAATCCTATGTCATTCAAAAACGGGAGGGGCGAGGACAGGGAGCGGATATTTAATTCTTATTGTAATTGTTTTATCTTGTTGTAACAGTTGTTTGTCCAGACAACAGAGTATTTTAGGGAGCTTGCTCTCCTGAAAATAGAAATTGTTGTAACTACCTGCCCTATTTTACAGTTCATCTTATTAAATCGCATGCTTGTTCTAGGCACAGTTGATTGTCATAGAAGTTTGGGGGCTTTTAGAAGTACTGTTTGATTTATATTTGGAAAATAGGCATGAAATGGTAGTAAAACACACCAAAAAAAAAAAGGCAGCTATTGGAAGGAGAAAAATCTGTAAAAAGGGGGCCCTGACTGTCCCTGTTGGGATGGCTGCTCTGTTTGTAAAGGCTGCTGAATATTGTAGGCTCCAAAAATTAATGGCAATTGTTGTGTTTTTTTATTTTATCCCTACCTGCATCAATTATTGTGTTATGTATGATAATGTAGTCTTCTATGGTGCTGCTAATAATTTTGTTTAAGCATATGAGCATTTGTCTAGCATACAGAGTTCTAAGTGTGTGTAGATTGCACCAATTTTCGTAGCAAAGCCAAAACTTTCCTAGTTGGAAAAAGTGTGAAGAAAGTCTTGCAGAGAGAAGTGTGTTTGATAGTTAGAGACTATGGAAGAGAAATTCTACAAATTGTGAAAGACATTGGATGCAAATGGACTTCAGATGGGGTGTTGTTAGAACGACTGCGAGAATGCAAGAGCAGGGGCACCTAGAGTTGTTGACTTGACACAAATAGTAAGGTCCAAACAAGACTAGTTGCAATGGAGATGACCCAAAGAAGGGGAGTTCATATTGAGGATGTAAGTGATGATGGGGGAGAGAGAACCCAAGGAGCTCAAGAACTTGAAGTAGGGGATGCAGCAGAGACCAAATTTCTCAAAGTCATGGCAAAGATTGGAATCAAACCCAAATTGGACACACCTTATTATAGTGGAGGCTTGAATGGTGAAGAGCTCATAAACTTGATTACAGAGACAGAAAAGTACTTTGACTATGAATCAATGATGGAGCCCAAGAAAGTAAAGTTTGCTTGCACAAAGTTAAAAGGTCATAAATCTTTATGGTGGGACTATGTGCAAACTGAGAGGCAAAGAAAAGGGAAAGAGAAAATTAAAACTTGGGATAGAATGGTGTCTAAACTGAAGGCCAAATTCTTACCTTTAGACTATCAGATGAGCTTATTCAGAAAGTTACAAAATTTGAGACAAAAAGAAGTAGATGTGAAGGAGTACACGGAAGAGTTTTACAAACTCACTATAAGGGTTAGACATGTGGAAGATGACCCAGATAAGGTAGCAAGGTATGTAA
The DNA here is from genome assembly GCA_037957365.1 of Torreya grandis. NCBI lineage: Eukaryota > Viridiplantae > Streptophyta > Pinopsida > Cupressales > Taxaceae > Torreya > Torreya grandis. The sequence goes on along the minus strand of JARHVA010000365.1, from coordinate 3,166,599 downwards.
ATGGGCTGCATTTTAATATCCAAGATGAAATTAGGTTGTACTTTAGAAGCATAGAAAAAGCGTATCAATATGCATTGAAGGCAGGAGATAAGTTGTCACAAAGGCAACAAATGAACTCTAAAGGTAGAGGAAGGTTTCCAAGAGGAAGGAGACAAAACTTTGGTGGAAGAGGACAACAAACTCATGATGGAGAGGTAAGTAGCTCCCAAGTCCAAAACTTTAATGCAAGAGGAAGAGGAGGCTATGCACCTCGAGGAAGAGGATTCTATAGAAGAGGAAGAGGATTCACGAGAAAATGTTTTACGTGCAATAGGTATACTAGTCATAGATCATTTGAGTGCCCAGAACAATAGTAGGACTGAAGGGACAACACATATAGCCAACGGGAATGAGGAAAGTGTTGAGTTTCCAACACACACAAAAGAACCAGAGCAAGAAGAAGCCCTTTTGATAAGAAGAGTACTCTTGAAACCAGCAAAGGAGACATTTGAACCATCAACAAGCAAGAACCTCTTCAAGACAATCTACAAACCTGGAGGTAAATGTTGTAAGTTAATTATTGATGGTGGTAGCACAAATAACCTAGTGTCTAAAGAAATGGTAAGGAAGTTAGGACTGAAAAGGTCAATACACCCAACTCCTTATAAGGTTTTTTGGTTATTCAAAGGACACCAAGAGTTAGTCAATGAACAATGTACAGTGAACTTTCATATTGAAGTCTATAGAGATGAAGTTGTATGTGATGTGATGCCTATGGATGTGTGTCACAAATTGTTGCGTAGGCCCTGGCAATTTGATAGGAAAGCAATACATGATGGTATGGCAAACACATATACTCTCGTGAAGGATGGGAAGAGATTCATTTTGAGTCCATTGAAAGACAAACGAGAAGTGGACAGCAGTCCAAAAGTGATGTTAGTATTTGGAAAAGAGCTCCTAACAGAGACAAAGAAGGAAGAGGCATGTTTTGCCATCGTTTCCAAACCTATGCAAGTGGAGACAAACACCAAGTTGAGCGACTTAGCCACTGAAATTCAGAGTTTATTGGAAGAATATGTGGACATAGTGTCCAATGATTTGCCTAATGGATTACCACCGGTAAGAATCATTAGTCACCACATGGACTTAGTGCCAAGAGCAAGTTTGTCAAACAAGGCAGCTTATAAGTTGACACCTCAAGAGAATGAAGAGATAAAGAGACAAGTCCAAGAGCTGTTACAAAAGGGGCTGATTCATGAAAGTTTAAGACCATGTGCAATTCCAGCTATGTTAGCACCAAAGAAAGGTGGAGAGTGGAGAATGTGTATAGATTCGAGGGCAATAAATAAGTTCACAATAAAGTAGAGGTTCCCATTGCCAAGGATGGATGATTTAATGGAATGTCTAAGTGGAGCCAAATGCTTCAATAAGATTGATTTAAAGAGTGGGTATCACCAAATTCGGATAAGAGAAGATGATAAGTGGAAAACAACGTTTAAAACCAATGATGGGTTGTATGAATGGTTGGTTATGCCATTCGGTTTGTCTAATACCCCGAGTACATTTATAAGACTAAGGAACAAGGTGTTGAAAGTTGAAACCATTCACGGATAGGTTTATCATGTGTATTTGGATGATATTTTAGCTTTCAGCTATTCAAACGCAGAACATTTAAGTCATTTCAGACTTGTGTTAAGTAAGCTGAAAGAGACAAAGTTGTTGATGAACTTAAAAAAGTGCAGCTTCATAAAAGAGGAGCTCATTTATTTGGGATTTGTGATTTCACGAGATGGATTAAAAATGGACCCAGAAAAATTAAAAGCAATAGTGGAATGGCCTTCGCAAGCACTGTTTGCAGCAAGGAGCTTTCATGGGTTGGCTGGTTTTTACAGGAAATTTATTAAGAATTTCAGTGGGTATTTGTGTACCCATCATAGAGACAATGAACAAGAAAAAGTTCCAATGAACAATTGCAACAAAAGAAAGTTTTCAGTTGTTAAAAAGAAAAATTATATAACAACCAGTTCTAGCATTCCCTGATTTTGAAAAGGTGTTCCAAGTTGACTGTGATGTAAATGGGACAGCTATAAGTGCAGTACTAGGTCAAAAAGGTAAGCCTATTGCTTATTTTAGTGAAAATTTAAATGAAGCAAAAAGGAAATATTTTGTTTATGACCAAGGGTTTTACACAATAGTTCAAGCTCTTAAGAATTGGCAGCATTATTTGTTGCCCAAAGAATTTGTTTTATTCATTGATCATCAGGGACTGCAGTACATAAACAACCAAGGTAAATTGAATCAGAAGCACACTAAATGCATAGAATTCCTTCAAAGTTATACGTTTGTTTTAAAACATAGAAGTGGCAAATCTAACAAAGTGGCAAATGCCTTGAGTAGGTGAGCTCTTGTATTGAATGAGTTTCACGTGGAAGTCATTGGATTTGACTCAATAAAAGAATTGTATGAAGAGGATTCAAATTTTGGGCAGCATGTAAGAGCCCAACAAGTATTGATAGAACTCTATGGCTGGAATTTATGATCCAAGATGATCTGCCATTCAAGGGGAAGAGGTTGTGCATACCTCAAGGTTCAATGCGAGACAATATTTTGAAGGAGAAACATTGTGGCGGTCATGTTGATCACTTCAGGTATGACAAGACATTGTCGCAACTGAGTGAGCAATATTATTAGCCAAAGATGAGTGCGGATGTACGAAATTTTGTGGAGAGATGCAAAATATGCCGGTGTGCAAAGGGTGGAAGTTAGAATACTGGACTTTATCAACCAATACCAATTGCCAACAAACCATGGGATATGGTAAGTATGGACTTTGTGCTTGGTCTACCTCGAACTCAGCAAAGTAATGACTCAATTTTTGTTGTTGTAAATAAATTTTTCAAAAGGGTGCATTTTATAGCAAGTAAGAAGACAAATGACACCACCCATATTGTTGATTTACATTTCAAAGAAGTTGTAAGGTTGCATGGTGTAATGTCCCCTTTCTCGAGTTAACGCAAACGGAGAAGACCCGTAGCCTGTTTTCATTCCCGTAGGCTAAAGGGGAGTGTTCTAAGAGGGAATGGGGCCATAAACATGTATTCATTTAAAGGCCAAGTGAAAAATAAAATAAAAATTAATTATTAATTACTTTTTGAGGGTCAATTGGAAAATAGAAATTAAAAAGTAATTTTAAATTACTTTTAGGGTTTTCAAGTGGAAAAAACTTTTTATAAAAGGGGAAAATAAAAGAAAGAAATTATTATTATCAATCAGGATTCTGAAATTCATCGGAGAGCTTGAGGCTACCCATATTTTCCACAGAGAACGAAAACCCTCGTTTGGAACCGATGGAGGACGAAAACCTTCACACCCAAGTGGTAATTCCACCCTAGAATTACAATTGTGCGACCAGATTTGAAATTCAACAGATTAATGGAGGTTATTTCCTGATTATATTTGTCATCTCACTAGGGTTTGAAGGTGTTATCAAATCTGCGACCAAAGTTCATCATTTTCAACCTTTGGAAGCCTTATTTCATCTTACAAATCCAAGCCATTGAAGCCTAATCCATTTTCAACATTTGAGTATGCTTATGTAATGAAATAGAATGATAAATTGAATATTTATGATCATTATTGGTACTGTAATAAATCAGATCAGATCTCTGTTCAATTCTGATTTTCATTATATTTGATCATCATATGAAGAAATGAAGTCATAGTTTGTCTATCTTTATTGTATTTTCTTTGCATGCAATTGGGTCATCATTAATTGTTCCAAAACATTCAAACAAGAACCAAAAATCATAACCAGCAACTCAGGGGAATCAGATCAGTTTTAGAAAGGGTTATTTCAGTGGTATCAAAGCTGTGATCTTGCTAGCTTGGTGGGTTGCATGTCAGTTCTAATGGTTGCATGTCAGTGTTCGGTGGTTGCATGTGTGGTATCAATCATTGCATGTTGATTTTGAGCTTTGCATGTCAGTTTTTTTTGTTGCATGTTTGATCAGCACTTGCATGTGAGCGTTCAGTGATTCAGCAATTGAAAAAAATTGTCGAGGTTATTTCAGTGGTATCAGAGCGGAATTCCTGCCAACCTGTGGGAAAGTTGACATTGGTGTGATATTACATAAGTGTCAGTGGTATTAATGAAAGAGAACTGAGATATGACCACATAAAAAGAAGAAAAATTCAGTCACCAGAGATCGAAGGAGACATAATGGGTGATAAAGGTGAGAGACTAGCGCCTACAAATGAGATGAACTACATACGAAAAATAATCGGGACAGGGTCAAAAGGGCATGGAAAAGACCGTTGGAGCTATTGAGACGGCTCTGAAGAAATGAAGTCATAGTTTGCCTATCTTTATTGTATTTTCTTTGCATGCAATTGCGTCATCATTAATTGTTCCAAAACATTCAAACAAAAACCGAAAATCATAACCAGCAACTCAGGAGAATCAAATCAGTTTTAGAAAGGGTTATTTCAGTGGTATCAGAGTTGTGATCTTGCTAGCTTGGTGGGTTGCATGTCAGTTCCAATGGTTGCATGTCAGTGTTCGGTGGTTGCATGTGTGGTATCAATCATTGCATGTTGATTTTGAGCTTTGCATGTCAGTTTTTCCTGTTGCATGTTAATGATCAGCACCTGCATGTGAGCGTTCAGTGATTCAGCAATTGAAAGAATTTGTCAGGGTTATTTTAGTGGTATCAGAGCGGAATTCCTGCCAGCTTATGAGAAAGTTGACATTGGTGTGATATTACATAAGTGCCAGTGGTATTAGTGAAAGAGAACTGAGATATAACCACAATGAAAGAAAAAAATTCAGTCACCAGAGATCAAAGGAAACATAATGGGTGATAAAGGTGAGAGACTAGCGCCTACAAATGAGATGAGCTACATACGGGAAATAATTGGACGGAGTCAAAAAGACATGGAAAAGACCGTTGGAGCTACTGAGATGGCTCTGAAGCAATCCATGGCAGGGATAGTTCAAGCTATCCAACAGATAGGTATGGGCAAAGGAAAAGAAAAACAAAAAAAAGAAAGCACATCTAATTACACTAAGGCACCGAGGGTTCCTCTTCCAAAAACTTTTCATGCTATTTTCTTACAGAGTGATGAAAAAATTCTTAATGAGGTGAAGCAAGTGCAACGGCCTACAGATAATGATTATCGCTCTTTGCATGCAAGATATGATGAGCTTTCGTATGAGGTACAACAATCTTTTTCTTTCAGGTATTTCTGTGACTTGGAAAAGAGGAATCCTAGGGGTGGAAGAGGTTTCCAACAAGAAAGACCTTGAAGGGATATTCAACAGAGGTTAGGCAAAATTTTCCTTCCAATTTTTGATGGATCTAACAAGTCTACAGCTAGGACTTGGCTACAAAAATTAGACACCTACTTCTCTTTAAATCCTATGCTTGAGGATGAGGCCATCAAATTTGCTTCACTCCACCTTGAGGGTGTAGCACATGAATGGTGGTACCATGGTATGGTTACCCAGAGGCATGCATCCATCATCACTATTGAAGAATTCAGCCATCTGCTTATTGAGCGCTTTGACAGAATGGATCCAGAGGTTCATTTCAAGGACCTAGCATAGCTGAAACAGGAAGGTAATGTAGATAATTATATTGTTGATTTTCAGATTTTAGCAGTAATGGTACCAAATGTCACAGAGAGAAGGTTGGTAGTACCATTTGTTGAAAGGTTGGTTGAGCCTCTCAAGGGCTTAGTGAAGGCCTTTGAACCTTTATCATTGCAGGATGCAATCAAAAGAGCCTTAAACCTTGAACTTTCAGCTTCTGAAGGAAAATTCCAGCCCACAAGACAGCCCAAGCAATTGCCATATGGACCACCAAAAACAGTTCCTTTTGGGCAGCCAAGGCCAAACAATATGGGACAATCAAAAACCTCTCCTTTTGGTCAGCAAAGGAGGCCATTTCAGCAAGGTGCACAACAAGAATTTCCTAAAAACATCAAGGAAATTGAAACAAGAAATGAGTTGAGGAGAAAGAAGTTGTGCTTCACATGTAAGGAACCGTGGGAAGCTGGGCATAGGTGGCTCCCAAAAGGTCAAATTCATTACATTGAGGTTATTTCCTATGATGAAGTGGAAATAGAGGAACAGATGAATTCAACTGAAGTTGAAATAGAAGAGAAACTACAGTTGAGGAGTCTACTAAAAATAGCACCCTTGCCACACTTTCAGGTGCACCAAAATATCATCCATTCAGAGTTCGTGATGTGCTAAAAGGTCACAAGGTCACAGTGTTAATTGATAGTGGAGCAACCCACAACTTCATAGATGAAAGCTTGGTAAAACAGAAGAAGTTACCCACTAAAGACTTTCAGGGATTCAACGTAACTGTAGCGGATGGGTTTTCTATACCATGCACCAAGAGGGTGAAAGGTTTGGATATTTCTCTTGGTAATCATAAAATACAGAATGATTTCTATGTGGTTAGCATAGGTGAGACAAATCTGGTTTTAGGTGTGCAATGGCTCCATTCTCTTGGAGAATTCACACAAAATTATAAGACTATGGAGTTGAAATTCCAAGCAGAAGGTAAAGAGGTCATTCTTCATGGTATGGCTAATGGAGCACCTAGTACAGTTTCAGCTAGAAGCATGGAGAGAGCTTTCCGTAAGGGGAACATAGAGTGGGCAGCACATTGTTTTGTAAGTAATTTGTCCACTACTGAGGAAAAAAGATCTTACCATGTTAATATACAATCTATTTTGGACAGCCATGGCAATGTTTTCAGTGATTTACATACGGGGTTGCCACCTGATAGAGGATTTTAGCATATAATAGAGTTGGAAACAGGGTCTAAGCCTATCATGATCACACCTTACTGCCACCCACGTGCTTTCAAAGAAGAGATTGAAAAGGCAATCAAGGAATTACTGAAGATGGGGCATATTAGGCCAAGTTCTAGTCCATTTGCTTCTTCAGTGGTTTTGGTTAAGAAGAAGGATGGAACTATGAGGATGTCTATAGATTATCGAGCGTTGAATAAGAAGACTATTAAAAACAGGTATTCAATTCCCAGGATCGATGAGCTATTAGATGAATTGCATGGAGCAGTTTACTTCTCCAAATTGACTTGAGATCCGATTACCACCAGATTAAGGTAAGAGATGAAGATGTTCACAACACTGCTTTCTGATGCCATTTTGGGCATTTTGAATTTTTTGTTATGCCTTTCAGTTTAACCAATGCTCCTACTACTTTTCAATCATGCATGAACCATGTCTTCAGAGATCAATTAAGGAAATTTGTTTTGGTATTGTTTGATGACTTTCTGGTATATAGTAGGACTTGGGAAGAGCACATGCAACACTTGGATACAGTGTTGGGAATTCTAGAACAGCAGTCACTTTATGCAAAAGAATCCAAATGTGAATTTGGAATGACTGAAATTTTATATTTGAGACACATCATTAGTGCCCAAGGAGTACAGGTTGATCAAGAAAAGATTCAGGCAGTTCTAGATTGGCCACCACCCACTACTTTGTCACAATTGAGGGGCTTCTTGGGGCTATGCAGTTACTACAAAAGGTTTGTGAAAGGATTCTCACAGCTTGTTGTCCTGTTGATCGAATTGACCAAGAAGGGAGCCTTAAAATGGTCTGAAACAGCCTTTGACACGTTTGAGAAGCTTAAAAAGGTAATGAGTTCTTGCCCCGTACTTGTTGTCCCAGATTTCTCTATTCCTTTTGTTTTAGAGTGTGATGCTTCAAGGAAGGCAATAGAGGTTGTTTTGATGCAAAAAGGGCATCCAATTGCATTTGAAAGTCGGAAGTTGAAAGATACAAAACGTAGATTCTCCATCTATGACAAGGAGATGTTGGCAATCATGCATGCATTAGCCAAATTCTGACAGTACTTAGTTTGTGGCAGATTTGTGGTCAAGACTGATCACAACAGTTTGAGGTTCTTCCTCAACCAGAAAGACTTGAATGACAGAGAACAAAAATGGGTAAGCTCCAAGCTTATAACTTTGAAATTGAGTATGTTAAAGGTAAAAAAAATATAGTTGTTGATGCTTTGTCAAGGAAGCCTTTCTTATGTTCTATGTCTGTTATTTTTGGTGAATGGAAAGAGTTTATTATAGCAGAATATGCCAAAAATGATTTTGCTAATGATGTTATTGAAGGCAAAATCCAATATGATAGGTACAAGGTAGTTGATGATCTCATCCTTTACAAGGACATAATCTTTTTGGTATCTGAATCTAAAATGAAAGGACAAGTTTTGAAGGTAATTCATGACACACCCTTGGTTGGTCATCCAAGGTACTTCAAAACTTATAAACAGATAAGAGATAGATTTTTTTGGAAAGGTCTCAAAGGGGAAGTGCTACAGTATATCAGGGAGTGTTTGGCATGCCAACAAAATAAAGCAGAACATGTGTTTTCAGCTGGTTTATTGCAGCCTTTACCCATTCCAAATCAAAAATGGGAAAGCATATCAATGGATTTTATTACAGGATTTCTCAAAGTACAAGGTAAAAATAGTATCTTTGTTGTGGTGGACAAGCTTACCAAATTTGCACATTTCTCTATTCCTACTGAATTCAAGGCTTCTCAAGTTGCTGATTTGTTTTTCAGAGAAATATTTAGGTTGCATGGGTTGCCTAAAAATATTGTAAGTGATAGGGACAGCCAGTTCCGCAATTTATTTTAGCAGGAATTGTTCCACCTAACAGGTACTAACTTAACACCAAGCACCAGTTATCATCCTCAAACTGATAGACAAACAGAGATTGTAAACAAATGGCTTGAGAGATATTTGAGGAACTATGTTGCAGGGCAGCAAACAGCTTGGGTTAAATGGCTTCACCTGGGGAGCATTGCTACAACACCACATACCATGTGTCTATTGGTATGTCTCCATTCAAAGCACTTTATGGATATGAGGCTCTGTCATTGGTGGATTTATTGATTACTGATAGTAGAGTACCAGGGGCACAAGATAGGGTTGCACAAAGCCAAGATATATTGGTCATCCTTAAGGAGAGCCTCTTGCATGCACAAAACCAGCAAAAGCTTTATGCGGATCAGCATCGTACAGAGAGAAGTTTTGAGGTGGTTGACTTGGTTTTCTTGAGGTTACAGCCCTATAGACAATCCTCCATCAAGAAGAGTGGAGCTGAGAAGCTCAAACCACACTTCTATGGGCCTTACAGAGTCACCAAACAGATTGGTGAAGTTGCCTATGAACTGGAATTACCAGTGGATAGCAAGATTCACAATGTTTTCCATGTTTCATGCCTCAAGAAGGCACTTGGGCAGCATGTTATTCCATCCCCTGAGTTGCCTCCTTTGGATGATGAAGGCAAACTCATCCTCATTCCTGAGGCTATCTTGAATGTCAGAGAGAAGGTGTTGAAGAGCAAGGTTATTCCAAAATATCTGGTACGATGGAAGGATTTACCAGCAAAGGATGCCACTTGGGAGGATGCTGAAATTCTAGAGCATCCCGGTTTACAATTGCTTGTGGGCAAACAATTTTGGGAAGGGCGGACTGTAATGTCCCCTTTCTCAAGTTAACACAAACGGAGAAGACCCGTAGCCTATTTTCATTCTCGTAGGCTAAAGGGGAGTGTTCTAAGAGGGAATGGGGCCATAAAGCATGTATTTATTAAAAGGCCAAGTGAAAAATAAAATAAAAAGTAATTATTAATTACTTTTTGAGGTTCAATTGGAAAATAGAAATTAAAAAGTAATTTTAAATTACTTGTAGGGTTTTCAAGTGGGAAAAGCTTTTTATAAAAGGGGAAAATAGAAGAAAGAAATTATTATTATCAATCAGGATTTTGAAATTCATCGGAGAGCTTGAGGCTACCCATATTTTCCACAGAGGACGGAAACCCTCATTTGGAACCGGTGAAGGACGAAAACCCTCACACCCAAATGGTAATTCCACCCTGGAATTACAATTGTGCGACCAGATTTGAAATTCAATAGATTATTGGAGGTTATTTGCTGATTATATTTGTCATCTCACTAGGGTTTGAAGGTGTTATCAGATCTGCGACCAAAGTTCATCATTTTCAGCCTTTGGAGGCCTTATTTCATCTTACAAATCCAAGCCATTGAAGCCTAATCCATCTTCAGCATTCGAGTATGCTTATGTAATGAAATAGAATGATAAATTGAATGTTTATGATCATTATTGGTACTATAATAAATCAGAACAGATCTCTGTTCAATTCTGATTTTCATTATATTTGATCGTCATATGAAGAAATGAAGTCATAGTTTGTCTATCTTTATTGTATTTTCTTTGCATGCAATTGGGTCATCAATAGTTGTTCCAAAACATTCAAACAAGAACCAAAATCATAACCAGTAACTCAGGAGAATCAAATCAGTTTTAGAAAGGGTTATTTCACATGGGTTGCCATTGAGTGTTGTGTCGGATAGGGACACTAAATTTGTAGGGCATTTTTGGAGAACATTGTGGAAGAAGCTGGGTACAAGACTAAATTTTAGCTCAACCTATCACCCACAAACTGATGGGCAAACAAAGGTAGAGAATAGATCTATAGGAAATTTGTTGCGATGCATTGTCAGTGATAATCCCAAACAGTGGGATTTAGCTTTAGCACAAGCTGAATTTGCCTATATTGACTTTGTAAATAGAAGTACATGTATGAGCCCCTTTCATATTGTATATGGCAGCAACCCAAGAGGAGATTGTGAGTTAAGAAAGACAGCTGAGATGAATAGGAGTGTTGAAGGTGAAGAGTATACCCATGCCATGCATGATGTACACATGGAGGTAAAGAGAAAGTTGGAAGAAAGTGGGAAGAGATATAAACAGTATGATGATCAAAAGTGCAGGAAGAAAGCGTTTGAAGTGGGAGACTTAGTATTGGCACATTTACGCAAGGAGCGATTTTCAAAAGATGTGTAGAACAAGCTCAAAATGAAAAAAATTGGACCTTGTAAGATATTATACAAGTTTTCAACCAATGCGTATGCAATAGAATTAACTGAAGGGATAGGTGTTTCACCTATCTTTAATGTTTCAGACCTGTACCCATTTGTTGAGGGTTACACAAGTGGAGAGAACCTAGATGAAGATACTTCAACCATTGATTGGAGAGCACAAATACCTGAGGGAGAAAAAGAAGAAATGGAAGCAGTCATTGATATTAGAATCAATGAGAGCACAACGAATAAAGACTATTATGAGTATTTGATCAAGTGGAAAGGACGCGCAAGAGAAGATGCAAGTTGGATGTTTGAATCCAGAGTTGTGAAAAAGAGAAAATCAATTTAGGAGCTCACAACCAATCCATGAGTGGGAGCTCATGTTCTATTTACCCTAGGTGTCTGATGCAAGAGCACCCACGGGATTGTGCATTCTTGTATCATTCAAAAAAAAAAGGATAAAATATTTAATTTTTATTGTAATTGTTTTGTCTTGCTCTAACAGTTGTCAATCCAGACAGCTGAGTGTTTTGGGGAGCTTGCTCTCCTAAAAATAGAACTGTTGTAACTGCCTGCCCTATTTTATAGTTCATCTTATTAAATTGCATGCTTGTTTTAGGAGCAGTTAACTGCCGTAGAAGTTTGGGGGGGCTTTTAAAAATAGTGTTTGATTTTTATTTGGAAAACAGGGATGAGATGGTAGTAAAACACAAAAAAAGAAGAGCGCAGCTATTGAAAGGAGAAAAATCTGGAAAGGGGGGACCTGACTGTCCCTATTGGGAGGGCTGCTCTGTTTGTAAAGGCTGCTGAATACTGTAGGCTCCAAAAATTAATAAAAATTGCTGTGTTTTTTTACTTGATCCCTGCCTGCATCAAGGACTGTGTTATGTATGAGACTGTAGTGTTCTACAGTGCTGCTAATAATTTTGTTTAAGTGTATGAGAATTTGTCTAGCATACTGAGTTCCAGGTGTGTGTAGACTGCACCAAAATGGCATCTAAGTTGAAAGGTAAAAAAATGAATAAAATACAGAATGAGCATCACGCGGTACCAAAATAAATATTTAAAAGCTTAAAATCCAAAACGATCCCCACTATTTTACAATTTAACGGTTCCACTAATCTATGCAAGAGAAAAAAAAAACTTACCTCATGATTGTCTGTATCAACATTCAGACACTGTGCTAGAAGAAAGTAAGAATTTGGAGAACTTGACAATGCAGGCTGAATTCTGCTCACAGGCTCAGCCACAGACCGAAATTCAAGCGTTCCCACGCAGGTTGAAGCCAACAAAGGTGTAAAAACCATGTGATTCCGAGGAGAAATGCAAACCACATCATAAAGCTTAGTATCCAAACCTTTCATAACACGGCATCCAGCCCAACCTGTCCCCAGCACTACAATTCTAGCCTTCTCTCCTGGCTTAGTAGGCCCTAAACCAGCCAAACACTTCACTTCTTTGGGAAAATGACTGTTTCCATCATCCTTCACAGTTTTACTTTCTGCATTATCCTTTGTTTCACTGACACTTCTTTTTTGGCTCGTTACAGTCGACGGATTTCCTTCAGAAAAGCGGCTCTGCAAACCTGTATTAATTTTTCTGCCATTCAGAAACCCTTGTAGGCCTGACCCTACCTCATTATAGTGCGTAGATGAGGTAAAGATAATGCAAGCATTGATTCCCATTGAGTTAAACAAAGACGAAGAAACACGGGAAGATTGATTAAATCCAATGGCAGCTCTCTTTGCCAAAATAACAGCAGACGACTGCCACTGTCTTCTCACAGAAGGGAGCCAAGCCATGGGAATAAAATCCTTCTAGTCTTCGTATATTTCTTTTAGGTAAACGATCTACTCAATTTGTTTCAAATCCATCGTCCTTTGGCAAAATACAGTGCCGAGATATGCCGATTAACACCCAAACCACTCGTTTTCACGAAATAAATTGATGGCCGATAAATCTACAAAAGGCAACTTCTAAAGTAATATTAAAACTTGTACTCTTTTCGTCATGATAACAATAAAAAGTTGGCGATTTTGACTAAATTTGGCTGAAAATCCATTAGAAAGAAAGATCGGAATCAACCTAATTCCTGTTCATATACAATATGTTCTAAAACCAAGAGGAAAAAAGGCAAACCTCCTTGCCTTTCTAGGTTTTTCCTTTCTCTTTGATTTTGGATAAATTGAATAAAAATTTTAAAATCCTCTTTCTGATGTCTGCTAAATTTAGCTGATGCAACTTCTTTCTTCGTGGAAAATCTGCCTGTTTTGGCCCCGCGAGCTATCGTTCTCTTGCTTCAAAAGTTTGCCATTTTTTTCCTCCACACTCTGCAAAAAAATTGCTCCCACAGTAGTTACGTAGAACCATCAATCAATTTGTGGAAAGACTGTGAAGTCTGAAACGGCCTCGCAGATCCGCTGCGCGCTGCTCGTATGGCCATCAAACATACGGAAATAGGGATTGGTGTGAAAGTCATTTGCCATCAGTACGAGGACTCCGAGCCGCCTTTGCTTACGTAACGGGATTCCTCTCTCCCACTCTGGAGGTGTTCGTAACGAAAAATATTATATTTTTTGCAGGGAGGTTTGACAACAGCAAAGCCGCACGTGATGCAGTCGATTGCAAAGGAAAAGGACACTCCTTTTAAGCTCTACGATCTTGTTTGGAAGATAATTTATAGTGTTATATGTACGAGGTATTTATACTGCATGAAAGTAATTCGTATATAGTGTATGGTTTATGAAAAAATTCGTCACTGGTTCCTGAGATAGTTTAGAGTCTATGAACCTACCTTAAATAGGAGGTATTTAATTATGTTTCAAGTATGAAATCTGTATATTTTATTTTAATGAAATCTAAATATATAATTTTTTAAAGAGCATATATATTTTATTATAGTGTAAATTCATTGGTACATAAATTGCATTTTGGGTGTACATAAGTACTTTCTTTAATTTTTTTGTATTCTTGACATTTGTAATTTCAAATAAGGTTAAGGAAAAAGGGAAAGTGACCATAAATTGTAATGTTGAACTTATGGCTTATATTTGATAAGTTTATGTTTGGAAAAAGGGAAAGTGACCATAAATTGTAATGGTGAATTTATGGCTTATATTTGATAGTGACTATGACTCTAATTATGACTATGATTTGTCTATTAATAAAAGAAATAGATGAATAAGTAAGTTAGAATTTACTAATAATGGATTTTTAAATTTTTAAAGTGTTAAAATGATAAAATTGAGAGCTTACCTTTATGTTTAATATATGAGTTAATTATATGTTTTTTAAAAGTTGTATATATAATATGATGGTTAAGTTAAAAGAGGGAAATTTTGGAAGATGAGAATTTTATGCATAAAATTATAAGTATTTTATTAAATCTATAAAATAAAATAAAAGTATGTAATTTAAATTTAAGATGAAAACCTTTTAATTTTATAGGTTAAACAATGTTCAATTTAATTATACAAACTTTCGACCATGCAAAAAGTTTTGTTCAAACAAGACAAGAATAACTCTATAGTAGAAATTCTATCACCCAATCCAACTTTATCACAAACAAAAGAAAAGATAGTCACTCGATTCAAATATTCACACTCAATTACACAAACTTAAAATAAGACAAGAACAACCCCATGGTAGAAATCCTATCATCCAATCCAGCTTTATCACAAGCGAGAGAAAAGATAGTCATTCAATTCAAGCATTATCAACACTTGGAGAATAATCACCTTAATAGAGAATGTGGACATTCATGCACAGTTCTCTCAAAAGGAAAATTATAAGCATGAGACCCATTATGTAGCCAAAAATTCATCTAGTGTCTACACAACAAACCAATCACCCCACAAGCTCAAAACTGTTTGCAACGAAGTCTCTAAGAGCAAAGAAGCTTCCCAAATGGTGATTAGAATAAATGCCACTAAATATAAGGGGAAGTTTTTAATCTAGTGTGTGTGTGTGTGATACACACACACACATACATACATTTATGTATGTGTGTGTAATATACACACACATGCATACATTTATGTATGTGTGTGTAATATACATGCACATACATACATTTATGTCTACTTGAGACTACCTATCCCTAGCTTAGCCTTAGACCTATTCTAGATCCTATTGTCACACTTATCCAGCCTTCGTGTAGGCCAGAGACATCAATAGTCAACCTTAAAGTATTCCTAGACCCTCATTTTTGCATCTTAGCCGTTTGTGCCTAGTGTTCTGCCACTTAGACACTAGCGCCATAATAAGGACAGTAGTGCCACATGGTGTTTGTGTCCCACTAATGTCACTAATGTCATTTCCCTCACTTTTTCATAAATGGATATCTTTTCAAATCTAAAACCTCCTAGGGTTGGCCTAGACCTCTTTTAGCACCCACACAAGCATGAGAAGAGTATATATACATGATTTTTAGTCTTCTAATCACTATATAGAAATCAGATGCAAAATACATATTCAAACTTAGAATAAGTTATGCACAATTAAGGTTATCAATCCCTATTCTGTGCTAATTTTGCATATTTCCATCTACATCATTCATAAGCTCAAATTACCTAGACTTCTAGTCTCAAGCATATTTAAAGCACTCAAGTCCACTATCATACTAGATTCACTTAGACTTGCACCGACACTTAGGTGGGGATAACTACATTGAATTTCATCTCTCCTCAAAGTATTGGCATGTAGGCAACTATCTTCACAAAGGGGTGTTGAGGATGTCCAACCTACCTCACTAACAAACCCATTGTTTAGCTTGTATCAACCAAATGCCCTGGTAACATGGAGGATTAGGGTTTGCTCACAAATAAAATCAAAATAGGTAATATATAGGGTTTCAAACCTCATGCACATAGGAACAGACCTCACAGATCTAAACATAGGTGCACCCAAAAGCTCAAGACAATCCTATATAGAAGACACTACCGCCACATATCCAATAATAACATTATTATCCAATTAGGGTGCTAGTGTTTAGGAGGGGTTCTGACACTAGGATCCTATTTGTGACACTCAGACCAACATTTGTCTTAGTTTTTAGCCTCTAGATCATTCATCTCAATCATTTTCTAGCTAAGTTCTTACTTGCTCTATTTATTACTATTTTTAGAAAGGTCAAAGTTAGTTAATTCTGTAACAAATCAGAGGCTATTTCTATTACATATTATTACTCTAATTTAGTATACTCAGCTCTTTAACAAATATAGGATTTACATTCACCAAGTCCTAAAAGGTTAAAACATTTGGTGAACCTGACTTACTTCAAACATTGCTCAAACCCTAACCCTAGATGCTACTAGGGTTTGTATCTTTTTTTCCTATTTTCATTAGTTGTTTTAATTTTTTTTAGATTTCATACATTTTATTTTAGTAGCCTTATTTCACTTTGTTTACTATATGCCATCTAAAAAAGCTCGCTCTCTTCTATTAAGAAGAAGTGATAGGTTAGATGGCAGTCCTATTGAACATATTCAAATTCCATCTATTCGAGCTTATACCATGGACAAGAGAATGATTTTAACTCCCATATTTGATCTTTCACACCTTGATTATGTGGATTTCAATGATAATGCATATGAAGATGAGAAATATAATCAAGATCAAGATGATACACAAGGTGGAAATCGGGACACTCTCCCTCCACTTAATAATGAAAGCCTAATTGTCAACAAGGATGAGATTCTATAGAGATTCAAAGATAAACTTCAAGAACAACCCCTCGATCATGCATAAATTTTACAAGCCATAATGGAAATAGAGAATAAATCAAACAATGGTCAATCTTCTACTCCCATAGATAATAACATTGTTACACCTACATTGGGGCCAACTCAACTAGCACAACAACCAATTGTAACTTAATAACCTTTAGTGACAATTACACCTATTATGGATAGTTCCTCCACTCTAGATGTACAATCCCTCATGCATGAATTTCATACTTTGCAGGCTAAGGTGTTACATCTTGAGTAGGGAGCCACTAGGCCATCACATGCCTTGGATTCTCATGTTTATTTACATACACCTTTTGCACATCACATAATGATAATTATTTTTCCATATAGATTCTTGTAACCTAAGATTACATTATATGTGGTAAGGGTGACCAGAGCACCATCTCTGAGCATTTCAAGTAGCATGTTTAGACTATGTGTCCAATGATTGGATCCTCACTAAGTTATTTCCATGTGGTCTAAAGGATTATGTTGTACAGTGGTTTTATGATCTACAAGATGGGTCCCTAAGCCCCCTACAATTCACAAGACACCATAGTCAATGTCATGGATTCCTAACACCACTCCACAGGCAAGGCCAGATATAGATTACTCAGTGCAACAGATTATGGGACCATAGTTGCCCTTTCATACAACACACATGATCACTATTATTTTATTTGACATAGGCCATATTGATAGTGAGTCTCCCATGAGACTCATCAATTAGTATTATTCCTCCTTGTACATACTTTCTTTTTCTCTCGCTCCTTGTATATAATTTCATTTTCATGTTGCTTGTATATAGCTTATATCTAAAAAATACAAAAACAATATAATATTTCAAAAACACAAAAACATTCAAATGTTTACTTAGAAAACACAAAATTATAGATTGTATGCATTACCATGTTTACATTCCTTATATTTTCCAAACACTACATATGCTAGTTATCTTAATATAGTTAGTTTTATCATACATACATGCTTCACTTATTCTTGTCAAGTGCTTGTAAATTAATACAGGACTTAGGTCTACTATAGTGATCTAGACTTGTTATTATCTATACACTAGGGGCATATACACTGATACATGGGTTATTCATTTGACACATTTGCCCACTTGGAGGTACCCTATACACAATTTTGATTACCAAGTTCTATCTTTCTATATTCTACATCATAGCTTTAGCATTAATAGATCTTGATATTGATCATGATACACTTACTCATATTTGTTACCATCTATTGCTACTTTAGACTTAGCATATGCACATCTTATCTCTTACATAGATTTGTATTACATGTTCATGCATACTTTCATTTCTAGTTTTCCTAGTTTAAACTTGATTGTGTCTCTATACTTCTTCTATTCGAGAGCATTTGAATATGCCATTGAGCTTTAGCTCTACACCACTTCTTTTCATAGTATGTATGCTTTGGACATGTGCCCATGTCCTTGTGTGTGCCTTCTTGATTATGTATATGAATATTTGAACATGTCCTTTTATGTGGTTCTAAGCCAACTTATTTCTTGTTTGTGTATGTGGACATTTGAACATGTCCTTGTATGTCTTGCTTTCTCAAATTTAGTGACATGTGCCCATGTCCCTTATATTGTGGCCCCTTGGCCTACTTTGTATGCCTCATATGTGTTATATGTAGGCTTTTTTGTATACGCCATGGCCATGACACTTATCACTTACTTGTTACACACTCCAGTTTTATATGACATGAGGGACCTCATGCATCTCCCCTTCTTACTTAGGTGTCATGATGGACATCATGCCCCATCCCCCTAGGTAGCTACTTAGTTATTACTCATATTTGTTGTTACATACATTATTATATCTATCTTGACACCCTTGTGAATGCTAGACATGACATGCATTGCACATTATAGACTTATACTCAAATTATCTTACATTTTGATGTTATGTATGCACATTATATTGGATTATTACATAGATATCATATATGCTCTAGCTAACATACATTTTTCAAATATTTTTATTTTGAGGTTAGTTCTTTCATAGGTTCAAAAACTTCCCATAAAAGAGGGTGCATTCACAAAGGTTTGTCATAGAGATCAGGGTCTTATACTGCACTCACAGTACATTTTTTAGCACATAGGTTCAAACTATAAAAATTAGACTTAGGTAAACACATTGAGAAAATAGTGACACAAAGATCATTATAGTTGCATAAAAATCAAAGTAGGACATTAATGCCCAAATTAAGACACTAGCACCATATGGTGCTACTGTCCAAGAGATGACGCTAATGTCTAGTATCCTTAGTTTTAGAAAAACCTAGATTGGCTAGAAAAGTACAACAAGTACAATATAGATTTGCACAAGTTTAGTTACATATTTATCAATTTTGATCATATTCATACCAATTTAGCTCAGATTCATACCAGTTTTATTATATTAGGGGCATCATGCACAACATGACCATTCCCATATTCAGTTCAAATACCCAGATACAGATTATTATAACTTAGTTCAAAATCCATAAGCTCATATATTAGATTTGGGGGCATGTGTGTGGCACATTATTTCCATATGCTCACTTACACAGATCAAATGGAATGACAAATTTCATGGTATTATCTATATTGTATATATATGACATCATAGTCCAGGTTACACACCAGTTTCATTCGTTACTCCATTTGTAGTGGTTGCCATTCTCGAGTGGCCCAAAGCCACCTAATATACCTGAGTGGCCATAGAATCACCATACCCAAATAAAATTTCCAGTTACATCACCTAATTTCAATTTTAGATGCATTTACTACACATAGTGAGCAACAAGGTAAATTTTAGTGGTCCATATAGAATTTAACTTTTTTTTTGGTAAATCTCTAAGTATGTTTTTTGAAAGTTTGGTGAAAGTTAATAGATGGTGTTTAGATGAGAAGGTGAATGGACAAGCAAATAATAACAGGGTGTAGAATCTAGATAGGCATGTGACCATACATAAAACCTATAAACATTTCCTTCATTCCTTTCCTACTATTGAAAGTTTCCATTATGAGTATATGGGTGGATTTATATTTACATATAATGGTGAATAAGCTCATATTGACTCTTTAAAGAGTGGAAAACTAGATTTATATGTATGAAATTTATTTTAAATACTAGGTGAATCAACCTAGAAAACTAACTTACACCCAAATAATTTAGGCGAATCCACATTATTCATTACCCCCTAAAATAGCCAAATGCAAATTTTTGAAACTAAAATATTTATGAATTAACGAAGAATATTCACTAAAATTTACCTTGGTGGGTAATGATGGATTCATAGCCTACTTGAGTTCTTGAGCCACCTACATGAGAGGGTTGGACATACCATCAATCTAGTCCAACCTATTCATAGGTCATGATCCACCAAACAAGGGTGGGCAATGATGGAGTCAAAATAAGATTGAGTTCTTGATCCACCCACACATGAGGATTGAGCAAGCCATCAACTTAGTCCAAACTATTCACCGATTGATCACTATATACATGCACACACATAGGTTATCACTAGATTTATGCATTGGTTCACATACCCAGTGAGGTGTATTCATTACTTTCCTCCATCCTATCTCTTTACTAAGTTTTACTCAGCTTTGCTTCTTTACTCAGTTTTGTTTTTGTTTTTGATCTCTTAAGTAAAGATTGATTTATGCATGTTTCACTTGCTAAGCATGCATTGGAGCATGTTTCACTTGCTAAGCATACATTGGAGCATGTTTCACATACTGAGACCAAGCTTCACAGACTTTACCTCTTAGGTAAGTCTAGTTACGCATCTTTTTCCTTTATCCTAGTCATTTTTCTTTGCTTCATTTTTAGAATAAAGGGGGGGGGGAAATATAATCACCTAAAAGTGGTATTTAAGTGCTAACAGTACTAATTGAGACTATTTATACCTATTTTATCCCTAAACCTATCTTAGATCCTATTGTCACACTTATCTAGCCTTTGTGCAGGCCAAAAGCATCCCTAGTCAACCTTAAAGCATTCCCAAACCCTCATTTTTGCATCATGGCCCTTTGTGCCTATTGTTCTACCACTTGGACACTAGTGTCATAATAGGGATAGTATCACCACATGGTGCTAGTGTTTCAATTATGTCACTAATGTAATTTCCATCCCCTTTTCACAAATGGATATCTTTTCAAATCTAAAACCTCTTAGGGTCAGCCTAGACCTCTTTTAACACCTGCACAAGCATCAAAATAGTATATATACATGACTTTTAGCCCTCTAACCACTAGATAGAAATGAGATACAAAATACACATTCAAACTCAGAACAAGTTGTGTACAATTAAGGTTATCAATCTCTATTATACCCTACTTATGCATATTACCATCTACAACATTGGTAAGCTCAAATTACCTAGATTTCTAGTCTCAAGCATATTCAAAACACTCAAGTCCACTATCATACTAGTTTCACTTGCACTTGCACTAACACTTAGGTGGAGATAACTACATCAGGCTTGATCCCTCCTTAGAATATTTCTATGTAGGCAACTCTCTTCGCAGTGGGGTGTTGAGGATGTCCAGCCTACCCCACTAACAAACACACTTTCTATCTTGTATCAATTGTATGCCCTAACAACATAGAGGATTAGGGTTTTCTCATAAATATAGATAAAATAAGTGATATACAGGGTTACAAAAATTGTGCATGCAAGAACAAACCTCATAGACCCAGACACAGGTGCACCCAAAAGCTCAAAATAGTCTTGCACATATGACATTCTTACCAAAATAGAGAAACTACCACCACATATCCAATAATGGTGCTACTATCCAATTAGGATGCTACTATCTAGGAGGGGTTCTAACACTAAGATATTGCTTATGATACTCAGACCAACCTTTGCCTAATTTTTTAGCCTTCATATCATTTGTCTTAGTCATTTTCCAGCTAAGTTCTTACTTGTACTATTTACAACTATTTTTAGAAAGATCAAAGTTAGTCAATTCTATAACAAATTAGTGGTCGTATTTATTTCAAATTATTATCTTGATTTAATATACTCATCTCTTTAACAAACATAAGATTTACATTCACTAAGTCCTAAAAGGTTAAAACAGTATGTGTGTGTGTGATACACACACATACATACATTTATGTATGTGTGTGTATGTTTATGTTAATACACACACTAGTGAAAACACAAGAGGAGGGGGTCCACTTAAGGACTACCTTTATCTCTACGTTGTTAGGGTTGGACATACACTTGTGGTCACACTTTCAACACTTACTCAAACTTGACACACTTAACATATTTTCATTGCATCAATCTTAAAATATTACAACATAATACATTCACACTCTTAACACACACCTCTACAATCTTATTACATTACATGAAATATTTATAGACTCTCATATATTTCCTTCTTAACTGATATAACTCTTTATTCTGCTCCTAGATTATTCTGCACCTTCATAGCTCATCCTCTCTCCCCCAAAACTTTCTTTCTTTCAATGTCATATTCCTATTGTGTATCTTCAACTTATTTTAACTTGACATAATTTACAATAATTTAGACAATTTCATTTTTTGCATTTAAATGTCAAACTGTAGTAATGGGTCCTAGGTACACAGGTGGCATTCTCATGTCGAATGATAGTTACCAAAACTATCATAACTTCATGCTTTATTGAATTGATATGAAATTTTAAACACAAATTTTATGCTACATTTTCTATAATTTATCCAAACTTGGTAAACCAAATCTTAATTTAATGTTACCTTAGGTAAATAACTCTCATATCATGTTTTGAAAAGTAGACAAATGACATTTTCAAACTAAATGATAGTTACAAAAACTATCATAAATTTATCTCTATTTATCAAATTGATCTAAAATTTGAAATGTATATTATATAATACATTTTATATCACTAATCCAAAATTTTCAATCCAATTATTAACTAATCCAAATAACCATCTTTCCAAGCATCGTAGACTAGATAGAAGACACAATCTGACATAAACAGATGATACATCACCATGATAATTTCAAAATCTCTAAAAATTGGCATGTAGGTTTCATGTGTCATGTAATATCATCTCATAAAATTTCATCAATTTTTATCAAAAGTGAATATCCATCAAGCAAAGTGTTACAATCACACCCTAAAATAAATAGTCGATACATTTTTGTGATAACTTCAAATGGTCTGAAACTTGTTAAAATTTATTAAGTGCTAGGTGCTATGATCTCACCAAGTTTCATCATCAAATTCTTATTGTAGTTAAAGAACCATTTTTGATAAGTGTATTTGACTTAAAAATACACACAAATTGACATAACAAATGAAAGATCTCCACATTTTTCTCACAACAAAGGAATACATTTGCAAAATAATTAGAAGAGGTTAAAAATACAACACAAACAAGGCCACAACCCAAAATTCTAAACAAATGCATTGCACTCTATTTTTGGTTGAAGCAAGATTGTACGAAGCCTTGGATGTTCCTACATCAAACACCTGAGGTATATAAAATTTGAGCTCCTACTCACATGGAATAAGTGGCAAAGCTACTCTTTTGACTATGAAGTTTAGTGGTCATGGTGTTCCCTTACATCACACCAAATACTTCAACTGTTTATTGCACTTGTTCTTCCATTTCTAGCTCCTTGTCGGTTTCAATTCATTTATTCTCATCTTACCTCTACTCTTATTTCCCCCTTATTTCATCTTTATTTCCCTCTTTTTATTCTCACTCCTCACTCCTCTTTTTATGGGGTTAGACCCACCATAGTCCATCCTCCCTTGCCAAAGGCTATCTTTTATGATTTTCATCTTCTTGTTGGTTGAAACCTACCCTCATCTAACCACATCCACTTAGATGCTTGTTATTTCATCTTAATCTCCCTTGTGGGATTAAACCCACTGCAAACTGACCACCTCCTCTTAAATCCTTCTTGGCTTTGCCTAATTAATATCCAACATGTTGTTGGATCACTCTTCTTCGTTTACAACTCTTTTCTCATGGTTTCTATCTCCTCTATCATGACCAATATCATTACAACAGATTCATCATACATTTGGGCATCCAAATGATAACCCATAGTATTTAGTACCACATCAAGGATACTCTTCACTTCTTCCTCTCTTTTTTTCCTCATTGTTATGTCAATAAATTCATCCACATCTAATACAACAACATCTTCTTCTCTACATGTTTTGGTTGATATGTAAATCAACTAATCCTCTTCATTTTTTTTCTTGAGTGCATAATTTAACACTTATAGATTCAACTCTTCACCTTAGAAGGCCTCTTTAAATGCTTCATCTCTCTCCATTTATGCACCTGCACACTGTCTACAATCACACATTAGTTTATAAACATGATACTTAACAATCCCCATTAGTGATTCCTTCATCTTCACACTCTTATCTTGATTCTCATAAAGCTTGGGTTTCTCAAAGCCTATAACTATGTCTATGTTCTTGTGACAGATCATCTTCACTTCTCATCTTCTCTATATCGGTTATAGGATACTTGTTATCTTCTTATTTGATCTCTTCCATTTCATGTGTAAAGGATCTTTCACTCTCCTTGTCCATTTTAGACAAATGTAAACTTTAACTTATAAGAGTCTTTCCTCCAACATCTACATGTGTTCCTTCCACATATGTAACACCACTTTTACCCTTCAATCCTCTTAGTGGAACCATGTCCACCATCTTAATATCCATCTCCTTTTTTTTACCTGCACATTGAACAAACATATTAAGGGAATCAAGATTTCCCACAATCACCTCTTCTATCTCTTCTTCATACCATAAGGACATTTTTGTCTAAGTCTTCTCATTAATTTCTCCCTTATGTTGGACTCCCATAGGCCTATTTTCAAAAACCTTAATGGTTGTTCTCTCCTTGTTCTTCTTTCTACTTACTTCTCATAAAAATGGATGGTTTGAAACCATGCTCTCCTCATGTGCATTAACTTTCACATCTTCCACCTCTATTGTTTCCTTCATGGAAACCTGTAACTCCTCAAGGTTGATTTCTTCATTCACCTCTATTGTTTCATTTATAAAATACTATAGTTTTCCTTGATTGTCCTCAACCCTTCTACCCTATAAAATAGAAAAGGAAAATGCATTACCTTCATTCACCAAGGTAAATTATGAATCTTCCCACTCATGGGATACCTCAAACTCATTCCCATCATTAAACAATTGATCTCTTTCTTCTGCTTCAACTACTATCACCTCCATAGCCTCTTTCATGAGGATTTATTCCTCTATAGGCTACTCACAACTCTCTTTCACCTTGTTGTTTTATAAAATAGACTTGGACTTCTCACATGGAAACCTCACCTTCTTATTGTTTTCCAAGATAACCTTCTCCACATACACGTACTTCTCCTTGCTACTAATAGACTTGAGATGCTCACATGGCTTCTTCCCCTTCATATTGCCTTTCATGACAATCTTTTTCTTCTTATCACACTCAAGCCTCATCACATGAATCTTCTCCAACCACTCTTATGGCAATTTTGGGTTCCCATTCACTTACCTTCTTCTTACCTTTGATTTGTCTCCTCACTTGGAGATCTCTCCAATAAATAGCTACATTTATACATAGTCTCTTAATTTAAACCTTTATCCTCATGGGGTATACAACATTCTCATTTTCAAAATAGATTTATAACTCAACTATCCATTTTAAGAGCTTATCGAGAATCTCATTTTCATAAAATAATTTAATATCACTAAGAGATTTACCTCTTTCCTTCACCATGACCTATGTTGGTCTTTTCATTTTGTTATAATATTTTCCTCTACTTGATTGGAATCTTTATAAATAATATAATCTCACTTGTAGGGACATAAATCCAACCATTATCTCCTCATCATCTTCACTCATAACTGCAACATGTCCACTTTATGTAGTCATCTCCATCATATATAGTCTTACCTAAAATCTTTTCAACATCTCTGTCAAGTCTTCTACCTCTGGTGCTTTTCTCATGTGTTATATCATAATAATCAACATTATTCTCTTTCAAAACCTATAAAAGACTCAAAATAAAGATTCTTAAACTCCCTCTCAATTTTTAGGAATTCTCTCACACCTAAAATTGAAACTTATGCAAGCTTCTCTTTCACAACTTACATCACACTTAGCAGACTTCTCTTTCACAACCTGAAAGAAACTCACACAACCTACAAGTAAATAACCTTTCTTTGATATCACAAGAGGAGGGATTACACTTAAGGACTACCTTTATCTATGTGTTTCTAGGGTTGTACATACACTCATGATCACACTTTTAACACTTACTAAGACTTGATGCACTTAACAAATTTTCATTGCATTAATATTAAAACATTACAACAGAATACATTCACACTCTCAACACACTCTTTATATCTCTGACACACATTCCTATATATGATTATTACATTACATGAAGGAGTTATATAATCTCTTACACTTCCTCCTGAACTGATACAACTCTTTGTTCTACTCTTTCATAACTCATCTTTTGCCCCAAAAACTTTATTTATTTTAATACTTTATTCCCCTTAACCTCCCAAGATTCATGGGGGTGTCTCTTTAACTTCCCTGACCTTAACATAATGTAAAATAGTTTGACATATTTGAATTTTAAATTAAACACCAAACTATCACTAACAACTCTCGGGTACATAAGTGGCATTTTCAGGCTGAATGACAGTTATCAAAACTATCATAACTTCACATCTATTGATATAAAATTTTAAACATGGATTTTAGACTAGATTTTCTATCACCATTATAAATTTTGTAACCCAATTCTTAATGTAGTGTTACCATAGGTAAAGAACCCTCTTGCCAAGTGTCATAGACTATAAAGATGACATTTTCAGGTTGAATGATAATTACAAAAACTATCATAGCTTTACTGATATTTATCCAATTGATGTAAAATTTAAAACATAGACTATAGATTACAATGTATATCATATATAAAAGTTTGGAAATGTAATTCTTACCAAAGCTAAATAACCATCATGTTAAGTTTTGTAGACTAAAAAAATAACATAGTCTGGTAAGAATGGGTGATACATTATCATGGTAATCCAAAAGATATAAAGTTTGGCACATAGGTTGCACGTGTCACTTAATATCGTGTCACCAAATTTCATTATCCAATTTTTACTACAAGTGAAGATATTTCATGCAAAGTGTCATAGGCATGTCCTAAAATAAATAGTTGGTACATATCTACAACATCTCCAAATGGTTTGAAACTTGTTATAAATGTTATAAGTGTTAGGCACTATGATGTCATAAAATTTCATTATCTAATTATCATTATATTTGAATAAACATATCTAAAAAATTTCTATGACTTAACACTCCATGTAGATTAATCGAATAGACAAAAGATATTTACACTTTTCCTTCAACAAATGAATACTTTTGCAACATCATTATAATAGGTTAACAAGCTCACACCAACAAGGACACAACCCAAAAACCCAAACAAACACACTACACTCCATTTTTGGTTTATGAAAGATTGCACAAACCCTTGGATGCTCTTACAACACGCACACATAAATATATGTGTGTGTGTGTGTGTGTGTGTGTGTGTGTGTGTGTATTACACACACACACATGATAAACTCTTAAAGTCTCAAATTTATTTTATTATGTCGAGAGGTGTAACTTACATTGAATACCAAAGTAGTGTGGATGGAGTGCATATAATAATGTGAGATGTTAATAAAAATCTCAAAAAATAGTTGAATCAACTTTATAAAATCAAAATAAAATATATAAATAAAATGCAAAAAAGTAATTATGATGATAGGTTTATACAAGGGAACTAAAATTTGTTAGTCATACACCATCAACAATCATCCTTCATTGTTGGAAATAGTTAGGCAATCAAGTCTTTCTACTTCAGCTGGATCCCTGTCATTTGTGTTGATGTGTGGAAAGGGATAATTTGATTTGGTGAGTATACCTTACGGATTTTTTAGTTTGGAAAATGACCATTAGTGATGAGGTAACACATATGGAATTTTATGATGTTAAATGCCATTAATATTTTTTTAATGGATGGTAGTCTCACTCTGTCTGTGCTCGCTTGATATTAATTTATGCATAAGGATACATAGATTGATGCGATGTGTTTTTAATTGGATGGACACTAACATGAATTATTTGAGCTTATATATGAGATATTAATTTACAAGAGGAACTTGGATATCACATTAACAACCTTTGTTGGTAAAATATTGTAGTTTGGGAGGGTATATTGAAAGGTCTTTATGGCTATGAATACATAGTTTCTATTTTGGTTTGTGAATATGAATACCATCTTGTTGTGTTATCAATCTGATTTTCCATGTCAATTCTAAGTTTTTATGATACAAATATATGGGTTCCTTTTCTTAGCTAGTTTTCAATACATATCGTGTTTTTTTTTCTTTATGGGTTCTATTCTTTTAATTTTGTCTTTTGGCTTACACATGTGAAAATCCTTTTGTTTTGATGTATTTTTATTTTACTTTATGTGTAAGGATGTAAAGCTTAGTGAAATGTGTTTTTATTGCAGGTGGATAGTGGCATCAAGAATGTAACCTTATATGAGAGTAATTTATGAGAGGAAGTTTATAATGCATTAACAACCTTCATTGGAAAAAACTTATAGTCTAGGAGTTCAGATTGAAATGTCTTTGTGGTTGTCAATGATTAGTTTCTATTTTGGTTTGCAAGTATAAAAACCATGTCAGTATGCTGATAAGCTTATTTTTCATGTTTATTTTACTTTTTTTTGTTATAAATAGATGTGGGTTCCTTTGATTAACAAGTTTTCAGTACATATCATGTTTTTTTTCTTTATGGGCTTTATTTTTCATTTTTGTATTTTGGTTTATACATGTGAAAAGTATTATGTTATGTTGTTTTATCTTTTACCTGAGTTTGGAATTAATTGGTGTATTAAATATAATTCAGATAAAATTAATAGAAGGTTGAAAAATATTGTAAATAACTTGTAACTAGCAGAATGAAAGTAAAGTATTGAAATGGATAAAAATCAAATGAATGAGTGAAGCTAGCTATGAAAAACACAAAGAAGACTTAGCTGAATACTACTTTTAGGATGACTATGCATGACTAAGAGATGTCTAGAGCAATAAAATCAAATGTGATTATGCATGTGTAACTGAAATAGAGTTGTCACTATTTTGAGTTAAATTCAACTGGAAACTTTCAAGATCGATTTTCTTTGTTGTCTTATGTGGATCAATCTTGACCTCTATAGGAAATTAAGGGCACAATCACCTGCATGTGTTTGAGATATGAGTGTGTGAAAAAAATTTAACTTCAATTTGCATAGATGACTTGCAAATGACTTATTCAAACTTGAAACCCTAATAGGGCTTGCAATGGTTGAAAACCTAAAAAAAGAAAGGGAGAGTGTAATGGGTTTAGCTGACCCCAATCACACATGTGATGATTGAATGTTGCCTATGTATATAATACTCTAAGGGTGGAATTAAAACCCACAAAGTTTTCCCACCTAGAGTGATTAGTGTGATAGTGTTCATTTATTCCATATATGCATCTAGAGATGGATTGAATACTTGATAATGATTAGCTTAACTTAGCTAAAATTAGCTCGTAACTTGGCTAAGGGTTGTTTTAAGTGAATATAATCAAATTTAGAAATAGTATGGAAGTTTTTCTTAATGTATAATAGTGTAAGTGTGCTCAAATAGTGATAATTTTTAGTGGTAGAATATGTGGCTTAGATGTGCATTTATAACAATACAAAAGGGGAAAACCTCACACTACCTATTCAAAATATATAGACTAATTTTTAATGGAGGGTTCAAATTTGAAAAATAGTTATTTCTCGATAAAGGTAAATATTTACTCATAAGGTTAGGATCAATCGTCGATCTCGACCTATGTGTGTCGATTCTGACTTAGAAGGGTAATGTTTGATCTTAGGAATTTGACATGTCTATATAAATGCTTATAGGTATATAGGTTTTCAGTGATTAAGAGTATTTTTGTAGGTATAAGACAACTTATAAGGAATGGGGCCATACAAATACTTAGGATAGAGTGAGGTGGTGAAATAGGACCAATTTAAGTGCTCAAGTTAATTAAAGTAAATGTGAGCCAAAATTGATATTATGAAGTATTCATGACCAAATTTGAGTATCTACATTTCCCCCACTTTAATATAGAAATGAAAGTACTAGAGTAAAAGAAAATGTTTACCTCAATGTGTATAACACACTTTGAATTTGGGAGAAATCTCCAATCATGTGAGATGTTCCATAATAAATCTTGAAATGATGTAAAAGTAGTTAATGTCTATATGTAAAATCAAAATGTAATTTAAATTGAAAATATTTTAAAGAACAAAGAAGAAGTACACTTGTATGTTTGAAATTATTGTTGCTCTTATAACATTTTCTTGAAGATGATTCTTCTTTAAAGCATTGGATAATTGATTGTTCCCATGAAGCACTTGTAAAGATTGGTTTTTTTGTCAAACCAACACAAATTGAGGGTAATCAATCCCCAATTTGAAGTGAACATGTATAAAAAATAGAACCCATTGAGGGATGCATAAACCTTAATTTATGTTATTGGTATTTGCAACCCCAAGATAGAAATGAGTTGAAATTCACAATGGATTTGCAGGCTATAATGGTGGAGGGTGTTAAATCCCTAATATGCATTATGCACTTTAATTGAATAAACCATTATAGATAGCACATTGATTAATTGTCACTTTATTTTATTTATTATATGCATGATCAAAAGAGAATGGATAACATCCATACCCCTATCATGAATTCAAATATATAGTAGTAATGAAAGTATGGCATGAATCAGTATTGTGGCCCTTGAATTTGAAAAAAATAGTATATTGTGCATAAATTTGTATCATGTCCCCATGTCATAAATGTAAAATTTATAATTGTATGTAGATGTAAACTTTGTAACTTTGTTTGAATATTTTGTGCATGTGTCAATGTTAAATATATATTTCATATGATAAATTATTCTTGTACACTTGAAAAATATCACTCATGGCTCAACTCTTTCGTTCAATACCTTTCTACTATCACAAAACTCATGCTCACTATCTCATTGTGCCTAAATGCTTATCCTATAGTCTGACCCTGATATTATGATTACTCATATCACCTTTAGCCCACAATCTACTTAAAACCTATTATATATCTTATATTTTAAGTTAAATATATTCAATAATTATTTATCTTCTAAGATACTAACATCCATATTGGGATAGTAATGTTGATGCTAGTGTCCCGAGTCTGACACTAGTGTTTGAACCTTACAGATAGTCAAATTTGCAAATATTTAGACATGTACGGGTTAGGGTATAATATTATTTTAACCCTCTCATGATATGAATTCATAAGGTATGGTATAAATGTAATTTAGATGCCATTCATTATCATCAAGTACAAATCAAGCACACATATATATTATACCAAGCAAAAACACCTCTCAAGTTTAGTAAAACTACCCTATTCTTCCTTATTTCTAAAGTAGTCATAGGATCAATAATATTACAGGTTTGAAGCATCAAAATTATAACCCATTAAAAGTATTTTTTAAGTTAAAAACTATATCACTACATCCACTCACATATAACATATTGCATAATTATTCACATATAAGCCCACATAAGGGGTGGAACTACATCAGTCTAATGCCCTCTTTAGAGTATTGGCTATGTAAGAAACACTCACTAAAAAATTAGTATGTGAGGTCAAATTGAATTCACTTGAGCCCATTAATATTTTTTTTATAAGGTGACATGCCCTAATTAAAGGACCTAGGGTTTGAACTACACACTGATATCCAAAACATGTTTGCATGATATGAATAGATAATCTACAAGGTGACAATGAACTATAAAAGGTGGTTGTAAAATTTATATAAAATGACATGTATTCCATATAGGACATAAGCTTTAATTTTCAAACATAAGAGTTAATGCTAGTGTCCTTATTTTGATGGTAGTGTCCATGCTGATATAGAGCTGATTTTTAAAATATGATGAATCACATGTGAGTATAATGTCAACTATTTTTGCACATGGACTTCCCATATCTACTTACACATCATTCAAAAAATTAAGTATTATTCCTCTTTTATGTTTAAGATATCAAATTACTCTTTGGAATTGTAATTTTTATATTTAGCATATTTTTTTAGACACTATTTCTAAATTATATATCACCTCAATCGTATACACTTGGCAAATACATATCATGGATGTACCTTTAGCTTCTAGACATTTATTGTTGCCAAAATATTTGCGTACACTATCTCTCTATGCCTAATTGATTATATCTTAGTCTAACCAATGTTATTCTTATGACTCATACCTTCTATCTTGTCATAAATGTTGTAAACTTACTTATCTTCCATCTCTATAAGTTCTTGACTTGCACCTATTTTCCAACTACCTGAGCACTTGCATCTCAATCAGATTCCTACGTTAATGTAAGTGTCCTATCCCAATGTAAGTATTCAATGCCCTAAAGTCATCCAATATGAAAATGAAATGTATTCCTATGGTTGGCCTAAGTGATTTAATGTGATACATTCTTTGAAGGGATTGGTATAAATATAAGATCAATCCTCATTCATTCCTAACTTGGAAAACACCTAACAACTCATAAGGCAACTAACTAAAAGCATTCTATCAAGCACTCAAGTGATAAAAGCTTTCATTTTTTCTTTTATTTCCATATCAGTCATAGGGATAACACATCTACAGGTCTAAAGTATAAAAGGAGTAGCCTAAGAGCTATATTTACCAAGTTAAAAGCTATGTCAATATTGTAATTGCTTATCACACATTGCATGATTTACACACAAGTCAACATGTAGGGGAGAACTATATAAGTTAGAGGCCATATTCAAAATATTGGCTATAAAAATAATGTTCATTGATATAGGGGTCTTTCGGGAAATTAGACATGATGTGCTCACTAACCCATTTTTACCACAACCATATGAAGATGAAGAACCGGGGTTTTACTATTAGATAAGGCACGATAGTCCATGACCTAGATATGAATGCACCAAATCAAAGGTGACACATAACCCAAAAGCATACAAGTGGTCACATCCAGTTTCAACAAGTATTTTGTACTAGACACATGTGTCTAAGTATGACAGTAGCATTGACATACCATCCAAGGTCATTGCAAGTGTCCATAGATATAGAGACATAATTTATAAAATTAGGTGACTATTCTAGAAGTTAGATCCAGTCCACTTTTTGCTTGTTCTATATCTAGATCTGTATTAACATTAGAACCAAATATCTTATTTTCATTATTATTACAATATCTAGCATAATTATACTTTCTATATTTATCATCTCAACATAATAAATTCAATATATGTTTTATCTATGTTTTACAAATAATTGGTCCACTTTAGAGATAGTTTATCGTCCTTGTCCCCTAGGCTATCTCTCACCCATTCAACCCTAGATCCCCCACATATAGATTTTTAGTGTTAAACATTGGGTGAACTTGATTCATATGAATGAAAAAAAATTGATTCATATGGTTTTAAGTCACTTATAGTTTCAAACTATTATACTTTTTCATTTATTGTTTATATTATTTTACATGCAACCTAGATGTATCCCTAGATTGGGAGGTATGCCTATTGAACACATTAAACTTCCCGTCCTACCACCTAAGATGTCTAAAACCAATGAGGAACCTAATCCACAAGATCATGATGATACCAATGTTGAGAATGAAAAACATACTGATGAGGTTATCATAAAAGAATATTTTGATAATGAAAACCATGATTCTAATGAAACTGATGAACATGAACAAATAGATCATGAGAAAGTGCAAGTAATTGCATTATTTTGTGGGTGTATTCATCAAAATCCAAAAGATCTTTGTGAAATTCCAGGAACCATATTAGAAACTAAAAAAAAAAAAAAGTATATGCACAAGTAAGTACAACTATTTATCATGATATTCAAGATATGGGTCATCCCCATATACCAACAACCCTTTTCTCAAGCACATTACCACTTCATAATTCTAATGGGGGCATGTGGTATGTATTTAAACCTTTATTTCCTGACACTACTATTACTACATCTACCATGGAAAACCTAAATCCTTCAAGTCAAATATTGGTTTCAATGCCTATATCTACCTAACCTATGGGTACACATCCTTTGGTGACTTCCAAAATATCCAACTAAAAGACCAAGAGGTTCAAGATCTTCCAAACTATACAAATTTTACAAACTAAGTTTACAAATATTGAACAATTTTTTATGAAATCACCTTATGTTATTAATTCAAAAGATGTGTTGCATAATCCTTTTGTACTAGAGATATGTTTTTCCCCTTATCAATTGGGTTTGTTACACCGAAGTTCACATTTTATGATGGCAAGGGTGATCCTAGATAGAATATTCAATATTTTTATGTGGCATGCCTTGATTATGCCTATAATGATAAACTTTTGACTAAATTATTTCCAAGGAGCTTAAAATACTATGCTTTAAGGTGGTTCTATGATTTACCAACTCAATCGGTAAATGCCTTCAAACCCCTTGTGGATGAATTTGTTACAATCTTCTCTATTAACATTACTGACAAAGTTTCCTATGCCCAAATTGCAAAAATCAAATAAAGAACCAAGAACCTATTAATGAATATGTATTTAGATATAAGATAATATTGGATTAAATGACCAATCTTATGGTAAACAAAGAGCTTACAGATATTTTCAAGTAAAATTTACTTGCTTCTTTACATGATTCCATTGTATTAAAAAATTTCAAATCTTTTGATGACCTATGCCATATTATTCATGATCATCAAATGAAACTTATCTCATTGAACAAAATTAAATATGTAGAAAATACACCAACTACATCTACATATAATACAAAGTTTGTTATCAAACCAAGTTATAAGGTCAAAACTCATGAGCCTAAAAAAGAAACAACCTCAATGGTTAATGTTGTGTCACAATAACCTAATCAACTTGTCTTATCCAATGCACCACAAAGATAATTTACACACTTACCTAAGTCTCTCGCTTCATTACTCCACAACTTGTAGAGTGTCATCTTATATCTCTCCCTCATCCTATAGAGGTTGATATGAGTATATCTCTACCCAAAGTGTATGATTCAAATGCTTATTATGACTATCACCAAGGCCTTGAGAATTATATGGATAAATTTTTCACCTTGAAGCACAAGATCCAAGACATCATTGATAACCAAAAGATTATATTTGATGATCCTCCAAAGGAATCAGGTTCACAACCTGGTGACCACCACAAGAAGAAAATATTTAACAATCCTTTGCAATATCATTCAAAAAAGGATTCAAAAGTGTAAATGGCATATAATTTAGACCCTCTTCCATCTTATTATGAACACTCATTAGATGGGATTATCTATATCTATATACTGCATACACCTCATATGGTTCAGAGACCCTCAATTAGTTTTGATAATAGTGAGATTAGGGATGATGACTTAGATATTCATTCCTTGTTTATTCGATCATACCTTGATCATCAACTTATACACAATGTTATGATTGATAATGGTCCAAGAGAAAATGTTTATATCATAACATTACTTATGCATTTGGGTTATAGAAATGATTTACATCCTTTAACCAAATCAGTTAGAGCATTTCATGGGACCTCATAATAGGTTTTCAGTGAGATTGATTTACCTTTAAAGGTGGGTATCGCCAATGTAGATACTACCTTCTTAGTTATACTCTCTATGGGTGTCTTTTATATGTTATTGGGATGACCTTGGATACATACACTTCAAGTAGTACCTTATATAGTGCATGGGTATGTTCAATACATTCATGCTAATAAAGTAATTATAGTTTCAAGAATTACATATAAACATCCTCTCAAGCAAGATAAATTTGTACCCATGCAATTAATTATAAAACCTCCTATGGTTAATCCTCTAAAAAAAGTTAAACAACTATATACACCAATTTTGGTACAAGTACACATAGTTCTAGTCTTATTGTTTGTATATACCTTTTCACTGAGAATTAGTCCTCTAGTGATGCGATCTTTAAGGGACTTCTTCAGTTCTATCTTATTTCACTTGATTTACCTATCCTTTAGGACAATGTGTTGTATTTGTTTGTATTCATCCAATGTATGCCAAGGATCCCTGCTTGTTGTACCTAATTTATGTATATTTTAAACCCTTAAACACTTGTGTCCATCTTGGACACTAACATTATGTCAATTTGTAGCTTAAATGCAACTATCCAAGGTCATCTTTTTATTTTTTTGTATCTTTTGCTTTGTGACTATTTTGTTAGCCCTCATTGCCCATCCTATGGTCATATTTTTCATGCGTCACTAGTTTCTAGTTTAAATTCAAAAGGTTTCTATATATACAAAGGATACTGTCTAATTAACACACTTACCAATTTGATAAGGCAACTCTCTAATAAGAAAGTACTATTTATTTCAAGCTAACATATTGCACTACAACATTGCATCAAATATCTAAAGCATTAAAAAGGTCAAATATACTATTGCATCACTTGTACCAAGGGTTATTAGGAGAAAGATCATATAGTCACATTGTTAAAATTCTACACACAGACATAGGAGGGAGAACTAAATGTGAGTATGAGGCCCTCTTAGGAGTATTGGCTATGTAAGCATCATTTAGAAATAAATAGGGTTGTTAGGGCTAGCTCGACTCATGTTACTGACCCTTTTTTACCAGGTTACAAGAGGTATAATGTAAATTAACTAGGGTTACTTATTATCTATATATGAAACACATGTGAACATAATTTGAGGCACAACACAATTACATAGGGGGTAACATAGACTTGATCCAAATTTGAAGTTACTCGTGTATATCTCTCACTAGACATTTGTATCAGATATAGTTATATGTGTCGACATTACTATCTCTGATAGATGTAACTGTCTGAAGGTTAAAAATAATCATAATATAGAATGAATAATTCCAGATCTCTAATGCAACCCAATGATGACTTTTGGTCACTGCCACAGTCTAGAATAAAATAACAAACACGATATGTTCTCTTTATCCCTTAGTTGCTTAGTACTTGCTATATTTATTTTCACATGATTAAATGAGATATATTTTCAATATACTATATTACATTGTTAAAATTTGAACAATAGTTGATTAACTTTCAAACAACTTTATTGCTTGATGTTTATGTTATGAATCCAAAAGCATTAACACATTGGTAAACCCATCCTATGTTTGTTGAACCAAAACCCTAGTTTGCATATTAGGGGTTTCCCTTATTTGAAAGTTCATATCAGATTTCTATATTTTATTTTCAGATTTGACTTCTCCCCTACTTATATGGGCATAACTTAGGATTGCTTAGTTACACTCTTGTTTTTGTTCTCTTGTTTATGTGCTTGATAGTCATCTTAAACTGCTTTTTAACCTTTAATGGAGTTTTTAACAAAAGGTTATGCATGGAAGTTAAATTATGACCATTTATTTAATCCACATGATGATCAATGTATTGCATATGATGACCTAGAATAACACCAAAAACTAGATAAATCCAATTTTGCTTACAACTACTATAATGAAAGAACTAATGATACAAATGCAAATATAATTTGAGCAAAGTAGTGATCATGATGTTTCCACTCTTGATCATAAATGTGATGAAATGCCCCTTGGTTATGACACCTGTCCTATTCATCTATTTTATGATACTGAAGATCCACCAAATATGTAAAATTATACAATTCTTAATGGTGAAAATCAAACTATTACATCCATACCCTGTTTAGTTATTTTAACAAGTGAGTGTGATTCTCCCCTTTCCAATGTTGAAAATGTGAAAGAAGTTGAATGCTCCTCCACTATCTCTCCTAATGAAAATTTTAATGAAATCAAGTGTGTCTCTCTTCCCCTAAATAATACTAGTTTTGAAAATTCCATTACTTTTTTGCACGATTCAAATGAAAATAGTCAACTTTCATCTTCCCCTCTAATTTGTGAGGAACAAATTACATATCCCATATCTCCCATTGTGGTGGTTGAAGAACAAAATGAGAGTACATCTGAAAATATTAATGAAACAATTACACAACCTACATTATTTAGGGACACAACAAAAGTCCCAAATATATTTGATGTATCTTTTGCAAAGGTAAAACCATGTAAATTCAAGCAGTAAAAAACCATGTTTCCCAAAGGTTTCCTAACTAAATAATTTCCTAAAATAAATAAAAAGGGTGAAAATGATAATCATGCCAATATTCCATTCTCACATAAAAATGATGAACATAAATTAGAAAGTGATATTGCATTAATTACTCCTTTTTCTATAGGATGCGACACTAAAAATCAAAGTGATGACATCCTGACATCTCTTAATGTGGTACATGACATAGAAAATATTTCTTCCCTTTCTTCCTTTGCATTTTATTCTCAAAAGGAGAGTGTTCTTAGAAGTGAAATTATACCTCATACTCCTATAATTGTCATGACGTTCCAAACAATGTAGCACCTTGCAATTATAATAATATTAAAATTTGTGTTATTCTATAATATATACCTATATATTTAGACATGAGTGTTCCTTTATCGAACATCAAAAAATCATGTGAGGAGCCTATTTTAGAAAATAATAAAGAGTCTAGAATTCCTATGTTCTATATGAATGGTAGTTTATAACCACTTGTAAAAGCCTCAACTTCTTATGACATGTTTTTGTTAGCTATCTAGATATCACCCAATAGAGATCAGATTGCTAGAGTCTAACTCATTCCTAGATTAACATGGGAATAATCTAAGGCCATGGGATGCCTATATCTAGATCAAACCTCTAGATTTTTATAAGGCTAGCTCCTCTGATTATATCACTCTGTACTGCTTACTAAACTACTGATTATTAGGATGAAAAGGGTAATAAGAAAATTAAAAATTAAACCTAATTTACCTTTGATGATGCACCTGAGTAGTTATTTATCCTTTGAAATATTTAAAACTAAGGCACACATATGGATCAAAAGAAAATCTACAGATCAGTCTTAAACATTAGTGTCTCAAAGGAAGGCTTGAAAGAGGACTTGCAGATTGAAGGTATGTGTATGAAGGTCTCTAAAGACACTGCATAAAATCTTCAATGAAATTTCTATTCTTAGGTCTTCAATTGACCTGTTGAGGATGAAATTAAAATAGTAGGTGAGGAAAGGACCTAAAAAATATGAAAACTATCACACTTATATGCAAATACACAATCAACAATACACACTACCACCATAAGCTGATCTGTAAACAACACTCTTTATTGATTTATGGTGCAAGTTACAATTTATGTATCTCTCATATATAGCTTCATGGATCCCTCAAATGGATTTAAAATCCTACACACACACACACACACACACACACACATATATATGTATATATATATACACACACCAAAAGGAAATACTTTAGCCAATCGGCATAGAGGAGACAAGGATTAGTTTTGATTTAGTTAACTCAAGACTAAAAATCCTTTTACAATAATATATAAAATCTTCAAATATATATATATATATATATATATACACCAAAAGGAAATACTTTAGCCAATGGGCATAGAGGAGACAAGGATTAGTTTTGATTTAGTTAACTCAAGACTAAAAATCCTTTTACAATAATAAATAAAGTCTTCAAATATATTCATAGTCTTTGAATTCATGCATGATCTTCAAATTTGGAATCAAAATGAAGGTTGTGAGCCCTTGTTGAGTTGGTAAACCTTTGCATAAAAATAATGCCCCTCCTCGATTGTTAACTCAAGCTTGAAGCTGAGTTTGAAGTGTTTGAATACCTTTATTTGCATGGAGTTTATAAAAGATGCATGAAAAAGTAATTACACAACCAACTTAGAATGATTTGGCACATAGCTTTTCCATGCATGATCTGATACTTAATGATCAAAAGTGCATGAAAATATCCATGTGAAGAGCAGATATGCAGTGTGTAAACTCCATGTAGACTAATTTGATAGCCATCTCAATGCCAAACTCAAACTTGCTTCTACTATAAAGATAAAGTCTTCTCATGCATGGACCTGATAGAGCTATGACTATTTGATTTAAGTGGTTGTATGTTGAGGAAATGACCATGTGGACTATTTAGACATTTCTCCAAGATCGTTCATCTACCCCTTTCTTAAAATCTAAGCATAGATCTTCTTGATAGATCAGATTTGATCAAGATTAAATGGCAATGAGTAAAATTTTAGAGCTTGCTTCCTATTCAAACCTAGTAGATTTTATTTTAAATTGTATTCTGACTTTTAAATCTGATCATTGATCTTGATTTGGGTCCTCTCATATTATGCCAAGAGTCAATTCTTTATTTATTCTGCAAGATCCTGCTGTCAGTCCTTTGACTCCTTGACCTCATACATAACATAGATCTATTTTTATATGAATGAACATAAGTCATTGATCCTCTACCAGTCTAACATGATTTTGATACTTGACAACTTCTCATTTGGATTTGAGATTCATTAACTTGTTGACTTATTTCTCATTGTTGATCTCTATATCGATTGCACATGCACTATTGATTTATTTGGGCCCACTGACATCTGTCAGTTGATGTTTACTGTTGGATCATCTGATAGGTACCTCAGATCTTGTCACTTGGTATCTTCTTGCTCATACTAAATTTTTGACTTGCTACTTGTCATTGATCTCTGAGGTATGAATGAATGCATACCATTAGATATTGGGACCCACTGACATTGTAGATTAGCCACTTGCCATTAGATATTTGTCTTAGCTCTCAATATTTGGACACTTTTCAGATACTCACTCATTCTTGGGATTATTTGAATTAAATGGTTAGTTTGGATGGCTTAAGTTTGATATCCCTGTGCACATCTCATTCTATAGGTTTAACTTAAATGCTTGTAACTTGAGATAGAGGACTCATCGAGGCACCAAATTTGTAGCAAATAGTCTTGGGATAAAGGGATTCATGTCCATGAATTTGCTTAGGTATGAAATACTCCTCAAGTGTAATTAATAAATGTATGATCAACTTGTTCCTCTTATTCCTTTATGACATTCATGTGATGATTTGGCTTCTCAAGGCCTATGTTAGTCATTTTTTCCTTAAACAAGGACCCTATGAGGCTTAGAAAAGCAAGCTAAGGCAATGGTCACCAAAGCTTTGAATGAAAGGGTGTAAAATTTGGTTTGTGAGGCTAAAATGTTAATGTTTTTGGTAACTCATAGGGGATGACCTACCTGCTGGTCAAGGGAATGCAAAAACTCTAGTAAAAATAGGCTTGAACTATATACATAAATTGGGAAAACTTTAGACACACAAACATAATAGATAAAATGACACAAAAACAACATGTGCACTTATGCACCTATAATAAATAAACACAACAAAATGAAAGAGAAAAAAATAACGTTTGAAAGCATGTGCACATGTGCACTTAGAGGAATGAAACTATGACTATTTACAAAGGAGTGACTCTCCTAATAGTAGTACTTGAGGAACATCCCATTTAAAAGAATGGGAAGTTCCTCTCCACTCAATCTGGATAATTGGAAAACATTGCTTTCCTTACAATCATTGATAATATAAGGTCCACTCCAAAGGCTATCAAATTTGGAGTGCTTACCTAGATTTGCATGCTCTTCATCCCATTTGAGTACTATATCTCCTTGATGGAATCTATTTTATGAAGCTCTTTTGTCAAAAGTTTTATTGACTTGCTTCTAGTTTGACCACTTGATATGTATGGCATAATTTATTATCTCCTCCAATTCTCTTAGTTCATTCATCCTAACCTCCATTGCATCACTTTTTAGAAGCTCTAATTGGTGTGCAAACTCTAAAGTTGGAAGCTCTTATGAGATATGCAACCTTGATTCTCTTTCATAAACTAAGAGATAAGGTTGAATGACCAATGGCCTTCTTAGGGGTAATCCTATTAACCCATAAATTAGTCTTTAATTTTGTATGCCAAGATCTCTGATTATCTTCCATTGTTCTTTTGATAATCCGAATTAGGTTCTTGTTAATGGTATCAGCTAGTCCATTACCTTGTGGTTATTAATTTGATGAAGATGTTAGATACATACCTTACTTAAGATCCCATTCACATACCTTTGTACTACTTAATACCAAAGCATTATTTGATATTATAGTGGAAGGTACTCCAAAATGGGTGACTAAACTTTCATAGAACTCAAGTACAGAGTTCTCTTTTGCCTCTTTAAAAGGCATTGGTTCCACCCACCTGGTGAAATAATCTATAGCTGTCAAGTCCCACTTATGACTATCACTAAATGGAGGATGTATCATGTTAATGCAGTCCAAACCCCACTACATGAAAGGCTATTCAACCCGAATAGGCCCCAGTGGCATAACATATAGTCTCTATTTTCCTACAAACATTGCACACTTTGCACACTTCCTAACCCATGTATGTGCATCCCTAAATAAAATAGGGAAAAATTAGCCATCTCTAATAATTTTTACAGCTGTGGTCTTGGCTTCAAAATGGCCTCTAGAAGGAATATTATGAAATTGCTCAAAAAGCTTGTCAAATTGATTAGTTTCAACACACCTTAAAAGCATACCTCCAATGTCCTTTTTGAAAATCACTCCATCAATCAGAAATGTATGTACTGATTATAGCCTAAAATGTCTTCTCCTTGATGCATCTAAGCCCATTAGATATTCTCCTATTTGAAAGAATCTAACAATGTCTGGTGTCTTGCTTGATGGAGAAGTAGTTTCAGCTTCCTGTTGGGTGTCTTGAAGTGTCAAAACCATCTCTTTTTATTATTTCAAATCTTAAGCAAGATGTTCACACAATACTTTACCTTGGACCAGCTTTGTGACCTTTACTTAAATATCATATTTCATGCACTTAGTGACCCATCCAACTCTCTTTTCAATTAAATCTCTATTGAGGATGAAATATTTCATGTTAGGATGAGTTACCATTAGTATAATATTGTTATTTGAAACCAAATGTCTAAATTTTTTCAAACCTCTAATAATAAAAATTGCATGCTTTTTCAAAAAAATAATAACTCTCCTCATAGTCTTCCAAATCTTGACTGAAAAAAGCAATGGGTTATTCCAAACCTTCATTATTTTATTACATAAGCATGGCTAAAATTATACTAAATATAGAAGAAACATACATAAAGAAATCATTATTGAAATATGGATTAATATAAGTAAGGGCTTGGATGATTACTTGTTTGATGAATTATAAACTTTGCTTACCCTCTTTACTCCAAGTGAATTATTGATATTTCTTCAGCATTTGAATGAGTGGCCTTACCAGTTCTACAAATCTAGGAATGAATCTTCTAATGAAATTGATCTTGCCTAAGAAGCTTTGAAATCTTTTCTTATTTTTTGGAAATGATAGAGAAAGGATTGATTCTATTCTCTTTGTATCAATATATATACCATCTTTGGACACCACATGCCCAATAAGTCTCCCCTCATGCATTAAAAGGCTGCACTTCTTTGGATTCAATGAAACTCCAAATTGTCTACATCTATCAAAAATAACCCTCAAGTGTGTTATATGATCATTATGTTCCTTTGAAAATATAGTAATTTCATGAATATAAACTCAAACAATTTCAATCAAAAGACCATGAAAGGCAACATCCATTTCCCTTTGGAAAGTGGCTCCAACATTAGAGATCCCAAAAGGCATCTTTTAGTAGGCATAAGTACCCCATTTGGTTGTGAAAGTTGTTTTGTATCAATCTTGCTCTTTCACCAATATTTAGTTGTAACCTAAGTACTCATCTAGTAAAGACAATCTTTGTGAACCTAATACTCTCTACAAGATTTGATCCATGGAAGGATAATGATAGTGGTCTTTTAGTGACACTTTGTTCAAATCTTTAAAGTTCACACAGTTTTATCTCTCCATTCTTCTTTCTCACTAGTATAATATTGGCTACCCATTTTGAGTGCTTGATAAGAAATATTATATTTGAATAAATTA
Organism: Torreya grandis; assembly: GCA_037957365.1. Lineage (NCBI taxonomy): Eukaryota > Viridiplantae > Streptophyta > Pinopsida > Cupressales > Taxaceae > Torreya > Torreya grandis. The sequence continues at coordinate 3,122,831 of JARHVA010000365.1, read as the reverse complement.
GCTTGGTAAGCTCCTTTCTCATGAGGATTTCAACCTTGGGATTGGTTAGTCTTTACTTTTGTCTTACTAGCTTTGCATCCTGTTCTAGCTTAATAGTATGATGTGCTAATCTAGGGTAAAAACCATTCAAAACATGGTATTCCCAAGAAAAAACATCCATGAATTCCTTACATAATGAAATGAAATCTACTCTCTTAGAATTAATGTTCACTGTACCCCACTGGAGTTACTTACCTTCAGTTTGTGAACTTGCTTATAATGTTCTTCCTTTGAAAAGATGCTTACCTTGTCCTTCCTTAGCTAATAATCTTCATTGAAAATTATTTTCAAAGTTACTAAACCTTTAGGCATCTTATTTGATATCAATTACACAATCTAATCTTCATATTGTCATTACAATTTATTTTGGTTTTTTGAGCAAAATTCTACCTCATTCTATAGGAAATAGGTTATCTATTTATCGCTATCAAAGTCTTACCAACTTACCTCATTGTTTGGAACTAAAGGCCTACATACAAATTTGATTTGGATCTGATCCTTATTTTTCATGTGCTGATCCATTATATCACATTGTGCTCTTATGGCTATAAGTCTATCTGCATATTGATTGGCTCCTTTAGAAATCGAGCAGATATCAAATGCTAGGAAATCTTCCATGAAGTCCCAAACCCTATGTTTTTAGACCTTTAGGAGAGGGTTTTTTATTTCACTTAAACCTCTAACTTGTTTCACTACCAAATCACTATCATCTTTCACTTGAAAAAGCTTAATACCTCTCTTTCTAGCCCACTAAATGTCATGAATAAGAGCTTCGTACTCTAATATATTTGATGTAAAACTAAAATAAAATATAACTGAAGAATAATACCTTTGATTTTGAGGTGAAACCAACATTACACTAGCTCTGATTCCATTCTTTGATCTGGATTCATCAAAGTATAGATTCTATACTCCTTCTTGATCCTAATATGAGCTAGTGAGATTAGGTGATGCCTTCTTCATGCATGCAATAGACACCAAAACTAGCTTCTTCATACCCATGGTTATCAGTATCCCACTCATCCAAAAGTAGATCCAATATGCCTTCAAGTGGCTTAGAAGGTTCTTGATCAATAATATCTTCATCTTCTTTAGAAATACTGCAATTCATATTAGACATATTTGGCATATATGGTTCAAGGTGAAATCTAAAAATAGGCTCTAATATTATAGTGACTTTGGTTCCATATTTGGTTCTAAAAACCATGAATGACCAATTTAAAAAAAGTTAACCTCCTATATTAGCAATATAATCTTTGGATAGGCATAGTGAAAAATATGGAGGTAAATCAACAACAACTATATCCTGTGTAATGGTTAAATTTGGACAAGAAACAAAAAAATATTAAGATATTTGAGGATGCCCATAGTATTATTAGGAGAACCATCCAATTGAAACAATCCTTTTTCATGAGGTTCATACTTGATTCCTAGTTTTTCAGCTATGGATTTAGGCATGAAAAACTACTAGCTCCACTATCAATCATACAATTATGGACAAGACAATCACATATGACAACTGAAAGATAGAATGGGAGAGGCTTAGTCACCTTAAGAGTTTGGCACTCAACAACTAGATTAGATTTGTTTAGAACAGCACTTAATATTTCCTTTTTAGATGTTCTATCAGAGATATTGAGCTTTGAAATCTCCTCTTGAAAATACTCCTTTTATCTTGGGATTAGCAGTGTATCCCACATATAAATTGACACAAAAGTTTTATTCATTTAATACATGATACTTAGTGGAGAAGTGGTTGTCCTTGGCTAAAATTTAGGATCAAAGGGGGCTCCTAAATGTTGTGTGAACTGAGGAATGCAAGACCCTTTCACATTCTTCCCCTTTGGATCTTTAACTCGCTGGTTTGATGAATTTTGAGGCAACTCATGAGTGGTGGTCTTTTATGATTCTCAAGAAGGAAAAGGAGCTGCCATTTTAGGAATTGATCCTTCACCAATTACCATTTTCTTGGATCTAGTATGGGCTACAATTGAATTATCAACATTAACCAAATTTTGACTTTGATTTATTGCTATGTGCTCAAAAGAATTCTCACCTTCTTGGAAGTTAACAAATGTAGCTTTAATAGGTGCTTTACCACTACCTTCTCCTTGTTGATTTGGCACTTATGCTTGAGTGAATGAAGTAATGTTAGATGTGTTCAAGATGATTCCTATTCTTATAAGGTAACTAGTTTTTAGATGAAGGAGGAACTAAATCTTGTTGCATGTAAGAATGTCATTGCCATGTTATTTGCTTGATCATATTGATTTTTCCATTATCCTTCTTGAGAATAATTTCTCTGAGTTACAACTATATCTTTGGAATTTCTTAGAGCATTATGATTATATTACCTTGATTGATAATTCTACCCTTGTCCTTGCTGATTTGACTGATAGGATGGCATATTATAGTGATAATTCTAATTAGTATTTTGATATGGCTTGTATGATGGAGCTTGTTGTCTTTCAATTACAAAAAATGTATTGTTATGAGTCTTGAGAATATTCTCTATCTTCCCCAATATATTAGTTTGATCACCTTCTATTTGATAAAACTTTTTTAAATTCAGAACTTGAGCAATAGTTGGAGCCGGAGGATGGATCTCTTGAAAGAGAGGCATTGGTGGCCTTAGAGACAACTTACCTGCTTGTATAAGGTAATTTTTAGCCTTGACTACTACTTCAAAAGCCTTAGGTAGAGTGTTCCCTCCCATGGATTGAATCATCATAGCCACATTTGAATTGAGAGCCTTCAGATAATATATAAAAGCATAGTTGGGTGTAGGCTTGATAATTGTAGGAATTATGTCCCAAGTATTTTGGAATTTGTAATTAAAATCTACCATGAATTCATTATTAAATATCTTACTTGTTTTAATCTTCTCCACCAATGAAATATGATCACTTTTGTATTTAAAGTGCTTACACATGACCTCTCTAAATTCATCCTAGTTGTTGATTGATATAGGATCCAATCCCCACTGAAGTACTTTCTCTTTGAAAGAGGTTGTTAACAACCGCATTACTACATTTTCTTGAATCACATGATGAATTGAACAAAGAATAATAATATCTACAATATGTTATATAGGAGTGACTAGATTTTCCCTTATAAAATAAGGAAGAGCCTTTAGAGTAGAAGCTAAAATATCATCCCATTGTGTAAGATTTAGAGGACTAGCACCATTGAATGGCACAAAGGCTTGTCTTCTAAGAACAACTATATGAGGTATGAGATTTACAATAATGTTCAACTAAACAATATTGGATCGAACAGGAGGGTTTTATGTAACAATAGGGGGAACAAGATGTGTAGGATTAGTATTTGACTGAGAGGCTTTCTTCTTCTTTACTGATTGGAAAGATAACTTAGAGATATTTCTTTCTTTCCCTTTTTCAGAGGATCTTGTGACAACTCTTGGTGGCATAAAAGTATGCAAATATAAAAATGATTCACTTTGTGTGAATAAGTGATCCCACTAGGCATGCCAGAACTATTAGTTATCTAGATAACACTTAATAGAGATCATATTGATCAAGTCTAACTCATACCTAGACTAATATGGGGATGATCTAAGGCCGTGGGATGCCTATATGTAGATAAAACCTTTATATTTTGATGAGGTTATCTCCTTTGATTATATCACTCTACACTGCTTACTAAATTATCGATTATTGGGATGAAAAAGGTAAAAAGAAAACTAAAAATGAAACCTAATTTACCTTTGGTGATGCACTTGAGTAGTTGTTTATCCTATGAAAGATTTGAAACTAAGGCACACATATGGATCAAAAGAAACTCTATAGATCAGCCCTAAACATTAGTGTTTTAAAAGAAGGCTTGAAATAAGACTTACAAATTGAAGGTATGTGTATGAAGGTCTCTAAAGACACTGCATATAAATAATATTCAATGCAATTTCTATTTTTATCTCTTCAATTGACCCATTGAGGATGAAATTATAGTAGTAGGTAAGGGAAGGACCTACAAAAGATGAAAACTATCATGCTTATATGTAAATACGCAATCAATAATACTCACTACCACCATAAGCTGATATGCAAACAACACTCTTTATTAATTTATGATGCAAGTTAAAATTTATGTATCTCATGTATACAAATTCAAGGATCCCCCAAATGGCTTCAAAAGCCTATATATATATATATATAGCCCAAAATGAAAGACTCTAGCCAATGGGCATAGAGGAGACAAGGATTAGTCTTAATTTAGTTAACTCAAGACTAAAAATCCTTTTACAATAATTAATCAAGTATTCAAATATCTTCATAGTCTTTGAACTCATGCATGATCTTTAAATTTGGCATCAAAAGGAAGGTTGTCAGCCATTATTGAGTTGGCAAACCTTTGCATGAAAACTATGCCCCTCCTCAATTGTTAACTCAAACTTGAAGCTAAGTTTGAGGTGTTTGAATACTTTTTTTTGCATGGAGTCTATGGAAGATGTATGGAAAAGTAATTACACAATCAAATGAGAATGATTTGGTGCTTAGCTTTCCCATGCATGATCTGGTACTTAATGACTAAAAGTGCATGAAAATCTCCATGTGAAGAGTAGATATGAAGTGTGGAAACTCTATGTAGACTCATTTGATATCCATATCAATGCCAAAATCAACTTGATTCTAATATAAAGATAAATTATTCTTATGCATGGACCTGACAGAGCTCTGATTGTCTACTTTAAGTGGTTGCAATTTGAGGAAATGACCATGTTAATTGTTTAGACATTTCTCTAAGATCGTGCATCTGCCCCTTTCTTAAAATCTAAGCATAGATCTTCCTAATAGATCATATTTGATCAAGTTTTAATGGTGATGATTAAGATTATAGAGCTTGCTTCCTTTTCAACCCTAGTGTATTTTATTTTCCATTGGCTTTCAACTTTTAATTCTGACTATTGATCATGATCTAGGCCCTCTCATATTGTGTCAAGTGTCAATTATTTATTTATTTTGTAAGATCCTATTATCAATCCTTTGAATCCTTGACCTCATATGTGTCATAGATATGTTTCTTTACAAATGAACTTAAGTCATTGATCCTCTACCTGGCTTCAAGATTCATTAACTTATTGACTCATTACTCACCATTGATCTTTATGTACGATTGCACATGCAACATTGATCTATTTTTGCCCATTGACATCTATCAGTCAATGGTAGTTATTAGATCATATGATAGGTACCTGAGATCTTGCCACTTGGTAGCTTCTCACTTATGCTGAATTTTTTTCTCGTTGCTTATCATTGATCTCTAAGGTATGAATGAAGGCATACTATTAGATCTTGGGACCCACTGACACTATAGATTACCCACTTACCATCGGATCTTCATCTTAGCTCTTCATATTTGGACACTTGTCATTTGCTTACTCATTCCCAAGATTATTTTAATCAAAATGGTTAGTTTCCATGGCTTAAGTTTGATGTCCCCGTGTATGTCTCATTTTGTAGGTTCAAATTTGAATGCTTGTAACTTAAGATAGAGGGCTCGTTGAGGCACCATATTTACAAGGGGTGATCTTGGGATAAATGGATTCATGTCCATGAATTTATTTAGATCTTGAAGACTCCTCAAGTGTAATTAATAAATGTATGATCAACTTTATGCACTCATTTTTTTATGACGTGTATATGATGGTCTGACTTCTCAAGGTCTATGTTAGTCATTTTTTCCTTAAAAAAGGACCCTATGAGGCATAAATAATCAATTTAATGCAATGGTCACCAAAGATTTGAATGATAGGGGTTAACATTTGGATTTGAGGCCAAAATGTTAACAATTATCTATTGTGACTGTCATTGGAGATTTGCAACAACAAGTCAATACTCTAAAATTGCAAGTTTCTTCTCATGAAGTTATTCTTGAGGATAATACATTATCAAAGCAAACTATTGCAAGGGATGTGTTTGAGTATCCTTATCCTTAAAACTTTGTTATGCCTAATTTCTCCTTGTTCAATGGTCAAGGGGATCCTTCTATTCATTTGCAATTATATACACACTCTTTTGAATATAGGGCAAACAAAAAAGATTACTATTAAAGGATTTTTACCATAGATAAAACCAAAGGGCTCTTGGTTTGTTTTATACTTTGCCAAACAATTCATTATCAAATATTAAATAGATTTAATATGTATTTATATCACATTTTCATCGTTATAACTTACCTAAAATACCCTTAGAGCATTTATAAACATTGACACAAACATAAAATGAGCCTATTCAAGATTATATTATTCAATTTAATGATGTTTTGTATTCCTTAGATTATACACACTCAGATTTGGCAATATAATTTATATTTATTAGAGGTATTCTTTCTCCACTAGAAGAAAGAACATTACATAAGACCTTTGCTTCATTCAAGATCTTATATTGGGATGTGCACAAATATGTGTGCACTCTAATGAATACACAAACCAAGTTACTCATTTATCCATTCAAACCCAAACATGGTAAAAATATTATTTCCAAGGTAAATAAACAAGTTATAAAACCTCTTTAACCACTTAAAAATCCTTCTACAGAGCTGCCCCATATGTCACAAAAGAAACAATAAAGGTGTTGAATAAAAGAAAGGAAAATGGTTATAGAGTATCTCCCATAGTTAAACCATATAATACTACAAAATGGTATCCTCTTTAGTTTGATTGGTACCGAGATAGACCACATGACATATTATGAACTTTGTTGGATAAAAAATTGATCAAAATCCCTCTTAATTCACATTACCCACCTCACAAATTTGAGAAGGCAAAATGACAACATTTTTGCACTTATCATGGTATTAATGATAATTAAGATAATGAATGTTTTGCTCTTAATCCAAAGCTTATAAATTTAGCTAATTCTTGAATCATTGCATATAAAAAATACATATCTAGACATGTTCCACATAATTCTCCTAGAGAATCATTTAAGAAGGTTGAGACATCCCATGTCGAGCCTTGTGAGGAACACATGGCCCATTAGCCTATTGATAAGTTTGACCTCATAGGTCAAAATACCACCCCTACAATTTTAAAACTTTGTGAATTATTCTTGTTTAGCCTATTGATCATTGTGTTGGTCTTGTTATGTCCTTGGAATGGTCACTTTGAACCTTGTTTATCATAGTTTAAGGTAAATTTGATAGGTTTAATGTTTTGTTTCTCATAAGCTTTGTGCATGTCTAGTCATTCCATGACATGTTTCAATGAGTTTTAAGTGATGAAAGGTATACAAGGTGTCTTGATAGGTCTCATAACAAGTGTTAAGGTCATGTAATCCTCTACAAAATATTAAATAGGTTGGTGATATTCTTGGCTAACATCATAACCTAATTGGTATGCCATTTGAATCATTTTATGGCTTCTAGAGAAGGTTTTACAAGGTAATGGAAGTATATTACCAAAAATATGTTATGATACATCTATTAATACATGTAAATGTTTTTTGAATACCTTTTTTTAGCAATTTCATCAGGTTTATTAAGTTGTTATGGTAGTTTTAGTGCTAAAAAGGGCTCTTTTGAGCCTATCCATATAAGTTTTCAAGGTAAAATTGAATTTAAAGTATATTAAAAAAATAATTTATTCCCATAAAGTTCAAATACATGTTTTATAAGGAGTTATAGGTGCTAAAATGTAGAAAACCAAATCATCTCTCCTATTGGCTTCTTTGACAGCTCAAGGAAGGTCAACGGGTTTTGCTCAATATGACCAAGAGAGAGAAAGTTAGGTAAAAATATATTGGGAAATAATAGGGACCATAATTATCTTCAAGTTAGTGGAATTGGTTTTTAGATTCATCTCTACATCTTTATGAATAATAATCAAGAATGTAAGGGGCTCACTATGTCCTAGTCATCCAAATAGGGTCTAGGTTTGCCTCTGTTTATTCACTTTAGAACTCAATGGAGAAAAATGGTTATGGTGTGGTGATTTAAGTATCAAATAGGACATATTACATGTTGGATTAATTAATTACCTTATTTTAATAATGATATTTGGTATAAAATTGGTTGCCTATGTTGTTTGTCAAATCCAACAATTAGGAAGCATGTTTTGATTTGGTGACTAAATATATTCATCTTTAGGGGTTCTCAAATTAATATATAAATCAAGATATATATTATATTATAACATATCATATTCCTTCATTCATATTTAAGTATGGGTTCCTTGAGATAGATATTAGTATAATGGTCTTTTGGTAAAGTACAATCACAAAATCATGAGTTCCTAATGTAGTAAGTTTTTAAACAGGTAAGCATAAGATCTTGGAAGGTAACTAAATGGAGATAAATATTGTTTCATATCAAGAATATAGTTCACATGATATTGAATATACCATAATATCTTAAGTCTCAAGGGATCACTCATGGGCCTTATTTCATGAACTTTCCCCACGACCTTCAATAAACAAGGCAAAGAGGAATAACATGGTAAATGATAGTAAACAGAGAGGTCATGAAGATAATGAGTGATTGAAAATAAGAGCATCAATTGGTTTCAAAACACTCTCTAAGAATATTCAACATGAATAATGGCATTTATGAGATCAAATGATCCAATTAGGCCTTATGAACATGATCAAAAGAGACTTCAAATGTACCATGTGCACCGAAAGATGAACTATGAAAGTGCCAAATGGATGTTCAAGGTGATATAATCCCATTGGAGGGATTATACTGTTAAATATTACACCAATTTAAAAAATAAGAACATTAAAGAGGACTTTGAAGCCTACTTTAGTAGAGTTTAAAGTTTGTTAGTAGAGTTTAAGGTAATAAGATATTTTCACTATTTGAAAGCATTGATGTTGGTTGAAGCATTATTAAAGATCATGAAAAGTTATTTTAGAACTAATGAGGTTTATTCATATGTATTATCACTCTTGAAACACCAATAAACACTATAGTTGTCCATTTGGATAGATTAAGTTTTTTTAGCAGTGTTTAAGGTAAAAATCATATTTTGGTTTCATGATAATCAAAGCTTTTTATACTAGGTTGATTATTATCCAAGAAATTAAAGGTGAAATATATTAAATTAACATCTTTATACACATTTTACTTTCTATTTAAACTTATCATGGCTTCCCTTGTCCATACAGAGGCCAAATTAAGGACCAAATGATTATCTACATGTTTAGTGTCTTGTTTCATGCTTGCTCTTGAAGTTTGTAAACTTGCATAAGAGTTGAATTGGAGATGAGAGTTTTAGTGTATGAAAGTCTTTGAAAATTAGTCATGATCCAAAATTTATTTTGACCTATGATTAGACCTTTATCTCAAATTATGCATCTACAACTAAGTTTGTGTAAGCTTATCATGAAACTGTGCATAAAGATGGTTGAGTTTGCATGTTTCCAAGAGGAGTTCAAGTGTGATAAAGCTTCCAATGAGTTTCAAGATAAAAATTTCAAATGACCTAGATAAGGAAATATATGTTTTAAGGATTAACAGAAAAGGATTCTCAATAATCACTTACAATTGTACTATGAGTAATGATGACATAATCAGGGCTATTAGAGGCATGGGAGTGAATGTGTGAATTATTTTGAGAGATTGAGTGATTAAATGGTGTATGAATTCATGAAATTTTTTATGTCTACAATACCTAAATAATATTAAGGTAAAACATCAAATCACGTTCATCTTAAGCACTAACTCTTACAGTCACTCAGTTATAGAACACAATCATGTTTGTTTTTGAGGGCAAAGAATATAATGAATCAAGGAGAGTACACGAAAAAATTATAGATATCACTGAGATTATTATAATGTTTCTTAAATCATGAGGATGAATTATAGAACTTATATGTCTTTAAGGTCTTTCTTTTAAGACTACACAGGCTTGTGAAGTGTGTGAAAATAGGGTACAATGATTATGTATGGAAATTTATGTTCTAGATAGGTAAGCCAGGTGTATGAAGTCATGTAACCAAAGGAGAGTTTTAAGACATCATAAAGTGAGATAATTTGGAAGTTTATCTTCTTTTCAACCAAGAACTTAGTTTACACCTATAGGAAGGGTATGAGAAGAAACATGAATAACAATAGAACATTGATAAGATAAACAAAGTATTTAAGGTTTGAAAATAACCAATTATTATTGAAACCTATGAGAATGTCATTAAATTATATTAGAGTGTTAAATATCCTAAACCCTAAGGTGATAGGCCAAAAAGTCTATAATGCTCATATAGGCCTAAACACTCTCATACAAACCTATGTGTATAAACTATTGGAAAAGTTAATCTCTTATAAATACATACAAGTATAAGGGTTTTGAAATAAGTGTGGGGAAAATTTAATTATTTTAGGAAAAAATTTCTTCAAAAGACTAGGAATTTGGAAATAGTTTATATTCTAAATTGCAGTCAGGAGACCTTAAGGAATGCACATGTCTAAGTAAGTGTATGAGGACTTTGGAGAGAATTGAAAATAATGTGTGCGTTGTAGTGAGGCTCATGTGAATAGGTATGTAAATAAAAACAATTTAAACCAAATGAGATTTTTAAAATGACCTGAGAGGATGGTTAAAACCTTGCAATTCAACTTAAATATTCACCTATAGCCAATGGACTCTTAGAGCACAATCATGTTTACTTGAGTAAATTCCAAGGTTTTATATGAGAATTGAAGTTAAAATAAATATTAGACTATATAAAATAATGAAGGGGATTCCCATAGGAATATTTCAACATTGGGAGGAAGAAATTTTCCTCAGTCAAGCCATTATAAGCCAAGAAACCAAGGAAGATACCTATAACTGGTCAGTGTACTATAAGGATTAATTAAGCACATTATCCAAGGGGTTAAATGGCATTATCAGATAAAATTATATTTTTCAAGTGATATGAGTGACTAATATCTATAATTAAAATATTTTATAGAGTTCTGAGAAGGTCTTAGTTAGAGTAAAAAATACCAAATCCAACAGCTAGGGTTAAAATGACCAATTTGCTTACAAACCCTCAATCTCAGATATGATTTTGTAAAGGATAATAAGGATATATATTATGATAGGGATAATTGGATAAGGTCATAAAGGATGTTCATAACTTCTTGAGGTATTATCACTCAAATTCAAACATCAAAAATTGTACTTTTAGGCTTGTTTCTCTCTCAACCTCTTAGAATGTGTAGTTTACCAGTCAAAGGTCAGGTTCTATTGCTCATATATTTCATGAAATTTTTCATGGTAACTCAATAATATAAGGGATGTTAGGGGGGTATCCCTAATACAAATTATTGGCACTAGTTTCTGATCTAACCCTGTGTGAGGGGGGTATGAACCGTCATTAATATGTTAAACTGCTTAAACCCTTCGAAAGGACCCAATTGAAGAAATTGATGGTTTATGTTCCAAAAATGGAATTTTTAACCTAAAAATGACATTTATAACATCTAAAAGTCTCATTATCATCTGGACATGGAAATTGGTGGTATATTTGCAAGTATAGGTGTACGAAATTGCTTAGAAAATAGTAGTGTAAGTGTCTTTGTGAGGAAATAAGATATGAAATAGATTATAAACCATTAAAATAGGTCCATTGATATGTAATAAAAGTTAATTAACCTTAAAAACACATATTAAATCCTTCTAAGGAGTTTCACCATCTCTTCAAGTTGGTAACTTGTCCAAAATGTGAAAAAAACTCAGTTTTACAAGCTAAAAGGAGAGGTTATAGGGCTATAAAGTTTTTCAAAAGGATTATCTTCATGAGATTTAATTGTTAAATGGTGTTTTATATGTCATTAAACCTATTTAAAACATTAAAACCTTAAAATTTCATGAAAAACACTTCAAATTTCTCTCAAGCATGCACAAGTGCCTAAACTAGGGTTTTTGGCCATTTCATGGTTCACCCATCCGTAAAAGGTTTCAAAACTTAAAATTTGACATGGATAATGGTATTTTCATGGATAAATTTAATAAAACACTTCCTATAAGTTTCAAATCTGTGGGAGGCATGTGGATCAAAATCTCAGTTTCTAGGCAAAGAGTCCTAATTAGGCTTAATTAGAGAGAGAAAATGAGCTAAAAAGTGTACTTCCACTCAGAGTTAGGTCTTGAATATTGGAATCAAGATGTAAGGAGATATTGGGTCCTCAATTATGTGCTTATTTATTTATTAAAACCCATACATTATTCTGCATAAGATGGTTTACCTATTTTGAGGGGTATAAGGAATAAGGTCAAATGAGAACTTTTTGACCAAAATCACATATTTTGAATTATTTTATGGATACAAGTGTCTTATTGTAGGTTTGATATGATTTTTAGAAGCCATACATTGAGTAAAATTTCTTTTATCAAATCAAAATCAAGTTTTATACAATCTACGCCTCATTACAAAAAAAAGAGTTCAATGGGTCAACCAACCAAATCAATGCATAAATATCTTCAAAAATATTTATTAAGGTTACTTATTCCATTATAATCTACTTGGAGAGTAATAAAAATTCAAGAGGTTATCTGGAAGAAGCATTCAAATGTTATAAGCAATCTTCAACAACTTCAAGGAGACCTTTCCTCTTTCTAATGCCAAACCAAGGAGACAAAGTCAAAGATGCATTAAGAGACTTCTAACAACCCAAGTAAGGTGGAAATACCTCTTTAATGGATGAGGAGAAGAATTAAATTGAAGAATTAATGATGAATTTAAGACCTATTTTCATGAAAGAGGACTTATTCATCAATGAATCAATGCTCAAGACTTCTTCAAGCTTCCAAAACAAGTTCAACTCTACCTTATACACCTCTTTTAGAAGGAAAGAGAGAGAGAATCTAGGAAGCACTACATAGTTATTTTTAGGGTATGAGGACAAAGTGAGTCATCCCTATATTGGGGCTGCTTTGTCTCCCCTCTCCTACTCTTTTTTATTTGTATTTTATTTTCCAGAATTATCATATCATTCTTTTGCTTTGGCTATGTTGAAAGGTTGTCAAAATTTTGTACTACACCTGTTAAATAAATAAGAAGCTAGTTTCCTCCATTTTTAGGTTATTGTGTGAAGTGTATGTGTGATTTCCATTGATATAACATAGTGAATCAATATTCTTCCTATGTTAATGTCTATTTTTTATACCTACTTATAACATATTTGAGTTTCTATAGGTCATACAAAGTGTCTAGGTTCAATCTCAGTCTAAGTTTGGATGTGAATTCAACAAATTTCATTCCTTCCATGCTAAAAATGACTTTTGTTAAGGCCTTTATGTAAAAAACTATTGTATAATCCATAGACCTGAAGTGAAGTAATGTGTGCAGGCTCCTTTGCTTTCTAAGCATGTTGATTTCAAGCAAAAGTGGTCACAAAAAATGGTACATAACCTTTCATTCAAGTTTTCATGTCAATTGCAATGCAAACATTACTACTTCACCCTTTACCTTAGTTAATAAATCAATAGTTAGTAGGATTAAGATCAAATTTAGTGAGTGCATCAAGGTAACCAACCCTCTATGTAGATATTCTCTACATCTCAAAGTCACATACAGTTTGGAGAGATTCCATTATTTCAAAAGGAGTGGGAAGAGACACACATTCTCACAAGGGTAACACTCCTGATTGACAAAAATTTTAGGCACACTTGATACAAATCATATTCCTTGGTGTAGATGAAGTTTGGAGTTGGAGAAAGACATTTGCAATAATATAAGACATTCATCATTCTTGAACCAAAAGATTCTTTGAAGTTTTAAGACTCTTTGAAGTTGCAGGATTCTTAGCAGTAGGCCAACACAAATTTTATGCTGAAGGTTACCACAAGATCTTCAAGTGAAGGTATTCCTTTTGAATTTGTTGAGTTTCCTTCTCAATCTTATAAAAGGAAAAGATTCATATTCTAAACCCTTATCCTAGGGAATTATTTCAATATCCTAATTAGACCATTGTGTAAGACAATTCAATCCCCACTTTTCAAATGGCTATGGTTATGATCCAGGTTTTTGTCTCATTCAATAGAGGAAGACCACTTAGTCTTGATCAATATGATGATATATTAGCTTCATCTCTTAAGAGCATACCTTATTTCTTAGGGGAAGACCAAACCACACCTATTGAGCATATTCAAGATGAAGCCAACCTTTGTTCTATCCATAATGTTATCCAAATGAATATTTATATCCATTTGTTTGTTGTATCCTCTAAAGGAAAAACATTGTAGTGGTATAAAAACCTTCCTTTGAACTCTATTACTTCCTGGGATGACTTAGGTTAAGGCTTATATAGGTAGTTTGAGGATAAATCTAATCACCTATCCCTGGTTGATTAAATTATAACCATTAAGAGGGCTCCCTATGAGTTCATGACTAATTTTAACCTCATGTTTCAAAATACATGGACTAAGATACCTCTCATGATTAGGCCATATCCATAGTATGCCTTTCTGTATTTCTTAAGAGCTTTAAATTTTGATATCAACGCCATGATTCAGTATATGGGTGGCACTACACTTCTAGATGCATATTAAATGGCTATTAGAGCAAAAAAATAGTTTGATTCAGGTTGGAAAGTTGGCACCTAAACCTCCTATTCCCTTTTTTCATATAAACTCAACCAATTCCAACCCCTCAAGCTCCATGAATGGATCCAATTCCATCCCCTCAAGCACAAGTTACATCCCCTCCTAGTTAATCCAGTGATATTGGAGAACTCAAGGGAATGTTGAAATCCTTTGGAAATGAAATAGTCCAGCTAAAAAGGCAACAATACCAAGCTAATCAGATTTATAAAGCACCTAATCAACCTACTTATTAGACTTTTAGAGATAATAGACCCCATTATCAAGTCTTTAGAGGTGAAAGACTTGCATATTAAGCCCAAAGAGCTATCACACAAGCCAAGCCTTATGTTGCAATTGATCCAAATGCTCTTTCTTTATATAAATAAATTATACCCATACTAACACAAAAAAACATTATTTTAGAGTTAGGTTAGTAGCCATTTAATCCAAATGATATGGAGAATCAAGCCTTAGTGGCTCAAACTATGGTTATTCCTCAAATGACCAAGGAAGAGGCTTTTCTTCAATAAAGTCAATACAATGAGGATATAACATAACAAGGAAAATTTCATCATGGATAAGGGAAACCTGATTCAACCTTTGTATACTTCCACATTGATGATCATGTGGCTTTAAATCAGGGTGGTGGATCTAATAATTCAAACAATATGGTTTTAGTTATCACTAGAGCTAAGAAAAGGGCCATTAATGAGACTTAAGAGGTGGGTCATGTTCCAACCATTAATACTATTATTCCTAAAGGTGTTAATAATAAATTTGCTATCCTAACACCTTAAAAAAATTAGAATATGGAGGTTGGCAAAACTAACCAAGTTCTTTAAGTGTAAGATCATCTAGTTACTCCAAGAGTGAAGCCAAAGATGGCTATATCTCCATTCAGTATATTTGATCACATGAAGAATGTAATATTAACATGAATATGTGGGATTACTTAGCAATCCTAACATTAAAAAACATGTTTATTCAAGATCTTTTAGCCCTCAAATTATCTTCAAAACCAACTGAGAAGGCGAGTGTAGTTTTGGCCAATTCAGATTAGCCAATGAAGAAATAATTATAGCATGTACATAAGGAGGTAAAATTGAACAAGGATGGGGTAAAAATAAATAAGACACCTTCCTTTTGTCTCTATTTAATTTTTGAAAATACCTTAATCCACTACTATATGGTTGACAGTGGAGCTAGTAATACAGTGATGCCTCAGTAGAATATAGACAAGTTGGGTTTGGTGTATGATCCAAACACCAAAGGTTTATTTTAGTTTTATGGATCCCAAAATAATACTATTGGCATGATCAAGAACCTAAAATTGACTTTACATGCTTACCCAGATGTAACTATTTAACAAGATGTAGTGGTGGTGGACTTGCCTCCATATTTTGCATTGTGTTTATCATGATATTTCACATCAAAGATAGGTGGTTACCTCTTAGCTAATTGAAATTATATAATTTTAATAAAAAGGTATGAAACCAAGGTCACAAAATCACTCTAAAACTATAACATGTTTTCATTTGGAACCTTACATGCCAAGTGTTGTGAATACAAACTTGGTTATCTCAGATGAGTTGGAACAAGTTAGTGAAGTAGAAGCCAAGTCACCTCTTGAAGGAGTTTCTAATTTATTTATTTATGAATGGGATTATAACTTACATGAAAATGATCCTTAAAAATTATAGAAGAATAATGACTTGGTGTCTATTGTCTTCATGAGAATGATGCATAAATTCCAGGTATAGTCAAAGAAGATGAATCCAAGGATGGAATTTGGTAGCTCTAATTTGATGGATCGAGAAATAAGCATGGTGCTAGGGATGGATTGATGCTCATATCCCCCGTTAAACAAAGGTATTATTCTAATATAAAATTTTAGTTTGGATATTCTAATAATGTAGCAGAGTATGAAGCTCTAGTCCATGGTTTTCAATGGGATAGAAAGATGGGAATCAATATCTTACAAGATTTTGGTGATAGTGAACTTGTGGTTCACGAAGTGAGAGGGATGAATGTATGAAAAAATTATTTTTTAGGATATTATAAACATAGAATTTGGGATATATTTGAGGACTTTGATGCTTTTGATATCCAAGCAGTGCTAAGAGAAAGCAAAAAACATGCAGATATATTTGCTACCATAGGAGCTCAATTCAAGATTTTAGCTGGTGTAAAGAATGAAAAAAATTAGTTACATATCAAGATTTTGGTGAGGCCTTATATTCATGAGAATTGGAAATTTTTTAAAGATGATAACCATATTATTCACTTCTTGCAAGAGGAGGCTGAATTTTCTTCTAGAAATTAATCAAAACTCTTGCAGCAATACGGTGATTAGATTGTCTAACTCAAGTCCAAAAAGATGCCTAAAGGTTTGGTCACTCTGGAAAACATCTTCAATAGAGATGATGAGGTGAGAATAGATAAGTATTCATTAACTACCAAGAAGGCACACTATGTTAACATTGAGATAATAGTTAGAAAGAATCTCAAACTAGGTAAAGTATGCTCTCCATCTCAAAAGGAGTCATTTGTTGATCTATGTAGAGAATTTGATAATGTATTTGCATGGTAGTATAGTGAATTTAAGGTATTTGATCTGAGTTTATCTCAACACACCATTAAGTTAAAGTTTAATATAAAACTGGTAATATAAAGGCAAAGACCAATCAATCCTAAACTTGAGCCTTTAATGAGAACTAAACTTCATAGCCTAATTAAATCAACCATCATTTCCCCATCAAGCATTCTACTTCAGTGGAAAACCTTATTCCTGTGAGAAATAAAAATGGATAAATTAGACTTTGTGTGGATTTCCATGATTTGAACAAGGCCTTTCTAAAAGATCATTATCCAATGCCATCAATGGAACAAATATTACAGTTAGTAGTTGGTTTGGAAAGGTTATCATTCTTGGATGGTTATAGTGGATATAACTAGATTCTTGTCAATGAGGAAGATCAATTTAAGACAACCTTCACTACGAAGTGGGAAACTTTTACCTATAGGAAAATGTCATTCAGATTGTCTAATGCTAGAGTAATGTTCTAAAGAGCCATGGATATGGTATTTTAGGGTCTAATCAATATGTTTGTTCTTGTATCCTTGGATGACATTATTGTATTTTCAAATAATGTAAGTGAACACATAATTCATCTCAAGGAAGTGTTTGAGAGATGTAGATAATATGGGGTGTCACTTAACCCCCAAAAATGTGTATTTTTAGTACATGAAGGTAAGCTTCTTGGACATGTGGTCTCCAAACATGGTTTGAGCATTGACAGTAAAAGAATTGATTCCATTCTTGAGTTATATTTACCTAAACATGAGAAGGCATGACAACATTTTCTTGGCAAAATAAATTTCATAAGAAGATACATATCTAATTTTTCAACTTTGTCCAAGCCACTTATAGCCATGCATAAGAAAAACCAAAGCTTCAATTGGACCAAGGAGGGCATGAGGAGTTTTGAAGAGATAAAAAAAGCAATAGCTATTGCTCCTATCCTCATTAATCCTAATTTTTTGAAGGATTTTATCTTATATGCATATGCTAATGTGGATACAATTTTAGGTATACTCATGTAACAAAATCAACAAGCTTTGGATTAGCCCATAGCATTCTTCAGTCAAGGATTAGAGGAATATGAGACAAGGTAAACCTATGTTGAGAAACATGTACTCTAAATAATTAGATGTCTTAATAAGTTCAGACACTTACTATCTAACAACATAATCTATCTAATGGTTGCTCATCCTAGCATTAATTAGTTCTTGTTGAATAAGGACATAAGTGAGAAGAGAGCAAGTTGGATAACAAGAGTGATGGAGTATGATGTTGAGATAAAAGAGACTAAGCTGATTAGAGGCAAGGGATTGTGTGAACACATAAACCAAGACTTACAAGAGAACAAAGAGACAATTCTAATTCTGAATGATGAAGAAATTATAACTAATCATACATCATCATCAAGTTGGTTTCAAGACATGATAAGGTACCTCCAATATGGTTTATATCTTCCCAACTTGAGTGCATCAAGGAGAAGGTATTTTAGATTGTAATTCATTCCTTTTCTCCTTGTTGATGGAGTGATTTTCAAGAAGGATATCAATGGTATATTATTAAGGTGCATAGATCTAAGCCAAGTAGAAAGATTGCTTGAGGAGTTTCATAATGGAAAAGGTGGAGGCCACTTCTCAGCAAGGAAAACAACCCTTAAGATCATGAGGGGTGGGTATTATTAGCCAATAATTTTTAGGGATTGCCATGTTCGAGTGAGGAAATGAAATAAATGTGCCATGTTTATAGGGAAAGAAAGACTTGCTACCTTACTTCTTTAGCCTATTTCAGTGCATCAACCATCTATCTAATGGGGTTTAGAATTCATTAGTCTCATTAACCAAACTTCAATTTTGGGTCATAAATGGATCCTTATTGTTATGGATTACTTTACCAGATGGACAAAGAGAGTGGATTTGAAGGAAGCAACTGAATCTAGTGTGTTAGATTTATATGATGGATTGCTTACAATATTTGGTGTTCCTTCCACCCTCATTTCAGACAATACCATGGCATTTTTGGGAGCTAGGATCAGTCAATGGGTTGTTCAACATGGTGTATACCTTAGCACTTCATCAAATTATTACCCATAAGGCATTGACCTTGCTAAGTCCAAAAATAAAAACTTGCTAAAGATCATAAGAACCATTGAATATAATCAGATGACATGTCATTTGAAGCTTAAGTTAGCTCTATGGGATGATAAAATCACCTTTAAAATGTCTATACATAATTCACCATATAATCTTGTCTATGGAAGAGAAGTGAAGTTGCCAATTTCACTTAAGCTCCCTGATTTGAATTAATGCATCAACTAGAGTTGTTGGAGAATGAACCAATGAAGGTTATGTATGCTAAGGTTATGAGTCTGGAAGACATTAGAAAACAGTCCATGTTGGCCATGAAATACATCAAGCATAATTGAATAGAACCTTTGATAGAGGAGCATCTTCAAGAAGTTTTAAAGAAGGTGACTTGGTTCTCAAGTGGGATGAGGATAGAGCTAAACTAGGAAGGCACACAAAGTTTGAATCACTTTTATGTGGTCCTTAAATAATCTCTATCCAAAAATCCGAAAATGCCTTCCAACTTGCCAACATGGATGGTTAAGAGCTCCCAATCCCAGTCAATGGGATACATCTAAAAAATTATTGTTAAGAGATAAGTTATTTTGTACATAGTTAGTTTGTTTTGTTTTCCTCCAAGTGCTATCCTAACACATTAGTTCACTTATGTTTTGCTTCAAATAAGTGTTATCCTAGAATATGTGTCTTTTTAGTTAGTTTCCCTTATTTTGTGTGTCTTTTTTTTCCTTGTTTAGGAAGGAAAACAATTGTCTTATTTTGAATCAATAGTTGTGGTCATTGGTAAAAGTCTATTTAGGTTAATTTTAGACTATGAGAGAGACTCATGAGTCCAAAAGAGATATAAATTCACTGGTTCATAAGCATAACAGGCATGCTTCCTAGCTGAATCACCAAAATGTTGACAATTTTGACCTCTCAGGTTAAACTATCACCCCTACAATTTGAAACTTTACTCATTATGCTTGTTTACCTTATCCCAAAATGCCTTCCAACTTGCCAAGATGGATGGTTAAGAGCTCCCAATCCCAGTCAATGGGATACATCTAAATTTTTTTTGTTAAGAGATAAGTTATTTTGTACATAGTTTGTTTTGTTTTCCTCCAAGTGCTATCCTAACACATTAGTTCACTTATGTTTTGCTTCAAATAAGTGTTATCCTATAATATGTGTCTTTTTAGTTAGTTTCCCTTATATTGTGTGTCTTTTTTTCCCTTGTTTAGGAAGGAAAACAATTGTCTTATTTTGAATCAATAGTTGTGGTCATTGGTAAAAGTCTATTTATGTTCATTTTAGACTATGAGAGAGACTCATGAGTCCAAAAGAGATATAAATTCACTGGTTCATACGCATAATAGGCATGTTTCCTAGTTGAATCACCAAAATGTTGACAATTTTGACCTCTCAAGTTAAACTATCACCCCTACAATTTGAAACTTTACTCATTATGCTTGTTTACCTTATTGATAATTGTGTTGGTCCTATTATGTCCTTATAATGGTCACTTTGAACCTTGTTTATCAAAGCTTAAGGTAAATTTGATAGGTTTAAGGTTTTGTTCCTCATAAGCTATTTGCATGTCTAGTCACTCCATGACCTATTTCAGTGAGTTTCAAGTGATGAAAGGAGTCTAGGGTGTCTTGATATGTCTCATAATAGGTGTCAAGGTCATGTCATGCTCCACAACGGATAAAATAGGTTGGTGATATTCTTGGCTAACATCATAACCTAGTTGGTTGCATTTTAGATCATTTTATAGCTTCTAGAGAAGGTTTTACAAGGTAATGGAAGTATAGTACTAGAAGGAGGTTATGATACATCTATTTAGACATGTAAAAGTATTTTAAACAATTTTTACAGTAGTTTCATCAAGTATGAAAGTGGTTATGGTAGTTTTAGTGCTAATAAGATCTCTTTTGAGGTTGTCTGTACAAGTTTTCAAGGTGAAATTGAATTTTAGGCATATTAAGGAATTAATTTATTACCCTTAAGGTAAAATACATGGCTTTGAAGGATTTATAGGTGTTAACATGCATAAAACCTATTCATCTCTCCTATCAACTTCTTTGGCAACTCAAATAAGGTTAATTATTTTTACTTAGTATGACCAAGAGAGAGAAGGTCAGGTCAAAATATATTTGGAAATGATGGGGAACCTAATTAAATTCAATTTAGTTAAATTTTTTATTAGATTAATCTCCCCATATTTATAAATAATCATTAATAATGTAAGGGGCTCACTATGTCCTAGTCATCTAGACAAGGTCCAAGTTTGCCTCTATTTCTTTACTTTAGAACTCAATGGAGAAAAATGGTTATGATGGGGTGATTTTAGTATAAAATAGGACCTATTACATGTTAGATTCATTAGGTACCTTGTTTTGATAATGATATTATGGCAGAAAATCAATTGCCTATTTTATTTTTCAAATCCAATAATTAGGAAGCATGTTTTGATTTGGTGACTGAATATATTCATATTTAGGGGGTTTCAAATTTATATCTCAGTCATGATATATCTCTTATCTTATAACATCTCATATGATTTTTATTCATCTTGACGGATCACTTCCTTGAGATATATTTTAGTATAATGGTCTTTTGGCAAATTATAGTCACAATATCATGAGTTCCTAATGTAACAAGGTCTTAAAGAGGTAAGCATAAAATCTTGGTAGGTACCTAAATGGAGAGATCTTGTTTCATCTAAAGTATATAGTTAACATGATATTTAAGATACCATTCTCTCTTAATTCTTAAGAGATCACTCATGGGCTTTACTGCATAAACTTTTCCCCATGGTATTCAATATTGAACAAGGTAAAAAGGAATAACATGGAAAATGATAGGAATCAAAGAGGTCATGTAGATGACGAGTGATTGAAAATAAGAGCATGAATTGGTTTAAAAACACTCTCTAGGAAACTTAAACATGACTAATGACACTTATGAGAGTAAAGTATCCAATTAGGCATTATGAACATGATCATAAGAGACTTCAAATATACTATGTGCACCTGAAGATGAACTATGAAATTGCCAAATGGATGTTCAAGGTGATATAAGAACCTTTGAGGGGTAAGAATGTTAAATATTACACCAATGTAAAAAATAGGATCATTAAAGAGGAATTTGAAGCATACTTTAGGAGAGTTTAAAGTTTGTTAGTAGAGTTTAAGGTTTGTTAGTAGAGTTTAAGGTAACAAGATATTTTCACTATTTGAAAGCATTGAGGTTGATTGAATCATTATTCAAGCTCATGAAAATTTATTACATAACTAATGAGGTCTCCTCATACTTATTATCACTCTTAAAATACAAATAAAGACTCCATTTATCTATTTGGATAGATTAAGGTTCTTTAGCAACATTTAAGGTAAAAATCATATTTTGGTTTCATGACAATCAAAGATTTGTATACTAAATTGATGCTTCTCCAAGAAATTAAAGGTGAAATATAGTAAATTAAGGTATTAATACACATTTTATTTAACCTTATCATGCTTTCTTATGTCAATATAGAGGCCAAATTGAGGACCAAATGATTAGCTGCAGGCTTAGTGTCTTGTTTTTGGCCTGCTATTGAAGTTTGGAAACTTTCATAAGGGTTGAGTTGGACATGAGAGTTTTAGTGTATAAAATTATTTGAAAATTAATCATGAAACAACATTTTTTTTGACCTATGATTAGACATTTAGATGAAAGTATGCGTCTACAACCAGGTCTATGTAAGCTTATCAAGAGGCATGTACATAAATATGGTTGAGTTAGCATGTTTCTAGGAGGATTTAAAGTGTGAGAAGGTTTCCAATGAGTTTAAAGATGAGAATTTACAATGACCTAGACAAGGAAAGCTATGTTTCAAGTATTAACATGCAAAGATTCTCAATAATCACATATAGTCATACTATGAGTAATTATGACATAACCAAGTCTGTTAGAAGAATGAGAGTGAATGTATGCATTGTTTTGAGAGATTGAGTGATTAAATGGTGTATTAAGTCATGAATATTTTTAGGTATAAAATAACTAAAGAGTATTAAGGTAAATGGTCAGAGCATATTCATCTTAAGCACTAACACTTATAGTCATTTAACCATGAAACACAATCAGGTTTGTTTCTGAGCAACAAGCATATAAGGAATCAAGGAGAGTATGTGAAAAAATTATAGATATAATTGATATTATTATGATGTTTCCTTATTTAAGAGGATGATTTATATAACTTCTATGTCTTCAAGGTCTTTCTCTTAAGACTACATAGGCCTATGAAGTGTGTGAAAATTGGGTACAATTATTATGCATGGAGATTTATGTTCTAGATAGGTAAGATAGGTGTATGAAGTCATAAAAATAAAGGATATTTTTAAGAAATTAAAAATTGAGATAAAATGTAAATTTATATTTTTTTCAACCAAGAACTCAGTTAACAACTACAGGTAGGGTATGAAAAGAAATACGAATAATAATAAAACATAGATATGATAGATAAAGTATGTAAGGTGTGATAATATCCAATTAGTATTGAAACCAATGAAAATTTAAAGCAATTATTTTAGATATTTAAATATCCTCTTCAATATCCTAAAACCCAAGGTGATAGCTGTTGGGTGAATATTTTGTCGTCAACTAACTGATGACAAAATGGGTATATCAACCATAGCACAGGGAGATTTACACCACAAAAAGTGTGGGTTTACCACATCTTTACGAGGTAAATCTCTCCTCTCATCAAGGAGAGGTTCCCTATGAATATTTATACGTTGTATGTATATATATATATAAGTAAGTAGAAAATAATACTTGGGATAGTATAACAATATCCACCTCTCTTTTTTCAGAGGTGATGTCCAAAGAACAAGAGAGAGAAATCTTGGTCGTTAGCTAAGAACATTCCTCTTCTTTCAAGAATGGTATCCAGCGTAGAGCAAAAAATCACCTGAAGTAAGTAACAAAGTTAACAAAGAAACTTACGTAAACACAAAGTCTTCCGTTGTCTCCTTCACTGATTCGGAATACATGTAACCGTAGAGTGAAACGAAGCACAAAGTCTTCACCTAAAACTACAAAGGATAAAAGGATCACCAAGATAAAAGTAGCTCAAAGTCTTTCTTCTATATTTTAGAAACGTCCTTAGATAATATCAACACACACACTTTGCTTATTAAATCAAACAGATAAGAGATTATCAGGAAAGAGGACAAGAACTATTTCTTAAATAACACAGATTACTTCAACACAAAGTCTGAAATAAATGTATTTCTCATTCATTCGATGAAATATGATTTACAAGTTGAGCACAAAGTCTCAAGAAGTGTCTCAATTTTAGCAGAGTTTGTGCTCTCAATTATCAGAAATCCATTTACAAAAGAGGTCTCCACTATATATAGGGAGAAACTTTCAAAATTTAGAAAATATTAAAATACAAAAATATCTTAGTCAAAGATGACTCATCTTTAACTTTTGAGATATTTTCCCCAATTTTTTACATGTAATTACACATTACAAAATTTCATGCACTTTTACATGACAAAAGTTCATGAGAAAAGAAGAAGAAGAGAGAAGGGGAAAATGTTTCAGCTCTTGTCGCCAGACTTCTTCAGATGAGCATCATACATAATAATAGATGCCTAAATTCTTATACTATCTGGCACAATGATATTCTTGAAGATGACCCTGGCTCTGATTATAACATCCTTCAATGCTGTGATTGCCTTTGCATGACTAGTTAACTTAGATCTTAGATTATCCAGAGATAACTGAGTATCTAAAATATTATCCACAGAAGTCATTGAGAAGGCTTTCTCTTCAAAATCTCTCTGAATCATACCCTTGAATCCTTGGATCATCTCTTTGGCTGAGAGAAATTGATTATCCCTGGAAGTGAGGTCGCAAGGCAGTTCTTCCAGTTAGTTCAACAGGCCTATGCCACTTTTCTCACTAGCATCTTTGAAAGACTTGAGATCTTCAATCAGCTCTTTGAGTACCTGAATTTTGTATATTAGTGATTCTTTGATTTCTACATAGGAATCTTTTCTGGAAATAACACCGATGGATATCAAGGTTCTTTTCTTCAGATCCTTCATTTCCCTCTGCTTGCTAAGATATTTCTATGTACTATCAATGTCCTGAAAAATAAGAGAGACAAGGTCCTCTAGATCCATCCTCACTTTCTTCATCTTGTCCATCTTCTCAACAAATTCTGTAAGTAAGGAAATTCCTTGAGTGTGCATCTTTTCAATGTAATCCTCCAGCACTTTCCCTTTCATATAGGTTTTCTCTACTTTTTGAATGACAGGGTCGTCTATAGAAAAGGCTTATAGGGTTGCTGTTTCAAGGGCAAGGGTAAATTTATTTACTACTACAGTCAATTGCTCTACCTTAGCCTTATAATAATCCTTCATCTCCTTTTCTCTATCAAATTTTTTGATCATGATGTCCATCGTAGACTGTAGATCGCTTTTCGCACCTTCGTGAGTAACTTTTCCAAGTTCAACACGAGAAATGGAATAGCTGCTCATGTCAAAACCCTCAAGAGTTGTGTCTTATAGAGGTTTAGCTATTTCCAAAAATTTATGCCCTTTTTCCTCAACCAATTTTGAGAGGATCCTTGGTCTCTTAGGGGCCTTAGCTTTTACGGGAACTATCTTGCCAAAGTCAAAGTCATCTGCAGAGATGGCTAGCTACTTTCTTTTAGGCATGAAAGCTGACATCCAAAGAGGGAGAGAAGAAGTACCCATGGTGGCAATAGTTCTTACAACTGGTGTTACCATGGTGACGTTTGCACTACTAGTGGTAATAGTGGTTGTGGTTGGAGTAACTAGTGAAACCGTACCAGCTGTTGACTGATCAAGGGCAGAACTTTCTATTAGGTTAAAAGAAGGAGATGCCAAACTAGGAATAGATCCATAAGAGCAAAGTGTATCTCCAAAAGTGCCTTGAGGATTTCCAAACATGAATTTAGGAGAGACAAATCCAAAATAAGGAACACTGATAGGGGATAGAGGTGAAGGAGATGCCATAAGAGACTGAGGTGGTGAAGGAGCGATGTCTGTAAGTGGCTGTGCCCCTTTCTAGAAAAGTAGGGGCTCAGTCCTTTGCTGCTCTAAGGGCCTATCATCTGTCTCCATTTACTGAGCTACTTATTTTTGGGAGCTTTGTTCTTCAACTCCCTTAGCGATTGATTCTAGCTCTTTGGTAACCTTTGATTTCTTAGAAACAAAGATGATTCTAGGCTTGTGAGGCCTAGATGGGGAAGGAACATCACCTTTGTTTTTGGTCTTATTTTCTGCCTTCTTCTTTGTTTCTGCTTGGAAATTAGCCTCTGATCCAGTAATAAACTCTTTCAGCATGATCCCTTTGGCTACCAACCAATCATTGGTGTTAGCCAATATTGGCTTGAATCTCTTCCTCAAAGAAGTTAATTCTTTTTGGGGCCACTGGATAGGAGGAAGAGGAGAGTCAGCAACCTTCTCATCCAAGTACCTACTGTTGATAATATTATTGTCATCAACTAAATTAGAGGGAATATCTGTAAGCCCCAGATATTTAATTTGTTCCAGCGTCAGCGTGTTGTAATCCATCCTCTTAATTTCTTCAGCTATCCTCAGGTTTACCCAGATGTCTTTGATCATAGGCTCATGAAATTGAGTCTTTCTTCTGATCATGTCTTTGACACCCCTATAGTCAAAGTTATCCCTCCTCTTAAACTATTTCATAGTAACCAACTGCATCTCTGTTTCCATGACCTTTGATTTAACTGTAGTCAAAATTGAGTATATGCTAATTTTGATTAGAAACCTAAAACCTGGCTTTTTTAGTTCCATCTGTCTAGTGTGTATGACAACCATTTGTCTACACAGCTCCATCAGAACTAACTTATCAAAAAGAAACCTTGGGAGCATATAGAGATAGCCTTGGAAAAAGCCAACTTGAATATAGCAAAAGGAGGGAAATTATAGGAACATACAGTCATAGTCGTTGACGACCGTCCAGGCCTCATCAAATACTCTCTTCTGTTTGAGCTGAGGGTTGAAGAGGCATAAAAATACTACAAAGAAGGTGTCATTTACTCTCCTAAAATGGTGGATTAATCTTTGTAGCATTAGTTGGGGGTATTATGAGTAGACTGGGGTGATCTTTCTATCCCCTTTAGTTGTCAAACCTAGAAAGGTTCGCATTGAGGCAACTATGTACACCAAGTATGAAGTCATATAGAACTTTGACGTAGTTTGTACCTTTGTCAGTTGCTCGTAAAGAGCGTTTCTAATTTGCTCACCCGAGAAGATGACCTACTTACTTTGGAGGATGATTTTGATGAAAGGGTACATCCACTCATAGAATTGTGAAGAAAATAGCAAACCTCGTACCCTGTTGAGGAGAGTAATTAGGTCACTAACCTCTTCAATGAAATCTCTCCTTGGGAAGTTTTGCGGTCAAATAGACAAGTTAGTTCTAGGGGCCTTAAGCCACTTGTGATTCATTACTTTCTTTGCCCTCTCAGGGTCATTGTCATACTCCTTCTATGCTTCTATGAAGTCAATCCTCAGTACTTCAGTCACTAGAGGGCACATGAAGACTTTGTTGATAAATTTGGGGTCTAGCCAAATTATAATGTTACCACTGGCATCTGAGACCGATCTGGTCTCTTTTTTGTAGAACTGGGTGCACTAGAGGATGAACTCTATATAATGTGCTACTACTGGGAAAGAAGCAATTAGATGAATGTTGCTCTAGATGATTCTCTTCATTTTGGAGCTCAGGTTCATTGCCTTGGTTTTGGTCATGAACTCGGCCATATCCACGTGGCCAATTTTAGTATCTCTAATGTCGTCAACATTAGAGGTGACCGAAGTGATCAAAAAAACACCTTGGTACTGATAATTCATGGCTTTTGACTTTTTTGAAGAAGCCTTAGTCATTGGAACTGGTCTCGATTGAGCAGGTGCCAATGAATAAGACTCTTCAGGGAGTACTGTAACCATGATTGTGCAATTAGAGAATAATAGGAAAATTGGAGAATTTGCACATTGGGTGATCATGACCAAGGAAGGGTGCTTAACAGGGCTGGGTCAGAAAATGAGGTAAAAAGGAGAGGAGGAGGAAAAATGAAAAAGGAGGAAAATCTCTCCAAAATTAGAGAAATTTGAAGAAAAAAGCAAGGGTGGCAAAATTTGCTACCTAAGCATGCTAAATGGAAAGCATGTAGAGGCGGAAAATTTCACTTCCCTTGCATGAAGGGGAGGAAAAAAAGGCATGGGCAGTGAATTTCACCACCCGTGCATGCTTGGTAGGAAAGTGCAGGGGCAGTGAATTTCACCACCTGTGCCTTTCGGCCTATGTTGGTGGTGAAATTTGCCACTGATGCAGGAGAGGAAACACTTGTATCGATGGTGAAATTCACCGCTGATGCAGGTTTGGGAAGCATCAAGGTTAGGGCAGTGAGTTTCACCACCCATAGCAAGTAAGATAGGAAATCCACGAGCAAGAAGGGAGGGTGGAAAATTTTGCTGCCTCCCCCCACATGGAGAATGAGAGCTGGCCGACGTGCAAAGGAGAGAGAGATTGGTGGGGGAGAAGAGGGAGCAGGCCAATGGGGTCGAGAAGAGAAATAAAAAAACAAACCACATAAAAACAATACTTGAAAACAAAGCTAAAAAGAGGAAAGCAAGAGAAATAAACACTAAAAACAAAACTTTACCTGGAAAACCACATGTGTTGTGAGCTTAAATCTGCCAAAATGCACATTCACCCGTTCACTAGATCGTCCAAAGGCAGTGGATAGGAAGAGGAGAGGAAAGAATGAATCAAAATGAGGTTAAAATTGGATTAAATGGGTGAAAATTGACCCCAACCACCCAACATGTGTGGCAATAAATGTTATGTGCAAAAATCAAGACAACGTAGGGGCGGCAAAACTTGCCACCTTTACACTGAAAAAGTGAAGGGACATGCAGGGGTGACAAATTTAGCCACTCTTGCATGTGAGGAATAAAAATGCAGGGGTGGAAAAATTTGTCACTCCTGCATGTCCAGATGTAGGGGTGGCAAAATTTATTGCTCCTGCATGTTAGATGGGAAAATGCACTGGCGGCAAAAATTGCTGCCCATGCACGAAAATAGAAGAAAAAACACTAATTCAAAAAAAGCTAAAATTTTGGTCCCCTGATCATATCGAGACCATAACAACTTTCACATTTTAGGGAAAATGTAACTAAAAGATGTTACAAATTTTGAATGGTGTCAGTTGAGCCAATATGAGAAGGAGAAAAACCCATCTCACAAATGGACTTAGAGAGATAAAGGGCGAAATGGACAAGTTTCACAGGGGGTTGTTCCAAAAATAAGCTAAGCTAATTTTGGAAACAATAGCTAGCTCTTGTTGGGAAACTT
The DNA here is from genome assembly GCA_037957365.1 of Torreya grandis. Lineage (NCBI taxonomy): Eukaryota > Viridiplantae > Streptophyta > Pinopsida > Cupressales > Taxaceae > Torreya > Torreya grandis. Next base: position 3,093,214 of record JARHVA010000365.1, on the reverse strand, counting down.
TCATTGATTGAAATGATCAATGAGAGTAGAAACGAGTCTCTAAGTGCCTTTATCTAAGCCATTGGGCTACGAAGTCAGACTAAAAATGAAAGAAAATAGACAAAACGCAAAAACTATACATATATACAAGTGGATCCATCTAAGCTTTAAAGATTGAATAACTTTAGATGTTACTCATTGTAGGGTAATGCGAACGTCATTCCATCCTGATACTCTATCAAGAAGCTACTCTTACCATAGAGCTATCGAATGGTTAACGGACCTCTCTATAAAGAAACAAATTTGCCGTGCATTCCTTTCAGTTCTCACCTCTTGTCCCACAACAAGACTTGATCTCTGATTTGAAATTCACGAACTTAACTTTTTTATCAAAAAGTTTCTTCACCTGGTTCTGATGCACCGTAATCTGGTCCACTACCATGGTTTACTACTCATTCAGTTCAGTTAGACACATGATTCTTTTATCGACCAAACTTTCAAATGTTGAATCTTCAATTGCTTTGGCTAGCCTGAGCACTGGTAGTTCTAGAGTGATGGGTATCTCTGCATTCAAGCTATATAAAATTTTGAAAGGCGACATACTTATGGCCCTCTTGGGGGTAATCTTATCTACCCATAAAGCATCAAACAGTGCTTTGTGCCATGTCCTCTGATTATCATCTACCAACTTCTTGATAATAGTGACCAGATTCTTATTTATCAATTCTGCTTGGCCATTTCTCTGTGGGAAATAATCTAAAGTGTGAGATAGGGTAATCCCATTATAAAAATAGAATTGAGTAATTTTATGCGAATAAAAATAGGCCACATTATCTGTTACAATTTTGAGCAAAACTCCAAACTAAAAAATGATATTTTCCTTACTGCAAACTACTTCAGAAGTAGCGTGCTTGGTTGGGATGGCCTCCACCCACTTGGTAAAGTAATCAATTGCCATGAGGACATAACCGTGTTCTACACTCGAAGATGGGTTGATTGTGCCAATGAATTCAATACCCCACTATTGAAAAGGCTCTTCAATTATTATTGGCTTGAGAGGTAACGCAACCAGTTTGAGTTTTTCGATGAACTGTTGACACAATTTGCATCTATGCACCCATTTATAGGCATCTTGAGATAGTGTGGGCCAATAGTACCTTGCTCACAAAATCTTATGCACTATCAATGGTGCAAAAAAATGTCCTCCACAGGCTAAATTGTGGAAAGACTCCAAGAGTTTATCTTGTTGTACCTTATCAACACAATGAAGAAATGCCCCATCTAGGTTCCTTTTGTACAAACCATTATCCCATAGAACATAGCTAACAACCTTTTGCTTAACATTCTATTTTTCCTTATAGGAGAGATGAGCGGGACACTCACCATAAATCAGAAAATGGGCAATGTCTGAACACCATTCATCAGTAGTGGTAACAAAGAGGACCGTGGGCATGCCTTCGATCTCTATTTCTTCGCTTTCTATTTTATTGGAAATATTGTTGGCAATCAACTGACAAAGACCCTTTCTCTACACAAGTTTGGTAGGTTTGATGCCTAGATCAAACTCTTAAATCTTGGCAATCTAATTATCCCTCTTCATACCAAACTCTTGTTGAGTCAAAATGGACTTCACTATTGTATCAAGCACCAAGACCTCAGTGTGCGAGTTGAGGATATAAAACTTGAAATGCTTGACTGCTTTGACCACTGCATATGCATACTTTTCCATGTTGGAATATTTTAGCTCATGAGCCTTGAGTGGACAACTCATGAAGGAGATAGGAGATTCTACGCCTTCTGAGTTTTGTTAAACTAAAATGGCTGAGAGTGTATGTTCTGAAGCATAACTGTATATTTCAAAGCTTTTGGTGTAATCCAGACAAACCAGAATTAGCACATGAGTGATTGCTTCTTTGATGTCTTTGAATGCTGCTTTGCCCTCAGCAGTCCATCTGAAGGTAGTATTTCCTTTCATCATATTGACGATGTGACAAGTTTTTTTAGCAAACTCAGGAATGAACCTCCAAAGAAAATTCACCTTTCTGAAGAAAGAGTGAACTGTAGTTTTACTAGTAGGCAGAGTAAGTTCTTGGATGGATTTGACTCTTTTCAAGTCAATTTTAATACCTTCTCGGGACATAATGTGTCTGAGAAGTTTCCCTTCAGTCACCCCAAAAATAGATTTCTTTGGATTTAGAAAAATACCATTATGACGACAATATTCTAGTATTCTTTGTAAATGGTGGACATGGTCAGAATGATGCTTTGAAAATACCATCAAATCATCTAGGTATACTACAATGAACTTACCTATTTCATCCTTGAAGATGAGGTCCATCACCCTTTGAAATGTGGCACCTGTATTTATCAGACTGAAAGGCATTCTTCGATAGGTGAAGGTGCCCCAAGGGGTGGTAAAAGCAGTCTTATGCTGATCTACTTTTTCAACTTTGACCTGATTGTACCTTGAAAAACTGTCCAGCATTGATAACATCTTTGAACCTATTACCATCTGCAAAACTTGATCCATGATAGGGAGAGGGTAGTTATCTTTTAAAGATAACTGATTCAAATTCTTGAAATTCATGCAGATTCGAATTTCACCATTTTTCTTTCTTATAGAAACTATGTTGGCAATCCATGTGGAATGATGGATTGGAAAAATTATCTAGGCATCAAGCATTTTTTGTATCTTAGCTAGAATGGTACCTGAGATTTTTGGATTATATTGCTTGGACTTTTGCTTATAAGGCACAGAGTTTGCCTTAAAAGGAATGTCGTCACGAATGTTATTAGGCCTAAGTGATTTCAGGTCATCATAGGAGTAAGCCAAGACATTGATGTATTGGCAGAGTAGATTAGCAAGCTTGAACCTCTCCTCGGGAGTGTAGCATTTCCCGATGTTTACCATCTTAGGATCTCCCTTGGTTCCCAAGTTTACTTGATCAAAATCTTGGGAGGAGTTTAAATCTATTCACTATTATTTAATAAACTTGTCATGGTTATCAAACAATTTCTCTAGGGAAACCAGGCCTTTAAGAATCTTATTCCCCTTAAGCTATAAGAAATTCTCACTTGTGTTTGTATTTGATTCAGAAGTTGCTTCGCATTCCTGAAGTTCACTATCTTCAAAATGAAGTTGCTCAAAGCTATCTTTTTGCTCTAAGAAGGCAATGATTTGATCATCGTTGTTGAATACTTGCCAATGGCTAGCATTATCAGGTACACTTGGCCAAAAGACCAGTTCAATAGTGTACTTATCTCTTTTAAAATCTGGGTGGAGAACCAAGAGGGTAGCAAAAATAGCCAATGCATCCACCCGGTCATTGAATTCTCTTAGAACGGCTGAGATGCTAAAAGCATCAAAATTTTCAATTTGGTCTCAGATGAGATTGTGATAGTGACACAATATTTAATTCTTGGTTTAATAGAGGTTTCTTACCTGGAAAACCACCAATTTAGTGTCCCCTTTAGCATGGAGTAGTTTAATGCATTTTTCTCTAGCAGCCTATAATCCAAGCAACAGGGATTCGTACTCAGCTGTGTTGTTGAACTGCAACTTGTATGATAAAGGAACAATATCTCTCTAAGGAGATACCAACACAAATCTAGCTCCTAAACTGATAGAAGAGTAGCTGCCATCAAATTCTAAGCTCCATACCTCATTAGACACCACTCTTCCTTTGAAAACTTCTTCATCTAGGGGAAGAGGTTCTTCCATGCATTCATTTTGTTGTGCTGATTCTCTCGCTGTGTCAGTTGAACACATTTCCAAGTTGTCACCTAGAGGAGTTTTATTAGATGCCTTATGGACTTCGTCCATAGATAAGAAGTAGTTGCCCATGCCCGAGGACTCAACTAAAATTTGAGCTTCCGGTGCTGATGATCGGGTGACTACATATCTTGCCTCTTTTTTAGGAAGCAATTTCTTCATAACACCTTGAATTGGGATCCTCACCTCCAACAAGTCTATGCTCAGCTCACCTCCAATATCCTTGAAAAAAAATTTCCCAAGTAGGATGCTATAAGAGGCCGAAACATCAGCCAGTAGAACCATCATTTTTATTCTCTTTTCTGGAAAAGTTGTGAAAGCGAATTGGACATCTTTTATCTGACCAAGGAGTGGGACTTGCTTATTTTTTATAGAAAAACACCTCCCAAAAGTTTTGGTCAAAATTAGGCTAAGAGAATCTGCCACCTTGGCGGGCATGACATTATCTGAAGCTCCAGAGTCTATTATGCAATTACTCAATTTGTAACTATTTATTAGCAGGGAAACATAAAAAAGTTCTATTTTCCTGGGAGTAACTTGAAGAGTCACGACAAGATTATTCTGGGTGGATTTATCCTTGAGGGGATCATGAATGGCCTTTAAAGAATCTTTTTCTATGGGGATGGCTTTATTTTTCACATATTCTGTTAACCTATCAAATTATTTAGGGTTAGCTCTCAAATATTCAATCTCTGTCATTTGGATCTTTGTCTTTTTGGCATGATCAATTATATCAATTAATTGAAAATAATTTGAGACAGAGGAAGAGGGTCCATCATTTGGATCTTTAGTGGGTGTAGCGCTGGTCTGAGCAATAGAGGTGGAAGGTATGGGGTAGTTAGAGGTACTTACTTTTTTGTGAGTTACCTGATCTTTTGATTGAGAAGGCAATGAAGTTCTTCATTTAGCGATGGAAACCGCCGACTGAGGTTCTTCTTCTAATTTTTCTTTATCAACCTATGGAGCTGATTGGTTTTGAGATCTAGTGAAAATAACATAAGATCCATCCAACCCTTCTCCTTTACTTCCAGCTTCGTCCTGGTAATCTAAAAAATTGATATTGGAGTCACCAACTAATTTTTCTTCCTGCTCATTGAAGAAATTAACATCATCTTGTTGGTCCAACTGAGGTTGGAGCAAAAAGTCATGTTTAGCCTCTAGGTAACCGACCATTGAATTGACAGGTGCTGCTTCAATGGCTAGTTTTCCTGGAGGGGGAGGTAGGCAATTTGGTTGCCCTTAGTTTTGGGTAGCATTGCCCAGATATTGCTAGTTTTGGAATGTTCTTCTTGGCATATCTTGATAGGTGGGAATAGACGTACCTTAGGCTATTTGTCTCTTCAAATCTATTAGTTCATTTGTCAATTTTTGCACCATAGGATCTGTAGTGCCTGTGGAAGAGCTTTCAGTAGATGAAGAGAATCTATTTTTACTAGAGTCTTTTTTGATCTTACCTGCCAGGATAAGATCATCCTCGATCTCAGTAGCCAAATTTTGAGCCAATGCTAGATCATAGGGCCAGATCGCCTCAATAGAAAACTTGCTTCAAGAAGTTGTGAGTTGATAAAAAAATACTTAAGATTCTCTGGCGTGGGCTGAGCAATGGTTGGAATCCAATTCCTTAACTTGTTGAATTTAGCTGTGAAATCCCTCATGGGTTCCTGGGATTCCTTTTTCATCTATGTCAGCTATGTTAACAAGGCATGTGCATCTTCAACAGGCTTAAATCTATCTTTGAATTTGGACTTTAGTGTATTCTAGTCAGTTATAGTTTGAGCTTGAAGGTGGTAGAACCAATCTGTGACAGTGCCTTGCAGAGTTTCTACAAAAAGTCTCACTGATACGTCTTTGAATTCCATACTGATTACATTGCATGCTATAGAGAAAGTGGCAATATGCTCATCAGGATGAACCTTCCCATCACCCAAAAACTTGAGAATTTTTTTCCTAGAAGTACGGGGTAGTTCATGTAAGGGTGGGGTCAAATTAAGAGGACCAAAAGAATTGCCCTACGGACCTTGAGCCATTACGATAGGATGTTTAAATGGAAGGATAAAAAATATTGGTGGGGTCAATAAAGACAAAGCCTTACCAATATTGAGGCTAGAAGCTTCACCAGGTATGGGAGATCTGGCATTGGTAGGAGAGAAGCTCTTAGTTTACTGAAGATGAGATGATGAAGGAAAAATCTCAAAATTATTTTACTGCACCAGCTTGAATATAGGATCAACAATACCCTGAGCTTTCTAGCCTCGTGTGTATGGTGGATCTACTAGAGTGTCAAATAAAAAAGGGACCAAAACTGCTTCAAGTTGAAGCTTAAGGCTTCAAAATGCACACTCGTATCCCCAGCGGAGTTGCCAAAAAGCTGTTGGGTGAATATTTTGTCGTCAAATAACTGATGACAAAATGGGTATATCAACCACAACATAGGGAGATTTACACCACAAAAAGTGTGCGTTTACCACATCTCGATGAGGTAAATCTCTCCTCTCATCAAGGAGAGGTTCCCTATGAATATTTATATGCTATATGTATATATATAAGTAAGCAAAAAATAATACTCGGGGTAGTATAACAACACCCACCTCTCTTTTATCAGAGGTGATGTCCAAGGAACAAGAGAGAGAAATCTTGGTTGTTAGCTAAGAACATTCCTCTTCTTTTAGGAATGGTATCTAGCGTAGAGCAAAAAATCACCTGAAGTAAGTAACAAAGTTAACAAAAAAACCTACGTAAGCACAAAGTCTTTCATTGTCTCCTTCGTCGATCTAAAATTCGCGTAACCATAGAGTGAAATGAATCACAAAGTCTTCACCTAAAAATACAAAGGATAAAAGGATCACCAAGATAAAAGTAGCTCAAATTCTTTCTTCTATCTTTTAGAAACATCCTCAGATAATATCAACGCACACACTTTACTTATTAAATCAAACAAATAAGAGATTATTAGGAAAGAGGACATAAGAACAAAGTCTGACATAAACCTGTTTCTCATTCATTCAATAAAATATGATTTACAAGTTGAGCACAAAGTCTCAAGAAGTGTCTCAATTTTAGTAGAGTTTTTGCTCTCAATTATCAGAGATCCATTTACAAAAGAGGTCTCCACTATATATAGGGAGAAACTTTCAAAATTTAGAAAATATTAAAATACAAAAATATCTTAGTCAAAGATGACTCATCTTTGAATTTTGAGATTTTTTTTGGATTTTTTACATGTAATTACCCATTACAAAATTGCATGCACTTTTACATGACAAAAGTGCATGAGAAAAGAAGAAGAAGAGAGAAGGGGAAAATGTTTCAGCTCTTACCGCCAGACTTTTTCAGATGAGCATCATACATAGTAATAAATGCCTAAATTCCTATACTGTCTGACACAATAGTATTCTTGAAGATGACCCTGGCTCTGATTATAACATCCTTCACTGCTATGATTACCTTTACATGACTAGCTAACTTGGATCTTAGATTATCTAGAGTTAATTGAGTATCTGAAATATTATCCACAGAAGTCATTGAGAAGGCTTTCTCTTCAAAATCCCTCTGAATCATACCCTTGAATCCCTAGATCATCTCTTTGGCTGAGAAAAATTGATTATCCCTGGAAGTGAGGTCGTAAGGTAGTTCTTCTAGTCGGTTCAACAGGCCTATGTCACTTTTCTCACTAGCATCCTTGGAAGACTTGAGATCTTCAATCAGCTCCTTGAGTACCTGAATCCTGTATATTAGTGATTCCTTGATTTCTACATAGGAATCTTTTCTAGAAATAACACTGATGGATATTAAGGTTTTTTTTTTGGATCCTTCATTTCCCTCCACTTGCTAAGATATTTCTCTATACTGTCAATGTCCTGAGAAATAAGAGAGACAAGGTCCTCTAGATCCATCCTCACTTTCTTCATCTTGTCCGTCTTCTCGGCAACTTATGTAAGGAAATTCCCTGAGTGTGCATATTTTCAATTTAATCCTCTAGCACTTTCCCTTTCATATAGGTTTTCTCTGCCTTTTGAATGATAGGGTCCTCTATAGAAAAGGCTTTTGGGGTTGCTGCTTCAGGGGCAAGGGTAAATTTCTTTACTACTGCAGTCAACTGCTCTGCCTTAGCCTTATAGTAATCCTTCATCTCCTTTTCTTTGTCAAATTTTTAGACCATGATGTCCATCGCAGACTATAGATCACTTTTCACACCTTTGTAAGTAACTTTTCCAAGTTCAACATGAGAAATAGAATAGCTGCTCATGTCAAAACCCTTAAGGATTGTGTCCTGTGGAGGTTTAGCTATTTCCAAAAATTTATGCCCCTTTTCCTCAACCAATTTTGAGAGGATCCTTGGTCTCTTAGGGGCCTTAGCTTTTACTGGCATTATCTTGCCAAAGTCAAAGTCATCTGCAGAGATGGATAGCTTCTTTCTTTTAAGTGTGAAAGCTGACATCCAAAGAGGGAGAGAAGAAGTACCCATGGTGGCAACGGTTCCTGCAGTTGGTGTTACCATGGTGACATCTACACTGCTAGTGGTAACAGTGGTCACGGTTGGAGTAATTGGTGAAATTATATCAGCCATTGACTGATCAAGGGTAGAACTTTCTCCTCAGTTGAAATAAGGAGATGCCAAACTAGGAATAGATCCAGAAGAGCGAAGAGTATCTACAAAAGTGCCTTGAGGATCAACAAACATGAATTTGGAAAGAGAGATGGCTCCAGAAGAAGGAACACTGATAGGGGATAGAGGTGAAGGAGATGCCATAAGAGACTAAGGTGGTGAAGGAGAGATGTCTATAAGTGGCTGTGCCCCTTCCTAGGAAAGTAGGGGCTCAATCCTTTGTTAGATTGAGGGCCTGTCATCTGTCTCCATTTGCTGAGCTACCTTTTTTTGGAATCTTTGTTCTTCAACTCCCTTAGCCGTTGATTCTAACTCTTCGATAACCTTTGATTTCTTGGAAACAAAGATGATTCTAGGCTTGTGAGGCCTAGATGGAGAAGGAACATCACCTTTGTTCTTGGTCCTATTTTCTACCTTCTTCCTCATTTCTACTTGGAACTCGACCTCTGATCTGGAAATAAACTCTTTCAGCATGATCCCTTTGGCTGCCAACCAATCATTGGTGTTAGCCAATATTAACTCGAATCACTTCCTCAAAGAAGTTATTTCTTTTTGGGACCACTGGATAGGAGGAAGAGGAGAGTCAACAACCTTCTCGACTAGGTACCTACTATTGATAATATTCTTGTCATCAACCAAATTAGAGGGAATATCTACAAGCCCCATATATTTGATCTGTTCTAGGGTCAGCCTACTGTAATCCATCCTCCTGATTTCTTCAGCTGTCATCAGGTCTACCCAGATGTCTTCGATTATAGGCTCATGAAATTAAGTCTTTCTTCTGATCATGTCTTTGACACCTCTATAGTCAAAGTTATCCCTCTTCTTAAACTATTTCATAGTAACTAGCTGGATCTCTATTTCCATGACCTTTGCTTTAGCTGTAGTCAAAATTGAGTATCTGCCAATTTTGATTGGAAACCTAAAACTTGGCTTTTTTAGTTCCATCTATCTAGTGTGTATGACAACCATTTGTCTACATAGCTCCATTAGAACTAACTTATCAGAAGAAAATCTTGGGAGCATATAGGGATATCCTTGAAAAAATCCAACATGAAGATAGTAGAAGGAGGGAAATTATAGGAACATACAGCCATAGTCATTGACGACCATCTATGCCTCATCAGATACTGTCTTCTATTCAAGTTGAGGGTCGAAGAGGCATACAAATACTACAAAGAAGGCATCATTTACTCTCCTAAAATGGTAGATTAATCCTTACAACTTTAGTTGGGGGTAATATGAGTAGATTGGGGTGATCTTTCTATCCCCTTCAGTTGTCAAACTTGGAAATGTTCACATTGAGGAAGCTATGTACACTAGGTATGAAGTCATATAGAACTTTGACATAGTTTGTACCTTAGTTGCTCGTGAAGAGTGTTGCTAATCTGCTCACCCTAAAAGATTACCTACTTATCTTGGAGGATGATTTTGATGAAAGGGTACATCCACTCATAGAATTGTGAAGAAAATGGCAGACCTCGTACCCTATTAAGGAGAGTAATCAGGTCACCAACCTCTTCAATAAAATCACTCCTTGAGAAGTTTCACAGCCACCTAGACAAGTTGGTTTTAGGGGCCTTAAGCCACCTATGATTCATTACTTTCTTTGCCCTCTCGGGGTCCTTGTCATACTCTTTCTGTGCTTCTATGAAGTCAATCCTCATTACTTCAGTCACTAGAGGGCACATGAAGACTTTGTCAATAAATTTAGGTTCTAGCCAAATAATAACATTGCCACTAGCATCTGAGACTGATCTAGTCTCTTTATTGTATAACTGGGCAAATTGGAGGATGAACTCTGTATGATGTGCTGCTATTGGGAAATAAGCAACTAAATGAATGTTGCTCTTGATGATTCTCTTCATTTCAGAGCTCAGGTTCATTGCCTTGGTTCTAGTCATAAACTCGGTCATATTCACATGGCCAATTTCGGTATCTCTATTGTCATCAACATTAGAGGTGACCGAAGTGATAAAAAAACACCCTGATACCAGTACTTCATGGCTTTTGACTTCTTCAGAGAAGCCTCAGTCATTGGAACTGGTCTCAGTTGAGTAGGTGCTGACAAACAAGAATCTTCAGGGAGTATTGCAATAATGATCATGCAATTAGGGAATAGTGGGTAAATTGGGGAATTTGCACGTTGGGTGATCATGAACAAAGAAGGGCACTTAACAGGGCTAGGTCAAAAAATGAGGGAAAAAGGAGAGGAGGGGGAAAAATGAAAAAGAAGAAAAATCTCGTCAGAGTTGGAGAAATTTGAAGAAAAAAAGCAAGGGCAGCAAAATTCGCCACCCAAGCATGCTGAATGGAAAGCATGCAAGGGCAACGAATTTCACCGCCCTTGCATGAAGGGAAGGAAAAAAAGGCACGGGCAGTGAATTTCACTACCCGTGCATACTTGGTAGGAAAGTGCAGGGGTGGTGAATTTCACCGCTCGTGCCTTTCGGCCTGCGTAGACAATGAAATTCACCACTGATGTAGGAGAGGAAGCACTTGTATCGATGACAAAATTCACCACCGATGTAGGTTTGGGAAGTATTAGGGTTAGGGCAGTGAGTTTCACCACCCATAGTAGGTAAGATAGGAAATTTGTGGGCAAGAAGGGAGGGCAGCGAATTTCACCGCCTCCCCCCACATGGGGAATGAGAGCTGGCTGACGTGGAAAGGAGAGAGATATCGACAGGAGAGAAGAGGGAGCGGGCCAACGAGGTCAGGAAGAGAAATAAACAAAAACAAACCCCACAAAAACAATACTTGAAAACAAAGCTAAAAAGAGGAAAGCAACAGAAATAAATGCTAAAAACAAAACCTAACTAGAAAACCACGCATGCCACGAGCTTAAATTTGCCAAAACGCATGTTCACCCATTCGCTGGATCGTCCAGAGGTAGAGGGCAGGAGGAGGAGAGGAAAGAATGAATAAAAATGAGGTTAAAATTAGATTAAATGAGGTGAAAATTGACTCCAACCACTCAGTGCATGTGGTAATAAATGCTGCATGCAAAAATTGAGATGATGTAGGTGCGGCAAAATTTGCTTCCCTTACACTGAAAAAGTGAAGGGACATGCAGGGGTGGCAAATTTATTTGCTCCTGCATGTGAGGAATGAAAATTCAAGGGTGGTAAAATTTGTCGCTCCTGCACATCCAGATGCAGGGGCAGCAAAATTTGCCGCTCTTGCATGTTAGATGGGAAAATGCACTGGCGGCAAAAAATTTTGCCCGTGCATGAAAATAGAATAAAAAACACTAACTCAGAAAAAGCCAAAATTTTGGTCCCTTGATCGTATCGAGACCGTAACGACTTTCACATTTTGGATAAAACGTAATGAAAAGATGTTACGAATTTTAAACGGTGTCAGTTGAGCCAATACGAGAAGGAGAAAAACTTATCTCGAAAATGGACTTAGAGAGACAAAGGGAGAAACAGACAACTTTTGTAGGGGGTTATTCCAAAAACAAGCTGAGCTAATTTTGGAAACAACAATAGTCAAAAAAGTCTATAATGCTCCTACAAGCCTAGATACTCTCATACATGCTTGTGTGTATAAATTATTGGAAAAGTTTGTCTCTTATAAATACATAAAAGTATAAGGGTTTTGAAAGAAGTGTGGGGATACTTTAATTATTTTAAGAATAAATTTCTTAAAAATACTAGGAGTTTGGAGATAGTTTGTATTCCAAATTACAGTCAGGAGACCTTAAGGACTACATAAGCGTTTGTAAGCGTGTGAGGACTTTGGAGAGATTTAAAGACAATGTGATCATTTTAATGAGGATAAGGTGAATGGGAAGGTAAATATAGTGAATTTAAACAAAAATATACCTTTAAAATGATATGATATTATGGTTAAAACTTTGTAATTCAACTCAAATAATCACCTACAACTAAGGGACTCTTGGAGCATAGTTAGGTCTACTTGAGTAGATTAGAAGGTTTCATATGAGAATTGATGTTGAAATGAATAGTATACTATATAAAATCATGAATTGGATTCACATAGGAATATTTAAACATTGGGAGGAGGAAATTTTCCTCAGTCAATCCATTACAAGCCAAGAAACCAGGGAGATACCTACACCTGGTCATTGTACTGTGAGGATTGGTTAAACACAATCTTTAAGGGGTTAAATGGACTTCTCAGACCAAATTAAATTTTTAAAGTGATATTAGTGAATAATATACATACTTATAATGTTTTATGGAGTTTTTATAAGGTCTTATTTAGAGTAAAAAATACCAAATCCAATAGCTAGGGTCAAAATGACCAATTTGCTTACAAACCCTCAAGCTCAACTATGATGTTGCAAAGGATCATAAGGAAAGAGATGATGATATGGATTATTGGGGAATGTAATAAATGATGTTTCAAACTTTATTTATGTTTTATAACTTATATTTAAACATCAAAAATTGCACTTTCAAGCCTGTTTCTCTCTCAACCTCTCAATTGTGTAGTTTGTCAGTCGAAGGTCAAGTTCTAATGCTCAAATCTTTCTTGAAATTTTGAATGGTAAATAAAGTAAATATGGGATGTTATGGTGTCTCAATATTTAAAATTATTTGCATTAATTTTTGATCTAACCCCTTATGCTTTATGAACTATCATTAAGATGGCAAACTGCTTAAACCCTTGCAAAACCCTTCTAAAAGACCTAATAGAGGAAATTGATGGTTTAAGAGACCTAAATAGAATAATTTGACCTCAAAATGAATTTTATAACATATAAATGTCCCATGAGAATTTGGACATGGAAATTAGTGGTACATTTGTAGGTACAGGTGTACAAAATTGCTCAAAAAATAGGGTTGTGTCTTTATGAGGATATAAGGCATTAAGTGGATTCAAAAACATGAAAAAAGGTCCATTGAGAATTATTAAAGGTTAATTATCATTAAAAACACATCTTAAATCCTCATAAGGATTTTTACCATCTCTACAAGTTGGTAACTTGTCCAAAATGTGAAGAAAAGTCAGTTTTGGAAGCTAAAAAGAGAGCTCACAGGCCTGTAAAGTTCTTAAAAATGCCTATCCTCATGAGATTTAATTGTGAAAGGGTATTTTATACCTCAATTAACATATTTAAAACATAAAAACCTAAAAATTTAATGAAAAATGCTTTAAATACCTCTCAAGCATGAACAAGTGCCTAGATTAGCATTTTTGGCCATTTCATGGTTCACCCATCCGTATAAAGTCTCAAAAATTTAAATTTGACATGGATCAAGGTATTGAAATATGGAAAGTGAATAATTTTTTTTTGATAATTTTCACATGTTTGGGAGTCATGTGGAGAAAAATCTCAGTTTCTAGGCAAGGAGTCCTAATTAGGCTTAATTTGAGAGAAAAAATGAGCTAAAAAGTGTACTTCTATTCAAAGTTAGGTCTTAAAACTTGGCATGGAGATGTAAGGGGATACTGAGTCCTCAAATATGTGCTTATTTATCCAATAAAATCAATAAATTATTCTACATAAGGATGTTTACCTATTTTGAGGGCTACAAAGAATAAGGCCAATGAGACCTTTTGGAGCAAAATCACATATTTTGAACTATTTCATGGATCCAAGTGCCTTGGTGCTGGTCTGATATGATGTTGAGAATCCATACATGGAGGACAATTTCTTTCATCAAATAAAAATCAAAATTTCTACCTTCTACGCCTCATTACAAAAGAAAGAGTTCAACAAGTCAACCAACCAAATCAATGCATATAACTATTTAACAAGCTTTATTAAGGTTACTTATTCCCTTCTATGCCACTTGGAGAGAAAATTCATGTCAAGAGTTTAGCTGCAATAAGCATTCACATGTTTGAAGGAGTCTTTAACAACTTCAAGGAGACCTTTCCACTTTCCTACGCCAAACCAAGGAGATAAAGTCAAACATGTATTAAGAGACTTATGACAGTCTAAGTAAGGTGGAGAGACCTTACAAATGGATGTGGAGAAGAATTTAATTAAAAAATTAATGAGGACTTTAAGACCTATTTTCATGAAAAAGGACTTATTCATCAAGGAAGACATGCAAGCTAGTATATATGTAATGTGAGAAAAGATATAGGCATTCCAATGGGTCAAAAAAGACCAATCAATGCTCAAGACTTCTTCAAGTTTCCGAAACAAGTTCAACTCTACCTTCTATGCCACTTTTGGAAGGAAAGAGAGAGGGAATATAGGAAACACTACATAGTGATTTTAAGGGTGTGAGGATAAAGTGAGTCATCCCTATTTTAGGGTGGTTTTGTCTCCCCTCTTCTATTATTTTCTACTTGTATCTTATTTTATAGAATTATAATATCAGGTTTTTGCTTTGGCTATGCTGAAAGGTTATCAAAATTTTGTACTACACCTTTAAAAAAAATAATAAGCTATTTTCCTCCATTTTTAGGTTGTTGTGTGAAGTGCATGTGTGATTTCCATTGATATAACATAGTGAATCAATATCTTTCCTATGTTAATGACTATTTTTTGTACCTTATTACAACATATTTGAGTTTATATAGGTCATACTAAGTGTCTAGGTTCAATTTAAGTTTGGATGTGAATTAAACAAATTTTCATTCCTTCCATGTTAAAAGTGAGTGTTGTTAATGCCTTTGTCTAAAACACTGATGTTAAATCCATAGACCTGAAGTGAAGTGAATGTGTTTAGGCTCCTTTGATTTCTAAGAGTATCAATTACAATAAAAAATTGTCACAAACATCGGTGCATCACATTTCATTCAAGTTTTCATGTCAATTCCACTGCAAGCATTACTTCTTCACTCTTTCCCTTAGTTAAGAAATTAGTAGTTAGTACGATTAGGATAAAATTTAGTGAGTGCATCAAGAGAACCAAGCCTTTATCTGGAGATCCTCTCCATATCAAAGTCACCCACACTTTGGAGACATTCCATTATTTCAGTAGTAGTGGGAAGAGGCACACATTCTCAAAAGGGTATCACCCCTGATTGACAACACAACCTTCATAGAATATGACTTCTAGTAGAAGTTCTTATCCTAGTTTACTCTCTCCTAGGACTGATCTCTCCCACATTAATCCTATTTAGGAACCATTGGTCAATTAGGTCCTTCATATAGACACAAGGAAAAGGTAAACCTACATAGAAGATATGGGTACCTAAAAAAATACATACAGATTCATAGGGTATTCTTATAGATACTTTAGAGATGATTATAAAACAACAATCTGTAGATCCATTTCCATATGATCATTACAGTCAGGATTTATTATGTCCATCCAGATTTCATTGCATATGGTGATTTATTTATTACTAAATATAATATATGCATATCAAAAATACACATACTTGTTACACAAATTTACCAAATCTTAACATACACCATGTGAATAAATGAAATTATAAGCTATATAATGACCAACAAAGAATTAAATAATGCAAATCTATTCAATACCAAATAATCCCATGTGAGCAATGTCATATATATAAGCTAATACAATGTTTATACAAGTAAGCATATCAATCATATCAACATCTAAAAATATAACATATTTAGAGGTAGAGGTACCAAGATCAAACTATGGTCCTCGTACATGGGATAACACTCATATTCTCTCCTCAAAAGCACCTAATTGCCACACTATCTCCTTGTGATCTCATCTCAAAGTATCATAATGATGAATGATCATCTATATAATATCAATGGAACTCTATTGTGTGATGTTACATCTATCCAAATCCACATGTAACTCCTCACGCTCTATGGTTATAGTATGGTATGCTACCACAACCCTCACAACATGATCAAAAAATGGTGCATGTGCACCGATAATGTCAATAAATCCATATTTAGCTATGTCCATAGGCACATTACAAGTGTAGGCTTGTATTTCCTAATCCACCATGGTTGACCACTCCTATTTACCTACACACATTTATGAATAAATCCATATTTAGCTATGTCCATAGGCACATTACAAGTGTAGGCTTGTATTTCCTGATCCACCATGGTTGACCACTCCTATTTACCTACACACATTTGAGATATGACACCAGTTAGTGACATATATAAAAACCAAATAATTTTATAACTGAATCAAATACAAAAACTATGGTACATACATGTGGCCCTATTAGACACCTCATCTACTGGTGTTGGTCCTAGAAGAGCATTGTATCCTACCTCACCACTTATCTCTCCTTTGCTACCACCCTATGCAGTAGTAATGACACTTGGAGTTATAAATTTTATAGGAAAATAAAGGCCATCAGGATCTATCCTACCACTACACATACCCCTCAGTACATCATGCATTGTATCATACTACCAAGGGAGCAATGGGATCTTGCTCATCAACTAGGTATAGGGTTAGATATATAATAATAGGTGATGGCCTATCATGTAGACTATGATTGTTCTATACCATCTGATTCCTTGGATATGGTGTTGAGGGCACTCCCTGCTCAATCCCAAACTACCATAAAACTCGATCATACTAAAAGAACTCATAGACACCAGGAAAGTGATCAATCAACCACATACTAATGTAGATATTTTGCAACTCATGTCTATCCTTGGGCCACCCATTAAAATTCTTATAAGGATGCCAAACAATCTTATCTAGAGCTAACTTATCCAAGGTAATCTAGCACTCCATTGTGACATGAAGCTTACCATGTGGGAATACCCACTTATCCACAAAAACATGTGGATGAGCCCATCCAAGGAGGATAACACCAACTAGATGTACTATTGTGATATGTTCATAAGCCTAGACATGTAATAGAGTTACCACTCTAATTCCCCTATCATGACTTTCTAATGTAAACTTGTAGACATCCATGTATAACTAGGATAGTACAATATGATCTGACAAATACCTGGTCCTATACAACTCAATGTGATGCACTATATGATACATTTGATAAGAAATACCAATAGTCCCACCCTCTACAACTATAAATGATGCCAGTAAAATTCAAATAAACTTTTACAACCACAAAACACCACTCTAATAATGTCATCAAACTAAATCATACTACTTAGATATACCTTTAGATCCATATGAATAGTAAAATATACATGGGAACATTGAATATATCTTTATCTACCATCTTTGGTGACCTAAAATCTCTTGCCCCTAATCAAAAATAAAAAAATCCAATACACATCCTCTAAGGTGACAGTCATCTCACTAGTGGGAAGCCAAAATATACATGTATATGGATTCCACCTCTTATATAGGGATATGAGGAGGTGAATATCATATGATATCTTCCCAAATGGGCCACATTACCCAATCCTACCTAATCAATAACAACCTAATCAGCTACATCCAGACCCAACTCTGTTAATGTTTAACAATGTTTCCCATGCCATAACTCTCAAAGATGAATATCCTTCTGCAATAAAAAATCATTAGTGATAATATTTTGATGTAAGAATATATAAATATTAATTAATCATACATATAATAAAAAGACATTGGCATCGATTGTTAACACCCATGTAGGATAAAAGCATTAGATGCTACTATCTATGTTGGATGACAACATCAAATGCTAGCATCTAAGATTGGACACTTGGTTCGAGGAGCTAACATAATTGTCTAAGATGTCAACACGAGCATCTAAAATCCTAAAAAAATACCTAAAAATATGCTCAAAATCCAAAATTTTCAAAAAATCAAAGTTACTAATAAATTGTAATAAAGCCTACTTACCAGCTTAGAAAAATCATGGCTAGCTAAGGCACTATAAAGCACATCAAATCATATCAGGTAAGGGGCTCTTCTATGTGGCATTATTATTATCTAGACTCAGATCTCAAAATTTACAAAAGGTTAAAATTGAAATAATTTCAAAATTTTATTATAACCCACCTAATATACCACTTTTACACCAACTTCAAATCTGCATATCTTGAGCCCTGAGTATACAAATTCAAAATTTTAAGTTACATTGGGATATAGATAATGAGTGCTTCCATATTATACCAAATTTGTAAATTTTAAAACACTACCAAAAATCACTAAATTTTTTGTATACATAGATATTTTACTAAATTCCAAATACTACCAAAAATAATGTTATAAATTATTATCCTCAATACTTTTAGAACAATATCAAGTAAATTATATCAAACACATCATCCATTTTCATTTTTTAAGGAGACAACTAATAGAAACTATATCCTTTTCTCCTAAAAGGTGGGGAATTTTAGTAGGGGCATGTTTATAAATTTTTTCTACATAATCAAATATAGATTGTACATTTTTTGGATTCAATGGGGGCATGCTTTGGAAGCATATCCTCAACACCTATTTAGTATTCAACATTCCCAGTTTACAGTGGGGGAATGTTTTAGAAAACATGTCCTCCACATTGGCTTTTATTAGTTTTCAAATTTCTACATATGTATTGGGGGAATGCTTTGGAAGCATGTTCTCTACACTTACACAATTTACAAATTGTCAAAAACATACACAATATATGATTCAGATTCACAGTTATGGAAAAATTCTATACATTTGTACCATTTGCTATATGCAATTTCAAAATGAGACATATCTAAGGTATATATGAAATGCAAAATGTGCATAATATTACAAAATAAAAATTAGTTTCAAATTCCAAAACTCTTTTATGGATTGTTATAATAACACAAAAATTTTATGTACTAATACCTCAATATACTGATACCCTGATCGAACATTCATAGACTGTATTGAGCCTTACCCATATGTAACAATTGGTTCTTATTTTTGGTGTTATTGGAGGGATTAAATAATATGGTATCATCAATTTTTTGGGTGAACTTGATTACATCACTCACCCTATATTGAGCTATACATATACATATATTTTGCACTTGAGTTGTGCTCATTGGGAAATGATACTCTAGATGGTTGAAGTGCCAGTCTTCTTATTCTGGGTTGGGGGCATGATCACCTCCCAAATCTCCCTACTCTAGGTACAAAACCACCATGGTGTATCACACTTTACCACTTGTAGACTAAATCATCATCATGGTCATAAGATGGATGAGGTTGCAAGCCCCTTATGTACTTCCACAATTTCTAACACTCCATAACCATTTTACTATATTGCACATACACGTGTACTCTATCTATGCTCTTTATTTATGCTACTTTTTATTATTACTTACTTATAGATTGTATACATTGATTTACTTTTTTGGCATATGCTTGGTTGTAGGTAATTTTCAAAATGAAATATTTAATAAAAAACTCAAGTGAAGACAAGGTGTGTTGTCCACACCACAATATGCATTTATTTTCCTTTATACTAGTAATTCCAATTTTCCTTGCATATTAGATTAAAGGAGGGAAAATGTACACACCCAATTTGGTACAAGTACACACATTTCTAGTCTTCTTGTATATATGTACCTTTTCACTAAGAATTAGACATCTAGTGACATGATATCTTAGGGACCTATTTGGTTTCATCTTATTTCACTTGATTTAGCTACCCTTTGGGATTGTGTTCTATATTTTTTTGTCCTCATACAATGTATATCATATATCCCTAACTATTTTACATGCTTTTTGTATATTTTTATCCCCTAGACACGTCTATCTTAGACATTAGTGTCCAGCTTCGACACAACTATATAGGCTTATTTTTTTTAAAATATTTTTCTATATCTTTCACTTTGTGATTGTTTTATTAACCCTCTTTTCCCATCCTATGGTCATATTTTTCATGTGTCACTAGGTTATAATTCAAAGTCAAAAGGTTCCCATATATACAAAGGCTATGGTCTAATTAACATACTTGTAAATTTGATAAGGCAACTCTCAAATAAGAAAGTATTATTTATTTCAAGTTATTAACTTGCACTATAACATTGAATCAAATATATAAATCATTCAAAAGATCAAATATATTATTGCATCACTTATACCAAGGGTTATTAGGAGAAATAACATATAGTCACATTGTTACAATTCCACACATATGCATAAGATGGAAAACTACATGCAATTTTGAGGCCCTCTTAGGAGTGTTAGCTATGTAGGCAACATTTAAAAATAAAAAGGGTTGCTAGGGCTAGATTGATTCACGTTACTAACCTATTTTTACTAGATTTCAAGAGGTATAATGTAAAGGAACAAGTGTTGCTTATTATCTAGATCTGGCACATAGGTGAACATAATTTGAGGAACATAATTATTACATAGGAGGAAGTGTAGCCCTGGTCCACATTTAAAACCACTCTTGTGTATATCTCTCACTGGACACTTACATCAGATATGGACATATGCATCAACATTACTTCCCTAATTGATATAACTATTCAAAGGACAAAAATAGTCAGAATAAAAAATGAATAAGTCTAGATCTCTAAGAACAATATATAATGACTCTTGATCACTCCCAATGTCTAGAATAAAATAAAAAACATGATACACTCTCTTTATCCCTTAGTTGATTAGTACTTGTTTTATTTAATACACATTATTAAATGAGATATATTATCAAAATATTGTATTAGATTATTAAAATCTAAATAGTACTTGATTAAAGTTCAAACAAATTTATTGTTTGATGTTTATCTTATGAATCCAAAAGTATTAAAATAACAGGTAATTCCCTTTACTAGGCAGCCAATACTTGAGAGACCATTACATAATAAATCCATAGTGGGTTCCACAGAATCCTCATCTACTACACACTATATTTAGATATCCATAGCATCTACACATGTTCTTATTACTCCTATTTTGAATAAACCACAAGCACTCAATGATGGGTTTCATAAACCCCTACTCCTACTGTTTCTACTTCACAACTACAAAGTCCTATTTTACATATGTAGAGTATCACAGATACTACAGTGAAATATATTTCAACTATACATGCTCCTTGACAACATCACTAATTTATTGCACCAGGTTCACAGTGGGGATATATCTATGAGAATCCTTTAGATGTGATCATAAGATAGTATTTTCCTTTCACATATACTAAAAATACCAAAAAAATAAAAAAAACTTCAAAAATCCAAAAATAAATTAAACATTTACATATCCTAGTAGCTCCTTAGCATATATGTCGTTGGTTCTATGTTGGAAAATGGCATATCAATATTTCCTATATACACATGTTTCACACATCTTTTGAGTGTGATTCAGGCATACATAGATACATGATCTATATATTTTTTGATGTTGGGCTTTCCCTCTACTCACATCACCAAGATGTTGGGCTTTCCCTCTAAATCTAGGTTATTATATTCTATGGTCATTTTACATTATCATGTTTGAGTTTATATACTACACATGCCATTATCCATGCTTATATATTTCATAGTGTACTTGATATACTATGTACTTAACATTTTTTGCTAATACATATATCTAGGGATTAGTATGCTATATTTATCTTGGTTGCTTATGATTTCATGTATATACTTCCTTGAGTGTCTTTCCTTGATATTATCTTGGTTTTTTGAGCATTTGAATATGCTCCATTATTTTTGGCCCCATGCCTTTATTTTCCTCTTTAAAATTTAAATATATCATTGATTTTTGTATGTTGATATTTGAATATGTCATTTATTGATTTATAGACATTTAACTAAATCATGTCCCTTCGATTATGTGGAATCTAAACATGCCCCTTTTTTGTGGTCTCCTTGGACATTTTTATCTTGATTTGATTTTTGAGTTCTCTTTTGTGTGTGTGATTGATTATTTATTAAGCTTGTACTATAACTATATATATATGTTTCCATGATATATATCATGCTTCTTAGGACTTGATGTGATCACATTTGATGTGCTTCATTGATATATCTACCTAGACAAGTTCCTGTTAATGCACCTAAATGTATCAATAGATTTATATAGTGTTTAAGAAACACTTCTCATTTTTGGATTCAAATAATCCATTGCATGAATTACTAGTTATGATCTTCTCGAGATCTATGGTGGAGTAGCAATCAAGCTAAATGACTATTTCACAAAATGAACATGTAAATGGTTATTGGGTGAAACCATGGTCCTAAATCTTTATGAAGATGAAAGTGATCTAAAATAAGTCTAATGAATGATGTCCAAAACCTAAAGTCTAAACCCTAAGCTAACATGGATATTTACAATGACAAGCTAAACTAAATTGAATTGGTAAAAAGGAGCAAAAGGGAGGGTAAAGAAAAAAGAAGGTGTTTCTAATCTTCAACCTAGACATTATGACAGTTTAGATTTCATCCAAACATGAATTTAACCAATGTGCAACATGAATTAGGATAAGCTCAAATCCTACCACACATTAGGCAAACATCTAAGAAAAGTATGAAAAGATGCAAATACGAACAAGATTTACTTTAAGAATTTTACCCCTGCAAGCAAATATCATTAGCCCAGATGCAAGAAGAGCAAAGAGAGTGAAGTAAACCTAATAACTTTTAACTAATATAGCATTAGCATAAATTAACAAATTTGCATTTAAAGATGCACATCTAGGATCCATAAAAATAATTCAAATTTAAATATCAAACTAGATAACTGAGGAAGTAGCCATGATAGCAAACACACAGACAAATATTGGACAAAATTTGTAGAATTTATTACTTGTACTACTTACTCAAAATTTTCAAAGTAATTTTAGCTCTGAGAACTCCTCCCTTTTACAATTGGCAATACCTCCTTTTATAGGTTATGAGAATAACTTATGAGATATTTGGGTTAGCCGTTTTATAATAGAACTAGGACACATGTCTAAGATAAATATCCATTTACCAATGCCTTAGAACCAATGACACTATTTAACTTTGACTAAAATAAAATCTATATATGTTCCATATTGGTCCCATTTTTATAAAATAAAATATTCCCTTCGAATGATTTATAGGGTCTTTTTCAAAAGAATATACTATGTGAACTTAGTTGACTTTGAGACTCTCTATTTTTTTTTCCTTTTTATTGATCTTCATGGCTTTGTTTCAAAATTTTGATCTTTTTTGGTCTAAAACAAGTATAATTCAAGTGATTTAAGGTCCACAAGACCTTGCAATCCAATGTGTCATGTCTATGTGGTAATTCCCATGTTGAGTTATTAATTTGATCTCAAAACATGACCTCTATTGCCTTTGGACACATGTCCTTAATTTGTGCTCTCTTAAACCCAAATTAAATACACACCATTGATTTATTTCTATATGATTGAATGCGAGCATGCCATTTGGTAGCTCCATAGGATTTTTGAGCTCTTTTCATCACCTCAAGCACCATCATGCCACATGAAAGCTTCTCATTCAATCTGAGCTCCTTTGAATTATCAACCCTCACTTCATACCATTAGATCATCCTCACCCAAGTTAATGCAGTCCATTGGATCTTATCCACTTGAGCAAACATGGTCCATAAGATCTTACCATTGAGATATGAAATCATGCCACTTGGTAAATCCTCACTTATCTTTAGGCTTTTAAATTTTGAACCTAAACTCTCTATTGGATCTTCAATATGCCCACCAAGATGGTGACACTTGTCACATCCAAGTTTGTTCCATTCCTACAAACATTTAATAGAGTTTCCCCAAAACAAAACTTAGGACATAGTTATAGTCTAAAGTTTTTATTTGTGTTAATAAACATGATGAAAAAACCTTAAGATAAAGTCTAAGCTAAGTTTTAATATATAATAAAAGTGCTTGTGGGTTTGTAACTTGGCAACACCATATGATCTTGGTCAATTGACTTGTTGACTCTAAAAAGGGCCCACAAACCATTGATCTACAATATGAGCTCCTGAGATGTTTTCACTTGGCACTCTCGAGTCACTCTACAGACCTATTGACTTCATAACACTACTCCAAGCCATTAGATATTTGGTACATGAATCAATGTACACTGTTAATCTACCTTTTAACTTTATTGACCCTCTATGGGTCATTGATATCTTTACACTAGGCTCTGGGATCTCACCATGTGGAGTTTTCATGTTAGTCCTTAGGTCTTTTGACCTTTTGAACTGGGTGAGAGCCCTCATATAATTTGATCTTTGGCTTAGGCTTTGATATCTCACCACTTAGCAGTCTATCATTCAACCTTTTCCTATGAACAATAAAATATACAAAGTAAAGGCTTGGGTAAATATAAAGGACTTAGGATATAAACCTTAGTTTAAGTCTAAAATCTAATAGAGAGCTCCTTGTTAATTATTCTCATGAACCATTGGGCATAAATGACTTAGCATAAAGGTTTTAGCCTAAGTTTCAAGTTGTATTAATAAATACGACTTGGAATTGGGTTAAAGTTCTAAACTAAGTCTATAATAAAGTGCTTCCAATGTATATTCAAATAAAAATGACCCACGTAAATTTGAATCTTATTTTAAAAGACCTAGGATAAAAAAATTTTAGACTAAGGTTTTTACATAATTTAGACATAGATTCAATTAGACAATTAAGTTCCAAAAAGATTAGTCAAAGGGTCAATTAATAATTAAATTACAAAACCCTATATGGTGTTTATCCAAAAGGGACTCCATTCAACGTAAAATATAGTAACATAGTCAACAATCATTAGTGATGTTAGAAGGGGTAAAACCATGATCACTTGAAAACATGCCAATTAAACCAAATGATAACTAGGTGTGGAGGATCTTTAAAAAAAGATAATGTGCAAACATGCTAGTGATACTTTGATCAAGTGAATTTTCAATTTTAAGGTAAAAATTTGTATAATTTAAAATGAGGGTCCCCATTTTTTAGATATGGGGGTATGTTGACCTCAATAAATAGAAAATATTGAGGGAAACATAGCAATATGTTTGAATTTAGAGACTCTGGTTTAGAATAATAACTAGGCTACTTATTCCACATGATTAGATGCCATAGTTAAGATCAATTCATGATTAAATAAAGTCTTACTCATGCAAGATTGGCATCAAATATCAAAAATTAGACATGATATGTGTGTGCTTTGATTCCACTTATTGATTACATAGGATTTAGAGAAAAACTTCCAGATTTATGACCTTGACCATTAACATTGAGTTATAGCATATTTAGATGTTCATTAAGAACCATGATTTGTATAGGGAAGGCTTAGACATTTCTGTTTACCAGCCAGATATCCATAGCCCTA
Source organism: Torreya grandis (assembly GCA_037957365.1). NCBI lineage: Eukaryota > Viridiplantae > Streptophyta > Pinopsida > Cupressales > Taxaceae > Torreya > Torreya grandis. The sequence goes on along the minus strand of JARHVA010000365.1, from coordinate 3,067,768 downwards.
AAAGAGATAGATTTGGCTCCACTCAAGGCCTTGTTCCACTACCAACCAGGTATCGATAACACCAATGGAGATTACCAGAATCACCTTTGCTTAGAAAGCCTTTTGAATTTTGTAATAAGCTTTTATTTTTTGTATTTTTAAATATATTTTGACTTTATAACCAAGGTTTATAACTAGATTAGTCAGGTTTTGGGATTTGGTCAAATGTTTGATCTTTATACAATCATCTTTGGTTGTAAACTTTTTCCCAAATAATAATGTTTATTAAGTGCAAACATGATTGTGTTTCATAATTCAAAATTTCACCCAACATGTGCAATCCTTCTTAGAATCAAGCTTAGATCATAACAAGGCTTAAAATCTCAAGGAAAAATTAACCTATCCATTAGTCTTTGCTAGTTTCTCCAAACTATAACATCAAGCTCACATTTCAAAAATCCATGATCAACCAATGTTGAGAAGTCATACCTACATTTTTGAACTATGAAGTTCTTGAGCAATTAGGTGAACTTTGAGTTGAGGGATGTAAAAAAGAACTTATTTAGTAGAATGGAACAAAATAAAGAAATCAAACACACCAAACACAAAGCAAAATAAATAGAAAGCAAACAAATATTTACAAGCACTACTTACAAACAAGGGACAAGAAAAAAAACTAATCTAAAACCTACCTAAACTAACTCCACAAAGAACTTACCTCTAGGATCAAATGTAAAGTTATTTAAAGTACTATAAAACCTTGAAACATGATTGATTCCATTCAATGTCCTCTTCTTGTGGATAGGATCACTTGTGTGTTCATGTCTTGTATGTGATGTATCTTGATTCCTCATCTCTATTCTCTAGTACCTAGATTTAAGATATGGATCTAAAACCCAATAATATTCTTCCTAAATCCTCCTATCTTACATCAATAGTTATAATTATCATTCATTCATATAATGATAGTGACTTATATCATCCTCATTCAATGATGGTATCTCATATAACATTTTTAGACTGATGTCTTCATTAAGTTCGGCTTGAGGTGGAAATGGACTACCAATCTTTGCACCAAAACTTTCCAAGTCATCTCAAAAGGCTACTTCATCATGATCAATTAAAAGGGCATGAAATTAATTTACAACCTTACCATTTAAATTAGTTTGATCATATAATTTAAACCTTTTGATGGGGTTATGTGAAAAGCCATGATCTGCTATACTTACTTCAGCTTCACCCTCTGTGAAGAATGACATCTCTTCTACCCAATCGAGTCCCAATTCATCTTGCTTTGGGGTTTCAAAAATAACATATCTATCTTGGAATACCTCAATTTATTTAAAGAAATCTTGGTATAAATGTTGCCACTGGTCAGCTTCTTCAGGGATATCCTCAATTCCAGTAATGACCTCATATTAATTATCCTCACAACTATATTTTGAAGAGAGGTTAGCTTGTATATAATATTGTTCATGGGGTTGTTCATCTTGAATGACTATTCCTTCTTCTAGAGCATCTTTTGGTTCATTTTCTTCTTCAAATGGAAAAAAAAGCCTATACCATTAAGGGTTTAGATGTCCTTGCATAACCAGATGTCCCTACAACATTATTTTGTTTAAGCACAGTTTTAGATGTATCATTTTCATCTTGATATGCTTCAAAGACATTACAATGATTATCTTGACCTATATCACAAGGATTCATTTCATGTACATTATTAGATGATTTGCTATTGCTATTATCATGAAACGTATTTGTAGTCCTATTAAACATTTGAGACACATAGTTTCTGTTGGAGTTTTCCCCAAAATTTCCCACTTGCTTTTCCAACTGAAGGAAATAAGTGATCAACTTTTGAACCATCTTAAGTATGGATTAATTCTCATTATTTGGTGCTTCTAAGTTATGAAATTTATTATTATTACTATTGGTTGGTATAAAACTCTCTATTCCTATGGATGAAATCCATTTATAGCATTATTTTGTTAAGTTGTGGAGCTAAAAGCTTCATTTATGCAAATGGAGGATGTTACTGAGTGTCAGAGCAACCGACATCAGTCTGATCAATTGACATTGGAAATATTCAGTGTACACAATAACTGACATTAGTTAGGGGTCAGCCAGCATCAGTCAGACAGGAATCGATGTCGGCAACCTATGTGTGTGTGTGCGCGTTTGCATGCACTTCTAGAATTGGTCTAATTTTAGACAGACAATTAGTTTGCATGTAAAAGACTAATTTTAGTCTTGAGTCTGCATTTCTAATTATTGTAATTGGGAAGTCTAATTATTGTTTGTATGGGATCTATTTAAGAGACCCATGGGGATATATTATAAAGTGTGAAGGATCAAAAGGACTTGTCAAGGACAAGGACAAGGGTTCTTCCAAGTGTAAGATCAGTTGATCTATAGGTGTGCAAGATCAGGGAATATTTACATGGTAAGTAAGGTCAGTTGATCTGCAAGTGTGTGTGTGTGTGTGCAAGGTCAAAGGAGATCTACAGGGTAGCAAGATCAAGGAGATCTGCAACATAACAAGGAGTAAGATCAGAGAGATTCACTTGGAGTACTGAGTACTTGGTGGACTAGAAGTAGGCAACAACGGTTGAGTTGATTGTCACTTACTGGTGGAAACAACAACTCAGTTATTGAGTTGATTGTGTTTGTAATTGAGAGAGAGAGAAATATTGAGGGAGAATTACTGTACGCCCAAGAGGTGTGGGAAGAGTGTGATTTCTTCATTGTATTTCCTTCTGGAAGAGTGTTAATACAAGTTTGTATTGTCTCTCATATTCTGTGATGTTTTTGAATTCTAGTTACATATTACTTCTAGTTTAATTCTGTGTTTAGTTGCTTATATAAAGGTAATCAAGTGTACTCTTAAGGATTAGGATCCTAACATATTCACGAACCCCAAATTTTGGCTAGGATGGGCATGGCTTAAGGGAAATTGGTTCAAGATTGGTGTCTAATTTAAGGCAGACACATTTTGATTGGCTTTAGGAATAATATTTAGTGTTGGGAAATTGGGGTTGACATTTGGGATAGTATATACAATCTGACCTTGAGGCTATATTTTATCATTGATTATTACATCTTCAGTATAAGCCAAGGCCAAGGTGCTTATGATTCCAACATACCTTTTAAGAAACACAAAAGTCATGGGATCTAAAGCATCCTTGTAAATATCTAAGGTTAAAGCCTCATTAGGTCTATAAGGGGCTATGGTTCTACTGAACATATTTTGGAATCTAGCATTAAAGGCTCTAATTATCTCATTAGAATATCTCTTAATAATGGTGTATTATTGATACATAATGCATGGACTAATGATTTTGCCAAACTGGTCAATGAAGATCATATTAAAATCATTCCAACTAGTGATATAATTTTCTAAAATATTAAGTAACCAATCATATGTAGCATCTTTGAAAGTAAATGGAAATAGTCTACATGCTCAATCTTCATAAACTACATTTAACAATATTAAATTAGTCTTAAATATTTTAACACGTTCTTTAGCTATGATAACATTATTAGGACTAAAAGAAGGCAAATACCTTTCAAGATTTCTTGGTAAGTCATGTACCTAGCTAGGCACATTAATAGAAGATCCGCCTAACCATGCCATACCTTGATGAGTATCTTACTTATGGTAGTTATATCTTATAAAATATTTGAACCCCATTTGAAATATGGTGTGTAAATCTTATCTTTACAAAGAACAGTGATCAGACTTGCACATTTAAGTAGATTTTGCAAAAATATGTATAAAGAACCACAAAGAACATTAATATATAACTAAATTAGCTCAAAGATATGTCCAAATATGCAAATATGAGTGATATTCACACATTTATGTTTAAATAAACTCAATTTTTTAGAGACCCAATCAATATTTGAACTAAAACAACTATTACTAACCTCAAATGCCTTGGATTTACAAAGCTAAAGGTATCCTTACCATAATTTATCATATATCTACAAAGAATATCTTTGTATAAATAAGCACAAAGACTGGTATAAAACCATTAAGATCAATTATCTTTACACAAATATGATAAAATAAACACAAATATGCAAAGAATTAATTAATATTTGAACACAATTCACTAAAATTAGCAAAGATACTAAAAATTCAGAGAGCTTTAGCTTGGCCCTCCTTATAGCACCAATTTCCCTCTTGTTGATGCACCTAAATGAATCAATAGGTTCATATAGTGTTTAAGAAACACTTCTAATTTTTGGATTCAAAGAATCCATTGCATGAGTTGCTAGTTGTGATCTTCTCGAGATCTATGGTGAAGTAGCAACCAAGCTAAATGACTGTTTCACAGAATGAACATGTAAATGGTTATTGGGAGAAACCATGGTCTTAAATATTTATGAAGCTGAAAGTTCTCTAAAATAAGTCTAATGAATGATGTCCAAAACCTAAAGTCTAAAACCTAAGCTAACATGGATATTTATAATGACGCGCTAAACTAAAGTGAATTGGTAAAAAGGAGCAAAAGGGAGGGTAAAGCAAAAAGAAAGTATTTCTGATCTTCAACCCAATATATTATGATAGAGTTTAGATTTCATCTAGACATGCATTTAATCAATGTGAAACATGAAGTATCATAAGCTCAAATCCTACCACAAATTAGGCAAACATCTAAGGAAAGTATGAAAAGATGCAAATAAAAACAATATTTACTTTTAAAATTTTACCTTTATAAGCAAATAACATTAGTCCAAATGTAAGAAGAGCAAAAAGAGCGAAGTAAACCTAAGAAACTTCAAATAATCTAGAATTATCATAAATTAATAACTCTACATTTAAATATGCACATCTAGGACCCATAAAAATAATTCAAATCTAAATATCAAACTAGATAACTGAAGAAGTAACCATGATAACAAATACATAAACACATATTGGATAAACTTTGTAGAATTCTTTGCTTGTACTGCTTTTTCCAAGTTTACAAAGTAATTTTGGCTCTAATAACTCCCCCCTTTTATAATTGAAAATACCTCATTTTATAAGTTACGAGAACAACTTATGAGATATTTGGGTCAACCATTTTCCAATGGAACTAAGACACGTGTCTAGGATAAATATCCCTTTACCAATGCCTTTGACACTGTTTAACTGTGACTAACCTAAAAGCTATATATGTTCCATATTGATCCATTTTTATAGAATAAAATATTCCCTTATAATGATTTATAGGGTCTTTTTCAAAAGAATATACTATGTTAACTTAATTGACTTTGAGACTCATTGTAATTTTAGCCTTTTTCTTGATCTTCATGGATTTGTTTCAATTTTTTGATCTTCGCTATTCTAGAATAAGTATAATTCAAGTGATTTCATGTACATGGGACCTTGAAATCTAATGTGTCATGTCTATGTGGCAATGCCCATGCTGATCTATTCATTTTATCTCAAAACATGACCTCTATTGCCTTTGGACATGTGTCCTTACTTCATGCTCTCTTGAACTTGGATTAAATACGCACCATCAATTTATTTTTGTGTGATTAAATGTGAGAATTCCACTTGGAATATATTTAGGCTCTTTGAGCTCTTTTCATTACTAGGGAACCATCACACCATGTGGAAGATTCTCACTCAATCTAAGATCCTTTGAATTATCTACCCTTACTTTGCGCCATTAGATCATCCTCTCTCGAGTTGATGCGGTCCATCAGATCTTGTCCACCTGAGTGAATGTGCTCCATAGGATTTTACCATTGAGCTCTAAGATCATGCCACTTAGTGAATCCTTTCTTATCTCAATGCTTTTGACTTTTGAACTTATGCTCTTTATTAGATCTTTAGGCTTCCTACCAAGATGGTGACACTTGTCACATCCAGGTTCACTTCATTCTTGTAAACATTTAATAGAAATTTAATATATTTCCCTAAAAAAATAACTTATGACATAACTATAGTCTAAGGTTTTTATTCATATTAGTAAACACAATTAAAAAACCTTAGGATAAAGTCTAAACTAAGTTTTAAAATATAATAAAAGTGATTATAGGTGTGCCACTTGGTAGCACCACAAGATCTCAATATATTGAATTTTTGACTTTGGGAAGGGTCTACAAACCATTGATCTACCATTTAGGCTCCTGAGATGTTGCCACTTGGCACTCTCAAGTCACTTCATATACCTGCTAACTTCATAACTCTTCGTAGTGCTGTTAGATCTTTAGTGCGTGAATCAATGTGCATCATCAATCTACCTTTAAGCTTTATTGACCCTTCACAGGTCATTGATCTCTTTGCATTGGGATCCAAAATCTCACCACATGGAGCCTTTGTGTTGTCCTTACATCTTTTAACCTTTTGACCTAGGTGAGAGCCCATGTATCATTTGATATTTGACTTAGGCTCCAAGATCTCACCACTTGGCAGTCTGTCATTCAACCTATTCCTATGAATAATAAAATATATAAATTAAGGTATCAGATAATATAAAGGACTTAAGATATAAACCTTTGTTTAAGTATAAAATATAATAGAGAGCTCCTTGTTAATTAGTCTTGTGAACCATCAGGCATAAATGACTTAGCATAAATATTTTATCCTAAGGTCTGAGTTGTATTAATAAATATGACTTGGACTTGGGATAAATTTCTAAAGTAAGTCTATAATAGAGTGCTTCCTACATAAATTCAAATAAAAATGACCCAATTTGAATCTTATTTTAAAAGACCCAAGCTAAAAACATTTTAGTCTAAGGTTTTTACATCATTTAGACATGGATTCAATTAGATAATTAAGGGCCAAATATATTAATAAAAGGGTCAATTAATCATTAAAATACAAAACCTTGCATAGTTTTTATCCAAAATGGGATCTATTAAACCTATAATATAGTAACACATGCAACAATCATTAACAACGTTAGAAGTGGAAAAACCATGATCACTTGAAAACATGCCAATTAATCCAAATGATAACTAGGTGTGGATGATATTCAAATAAAAATAATGTGCAAAAATGTTAATGACACTTTGATTAAATGAATTTTTAATTTTAATGTACAAATTTTCAAAATTTAGAACAAGGGTCCCCATTTTTCAAAAATTGGAGTATGTTGACCTCAATAGTTTCCTCTATATGTTACATGATACATTCACAATTTACATGGTTATCTTATCCTTTTGAGGTAAGATAACTACTATTTTCTACTTCCCCTCATGTCGAAAGGGGGGCATATCAATGGTGGCATGCCATGGACGATGACTTGTACATTAATTCATAGATTTAGATTATAGTGGGAGGTATGTTTTGGAAGCATGTCCTCCACATTGGGACTTATATAAATTTTTATATTCTCTATATACAATGGGGGAATTTTTTGTAAACATGTTCTCCACACTTACATATTTTTAAATTGGCAAAATTACATAGTTATATGATTCAGATACACATTTGTGAAAAAATTATATACATTGGTGCCATTGGTATACACAGTTTTAGTGTGAGACATAGCTAAGGTTCATATGCTATAATATATGTGTCTAATATTGTAAAATTAAATTAATTTCAAATTCAAAATACTTTTAGGTACTACCATCACCCACTAGGTTGGATTTTTTTGGACTATATTGAGCCAATCTACTATAGTAGTTGGTTCAATTTTTGGTATGGTTGAGGTGATTAAATCACTCAATATTTCTAATTTTATAGGTTGGACTTGATTGCATCATATAACCTCACTAGTTTTGTAGTGTGTATTGACTTGGTTCACTCACACTCACCAAGTTATAAGTATGATTGGGTTGCATGGTTGAGCTAATCTCAACTACTAGTTGGAAACTCATTTTTTATCAAGGTTGGGGTCATGTGCCCTTTAATATATATCTCCCTATCTCTTTAGATATATGTACTTTCTATATTTATATTTGTCTTAATCTCAGTTTTAATGATTCATAATGATATATCTTTCAAGTTAAATTTCTGAAAGGCAAGACGGCTGCACCAATATAAATGTTTATTCCTAAACCTTGCTCTCTTTCAATTTAAATAATTTTAATGCCTTTAATTTTGCACTAATTATATACTGTAACATGTTATTGGTTGTAGGTCAGTCACTAAAAAATCACTCAAGTTGGACTCAAACAAAGGTAAGTGTGTTATACACACCTAGGTACACATTCCCTTTACTTTAAACTAGTAATTTCATGATTAGATTAAGGGGGGAATATAGAAACTATTTCTAAATTATATATCACCTTAGTCTTGTACACTTGGAAAATACATATCATGGATGTGCCTTCAGCTTCTAGACCTTTCTCACTTCTAAATGAATCACATACACTATCTCTCTATGCCTAATTAATTATTTCTTAGTCTAACCTATGTTATTATGATGACTCTGACCTTTCATGTTGCCCAAAATGATCTAAACCTAATTATCCTTCATCTCTATAAATTTTGGACATGTATCTATTTTATAAATGCCCAGACACTTGCATCCTAGTCATATGATTGCATCGATGCAATATCCTATCCAATGTATGTGTCTAGTGTCCTAAACTCATCTAATTTACAAATGAAAGATATTCCTATGGTCATTCTAAGTGATTTAATGTGAGATATTATCCAAAGGGATTGGTATAAATATAAGATCAACCCTCATTCATTCCTAACTTCGAAAACTACTAACAACTCATAATTCAACTTACCAAAATCATTCTATGAAACACTCAAAAGAGAAAATATTTCTTATTTTACTGTATTTCCATATCATTCATAGGGACAATACATCTACATGTCTAAAGTACTAAAGGATCAACTCAAGGTCTATATTTTTCAAGTTACAAGCTATGACACTGTTGTACTTGCTTATCACACATAATTCAACACATAGGAGATAACTACATAATTCTACGGCCCTATTCAGAGTATTGGCTATGTAAGCAACACTCATTGATAGAGGAGTCTTTGGGGTAGTTAGACATCGTGTGCCCACGAACCCATTTTTTCCACATCTAGATGAAGATGAAGAACTAGGGTTTTACTATTTGATAAGAAATGATAGTCCATGATCCATATCTGAATACTCTAAAGTAAAAGCAACATAGAATCCAAAAGCATCTAAGTGGTCACATCTAGTTTTAATTGGTATTTCATATTGGACACTTACATCTAAGTTAGATAAATGTGTTGATACAACCATCCATTGGTCAATGTAAGTTTCTATGGATACATAGGCATAATTTATAGAATCAGGTGACTATTCTAGAATCGAGACCCAATCCATTTTCTACTTGTTCCATATCTATATCTATATTAGTATTATAACTACCTTATTTTCATTATTATTATAATATCTAACATAATTATACTTTCTATCTTTAGCATCTTAGCATAATAAATTTAGTGTATGTTCTATTTAAGTTTGAAAAATAATTGGCCTACTCTAGAGATAGTCTACCATCCTTGTGCCCTAGGCTATCTCTTACCCATTTAACCCTATATTCCCTAATCTATATTTTAGGGTTAAACAATTTCCATAATTCAGTACTGTATCAAAATATATCATGAAATTGAATCATTTAATTGATTTGATTTTAAAATAGTCTTATCCTTAGTTGATTAGGTTATTCTCTTCTAACTCTTTCCAAAAAAGGTTAATATTTTGGTTAACCCAACCTATGAGTCTAATTAAACCAAAATCTAGCTCGCCATAGGGTTTCAACCTTCTAAAGTTTTAGATTATTGCATTTATTTTTCTTGGTCTAATTTTTGTTTGGGCATAGTATAGGTCATGCTTGCACTCATTGTTTCCCTATCCTTCATGATATTTATTTTGGGTGTGTTTGGGATTATAACCCTCAAAATTAATACCCATAGTGAAAACATAAAGAGCCTCATCCTTTGGATTTTATATTCAATCTTCCTAATGATCAATACATTGCTTACGAGGATCTCATGGCTAATAAGAAATATGATCAAAATCCTTATTTTTTAGAAACCCATTATAATTATACCAATGAATAGACCAATAATCAAATTGATGTAAATGTAAATGGTGATGATAATATAGATACTAATAGCACCACTTATGATTGGTTGTATTATTATGATAGTCATTCCACATATTTAGGAAGTGAGGGTGAAGAACCTAACTATCATATTTCTCTTATATTGCTTGATTTACACTCTAAAGATATATTGCTTGAGAAATCACATAGTTTATCTTTACCATTATCTAGTGAATTGCATCACATTAAATGCTATAAAATGGACATGCATGCAAAAAAAAAAAGTATATCAT